>OW386286.2:13609191-14926778 GCA_936432065.2 Rutpela maculata
AAATTCTTCAAAAAAAATAATGATTCACAAAGTAGATTATGGAAATAAAAGACAGCATCACTTGTAAAGTCAAATTAGTTTATTGACTACTCGGCTACTTGAGTTTAGTCGGAAGCCCTCCCAGCTGTACATGCATGTATCAAATATGGATATATTTGAACATTTCAAGATTTGTGGTGGCAAAGATTTGTCTTTATCAATTGACACTAAAGTTGGTTTTTCTTCGATTCCACCATCAAGATCTTGCCTTATTAAGCATATTGAAAGGACGCGTATTTGGCGATTAGCCGACGAAGGTATTCATAATATTTCAAAGCCTTGGAATGATTATGGATGACAAGAAAATGGAGAACCTCTTTGATGTTCAGCAGATAAAATACAGCCTCAATCGCTTACTGAAATTCTTCAGATGATTCCAAATAAAATCATAATAGACGAAAGTGAGGATGATAACGATATCATAAATGAAGCAATAGAGGAGGAAGACTTGGAAGAAACATTCGATGTATCGGGAGACAGACATAGTGAATCTGAAAGCGAATGAGGTGTTACTTACGTTTTATATTGAATTTTATATTTTATTTTAAGAGCTGAGTCATTTATCTGGAAAATGGTAACTCATATCCAAATATTGTATAGGAACAAAATTGTAGAAAATTTTATGCACTTGTACTTTTTTTGCAGAAAGTTTATCTACATCTTTTTTAGTTTTTATGTTAAATGACAAAAACAATATTTGCAATTTTTTTTTTATAAATGGATGCCATTTTGAAAGTACAGCCAATTTTTTTAGGACATGTCTAAAATTGTTTCTTAGGCTTTAACTTTTATAAAAGACATTGTCCCCAAGGATCGGGGGGGGGCACGTACAGTTAGGGTGGGCTCCCGTAGTAGTTACTTTAAGAAAAATGTGTACTATAAGTGAAAAAGCTAATCGTGTGTAATCTTTTTTGCTGAAACTAAATCTCACAAAACAACACAAAGAAGATTTAGTCCAGTGGAATTAGAAAATATGCATATTGTAATTCGTTTCAGGATGCCACGTGGATTAAACGATGGTTTTATTGATTACAAACATGACCCTGTATTTGGTCCACTTTTTGACCGCCGGAACATTGTTTATTTAACGATTTATTGTTGAAAAATTCCAAAAAATCGACTTTTTTAAAGATAACTCAAAGATCTTTAACGATAGGTTTTTCAATTTGTAGATACTGTTAGAACTTTGGAAAACGGTTAATTTGAGAGGTGCTTCGTTTAAAACGCTTGAAAGTTTGTTTAAATAATTGCAAAAAACCGCGAAAATTATCGCAATTTGCAAATATTTTTCATTCTTTAACAAAAGCACTTTAGTGCTTGAAATTTTGACAAAGTATGTCTTTTGTTACCCCAAAGTTACCTCTAAAATTTCATCAAAAAATTTTAATTAGTTTAAGAGATATTCAATTTGTTTATTAAAAACATAAATAATGTAAAGTGCAAATTCACCCAGTTCCCGTTATCGTAGAGGGTTGATCCGGACATAATTTTTTTCGTTGAGACTTAAACTTTATGTTTTCATTAATGGTAAGTCAAATTTGCATTATTTTCAACTTCAAAATGGCGTTTGAAAAAGTGTCATATTTTGAGGTTAGGTTTTTTGCTAATAACTTTTAAACAATTGAAGATTTTGCAATATCCTTCTCATATCCTTGTTGCTGGCGTCTTTTCATACATTTTCAAAAAAAAAATAGACTCTGTAGCCTTACTAGAAGCCGAGATGACTTTTTTTTTTCAATAAATTCGTAATTTGTTTATTAATAAACATTAACAGCTGAAACTTGGCGAACAACTAGTTTAATAGTCTAGCTTTGTAATAGAGCAGAATTTGGGGGAAAAAATTCAATTTGCAACGATAACAATAATTAATTTTAAATCAGCGTCAGAATAGGAGTGAGAAGCATGAGTCATATCTGTAACATGTTCATAAAATGATCGAGACGAGTTCAAATCCGTCAACCAAAAATTTACCGTTTCTCCAATTTTGGCTTTTTTTTTAAAATCTGGGATAGCGTGATGAAATAATAATATCTGTAATGTCGATTTTTTCATAATTAAACAATAATTTGTTATAAACAATTATTTTTTGTTAAAAAATTTTTTACGAATTTATTAATAAAAACATCTCGGCTTCTAGTAAGGCTGCAGAGTAATTTTTTTTTAAAATGTGTGAAAAGAACCCAGCAACGATATTATATGAGGACGATATTGCAAAATCTTCATTTGTTTAATAGTTATTAGCAAAAAACCTAACCTCAAAATGTGACACTTTTTCAAACGCCATTTTGGAGTTGAAAATAATGCAATCAATGAAAACATAAAGTTTAAGTCTCAACGAAAAAAATGATGCCCGGATCAACCCTCTACGATAACGGGAACTGGGTGAATTTGCACTTTACATTATTTATGTTTTTAATAAACAAATTGAATATCTCTTAAACTAATTAAAATTTTTTGATGAAATTTTAGAGGTAACTTTGGGGTAACAATAGACATACTTTGTCAAAATTTCAAGTACTAAAGTGCTTTTGTTAAAGAATGATAAATAATTGTAAATTACGAAAATTTTCGCGGTATTTTGCAATTATTTAAACAAATTTTCAAGCGTTTTAAACGAACCACCTCTCAAATTAACTGTTTTCCACAGTTCTAACAGTATCTACAAATTGAAAAACCTATCGTTAAAGGTCTTTGAGTTATCTTTAAAAAAGTCGATTTTTTGGAATTTTTCAACAATAAATCGTTAAATAAACAATGTTCCGGCGGTCAAAAAGTGGACCAAATTCAAGGTTATGTTCGTAATCAATAAAACTATCGTTTAATCCGCGTGGCATCCTGAAACGAATTACAATAAATTTCAGACTTTTTTTACTAATTCTACTGGTCTAATTTAGAACTATGTTTAACAAGGAACCTCCAACAAAAATTTAATTGGAAAATGGTACAGAAACTTTTGGAATTCGGGTTGTACTGACCGTAAAAGAACTACTCCAAATAATGAAAATAGGTCTAATAATGCAATTCAAATTTTGGAAATGACACAAAATGATCCATCCTCTTCTACATGAAAAATTTCTCCCGCAACAGGTATTCCGAAAACTACTGTTCATAATGTTATGAAAAATGTTCTAAAATTGAATGCTTATAAAATTCGGATTCATCAAGAATTAAAGGAAACTGATTTTCCAAAACGATTATAATTTTGTAGAGAAATTCTTAATTACGTAGAAGAGATAGGCATTTTCTTGCTAAGTTAATCATGTTGGACGAAGCATCATTTCACTTAAGCTGCAGGTGAATAAGCATAATTGCAGAGTTTGGGCATCAGATCCTCTCCAAAAGTTACAGTTTGGCGTGGGGTATCCATACAAAAAATTTACGGTCTTTTTTTTTAAGAATCCAATTGTCAATACCCCATAATATTTGGACATGTCAGAAATTTTCTTTTATCCGCAACTTGAACGGGATAATTTGCTGAGGGCAGTCTATTTCCAACAAGATGGTTCTACGCCTCATTATGCTATGATAACTAGAGATTCCCTGAATGCCACCTTTGGAAATCATTGGATGGGGAGGGGAGGCCCTACAGCATGGCCTCCTCGATCCCCAGTTCCAAATTTTTTCACGTGGAGGTATGTGAAAGACAGGTATTATAGCTGTTATAGCCCTATGCCACAAAATTTAGAACTTAAAGAAAACATTCGAATTGTCTTTAACAAAATTACTCCCGAACAGTTAAGTAGAAGCTATGACAACTTTGTAAAGAGAATAAATAAATGTATCCAAGTTGATGGGCAACATTTTGAACATCTTTTTAACTAATGTGTGCATTTCGATAAAACGCAGTATTCACTTTAAAAGCTAAAAACATCACTCTGTATAATTTCCATGACAAACATGGACTTTTTGGAAAGGGGAAACAATGGGCTTTCCAAGTGTGGAAAAATATACAGGGTGTTCCATTTGAAATAACAATGTTGCCCTATCCCCGAAAATACGCTATGTCATTTCCGGTTAAACTGGAAGTGAGCAAAAAAATACGGATGCTCAAGAAATAACTTATCAAAATTAGAAGAAGACTGGCGGAAACCGCATTTCATTATCTCAAGTAGTTCAAAAGTATATAGGTTCAAAATGAGTCAAAATATAATGGGGCACCCTGTATATGAAATAAAATATATATTATAGTATAATAGCTCTCCGTGAATTCCCAGCTTTAGGCTTTTTGGAGATAATATATTTAGTCTATTATTAAACACATGTGAGATTAAGACCAACCAACCTTCTCGAAGGACCATCCCAATCAACAAATGGTAAAAAAAAACAAACTTATAGTAAATTGTATAAATTGTATATAATTTTTTACTATGTTTAATATCTAAAAGGTCGAGATAATTAAAGAAATAAATTTAATAAATTATAAATCGAAATATTGCCCATTGCCAGTATCAACAATAACACCCAGTATATTTAATTTTAAATTAAATGTGTATAAAACTATTAGAAATCGAAAAGTATTAAATAGAATCAAAATAAATTGAAAGAACTGACGATTTTTATCAGCGAGCAAAAAACATCAGTTTATCAGTTTAACAGTTTTTACTTTTATAAGTATAATTTTAACGACTTTAAAATGAATATTATCTATTATGAATATTAACTAATTATTAAAGATTAGCAACAATAAATAACATCCGGCTCGAAGGACCATAAATTAATATTTCAACTTCACGTCCAACATCAGGTTTTAGCGATTTTATATAATTATATATAGAGAGACTGAGCAGTCTTACATTTATCTTCTCGTTCGGGCCGTATGGTTATTAGATCAGATGTTCTTGATCTGGCCAGATTACTCTACTCGTAGTCCCATCAAATATATAACACACACCACATAAAAAATAGAGAAAATGTAGCGAATTGCTCAGTATATAATAGCGAAGAAAGCGAAACGAAATGTATGTATCGAAAGCCTCGATGCGAATCCCCTTGGCGGGTTATTTTCTGTTTCTCGCGCAGGAAGGCTGACCTACTAGCGCTCTTTATATATTTCACGCGAAATCTTAGAATACAACACAAGGACACCTATTTATTATTGCTAATCAAAGAAAATGAATAAAATAAATACAATAATATTAGCAAACAAAAAAAACTATATTAAGGACGAAGCAGATTATAACGTGAAAGACGGGTATTTTATTGACAGAAGAGAAATATATTACAAGTAGCATTTCTTCTTTGATCCTTCTAAAATATATATTATTGGTAGTTACGTGATTACAGTCTATTTGAAAACGAGATTATAAATTCTTTAATGATATCGTAAGACAAGAATACTTATTTAACCTGTCATTTTTGCATTTCAGATTTCATTGTACATTTAAAAATAGAACAGATAATCTTTTATTTAATAACTTCGAAAGTACACAAAGCATTTGCTGCAATGAAATTACTTTTAAAATGTTCTTCATAAAGCTGCTGGGGAGATTAAACCTGCATAGTGCAGACCCAACTACGACTAGCTCCGTTGATAGCATTTTTAATTAAGTTGGTATCTCTTCTCGGTTAGCGCTGGAAAATCTGTGGTAGTTTTTTCTCTGGGGACTTATTGATACGTTTTCATAATCTAGCGAGATTTCGTTGGATTATTGAAATAGCTTTAGTCAGATTTCTTAATCAAATCATGTTGAACATTCGTGAATCGTATTCTTCTTTTTAATTAAACAGAAACCGTGTAAGCAAGTAGGAGTTACGGTTGGACGTTGCCGAATATGGTTATACCTATTGACTAACATTTTACTCGGATATCGCAGGATTTCCTTATATCAGTTTCTCTGAGAATGCGTACACCACTTACATCTATTTTATTTTATTAATTGATCCCGAGAGAAATTTTTGTAAAAAATTAAACCGATTTCAAAATTTTTTTGAAATAAAATTTTACCCAGTCACCCGGTTAACTGAATCTTATTACCTAATACAGATATTGATTGAATAGTAGAGTGCAAGCTCCTGCCAGCTTCTCCATAAACCAGAACCATTTCAATTTTCTCTTGTAGAGTTAAATACTCTATTCTGAAATAATATCAACAGTCTAAAGGCGCGTCTCCATTATCGTCGGCTTTGCCGCTTGGCTTAGTTGCTCGGTTTTGCCGAATTCAGCAACACGTCCACATATAAATCGAAGCCAAAGGCATCATCTATTGATATAGTTTAGTTAGTCTCCATTTCAATACAAGAAATCAACTAAATTATATTTTATAAAATTAAAAACAACTGAACTATTTGCAAAGCCGGCCGGCTTACGTCCCCACTAGTATGTTTGGCTTGGATTCTTTTGAAGTTTCCAACAACAGGAGGTAAATGTTTCGGCATGCCGATCGTCTTTTCATGCTGACCGACATAAGCCGAATTGTACGTACCCACTTGCCAACAAATGCCGGGCGGCCCTGCCAATCGGCAAAGCCGACGATAATGGAGACGCGCCTTTACGGCAACAGTTCTTTTTTGCGAAATAATCTTCGAACTGAGTAAAATGAGTTGTTTATTAAAGCTATTTATTTCTTTTCTACGTTTATTTACAAAAAAAAAACAAACCAAACACATAAAAAACACGTAGAGAAGAAATAACACAAACGTTAAATGTAAACATAATAAAACATTTTTATAAAAAATATTTTTAACATAAGAAATGGTATTTTTAAACAAACTACCAAAAAAGCACATCAATTTAAAAGTAGATTTAATCAAGCACTCCGATAAGTGATAAGCGAAGGAAATCGCCTTGACCAAGTATCCTAAAAAGGACGCCTGTTTCTGGGTTACGATAATAGTAATTTCTTGACAAGTCATTTTTCAGTAATTGAAAATTTATATATATATATAATAAAATTTGTTTTAAGACTAATTTTAATTATTTACAATGAAAACGTGGTCTTTGTTATTGCAAACGTATTGCAGAATCGTATGTATAGATTCTCAGTAGGAAAAATCGAAAAAAATTGAATTTTGTCTATTTCAGCGCCATCTATCATGAATCGTGTGCACTTTTAATTTCGGTTTTTGCCATACCTATCCTCTAGTTTATTTTAAATGTTACACCGAGATCGCGGAATGTTGATAAACGTGTTTGCACTAATAAATCTTCTAAACAATAATTAAATTCATGGCTGAGAATTCATAAGTGATCTAAACACAAAAACTGACCTATTTGGACTCCAGCAAGTAGATCATTAATATTTTTAGAAAAATTTTGGACATTTCATCTATTTTCATAACTTGTTTGCTGTGAGTTATTTCAATTTGTGCATAATTACAATTTTTAAAATTTTAGTCAAGTTAAAAAAAAAACGGTTTAAATGAAGATATAATTACTTCCACATCCAGTGGAAGTATGTAGTAACGACAAACATTTTTTATTGTTCAAATAGGCTTAGAATGTCATGAAACGTCGAGATTTTAAATTTGCGCAAAAAAAAATTCTGTCTGTCTGTCTGTTGTCGGTCTGTCTGTCTGTAACTTTTTTTTGTGCGCACGATTACTCTGGAACCGTTTAAGATATTAACTTGAAATTTGGTACACGTATGTATTTTAACGAGACCTGGAACTAAATTATCTTTTCATCTTATTCCGTTGAAGAGTTGGATGGTAAATGGGGGCAAATAGGTAAATCAAGCGGGTTAAGAGTCCATAAAATTGGTATTTAGTATATAATAAGAAGTTAAGGTCTCAAAAAATTTTTTGGCATTAGCCACCCCCATTACTACCCCCACCCCATTATTAATCGGGGTGAAAAAATAAAATTGTAATTTAGCGAGTATACAAGAACCTAAGGCCTCAAAAATGTTTTTTTCATCCACCTCCACTACCACCTCTCTACCACCACCCCACCCCCACTACCGATGTGGCATATCGTTTTATAGGTTTTTGAGGTAGACGATTTCAAATATTTTGTTATTAAAGTTACCTCGAGTAGGAGAATGCGCAATGTCCTCGAGTACTATAAATGTGCAGTAGGTTTCCCCGAGTATTATGGATGTGCAGTGACTTTCCTCAAGTATTATGGATGCGCAGTAGGTTTCCCCGAGTATTTTGGATGCGCAGTGGCGTTCCTCGAGTACCATCCATGCGCAGTAAGTTACCTCGCGTAGTATGGATGCGCAGTAGGTTTCCTCGAGTCAAATGAATGCGCAGTGGGTTACCTCAAGTAGTGTAGTCACTCAGTGGCTCTCCTCGAGTACAGTGAATGCGTAGTAGGCCTCTCTGAGTATTATGGATGCGCAGTGGCCTTCCTCGAGCACTAATGATGCGTAGTAGGTTGCCGCGAGTAGTATGAACGCGCAGTAGGTTTCCTGGAGTATTTTTGATGCGCGGTGGCTTTTCTCGAGTACTAGAGATGCGCAGTAGGTTACCTCAAGTAGTATGGATGCTCGAGTAAAATTGAAGCGCAGTGGGTTACTGCAAGAAGTATGAATGTGCAGTGGCTTTCCTCGCTCTAATTTTAATGCACAGTGGGTTACCTCGAGTAGTATGGATGCGTAGTAGGTTTCCTCATGGAAAATGCTTCAAGTAGGGGGTTTACTTCTATCGTATAGTCCACGACAAACAATGGTTTTTTATATCTTTGTCATGCCATTTTTTGCGTATTACTTTCACATCTAGTGGAAGTATACTAAGGCAAAAATATTTTTTGAAAATTTTCATTATTTAAATATTGTCATGAAATGTCAAGATTTTAAGTTTGAGCAAAAAGAAATTGTTTGTCGCATAGCTCTGTCTATTGGTCTTGCAACTTTTTGGTGCTCACGATTACTCTGGAACCGTTGAAAATATTGACTTAAAATATGGCACACATATGTATTTTAACGAGATCTGGAACTCGAATATATTTTGATCTTATTCCGTTGAAGAGTTGAGGTAAATTGGGGTGAATGGGGCTTAATTAAGCAAGTAATAGTCCATGAAATTGGTATTCAGTAAATATAAGAGAAGCTAAGGTCTCAAAATAAAATTTGGCATTAGCCACCTCTGTTACCACCCCACCACATTATTAAACGGGGTGAAAAAATATTGTGATTTAGTGCGTGTACAGGAACCAAAGTCATCAAGATTTTTTTCATTCACCCCCACCACTACCACCACCTATGTGGCATATAATTTTATGGGTTTTAGGGTACACGATTTCAAATATTATACTATTATAGATCCATAAACAATTATTTCCACATAGTGGAGTGCAAATATAGTATTTTCGTTTTAAGAGATTTGGATGAAGTCTGGATGTGGAAGCAGTGATTCCTTAGGCAGCAGTTTTTTTTTGCTAATACCATTATAAAATGCAAGTAAAAACCTACATTTTGAAAAAATATTGCATTTTTATGAGTCGATGCACTTAAATAAACAAGCGATGCAAATTTCGAAATTCGAATATTACTAATCTTTAGACGTTTGAATAAATATTTTGCCACAAAATTTGGCAAGAAGGTTTAGTTCAATAAAGGGTATAGTTTCACTAACTTTCTTTAAAATTTATGCATTATTACGTTATATTTCTTAAAAGGCAATTTTTGGTGGTTTCTACTTTTTTACAAATTAACAAATTATCAAAAAGTTTTCTTATTAATCTTACTAAATTTTTAAAATTTTACAAAAAGCAATATACCTATTTAATCCTAAACTGCTCATAACATTAATTTTTATACACAAAACAAATTAAAACCATTAAATTACTGCAGCCAAAGAATTCTATTCAAAATTTATTTTGAGTAAACTATTAGTGAAACCATGTAAGTTCTGTTTCTATAAGAGTAATTAACTTTTATAATTACTGTAAGACTATTAAGAGTGAGCATCTGAACAACCTCAAACCAATTTATCGATTATGAACTTATGTTAAAAAAGTACTTACAGTTGCAGTCTCCATTCAGTACACGGAAATGTTTTAAAGTAACGATCGTTTGTTATAAATTTAAATATATAATGATTAATTGTTCACCTCCACATTGTCTGGAAAGTTTAATACAACATTTGAATTCATTTGCTGTTTTCCGAAAGTAATTAATTAAAGTTTTGTTTGGTCGAATATTCTAATTAACCATTTCCCTGTAGGATGAGAAAAACTGTGTATAAATTACTAACTGCTGATGAATATTTTGTATAAATATTTAATAAGCATTATATGTAGGTAATGTTAGATAGACAAAAAATAATTACTCAAATTGTCTTGAAAAACCAAAACTAAATATGAGGGATCGCTTGCAGTGATAAACAACTGTTTGGTGGTTCCTATTGTAAATTAGAAGAACTTTTGATGTTGTTTTGTTATTAATTCGCAGACAAACAAAAAAAAGTGATCTGTTTCTGGGACTCCATTGGGTAATCTTTATGTATTTCGACATGCTAAATACGAATCAGATGTCCGTTTAGCTCCATCACCCGCCAATTTTTAGTAAATTTCGAAAGTAACCTAAAGAACCTCACGAGAGGTAAACCGCAAAAAAATTTTGTATACCACAATTCCTTTCAGTTTAAAAATTCCCGCAATTCCTTGTAAATTCCCTCAGTTCCTTGTAAATTCCTTCAATTCCTTGTAAATTCCCTCAATTCCTTGGACATTCGCGCAATTTCCTGTAAATTCGTGCAATTCACTGTAAATTCCTGTCAATTCCTATAATTCCCTATAAATTCCTGCAATTACCCATACTATAAATTGTACGTAGAAGTTTACAATTACCGCTAAAAAAATTGCGAACGTGTACGTAATAAAATAATAAATACATCACTTGTCATACTTTACTACTGCAAATATGTTCAAAAAAATTTGTCGAACAACATATCACGACCGACGAGAAACTTTCTAAGCAAAGTTTCAAACCAATTAATAAAATTAAACTCTGTTTAGAATAAGTATGGGATTGTATCCCCCACAAAGAGCTTTTTATCCCACAAGAGCACTATTGTGATATATATTAAAAAGTAATAGCATCACACAAAAAAAACAAATTATGAGAAATTATTTAGCAGTGTTTTTAGGTGCGTATAGACAGTTCGAGTGAATATAAATTTTCGATAAATCTTAGTATGAGAGTGCATATATTTGACAAGACTTCCTTGTAGGTATGCCTGAGGGTAAGCTATTAAAATTAAGGATCGATGTTCGGATTGACAGTTCCAATTCCAGTAGAATTGAACAGTGCAAATTCGAGTGTAAATAATTAATTTAGATAAATATTTAAAAAATAAAAGTAGTATATTTAATTATATAGGTATATATAAATTCTCGTATAAATACATATTAAAATAAAAAACAAAATTCTGTTTAAGGCTAGGATTTTGCGGAGTGAGAGGGAAATATGCGTTTATTTTCGATTTATTGTAAATATTTAAACAACTACACATAGTATAATCTTAAAACTGCTTTAGATACTTGCTATTGTTCTAACGAATACAACTATATATATTTTTTATTACAAATTTCTGTTATATTTAAATATCGTAGTTTGTCAATGAAAATAGTCCCTAATTTCATTATTAAAGTATGCCATTTGACTATATACAAAATTAATGATAAAAACTATATATGGTTGTATTCCTTAGAGCAATGGGAAGTATCTGAAATTATTTTAAAGATTATATCATTTATGATTTTTTAAATATTTATAATAAACCGAAAATAAACGCATATTTCCCTCTCACTCTGCAAAATCTTAGCCTCAAAATAATAAAAGACAGTATAACTACAAATTGAAATACTTTTTTTGTTAAAAAAAAGGAATATTTTCTTTGGATTGATATTTAGAGTAATAACACGAGAAAGCACCTATTAGTCGATCATCCTAAGTTGGCAAATAACCGCGCAGAGAGAGAAGAAATATCATTACTGTTGTACAGAGACAAACAAGCTTTTTAAGCTTCTTAAGCTAGCTAGCTGAAAAAGCTTGTTTGTCTCTGTTCAACAGTGACGATATTACGTTTCTCTCTGCTCGGCTACTTGCCAACTTAGTATGGTTGACTAGTACAAAAATGGAACACATAAGCTGGAGAGTCAAAAACTGGTAAGTCATTTCTCTGAACGTGTGTAGTCGGTCATGGCAATCCGGGTTGCAGCGACGCAGGGACAGCCATTTTTGTTATATGGCTCAAATAATTTTTGAGACGCTTTCACATGACGTCCAATCAAAAATAGTTTGAGACAAAATTTTTTCTACATAATGGCATTATGGGGTTTTATTTTTAATGAAGTTTAATGGGGTTTTTATGGGGTAACATGTTTTTTATATAATCACTTTTTTATAGCGGATTTCAATTCTACGCCAAAAAATCAATCTTTTGCTCTTTGCAATTTTTTACTCCGAGGCCACTTTGCGCCAGAAATTTTTCAACTTTCAATAATTTTTTACGGCGAAAGTATATGCTCTTGAGAAAATTGTAAAAAAAAAAGTTGTTTCTTTTTTTATGTAGAATATACATGTATTTTTTTCAGATTTTTGTTTTGAAAAAAATGTTTTTGCCGAAATTGGAGAAAAAAATTTTTTGCGAGAAAAATCTCAAAAAATTGAAGTATATTCTACATCCCATCATAACTAGAAGTCCCCGCTCAAAACATAACCTAACCAATGGAATCTATTGGTTAACGAGAATCCTAATAGCGATACATAACAATATCTAGTGAAATTTTGTAACAATTATTGCCGTAACTAGTTAACTACCTAATCAACTTACATTTTATATATTCATAGAATAAAAACACTGAGAAAAACACTGCACGATATCAGCTCGTGTCTCGTACCTCGTGTCACAGACTGCAATGGCAACACGAAACTTTATTTTATTATTTCACGCGCAGGCGCAAACCTTTCCATAACACGTCGCAATCCCTTAATTTCTTGTAATACCCACACAATTCTTAGCAATTCTTTGGCAATTCCCTAAATTCCTCGCAATTCCTTGGCATTTCCTCGCAATTCCTTAGCAATTCCCGAAATTCCTCGCAATTCCTTGGCAATTCCTTGGCAATTCCCGAAATTCCTCTGCAGTTCCCGCTATTCCTGAGGTTTGTACACCAAAATTCCTCAGCGGTTTACCCCTCGGAACCTCATAAAAAAACTTTTAAAAAACTTCATAAAAAAACTTATTAAAAAAAATGGTGAGTGATGGAGCTAAACGGTCACCTGATAAGTGTTCACCACTTCAAAACACATAGGCGTTACCCAATGGAGTCCCAGAAACAGATCACTTTTTTTGTGTGTGCCTGTGTTATATTTTTTAATCGTTTTCTTTCTTAGTTTTTAATATTTATCTGTTTCATTTTACACGCTGCTAATGTTGATTATTAGTTTCTAGAGTATTTTATCCCATTTATCTATACAACGTGATTTACCATGACATGCGGAAAATTTAACAGTAGGTTGTCCCCACCGAAAGGAGTTAAAAAAATTAAAAATTAAAAAAAAATGACCAAAAAATGACCTTATTTTTTTGTATAAATTCGCCCCCAATCACTTTAACTAATCTGACGTAACGCGGTACAACCATATCACTTTATCAGAGTTGGGATTGACAGCAAAGCTGGAGAAGATAAAAGTGACTTTTTGGTTTTAATCAAATCACACTACAAAAATAGCGAAATAAATCGAAAAAAATCGAAAAGACATTGACCCTATGCTGGTGAACTCTGAAACAAGTAGCTAGATATACGAGATATTTGGTTAAACCCGTCAATAACACGCCGGTGTCCTGATTGTTCGACCGAAAGCAAAAAACGCGGCACTTTGATCGCACTAGCCGGCTTCACTTTTTATGCCAATTAAGAAAACGTAAACAACTCCAATACGTTCTTTTACAAGTAAGTTCGTCGACCTATTCCTGATCTAGTCAATAACAGTAGCGTATCTTCGTAAATTTACTAATAATTTAATATACTAAATTAACTCAGAACACTAAAATTTTGCAGGGGCTTTCCCACATTGAAGACTAGTACACTATTTTATTTTCCGCATATCATGGTAGATCACGCTGTATAATAGTTTTAGCTACTACATATAAGAAAATTTTCCCTCTGTTCTTAAGTTAGTCACGGTCAGATGATCTTACACCATCTTGTTGCTGTATCCAGTTTATTTTACAATATATTAAGGTTCTATAAATGTACCATATGTTTATTTTTTGCAAATAAACTATATTATTATTATCAAGTCAAATCAATCATTTATTTTGTAAACTTCCAGTACAAATAAGTTTATAACATAATAAAAACCGCTGCCCAAGGAATCACTACTTCCACATCCAGATTTTTTATCCAAGCCACTCACAACGAAAAAATTTTGTATGTGGAAATAATTGGTTTTTTTATTGGTACCCTATTTTGCTTATTTAAAGTACGCCTTAGAGTGTTTAAATCCAAGTTTTAAAAACGCGCGTGTTTTAAAGTTACCAAGGCAACATAAGCAAGTACAACTCGTTCATCTGTATCTGTTACCTTTTGATGGACTTGTCGTATTCTTTTTTATAAGCGATTTTTGCGGTATTAACCGCGATTCTGCTTTTCTATTTAAGTAATCAATGTTAGAACTCATTTTAAAGCAATATACAATCAGTAACAACTGCAGTGACAATAATTAATCCTATGTGACAGATTGCAAATTAATTTTTGTTTTCTCATTTTCATGACACTGACAGGTATCCTGATGTCACATGACGAATTCAACCATTTTACATTCTTAATACTTATTTCCATTTTTTGTAGTAATAATACCAGTATTTATGACTTCAAAGTGTACCAATAAAAAAAAATAGCGTAAAGTATTCGTGGATAACTGGTCTTTAAAACACTTGCTCTTTTTCGCGCGTGTTTTAAAGAGCTTAATATCCACTTATACTTCAATATACTATTATGGAACTTTAATAATATAATATTTGAAATCCTCTTCCCCAAAACCCATAAAACGATACCCCACATCGGTAGCGGGGTGGGGGTGGTAGTAGGGGTGGATGAAGTAAAAACACATTTTGAAATTTCTGGTTCTTGTACACACACTAAATCACAATTTTTTTCATCCCCTTTGGGGGTGGTAATGGGGGGTGGTTAATGCCAAAATTTTTTTTAAGACCTTAGCTTCTCTTGTATATACTAAATACCAATTTTATGGACTCTTAGCTGCTTGATTTACCTATTTTCCCCAAATTTACCCCAATTTACCCCCCAACCCTTCGACGTAACAAGATGAAAATATAATCTAGTTCTAGATCTCGTTAAAGTACATATGTGTACCAAATTTCAAGTCAATATCTCAAACGGTTCCAGAGTAAACGTGCGCACAAAAAAATTTACAGACAGACCGACAGGCAGATAGACCGACAGACAGAAATTTTTTTTCGCTCAAACTTAAAATCTCGACGTTTCGTGACATTCTCAGCCTATTTGAACAATAAAAATTTTAAAAAAAATTTTTCTCGTTACTATACTTCCACTGGATGTGGAAGTAAAATGAATTTTACCTATGTAGAATTTTGATAAGGGATGCCACGTTAGCCCTTGTTGTATTAAAGAATACACCTGGCCTGTGTTGTGATTACCCCTTTTCAAAGATCTATGAAAACGCTAGAGAAATAAAACAAGAGAGGAGTACAGAGCCACTATGCTGCAGAGAGCAATGAAATTGACTACTAATTTAATTTTTGAAGATAAAGCATTGAAAAATTTTGGAGCAAAGTAAGTAATATGCATTTGAATAAGAGTTTTGTGAAAACAAGAATTGTTAGTATTTCATTTGATGTTAATCTGGTTCCATAGTTATGGAAAACTGTTTGATTTTAAGTAAAAAATTTAGACAACAGTGAACATATAGTGATTTAATATTTAAAGTATCTGAATGCTCATAAAGTAATAATAAAAAATAATCTTTAAAACAGTATTTTGGGATTTTGAGAGTTTAAGTTGAGCATTATTATACGCCCCGCCCCAGACAACTATGCAGTACCGTAAGATAGACTCGACCAAAGCATTATACAACATTTCGAGTAGTCTTTTTGCTTAAAATATCCCATATTTGATAAAATGTATAGAATAATTTACGATTTTTTTTTCGTTACATAAGCACAGTGATCAGTCCACCTTAGATGCTGATCAACTATTACACCTAAATATTTTAATGCCTTTATTCTTATTATTTCTGTGCATAAACAATTTGTTGATTCATCTGTCAAGCAGTTATTTTGATGGAATTTTAAAGCATCTATATCAGGTTGATGAGCAGCTGAGGTGGAGAATGTTATATAACTGATTTTTTTTACATTAAGATTCAAAAGGCTGGAGTTTAGCCATATTTGTACTTTGGTGAGACCAATTTCCGCTTTCCAGTATACTTCCGACTAGTTTATACCTGTTAATAATACAGCTGTATCATCAGCATATGGGACGATGCAAACATCTGTCAGCATATTTCCAATTTGGTTAATGTACACAAGAAAAAGGACAGGTCCCAGCACAGTACCCTGTGGTGTTATTTGAGGTTTACTGAACGATTCTGCAATTACTTTTTGTATTCTGTTAAGTGATTATCATTATTATATTAATGTTTCATCTATGCCTCGTAGGTGGAGCTTTAACACACCGGGTGGTAACAAAATCAGATACAACTAACATGCGTCACATGGCTCTCGCTGGTGGCAAAAAAACATGACCCTAATCCAACCCAGCATGAACGTAGTCTACCCAGAGGTATATTCTGAGAGTAGCAGCAATTCCTACTGCACGCTGGTAAATGAATCAATCAAAATAACTATCTATTCAATCAATAATGAAATTTAATTCAAATATTACGTTCTATCCTTGGCATTCTCTGACAACCCATATCCGGTTATGCTAGAGACAGAGAGCTATACAATGAATTTATTTACAAAAGTATACCAAAGGACCCCGCAGAAATCTTACGATTTTTTTAGGTAAATTGACTCTCAGTCAAATTGTCTGAAACTGAGATATGTTATAGGTTATAAGGTCCTGATCAAAAGTTCTCATGGGCCCAACCCAAAGTAATGACTAGATTTTGACTTAGAGACGAGATAATGTTCACTGATTCGCGATTTTCATATAACTTATAAATATTCTTTATAAACTATCATATATTTTCTATAGCATGTTTGGTAAGCCTCTGAGCATCTCAGAAACATTCCATGGCATATCTGTGTAAAGTTTATTAACCATTTGTAAAGTAAATAAAACATCAAACTTAATTATTATCAGTCTACATATATTCATTGCTAGTATAATATTAATGGGTGAAGTATAGGTTCAAGATGCCCTACAATTATATCTTAAGAATAAAATCCTGGTAAAAAAGTTAAACCACAACATAAAGAAAAATTACAAAAAATATTAAAAAATACCTACGTCTTGTATAATTCCCAAGACAGGCATTACAGATTTTGTTAGGCTATCAAACGTGTTTGAGCATGTCTGTAATGTGTCTGATTATTCTAGAATATAGAACGTAAATGAAATAAAATGTCACGCATGGGGTGCTTGATTAATGTGTCCCTTTTCCACTTACAATTAATATTTGTGTTTATCGAATATCTACATCATTTAAACTATCGTTGTTTAGAACTAAAGCTCTTTGAGCAGCATCTAATATTTGGTATAGAAGAGAAGTTGGTGGATATCTGATATTTTGTTGGTGCCGAGCAAAACCAAGATACCATAAAATACTGGCAATATGACAACATGTACCTATCTAAAAATTGAAAAGAGCAGAAACTTTAGAGTGTTAAGACAATCCTTTTGTACATTTAAAGGGTATCATTTAGTGAAACCCACCTGATGGCAAAATTCTTGACATTCAAAGACCTTACTTTTCCGATAGTCTCAATAATAATGCAGCACTGTTGCGAGCTGAATTTGACCGAGACATTAATGGGATGCAGGAATGGTTCCAGGCTGGAGATATTCTTATTGTAGACCGTGGATATTGCGATGCTACAGAATTAATCGATGACTTAGATATAAAGTACCACATGCCACACTTACTACAAAGAGGGCAGCATCAATTTTCGACCAGAGAAGCCAATAACTCCAGGCTAGTAACAAAAACTAGATGGATTGTAGAAAGTCGAAATGGTCATATTAAAAGTATTTTCAATTTTTTTTGGACAAGTAATAAGAATGGCACACACAGCTCATATTGGAGACTTTTACCGTATAGTTGGTGCATTAATTAATCGATTTAATGGTCCTGTACTGATGATGGGGGCAAATGCAGAGCTAGCATTAACCTTATTACAGAGATCTGAAGAGGTAAATATTGTCCAGGCACGCGTGGAGGCAGAATATTTATCACGTCGAAGGGGAGCTGAGTGGATTCGTCTTGAGCATAATCAACTTCCAGGCTTTCCTTAACACTTCTCTTGAATACTTGGAAGATCTAACTGTGGGTGCATATCAATTATATTTGGCACCGTCATATATTCAAAGTAATTTAAACAGGGAAGATGACATGCACTGGTGCTGGGTTTTGTAAGATTTAGACTGCATTCACATTTTAGAAATGCGACCGTTTATCAACAATGGATTGCTTATAATACAGAACGAGAACACAATTACGATGAAGAGAATCCAGTTGACGAGTATTACTGTACTTGCAAATCAGGAGCAAGGACATTAGGTACGTGTTGTCATATTGCCAGTATTTTATGGTATCTTGGTTTTGCTCGGCACCAACAGAATATCAGATATCCACCAACTTCTCTTCTATACGATATTAGAGACGCCGCTGAAAGAGCTTACTACTAAACAACGATGGTTTAAATTATGTAGATATTCTATAGACACAAATATTAATTGAAAGTGGAAAAGGGACACATTAATCAAGCACCCCATGCGTGACATTTTATTTCATTTACGTTCTATATTCTAAACATGATCAAACCCATTACAGACGCGCTCAAACACGTTTGATAGCCCAACAAAATCTGTAATGCCTGTCTTGGGGATTACACAAGACGTAGGTATTTTTTAATATTTGTAATTTTTCTTTATGTTGTGATTTAACTTTTTTATCAGGATTTTATTCTTAAGTTATAATTGTAGAGCATCTTGAACCTATACTTCACCGATTAGTATTATGCTAGCAATGAATATACGTAGAGTGATATTAATAAATTATACTCTTAATAATTAAGTTTGATGTTTTATTTACTTTACAAATAGTTAACAAACCTTACACAGATATGCCCTGGCACGTTTCTGACATGCTCAGAGTCTTACTAAACATGCTTTAGAAAATATATGATAGTATATAACTCATAAAATATTCATGTATGTATTTAAAGAATATTTATAAGTTATATATGAAAATCGCGAATCAGTGAACATCATCTCGTCTCTAAGTCAAAATCTAGTTATTACTTTGGGTTGGGCCCATAAGAACTTTTGATCAGGACCTCATAATCTATAACATATCCCAATTTCAGACAATTTGACTGAGAGCCAATTTACCTAAGATTTCTGCGGGATCCTTTTTCAAATTCAAAAGCACTCATATCGAAAGATTGAACTATAATTCTAATTCTTCTGAACGCTTAGCCTTTGAAACGCACGTTTTCGCTTTTGTTATCAGCTCTTCAGAAAGACATAAGATCTCAAGATATTTCAGTCGTGAATTAAAATAATAAAAAAAAAACAATTTCATAAAAATTTCAATTAGTTGTCAAATGCCTGACAAGGCATTCACAAAAAATAAAACAAATATAGTGAAAGTAAGGAGTCGGAAGAGTATGCAAAATAGTGCAAAAGTTATGAAACCTATTCCCTCCCCGTTTTCGAGGATGCTGAACACGAATAACAAGGTGAAAAAAGTTTTTAGTCATAGGCACCACCTTAAATGGCCAAAAACCACCACTTTTTCCTTATTTATCATATGACAGCTTGGCATCGACAACTTGTGTGGGGATTCTTTGTTTTTTCATAGGATATAACAGATGGTGAAAGGTGATGATGTCAGATAATAGACCGCAACCGCAAGAGGTGGAATGCACCCTGTCAGGGGGTGTAAAATTGTTTGTTTTTTTTTATTAAAGACGTTTACCACCCGTTTTTGAGGATGCTGATCAAGGACAATGGTAAGAAACAAAGAATCGCTGCAAAAATAGTCGATGCCAAGCTGTCATATGAGTAATAAGCAAAATTGGCTGTTTTTTGGCCGTTTTAGGAGGGGGGAGGGGGTAGGTTTTATAACTTTACCACGATTTTGCTTTTTTTCGAGAAAACTCCGACTTCTTTCTTCCACTAATAGAACTAATCTATCTAGTAATGGAGCCCATATACTTTATGAATGTTTTAAAGTACATAACTTTTGTTTGCTTATCAAAGCAAAGAAAAGAATATTTTTTATAGATTTCGCAAACAGCAAAACGAATAATGTTTTTTTCGAGGTGAGTGATTTTGAATATAATAGGTAACTATCATAACGTGGGAAATTGAGTGTATTTACCTCAACTTTAGACACTTTTACTTGTCACCTTCAGCGACCATATTTCCCATTTGGGAAACAATTAGGACTGGACTGTCTTTAGAATTTTATCAGCTTTTCATTTTTACCCTTCCACTCTGGTGAGAAATTCAAGTAGGCGCTCGTACAAAAACTTTTGCCATAAATATGATATAAAATTCTTATCCCGCCTTATAACCAATTTTCGCCGTCTTTGATTAAGAGAGAAAGGAGTAGGAACTATGTGAACTGAAACAATATTACTGATAAATCGGTGTTTCTGTAAAGTTTGAGCCTTAACTGTAGTTTTGTGGAAGATTTCATAGCTGTGCGGTGCAATATCTCTGGGCTTTTTGATAGTCGCGCTGAAAGCGGACACTCGTAAATTGTACGTAAACGTTTAATAGCAGAATCTTTAAAGTGAAAGATGTTTCCATTCATTGTAAAGCCTTTTTAATTTACATGGTTAAGAAGCCTGGGAATATGGTAATTTTTACTTCCCACCTCTAAGGAAAAAAAATATTGGAATCAGTCCAAAAAAACAAATTCGGGACTTTATTTATTTATTTATGAATACATCTGCCCAGATTATAAGCATTCTATGAAATGTACAAGCACAGCTATATAAAATACACAATTAAAACTTAATAAGAAAGATTTGACCTTGTTAATTTGAAACCACAAAAAAAGTAGTCACTACGAGGTATCTGTGTGTAAGGAATTTATTGCCCAAACATTGTAAATAAAAACATACAAGGTATTGCATTGGAGAAAAATGAATTATGATAGTTTAGGAATGCAAAAGTTTGAATCATCGTGGAGAACATGCTGTATACATTTTTGCAGATTTTACTCTACAAACGTATATACTTATTTTTTTTGGAAAAGTTTAATAACGTGTTAAGAATCAAATGCAAATATAAAAAGATACCCCCAACCCTTTAACGGAATAAGATCAAAATACTTAGTCCCAGATCTCATTAAAATACATACGTGTGCCACATTTCAAGTCAATATCTTAACTCTTTCAGGCACAGAAAATCATGTACAAAAATAGTCTTTGCTGCACGGGATATTTTTTTTTTTCTATTGGGGATTGTTAAGCAAGAGAATATACTTTAATTACATTTGTGGAGATTTATTTAAGTTTATATTTTGGCGTGGTACCATATATATAGTATACATTACAGTGTACACAGTATATACAGTATATACAGTGCATACAGTCCACTATGCTTTGAACGGGCCAGTTTGTATGGTTCAAACGGGGTACCACCATGCCTGAAAGAGTAATCATGCGCACAAAAAAGTTACAGACAGGCATATTTTTTTTACTCTTAAAATCTCGACGTTTCATGACATTCTAAGCTTATTTGAACAATAAAAAATTGTATTTTTTTGCGTCACTATACTTCCACTGGGTGTGGAAGTAATACCGGGCATACCCTTTGAAGGAATCCTAATATTCGCTTGTCACCATCCGGTAATCTTCCGGCCAATGCTGACCTATACCTATGTGTCTTGGTTATAACGTACTCAAAATAAACTGCTACGTCTATTATCAAATTCGACAGGTATATTATCATAGAAAATTTGCATAGGCTTACGGTGATGCAAATGATACGACAATACACCAACGAGACTGCCCAAAAATTCCTACTATACAAACCTCGTCATTCTGACTTAACTCGTGACCTGACACATACAAGAAGGTCACACATGACACGTCCACAAATTTCTGCATGAACGACTACCACTCTACGATTTACCTAGAAATGACTGACGTAACTTCCCTCCCTAAAACCCGCACTTCTCATAAACACATAAATCCCACATACACAATTCCATAGTCACTTCCCATTTCGCTCAAATTCTTTGACCTAGAAATCAGGTACATTGTGCAACAACTTGTTTTTATATACTTGACTTTTTAGAATAGGGTTTTTATTTATTTTGCCTATACAATGTCTTCTATGAGAAAATAACAAAAGCTCTAATCGTCGCATTTTGATAATTCAACATCTAAAATAAAATGCAAGCGATCTGTATAGAAACTTGCTAATTGTCTCTATTTTTATCATGTCTGGAAGCATTTCTGCCACAACACCTGGCCGCTGCGTAACATCGCGCGGTTTTCGCGTTGCTGTTACATATTGTTAATACTAATGAAATAAATACAATACCTTTTTGACATGTACCCATACTTAAATAAAATAAAATATATTTAAATTGGTAAAAATTGTATAGATTATAAAATAATTTTAGAATATGCCACTCTTGACCTTCCGCAATTCTCATCTAAGACATTTTTTCAAATGTCAAACGGTTAATGAGATATTGATCGTGCACACACAACTGACGCATCTTGTATACAGGGTGTCCCAAAACATATTGGTAATCTTTCGGGAACCTAAATATCGATGCAATAAAGAATACAGCAGGCTGGAAAAAAAACTTGAATATGTTCCGTAGATTTTATTTTATTTTCCAATCAGCCTCTGCAAGTGGAAACTATTTTTTTTAAGAGTGAGTAGCTAATAGAAATAAGAAATGACTAGGTTAGAAATTAAATTATCAAAGTTTAAGTATTGTTATTTAGAAATAATTAAATAATTATTTTTATATTGCATATATTTTCTTATAATGCTAAAAATAAATATAGAGGGAGGGGGTAGCTCAACAAATTCCAAAAATTGATTGTTGGCTTTAAATCAAAAAGGATAAGATAGAGTGGAAGGTTCCATATGGCCACAATGTATTTTTCCGTACAAGGTTTTCCTGCGCCACCTGGGCGAGTCCTAGGCAGCATGAAATCCCCCCACTACCACGCATAGCGGGAAACTGAAACTCAAGGTCCTCAATCCATGCACCCTGCGCGGGTCGGGCTCGTAAAGGAACTTTCAGCCTTCAATTTTTAGCGGGAAATTTAAATTCGGAAGTACCGAGCCGGCGCCCTCTGCAGGTCAGATGCGTAACTAAATCCCCCACTGCCCACTACCGCCATTACCGGGAAATTTAAACTCTCGAGGCACCGCACTCGTGCCATTGGATTTCTTAAAAATTAAGGAAAAAAGAAGCGATAAACGTGAAAAAAATTACTTTATTTTAAGAAATAGCCACTGCACCCTTAACAAAACAAATATTACTAGTAATAAGTGAATGTAAATAGTATAAATAATTTATAAAATATTCTACAAATGACACTGTATAATAACTTATAAATAGAAATTTGTATAACACTGATCAATAGTTATGCTACAGTGTTGTATTGAACAGAAAATAAAAATTCTAGCCGTAATGAATTCAACGTGTGCAATTGAAAAAAATTAATCATACAAAATTAATAAATAAAACGCACACAAAACTGACAGAAAAAATAACAAATATAAACATGTCAGCTCCAATAAAAAAAAAATCGTATATCGTATACTAAAAATAAATTAATGGGTAAAACAAAATTCACTAATTGGTGGTAGCTCAAAATACAACCATTACAAATTATCGAAAAATATTATTTTGTGTACTAATTCAGCAGATAACTTTCAATGAAACCATTCATTCTTTCCATATACTATCGATCCAAGTCTGATCATACCAGTATATCAACAAAAAATGACTCTTACACGAGACATCTTATCAACTGCTTTCATCTAACAATATCAATATCAAAAACAAGAAAATTATATTCTTTCTATATACTGATGATCAAGGTCTGATCATGCAGTGGCGGCTGGTGATATTTCAATTTTTTTTTCTCGTCTGTGGCGCGTGGGACCCATACGAAATATGGGAAATAACATCTCAAGCTGAACTTGGTTTGAACTTAGTTGGTACAACTCGCCCTAAGTGCTAGCAATTTGCAAGATTTGTATGCTAATTACATGATAAAGAACTTCGTAAGGCGGAGGGTACCAAGCTGGTAGCATATTTTCATAACAATTTCAAATCAAACTGGCATCTGGGATCTTACTCACATTTCGGGTTCCTTAGGGACCATAAAAAACCCATGCCCTTTACCTTTATCGTTTCTTCTACGACAGTTTGGAAAATTGCAGGCCACAACCATTATATACTTTATAACTATAATCAAAACTATAATACTCATTTGCTTTTTCTACATGTGACATTTTATTATGATCACCATTACCATTGCATGATTGTAAGGTTAGGTGCGTTTTTTTGTCCACGACCGGTAGAGTTAGAATTACCAGAATGATATTTACCTATAAAACGACAAAACTGAAATTCCTAGGTGGGAGGCGACAAATTTCTTAGGATTCTTAAATAACGAATAATGGCATCGACATTCATGTGTATGGAATCAGAATAGCGAGCAAAAAACGACAATATTTGATATTCCGGTGTCAGAATTGTAGCAAAAAAATGCACCTGTTGATTATAGACCAACAGCGTCAATAGTATAGACGACAATCTCTTTCATTGATGCCGATGCCTGTAAACATGTTGTTGCTGCCTAAAACTCGACAGATGGCATGTGTACGCGAGCCTTCCGCTCTATCTTATCCTTTTTGCTTTAAATAACTACATGTGTTATCTAATTGGACGAGTATAGCAAAATATAATTACAAGAACAAACGACTTAAGCCTGTAGGAAGTACGTTCTGAATTATATGAGATATACTCGTCCAGTTAAAGTCCCACACTAAGCCCCTTCCTTAACAACCAAATTTTTCGTCGAGCAATACAAGTCGAGCAACACAAAGTCAGTGACTTGTAAATAGCGTGAGTAGGTCCCTCTAATGATATCTGTTGCAAACACTTTATAGGAGCTTCGACTAGGCAAATAATATTGGTCAAGTCAGAATAGAGGTATATACCTGCTGAAGCGGCGCGGCGGGGCTCCTTAATTTAAACATAGTTCCTTTCAGCAACATTTGTTACAAGTACTGCGTTTTTAGTAATGATGACATTATCATTCAGAACACATACACAAAACACAAAACCTTGCATTGTGCATAATTTATCTACCATTCCTTTATTTTGGCTTATAGTCGACTATTTAGGCAACATATTTTACAGAAAAATTGTACTTTTTGCGGAGAACACCAAACTTGCCATGCATCATTTCAGACCCATTTTCAACGTTTAGGAAGGGGAGCTACCTGAAATCTATCACCCTAACAAAATGGCGGTCACGTTTTCCAAAATGGCGGTCACGTTTTCCAAAATGGCCCCCATTAAATTTTAATTTTTTAGATTATTTTAATAAAACAAACTAGGTATTTAATTAAATGTTTTTAATGATGCTGGATTCAAAAAAGGCTCTAAAACTTCTCAGAAGTCCATGGGACGAAATATCCACCACGGCGACAAAAATGGCCGCCACAAAATTCATGTTTCATATTTTATTAACTCTAGAATACTAACCTACGTAAATCTGAAAAACACAATTTTTAAAAATGGCGGTAGTCTTAATATGATCATCTCAACTAGGCCGTGGCCAACTCATATACCTACCTCATGCCAAAACTAACCAATAGCAATTGCCAACTGATGCTAATAGTGTTCTCCTGACGTACGTTAAATAAATTATATTTGGATTTCTCCAGCCAACGTCGATTAGTCATAACAATCTTTTTCTTTTAAATTGGAAAGGCAGAATTATTTGATCCTCTCGAAGATATGATGAAAAAAGATGATCCCAGTTTTCCAGGTACATGTGATGCCATTGTGTATGATGGAGCCGCTCTCATTCGGTCAATTCAGTAATCTGTGTAGCGTACCTTTGGAAAGTACTGCGTTTGGAAATTCCTTCAGAGCATTGTGGAATGTATCCAGAGCGGCTCTGCTACAAGGTTTGATGTATTTTGGGACGTGTACAGTCCGGAAAGCCTAAAGAACAGTTTACGTAATGCTAGAGATGAAGGAGTTCGCCGTCAAGTTTTGCTAAACTCACCAGTGCCTAAAAATTGGCGTGAATTTCTTAGAAACAATGACAAAAGATCTTTTGTCTCTCCTAGGAAGATATTAGTTGAAAATGTGCGAACTGCCAAGGTCGTCGCTAAATTTGGAGATAAATGTGTCAGTTCTGAAACCGCTTCAGCATCTCTCTCTGGACTTACTTGCACTCCTTTTGAGGAGGAAGATGGGCGGATTATAGTGCACACAAGAGATGCAGTCATACGAGCCGTGAATACTGATGTTCTGGTTGTTGTCATATCTTTCTTCTTTGTATTGAGAACTTTGGGTCATGAAGAACTATGGAATTCATTGAACTTTGGTCAGAAACAGAGACACATTTCTGCTCACACCACTGCCCTGACCCTTGGTCCAGAAAAATCGGTCGCTCTGAGAGGCTTCCACGCATTCACAGGCACTATTTCAGGATTTGCATACCATGAAAAACTCAGTGCCTAGAACACATGGGAGTGGCACGATAAAGCCAGTTCTACTACATGTTAAATATTGTTTGGATAACAATGATGCAATGTGTGACGGTTTTCCTTTTTGTTTTCAGCCATGAACACATGAAAGAAATAGATGATGTGGAAGAATCTGGATATTGATTGGATGACATATCAACAAATATTTTACAATCCTCTGCTATTTAAATTAAAACAATATTTTCAAAATTTTAATAGCGTTTCTTCAAAATATTCGTCTTTCATTTACTACACCCTTTCATTAAGAGTCAACTATTACCTTTATCAAACAACTTAAAATTTATAGAAAAACACTAAACAGTATTCATCAGCCGAAAAAGAAAAAAAACAACACTATCATATTACAATCATTACACTGTGGCCATTTGGGTCGCCATATTGGATATTTCGTCCTGTGAACGTCTGACAACGTTTCAGAGCCTTTTTTTTTGAATTCAGCATTCCTAAGAACATATAATTAGACACCTAATTTATTATATTAAAATAATTTGAAAAGATTTTGTTAGAGAGGTAGATCTCAGGTGGCTCCCATTCCTAAACGTTGACAATGAGTCGGGACATGATGCATGGCAAGTTTGGGGTTCTTCGTTCTCCGGTTTTTGTAATTACGAAGATTATAACAATGAAATCACAAAATCACAAGAACAAACACATATGAAAATACAACTAATTATTTAATACGTGAATTATATATCTGATATTAGAGATTCAAACTTTCCTTTTTACTCATCAATCCCTTTATATTTACAATTTATATAATTTTTATTAATAACATTGCTATTTTCATATTTACATTTAACGATTTATTTTTTAACTAAAATTCTTCTTTGTCTTTTAAATTATTTCCAAACTCGTCTTTTTCTTAAATGTCGGTAAACAGATAATCAATATGAAGAAGATCTACTATATTATTAATAAATAACGTGAAGCATCATGAACAGAAAGAAAGATTCGCTTTATTCGAGATTGCTTTGTTTCATAACAAATTGAAAACTTATGTTTTCTCACTCGGTAGATACTAAAAGAGCTACCAGAAAGCAAAATCGCAGTAACAGTATTAATAATGCCGTCGAAAAACTACAACGGGGAATTTAAAATATAAATGTTTTTTAATTAAACTAAACAAAACGTAAGCGGTTAAACAAGATAATTTTAATGTGGGATTATTAAAAGTTAGTGGTGCAATTCGGAGTTCTAAAAGCGGAAATAAGAATATCTAGATCGTGAAAGGGGCTTAAAGAAGATAAAATCCACAAAGAGATTTACAGCAAAGCTACAAAAACCGTAATAGGATGACACAGGTACCTCGAAAACGAGGTCAGCTTTCTGAAAGTTTGAGTTGTAAATTAACTCTTATAAGGTACATTTGAAGACGTTTTCTTTAATATCACTATAAAGTTTCAGTTGGGAATACATTAAAACTAAGTAGTTGTTATTGAGTTTTAAGAGTCATGATGTAATTAAAGGGGTATATAGATGGATTATGTAGAAGCATGCGCGGACTGGACAGGGAGTTTAGGTAGCGAAAGCCATCGGGGCTAGCGGCTCTATTGGCCAAAAACAGTTTTATAATATAATTACTTTATTTTCAATTTTTTTACAAAAACATAAGCTGGTCCAAATAGGTGAAAATTACGCTCATTGTTAAGTGATAAATTCTGAGTGGAGTGGTGCATATTAGCATAACAACAATTAAGTGATTAATATTTAATTAATACGGGTGATTAAATCTCGCAGTGCAAAGTGAAAATAGGCTGACAAAGACCCCCGAATGACCGAACAAGTAGGAAGCAATAAATCTCAGTCAAATGGAAGGTATTCGAAGATAACAAAAATAAAGCTAAGTCCCCAATTTTTACTTAAACTATTTACGATTTATGCACTAAAGTATTTCATAAACAAACCCAGGTCAGGTAATAACTTAAAAGTAAGTCAATAAATAATTTTTTCTAGCAATTTTACATATGAGCATAGCCAGGGGAGTACCATCAGGGTAACAGTATACCGTGTCAAATTAAATCAATTTAAAAATATAAAAATTTGGATAGAATTGGTTCGTATTAGCTTGGTTTCAGTGCCATTAAAAAAATTAGAAAACTTCATGCATACTATAAAAACATACTGACTCTTTATACTTCTGGTACGGCTCTGATAAGGCTAAGGAAGTTTATTAAAAAGTCTAGAACCGTACTGGTAACAAGCAAGAATTAATAACTCTCCATAAAACACAAAAATAATGAATCTACTGTATCAGCTATTGGTACAAAAAATTGACGGCGACGGGAGCTGTCTTTATGGAGCACTAAGCCATCAGTTAGAGGGAGAAAACATAACAGCCCGTCCCTTTTTATGTGCCATCACTTGGGTTGGATACAGAGTGTAAAAGATATAGTTTTGAGTTGTCAGGCGAGTGATGGGTGTATGAAGGGTAATACATATCTCGGTACGGGCAATTGGCGATTTTGTGAGTAGTGATTGGTTTCGTACATAATCTAGAACTAGGTACAGTGGTTTTGATGTAATGCAACAGAACAAGTCAAAAAGTAGAAGTATCACAGATAAGTGTTGCTGATCTTTGACTTTTTACTTTCCTTACCATCGATCTGCCCGCTCTGCTCTAATGGACTGATAATTCCCTATATCTGACAATGTGCTGGCAACATGAATAAATTAGAGTGAGAACGCCACACATTTTCTGTCTCAGGATTTCAGAAATGCGAAACTGCCTTGCGCGAGATTTACATTTGAATTGTAGCGAATACTTTGGAAATCTACATAAATTCACAATTGAATACCACAGTTTATGCTGTATTGCCATGAATTGGTTAATTGATACATACTGTGACATGCGAAAAATGAATGAATAAACACAATATGCAACATACAATGGACAAACAATTTCCGAATTTTCTAATGACACACTTGGTGATTCAGTCCTGCTTAATGTAAAACTAAGATATACTATTAATACTACCATTATTGAGGAATAATCTGACATACCCACTTTGCATCTGGAACAAGTTTAACTGAAATTACAGACCTTCAAAAACTAAAATACTTAGTTTCATTTAAAAAACCATATTGAACATTTTTATTTACTCATAAATCACATTATTTAGTATTTTCGATGTGAAGCATTAAGTACAGTGTGGACCAAATTAGATGTGATTTGGGGTTTTCTCTAAAGACAAATATACAGACACATAGACAAAAACCACTGAAGGTGTTCTGAGCTCGATATTCTAGAAACAAAGAATGGCACATACCGCGATCGACTATCTTTTTCGACTACCGAGCTACAGAGTATTTTTGGAAAATTGTCATTTTTCAATGGCCTCTGTATCTCAATTACTAAGTGTCGACTCGAAAATTAAGTAACACATTCTTAAGACACTTTTTTGAGTAGAATTCGTTGACAATAAGAAGAAAATTATGCATGCCTCAGTTTTCGAGATATAGACATAACTTGTGTTTGTTCAAATGGAGCACCCTATAAATTATTTCATTATTCGATCACCGTTTAAATTATCTATCCAACGATATGTCATATGTATATTTGTCTTTAGAAAAAGTGGTTAATTTTCGAAAAATTTAATATATTTGTGAGAAGGACATGGAAAACTATTAACACTTCTTATAATATAAAATAATTTTGCCAAAAAATAGGAAAAACTAAACTACAATAAATGTTCGAATTGTTTTCAATTGACATCTACGCATATTTATCGCATTTCTAATATTTATTGAGAAGGCCATGGTAAAAAAAATCGAAAAAATCGTAAATGTCAAAAACTAATTTGTGAGTTAATTGTGAGTGAGCATTGTTAAAAATGGTTCAATTTAGTAATGGTGAAAAATATGACATGATTAAGTGTTTTATAGAATGTGGAGAAGATTAAAATTTAGCTTCCGAGCTTTATTTTAACAGATAAGTTATAGACTGCCGAAAGTTCCACCTAAACAACATTTTTAGATATCCAGAAAAGAGGCAGCCATACATAAAAATATTCAAAAAGCTACAACAATATTTAAAAGAGTTTGGACCGTTAGCTGTGGAAAATATTGTTTTAGAAACTGTAAAAGAAAATCTAAAACCTAAAATCCTATTAGTCCCTTGAGGTAAAGCTTTTACCCCAAAGAGGACTTATTGGTCAATTTGAATAAAATAATATTGATCACAGCCCAAGAAACAATTTAAAAGTTATTTGGACTTGAGGAGGTTTTAAGAAAGGTTTGTCAGGGTTAGGAAATAGTCATGTGCTTTATTGATGTTGTAGTTAAGGCTTTTAGGCTTCAAGTATACTTGCTCTTAATAGTAAGTTTTAAAGCATTCTGTAAGACCTAATTATAAAGCTAATTTGCTTCTAGGATAATATGTATTTGTAATGGATTTATCATAACCTACATAGAACTCTCCATAAAGCTAATTAGTTTTATGAACGTCTTAAATTCCATTTAGATTTAAAGAGGCTTTAAATTATTCTTTATGGTTTTAACATATTTGCAATAAATGCATTTTAAATCCTTTTTAAAACTAGACATTTTCAATGCCTATTAGTACTTATTAAAGGCCAATACAAAACTAGACTCTTAAAACATCCTTGATAAATGTTGTGATGAAACCGTTATGAAGAAAAAAAGGCCTCTATAAATCTAAAAGGCAAATTTTAATTCCATAAAACACTTTCCAAAACCTCAATAAAACATTTATTATAAAAATAATAAACAATATGTCTGCCTGAAGTGTCGTTGATGCAAGTGTGTGTGTGTGTGTGTGTGCGTAGGTCTTGCAATAATTGTGTGGACACACACCACTCTATAACCATACTTATGTGGCCTTCGCTAATTGTGTGGCCATACACATGGCCACACAATTTAAAACCTATTTTTACAGCATCTACGTGGTCTTCCCACCCTATATCTGTCGTTTTCTGGAAATGGCCACACAAGTATAGTAAAAATTTGGTGTGTATAATCTCAGAAATTTCACCAAATTGTGTGGCCTTGTACAGTGCTGCCCCCAGCGGAAATATATATTATACTGCTATTATTTCCATTTCTTCGTGTGTATTCAAGATGTGTGTTAAATATGTCTTTTATGTGGCCCTAACAGTTTTATTGAATTTGTAGGTGAGTATTTTGTAGGTCGTACTATTATTAATAGAACAGTATAATAAATGAAATAAGATCATGTTTTATTTGTATAAACGGACCTTTTTTAAATCAAATATTATTGATATTATTTATTTATTCTTTTATTTACTGCATTTCATCTAGGTAAACTCTTTCTTTTTTTATAATAATTTGAAGAAGAAAAAGGAATATATCAAGTTAAATTTGAATACACAGTATGTTCTGGATTTGTGTAACGGAGAAGGAAAATTGTCATATTACGTTTTAGAAACAAACTTTATTAGAGAGAGACCAACTAGAGGAATAGAAATTTGCTTATAGAAAAAATAAGATTCACATAATAAAAAGCAAAATTTAAAGTACATAATTCCAAAAATATAAGAAATGTTACACAAACTCAACTTCCTTTGTAGATAAGTCAAATGCCAAATTTTGTAAAGATGATCGAAATTTGTATTTAAATATATTTTAAAACAATAAAAGGTCTTGGACAAAAAATGAAAAGATTCGGGAGAATACGATGCTGGAAAGTCGCTTTTGAGAACGTACATCTTAGTCTTAGAGAATCCAGCTCTCTAAACCCACATTCCGAAAGCATCAGTACGCCGTATGTCTACGTCCATAACGGTCCATGTCTCAGAGGCGTGAAAAAAGATGGAGAAAATTAGGGCATTAGGTAATCTGATCTTAGTACTTTTCATGATATTTCTGTTTTGCTCAACTGACACGTTATCGATTTTTCCACCTGTATTCCTATCTGAATCTCACATTCGCAGTTGCCAGTATTGTCGACAAAGGCTCCAAAGTATATCATCTTATTTATTACCACAGAGTAATACGAAAAATGTCTGTGGTTATCATTTGCTTGGTCTAGAATCATAATTTTTGTTTTGTTGTAATTTACCTACACTTAAACCATAATCAGAGCTTATGTTTGAGCCTGGTTAGCAGGTGTATGAGCTAATCCTTGCTTGCTGCAACTAAATTGTGTCATCTACAGTTCTCAAGCTAGAAATATTGGTTCTGCCTAGAGCCACACCACTATGTTACCCCAACATCCGTCGCATCACATGTTCACTATAGAGGATTTGTGACGGAACGCAGCCCTGGGTGACGCCTTCGCCAACTTTACATTTGTTTTTTTCATACATATCATGAACTAAATATACATATAATTCTCTGTACGAGGTATTAAATTGAAGAACATAAAAATTTCTAATCGAAACATTTTAGCAATTAAATAATGTGTTTCATTTTTAGTGAGCTATAAGCCGAAGAATCAAATTTGAAATATATGACCAACGTAAATTTCGAAAATTAAAGTCTTTTAATTCCATCAGTCTGTCCGTGCGTGTGTATCTGCTTGTTGGCGATGTAACTAAAAGACTATTTGATTGAGGAAATTAGTATTTCGCGGATAGTTGACATCATTGCCAAGAAAGAAGCCGGCTTTACTTTTAAAATTCAAGGTAAACGACCTAAAAAAGTAATTAATGAAAAAATGTTGCACAGGACAATATACATGGCATGTAGTTAATACAATTGCCTGGGCACAAACCTGCTATAGTTTTAATGAAAATTATTCAGGGTGATTGATGATTACCCAAAAGGGAAAATTAATTGATAAATAAAAGTTGCTAACAAGGAAGGATATGTTTTGTATAAATACTTTTAAATAATTATATTTTAATTAGATAATATTAGAAAATTTACCCGTTCATCGATTGATTTTTCTCTACCCTCTTGAGCTATAAGAACCAAAAAAAGCCCTTACGATACGTCCTACCAATTTTTTTCTATTGGGTTCTACTGTCATTACCCGCCATCTTAAGTAAAATATGTTGAAAAATTAATAATAATTATTATTAATATGAAAAAACATGTACCTGAAATAAATCATCAGAACCTTTTTTTGTAATGAATTACAGGTGTGTATTATTGTCCACACAATATACACAAAATTGTGGGGCTTGGCCACACAATTATATTTTTGCAAAAAGTAACATTAATTTTGAGTGTAAGAAAATTTTGAAAACAGAGTTAGAAAGCCCTTGAAATGGTGAGTATTGATTACGCAATAACTTGAAAGACCCCATTTTTTGGCTAAATGTTCAGTGTCCACACAATTATTGCCGCACCTGTATGTGTGTGTGTGTGTGTGTGTGTGTGTGTTAATTAAAAGCATTTCACGACTTACTGATGTGTAAATAAGTCTTTTTTGGAAAGGTGGAAGAAAATAAAAAAGAGTGGCCATTTTAAAATGACTGTTAAAACACACACACATACAAATTATTTTGAGGTTAAGTTTTAAGTTTTTTGTATCAAATGTCAACGTCCAAAACGTTTTATTACAGCTTTTATCAAGTCCATGTGATCTTCGCCAAGTGCATTTGCATTTTTGTAAGGAAGTGATTATTTGTGATAGTATACAAAAAAACTAAAAGGGCTTCATTTAGAGTAAATGTTCTAGGTCATTGCCATTATTAGAATATATAGTTTACTGAGAGGACCAGTGTTGCCAGATCAAAATTTTAAAAGTTATCAGACGACGCTTTAAAAAGTTACTAAATCTTACTAAAATTTCACTAGATTTGAAATTAAAGTTCTCATCTTTAATTTTCAAAAGTTGCAATGTCTATAGGACACGTAATTTTCTTGAGCTCTCTGAGCACAGCATAGCTTTGAGCGTCCTCTATCTGATTATTTCGTTGCCAGACTTCGTAATCTGTATTGTATTAAATGGTTTGTAACTAGAAAGTACTGTTTGTCTACGAGACGCTAGAGGGCAACGAGCCCAGGCTATTCGATTGTAGCGATTCACGGTCAATAAACTATACGGTTACCTCAATTAGCAGCTTTTAGACAAGAGAGACGCGCGGAGCGGGGAATCGAATGAAAGATATTCTGTTAGGGTCTACAGCCTACGTCAGCTGTAGACACTACAGGCATCTTTGTCTGTGTCTTTTGTACGGAAATCAGATATATCTGTCTCTTTCATTCGATTCCCCGCTCCGCGCGTCTCTCTCGTCTAAGAGCTGCTGATCGAGGTAACCGTAGAGTTTACTGACCGTGGTAGCGATTAACGTGAACAGTTCTGTATTAAATGGATCGCAACTCGAATTTAATGTTTGTCTACCTACCAGTAGAGGGCAATAAATTGGATGATTCAAAAATCATTAAATATGGGCATTTTCATAAAAGTTTTCACTAAATCACTAGATTTACAAAAAATCACCTAGTGAAATTTCACTAGACCCGGCAACACTGGAGAGGACTGTAAAATGACAATCAGGTTTTTAGTTGGCCGGCCATGTTTTTCTTGTTATATAAAAATATTCAAGGTCAATCTCACAATTATAATTATCAATAATTGTCACTTTTTCGTTAGCAAATTAAGGTAGAATTACAAGAAACGACTAAAAATTACCGTGGGAAGCGAGAAGCAGCCCACTTTTTTAAATTTGCTGATTACGTGTGTCTATGCAAATTTTGCATGGATATTAAAATCATTATTATTTCTGAGGGGCTCTTGTTTTTTTGGGCCTTTCTTATGTAGTTTTAACGATAAACTGCCGTTGGTTTTAATTTTTTTGTCATACCTGATGGCTTTTTATTACCTTTTTTTTTTTTTTTTTTTTTTTTATTAGCCTTATTTATATTAATGTCCTGGCGGAGTTCAGCTCTAGGCTGATCTTCCACTCTACCAGGACAGACACTCACACATAGACAACATCACAACACCCATTCCCTGCGACATTGCCATCTGCCGCAGCTGAGACTCGAACTCAGGAGAGGAGAACGACTAGACCGTGTTGTCTCTCACACAACCGCAGTCTAGCCCACTGCTACCATCTCGGTAACTCGTGAAAAACGCCACTACACATCCATACCCTAGCCAGGATTCGAACCCGGGACTCTGTGGTCGCAAACCTAGCATCCTAAGCACTGCGCCACCGAGCCGGTGGCGCAGAGAGGTTATAGTGCTCTACGCTTTATATATTTCAAATTCCATTTTATCTTCAATAAGTCTGATGGTGTGTTTGCTTAAATCAGTTTAGAAAAAATAAATGCAATAATAAAATTATTTGGATTCATTCGTGGACATTCTTATAGCTTCTCAGTTCTAATATGGTTTTAAAAACCAGCTTTAAGGTAGCCTTCTAGTTGTTTTCTAAAAATGCAGGAAGCTAATAGAAAAGCTTCTGACAGCTTTAAAACAGGTTTTAAGAAAGGTTTTAAAACGGCCCGAACAAGGTTTTCAAGAGCAGCACTATGCCTCACTAAGGAGTTTTATGATGGAATTTAAAAAGGCCTTAACAACCTTCATAAAGGTGGGCCCTTTTAGTCTACAAGTCGCTTTATGATGGTATTAAGGATATTGTTACAGCAAAATAGATTTTTCAAGGCATTTTATAAATAGTTTTATAGCACCCTTGTATACATTTAAGAAACTAAAATTGTTCCTTGGGAGGTGACCTATCCCACCCCTGGGGATAACGAAGTGCAACGAAAACACGAAAATCAGTTGGAAAGCGGTGTACAGCCGTTTTCGAAGTCAAGAAATACGATGGTGATAATATTTCCCGACCTACCCTTCACCAAATACCCCTAAGCGTGAAAACCACCCCCTTTTCCGATTTTCCGGTGCTAGGCTTGCGAGAGCCTGTCGCATCAGTTTTTTTGATCAGTTAGAATAAGATGGGTTAATATTTATCACAGGTGGTCTAACCCACCCCCGGGTGTTAACTACCCCCATCCCCAATAACTAAACAGGAAAACAATGAAAATCATCTGGAAAGCGGTATATCCCATTTTCGAAGGCGAGGAATACAATGGTGACAATATTTCCCGACCTTCACCACTTCACCTAAACCGAAAATTAAATTTGGGTTATTGATGGTAAATAGGTAAATCAAGCTAGTAAGAGTCCATAAAATTGGTATTGGTATTTGGTATATATAAGAGAAATTAACGTTTCCAAGAATGGTATTATTCACCCCCTTTACTACCCCCACTCCATTCTTAAAGAGGGTGAGAAAAAATAGAAATGATTTAGTGTGCACAAGAACCAAAAACCTCAATATTTTTTTTTAATTGCCATCCCCTACCCCAACCGCCCACTACCGATGTGGGGTATCGTTTTATGGGTTGTTGGGGTCAACGATGTCAAATATTAGGTTATTAAAGTTCCATAAACAATTATTTCCACACAGTGGAGTGCAAATATAGTACCAACATTTTTTTCGTTATGAGAAATTTGGATAAAAAATCTAGATGTGGCGGTAGTGATTCCTTGGGCAGCTGTTTTTAATAAAATAGCTTATTATCGTTGTCGTGGTATTTCGTTATTGGGGGTAGTTTCAACCCTGGGGGTGGGCTACGTCACCTGTGGTCAATCGTTACTACTTACTTTATTCGAATTGATAAAAAAGAGCGATTCGACAAGCCCTCGCAAGTCTAGCACCGGAATATCGGAAAAGGGGGTGGTTTTTTCAGGTTCAGAAGTAGTGGGTGAAGGGTAGGTCAGAAAATATTGTCACCATCGTATTCCCCGCCCTCGAAAACGGGGTATACAGCTTTCCAGCTGATTTTCGTTGTTTTAGTGGCACTTTATTATTGGAAGTGGGGGTAGTTTCAACCTCCGAGGGTAAGTTAGATCACCTGTGGTCAATATTTACCTATTTTATTCTAACTGACTAAAAAAAATCACGAATTGACAAAAAAAAAACCGAACCGACGAGCTCTTACAAGCCTAGCACCGGAAAATCGGAAAAGGGGGTGGGATTTTTTCGGTTTAGGAGGTGAAGGGTAGGTGTTCCCCGCCCTCGGAAACGGGTCTTGCGGTCCGGTCGCAGAACTTTTGGGCTTTTTGCCTTTTTCTGGCTTACCACAAGGGACTATACCGGGTGCCACAGGCTATATATTTCCTTTATTTTTTAACTTATCCATACTTACCCGGAAATGACTGCAACTTTCGATTTTTAAATAGAACACCCTGTATATTTTTACATATTTGGATTCAAGACAACATTCTGAGTATACCATGAGATTTTCGCGAATTTTTGAGTCGATGGTCAATTTTTTCAAGCATTTTAAATCATTCGTTTAGACTGCTTTGGAATATCAAAATTTGTTCCACGCCAGGTAAGGTTCAAGGGAAAAATATAATTTTTCGTTTAATTTCATTAATAACTATTTACGAAGCCTACAAAATTGAACAAATCACTTTTTTATCGAAAACTTTTTATTTTCAAATGGGAAGGTGGTGGCTCCTAGTGTTCAATAAATTATAGATTTTTTTCTGAATTCATTGATATCCATTTCAAATCTATGTGCTATTTGTTTTTCTATTTTATTGAATTTATTTAAAAGTAAAAAATTGCTTTCAATATAATTTTTCTTGAACTCTAACGTAGTTAATGCAAAGTATTGAGGATCAATAAAAAATATTTTGAAAGTGTTTTTTTATTTTTAAATAAATTTAATAAAATAGAAAACAATTTGAAATGGATGTATGAGTCAGTATGAGTCACCACCTTCCCATTTGAAAAAAAAGTTTTCGATAAAAAAGTGATTTGTTCAATTTTGTAGGCTTCGTAAATAGTTATTAATGAGATTAAACGAAAAATTATATTTTTCCCTTGAACCTTACCTGCCGTGGAATATATTTTGATATTCCAAAACACTCTAGACGAATGTCTGACCATCGACTCAAAAATTCGCGAAAATCTCATGGTATACTCAGAATGTTGTCTTGAATCCAAATATGTAAAAATCCATTTAAAAATCGAAAGTTGTAGTCATTTCCGGGTAAACCGGAAATGGTCTCATACCATTCTTTATGTCCAAAAATCCATTTTTACAGGTAGTTTATGCACCCCAAATTTCAAATGGATAAGTTAAAAAATAAAGGAAATATAGAGGGGAGCCACTAGCTTGTGACACCCGGTATATCGTCTGACGAAATTCAGGAAAATTTAGGAATCCCAAAAACAACTACGTTGCGTTGCTTAAAAAAATATAAATCCAAACCCTACAAAATTAGGATTAGTCACCATATATATCCAAACGACTTTCAAAAGGCAGGCAGGCATCTCAATTTTTGCCAGTGATTTTTGCGTCAGTGCAATGAAGTGCCAGGATTTGAAGGAACAATTAGGAAGTTTCCTATTTTAGAAATATCATGTACATTCAACCTCATTTAGTAGTTTTTCAGTTAACTAGTCAAACAAAAAAAATCATCTCGATATCTGAAAAACTCACGAACGTATTTAATTTCTTATTTGAATACCTCGCGCTAGACTGTGACATCACAGTACACAACTTGCTGTTATTTTAGGCATTATTACTTCTTCAAACGATTAAAACGTTAAACAAGCCCAACTACAAGAATATCTTACGCTGTGTCCAGTAAGAAAAACACGAATGAACTAAACTTCAGGTGCCCGCGCCCGCTCGCTGTTGACGGAATCATGTACTGTCACGTCATCGTGCCTCAGCCCAGCTGAGTGCTAACTTTTTATTTATAGAGATAATTAAAAAAAAATTACAGATAATTTTTAGATTTTTACGACTATTTATTACGAGAAAATGAGAAAAATGGAAACTTCCTAATTATATGGACAGACGTGGCCCATAGTGCAGTACCGGAATTTTTAAACGGCATAATAACCACCGTTGGGCACATGAAAATCCACACGTAACAGCTAATCATCAAGGACGAGTTGGATTTGGTATATGGTGTGGTTTTATCCGATACCAAATAATAGGTCCTCATTTTTTTTCACGGTAATTCGAATACCGAAACTTTTATTACCATTCTACGATAACAAATAGAGCCCTTTGTAGACAATATGCCTGTAAGACAATTTCAAAGATTAATTTACTAACACGATGGCGCCCCAGGTCATATGTCAAATGAAACACGAAATTAATTAAATGCTCAATTTGGGGAGGATTGGATAGGTATCTATATATCACTCAGGACTAGTTTATCAATGTCTTGTTAGCTAAGTTAACTAAACTGATAACTAACAATTAATTTAGCTAACTGGAGTTTAATAAACAACAAAGTAGTTTAGATATTGTTTAATTGTTGGGAAATAATGGACCTATCTTGTGGCCAGCTAGATCTCCCGATACAACCCCTGTCGACTTTTGGTTTTGGGTTTTTTTTTAAAATATTATATATAGAGAACTTTCTAATAACAGAAGAATTGGAAAACAAAACACTAGCTGCGTTTCGGACAATCACTCCTGTCATGATTGGAAATGCAACAAATGCTGTAAGGAGAAGATATCAAAAATGTATAGATGTGAATGGAAGACAATTCGAACATTTATTGTCGTTTGGTGTTATTTTTGGCAAAATTATTTTATATGAAGAGAAATGTTGCTGTTGTTAATAGTTTACCATGGCCTCCTCAGAAATATATTCAAAAAAGTGCCTTAAGAATGTGTTCTCGTTACTGCCATAGTTTATAAGAAAACCTCAAATTCCATTTAACTCGGTCCACCGTGTACATGAGGTGATCGGAATAAATCAGAACAGTCCTGGCCAACTTAAAAGTAAGAAATTAAAATTGAATTAGAAAAATTTTGACATTTGAAATGTCACTTATGTGGTATCTCTGTATTCAGAAAATTATGTAGATTCCAAATGAAATAATATACAGATTGTTCCATTTTAAAATCGGAAGTTAGTACCACTTCCGCTGAAACCGGAAGTAGAAAAAAATTTAATTTATGTGTCAAAAAGTGACGTTTATCAATTACAGACGGTGTACCGAATTTCAATAATTTATCTGCAAAAATAAAGACAACATTGGTATACCATGTTCATGTTACACCCGGTATATGCATTTGCCTGAAATGTCAAAACCGAGACATTATTTTCCATACATTTTGAAAACTATTAAGCAATATATTTAATAAAAGAGAAAGATCTAGTATCTTTATCCCATTTTACAGTTTAAATGTCTTAGGAAATAAAAATCTTGAAATTACATTACACTTGAAAATTTTAGTAATGAATATTCATGAATGTGAATGCAGACCATATCTCTGTAAATGAACGATGATACAGTTTTTAGTTTATGCAATTATGATTGTATAATTTTAAAAATGAATCTCACGGGTATGCTATACTGGCATGACAAAAGTCGAGGGTTTATTTAAAAATGAATAAATGCGCTTTTATGAACATCAGATTTTAATTCATTTCATTCAAGTAAAATGTAAATACAGGAACACAAGAAATAAATATTAATACGGTCTATAAAAACAATTTTTACTTTGTTTTTATCTCTAATTTAAAAAAAAATCGTGATAAAAAGCAATGTAAAAAGTGTTTTAATAGATCATAATGATTGATTAGCACAACGTTGGGGGGCGTCCACTACTGAAATATTAATAGGATTTTATAAACGCTGAAAAAGTTGTACCTAAGATGTAAACGTAATAAGAGGTCAATCGATTTAGGAAATTACGTAAAAAACTTGTTACACATTGAAACTTCCACAAATGTATAGCATTAGAGCTTATCTTCAATGTCAAAGAAAAACTCTTTACTCAAATTCAAACTGTTTGTTGACATTTACTTCCACATCGTGAAGTATAGTAAGGGTAAATAAAATTTTTATTAATATTCTTTGTCATGAAACATCGAGATTCTAAATTAAAGAAAAAAAATTCTGTCGGTCTGTCGTTCTGTCTGTATCTTTTTGTGCGAATGATTACTCTGGAACAGTTTATGACATTGACTTAAAATTTGATATACCAATGGATTATAACGAGATCTGGAACTATAGACTATATTTTGATCTTATTCCGTTGAAAGGTTGGAGATAAATGGGGGGGGGGGTAAATAACTAAAGCAAGCAAGCAAGAGTCCATAAAATTGAGATTTACTGTGTGTATGTGATGCAGGTCTCAAAATTTTTTATTGCCATTAGCCAATATTGCCTCATCACCACCCCACGCCATAAAAACAAGGGCAAAATGTTTGGCCACATTAAGTACCACTCCCTTTAATGAAGGGGCGAGGGTGGTGATTTATTCTCTGTACAAGAACAAAAGGGATCAAAGTAGTGATTCCATATGCAACGGTTTTTTATAGAGTGTTAAATAAGTCGATTGGGTATACGGTGAGAACTCCAAAAATGGAGTTTGAGTAAGAGGATTCCATGTTTTCCTTGAATGCAGAAGACCAACGATTTCCATATTACAACGTTTAGGGCCCATTTCCAAAACATGTAGCTGTAAATTAAATACCACCACTTTTCACTGATTGTTTGGAAAATTAAAAACCGCTGCCCAAGGAATCACTACTTACACATACACATCCAGATTTTCTATCCAAGTCATTCACAACAAAAACATTTTTTATGTGGAAATAATTGCTTATGGAACTTTAAGAATATAATATTTGAAATCCTCCCAAAAACCTATAAAACGATACCTACCCCATATCGGTAGTGGGGTGGGGGTGGTAGTGGGGGTGGATGAAGTAAAAAATATTTTGAGGTTTCTGGTTCTTGTACACACACTAAATCACAATTTTTTTCATCCCCTTTAATAATGGGGGTGGGGGTGGTAATAGGGTGGTTAACGCCAAAAATTTTTTTGAGACCTTAGCTTCTCTTCTATATTCTAAATACCAATTTTCTGGACTCTTACCTGCTTGATTTAGCTATTTACCCCAAATTTACCCCAATTTACCCCCCAACCCTCCGACGGAACAAGATGAAAATATAATCTAGTTCTAGATCTCGTTAAAGTACATACGTGTACCAAATTTCAAATCAATATCTTAAACGGTTAAAGAGTAAACGGGCGCACAAAAAAGTTCCGACAGACCGACAGACAGACAGAAAATTTTTTTTTCGCTCAAACTTAAAATCTCGACGTTTCATGACATTCTAAGCCTATTTGAACAAAATTTTTTTGTCGTTACTATACTTCCACTGGATGTGGAAGTAAAAATATCCACATCTACATGCTTTTATATAGACATGCATACAAACAGATTCGATTCTAGAAAGTAACACTAAATTCCACTCACGTTTAGCCAACCAAGTTGACATCATGTGAAGGTGATTAGGTCACTATTTTTACATTTTGTAAATTTCTAAGCTCTCAAAAGCATTCAGTTGTCTATTGTTTTTTTCATTTTTTATTCCAATGCTTACAATTCATTTTAGAAATCCCGTATTTTTGTTTACTTTGGTTTTATTATTTGAATCATTACACAAGCCCACAAAAAAAGTCTTGCAGTTGAAAGGTGAGGTACCGTATGTGTTTTGGTGTGCAGAATTGACCCATCACCCTAGGATTTCGACATTACCTCAAAAGACTTCTCATAGACGACCGAAAATACGTTTATAAATACATTTAAAATTTAAGCGTGCATACTACTGTATCTATATATATGTTCTGGGGCGCTGTTATCGACTTCTTGAAAAATTTCACCCACCATGTCAGCATTTTGACATAACCTAAAAAAAATCCATAACGAGTTTTAGCCTGTCCTGGTGAATGGCCTCATCAGTAAATTTTACCAGAACTTGCTTAGACATATCTGTTAGATGCCTTAAGCTACGTTAGGTTTAAAGCTGTTAGGTTTAGGACTAGACGCCTCAAGCTATGCTAGGTTTAAAGTTGTAAGGTGTGGGCCTAGACGCCTTAGGCTACGTTAGGTTTAAAGTTGTTAGGTTTTTCATCTTAAAATGTTCTAAATACCTCAAAAAGTGAAAAAAATTTATTTCCACCCCCGCCCTTGTTATGGATTTTTTTTAGGTTGTGTCAAAATGCTGACATGGTGGGTGAAATTTGATCATGAAGTCGGTAAGAGCGCCCCAAAATATATATATAGATACAGTAGTATGCACGCTTAAATTTTAAATTTATTTTTAAACGATTTTTCGGTCATCTTTGAAAAGCTTTTTTGAGGTTATGTCGAAATTCTTGGGTGATTCTTGGCGGATTCGTTTTCAGCACACCAAAAAAAAAACATAGATATGGTACCTTACCTTTCAACTGCATCACTTTTTTGCGGGCCTGTGAATGAAGTTAGTATTCTTTCGATAGGGTCTCTTTTATCTAAAATAGTAATTTTAAATAAAAACAGTCCTCTAATGTGTAACAGCTCGATAAATTTTTTGTTGACATTTTAATAAATTTAGCGTGTTAGGTTGAAGTTATAAAATAGTAGAGTGTGTTATAGAATATGCATCATCTGGTGAGAGTTCTAAGTACGAATACTGGAATATTCATAGCAGGAAACTAACTAAATTAAATGATTTAAGTTTTAAGTCATTATTAAGTAGTCCTTATGCTTTATTATTTAGTATTACAAATACCTGACAGTACTAGATAATAGATATACTAGTTTAATAATCCGTGTACATGACGTTACTGGTTACTAATAAATTATTCGACTAACATTTTACTGGGATATAGCTAATTTACTGCAATTCTAAGTTTGTTTGACACTACCGAGCAAACTCCTATAATTTAAAGTTAAATAATTTAAATTGTATGTATGTATTGTTTCTTTTTCTGTAGTTTATATGTTTAAAATGTATTACTAACTGCATTTAAATTTAATTGTTTATTATATAAATGACTTTAAATAGAACCATATATATGAATAGTAAGGACAAGCAAGTTCATGTATAAAAATGTTTCCTAACTTGAATACTTGTTAACACGTTAAGTGCGTTATCGGTATCTGGAGACATATGACATAGTTTTGTCTATTTTATCCATAAACGTTTTTACGTGCGAAATGTGTTATTTCGTTAATATTTAGTTTAGCAAACCGATACAAATAGCTATAAATTAGTCTAAACTTACATTTTTAGAATAACATAAACCAATAGCATCGGTCTCCAACGACCTATACCGCACTAGTAATATATTTATTATTCTAGTGCGGTATCGGTCTCAAAAGACTTATGCGGAGTTATGTGAACAGACGTCGATTATAGCTTTTTGTCATATTATATTATATTAATTTAAGCGTGAAAATGATATCTTTTCGAGTAAACAAATAATGAAAATGACACAGAATATAGAATACTAGCTGGTGCCCGCGATTACGTTCGCGTGGAAGACTTCCTGCGCGTGGAATTAAGAACATACTAGCTTATGCCTATAAAGATGTACTACATATTCACTGAGTACTCCCATAGTACTCAGGAGGTACACTCGAGGGAACCTACTGCGCATCCATGGTACCCGGGGAAACCCACTGCGCATCGATAGTACTCGGGAAAACCCACTGCACATCCATTGTACTCGAGGAGATCCACTGCGCATCCATAGCACTCGAGGAAGCCTATTGCGCATCGAGAAGACCCCAGATTCGGATTCTACGTAAAAAATTACGTAGGAAATGTTTGTTACAGCTTGTACAACCCCCAATTTGCAGACCTGTGGAATTATTATTCATATTCATCTGAGTCAGAAGACGGCTTACATAGTGAAAATAGTTTTGATAATGAAAATGAAAGTAAGCCATTTTTTCTTAAAATATAGCTTCTCATGTTATATTATTTTAGAAAGTACCAATGATGCATATATGGTAACAGATAATGAGAATGGAGTGATATTACACAATCAAAATCAACCTTCAAAACTTGCAAAGAATCAGCAACATTTGATTTTGATGTTGACAAGATAAAAAGTCCGTTGGATACATACAAACTTCTTCTATTGGACGAACTTTTGAACGTGATTATTGAAGAGATAAATACATTTGCCCAACGGTGTTTGACAGAACGCAGATCTTTTTCGAAATCAAGGTTGCATGTTTGGACAAACACTGACATAAATGAAATGATTCTATTTCTTCCGACAACGTTATATAACTCAATCACCTTCCATTAGTGAATGCTTACTAGTCAAGAAATCCTATGTTCACAAATAAATAAATACTATGTATTGTGATCGATTTTTACCACAACTTCGGTGCATTCATTTTTGTAACAACGATCCATTTTTGAATAGATACGACAGACTGTACAAAATAAGGAAGCTATTAGAAATATTAAACAAAACTTTTCAATCTGTTTTAACGCCTGGCCGTATACTAGTTATTGATGAGTCCAATTCTTTCAATACATAAAAACAAATCACAAAAATATGGTGTTGAATTGTATAAAATATGCACTGTTGATGACTATGCAAGCAAGGTAATATTTTATACCGGCAAAAGCGATAAGGTTGCAGTGCAAGGACATTCTGAAACAGTAGTTCATGAATTTCTAAAGTTAGTAGAACATAAAGAAAGGCATCTCCTTTTGCAGATAATTTTACTTCCACATCCAGTGGAACGGCCGAGGTAATGGCAAAAAAATTTAAAAAAAATTATTATTCAAATAAGCTTAGAGTGTCATGAAACGTCGAAATTTTAAGTTTGAGCAAAAAAATGTTTCAATCTGTTTAAGATATTGACTTGAAATTTGCTAAACATATGTATTTTAACGAGATCTGGAACAAGGTTATATTTTCATCTTATATCGTTGAATGGTTGGGGAGTAAATAGGGGAAATTGGGTGAAATAGGTAAATCAAGCAGGTAAGAATCCATAAAATTGGTATTTAGTATATATAAAAGAAGTTAAGGTCTTAAAAAATTTTTTGGCATGAGCCACCTCCATTACTATCCCCACCTCATTATTAAACGGTGTGAAAAAAATAAAATTATAATTTAGCGTGTATACAAGAACCTAAGGCCTCAAAAAAATGTTTTCACTTTATCCACCCCCTCTACCAATACCACCCACCCCCACCGATGTGGCACATCGTTTTATAGGTTTTTGAGGTAGACGATTTCAAATATTATATTATTAAAGTTACCCCAAGTAGTATGAATGCGCAATGGGTTTTCTCGAGTACTATAAATGTGGAGTAGGTTTTCCCGAGTACTATGGATGCGCAGTGACTTTCTTCAAGTACTGTGGATGCGCCTCGAGTAGTATGAATGCGTAGAAGGTTTCCTCGAGTCAAATAGATGCGCAGTGGGTTACTTCATGTAGTATGAATACGCAGCGGCTTTCCTCGAGTACAATGGATGCGCAGTGGCTTTCCTCAAGCACCATTGATGCGCAGTAGGTTACCACGAGTAGTATGGATGCGCAGTAGGTTTCTTCGAGAATTTTGGATGCGCAGTAGGTTACCTCAAGTGGTATGGATACGCAGTGGGTTTCCTCGAGTAAAATTGATGCGCGGTGGGTTACTTCAAGAAGTATGAATGCGCAGTAGTTCTCCTCGAGTAAACTGGATGCACTGTGGGTTACCTCGCGTGGTATGGATGCGTAGTAGGATTCCTCGAGGAAAATGCTTCAAGTAGAGGTTTTACATCTATCGTGTAGTCCACGGCAACCGATGGTTTGTTACATCTTTGTCATGCCGTTCTCTACGTGTTATTTCCACATCCAGTGGAAATACACTAAGGCAAAAATAATTCTTGAAAATTTTCATTGTTCAAATAGGCTTAGAATGTCACGAAACGTCAATATTTTAAGTTTGAACAAAAAAAAATCACTTAACACACATAGCACACATACGTATTTTAAAGAGATCTGGAACTATATTATATTTTGATCTTATTTCTTTGAAGAGTTGAGGTGCAAATTGGGGTAAATGGGGGTAAATCAAGCAAGTAAGAGTCCACACCCGCTCCATTATTAACGGGGGTGAAAAAAATATTGTGATCTAGTGTGTGTACAGGAACCAAAGTCGTCAAGAATTTTTTTCACTTCATTTTCACCACAACCGATGTGGCATATAATTCTATGGGTTATTTCAAATATTATACTATTAAAGTTCCATAAACAATTATTTCCACATAGTGGTATTTTCGTTGTAAGAGACTTGGATAAGAAGTCTGGATGTGGAAGTAGTGATTCCTTAGGCAGCGATTTTTATTCGAACATACCTCTGGGTAAAAAACTTTTCAAGTAATAAATTGTTTATTGCTCAAAATCGAAAAGGCTTTCTCCCCGAAAATGACCCCCTTAATGCGTATTTTTTTACTATTTTATCTAGTTTTCTAACAACTATTTTGAGCTCAATTAGAAATTTGTAAAATTTTGCCCTCAAAATGGCTCACTGCGACACCCTGTATATTTGCTTCAAACTGAACAAGTATTTTTCAATCTGAAAGAAACATGATAATAATTTTATTGCTCCTTCCGGAAAGTCAGGAATTGGCTCAGGATTTCTTGAAATTTAATAGTTAAAATCCTCCTTCCCAGTCACGTGTTGTCATTCTCATGAGTATAAATCTAAAAGTGGTAAAGTTTCAAATGCCACACTCCTCCGGTCACACGGTCGCTTTCTCTCTTGATATTTGCAGAAATTTATTATAGTGAACTATCCCAGCATGAAGATGTAATCGTGAACTGAAGTAATTTTAGTTATAATAAAGCTAAATCATAGACATATATTTCACGCCGTGAAACAGTGTAATTGATATTGGTATTATTTTAAAATTCTTCCCGAGTGACAACGGCGCTGTTTGAGTTAATTTTTGGACAGGGGGCAGGTATTAAGGCGGATAAAATAGCGCCTATTTAATTATATATTTTAAAAACATATGTTAATATCCTGATTATTTAAGATAACTCTTAAGATGCTCCCCTTATAATTTTATTATAACGTCGTTATCTTTATAAAAGTACCGAAAAAGGGACAAAAAGCATGGCCTGGCTATCTTATAAAAAACTATATTTTACAGGTAAAAATGAGTCAAAGTGAATCTATTAATTTAAATCAAGGACCTAGCTTATTATTTCAAAGAAAGAGAATAAATTCCAATCCGGGATATATAAGGTAAAATTCGTTGAAATAAAAAATGACTAATTAACCATAATAAAATTTATTGTAAAAATAAAAGGTATGGTAGACCAATTGACAAATCAGGGCAAATTAAATATGTGCTTGGATTAAAAAGATCAAACAGAATGAAGTATGTACAGAGAGACAGACAGATTTATCATATACTAAAAAGGTAACTTACAAAGATAAATCCATAATTATTGGCAGAAAGCCCAATACATAAAAACTACTGTAAATACTCCAAAAAATAAATAACTAAATTATTAGTTGGCCAACGCAGTTGTTACTAAATGAAAAGATTAAGTGACATTTTAATAATAACAAATTTTAATATTTTATATCACAAACAAATCTTTAAACGTAAATAAAGGTAATAGCATAGGCAATGAAATACATAGTAGCATTTTAAGCTACAAGATACACACAAAAACGAAATGTGCTGTGCACTGTTATATAAGAAATGTCATTAACAGTCTTTTAGAGACGGAACTAGCACTCGCGAAAAGGAAGTAACGAAATGCCCGCACATAACACTGGAAGTTGCACCAAATTGGCTTCTTTGGTCACGATAAAAAGAAAAGTTACCAGAACTTCATCAAGAGCTGTTACCAGTTGCCCGTAAACACAAGGTAGAAATATAAATGTACTTACAAAACTGCAGCAAAATGGACGAAGGCACTGTTATGGTTACAAACTCAAATTTATTATATTATAGGTCGGTACCTATTGTAACCTCACAAACTATACAAAACTATAGCATAAGTATAGTAACACTGACTCTAAACTGTAACTTTCTTATTAACTCAATTAAAATAGCATTACACTTATTAAATGCTACTTTAATTCAAAACATCTATAATGAACTAATTTTGGTGTTAACTTGTTAATAAACATTCAAATGGCTCAAATTTCAGCCATAATTTTAACGACTTGGTGAGCCCAAAGGTCGCTTGGAAAGTGAATATATCACACTCCTTCGCGGTTTTATATGTCGGAAATTCCTAACCAAGGGCAACGCATGTATTATGTCATATCTGTGCTTGCCATTGGAGGAATAGTTTCCAGCGGCTAATTTACCCACTCATTTTCGTTCTATTCTAGATTGCCAAATCGTAAACAACAAACCGTCAGAAAGGGACGGCGTTAAATATCTTTGATAAAATACAAAATTAGGTAATTTAGCGGACTTTAATAGAAATTTATGAATACTTAAAAAGTTGACCGTTACATTATATAATTTGTGCGTCCATATCAACACTTTTCCGAAGCCCTGGAGTACCCTAGAATTTCAGTATTTAAAAAGGACGATAAGGGAGAGATTGAGAATTTCCCTCCGATTATGTAACTTGTAATTTTTCCAAAGAACATCAAATATTGCTGTACAATTTTATTTATTGCCATATTCATAGTCAACTATCCGCGCCCCAGCTATTTGTACACAGCCGATTTACGAAAACATACAGACCCGTATCAATTATAGACTTTCCCAAGCCTTCGATAGGCTCGGCTACTCGATTCTACATAACAAGTTACGAAACTTTGTCTTTTCTGATCCTCTACTCCTACTTTTTCAATCTTGCGTATCAAATTGTTCATAATTTGTACCTTATAATGCATTTCAATCTTCTGACTACGTTGCTCCGTTTGGGATTCCACAAGGATCTGTTCTTTGACCTATGTTATTAATAATGTTTATTAATGATATTACCACCTTATTAGATGTTAATTGTCTGCTCTATGCAGATGAAATACAAATATTTTTCATGCCTTGAAGGCTGTCTTCGCTTTTAAAAACAATCAGATATATTGTAAGAATGGTCGCAATGTCTTATTCTACCAAAAATTCTTTAGTAATGTTCGACTATCGACTTAAAGATGCGATTTTAGAAAGATCTAATACATTTCGCAACCACAGTGTTACCGTTGATAGAAAACTTTTCTTTGCTTACAACATTGAAATTATTGTGAGTGAATGTAATATGATCTATGGATTTATCGCGCGCAGTAGCCACGACTTTTCAAATACCAATACCTTAATTACCCTGCTTTTTTTCATTTTTAGATCAAAATTGGAATATGCATCAGTTGTTTGATGTCCCAGGTGCAATGTGCACAACAAACATTAACTCCTCCTTTATTTAGTGTAAGTTATCCTGTTTTAGTCCCCATGTATTGTATATATAATGTTTAAAATTTTATTACCTCAATTTTAAAGGCTTCGTAAATAACTAAACGAAAAATTATATTTTTCTCTTGGACTTTATCTGCCTTAGAACAAATTTTGGTATTCCAAAGCACTTAGACTAAAGGCTTAAAATGCTAAAAAACTGAACATCGACTCAAAAATTTGCAAAAATCTAATTCATGGTATACTCAAAATGTTGTCTTGAATTCAAATATGTAAAAATATACATCATTTCCGGATAAGCCGGAAATGGTCTCATATCCTTTCTTATGTCCAAAATTTATTTTTACAGGTAGTTTACACACCCCAAATTTCAAATGGATAAGTTAAAAAATAAAGAAAATATAGGGGGGAGACACTAGCCTATGGCACCCGGTATATTCACAAATTTTATTATGTGTTATATATATCACACTTTAATTCTCCTGTCCTGTAGTTGGGCTTTTGTTATCCTGTAAGACAGTGTATTTAAATAATTAAATAAATAAACAAATAACAATAAAATACTGAATACTGATAATTTCGAAATCAGTTAGGTACTCTGTTTTTTATTATAGGTATACAAGCAGAGGAATCAACCAAGATATATTTTTTAACTATGGTATATTACTTATCTTTTTTTCCATCAGTTCCATTAGACTTTTTTGAAGACAGCTAAATTTTTTCACTTTTTTTTTAATTTTTGAGGCCTTTTATTTTAGCATTTTTATTTCAATATTTCTCACTTTACCATTTTCAGATGGAAGAAGTAATTGCACGCAGAATACGTCATAATAATCACTAATTTAAACAATGCTAATAGTTCTCTCTGTTCTGTATGTAAATTTAAAAATTTAATACAACAGCAAAATGGCAAAAATTTGTTCGATGGCAAAGCCGATATCGATGAGCAAATGTAGTTAATTTACAACAGCTCCAGAGACGACAAAGTTTTATGATTGATGGTTGAGTATATATCGAACGCAATGAACATATATTTGGCGCTTTAAAATATAACATAAGCTCCTGAATGTAAAAAGTACGCATAAAATTAAATGGCAATGTAATGGCATAATATTTTATGGCTTGGTGGTTAAAACTAATTGCGGTTTCATTAAATTGAATTACTTTACGGGTGAGTTTATCTAGAGGAAGACCGTTTCTTTTCCCTTAATCTTTTTTATGTGTTGGTTAAAATTTTCAGATCATGCAGTCCGTATATTTTACCATGTTTATTCATACTTGTACAATATTAATACAGATCAAGAAAACGTGGGATAATCGTAAAAAAATCACACAAAACATTTTTTGTTTGCATAATGTAGGAGGGGGGTTCCCACAGTCATTAATTAATTTTTTCCAAAAAAAAAAATTATTGCTTAAACAAATCTGGGAAATGAGTTGGAGAAAAAACAGTAAAGGAATAATATCGTCACATGAGGTACTTAAGACGTGAAAATGACGGTCGTAGACAACCGATGTTGTACAATGTGACGCCAAAGTGACGTATTGGTAATCAGTGAATTTTGAGATACCTTTTTCCACAATTATTAATAAAGTTTTTAACGAAAAAAATTCCAGAATGTGTAGGGATCGAACCGCTGACCTCTTGACTCGCAATGCAAGAAGAAGAAGAAAATAGATCTATTGAATATTACGTACAATAACAATGTTTCCCCGAATCCTGGTCCGGAGCCAACTAGTCATCGCGCCGTGGAAGTTGAACAGCTTGATTAAATATTCAAGTTATTATTAATGTACATTATTTTATGAGAATACAAATTAATACATTCTACATTTCAAAATTATACAGGATGATCTGCTCAGAAAATTTATTTAGTTTACTGAAAATAAAAATAAATTTATTCGGCTTCCGATAACAGATCTTCCTCATTCTCATTTTCATCCAACTCATCACTCTCTTGATGCTCAGTGGGTGAAAGATCATTTTTCTCTTTGTCACTCGCATCTAAATAAAATTATTATATATAAAAAAATGATTAAGATTATAATAGGATGAAAAGTGAAAAGCACAAATGATATAATACCTTCAGTATTTGTGGCATCTCGGATAATCATTTCCACTTACGGAAGTAATTGATCTCCATCAAACCACTTGCAAGTTAAATTTGCTTTCCTCAAGCTGTCACCCATAACCAAGGGATCTAATGTAGATGGCACTTGTTTGTGTGCGTTGTTCCAAATCGTATACATACATATACAGTTTTTAAAACGTGCTGTACAAGTTCCGATTTCGACGGAGGCGAGAGAGATGCATCAAAATTTTTGTGTGGTAACCGAAATTCGTTATCATTTTCGCTAAATTTGTACACGTTAGTGAAGGTAGCTTACACGAGCATCATTAACGTTTTTTATAGCTTTAAACCCATACATCGTGCAAACAAACTTCCCTATTATGTTAACGACATTATTTAGGTTCTCCTCTGGTAAATTATTCAAACTTTTGTGCTTTTCACTTTTCATCCTATTATAATCTTAATCATTTTTTTATAAATAATAATTTTTTTTAGATGCGAGTGACAAACAAAAAAATGATCTTTCATCCACTGAGCATCAAGAGAGTGATGAGTTGGATGAAAATGAGAATGAGGAAGATCTGTTATCGGAAGCCGAATAAATTTATTTTTATTTTCAGTAAACTAAATAAATTTTCTGAGCAGATCATCCTGTATAATTTTGAAATGTAGAATGTATTAATTTGTATTCTCATAAAATAATGTATATTAATAATAAATTGAATATTTAATCAAATTAAAAAAAGAAACTCGGGAGTGCCGCACGCACGTTTTCTAACATTAAGTTATCAATATCGATATTACTAATTAAATCTTTATGACGAACTTTGAAATTCGGGTATATGATAATATTCATACTTAGATTAACGATAAACGCAGTCAGCTGCAAGTATGTGTGTGGAAAAGTCGTCAGCTGATGCAAGAAAGGTGATGCGCGCTGCTTCGCAGGTGATCAACACTCGGCACTGTTTTGTACCAGCTGACGACTTTTCCACCCACATACTTGCAGCTGACTATGTTTTTCGTGAATCTCAGTGTAAATATTATCTTATACCCAAATTTTAAAGTTCGCTGAATAATTTAAATTTTTCATGTTTTTGGATCTGTTTGATCGATCAGCTAACGGTAAATCCACCGCCCCCCGTCCAGCTGACTATGTTCTACTTTCATTATATAACATAATCTTCCCCTCATATAAGTTTCAGCGTTCGCCGGATAGTTTTTTTTCTCAATTTTATTTACGTGTTTTCAACCCTTTGACAGCCACCCCCACCGCTACCCAACCAGCTGACAGTCCATTCATTGCTAACTTATATAAGAACAATCCAATTTTCATATTTTCAAAGTTCGCCGGATAGTCAGCCATTTTATACACGGGCTCCCGGACTATAATGGAAACAGGTTCGGAGAATTAGTTCTCCTGTTCGCCACAGGCGAAATTAAAATTAATAATAAAATTTAAAAATGGTCTATAAATAGATCTAAAAATAATTAAAAGCACTTTATAAACACTGTGGTAGCACTGAGGAATTTTTGTAGTTGGCACGGGAAAAACCTCAACAAAAAAACCCATTCGAGTTAACTACCGCCGTGGTCTCCCTGCTGCCAAGAAAATACGGTGTTAAAAATTATTGTTTAACTCACTGAACCATTGAACAGTTATATTTTAATTTACTTAAAAACTTTACAGTTGGAAATATTAAAACAAAATTTATATTATTATTATTATATGAAAAACTGTTACTTATATTCAACATTCTTTGTTTGCAATGCCAAGGTGAAATATTTATGTTTACTTCTTAATTAATCTGTAACGTGACTTGCATCACTTAACAATAACGTGTAATTGACACCACCATGTTACTCTACCACAGCTACACCTAAAAATGACATCTAGATGACAGTTTTTTGAGGCGTCAATACGACGACTTTAATGTTACGTCATTATTACGTCATTAACTGGTCGAATGACGTCTACTGACGGCAGATCACCTTGCTACTTGAAAATAAAATATTTACATCAGCCAATATTAAATAAACGTATATTATCATTTATTACAAAAATATAATATTTAAATCAATCAACACGAAATGGACGTCCATCTTCTGTCCTTATATGGAATTAAAATGTATATACTACATAAAATACATATTCAAAGGACATCCATTCCGTACAGTTTTAAAGTAAATCCGATGATGGACGTCCGATGGACGTCCAGTTTATGTCAACGGATGTCAATTCATTAAATGAACATAAAGCGGACGTCCGACGGTCATCATGTGCTATTAGGGATGTAAGTTTATTTTAAGACTCTAGATCGGTTTATTTTTTGATATACAGAGTGATTCACATAAAACTACCAGGCAGTTTTCGAAGTAACGAAAAGAGATATTCAAATTTTGCAAAAGCCAGTTGTTAGATATTCTTTGGTGACTTTATTTTGTCTTTCAAATGTTGCTAATGACAGAAGCATCTGCAGCGTCGCGACGCCGGGAAGAAATTTGTCGATGAGAGGAACTTTGGAATTTTAATATTTTATGTTTAATTCCAAGTACTTTTTGTAGTACACACTTTTCCTTTAAAACATTTTCGAGGTGAAGCAAAAAAATCCTCAGTCGAATATTTGGTAACTAGCATGGAAATTAAAATTCGCTAAAAGGTGATCAGTAGATACCATAGGTAGCTTTCGTTAATTAAACTTTCAGAGTGGTTTACAATAAATATAGTTTTTAAAAAATTTTGCACTCCTCCGTTTTTTGAGATATTCGTGGTTAATGAGAGGATTCCATATAGCGGCAAACACAGTGAAAAAAACCTTAGAAAACGGCTATTAGTGAAACAATTTTGTAATTCGGTATACTGATTTGTCATTAAAACGTCTGTTTTTCCGAGCAGCGCAAATCAAAATGGTTTCCGGTTTCAAGATGGCCGCTGTTTTAGAAAATTTAAAAGACCGACGTTTCTAGTAGGCCAGGCGACGAATGATTATAGAGGGAAATCTTAGGGACAGAAAATTTGACTTCGGAACTTTGTTTGAACTAGTCTGGAGATGAACATATCAAAAATCCCCACTCCTAGGTGGTGAGCGAGGGGGAGGGGCAGTTTAAAGGTCCCATTTTTTGTTTTTTCGCTTATATCTCGGAAACTATGCGTCGTCGAGAAAAGAGGTTGTAGAGCATTAAATTTCTTTCAAGAACATATATTATTTTGAGTTTTGCCATCAAGAGTACTATTAGATCGACGTCCTCACCAATAACACCTATAGTAGTTGTTTCAGATAATTTCATAGTCGTGTCTACAATGAGTACGTCTGCATCGTTCTGGGCTTGAAGCACTCTGATTCTCTTTGCCTGTAACTTCAATTTGAGTATGTCGATGAGTTGGCTTTTGTTGAAGACGATTGAAAGAAAATCTTCCTGTTTCACATTTATCTCTGTATCCTCACCGAAATTAATGCGGCTTAACCATCCTATACAAAATTAAAGGTGACAAAATTTGCTACAAGAATCACTACTTACATTTGTCGATATGTTGTTCTGTTCTCGAGATATCCAACCTCGAAATTCGGAAATAGCGGAAAACAATTTTTTCGCCTCACGTTTTTTGCTCTATTTGTTAAGATAACTCTTCAAATGTTGTTCCCATGAAAAAGTCGTGAGAAAAGAAGTTGTAGAGCATTAAATTTCCTTCAAGAACATATATTATTTTGATTTTTGCCATCAAGAGTACTATTAGGTCGACGTCCTCACCAATAACACCTATAGTAGTTGTTTCAGACAATTTCACAGCCGTGTCTACAATGAGTACGTCTGCATCGTTCTGGGCTTGAAGCACTCTGATTCCCTTTGCCTGTAACTTCAATTTGAGTATGTCGATGAGTTGGCTTTTGTTGAAGACGATTGAAAGAAAATCTTCCTGTTTCACATTTATCTCTGCATCCTCACCGAAATTAATGTTGGCAGATTTGCTGAGGCGGTACCTCCTTTGCTGTTCAGCGATCTTGATACTTGATGATGAAGTAGTGTATCCATCAAAGAAAAAATTGTTTTTCCCAATTTCCGAATTTCGAGGGCGGATATCTCGAGAACAGAACAACATATCGACAAATGTAAGTAGTGACTCTTATAGCAAATTTTGTCGGCTTCAATTTTGTATAGAATGGTGAAGCCGCTACGACGCATAGTTTCCGAGATATAAGCGAAAAACCAAAAAATGGGACCTTTAAAGTGCCCTCCGCTCACAACCTAGGAGTGGGGACTTTTGATATGTTCATCTCCAGACTAATCCAAACAGAGTTCCGAAGTCAAAGGGTATAGCCGGAAAAGTTAGGGAAATGTGCCCCCGCACTTACTTAGTTAAAATGGCTTACAGATGATGCAGTTTGTAGAGTTTGTAGAAATTTTAACCCGCTACTACCCCTACGAAGGTGGAAAAAAAATAATATGTTTTTAATTATTATATATTTTTTTTCGGTTTCTATGCAACCGATCGATTTGAAATTTGGCACGAGTATTGCTTGCGTGGAGGTAACTTACTCCAAAAAATAAGATCATTTTATGACCATTTTAACCATCGGAAAAAAAATATATAATTTTTTTTTAGAGGACAAAAGGGTGGCTACCCTTCATGGTACAATCACCATTCTACGAAATATTGTGTCTTGACACTTCGTGATTATCATACTAAATTGTCAGATTTTTTGCTGTGGTGGAACAATATGGAAAAAAATAAAATTGGGTAAAATAAAATATTTACAATGCCTCTTAGTTGTAACAGTTAATACTTATAGCCTTACAAGGTATAGTTGCATATCTACAACCGACCGCTGGTGCCAGTGAGGTGTTGCCAAGTCCACTTTTTCCCCAGACGTACGGAAATTCGGCACAATCTGGCAATACCACTTCTGGAGGTTCCAGGGTTCACCCTCCAGAGGCGAAGTATTAACTCTCTAGGAGCTTGGAGAAATGTTTAGCAACGAATAATGTTCTTTGTAATTACTGTCGCATTACGACATCTGAAAAACGACGTACTGAACCAGATGAAGAAAGTGAGAGAACGATCGAAGAAGACCAGCCTTTTGTGCCTCCGACATCTCCTACCACTACGATTAGTGAAATAATGGAACTATAATACAGTAAAAGTCGACCTTCTCTATAGAGGGTGCTCACAAATAATTCCCAGCAAGCTGATTTTTTCAGGGTCGATGGAGGGGCGTCTCCCGAGTATCCGACCAAAAAGTCACAGTGCACACACCTTGGGGGGGGTGTTGCAATAGGGGGTGGTTTTTTATTTTTTGTTTTTTTGAAATTTTCTTTTTCCAACTTGTACATAGTAATATTCTCTACAACTTTTCCTAATAAAATTTTTTTGTAACTTTGATTTTTAACGGTACAGCACCCATTAGATGGGAAAACATTAACCATAAATACTATTGCATATGTGGTGATGGTAAAGAACTGACCTTAATACCTACTACTGCGAGACTACAGTGCTATCGAAACGAATAAATATACATCCCCCGAGACAATCGTTGCTGTAAAATACATTTGATTTTTTTCCCCTTATTTTTGGCCTTGAATGGGTTTCATCAGCCAGCTACGCAGATGGATAATTTTTTATCTCAGTATGGTACAGTTGTTTAACATTAGTTGTCGTTTGTCAATACTTATCCTGACTTGTGATATTGATTCCTAATATGCCTTTGTTTTTATAACCTTTGTGGTTTAACCTCCTACTATCCGTGGTCCAGTCTATGTGTAAGCTTAAGTCGCCCTGATGGATCCCTGGGCGCGAAATGTGTCTACATTTGATTAAACATCGTTTTTATGAAGACGTTGCACATCTGGAACAATATGCCAATTGTGGCTCGATTCCTAGATCCGATTTATGCATTCTATTAAATTCCTTAAGCCCAATAACATAACAACTTTAAAAGGCTCTACAGACCACATCTTATTAGGGTTGTGGTTATTAATTACAACCTTAATAATATACCAATGATACCATTCTGAGGATGGTCAATTTGTTCAGCTTCCTAGCAAGTGCGCTGCACGCTGGCATCATATTGAACAATTTAGTAATGTAGGAGGTCATTCTGTTATCATTATTACGACCTGTTTTCAGTTTTAATAGAAAAACAGGGACAAAAGAAGTTCTTGTACTGTAATGTTCCAACAGTGACTTTAATTCGTAAATGGCATCTACCATTAAGCCAGTAAACGTTAATAATTGCTTCTCTGATAAACCGCAGTGGTCTGTAGAGCCTTTTAGATTTGTTATTGGGGTTAAGGAATTTAATAGAATGCATAAGTCCGATCTAGGAATCGAGCTACAATTGGCATATGGTTCCAGATGTGTAATATCGTCTTCATAAAAGCGATGTTTAATCATCTGTATTTTACAGCAACGATTGCCTCGGGGATGTATATTTATTTGTTTCAGTAGCACTGTAGTTTCACATTAGTGGGTATTACGGTCAGTTCTTTATCATCACCACATATGCTATAGTATTTATGTGTAGCAACGAGTCTTTGCAATGGTAGTTCCATTATTTCGTCAGAGTCACCAGTCGTAGTGCTAAAAGATGTCGAAGGCACAAAAGGCTGGTCTTCTTCGATCGTTCCCTCACTTTCTTCATCTGGTTCAGTACATCGTTTTTTAGATGTCTTAATGCGACAGTAATTACAATGAACATCATTCGTTGCTAAACTTTTCCCCAAGGTCCTAGAGAGTTAATACTTCGCCCCTGGGACCTCCAGAAGTGGTATTGCCAGATTGTGCCGAATTTCCGTACGTCTGGGGAAAAAGTAGACTTGAAAACATCGTATTGGCACCCGCGGTCGGTTGTAGATATGCAACAGTACCTTGTAAGGCTATAAGTATTAACTGTTACAACTAAGAGGCATGTGTAAATATTTTATTTTACCCAATTTTATTTTTTTCCATATTGTTCCACTACAGCAAAAAATCTGACAATTTAGTATGATAATCACGAAGTGTCAAGACACAATATATCGTAGAATGGTGATTGTACCACGAAGGGTAGCCACTCTTTTGTCCTCTAAAAAAAATTTATATTTTTTTTCCGATGGTTAAAATGGTTATAAAATGTAAGTTATCTCCACACAAGCAATACTCGTGCCAAATTTCAAATCGATCGGTTGCATAGAAACCCAAAAAAAAATATATAATAATTAAAGACATTATTTTTTTCCACCTTCGTAGGGGTAGTAGCGGGTTAAAATTTTTACCGTGTAATATACTCTATAAACTTGATCATCTGGAAGCCATTTTAACTAAATAAGTGCTGGGACACATTTCCCTAACTTTTCCGGCTATGCCCTTTTCTGTCCCTAAAATTTCCCTCTACACCCTTTTTTGAGCATTCGTTGCCTGGACTACAGCTAAACTGTTGATTATATGAAAAACAGTTATTAAGAGAAATTGTTCCGTATTAAATTTTGAACAAAAACTTCTTATAAGTTTTTTTATTAACTAAAAATTAAGACTCTACAGCGTAAAATGTTACAAAATCAGTTTCTTCTGATATTTTACAAAATTTGCAAAGTAATGTTCTATACTTATCATAACAATTATCCTTTGACCATAAAGTAACAATCAGAGTTGAATTATGGATTAAATTAAAAGACTAGGAGGCATAATATTTTAAATATCGGTCCTAAAAACGAATCGCGTAGACAAAATATACAAAGTATACCATTGTTAACTAAAAATGAGACAAATATTATACCGGAAAGTAACTACGGCTCCGCTTTAGTCCATCTACTTTTGCCAAAAGGAGTTTCGAAATTTGAAGAATATTCAGAAAAAGTTTTTCAGGTACTTATTGAACATAATATTGTCAAATTAAAAGCTAAACTTGTCGACATAGTCTAGGATGTATACAAAAAGGACAGTTTAAAAAGTCATACAAGAGAAACTAGAGTAGTCGAATAAGAAGGCAAGTTCGTAGTAACAATATACTACCAAAGAATTGGTCAAAATTTCTGAAAAACGCTGAAAATGAAACATAATTATTTTGTTTATTGGCAAATGATGTAACAATATCTAATAACTTTAATTCTGTTGAAATTGTGTCAACTGTTGGCGAAGAAACTGCGAAAAATAGTAATTGTAATACTGCTCTAAAATTTTGCAACCAAGAAGAAGCAGATACAAAACTAATGTTGCATATTAATGATTGTGTCGACACTGACGTAGTAATACTAGCGGTTTTATTTTTTTACTGTTTCTATAAAGAAGGACTAAATAGTTTAAATATACAGTTTGGGGGCTAATAAATATTTTAGAGTATTAAACGTGCATCAAATAGCACAAAAACTAGGAGAAAGCAAGTGTGATGCATTACGAGGTTTCCACTCCCTAACGGGACGTTTCTTTTTTTTTCTGGAAAATTAAAAGTGACTGCTTGGAAGACATGGACGATATATCCAGAAGTAGCAGAAGCTTTCACGTTAATTTCGAAACCTCAAGAAAATATTCCTGATAAAATTTTAAACTTATTCCAACGGTTTGTTGTTTTAATGTACTGCAATACATCTCCCTGCACTGAAGTAGATCAGGCACGAAATTAACCGTTTCCAAGAACGGGGCAATGTGTAACATCTCCTCTTCAAAGGATGCTTTGGAGAACCACATTTTACGGGCTAGCTTCCAGAGTGCGTACATTTGGGGACAGTCTCTGACATCAAATTTGATTTTGCCTAATCTTGAAAAATGGGAATGGTGCCTGTCCGAAAATGTTCGGGTGCCAAAATGGTCAACACTTCCAGAGGTATCTAAAGCCCTTAGACAATTAATTTAATGTAGTTGCAAAAAAGGATGCATTGAAACCAAATGTGTTTGTAAAAAAGCCGGCTTGTAATGCACGTTATTTTGCACAAATTGTAAAGGAGTATGCAACTAACTTAAAAAAGGTATGTAAGTCTAACTAAAAAAATGTTTACTTATTACTTATTTTTATTAAATTATCTTTAGGTTGAAAAATAATGTGTCTTCAGTTTCTCGTAAAGAAATACTGAACAAGAACATTATAATTATTGTAAATGATTGTAAAATATACATAAAATTATTTTCTAGTATTTCTCCGTGTAGCAGCTTTATTTTTAGTGTTAGGTAAACATACTGTATTAAGTTTTTTATTCAAATTTTAATGTAGAATATTTAACAATTTTTTTCTTTAACAGTAATTATTTAGTTAAAAAGCTTTTAAATTATAAATAAAAAGTAACTTTTTGATATTTTTCTACCTGCCTTTATTTTTATCTTTAAGTAAAAAGCTGTATTAAATTTTATTATTCAGAATTTAATTTGGAACAATTTTTCTTAACAACTTTTTCTGTAACATCAATAGTTTGGATAGAAAACTCGTTCCTTTAAATCTTCTAAATCGGCCGCCATCTTGAAATCGGAAGCCATTCTGATTTGGCGCTGCTCGGAAAAATAGTCATTTTAATGACATAAATCAGTATATCAAATTACAAGATTATTTCACTAATAGCCGTTTCTTTTTGGGTTACCGCTTTACCATTTAGTTAACTAAACTTTCAGTGAGTGGTCTACAACAAATATAATTTTTAAAAATGTTTCCACTCCGTTTTTGAGATACTCGCTGTTAAAGAGAGGATTCCATCTATTTGATTCGCACATTAATTAAAGCTTCAACTTTGTCTTACAAATTTATACCAGAAAATAATACAAAACGACAAACATCACGGAGGATAAATCAAGTCGTTAACTGAGGAAGTAGTAAGTGATTGAATGACAGAAAACGGGAATATATCAAGTCAGATAGAACATCCATCATGAAGAGAACAACTGTTGCTCGAGACTTATCGAGGTAGGTCTGGACGCTTAGTGATAGGCACTCTCTCCGTGGGGGGTTCTCCAAGGGACCATTTGATGTAGGTCAAATTTGCTGCGTAGGGGAGGGAGAATACAATTATGTATGTAATTTGAAGTGTAAGAAATTGCTTACGGATTTTCAAATGATTTGAAGCTTTTCGGACAATGTTATATTTGTTTCTTGCCACATGTTATTTATAAGAGATATATTATTTTCATAATAGTATACTGCATGTTAAGGGATGGAAGTGCATACTTGTCGCTTGCGCATGAATTATGCAAAAGCAGCACGAGTAGTTTTAGCTGGAAATATACATATTTTTTCGACGAATGGGTATATTATTAAGGGTGAAAACAATTGCGTTATTTAATTTTATTGTAAACAACATCTGATAATCAAGGCTCGGGAATTTTATCTCTGTGATGTCAAAATCATGGTTGGCTCTAGGCGAAAAGATTTGTATGACACAACATAGCTTACCTTGTAATTGTTTTAGAGAATTCTATAATATCCAAAGTTAATATGGTCAGCTTATTATAAACACTCACTCGAAGAGGAGGTATTGGGGGAAGTAACATTGAACTAACACCCATACACACACACACACACACACACACACACACACACACATGTATTTTTTCACTACCATAAAGTAACACACACATATGTAATTTTCACGACCAATAACGAATATAAAAGTATATTATTTAGATTTCGCAGCCTGAAATGCACGAGACGTTTTTGTATACCGTCCATTCTGTATAATAATTTCACGCTAAGTTTGTACTTATGGCTAGATTTGTACGGGGCCATTGCGAAACTGCGTAACTGCGATCTCGGATAGTCTACCATTTCCCTTTATTAAATGTTGACGTAAATGTCCAGAATTGCTACAGTGTAGGTATAGTAAAAGAGATTTTGCCAACGCAATGTTTCATAATTTTGGCGGCGTCGCACATACGGGTATTTGAATGATCTACGCGGCCAAAAATATTTCTTGGTCTTTATCTGTTCTAAACAATATTACTGAATAAAACAAAGCTCTTAGTGTTTGGTTCAGGCGTATTTAATGTAAAAAAGTAACAGAAAAAATGCTAACATTCGTCAGACAAAGTATTTTCATATTCACGTTCGAACAAGTGTTTTCGGGTCACACATCTTACTCCCGAGGGACCTTGTAAACCTAAAACAAAAATACATTCTTTTAAAATGCATAAGACTTTATATACAATTTTTTTTTAATGAATCTACCCTAATAAAAAAGTACCCTAATAGCACTTATCCGCGCTTTTCCGCGGCTAATTTTTTGATTAGTCACTGCTAAAGACTTCAAACTTTCGACTGTATTAAAGAGTACAGCTGGATCTAACTTGGAAGTATAACAAATACTAAAACCTAACCTTAAAATTATAAAAATAATCGAAATTATATTATAGTTAGTGCATTTTTACCTGCCATATCAAAACCCATCACTATCACTTCCGAGATAAAAGTAGAATTAAAAATATTCACTGTTAAAATTTATGAATTCACATAAACGCCGAAAACTGACACATACACTAACCAAGACGATCGCAATCCGACTTACCCTGTATAGGCGGAGTGCACGGCAGAGAAGTGGAAGGGGTCGGGTATTATTCTCGGACTAGTCTCCTATCCCAACTAGCCGTTTGCTTTTTACGGTATTCCATTTTGAAAAATTGACTTATGACCGCGTAAATCGTTTAAATACCCCTATGTGCGTCGTGTAATTGAAGGAGATAATAAAACCACATTAGTAAAAAAACATATAAAAGTACCGCCGTACACTGTACAGACGATCCAACTTGGTGAAGCCAACCTTGTCGGTACGGTCTGAAGATTGCTGGAATTCCATCAGACCAGCTCATTTTTACGAATGAGTTCAAAAGATGTCGACAATATTGGCTCCAGCAATTTGTATCATCTGTAGACCTCTCAATGTTGACACTCGGTCAAGGTCGAATGCCTTCAACACTGCAATTGTAAAAGAATCAGTATATTTCACCAATATAGTAGATTTTCGGTAAAAGTAGGTTATGTATTACTTCCACATAGTGTTGCCACGAGGCTCGTCTCGTCGAGAAATTGGTTTTTCTCGTCTCGTCTCGACATAGTCGGGACGAAATGTTTCAGCCATCTCGTCTCGACATATTCTCGTCTACCCAAAGTCTCGTCTCGACAAATGTGAAATTTCCCATTTTTTACCATCATTTAGTCTAAATAAAGAATGTAGATTACACTTTTAATTATTAATTGCCGTTGTTAAATTTAAATAGCTTCAAAAAAATAGCTTTTTTATTAATTATATTAAGGAGGTTTCTGGAGAAAAATTCAGCAGGAAATTTTCTGAAATTTTAACGTTATTCTTGAAGTCAAAATACATTTACATTTTTTGCACTCAACTTTCTGCCTCATTTTTTATCTTTATTTGTTGGAAGAAATAAAGAATGCCCATATATTACAAATACAAACATACATACCGTGCGTGTAGCGGGGCGCTAGGCATAGGGAGTAAAATTACAACATCGCACGTGCCAGCTGGCTGAAACGAAATAACAGAGCTGGGATGGTCCGCCCGACGGAGGAATTTACGGCAGCAGTGTTGTCATATCTTTCGCGCTACGTGAATGTATATGCCTAATGGGAAATTACACGCACGGTATCTCAAATTGTATAACTAACAAACAATTATTTGATATTATAAAATGTATTTTTAAAACTATCACTTATTTTAATTTTTTCTTTTCAATTTTATTACATTATTACAAACAGTTAAAAAAAATTATTTCATGTTTTTTTCATTTTTTTTTATTTAGTTATCCTTTTTACAAATGTTTACGTTCAACTAAGGGTGGTTTCAACTCTTGGTAGGGTGAAATTGTGTTTCTATAGTTTTTGTAAGCTGATTGATCCAAAATCATAAAATAATACTGAAAACCCGTTCTGCAACTTATTTTTCAAGCTAATTGTTATTTAAGGGTAGTTACACCCTAAGGAGGTGAATAAATTTTTTTTCAGTGAAAATGCGTCAAAATTCCATCCGTTAATTGGTTTAAGAGCAAAAAGTTAAAAAAAAAATAATATCATGTAATTTTCATTTTTTTATTTAGGGATAGTTTCTACCGCTTTTAATTAACCCTTATAATAAAATTTTGCTAAATTATAATCAAACCTAATGAATTTTCAAATTATTAGTCAAAAAATATGTTTATGTGATAATTTAAGACTCGCAGTAAGAATATTGCGAAAACGGGTGTTTAGACGGGGTGTTTTTTGCTAATTTAAGGGTGCTGCGCACATTTTCAGGCTACTCGACCCCGAAATTCGTAATCAGGGACCCAAAAAACATTCATATAAGTCATAAAAATTCGTTTAAAAAGCTTAGAGTACACAAATTATAAAAATTTTAAAATTTTTATCATTTTCGCGGGGTTTTGGTAACTGACAGTTGGCACATAATACCTTAATTGTAAAACCAGCAGTTACCTGATAAAAACCCAGCTTTCACAAACATTTTGCACCTGGTTTAATCCAAATTGATCAAAAATTGAGCGTGGAGTGGAATTTTGAAAATGAAAACTCATTAATTTCACACTGCGCGGCATCACTACTTCCACAATTCCACATCCAGTGGAAGTACAGTAACACCAAAAACATTTTTGAAAATTTTTATTCTTCAAATAGGCATAGAATGAAACGCCGAGATTTTAAGTTTGAAAGAAAAAAATATTTCTGTCGGTCTATCTGTCCGTAACTTTTTATGTATTTTAAAGAGATCTTGAACTAGATTATATTTTGATCCTATTCCGTTGAAGAGTTGGGCGGTAAATTGGGGTAAAAGGTAAATCAGGTAAGTAAGAGTCCGTAAAATTGGTGTTTAGTATATATAAGAGAAACTAAGGTCTCAAAAATTGTTTTGACATTAGCCACTCGCATTACCACTCCCACCTCATTATTAAAGGGGGTGAAAAAAACAAAATTGTGATTTAGTGTGTGTACAAGAAACAAGGGCTTCAAAATTTGTTTACTTTTTATCACCAAAAATACATTTAACTGGCAATGATGAATATTTCACCATTTCGTCGTTTTATTGAATTTTTTACTGAAATTTTTTTAATATTTTGGTGAAAAATAATTTTTGCATATACCACGAAAAAGCAGTCAAACAGTTATACTTTAGCTAATTTCTATCGTAAAAGACTGCGACAGGTCTAAAATTAAAGACGACGAACAGGCTTTAACATTATATGGAGTATTTGTAAGAGAGTGTATTGTTTTAGGCTAAAAGACAAAACATAAAAGAAAACAAACCATAAAGCCATTAACGCCAATAATAAATGAATGCTTTCATGATATCTTTAAGGGACCTGGAATTCTGCCTATTTTTAAGAAAGGTGACTCAAATAAACCGAATAACTATCTATCGACCAATTTCGATTATCTCTGTGTCTGGCAAGATAATAGAAATTATTTTGAAAAACCGTTTGTCGAAATATTTAAGAAGATATTCTTTATTGTATACTTGCCAATATTATATGATTTTAGGCAAAAATGTTGAGCAACAGATGCAATCTGTAAGATTGTGGGTGAATAGTTGAAGGCCTTAAGGAAGATAAATATACTGCAATTGCGCTGTGTGACCTCAGCAAGGCCTTCGACTGTGTTTTTCATACACCCATCATCGAAAAACTTAGTTTTTATGGAGTCAGAGTTATACCGTTGTCTCTGATAAAGTCATATCTGGAGAACAATGCGTCGCACAAAACAATATGACATCTTATTATAGATCAGTAAAACGAGGGGTGCCTCAGGGATCTGTGCTGGGGCCTCTACTGTTTAGAATTTATTTAATCGATTTATTGCATTACTTATTCAGTAGCACTATTGTTATGTTTCCTGATGACGCAACTCTTACAGCTAGTGCCAAGAATATTAACAGTTTACAAAATATCATGGATGAAACCGAAAGTCGAGCGGAACTTTGATATAATGTTAATGCACTCAAACTAAATCGTGACAAAACACAAAAGCTATTTTTCTCTACCAGATATGACGTAACGAAGGGAGAATATGTCAGTTTACTCCGTATAGTACTTGATGATGCTTTAAGTTGGAGCAATCATATTGAGCAACTCAGCAATAAGCTATGAAGCTATTTATTTCTTTTACGAATATTAAGAACTGTTCTACTACTACACACTTTGCTGTCAGTGTACTATTTATTAATCCACTCCCAAATAAGCTACGGGGGTTATAAACTGGGGGAACTCGAGCAGCGCTGTAAAGATATTTCGACAACAGAAAGAGAACAGATTTCTGAGAACACTGTCAACCATTATTTATTAAATATGGTATAATGTCCATTCCTAGCCTATATATTTACTACTCTCTTTTAGAGATTCATAAAAATAAAAATGTGTATGTAACTCCATCTGAGCTACATAACTACAACACCAAGTCGGCCAATTTGTTAAAACCTCCTAAATAGCTTAACAAAATCAATTAAAAATTCATTAAACTTGAACTTATATAATAAATTATCTGAAAATATAAAGCAACAAAATTTTCACAAATTTAAAACAATCATTAGAAACCATATCTTGAAATTTTGTTTCGATACAACTGAAGATTTTATGACTACCACCATGACTGTTATGTAATATACTGTGTAACTGACGTATGTTTTAAGGCAGTTTTTTATTTATTATATTATTTAATAATGCATAAATCTATTATATTATTTAATAATGCATAAACGACAGTGAATGAAACTATCTCTTTTATTGAACTAAATCTTGATGTCTGAATTTTAATCGTTTGTAGTTTAAATGTAATAGTGCGATTTTTTTATGCAATGTGAAAAGTGCAAAATTTATGTACAATTCTGCATTAAAAAAAAATTGTCAAATACAAAATTAAAACAACAATAAATTCGCTGTAGCAAAAAATCCCATCTTCACTATAATGTTAAAACAAACTACTATGAGTCCTTTACAACTATTCAGCAAATTCAAACTAAAGTCGTATTACAAACTCTCAGCGTATTTTAGAATTCCATGTATACTTTTTATCAAAATTATTTAACTGGTTTTCCTTTCTCAACAAACTAATTATTGTGCTGCTAGGGAGATAACATTACAAAATAAATTATACCTCTGGAAGACTCACAATAGATATCAGATTCTCAAACAAGACTGATACAATGCGCTCATTCCAATGTTTTCATATGAAACTTGATATTTTGTTTAACGTCAGTATTACCTGGAGACGCAACAAGAAGATAATAGAAACGTCATAACGTGATTACAGTATCTCGCGTTAAGAACCACATCACGAATTTATCTATCATTTATGAAGAAATATTTAATTGGCCAACAAATTGTAATGTTTCTTTGAACACACGTTAACTTTAAGTCTTTTTCTATAAATCTGTGGCCAAAAATATACCGGCTTTCGTGAGCCCCATGATATAAGTGCAGGAAATTTGCAGCATTAGAAATATTTTATTATAGTATTTGAGAATATTTTGGAATAATTTGAAATGGAACATTCTTATTAATTATAATAATAATAATACTTTATTCACGTCTAGATACAGTAAAAATAAAATGGCATATGAAAAATATTTGCATGTAAATAAATAATTTTCCAGATATACAAATTCTCCGAAAAGCAAAGCTCATTTAAGGACCTGCTCATGGGCTGGAGACACCTGTGTACAATATTTGCATAAGTAATAATTGAAATAACAATAAACATCACTATAAACACAATAAGTACAATATGTGTACGTAAACCAACAGGCATTATACACGCATATACAGAGTCGATATTAAAAAAATTAAAAAAAGATACAGGGTTTTTTCAAATACGGTTGGAATTTTCAAGTTCTATCAAGTGTACCTTTTTTACGTAGAAATGGCTGCTGCATGAGATTTTCTAGTCAAAAGTGGCACTACGTTTCGTAAAATAAGAGGAAAAATATTCATCATCAGGTATAGCTCATGAGGCGCCGTCCACGGGCTAGCGTGACGTAATATATAAATTATTGTTTCTTAGCCGAAAAAATGTTTCCCTACCAAATTGGGAGAAGATCGGCTAAGAGGTAGTTGAGATATTGCAAAAAAAAAGAAAAAAAATACAAATTTGACACCCTGTATCCTTTTCCACGACAACAATTTACTAGCATGTTTGGTTATATCCTCATATTTTGATCCAAAGAATCTACCCTTGAACTATGGCCTATTATTAATGGTCCACCTTGTATATAATAATAATAAAACTAAGTGTTTAAAAAAGACAACATCGTTAATTGAACTGTTTTTCTAACGGGCGAGCGTAGAGGCGACTTCAATGTGAATGTCAGTCGATATTCCGTTGAAGCAACGTCGAGCGCGGTTAGTACTTGGATCGGTGACCCAGCTTGGGAAATACAGCGTTCTCGTCCCACCTTCTAGCGGCTTGTATATCAGTGTATACGCGGAAGCTACGTAATTTCAGACGAGGATTACGTAGTGGATGTACCATCCGTCGGAGGGGATGTAAAGCAGGCGGTCCCTTGTCTATTAAATGTTAGGCAAGTAAAAGATCCCTACTCTTTTTAAGGGAAGAGGTTCGGCAAAATTTCCAGGTTGGGGGGGTAGCTCGTCTCCTGGCATTGGTGATAGGCCCTGGTAGCGGAAATAGGCCGACGTTAAATAAATAGATTAAAAAAAAAACTGTTTTTCTATGGGAAAGTAAATAGATAGATAGATAGATAGATAGATAGATAGATTTATTCCATTTCATTAGACATACTACAAAATACATAATATGTATAAAACAGGTCATTTTAGATACCACAAACTAAAATAAAAATAACTGCACAAGTAAACACTTATTGTAAAAAAAACACATTAAAGTATACTTTTACATTACAACTTATTCGATGGTTAAAACCTAAAACTATCAATATTAAAAACTAAGAATTCTTGAACAGAATATGGTTCCATATTGCAAATGTATTGAAAAGCTTGTTTTTTGAAGACCTTTGGAGAAGTAATGTCTTTAAGAGAATTAGGAAGTAGGTTAAAAAATTTGATTGCTGAGTAAAAAGGTCCTTTCTCAGTAATAGTTAGACGATGTATAGGAAATGCATAACTGTTTTTATGTCTTGTATTATGAGAGTGGTCAAAGTTTGAAATATTAAATTCAGCTTGATGATTTTTTAAATACAACAAACATGAGTATATATATAATCCTGGTATGGTAAGGATTTCATTTTGCCTAAAATAACCTCTGCATGAACCGTTGAATTTTATTTTATAAATTATTCTTAATGCTCTTTTTTGTATTTTGAATATTTTGTAAAGGTCGGAGGAACCACCCCAAATTTCAATTGCATATTTAACGATAGAGTAAAAATTTGCATAGTAAAATATTTTAAGCGTTGATGCATCAAACAGATGTGATAATATCCTAAGCGCGTAACATGATTTGTTAAGTTTATTAATGGTTTCATCTATATGCAAAAACCATTTCATATTGCTATCCAGGGTTACACCTAGTAATTTTGTGGAATTTGCATTTAAGATTGGTACTTCTTTTGATAGTTGATCTGGTAATATGAGACCTGATCTATCAGTTTTAAAAATTACACAGCTCGATTTAGACTCGTTTAATATAAGTTGATTAGCATAAAACCAATTTCTTACATTTTGCCATAATTGGGACAGTTCTTGGACTACCTCTTCCAACGTTTTACCCCTTATTAGCAAATTGGTATCGTCGGCATAGTTAATTATGGTTGCCTTAATATTATTATCTGTAAGATTCACGAGATCGTTTATATAGATTATGAACAGAAGTGGTCCAAGGACACTGCCTTGAGGTACTCCATAATTTTGACTAAGAGTGGCAGAACCATATTTATTACCATTAAATGATATCACTGTCCTTTGCTTTCTATTTTGCAAATATGAATTGAACCATTGGAAACTGGTTCCTCGCACGCCTATTTGTTCCAACTTATTGAGAAGATGATTGTGATTCAACGTATCAAAGGCCTTGGATAGGTCAAGAAATAATCCGCAAACAATTTCCTGGCCATCCAAACCCTCTAATATTGTATTTACAAAATTGAAAAGAGCTGTTGTCGTCGATTTTTCTTTCATAAAGCCATGCTGAAAGTTATTAAAAAATTGAATGCTATTTAAAAAACCAATTAGCCTGTTGTACATAAGCGTTTCCAATATTTTGGAAAACACTGACAGTAAACTTATAGGGCGATAATTACTTAAGTCATTTGTATTGCCTTTTTTGTGTAATGGCAATACAATTGCTAGTTTCAGAGATTCTGGAAATACTCCTTGACATAATGACGCATTAAATATATTCTCAAGTGGTGCAACTATAGGGTCTATACATTTTTTCAATAAACTAGATGAAATACCGTCAAATCCACTGGAAGCTTTTGGTTTAAATTTTTTTACTATCTCGCATATTTCTTTTGATGATGTAGGGTATATAAACATAGACTTTTTGATAATTTTAATGGGTTTGTTGTGATCTGTACTTACATTATTATTGTTTAAATTTGCTATTAGCTCAGGAATAGCCTCAACAAAGAATGAATTAAATTTATTTGCTAAAACAAGTGGATCTCCTGATGGTAATCTATTATTTGTTTTGTTACCAACTATTGAGTTAACTAGGCTCCACATACATTTAGATTTGTTATTAGAGTTATTGATAATATTCTTGTAATATTCACTTTTAGCTTTTTTCAGTTTCTCGCAGTAAATATTTTTAAAATGATTGTACACTTGTTTATACTGAGTATTGATATTACTAATATCCTCCAGAAGTTTTATTTTATTTTTAAGATCAGTTAGTTTAGAATTAAACCAGTCGGATTTCCGAGGCTGGCGAATTTTTCTCTTTATTAGTGGGAAATGTTTGCAAAAAGCACGTTCTATTATTTTTAAAAACTCATTTGTTTTGTCATCCACAGAATTTAAATTGTATATACTAGACCAGTTTGTCTTAGTCAATTCGTCAGTGAAGTTGTTTACGTTCATTTTGTTATATGACCTTGTGTATATGTACTGTATTTTTTTAGCCATGACTGAGAAAGTAAAGACCTGTGCTCTATGGTCAGATAATGACGATTGTAAGACTTCAGTTTCATGATCAGAACATATATTTGTTATTACGTAATCAATAATTTTTTTACTTGTTGATGTAATTCTTGTATAATCCTTTACTGTGACTGATAAACCATAGGAATCTATTAAACTTGACAACTGATATTTTTCTACACCTTCCTTTGCATAATCAATATTGAGGTCACCTGTTATGATGATTGGTTTTTTTTCATTAAACAAGCTTTCCAATATCAAATTCAGTTTATATAAAAACAAATCTAAAGAACCACTTGGGGGACGGTATATGCACAAAATCACGCAATTGATTTTACTGAAGTTACACTCAATGGCGCTACACTCAAAATGACCTTTTTCTGAGATACTTGCAATGTCTTCTCGTGATTTCCAGGCGATGTCCTTTGTGACATAGATAGCAGAACCACCATGTTCACCATGCGTGCGGCAGAAGCTTGATGCAAGAATCATGTTTTTAATTGAAAAGAGTTCTAATTCCTCTTTGGACTGCCAGTGTTCAGTTAAACATGCTATTTGACACATATCTAAACTTTCCAAAAATATTTCTAACTGATTGATGCTGGTACTTATACACTGTATATTTTGATGCATTAGTTTCACTAAAAGTTTATCTTGAACAATATTTGATTCATTGAGTGAGGGTATGTTACAGTAACTGGCATTTAAATTATGTTCCTTGGTCACTGGTTTCACTTCTTTTCTCGAATAAAATTCTATTCCTTGCTGCTCGAAAAAAATCGAATTTACATACGGATATTCCTAAGGCCCATGATTTAGGATTAAGTAAAACATCTTCGAGTGAGATGTCTGCTCCAATTTTGAAAGAGCTGAACTTAGGCCATTTATGCTTGGGCTTAATTTTAAAGCATAGGAAATCATTGCGCTGAAATTTGTTATTTAAATAATTAGTCAAATCTTCGGCTGTTAAATTACGATTAAAATTTGACACATGAATCCATGTTCTTTTGATAACTTGAACAGCAGAGAATTTCTTCTCATCTGGTTCAGCATTTCCAACAATGACTTGTTTCTTTTGGTTATTTTTTAAGGAATTTTCATTGTTCATAGCTGCTCGTTGCCTCCTAGATTTAACCTGGGTGAAATTATTTTCATTATGAACATCAGTATTTTCATTAACAACAACATGGTTGTTGGTATAATCACATGTAGAAGTACTTGCATCCAGATTAATAATATCATTCATTATTGTCTTTTGCTTGTCCAGTAATTTAATAAATTCACTCTGTTTGGGGGTCTCTGGTTTAATTTTATTTGAGACAGTTTTTGTAGGTGTTTGAATGTTTGCCTTTTTTGTAGTTGGTTGTTTATCACTCCTACTTTTTGCATCTGGATGTACAGCTTGTGTATTAAATTCATCAAGTTTGTTTATTTTAATTTTTACGCTGTCTAATTCTTCTTGAAGTAAGGTAGTTATTTTGTTCATCTCAGAGCAAATATATAGTTTGAGTGTTTCACTTATTCGTTTTTCTGAATCTGCCAGGCTGAGGCAGTGTTTACTTTGGTTTTGATATTTAAAGATCTCATCTTGCAGGTTCTTATTTTTGTTTTTCAGTTCATTATTTTCACTTATTAGGCCCTTGTTCAATTTCTTAAGTTGCTTAATTTCGCTTTCAAGATCTTGATTTTTTGTTGCAAGGTCATCTTCATCACTATCACTGACGAAAACCTCATTTTCACTGTTCATCAGCTTGTTATCATTTAGATTAGATCCACAACATGAAACTCTTACTGCACAACTATTATGATACACTTTGTCACATTTTGCACAATTAACTGGCTTTTTTATTACTTTTTTATTACAATAATTGCACTTCTCTTTAAATGGCAACTTATCCTTTTCAGCCATCTTGAATTCCATCCAAATAAAGGCGAAGTTAATAAGAGAAACTGTAGGTAATAGTATATTGTGTATTTAGGTGTGAAAGCAATACATTCCCGGACGACGATGCAAATTGTTGGCCGAGGCGCTAGCCGAAGCCAACAAGCATCGAAGTCCGGGAATGTGCTTTCACACCGAAGTACACATACTATTTTTTCTGAAATCACAATCAATATTATTGTAAATTAAGGAATTTGTATTAATGCATAACATTTCTTCATTACAATCTAACTGCTTACTAATAAATGCAATTTTAATGTGAGTTGGTTTGTCTGCATGTATTTATTTACTGTCTAAAATATACATAAAAAAACCGTACGGGAATGTTACTTTCCCGGCCTAGGCCGGGAAAGTAACATTCCCGTACGGTTTTGTTGATCGTTGCTTGGCAACGGATCTTTTCCGGTCTGTTTTCTGATAGTTTCTTAGCAACGGACTAAAATACTGGAATTGTGCATTTTTCGATCTAAAATCGCGCCGAAAATATAGACATTGCCGATCGATTTCAGAAAAAAAAAATATTATTAATCTATAATTTAATGAGTTTCATATCTATCCCTGATAAGGAAATAAGGATCAATTTACTTAATTTGTTCTTAAATTGATTAATTGTGTTTATATTTCTCAAGAAATCAGGTAGTCTATTTCGCATTCTGGGATCAATGTGCATGAAACTTCTTTGTCCTACTTTTGAGCTCTGGGTAGAATTAAATTAGCTGCGGTTCTATTGCGCGCTTCATATCTATGACTGACTACTTGTATATGGTGTCGACTTGATTACATAAAAACCATAGCAGTTTTAAAGAAAAATAGGCATACATCAAATATCTAATATTTGGCATAAAAAAAATCAGACGGGTATCTGAATGGTCTTTTAAAATTAATTTTTAGGAATCTCTTCTGCAAAATATCCAATGGCATTAAATGTCTTTTTCTGATACCATCCCATCCAATAATTCCGTACTGTAGTATCAATTCGATAAGTGCTCGGTAAAAGATTATTAACTGATAAATAGAATATTTCACCTCCAATTTATTAATTACCGAGCGTACATGAACATCACACCTGAAAAAAGAATCAACATAGATACCTAGATATTTCACCGACATCGATAGATTTATCGTTATACCATTATCAATTTTTATATTGTCCTTATCAGGTAAGCATTTCTCATACGTTGTACAAGGTACAATTTTGGTTTTTGCTATATTCACAGTTAATACATTGGATTTAAAATAATTTTCATCTTCATCTTTTGCTTTAGTGAATACTTCATTCCAGGTATCAGCTCGGAATACCACAACGGTGTCGTCTGCAAAAGACAATATTGTCCAGAAGAGTTTATGCTAAGTAATTGCTTAATATACATTAAGAACAATACAGGTCCAATAACAGTACCCTGGGGGACTCCACATGTTACCACCGCTTCGTCACTTAGAATACCGTCAAATTCTACTCGTTGTTTGCTATCCGATAAATAACTTTAAATTATGTTGTAGGCATTTGCCCTTATTCCTAGATGTTCTAGTTTATCCAGCAAAAACCCAACCATGTCATTTTATTATCTAAAGTTTCGTAGAACAAGGTTGTAGGTTTGGCAGTTGCATCTTCAGTAGACTTTTTTGCTGGAAACCAAATTGCATTTCACTTCATATTTTATTTTTAAGACTTTTCAAAAACTTTAGCTACACCAGATGTGAGAGATTTTTTTTTCGATAATTGGTAAGTTTATGTTTATCACCTCTTTTGTCATGGCATATTTTAATTTTGATAGGAAAATATCATTTTTTATTGGCAGGTTTAGTTTATATTATAATTATGTCACAATAAAACATATGTGTTATAAACTCGATAAAAGCAAATAAATAAAAATAATTAATGGTAAAAAATAAATCAAGAATAGGCTTGTAAATAATGAATGAATGTTTCTATACTCTACTGATGAGAACTAACGAGTTCGAAAAAACTTGTACAACTTTTCTAGAGTTGAAATAGAATGTAAGGTTCAATAATTCTTGTGAATGACTGAATTTCAATAAATAATTTAAGTATCTTCAATATTTTTTTTTTGCCTTAAAATGCCAGGAATCCTATCATGTAATTCAATACTTCGTCAGTATTAGCTAGAAGAGTAGTTGTTTTGATTGGTTTTCCAATAATGAGTGTTTTAAAGTGTTTTCCTAAGTAGTATATTAGCGTGACCCGATTAAGGTACCAATATACAGAAAGCAAATAATTTCATATTAAATAAAAAAGGTGTGAATGCCTAAATGTAAATGAATGATTTAAGTATTTTCAATATATTTTTTCTTTAAAATGCTAAGAATCCTATCATGTAATTCAATACTTCGTCAGTATTAGCTAGAAGAGTAGTTGTTTTGATTGGTTCTTCAATAATGAGTGTTTTAAAGTATTTACCTAACTAGTATATTAGCGTGCCCAGATTAGGGCAACAATATACAGAAAGTAGGTATTTTCATAATAAATAAAAAAGTGTGTAAGTTGTGATTTGCATAATACCTAAATAATATTCTCTAATCATGATAAAAGCAAATAAATAAAAATAATTAATGGTAAAAAATAAATCAAGAATAGGCTTGTAAATAATGAATGAATGTTTCTATACTCTACTGATGAGAACTAACGAGTTCGAAAAAACTTGTACAACTTTTCTAGAGTTGAAATAGAATGTAAGGTTCAATAATTCTTGTGAATGACTGAATTTCAATAAATAATTTAAGTATCTTCAATATTTTTTTTTTTTTGCCTTAAAATGCCAGGAATCCTATCATGTAATTCAATACTTCGTCAGTATTAGCTAGAAGAGTAGTTGTTTTGATTGGTTTTCCAATAATGAGTGTTTTAAAGTGTTTTCCTAAGTAGTATATTAGCGTGACCCGATTAAGGTACCAATATACAGAAAGCAAATAATTTCATATTAAATAAAAAAGGTGTGAATGCCTAAATGTAAATGAATGATTTAAGTATTTTCAATATATTTTTTCTTTAAAATGCTAAGAATCCTATCATGTAATTCAATACTTCGTCAGTATTAGCTAGAAGAGTAGTTGTTTTGATTGGTTCTTCAATAATGAGTGTTTTAAAGTATTTACCTAACTAGTATATTAGCGTGCCCAGATTAGGGCAACAATATACAGAAAGTAGGTATTTTCATAATAAATAAAAAAGTGTGTAAGTTGTGATTTGCATAATACCTAAATAATATTCTCTAAACTCGATGTCCCAGGAATATGGGGTAATACTTTGACAGTGTATAGTGTACAGTTTGTGTCAAAATAACAGTAAGTGTATCTTCATATTAACAATATAAAATTGTGCTCCCGTTTATTTCTACCTCTAAATTAGGTGCTTGATGCGATAAATTTATTAAACTTCTCCATTAAAAACAAGTAAACAAAATAATTAATTAACGTTTGTTACTAATTACTGCTACATTAGTTGTGTAAACGTTTCAGTTTAACGATAATTTAGAGATTTTAGAACTCAGTGAACTTGTGCGATGCATTAAAATTATATAATTAGGTAGTTACTGAATTATCAAATAGCTGTGTCTATAGTCATAAGCGAGCAAGGATCAGCAATAAAATTCAATAGATTGCTGTTCACGTTTACCAATTAGCAAGTAAACAGAGGTAAAATAGTTACAATTACAAATTGGCCAAGCATAAAAGTTTATTGATAATATTTATTTATTATTCATCTAATTCTTGATTAGTATTTGTAATTTCTGTTTAATAATAATAATTATTATTATTAATATTATGAAAAGAGAATTCTTTTCTTTTCGTCTTTTATTTGGCGAATCTGATCAAAAACAGGCATAATATAAAATATAACGACGAGCTGTTCTAGGCCTACTGATTTACTTTTTACAGGTATGGATCGACATGTACCCAGTTTGGTGGGTTGGCTGTATCAGGCACCAAAAAATGATCGTATCTCATGTACATGTCATATTTTCAAACAATAAGAGTGATTTAAGAGATCTCACGTGATCGCGTACCATGTAACCTGATATTTTATTATAATGTCCATCTAAATGAAAATGTTCAGCTCGTTCTTTGATTGTAACAATATATTGTGTTAAGCTTATCTTCTCCGAGGTCATCCACACCTTATAAAGCACATTTATATTAGTAGAATGCAACTATAATAATTATTTATCATTTATCATGAATTTGATGTAAGCAATGTATATATTTCTTACTTTCTTACTTTTGTTGGAAAATAGCTTACCAAGCCGCTGTAGTCGTACTAGGATCCGAGCTGGACAGTACTCGAGTAAATTCTACTCGTAACTAGTACCCAAAGCACTCAGTAACAAGTACTCGCGAGTACTTTTTATTTGGATGGCACTCTGTACTCGAAATTTTCAAGTACTTTACATTATTACTCGAGTACTTTTGGCGGCCACAACTGACGAGTAGCGAGTACGAGTACCGACGTGCAACACAGGTAAGTCTCAGCTTGTCTTTTTCCATATAAGTGTGCAGGACAGCCAGTGTCACTCAGGCGAGAAGTGAGCGTTTGACGTGTGAAACATCATGGAGTGGTAAGTTGGTGCTTTAGTGGTGCTTTAGGCTTTGTTAACTTTCGTAGTTCTTCAGATTGTAATAATAAATGCGGATTTTTAAAATAAGAACTGACAAAAAAAAACCAAAAAGTTGTGGCTATATCACGTTATACCTTGGGAGCTGGTGACAGAAATTTGTATAACTCTTAACATATAATTTTTATATCTTATTGTGTCACTGAAGTTGAAAAGTGTAAAGACGTCATAATAAAAAGCTGGAAAAATCATTTCAGTCGTTACGGCGTTGCTGATTTTTTAATTAACAGTTAATTAAAAATGCAGCCAAAATATACAAATCCATTCGCCGGCTTCTTTTAGATTATGGACAACTTTATACCTGAACTGCCGTAAATCAATCACAAAAAACATCCAAGTTGCTGAAACCTCCGCTTTGAGACTAATTACGAAGATGCACATCCGAGGAATCCACTCCACAAGCCTTCTAATAATTACACAGATCAACATTTAGTTTGAAAAATACACCGGATTCTACCTAGGTACCCAGGGGTTTTTGGGGTCGCTGATTCCGAATCCGATGTCAATTGACCCCAATCACCTCATGTTTAAGGTCGTTTGAAGGTTAAAGCAAGAATAGGTGAAAAACATTGGAACAAATTTATACGAATGCTCACCTGCCTACTTACTGTCTGTTTATCTGTCTGCCTTTATACCTGCACACCTGTTTGTTTGCTTGTTAGTCTGTATTTATCGACCGCTTGCATTTCCTCTCTCTCCATCTATCTGACATCCTGCCTTTCTACCTGCCTTTCTGTCGGTAATTCTGTCTACCTTCCTGTCTGACTAAATGACTAATTGTTTCTAAATGTCTGTTTTTCTGCCACCCTCCGTTTAAATGTCCACTGACGGTTTGTCTGCCTCCTTGTCAGTTTGTCTTCTTACCTTTCTGCCTACTTTCAAATGACCTTGAAACTGACATGGTAGAGGTCAACAGGCATCGGACGCAGACTCAGCGACCCAAAAAACCTATATACAGATTTTTCAGATTTTTGACAGCTTGCCCTCTGTTTTTCTCAAATTAACCTTGAACTGACTTCCGGATGCCTTTTAAGGGTAAGCGAACACCGGATTCGGACTCAGCGATCCCAAAAACCTATGTGTGAATTTTTTAAGATTTTTTCAACTACCTTTTCTTAGTTTGACCTTCAAATGACCTTGAAACTGACGTGATAAAGGTCAACCGGTATCGGATGCAGGCTCAGCGACCCAAAAAACATATATAAATTTTTTCAAATTTTTGACAGCTTCCTCTCTGTTTTTCTAAAATTAACCTTGAAATGACCTCCGAATGCCTTTTATGGGTAAGCGAACACCGGATTCGGACTCAGCGATCCCAAAAACCTATGTGTGAATTTTTTCAGATTTTTTCAACCACCCTTTCTTAGTCTGACCTTCAAATGACCTTGAAACTGACATGGTAGAGGTCAACAGGCAGACTCAGCGACCCAAAAAACTTGTATATACATTTTTTCATATTTTTTGACAGCTTCCGCTCTGTTTTTCTCAAATTAGCCTTGAAATGACCTCCGAATGCCTTTTAAGGGTAAGCGAACACCGGATTCGGACTCAGCAACCTCAAAAACTTGTGTGAATTTTTTCAGATTTTTTCAACCACCTTTTCTTAGTTTGACCTTCAAATGACCTTGAACCTGACGTGACGTCGGCATCGGAATCAGCGACCCTGGGTACCTAGGTAAAGTCCGGTATATTTTTTCAAACTAAATGTTGACCTGTGTTATCTTTATACCAAGTTGAAAGTTAATCCTATACAGGAGAGACTAAATATTCTTTCCCAGAGATTTGCACGAAGTCCTCAAAATTTAGAGATTATAAATCTTCTCCTGATATCACGAACAGCTCAGAGGCCAAGGTGTCGTTTTCTCGAGAGAACTATTCAAAAAATTTTGATTTCCTTACAAGTAGCTAATTAAATGCTTTCGTTTTGATATTCTCCTATTGTATTTTTGCTTTCAATTCTTTATACTTTAAATTGTATTATGCAATGTTCTTTTTTTACACTGAAATTGATCTTACTTTTCACTATATTTAATTTTTGCAAAAAATATTAAATTATGTAATGGACAGGCTGAAGGACCTCGGTCGATGGCCACATGAAAACATATTATAATACAGATTATAATACAATTTCAAGGAGTTCACCAAAATTCACAAAATAACTGTTGACCTGTAGTTTTCAATAACACTTTTATCATCTTTTTTGGAAATGGTCCAAATTTGAGGAAATATAGTGATTTGAAGGGCCAAATTAAAAACAATGGAAAGTGGTAAGGCAAGGATAAAGGCACAGTCTTTAAATAGGAAAGCCATCAGTCCCTATTTAAGTTTATTGCTGAACATTTTTAGTAATTTTAAAACATCTTCTTCGGTAATGGTTGGAATGTTAAGTTATTATTATTGTTATTATTATTATTGTAATGTGTTACAACCCTTAGAATGATGTATTTGCACCTACTCGAAAAAGAACCTACCAGAAGATTCCAAAGTGACATCTGGAATTATCTAGAGAATGGTGGCGTCACCACAGAACAATCGAGATCTGTCATTTTTAGGTATAAAAGACCGACCGCATTCTCGGCGAGTAGTTCAGAAAGTTCAGAAAGTATAGAAAGCGAGGTTAAGAGTTCAAAGTGAAACAAAGTGATAAACATTGTGATTTTTAGTCAGTAAAGTGTATTTAAATTAACAATAGTATTGTGAAGTATCCAGTAAATATTTAATAAAGTGTGTTAGTGGACAATCTCTTGTTATAATTTTTGGAACCCACGGATTTTGCAAGGGGTAGTTTCCTAAGGGTGGAAACACGTCACAAATTGGTGTCAGAAGCGGAATTTTATGACAAGAGGAGCTCTGAAGTTGTGCTGGAGTGTTCGAGCTAGCACGGAGGACTAATTTACTGGACATTGTTTGAGGGTTATTTTCGAACAGGAAAATAGTGTTAAGTGCATTTTTGACACATTGTAGAACATTTTATTAGGACATTAGTGTGATAATTAAATCCTTTGAACTGAGAAGTGATAGAGACACTGAAAAAGACTCATTTAGTGAGTGAAAATTTCTAGAACTTTTCTATTTGGACATTAGTGGAGATTATTAAATTCTCTGAACTGGATAGTGACAAAAGACTCTGGATAAGACTTTTTCGTGCTATTTCGAGATTTGTCTGGAATGTTCCATTACCGATATTGACGTGACAGTTAAATTTATTTTATTTTAATTTCATCGTATGCCCGTAACAACAAGAAGTATGGCATCCGATAAACAAATACAGGACTTATTCGAACAATTCCAAAAAATGATGGCGCAGCAACGGCAGGAAGATAAAGAAGAGCAAGAAATAAAACGCCAGGAGGAAGAAAAACGGCGTCAAGAAGAAAGGGACGAATTAAAGAAAATTATGGAAGATCAGGAAATAAGACGTCAGAAAGAAAAAGAGGATGAAGAAACAAGACGTCAGAAAGAAAAAGAGGATGAAGAAAGAAGACGTCAGGAAGACAAAGAAGAACAGGAGAAAAGACGTCAAGAGGAAGAAAGACGACGTCAAGAGGAGAAGGAAGAACAAGAAAAGCGACGTCGAGAAGAAAAAGAAGAGCAAGAAAGAAGACATCAAGAAGAGAGAGACGAATTAAAGAAAATGATGGAAAATCTGGAAACAAGACGCCAAGAAGAAAAAGAAGAACAAGAAAAACGCCAGGAAGAATTAAGGAAAATTCTGAGCGATCAAATAAAAACACAACAGGACGCAATCATTTCTGCCAATGAAGAACTAAAGAGTGAAATCAAGGAGGAAGTAAGTGAAGTCAAAGGGGAGGTAAATGAAGTTAAAGAAAAAGTAAACAAGTTCGAAGAAGAAGTCAAAGGAGAAATAGACCGGCTTAAACGACAGTTGAGAGATAGAGGAAGCCAGCAGGTGATATCAAAAGGACAGCGACTAAAACCTCCTTCTTTTGATGGCCAAAGTTCCTGGACGACGTACAAGGGGCAGTTTGAGGCAGCAGCGTGTGCTAACAATTGGGATAATGAGGAAAAGGCCATGGCATTAGTTCTAGCACTAAGGGGCCAAGCTTCAGAGTTACTCCAAACCATCCCAGTTGAGAAACAAAGGGACTTTAAAGTCTTGGAAGCTGCATTAGACTTGAGGTATGGCGATCAACACCTTGCCCAATTATACCAGGCTCAGCTGAAATCCCGGATGCAAAAAGCTGGGGAAAGTTTACAAGAATTTGAAGCTGCGATAGAGAGACTGGCACACTTGTCGTATCCGAGTGCACCTAAAGAATTCCAGGAACAATTAGCCGTGGGGGCCTTTTTAGATGGTATAAGGGACGAAGAGGTCAGGCGAGTTTTGAGGCCGACGAGACACCAAAGTAGTAGCGAAGCTTTGGTGCGTGCACTCGAAGTAGAAGCCGCTTACAGGAATACTCCAAGGTCGAGAGTGCGAGCTGTGACTCTCGAAGAATCGCAACCAGAAATGAACCAGAACCCCTTGCTGACTGAGATGCAGAAAATATTCACCAAATTATGCGATAAATTGGATGGCCTCGGAAAACAAGAAAAACAACAAAATAGAGGAAAGCCGAGCGGAGGTATTAAATGTTTCAACTGCGGCAAGGTTGGACATATGAAACGGGACTGTCGACAGCAGAACTCGGAGAGTCGAGTAAATGCTGTGAATGTAGAAGAGAAGCAGGAAAACTAAAGATAGCCAGCACCAAGGGGGCTGTGCTGGCTAGGGAATGCGGTGCCCCCAGAGAAATAAAGATTTCCCAGCTCCAAAGAATACCAAGTAGTCTGTTGTTGCAAGGATATGTGAATGGAAGAAAATGCGTGTTTACTATTGACACCGGTGCTACGTCATCAATAGTGCGGCCAGGGTTTATATCAGGCTTGCAGATTGACAAGAAGCAAAATGGAGTAATCATTCGGACAGCCACGGGGGACAGGGCTGCGGTCCATGGAGAGGTCAACTTGGAACTGCAGGTTGGACGGTTGAGGTTCAATTACAAGGTCATTGTGGCTGACATTATGGATGATTTCATTTTGGGTCTAGACATCATGGGAGAGCAGTGATTCATTGTTGACGTAGGGGAGCGAGTCTTAAAAATTGGAAATGAGGAATTTATTCTGGCAACCGCAGACGACCAATTCCATAAAGCGAGTTTGTTAACAACACAGACGATCAAGATTCCTGCTCATTCAGAACAAATGATCGATGCTGCCTTAGAAGGAAATCCTGGAGGGTACCGTGTTGGCCTAGTTGAAGATGACGAATCGATTAAGTCCCTACCCAATATTATTGTGGCGAGAACTTTAACCCAGACTAAAGACAAAATCCCAATTAGAGTCGTTAATTTAAATTCCCACTCTGTGACAATTAAGGAAGGCAAACCGATTGGCTCCTATGAACCGGTCACATGGGTAGCGAGGTGCGAGGAACAAACAGAGGAAAGTTCGTCCGTAAAAATAGACCAGGAAGTTTTGACCTTGCTGAGTACTCAGTTAGAGCATTTATCTGATGATGAACGAAGGGAGGCAATCAAGTTCCTAGAAAAGGAAAGATCAGTATTTGCCAAGAATACAGAGACCCTTACAAAAACAGACATAGTCCAGCATCGGATAAATACTGGCGACTCACCCGCTATTCGACAACCACCTAGGAGGCTTCCATTAGCAAAACAAGAAGATGCCTCGGCAATGATAGACAAGATGCTACAAGATGGAGTCATTGAGGAGTCGACGAGTCCCTGGTCATCGCCAGTAGTTTTGGTTGCCAAGAAGGATGGAACATTAAGATTTTGTGTCGATTATCGAAAATTAAACGATGTCACGAAGAAAGACAGTTACCCATTACCACGAATTGACGACACGTTAAGCACGTTGGCAGGCTCACGATGGTTTTCTACGTTAGACCTTAGGAGTGGATACTGGCAAGTGGGGCTTCATCCTGATGATAAGGAGAAGACAGCGTTTTCAGCAGGCAGTGGTCTTTATCAATTTACTGTGATGCCTTTTGGACTTTGCAATGCGCCAGCTACCTTTGAAAGATTGATGGAATTCGTACTGCGAGGGCTAACCTGGAGGACATGCCTGGTTTACCTTGACGATGTGCTTGTTATGGGACAGGATTTTACAGAACATTTGAAAAATCTTCAAGAAGTATTTGGGCGAGTCAGGAATGCCCATCTGAAGTTGAACCCGAAGAAGTGCCTGCTATTCCAGAAAGAAGTCAAATTTCTTGGTCACGTGGTGTCTTCGGATGGAATACAAACAGACCCCGACAAAATTTCTGCTGTACGAGATTGGCCAAGACCATCTAACGTTCATGAAGTACGGAGCTTCCTTGGCCTCTGCACTTATTATAGGCGCTTTGTGGAAGGATTTGCAGAAATTGCGAAGCCATTACACCGGCTGACAGAAGAGAAAGTGCAGTACCAATGGACACCGGAATGTGAAACAGCATGGAGAAAATTGAAGGCAGCTCTATGCATTGGTCCTGTGCTAGCGTTCCCACAACGGGAAGGACTTTTTATTTTAGACACGGATGCCAGCAATTCTTCGGTCGGTTGTGTACTGTCTCAAATCCAGAATGGGCAGGAAAAAGTGATCGAGTACTTCAGCAAGGTGCTGTCCAAACCGGAAAGAAACTATTGTGTAACCCGGAAAGAGTTACTGGCCATCGTTAAATCAGTGGACCATTTTCATAAATATCTTTATGGACGACATTTCAAGATTCGGACTGACCATGCTGCATTAAAATGGCTGTTGCAGTTGAAAACCCCTGAAGGTCAACTGGCTCGTTGGATAGAACGGCTGCAACAGTATGATTTCAAAATCGAACATCGACCTGGAAGATCTCATAAGAACGCAGACGCTTTATCTAGAAGACCGTGCAAGGAACATTGCAAGCACTGCCGCCACGTTGAGAAATTTCAGGGTACGGTGGCCGTCAACACTATTAAAATAGAGGTTCCGGATGATTGGACAACTGAAGCCCTGAGACAAGAACAACTGAATGACACAGAGATTGGGGCTATATTGAAAGTAAAGGAGAAAGGAATTCGACCAGCGTGGAAGGATGTTTCGGACAAGGCAGTTGGATTGAAGGCTTTGTGGGCCCAATGGGATTCACTCAAAGTTATGAACGGGCTGCTAAAGAGAGCTTGGGAAAGCCCGGATGGCAAGGAAGTTGTTATGCGTCTAGTGATTCCCAGGTGTCGAGTACCGAAAGTACTTCAGGAAGTGCATAATGGAGCATCCGGTGGGCACTTCGGCGTTAATAAGACCCTGAATAAAGTACGAGAACGATTTTATTGGGTAAATAGTCGTCAGGATGTGGAAGCTTGGTGTCGCAATTGCAAAATTTGTGCAGCGAGTAAGGGACCGCAGACTAGAAGTAGGGGTGCAATAAAACAATATAACGTCGGAGCTCCTTTCGAGAGGATTGCGATCGATATAGCCGGCCCATTCCCAGTAACCAAGGATGGTAACAAGTATATACTGGTTGCCATGGACTATTTTAGTAAGTGGCCAGAGGCCTATGCGATTCCAAACCAAGAAGCAGTCACTGTCGCCAAAGTCTTGGTAGATAATTTGATATGTCGGTTTGGTGTACCCCTGGAGCTGCACTCAGATTAAGGGAGGAACTTTGAGTCGGGGGTGTTTCAGCAAATCTGCAAGTTATTGGGGATACACAAAACACGGACAACAGCCCTTCACCCGCAATCAGATGGAATGGTGGAACAACATAACAAGACCATGAAAGAACATCTCTCTAAAGTGGTTCATAAGAATCAACGTGATTGGGATCTCCACATACCGTTCTTCCTCATGGCATACAGAGCTGCTATCCATGAGTCCACGAAACAAACACCAGCTCGTGTAGTATTTGGACATGAGATCAGACTGCCGTGTGATTTGATTTTCGGAACACCAGGCGGAGAACAGCTTCCTGTGAACAGCTATGTGGATGAAATGAGTGAACGACTAAGAAATGTTCATGAGCTGGTTAGAGACCAAATCACCATAGCCAGTGACCGAATGAAGGCTCGATACGACCGTAAGGGTAGTTCAGAAGGGTTCAAGGCAGGAGATCTGGTTTGGCTGTACAACCCACAGCGAAAGAAAGGAAAGTCACCGAAACTTCAACCTCCTTGGGAAGGACCTTATACTGTTATTACCCGAATAAATGATGTCGTTTATCGGATTCAACGAAACAAAAAGTCCAAGATGAAGATCGTACACTTGGATAGACTGGCGAAGTATGTGAAAGAGGCTGAATTGCCTGACCGGGACGTTCAGGCTTAAGGAGGGGGCAGTGTAATGTGTTACAACCCTTAGAATGATGTATTTGCACCTACTCGAAAAAGAACCTACCAGAAGATTCCAAAGTGACATCTGGAATTATCTAGAGAATGGTAGCGTCACCACAGAACAATCGAGATCTGTCATTTTTAGGTATAAAAGACCGACCGCATTCTCGGCGAGTAGTTCAGAAAGTTCAGAAAGTATAGAAAGCGAGGTTAAGAGTTCAAAGAGAAACAAAGTGATAAACATTGTGATTTTTAGTCAGTAAAGTGTATTTAAATTAACAGTAGTATTGTGAAGTATCCAGTAAATATTTAATAAAGTGTGTTAGTGGACAATCTCTTGTTATAATTTTTGGAACCCACGGATTTTGCAAGGGGTAGTTTCCTAAGGGTGAAAACACGTCACATTATTTTAACTCAAACCATACGCTCCCGCAATACTGCCCTACACACTTGGGATGCACTATATTACTAGTAAAGTTAGTAGAATAAACACATGTGCCTGGTTCAGTTCAGATATCAAACGCGGTCAATAATTGCTGTTGTGATCTCGTAAACAAAAGCAAATCGCGTATTGTTTCATTACAGTTGCTTCAAATAAATGAAATTGGAAAGGTTTCAAAATACACCAATCAATTAAATTCTCTGGAAATAATTATATACTTTTAGTAAACCTGATAATTGGTTGGCTATTATCGAGTCACGCAATGAGCGGTATTGATCTTCACTGAAATAAAAGTGCGTATGATGGAAAATTTATCATAAAAAATATAATGCCATGACAAAAAACGAACTCTAATTATATTTTCTAGTAATAATAAAATAAAGGGAATATCAAATTCAATTATTCATTATTTAAGGTATCTTGTTTTTATTCATTTATTTTATTTATTTAATTCACTACATATTGATTTGATTTACCAGCGTGCGGTAGGTATTTCTTCCATTTCCGGAAGACACACCGCCAGGCCAGCTATGTCCACGCTGGGTTGGATTGAGGTCATGCTTGTTTTCAGCAGGGAGAGCCACATGGCACATGGTACAGGAATATAGAATGGGAAGATGTGAGATGCGTATCCGGATTGCATCATGATTTGGAGTGTTAATGCTTCTCTATTTGTAATTTAGTTTATAGAGCTCTTCTTCCTCTGAATCTACTGTGCCCTCCATTTCTAAATCCTACAGATTATATGTACATATTTATGGAATTCCTTTTTTTTCCATTATTCTTTGTCAGTATGTTTGGACTTTTCTTAGTTTGTTCACGATCCTCTCAATTATACTTGTCCACATGGAACATGTTTCCCTATTTTTAATTTATTCCTGCGTTGTATTAGCGTTTTCTTCACTAGATATATATGCATTTGATGCCCCTAATTCATGAATTACTTGTAGATTCTACCTATTTCAGGTGCAGTATTTCTTCTAGTGTGGTGGTTCAGCGAAAAGATCGTGACCTGCTCGATTAAAGCTTCAAATTTTGCACACTTATATACCCTCAGTACTAGCAATTCAGGGACGGGTACCAGCTTTCAGTGTCCGCCATCTTGAAATACTACGCCATCTTTGTTTTCTTTTGACTGTAAATGTTCGACTTTTATTTGGTTTTTACTAAATATCTCCCCAACTTTTGAGTTTATAGCAAAAAGGATTTAATTTAAACTAAATTTGCTACATTTTGAGACCAAAGCCGCTTTTGTAACTTTAATATTTTACGAGATAGAAGCTTCCAAAGTTTTGGGCTTTTTCAGGTTATTACGAAAATCTATATTTTTGTCGGTTTTGCTAAATATCTCCAATGCAGTCAGTTTTACAGTAAACATTATTTTATTAATGTTTAAGAAGAACAAATAGGCTGGAATGTGAGTAAAGAAAAACATCCGTACAATCACAATTTGCTGAGATAACGTATTTGACCATGTTACAAGCGTTTCAATAAAAAAAATTACAGAATAACTATTAAGAAAATAATCATAAGAATTATATTTATAATGTTGTTATTATTACATTTATAATGTTATTGTTTACTGTTCACAATGACCTTTGCAATGACAAAGAGTTGTGCAGGCAAGTGCATCCTACAAACGCAATTCTTAGAGCACAGGGGTTCAGCCTTACATCCGCACTTGATTAATTCCATACAGCTTTTGCTTGCTTCCGGTATAGACATCCAAATTGGTTGCCATGTCTCTTCGTTTCTTTTCCATCGAAAGTTAGCCAGAGTAGGTGCATTTTGGAGTGATTTCAAACTGGTTAACCAGATGCTGGATTGAGATGTGTGGGTGGTAGACTTTGCACCATCTTTACTTTTTTTCCTTGTGTGAAGAGATCCTCTCTGAGCTTCTTGATGCTGTCAAGTTCTGTTGTGCCATCTCAGAGGATGCATGTGAATCGTTCTATAAGTTCAAATGCCTTTGTTTTAGCATAAATAAAGATAAATCAATCCTTCAGTGCCTGGAGGGTATGCTTTTCATGTCTTCCATACTGACGTTTTCCCCTTACCAAAAAATTGTGATGTCTGAACCCGTGAAAGAATGGAAGAAGAGCAATGCTTGCAACATATCTTCTCTGAGCTCTTTGCAGATGACGCTGATATGATAATATCGGAATGCAATCCACAGTTGACTTTTGTAGTTCGAAAATGATGCCTACTAATACCACAATAATATCTGTGTCAACTGTACTTATGAGGACGTTGGTTGCACCGTTTCGTAATGCATCCAATATATGAAGACACATTCTGGGATCAGCTTCGTGGTCAGTTTCGGACATCGGTGCACTGATATTTTTGGAGATAACAGATTTACCATAGGTGACCTATATCCCTTTACCTTCTTGTACGTCATAAGTTGCCACTGCATCACTTAGTACGGCAAACAGTGTTGCTGTAAACCCAACCGATTTTCGTAATAACCTGAAAAAGTGCAAAAGTTTGGAAGCTTGTATCTCGCAAAATATTAAAGTTACAAAAGCGGCTCTGGTCTCAAATTGTAGCAAACTTAGTTTAAATTAAATCCTTTTTGCTACAAATCCAGAAGTTGGGGAGATATTTAGTAAAAACCAAACAAAAGTCGAAAATTTACCGTTACAGTCCAAAGAAAACAAAGATAGCGTCGTATTTCTAGATGGCGGGCACTGAAATCGGACACCCCCCCCTCCCCCATGAATTACAGTACTGAGGGTATATAAGAACAAAATTTGGCGCTTTAATCCAGCAGGTCACGATTCTGCCTAGTATTTGCTCTAAGCCACCACACTATTCTAACTCTAGTCATTATTTCTAGCAGTTGATCACATATAGTGGCTTGTCCAAGGGCCAATGGTCTGTTTTTTGTATTAACTCTGTTTATTCTTTTCTTTTGTTCCCTTCTTCCTCCAATTTCTTAGTCCAATGATGCAAATATATCTTCTAATGTGTATTGTTACTTCTTCTATATTTTTTCAAATGTCCTAATGTTTGGTTTAGTTGTGCTACGGAGTTTCTATATGTTTGATGAGTCTTCTGTTTCTTCTGTCAAAGCTTCTTTCGTTTATATTTTTTCCGTGGCCTTCATCTTTTTCAGCTGTTCATATTTGTTATTTGTTTCCTTTCTCATTGGTGACTATTAACGTTTACTTTGCCACAATTCTTATTTTTGCAATCACTGATGTCCAGTCTTATGTCTTCTCCTATTAGCTCTTTTCCTATTTACCCGCAATATTTATTCTGATATTCTTCGTGCGGCTGTAGGGAAACGTTAAAGTTTTGTTATTTCTTCAGAGATCTGAAGGAAGTTTTCCAATTGCCCGTAGTATTTTGTGATCTGTATTGATTTCCGCCATCCTTTTTTGCTTTAAATATACACTCACTAATTATATTTACAGAGTGTAGATATCATTTTCTCTACTTTAGAGGATAATAACAAGGCTGAAAAATAAATTTAGAAAAATTTACTGTCCTCGATGAAACTAAAATACTTAAAATTAAACAGCTGTTATTATATGCCCAGAAGTATACACACTACACAAGCTTCTAATTCATAATTCTGAAATTATTTCTTCGTTTGATTTGGTTATTGTGAAATTATCGGAAGCAAAACATAAAGATGTACACATATGTCCTCTAAGTCGCACTGGAAAATCGCCTCCAAATACGAACAGAGATTTAATAACGATGTTGCTACTTCCAAAAGATCTGTTAATATTGAGTAAGAGAAGTAAAACATATATTCTGGATACCGAGCTAGCGGCTTCTAATAAGTAGTTGAATTTAGTTTAAATCTTTTGTTTTATTTTAGAAATACACCATCCAATAGTATAAGTACCAATTACAGGATGGGAAATAAATAATATACTACATATACAAACATACAAAATAAGTTGTATATAACTTCTTCTTTTAGCGGGGCGAAGAAGGGTCGCCACACTCAGGCCTTGTGGCCCATTGTGCTGCCGTATCCAGCTATTCAGGCCGGATTCTAACCCAAAGGCCAAAATCCTTCCTATAGGGGCATTCCTTATTTCCTCCAGCACCTGAAAACCAATGCCGAAGTGTTTGTGCTTCAAGTTCATAAAACTGGAGCAGGAAGTAAGGACGTGGATGGAAGTCTCCTCCTCGTCCCCGCAGAACCTGCAGTCGGGGTTGTCGACCACCGCTATAGTGTGCAGATGTTTTTTGAAAGAGCCGTGTTCAGTCAAAAGACTTACTACGATTCTGACCTGTTTTCTGCTTAATCGCAGGATTTGTTCTGATCGCTTCGGCAAGGGCCCTGAGATTAGGAGCTTCGCTTGCCGGAGTCCTGGGTATGAGGCCCAGAAGTCAAAGAACTGGGACCGTGTCCAGCTTTCTACTAGTTGTATATAACAGTAAAATCACAACATGAAATGATAACGTTACATTACATTATTAGTCCAGTCAACGAATGACCTATAGGGTGGTGTAGAGTGCGTGAGCCTAACATAACCTAAGCGATTACTTTAGAAGGTTGTTCAGGGTGTTTAGGGAGTGAACATACTGAAAGTCCTGACGTCTAGGAGGTGAGCCGGAGGAGGGGGGGCACAAAGAAAGTCCCACTTTTGGTTTTTTCGCTTAAAAATCTAAAATGGTGCGCCGTAGGGAAAAATTCTGATACCAAATGAAAGCTCATGAAATTCTCTACAACTTTAATTTCATATATTTTTTTCGAATTCGCAATCGTTTTCATTTTTCCGAGCTACACGCTTCGGAAAAGTGAAAATTTTCGAAAAACAGATTTTTACCTGAAAAATAGAAAATTGTATTTTAAAGATGATAAAAAAAAGTAGGACCTTCGGTGCTAGTAATTGGCACCAGGGTGTCTCCTACATATTTCCACCCCTGTATAATTGAACGCCCAACTGCTTAGAAGTATCCCCTAATGTAAACTAACGCTCACGTCGTATATGAAATACAAAATGTCTTCGAATAATAAAATTCAGTTTTAATATTTTTGTCCCGTTTTCCCTATTATTCAACACGCTGTTAAATTAAACATTAACAAATACTTATGATAAAAAATTTTATAACAAAATTATTTAACAGAAATCCAACCTTTTTTAAAGTATTTTCTAATCCATTATATTATTTAGCATGTTGATATATATATATATATATATATATATATATATATATATATATATAAACATAAAAGATATTTGTTAAAATATGGATTTGTTTTATCTTTCTTCTCGCATGACACAGGCCACATCTGTTTTATTCTCTGAATTAATTTTTCACGCTATTTTTGTAGAGGTGATTTTGCGTTTTTACTATACGCAGAAAGCCAAAATGAATATTCATTGATATGTTGGAGATAATTCGATTAATCAATGTAAAAAGAGGAATAGGGAGAAAAACCTTCTATTAAATTGCTTTGGAGTATTGTGAGGTAATTATTAATTGTGATGTTAAATTTGTAAACAAACGTAAATTAATAAAAATAAATCCATATTCACCACAATTGGAAGAAAATTTAAAAACAACCATAATATTATAGGTACCTAATAATAAGTCATCTTTCCTGTATTTATTTCTTCAGGGTGAATAATAAATACATGGTGAAAATCCGCCGCTTGAGGAATCACTACTTCCACATCTAGATTTCCTATCCAAATCTCTTACAACTAAAAAATGTTATACTATATTTGCACTCCACTTTGTAGAAATAATTGTTCATGAAACATTAATAATATAAGATTTGAAATCGTCTACCGCAAAAAACCCATTCCCACGGTAGTAGCAACGGTACTGGGGGAGGTAGAGTGGGTGGCTAAGGCTAAAAAATATTTGAAAAATATTTGGTTCCTGTATACACACTAAATCACAATTTTATTTTTTACCCTCTTTAATAATGGAGTGTTGTGGAAATGGGAGAGGAAATGAGGGTGGTAGTGGATAATGCCAAAACAATTTTTGAGGCCCTTGGTTCTTGTATTCACATTAAATCACAATTTTATTTTTTTACCCCTTTTAATAATGGAGTTGGTAGAGGGGGTGGCTAATTACAAAAAAATTTTTAAAGCCTTTAATGCTTGTATACACACTAAGCCACGACTTTATTTTTACCCCCTTTAATAATAGGGCGGGGATGGTAATGAGGGATGATAGAGGGGATGGCTGAGGCCAAAAAATGCTGTGACCTTGGTTTCCAGTACATACCCTAAATCCAAATTTTATGGACTCCTACTTGCTTGCTTTACCTATTTACCCTCATTTACCCCCAAACCCTTCAACGGAATAAGACTAAAATATAATCTAGTTCTAGATCTTCTTAAAATACATGGGTGTATCAAATTTCAAGTCAATATCAGCACCATTCCAGAGTAATCGTGCGCACAAAAAAGTTACAGACCAACAGAGAAACGACTGACAAACGGACGGACAGAATTTTTTTTCATGACATTCTAAGCCTATTTGAACAAAAAATTATTTTTGTTTGCGTTACTATACTTCCACAATGTGGACTTGTAAAATTGCCAGAGAAATTATTAAAACGAAATGAAAAATTCATTTGCTTTTTACAAGCAGTTTTTTTTAATTATATTATAGAGGGAAGGGTATTGATGTATGAGAAATTAACAACAGTAATAGCTGTAGAAGATAAGCGTTTGGCAAGTCAACCATCTACGGGTCATTTTCTCTCACCTACTGTTGTCCCATCAACGATACTATTCAAATCTCTTCATTCTTCATCTTTTCCTCAAGGTCAGCATTTATTCTCATTTGAGGAAGCCCATCTCCCTTTTCAAAAATGCCTCAATATTGTTGCCTTAGCCATATGACAGTGTCACGTAAAAAAAATGTTAGAATATAAAAATCTCTTGAAAACGTTATGTGATCCATGTCTTCCAAGTTTATAGGCCTGTTAAAATGCCGAGAAGCTGTGTCAATAGAACTCGGTTTAGATTTAGGAATCAGATCGAGCTTTGCTTGTTCATCTTTGCCGTAAAATGCTAAGATGTACATTCATTGACTAACCTACGTTTTTACAATGTCTCGTAGACCCATTCATTAAGAGTGGACGGAATACGCTTCCAGTTCATAGGCTTTATCAATCCTTGAAATCCTGTGTCTTTGAACCCATAGAAAAATTGCATCTTTACGCATGGCAATTGGCAATCTCGTCTAGAGCAGTTTCTCAGTTCTTGCCAGGGAGATCAGATCTCTTAGTTATCGGATAATACATTTTTGGTTCTGACTCTTACATGCCACTATTAAAACGGCGAACATCTTTGCATGAAAGATCAAGGTGAAAGACACTCCAGTGCAAAATTTTCTCGTAATTCGATGCACTTCAAAAATATTACTACCTTAAAGACCTTTGGAGTCGCATAAGAACCATCTTAGTAGCACATTAGTGAGCTCGGGAAGAAGATTGTCTCTTTGCTTCCGTTCTTCTCTGCTAGAGGGAGATCTTCCCAACCACAACTGGTATGTCATCACCATAACATTGCTTGCGAAAATGGAGATTTCTTTCTCAGTTTGGCGATTGCAGCTGACCTTGAGCTCTAGCATATATTGCCAATGTTAGAAAAGGTAATAATAGAAAAAGGCTTAAACTTGATTTAAATGATACCAAAGACCCTTTGCACTACCCATAATGGATTTATACAGTTGCAGACAGTGATCATGTTTCAACTAAAGCAGAATTCATGTTGATGTTAATAAACACTCCTCAAGGGCCAGAAGAGTAGACGGTTTTATTTTGAGAACATATTAACATTAACATTAATTCCAGACCCAGGTGGAGCCTCCAAGAAGCCAGTAAAATACCCAGACATTAGTTCCCTTGGTTTCCTCGTATCTCGTATGGGATTATTTAAAGACTATAATGCACAAGAATAAATAGTAGTATTTTGTTGGCTCAAGAATATTTAAATAAATTTCTTTCAGGAAAAACGTATTTATAGACATAATTTTGGAGTAATAATAAGCATTATAGGTATGACAATATTATGATGATAATGAAATCATTATTCACAAAATATAAGAATTTTTTGCGTCCTCAATGCCGAATACCTTTAAATTCGGATGACGAGTTTCTAGTACAATATTTTATAACAGACTGAAATTACAATATTCAGCTGAAGATATTGCGAAATCTCCAAACGTGTTTTATTGAATTTGTATTCAAAAATGTTATTTTATTCGCCTGAGAATGAAAGCAAACAGCTATATCGATCACGCATATAATTTCAGAGGGGAAATACCTAAAACCTGTAATTTTATTAGTTTATAACTGGCAGTTTTATGACGGGTTAGTACTACGAGACCCCTCATCCAATTCAATTTCGGGCTGACAATTTAAAACAATAAGGTCCTTGTTAACCCCATGGCAGTTAAAATTTATTCGCCAGTGGCGACGAAGAAAATTTATTGTTTTAAATTATTTAAAGTATTGTAAGTAATTAAAATACAAAATTTGTTTGCCTCAAATGTTTTTAATTCTCCTAAAATTTCGATGTTGATTCTGCCTCATTAAATAAGAAATTAATGTAAGCTTATCTAAGATGTTTTTCTTCCATATCCACCACCCCATGTGATCGATATTTTCAAATTCTGTAATCCTTTTTTCAATGAAAATTCTTATCCTACGAAATTTGAACATGTCAATGATCTTGGGTGGCAGAGAAAGTAATTTTAAATAATTTTAAATTTTTTTCGAAAAACAATTCGTTTCCGATATTTAATGTCTAAAAATATAATTTTAAAGGGGCTGCAATTCGAAAACCATAAATCAAAGCGTTGTTAAATTTTGGATGCAGTGATTATACAGCATGCTGATCAATAATATTGCATTAATTTTCCAATAAAAATTGCGTAATATGACTTCTAGAAAATTCGACATCTTTTTTCTTTTTTTTTTCTCCTTTCTTTTTACTTCCACATCCAGTGGAAGTATAGTAACGACAAAAAAATTTTTAAAAATTTTTATTGTTCAAATAGGCTTAGAATGTCATGAAACGTCGAGATTTCAAGTTTGAGCGAAAAAAAAATTTCTGTCTGTCGGTCTGTCGGTCTGTAACTTTTTTTGTGCGCACGTTTACTCTGGAACCGTTTCAGATATTGACTTGAAATTTGGTACACATATGTACTTTAATGAGATTTAGAACTAGATTATATTTTCATCTTGTTCCGTCGAAGGGTTGGGGGGTAAATTGGGGTAAATTTGGAGTAAGTAGGTAAATCAAGCAGGTAAGAGTTCCAAAATTGATATTTAGTATAGACAAGAGAAGCTAAGGTCTCAAAAAAAATGTTGGCATTAGCCACCCCCATTACCACCCCCACCCCATTATTAAGGGGGATGAAAAAAAATGTGATTTAGTGTGAGTGGAAGAACCAGAAACCTCAAAATATGTTTTTACTTTATCCACCCCCCACTCCCACCCTCTGTCACCACCCCCACCCCACTACCGATGTGGAGTATCGTCTTATGGGTTTTTGGGGTAGAGGATTTCAAATATTATATTATTAAAGTTCCATAAACAATTATTTCCAGATACAAAATTTTTTCGTTGTGTGACTTGGATAGAAAATCCGGATGTGGAAGTAGTGATTCCTTGGGCAGCGGTTTTTCTTAATAAAAATGCAGGCCAAAGACTGAAATAAATTTTGTTTCACTCAAAAAGGACATAAAAAAGGTCTTTGATATCAATTCAAATTTGGTTGAGATCTAATGACTAATAACTGATATAGATATGGAGAAGGGGGGGGCTAAAAGTGGGACATGCTGTATATTATTCATTTTACTTTATGTATTTAAATTCAGCATCATTTTAAACTTTAAACCTTTTTGTACCTATCTTTACGCAGACCATGACATTTTATGTGACCGCAAAATGTTTGTGTCCAGGTGATTATCAAAAAACGAAATGGTTATTTTTATGAGTTTTAAGTGTTTTATAAATGCCGCAACACATTCTGTTACCTACATAATTTCAAATCTATTGGCTTTGTGGTGTTTAAATTACCCACTACACACAATTTAGCTAAATTTATGTTCATAATTTTTTGCGTTCCAATCTAAATTACGAAATTCATTGTTATGGGTTTATAAAACACACAAAACAATTTTATCTGTCGTGACAAGTAGGCAAGTTCCTTCTATCTAACAGCCGCTTCTGGGACAAATGTGTATTGTTGTAAATCCTCTGGGGGCTGCTTGTATCATCTAACTTAACCACTGCCATGTTAATGTCAAAACAATATACTCAATTAGAGGTTTAAGCAAATGTAATCATATTATATTTTTAATACTAATATTACTTTCACATCCAGTTGAAATTTAGTAAAGACAAATTATTTTTTTAAATTTTTATCGTTCAAATATGCTTAGAATGCCATGAAACATTGAGATTTTAAGTTTGAGCAAAAAAAATGTCTGTCTGTCCGTCTGTCTGCAACTTTTTGTGCGCACGATTACTCTGGAACTGTTCAAGATATTGACTTGAAATTTGGTACATGCATGTAATTTTAACGAGATCTGAAACTGGATTATATTTTCGTCTAGTTTACATGCCTCTAACGATCGTCCTGTATGGCGGATATGATTAAATTTCAATAGGAAGTATTCTACCATGTTATTTTATATACAGTGTGTTTCACTTGAAATGATAACACCCCAATAACTTCTTTATTTTTTTCCGATTTGAATAAAATTTTACTTAAGTATGGAACAAATTAGGGTCTACTTATGACCAGAAAAATATTCGCCTCCTACTATGCTGTGCTGTTTAGCGATTTAAACGCCTATTAAATGGTTACGTTTTATTGCAATCTCTACACTACAACAACTATTATATCTCTATCTAAAACACTGTCATATTAATTCCCTTTTTACTTGACAGTCCCAACCTCTATAATTCTCATTATATATAATGGGCCTTTCCCATGTAATGGAACTTGATGATTATTTTGTCATAAATCATTTATTAATATCCAATAAATATTGTATATGCACGTCATATCGTAAAATATTTTAATTTTAAATGGATATTTTTAAAATAAAAATATTGTCTAATTCACTCCATATTTCGAACAAATAAACGCGCTCCAATTACGTCATGGGGGAACTCCAATCAAAATTAAACAATTTCTGGATTCATAGGGCATTTGCACGTGACGTCACAGCTAACCTCAAAAATATGCGTTTCTTAAGATTTAAGAGTATTACCCAGCTATTATTAAAATTTCTGCTTGGTTCCCGTATTTTCAACTAAAGTCTGGTTCAGTGTAATGTTTATGAAGTTCTAAATACCCTATCCTAATAAAATAGGACTCTTTTTGTAGGTTAGAAGTCTAACCTGTAATTAGCAGTCTATTTTTATTAATCAACAATATTGAAAAATTATTTATGTGAATTTTTAAATATTTGCTTGGAGCCAGTACGGCTTCAAGCTAAAAATGCGTATACAAACATATAAAATGAGAATAAACTTGAAAAACTTAAAATTTAAGGTTATGATGCAGATGCCGTATACGAAAATTAACCGAACCTCTTGATGTTTCTGAATTTTACATCTCGTCCGGAAACCTGCCGATGAGACTATTTCCATGTTGCCTAATGTATATGAATGTTTAACGTTAGAGGAAATGCTTTAATTATTTCACTAGAGAATGTCTACTTTTTATCTCCGCTTTTGAAAATAATGAATTTCCATTGAATAATACCACTTCTTATAATAAAAATGATAAGAATTAACAGAAGAAACACACTTTCGATATGTTGGCTCCCAACAAATAACTGACACTTGGCAACAATGATGGAAATAAAATAAATAGGTAGGTTATGTTCTCTTATTTACGATTTACGTTGTGATCGCACGGATTTAGTATTTTGACTTCATAAGTGTGTTTCTTAATTATTTAGTGTGTGTGTGTGTGTGTGTGTACTGTGTAGACATAAAAAAATGGAGACAGATTTTGAGAAGGCAGCAAGTGATAATCTCCCTATTATTGACAGTGAAATGGTGAATGACAATTCCTGTTTACTTAAATAAAATAACTGTTACTGATAAATCTTTAGATTTAATGATTTTAAAAATTATTCAATAAATTTAAAAGAAAATAAAACACTGAAACCTAGTTGTTTATATTTATTAACTGTAATTTGTATACTACAAAAGTGAAATGAATCATATTTTAACGTTTTTATTCAGTTTTTGTACATACCTATTTAGTTTTATAAATTCAGTAGGTATGAAATATCTGTAACTATAAATGTATTATTATATATTAGTACAGTAACTAGAGGTTTTAACTTTGGAATAATGTCATATTATGATTTAGATTTCATTCATTTTTGGCAACTTGATAGTAAATATATCAAAGAAAAGTTTCTGTAGTTTCACACGTCACTAGACTAGAACTAACAAAGCTTGATGACATGTCTGTCAATTCGGTAAAGATAGAAAGAGACAAACATTTATACGTACAATCTGCTCATATGTAGCTTCTACCAAGGGTGCTAGAGTATACTGATTGGTCATTCCCCCCATTTCGTCATCAGTGTAGAAATATTGCCGCCAATTTTAAATTCATATAACATAATAATTTTTTCTGTAGAAAAGAAGCAAATTTCGTAAAAAAGAAAAAATACGGGTGAGTTTTTTTAAAGAGAACTTTTCAAATATTCAATAAAAAAAAAACTTGGGAAAGGCCCATTCCCACCAGTTATAAAAGACAACTACACACCTACAAATGCAAAGCCACCTGCGGTACCAAAATATGCGGAGAAAATCAAAAAATCATTGGCATATTTTCATCGAAAAATTTTGTTAATGAAACTTGTTCAGAATTGTCCAAAAAAATTTTACATTGAGTTTGGTTTATTTTTAATACTCAAAGGTATATGCCATTATAACATACATAACGGTGAACGTGTCGAACAGTATTTCAGCATGTCCAATGCGCAATAATGGTTAAAAAAAACTATTTACATATTAAAATAATTTAAAATTCTGCTCATATGTTGTATACATTTTTTTTCGTGGTTACTTATTATGGACAAGTTTATGTTAATTTCCTTAAATATTGCTGATTGCGAAAACATTCGTAAACTGTATATATGATAAGAAGTAAAATAACGAAATCCATTATACTCATGTTATGTTTTAGCCCTTGCAAAAAATACAGAATGCTTTCCAGTTATACTGAAGCAGTCAGAATGTGAACGAAATAAATGGAAGGATTTTAGCTTCTGGTAATTTCACAAAACCCGGTCGCTTTGTTGTTGAGTATTTGTGCTTATTGCATGAAATTATGATTTGAATTTCAGAATACCATAACCAGAATATTTCTATTGCGAAATAATCTCGGACACTTCACTTAGAATTATTTCGACATTTAAAACAAGCTACAGTAAGTGATGATAAATGGAGTGATATTACAATCTTTTCAGGTCTCATTCACAATATAAAAGAATTCTACGTAATGGCCTATAAATAAAATAGTGCAGGCAAATCCAGTTTTGAGTATGAACTATCTGGGGACAGCTATTTCTTTATCGAAATGGATAGCTTTATTCATGTAGAATGAGGATATAAAAGTCCCGAAAAATCCCAATGTGAGCTAAAGCCACCATTTAGAAAAAATGGCCGCCAGAACCGTTTCCTTTAGAAGGACATATCTCAGTAACCATTGCTCCGATTTTAGATTTCTTTTTTTGTTCTCTTCCTCTTTTTATGTACAATCGAAAGTGTTATTACACATTTAGACATAAAATAGAAGATAACTGAAGAAAATAAGACTTGAGTTCTTGGAAATATACAAGGTGTCCAGTTAGTGCTTCCTCGAAAGATTGTGCAAAAACGGGTAACTTATAAAAAAACTTTTTTAACAAAACTTTCAATGTTTCATCTCTACTATAACGTGAAATTATTTTCAATTATACAAGGTGTCACAAAAAGGAGTTACACAAGAATGTATAATTTTTTTTAATTGAGTACCCTCTGATTTTTTGGCGCCAATTAAGCCTCTAAGGGTCCTGAATTACACCCTAAAACTTTTTGCCAATCGAATCCAGCGTTGCCAAGTTATAATTTTTTTCCTGTTTTTTTGGAAAATTACAAACATTTTTTTGACTACCATATCTCCGTGATTTGTTAATTGTTTTTTCTAAAAATGTAGGGTGTTATTCAATAATAATGCATTTACTGAAAAACATTTTTGAAATAAATTATTATTATACCGGATGTCCAAAATATTTGTTTACATTTCTTGTCATTTAATTATTATTTTTCTCAATTTTTTTAAATGGAATGCCTATATTTTTTTACATGGATGAATAAAGCATAAAATTCCTCACATTCTAATATTATACAATTAATTTTTATTTCAGACCGTTTTTGAGATATGATTATTAAGTTTATTAAGTTTTGCGTAAATTGAGGTGCTTTTTATTTTAGCATTAAAATCTACTATGGCTTTGGTCTTTAGTTTTGCGTTTGTTTTTCACTCTATGACATTTCTCTAATGTGTTTAAGATTATTGTGATTAAGTTGAATTAATATTGTTAATATTTAAAAATACAAATTATAATTTTTGTCAATAAGACTTAATATCTATCTATGGTAAATGTTATGTTATTGGTGAATGTGATGGAAATTGTTTATTGGCATCAAGAGTGTGTGGTCAAAAATATCCGTATAGAAGATGTCCTGATGTGAGGTCTCTAGAAAATTTGAAAGAACGTTTTGAACATACTGGAAATTTTGCATATGAAAAGAAGGCGAGACGACGAAATGTGTTGTAATGAAGAAAATGAACTGGCTATAACTTTAGCGGTAATCGAAAATTCTACGGCAAGTGTTCGGGAGTTAAGTAGGGATTTAGAGGTCAGTGAATCTAGTGTTTCCCTATGTCTTCGTAAAAATAAGTTTCACTCCTATCGAGCTCAGCTGCATCAAGAGCTTTGGGATGTAGATTTAAATCGTAGATTAAATTTTTACCAGTGGGCTCAAAACCAAATTGGAGAAAATGAAGAATTTTTCAAATTTGTGTTGTTCACGGATGAATCAACATTTCATCGCAACGGATTTGTGAATAGGCACAATTTCCATTATTATGCCAGAGAAAACCCTCATGTTGCACAGAAAAATCAGAACCAGGGTTTAAATGTAATGGGAGGAATTGTACATGATTGTTATTCATCCTCGCTTTTTTTAGGGAAATGTAGATTTTACGCAAAATACGTTTTCACAAATAATCGAGCATATTCCTGATTACATTACAAATAATATGTGATTACAACTTGAGGGTGCACCACCACATTTTAGTAGAAATGTTTCGTCAGGCCATTATTAATCAGTTTCCTGAAAGGTGGAAAGGAAGAGGAGGTCCAATATTTTAATAAACTGTTAAATAATATCTAATTTATTATTTTATTAAATTATGTTAGGTCTCATTACATGGCCGCCTAAGTCACCCGACCTGACTTCAGTGGGTTTTTTTCTTTGGGAATTTGTGAAGTCAGATGTTTATAAAGTAGAACCAACGACTCGAGAAGATATGATGGAAAGGATTCATCGGTGTTTCAATCGTATAAATGTTGATATGTTACACTGTGGAAAGCGCTCATTTATCAAGAGACCTCAGTATTACCTGAATCAAAATGGTGGACTTTTGAGCAGTTGTTGGGTTAGTTTCAATATCGTGAAAAAAAATTATTGCTCAAGAACCGTTCATAAAAGAAAGTGTACGATATCAAAATGTGAGAAATTGTAAGAGTTACTCATCCATTTAAAAAAATTATAGGCATTCCATTTAAAAAAATTGAAAAAAATGTAAAACAAAATATAGATTTTAATGCTAAAATAAAGAGCACCTTAATTTATGCAAAAATTATTTGATATAATCATATCTCAAAAAACGTTTGAAGTAGAAATAAAAAGATATTAAAATGTGAGGAATTGTTTGTTTTATTCATTCATGTAAAAAAGGTATACCTAGGCATTCCATTTAAAAAGAATAAGAAAAATAATAATTAAATATCAAGAAATGTACGCAAATATTATGGACTCCCGATATACTAAAGATTTATTTCAAAAATGTTTTTCAGTAAATACATCATTATCAAACAACATCCCACATTTTTAGAAATAACGATTAATAAATCGTGGAGATATGTCAGTCAAAAATGTTTGTAAACTGCCCAAAAAAAAAAAAAACAAAAAAATAACTTGGCAAAATATTTTAAGGTGTAATACAGGGCCCTAGGAAGCTTAACTGGCGTTAAGGAAATACAGGCTGTTCTATTAAAAAAAATTATACTTTCTTGTGTGACTTGTTTTTGTGACACCTTGTATAATTGAAAAAAAATTTTAAGTTGTAATAAAGACAAAACATTGAAAGTTTTGTTAAGAAAGTTTTTTATAAAGTTAGACGTTTTGCACAATCTTCCGAGAGAACACTGACTGGACAGTGGACACCCTTTATACCTTAATGTACATTATCAAAAATGATTACAATTTTATATATAAATAACTATTACTCCGTTAATATTTGAGTTAGTAACATCGGTCAAAAAACAAATGAAAGCTTATTGTGTGCTCTAGAACTTTTATTAAAATTATTTTTTTCAAAAAGTGACTAGAAATTTCAGTACAAACGTCTCGAAACAAGTAAACTAGATAAAAAAATCTATAACAGGAAATTATTTTATATACAGGGCGAGCCAAGACGAAATTACAGGTGCATTTTTTTAATGGAATGCTATGTATATCAGTACATTTTTTTAAAGCCTCTTTCTAGACTCTATTCATTCCTATATTATTATTGACTATCTCCCAACCACTTGGATGTAATAAATTTTTGCAGTCCATTGAAGTGGGTAAACAGTATTTTACTGGTCCCTTACTGTCGCAAAGGAATTGATCAGTTCGTAAAGCAACGGCGATACGAAAAGATGAGTCGTCTAAAGGCGCCGTTACACGGCGCGTGGTTCGCCGAACCTGGTCCGACGAACCACGGACCACGCGCCGTCTGACTTGGGTGGTTCGCTATTAGTTCGCGGTTCGCGGTGCGTGCTACCGCGATCCATCGGATGTCGGTAAACTTGCACGGAACAAAGGATGCAACCAAATGCATCACAAATCTGAATGAACTACGTACTATATTGATACCCTCAATTTAAGGCACCGTTACACGGCGCGTGATTCGGCGAACCACGCGCCGTGTAACGGCGCCTTAAGAGAGTTCCTATTGAAGGCGATGGTAATGTATTCAGCCAGGCGCCAGATGCTTTTGGTTGAACTGCTAGCAAACATGCATTTTCTTTTAGGTCTTGATGTTCAGTCAGTAGGTTGCTGAGTGTACGTAAGATGAATAATTTACTTGAAAGTAATTAAAAAATAATTATTAGAATATTAATGTGTAATTATTCACAAAGTGAAGTTAAGGAATTTATAGAAACAACTTTTAATATTTACGCGACAGTTAAAATCATGAAAAATTTTACAGCAATAAGCATAATGTAAAATTCGAATTTCGATCATATCTTAATCAATTATTTTTTGGCGTGACTACCCTGTATGTTTGTCACTGAAAGTATAACCAAGCTTTTTCCTTGAAAGTCGTATTAACTACATGCCAAATATTATTATTTCTGAAGGGTGTTCACCCGGCGTATTTTCAATAAAAGTATAGCATGTTCCTTCCTTCTCTTTATTCGCAATTTGTCAGATGTTTTGTAATCCATGAGTTATTCTAGCTGGCCTTCGTCTGCTGTATAACACGTTTGACGCCATCACGCCATTTGTCGCGGTTGCCCCATAGACGCACAGAATCACGAAAGCTCTTTTCCATCGGCTCTTGGTGATATCAGCCCATCGTTTTTGTGGGCACCCTCTTCATCTCTTGCCATCTGGTTTGGGACGAGTTGCTAACTCTACCGCTTGGGGCGGTCCCAGCGCATCAATTTGTAGTGTGAGTACAAAATAAGAGTGAGAATTTTTCTCCATGTTTTGTGTTTTGATAGCTGCCGGTAGAATTTGATTAGAAATAGTCAATCTGGGAACTACTGATAGAATTTGATTACGTAGTTACCATTTAGTGAGTGTATTTGGATTGGCAGCACAAGCTTTTGACGAGAAAATACATTATTATGGCTACTGTGTTTAGTTTGCCTAAAAATTATATAAATTTTAATGCTGAATCGCCACAAAACTGATACCGACCTACGACATTTGTATCAAAACTGATACCGACCTACGACCTACGACATTATCATTACTGTAAGTAAATAAACATTTATCTAATTCCATTGTGGTCAACGGCAAATTGCAGTCTATAAGAGCTATATTCCCTTGATTTTCTCCATAAATCTTAGCTCTTTTGACGGCGTCTCAACGTTTTTCACCTGTTGTGTAGAGCAGTTTTTGTTTTTGAGTCCCATTTGTCTGTGGGCTTGTTATAACTAGAGAGACATGCGGCTAATGACCTTAGATCTCGATGTCAGAAAAAAACTACATGCCAAATATTATTGTACTCTGTCACATATTTTCCATTAATTATATTTTTCGCATTTGTTTGTTGGTAATAGTATCAACTACCCACCAAATATTACTTTTCTCCGTCAAATAGATTTGTAGGTATATCGCCAATAGACAGACTAATGTAATTGAAATTCCTTAATTTTCGTAATATACATAGTCTAAAACGTGAAACTCCGAAGAGAGAGGGAGATTTTTCGCGATTACATTTTGATAGCTGCCGGTAGAATTTGATTAGAAATAGACAATCTGGGAACTACTGATAGAATCTGATTACGTAGTTACCATTTAGTGAGTGTATTTGGATTGGCAGCACAAGCTTTTGACGAGAAAATACATTATTATGGCTACTGTGTTTAGTTTACCTGAAAATGATATAAATTTTAATGCTGAATCGCCACAAAACTGATACCGACCTTCTATAACTATCATATAGTGAATACATTTACTGCAAGTAAATAAACATTTATCTAATTCCATTGTGGCCAACGGCAAATTGCAGTCTATAAGAGCTATATTCCCTTGATTTCCTCCATAAATCTTAGCTGTTTTGAGGGCGTCTCAACGTTTTCACCTGTTGTGTAGAACAGTTTTTGTTTTTGAGTCTCATTTGTCTGTGGGCTTGTTACAACCAGAGAGAAATGAGGCTAATGACCTTGAGATCTCGATGTCAGAAAAAAACTGCATGCCAAATATTATTGTACTCTGTCACATATTTTCCATTTCTTTGTTGGTAATAGCATCAACTACCCACCAAATATTACTTTTCTTCGTCAAATAGATTTGTAGGTATAGCGCCAATAGACAGACTAATGGAATTGAAATTCCTTAATTTTCGTAATATACATAGTAGGGTGGCCCATCTCTATAGGGGGTGAATTTTTTTTGCGTATTTTTTAAGTCTCACCCCACGAAAATATACTATTATACTAGGAATAATTTAAGTCAAAGTTTCAGATAATTCGGTGAACGGTAACCCGCGGTGCCGCATTCAGGTAGAAATTTGTAGATAAGATTTTATTACGGTAATACACTTAAATTTTACTTAAAATACAAATAACTACCTCTTTTCTCATAATGTTTTATTGGTGTAATTATTTCCTAGAAATTATTTGTTTTGGAAGTTTGGAAATATAATGCACCTACGGTAGGTTTTTATGTCAGTTTGCAATTGTGTTTTACAGTGGTGACATTATAAGTTCTAGCATACGTTCCTTTTTGAAAAAACATTTAACGATGGCTGATGTTAGATCCTTACGAAAGGATACTTTCATTTACTTAGTTGGACACTATTCGTCACAAATCATTGGCAATAAATTGCCGTCTAATAGACAAGTATTACAAGTGCTCTTTTATAACATTCGTGAAGTGAAGCTAAGTGTACATGAAAGTGCTAAATTAACAATAAAAGAAGTGTCAGTTTTTTGGAATAAAGCTCGCATTCTGACACGTCAGGATTTTCATTGTGTTAAACAACTAGATAAACTTTATGTAGAGTGGAGGAACTTACAAAAATCGGCTAAAAGGGCCAGTGCGGGAGGTAAAGAAAAAAATTTCGATGAAAAATTGGACGATCTTTTTGACATTTCTCATGCAAATGCATTGGAGTTGATGAAAATAGATGAAGATAAGCAGTTTTTAATTAACCAAAGAAAAAAGGGATTTATGCATGGTATTGATTACCAACTTGCTTCTCAAGAAAAATCAGCTGAGGAGAAATTACAGAAATTATCCGAACGAATGCAACGAAGTCAACAAGAAAAAGCTAGATTAGAGGAAACAGTCACCTGTCCATCATCAAGTAGTAATTCAGCCGACTCCAACGAAAATGAAGATGAAATAATCGAAGCCCAAGAAGAGTTGTTACAAGACCAGCCTGGCCCGTCACAGCCAAAAAAGAGGAGATTGTATGGAACATGTAACATCATCACACCAAAAATAGCCGTTGCATTTGATGCTTGCAAAATAAGCGACAGGTATGGAGTCCATATTTTGACGGCAGTAGCAGAAGCACTAGGACATGACACCACATCTTTGTCCATCAGCAGAACCACACTTCAGCGCTCTAGACAACGCATCCGCGAAGATAGAGCTGAAATATTAAAAACTGCCGTCGGTAATTCTGAATTGCCGGCCCCAGTCATCCATTGGGATGGAAAACTTTTACCTTCTCTCACTGGAATGGGAAATATCGATAGACTTGCTATCTTGGCTACTAGTGGAGATATTGAACAACTACTTGGAGTACCAGCTTTGCCCAATTTAACTGGAAGAGAACAGACTGAAGCAGTTTATGATGTGCTTTGTGAATGGAATTTGGACGAAAAGGTAATAGCTTTGTGTTGTGATACAACAGCATCAAATATGGGTTATATAAATGGGGCAGCCACACTATTGCAACAAAAATTAGAAAGAGATATTTTGCTTGTAGACATCATATTTTTGAAGTGGTTTTGAGAAGTGTATTTGACACAAAAATGCCTTCCTCATCTGGTCCAAATGTGCCACTATTTAAACGTTTTAGGGAATTTTGGCCTAAAAACTGGATTTCAGATATCAAAAATTAAACACATTTTACAACCAGTTAAAGCCGAAATTGTAAAGTTTCTAAATGCAGCTTTAACTTTGCAACAGCCTCGTGATGATTATAAAGAATTTTTAATGCTTTCTAAACTTTTTGTTGAAGAAGAAGAGCCCACTCACACGACATCCTATCAACCAGGGGCATTTCATCATGCACGCTGGATGGCCAAAGCCATTTACTGTCAGTTCCAACTAACTAAAAAAGAAAAAATAGGTATTGAAGATATATGTCTCTTTATTGTAAAGGTTTATGTAAAGGCCTGGTTTACAGCGTCATTTGCTAGTAAAGCACCGCTTCATGACTTAGACTTTTGTAAAGAACTCATTAATTATCAAAATATTGACAAAGAAATATCGCAAGCCGCAAGTAGGAAAATAGTGAACCATTTGTGGTACCTTAATTCAGTAAATGTTGGCTTATCTTTCTTTGATGACGATATTTCAGTTACCACTAAAAGAGAAATGGTTAAAGCTTTGAATAGGAAAGTACCAAATCAAGAGGGTATTAAACGACTTATGATTAGTAACATTACTGACGTTGAAAACAAGGAAATTCAGGACTTCATATGCGAGAACACTAAACAGTTTTCTCAAAAATTAGGTTTGTCTATGGAATTTTTGGAAAATGATCCAACAACATGGAGGGAAAATGAAAGTTATACCCGATGTTTCAATATTGTAAACAAAATTAAAGTTGTAAATGATGCCGCTGAGAGAAGAATCAAACTTATTACTGACTATAATGACATTTTAACAAAAAATGAAGACCAAAAACAGTTTTTACTCCAAGTTGTAAATGATTATAAATCACAGTTTCCAAATGTAAAAAAAGAAACCCTGTCGCATGCTTTGGCCTAGTGCAAAAAATATTGTTTTTATTACTATATGTCTTGTAGATTTAGGATAATATTTGGTACTATGTATGAAAAAAACGTTTCATAATAAAATACACAAAGATAAAACGAGAGTTTTGTTTCAGAAACTTCTAGTCTAGTTTTCTTAGACTACGAATTTACAGTAGTATGACACATGTCATAGTCACAACAGATAATGTCTTTGATATTTGTATGACTTGATTAGTCATTCTAAAGATAAATGTTGCTGATTAAAAAAAAAAAAAAACAATGCATCAACCAAAGAATGTAAATCATTCCATTTACTTTTATTATTGCATAATAATGCATTCTGCGGCACCCCTTGCCTTCAGTTTGCCTCAATAATATTTTGAGGGGACTGTTTTTTCTTCAAATGGAACCATTTGCAGGGGTGAGAAATAAAATATTTCGATTTCGAAAAAGATGGGCCACCCTTCCAAAACGTGAAAATCCGAAGAGGGAGGGAGATTTTTCGCGATTACAATTTTGCCCTTAAGCGAAGGATGTAAAAACGAATTTCGATTTTTTCCAAACGCTTAGAATTTGAGTATCTTGAATATGGTTTAGTGAACAGTAATGTAAAACTTTTTATTTCGACCCTATACAATAAATATACGACCGGATATACAGCAAAATTTAAATTAATAGAAACACCATGGAAACGTAAATACCTGGCATATGAAAAATTTCTCCAAATGACTCAATTAATTTTGAACGAGCCTCCAGGGACGCCTTTTTCAATTTCATGAAAGCTTACTAAATTGAAATGTTCTTTCAAACCGATTTAAAAATATTCGATATAAATCAACTGAAAAACCTGGGGATTAACATAGAAAATGAAAATTTATATGAGGTGCCACTGTCTATCTCTGTGCCCTTGTTGGGCTTTGAGATTCTTTAATTTATTTCCACTTCAGTATTTTAAAACACCTGTGTCTTTCCTTTTAAGTACACTTCTAGGAGTTTACTTTGCTCCGCTGTCAATTTATTAACGCATTTAATTAGCCATTAAACGTACTTTTATTGGCACAAAGACCAAGTCAGATCTCTTAGAAAAATATTGTTTAATTTTAAAATGCTATATTTTATTTTTATGTGACAGTACGTGTCTTTTTATACTTTTAATGTTTACTTTGTTAAAAACAAAGGAAACAGTAGTGAGGACAATTATTTTGATTTATTTAGTTTCTAGTGCGCAGAGAAAACAACAAACTAAAATAAATAAACATATAAAATTATATAAACCTGCTGCGACAGATATTTTATTCAATGAAATAATTAACAGGTCGTCTCGTCAAACTAAGGCCCTAAAGCAACTTTCGCATCAAAGCTTTGCAACTGAGATTTAATCAAGAACAATGATGTGAAAAAATGTCATCTTTAGAATAGATGTTTTATTTTTCTCACACCGAAGCAATTAGTACAAACTCGTCTGAAATATAAAATTTTCTTTAATTAGATACTTTAAGACCAGTGACGTAGCCAGGATTTTTATTCGGGGGAGGTCTGAACATTTTTTGTAAGTATATTATGTACTGTATAGGTACACAAAAATTGTGAAAAAAACTGTATGATTTCAGATGTACACATTTCTTATTTGTAAAGTGTGAACAGTCATAAAAAAATGGTATTTAATGTCTTTCATATAGCTTTCATACAAATTTAGGTAAACTATTCAAGAACTTATATTTCAAATAACTGGCGACCTACGCAATTTAACATGGATTTTGCTTGGCTAATAATTAAAATAAAAATTGAATTTATTTATGATTCAATAAGTTTTTATACATTTGACCTATCGATATTACTACAATAAATTGCAAGAAATTACTATTTGCAACGGGGTGGTTGGAATCAAGATTCGTAATCGGCCAAAACAAATTTCGACTAAATCCGAAAATAAAATCAATATAATAATTTTAAATGTTATGTCTATCAATTATATAAATGTCAATTAATTTCCGAGGGGGGTCCGGGACCCCTGGACCTCCCCCGCCCCCTGGCTACATCACTGTTTAAAACCGCCATACACAGCAATGTTACCTGATAATTTTAACTTTGCAAGTAAAATTATACACGCAAGATTGTAAGAATGAATTGCTCATACACTCTCTCCGTTTATTTGGCCAGTTCTATTAAGTTGTGCTGCAATGGAGCAAAAACAGTTATTGGCAGTAGCAGCGACTTTAGCTACAAAACGAAAAATTAGAAAAAACGTTCCATATGGTATAAAGACTTGCTTTTAAATAGACAACCATTTTCGCATGTAAACTAGTGGAAGCATTATACTCTTCGCCGATTTACTGAGCTTTTTTTATAATAATTCTATAGGATACTCTTCGCAGTTTTCTTGTAAATAATGTTAGTTTTTGGACATTCTAAATTTTGTGGTACCAACTTTTTTGAAAAAAAGAAATATATGAAAAAAAATATTAAAAAAACACCCTGTCCGGGATTCGAACACAAGACCTTTAGATTGTCAGACAAAGCTTAAGCCATTGGACCATCAGACATCACTAGGAAAATTAAATGTCTGTAGTGCATATCATTCGAGTATTATATTTCAACGAATTAGATATATTATTATGAAATATACACATTAGTAAAATGTACAAACAAAAAAGAAATACAGAGAATAAAATTTCGCAAGATTTTTATTTAAGTACAAATGATAAAAATTAAGAAAATATATATTTTCTAAATTAAATGATTAATAACTTTTTTATTTAACGATTGATTTTTTTAAATAACAACAGGGTTCTTCCTCCAGCTAACGCTAACTTATTTTCCAAATTTCAATACAATCGGACTTTTCTTTCTTAACTTATCGTGCTTACAAGAAACGTGACGGACGGACGGACATTTTGAAAGTTATTCAGAATTCGTTCACTAACATAATGATATGAAAATTTGTTCTCTAAGAGCGATATTTACTGATTTAGAAATACGCCGATCAAGTACAATATAGGTACTCTTGGTTTTGCGAATAAAAAACATCACTTTAAACACATACGGGTAAATTTAACAATATTAATAGACTAAAAATATTATCAGCAACTTTTGTTCGTACTTGAGTATGAAGTCCATGGTACACTGTGCAAACTAAGGCTATTGAGCAAATTCAAAGACTTGAAAAGCCTAAGAACTACCCATATGACGATTTGTTAGAGTTATTGAACTTCTCGGATGGCGGCTTTCTCACTTTGTAACAATTAAATAAAGCATCCTAAACTAATATTAATGCATATATTCGTATGCCATTGGCACGATACTAACTAATCCTTCTGCTTCAACGATAACAAGAACAAACTTTTAAAACGCCAACTCACCGGTGTAATTATGTTAAAATTGATTTATCAATATTTTTTTTTTAATTTCATTTTTAATTGCCTTTTTTATTTTAACATCCTGGCGAGGTTTAGCTAATACTACTCCACCACTTAACCAGGACGGCGAGATGAGATACGGTCACCCATCCAAGTGCCGGACTCGCCTGGCGTGCCTTAACTTTGCCTATCGAGGTCTCGCCACTGAAACCGGTACCGTACCTCACCTCACATATGGTGGGGGAAATCTGTACCAAGTGTTCCCCCCAACACTATTATTACTACCTCTATAACCCGCTCCTCAAGCTATGTAAATGTACCAGAGGAATCAGCAAGTGGAGAAGTTTTACCGGGCTCATCACTCTAATTACCTTCCCCGAAGAGCATTGAGTCATACCATATATGACATTCCAAAAACTGGAGAGAGGATTAATGAGTCCGCTAAAGCTTCTCTACCGAATTTATACTCATCCTTCTCGCAACTTCATAAACTTAAGAAACCAACTCTGTAAATAAGTAAATAATAATTCCTCCAAAAAATTGATAAGCGCGGAGGAGAAAATCTAAAAAAAATTTTTTCCACCGAAATAGAAATTAATGAGCGGAGGGAAGAAAATCTAAAAAAAATGTCCACCTAAATAGAAATTGTCAACTTATATCTCTTTCCAACTTTTGCAAGTCTGACAAAGGGGGGCTAACGTACCCCTCCATACTCCCCCTTCGCTACGCCCCTGATTCAGTAGGAATTTTACTTTGAAAGGCACACAAGAAAGTTTTGTATAGTATCAACAATAATACTGAATATAAATAAAAGCAATGAAAAATAAATGTGATTAACTTTTGTACTCACCACTCTACATCCACCTTTAGGATTATCTGAAACATCAAGAAATATATAATGTCTCTCATATATTCAAATTCAGAAAACTCAAATTTAGAATAATACACGTAAATATTGACACTTCTGTTTCAGGAAACTATAAATTTATCTGAATTTTTTTGTTATTTTATAAAAATCTGCGGAAGGCAATTCAAATAAATATTGAATTAATATAGAAAAACTTGATTTCTTATTATTAGCACTGTATTCATACTGTTTATGGCATGTAAAATTGAGGAAGATCACGAATATCTGTATTCTGCTCTTAATTTTAATATATTCGACTTCAAAACGGAGAGAGGTGGTAGTAAAAATATGGCCTCGTATCGTTGATTACTATATGAAGATTCTTCGTTTTTCGTTAGATTCACTGAATAATTGTTATTTCGTTGTCTAAGCTGGAAATGAAAACAATAAATACTTTAACACTGTTGAGCTATCACTTAATAATAAATGGCTTTTTCTCATTGGAAACTTATTAAACATAACTAATTGACAACTGTTCAGTAAATCTAACTAAAAACGTTTCTATAGCTATCAAACTTGAAGGCAGTTTACTTGAATTGTTTTTTTTTATTATTTTAAGCTGTTGTTAGCACTCTCTATTTTTGAAAGTCTAACGTACTAAGAATAAATTTTAGGTCAAGCAAGAGCAGAGTTCAGAAATATTTGTCAGTATGATCAGAAATAAGACCAACAGTCCATAGAGAATAGGTTTTTTTTTATTTCAATTCTAGATATTAGGTATTAAGTATATGAAAGTTATTTGCTATACAGTGTGTTTCATTAATATTTGGACATACGCTAACTGAAGAATTCTTAGCCCAAAATATGAAGATTTAACCAAAAACATTTATTGGGTGTTGAAGTTAAAAATTTAAAAACTATGTTCATATATTATTTTAAAATTACTTAATATTTCTTTACCATATTTGGTAGATAGTGTTAGTGGCCCAAGACGCATAATATCAGTGAAAGACTGGTTCCTCACTATTACCAGGGATCCACGGTAGGGGGGTGAAGAAGTTGTATGCCACTGCCCAAATATTTATCTTGGTTTTACTTTATTTTTCAATAATTTTTACAGAAAAAGGTACTCTTAATACATTGCTCTAGAGTACCTATTTCTCGAGATATTTGAATTCGAATAAGCGGCTACATGGTATTTTAAATTTTAGTGTTACTCATCTCACAAATAAATTTGTAATCACTTTGACATCTAACTAATGCCTTATTGTTTTTGTACATAGTAGGTTGAAACAATAATATTTTTACTTAGTAGCAAATGATATTTAGTTTTCATAGAACTGTCAAATGTTAGTTTTGCCGTAATAGGATTTATTTAACAGTTGACAAAACTTATTTATTGATAATGCATGATAATTTATCGAATAAGGAAATACGAGACATTGTATTTGTTTATGCACAAGAAAATTACAATGCACGTGCTGCCTCTCGAAGATATTTGGAATTATATCCCAACAGAATTCAACCGAATCATTTTTGGAAATGTTTACGAGCGGTCTGGGGAAACTGACAAATTTCGTCCCAAACGTGAGGTAGACTGCCCAAAAATAATTAGTGTCGATCAAGAAGATGACGTTTAGTAAGAATTGTTGAAGATCCCCATCTGAGTACAAGACATTTATCGGAAACTGTTGGAATAAGCAATGTTTCAGTTTTTAGAATACTCAAGAAAGAAAAATTGCATATCGTTTCACCCCTGTTCAGAATTTGTTACCTAGGGATCTTCCTCAGCAAGTGGAATTTTCACAATTTATTCGAGGTAAACAAAGTGAACACTTTAATTTTATTAAAAATATTACCTTTACCGACGAAGCTACATTCACCCGCAGAGAAGTTTTTAATTCGAGAAATGCTCATATCTGGAATATTGGGAATCCACATTTACCCAGAGAATTACATTTCCAGCATGAATTTAAAATTAATGTGTGGTGTGGCTTTTTAGGTCCATATAAACTACCAACAAATTTGAACGGTAAATCATATTTAGAATTTCTTCAAACTGATCTTTTTCATAAGTTGGAAACTTTGTCATTAAATTTAGGGAGGAACATCTGGTACATGAGAGAAGGGGCCCCGCCTCATTATTCTATTGCAGTCCTCAATTACTTAAATGAACAATTACCCATCGAAGGATTAGCGGAAGAAGCGAATTTTAATGATCACCTCGTAGCCCGGATTTAAACCCGTTCGATTACTACATATTAAATAATTAGTTTATGCGCAAGCAGTCAACAGTCGTCAGGAATTATGGCAACAAGTACAGAATGCTGCCAATTTTATCAGAAGCAAGCCCAACATATTTCTTAAAATAAGGAGATGTTTTAGCACAAGATTAAGAAAATGTATCGAAGTCAATGGACCCCAATCTGAACATTTATTAAAATAAATTATTACTACCTGTAAAACGTATTGTTTTATTTTCAAAGCTTTTTTTAATTCAAATATCTCGAGAAATAGGCCCTCTAAAGCAATGTATTAACAGTACCTTTTTTTGCGTAAAAATTATTGAAAAATAAAATAAAAGCAAATATTTGGCCAGTGGCGTACAATTTAAGGGGGAAACTCCTTCATTCCCTCTACCGTAGACCCCTGGCAATAGTGAGAAATCAGTTATTTCGATGATATTATGCATCCTGGGTCACTAACACTATCTACCAAATGTGGTAAAGAAATATTAAGTAATTTTAAAATAATATGTGAAAATAATATTTTAGTTTTTATCTTCAACACCCTGTATCTCAGTAAGAAGGCACATTTCATCGAAGTGTTTTAGTTAAATCTTCATATTTTGGGCTAAGGATTCTACAGTTAGCGTATGACCAATTATTAATGAAACACCCCGTATATCCAAATCACATTTTTCAATAAGTAAAAATATTCGTTTTATGTTCAGATTTTTATTTCACAATTATTTTCAAGCATTTACACAAACGAATTTATTTAGATATAATAAAATAATCGACACATCTCTCTCTATATAATGAAAAGCACCCTGTACAACGGAGACCGTGGTAATACAGTATTTCAAATACTTAACCTAGATTTACAAGTCTCGACTGGCATAACCTTTACAATCCTACTAGTAAAATAAAAGAACCAAAATGGCTGCAGTTGTGTCTGCAACACATAAATCTGCCTATATCATCCGCCGTTTAGATTTCTCCGATAACATAAACAAATAATGAACAAACAGCAACAAACAACGGCAACCGATGTCTATCCTAATTAGCGAGGATAATTTGCAACGACATCTAGCACATAGTACCTTTCCATCTTAATGAGACAGTCATGAGATGTTCACTCGACTCCCACACAATGACGAGCAAAGCAACTGAATACATAATGACAATATTCTGTCTCTCACACCATCTGCACGCTACGGTCTCCCTTTTTGCTTCCACACAGGTCTGTAGCTTGAGCCACTTTAGTTACCCTCTTTACATCCACAAAGCGTCATTCAGATTTTATAAATATTTTACATAATATTCAGTATGCTTGTATTTTTTTATTAAATATTGTGCGAGAACGTTTTAATTAAAAATATATCTTTGTCTGGCTTTTTTATTAAAAACTCGTTTATATTTTATATGCTCTTATCCAGAGTATATTATTATTAAATTTCCTTTATTGCAAATAATCATATATTTGGGTTTCAACATAAAATTAATACTGCTCTGTACCTCATACTTAAAGAATATGAAGCAATATGTTCGATGTCGTAGTTATAAATTTGCAGGGGCATAGCGAAGGGAGGTATGGGGGGTACGTTACCCCCAACTTTGTCAGACTTGGTAAAAGTTGGAAATTCGAGATGTAAGTTGGCAATTTATATTGAAAAATTTTCTTAGATTTTCTCAAGTCTTATTTTCTATTCACGGAATATTAAAATAAAATATTTCTATCTACTTATTAGAGAATGTTATTTATCTTGAGTATATTTATATTGATGTCTAGATTTTTTTTTAAATTCCAATCATAAAATTTATTAATGTCACACTATCCTTCGACATCACTTATAGTATTAACGACTTTAAACAATTTCAAATTATCAGCAAATTATCAGCCAATGGAAATCATGATCGCGAAAAAGTTTGAATTCGGTGTTTTCACAAATTTTAAAATCTCATTGACTGTGAAGGTAATACTTAATTGTAACTAAAAACATTTGAATTTCCACAACCAGTTGAGTAATATCCAAGAGAAAGTATTTTTGAATTTGAATTAAAATTTTACCGCCCAAACCACTAAGCTATATTGTTGACGTCATCGGTAATAAACACCTAACCTCAAAAATCAATCAATCTTTTAAAAATTTCCGAGTAATATGTCACTATTATGAAAATTTCCGCTTGGCTCTCGTATTTTCAACTAAAATCTTGTTCAATGTAATGTCCATAAAGTTTTAAATATCTTCTCCCAATAAAATAAGGCGATTTTTGTACGTTGGAAATCCAACCTATAATTAGCAGCCCATTTTTAGTAATCAACAATAATGAGATATAATATGCGTCAATTTTTAAATGTTTGCTTGAAGCCATACTGGTTTCAAATGAGAAGTGCGGATATAATCATTAAAAATGACAATAAACTTAAAAAACCTAAAAGTTAAGGTTATGTTAATGCAACCGATGACGTCACAGCCCGTTTTGTATAATACCCGTTCAGTTATTCAGTTTTGTTATTTATTTGTTGAAATTTTAAATTGATAGATGAAGGAATGGTGTTTAAATATTGGTAAGTGCTTTAATGTATGGAGTACTTCATTTTAATAATATCAAAAAAGCAAATTTGCATACCGTGAAAACACCTAATTGTCGACATTTCCTACTAGTCTATGTAATGAAGGCAAAAATAGTGTAAATATTCCGTGCAAAGACAAGATTACCTTTTTCCCCCGTTTTCGAGGGTGCTGAACATGATGAAAGTATTGGGAGAACTTTTTGACCGCCACAGCCCCCTGAAACGGCCAAAAACCACCCCTTTTATGGGGATCCCTTTATGTTTTCATATATAAACTGGTCCGAGAAGTGAGGAGTGAATTATCAACCAGTTTATAGAGGTTATAGAGTAAGTGGAATCTAGAGAGCAGGCCTAGGGGGTTGAGTAAACCCTCCCGATGGGTGGAACATCTTTTTTCTCAAATGATTCGGTTCAAATCCTTATCCCCCGTTTTCGATGCCGTTGATCACGGGAAAAATATTCATTTTTAGCTCCAACTCCTCCTCAATCGGTCAGAAACCACCCCTCACTCACCAGAAAGCATGCTATCCAGGATTTACAGGTTTTTCGGCACATGATCGTTATTCCTGTGCATATCCTTTCATTTTCCACGAAAGAGAAGGTGGTAGCGACATCGGGAGTTGTTTCAACCCTTTCATTAATTATATTTTTATCGTGATCAGCACCAGCGAAAACAGGGAAGGGCGTATTTTCCATCCAAAGTGTAATTAATAAATTTTACATATCTTGGAAGGGTTGAAGCAACCCCCGAGGTGGCTATCACCTTCTCTTCCATGAAAAATGAAGGGATATGCACAGGAACAACGATCATGTGCCGAAAAACCTGTAAATCCTGGAATGCATGCTTTCTGGTGAGGATTATTTCTGCCCATTTGAGGGATGAGGAGGGATGAATATGAAAATGAAAAAATTAATATTTTCCCGTGATCAGCGACCCCGAAAAGGGGGGATAAGCGTTTGGATCGAATCATTTAAAAAAAAATCCACCCCTAGGCCTGCTCTCTGGATTACACTTACTCTGTAACCTCCTTCCATGTTATTTCAAGTATAACCCGTCGATAAATCACTCCCGAGACCCGTATATATATGAAAACATAAAGAGATCCTCATAAAAGGGGCGGTTTTTGGCCGTTTCAGGGGGTTGCGGCGGTCAAAAACTTCTCCCACCACTTCCATCGTGTTCAGCACTCTAGAAAACGGGGGGAAAGGTAATCTCGTCTTTGCACGAACTATTTACAAAAAAACTCTTCAAATAATGCTTCATATATATATATATATATATATATATATATATATATATATATATATATATATATATATATATATATATATATATATATATATATATATATATATATATATATATATATATATATATATATATATATATATATATATATATTATATATATTAATGACTCTTATTCGGCGAAAATATTAACAATATGTACATTATATATTTCTAATATGTTTGTTGAATGTAATATTTACATATACCATATGTAACAACATTATAGTACAACGTAACTGTTTATCTTTGCTAATATCGACTATAGTTAAAACAAGATTTTCCGCATTACCATTTCCTGTTGTAAGCAGAATTCTCAGCGAGCAGTAATAAAACAAATCACAAATAATAACAAAAAGCTTGTTATACTGGAATGATATCGCTAATATATTGATGCGAACCTACAAAAAGCACAATGCAATTCTTGGATTTATGAATGTTCAAATGAAATTTACGACGAAAAGGAAAAAGGTGCAAAAATCGTGTAATTGAATACATCGATTCATGAAAATGTTACGTATTACTTTATATTGAAGTTGTTGGAAATACGTGCACCAAATCACATGCCAGTTCTGAGGAAATATTTTATATGGAATATACATACACATACAAGTTATTCTTAATAATTTGGTTAAAAAATGCAAATATTCGATAAGCGGTCCATTATGTTATATAATAAACTTTTCTGTAGAGAAAAGTATATTTCCCAGTAAATTTAAAAGAGCCATAGTCGCTCCATTATACAAGAAGGGAGATCCAAATGACTATAATAATTATAGAGCCACTATGTAGTTTCTCTAAAATTTTAGAACTTTAACTCAAGGAGCAATTATCAGATTTTTTACATCAGAATATGTTACTGTCTCCTGCTCAACATGGTTTCACTACAAACAAAAGCACGGAGTCTGCGTTGCGTGATTTTCATCACAAAATTATTAAAGCCTTAGACAGCAAGAAATCAGTTGTGGGTCTTTTCGTAGATTTCTCACGAGCTTTTGATTTGGTAGACCATCAGCTGTTTAAGGCTAAACTAGCACGATACGGCATTCGAAGAACTGCTTTACAAATATTTTCCTCCTATTTAAACAACAGGACACAAATTGTAAAAATGGCGGGTGGAGTTGAAAGTAATATTTGTGATATTAAATAAGGAGTTCCACAGGGGTCAATTTTGGGTCCATTTTTTATATATAATATTTGCTAATGATGTGGTTAGTCATCTACAAAAAATACCAAATGTTCATGTGATCAGGACACAAATTGTAAAAATGGCGGGTGGAGTTGAAAGTAATATTTGTGATATTAAATAAGGAGTTCCACAGGGGTCAATTTTGGGTCCACTTTTTATATATAATATTTGCTAATGATGTGGTTAGTCATCTACAAAAAATACCAAATGTTCATGTGATCTGTTATGCTGACGATACAAACATTCTATGTACTCAACATATCGAAAAATTATGTATAAAGCTAAGAACAAGTTGTTATGCTTTAAAATTTATGTCAAAACATTGTAGTCAGGAAATTCTTAAAGTACTGTATTGATTTTCATTCGCATCATAGGTACGGGGGCAATAATTGTAATGTGACTAGGGTACTTTTTTCAAAAATATGCAATTCGTATTTTAATAAATTTAAATTACAGAGAGAGTTGTCGTGATGCCTTTAAAAATTTTAAAATTTTGACAGTTGCTGGTCTATACATCCTAGAGGTATGCTCATATGTTCATAAACATAAATCAATCTTTTTGAGAAATCAAATGAGTCATTTATATAACACTAGAGCAAAGAAATTTCCACTGCCTGATTCTCATAGAACTGCTGTGTATCAGAAAAGTTTTCTTTACCAGGTGTAAGCTTTATAATTCAATAGATGAAGATGTTACGTCTTCGGGTAGCATACACATATTCAAACATAAAAAAAAAAGTATTACTAGACAAAAATTGCTACACGATAAATGCATTTTTGTAATTTAATATATTTGTTTTATATGACCAACTACAACATGTCTTGTATGTTCATCCGTTTTATATATTTTATTGTATTATTTTTTTTTCTGTTAACTGTTTGTTAATTTTTCTTGTGACGCTTTCTACATTGATGTTGTTGTATACTTTTATTTTTATATAATTTTTTTGTAGTAATGGAGAAATAAAGACTATTATTATTATTATCAATAATCTCGTTTTCCCGGTCCGCAAATTAGAAGAGGAAAGTATTAAAATATGTTTTCAGGAAGAGAAAAACATTTTACGTACAGTTTTTTGTGTCTAATAGCTGATTTTCAATCGTATGTTTACTTCCAATTTTTAGTTAACCGTTACCAATAACAACTGCAAGTAAATTTTAACCAATAGTGAAGAATGCAAAATTGTAGATTAACATAACCTATTAATTAAGATTTTAGACAGTGACAAATTAAAACAACATAAATAATTACTGGTCAAGTAAGAATCGGACTAGCGCGCCGAAAATTCCAGATTCCATATTAATACCATGACTAATAGTTAATTTTTATGTGGTTGAATATTTTATTATGCATTCTACATCCCAACAGGCCCATTCTATTCAAAGTTATAGTCGAGTAAACTTTAAATTGGCAGGTCTAAAGATCGCTTCATCATATGAAGAGAATCAGACATACTCCGCTAGTTTCTCTCTGCGTCACTGCAATGGCTCTATGCGCATCGCAAACAAATCGTACGTCGTGTTATAAACTCATGCATACGCCAAGTTAGAGATTACTCGACTATATCTTGTTATATAGGGTACCCAGTTAGTGTTCCCTCGGAAGATTGTGCAAAAATGAATAACTTTATAAAAAAACCCCCTTAACTAAACTTTCAATGCTTCATCTCTACTATAACGTAAAAAATTTTATTATACAAGGTGTCTCAAAAACGAGTTACACAAGTATTTTTTTGGCGCCAGTTAAGCCTCCAAGAGTCCTGTATTACACCCTAAAATATTTTGCCACGGATGCAGCGTTGCCAAGTTATGATTTTTTTTCATGTTTTTTTTTTCGTAAATTTACAAACGTTTTTTTTTTTTACTGCCATATCTCCACTATTTATTAATTGTTTTTTCTAAAAATTTAGGATGGTATTTAATAATGGTGTATTTACTGAAAAACATTTTTGAAACAAATTGTTATTATATACTTTATTACTTCCACATCCAGTGGAAGAATAGTAACGACAAAAAATTTTTTAAAAATTTTTATTGTTCAGATAGGTTTAGAATGTCATGAAACGTCGAGATTTTAAGTTTGTCTGTCGCACAGTGGTGCTTGTATTGAAAACTGACGTCAAAAATCGGTAACCTAGCCAATTCTCGATAAAAATTTACGAAACTTAGTAGAGTTAAGTACTTGGGTATGCTAAATATGGTGTTTCATTTTTACACACCTTTCAACCCCCATTTTACTTTATTTTCACCCCGAGAATGAAATTTGAAATCAGCAGCCTCAAAAACCCTAGGATTGTACATTAGGAGTACTATTTGCATGTACTTATTGTCACCATATATGAGGAGCGATTTTACCCTATTCAAGGGTGTTTTTTCGCTCTAGCTCAAAATTTTGAGGGTGTTTGGGCTTTTCTGAGGTCGGATTCGAAAAATACATTGAACTACTCGGGTCAAGTTCCAGGATCAGGACTTATTTTTTGTGGGTGGGATATTTTATTGAATTTTTCATATTTCTTGCTTCTTCTCACCCCAATTTTGAAGCCGTCATATTGAAAAAAAAAAAATTCTGCAGAAAAACCATATCTAGCATACCCAGATACTTAACTCTACCAAGTTTCGTAAAATTTTATCGAAAATTGGCTAGGTTACCGATTTTTGGCGCCGAAATTGGGGTAAATTTGGGGTAAATAGGAGGTAAATCAAGCAAGTAAGAGTTCATGAAATTGGTATTTAGTATTTATAAGAGAAGCTAAGGTCTCAAAAAAAAATTGGCATTACCACCCCTACCCCGTTATTAAAGGGGATGAACAAAATGTGATTTAGTGTGTGTACAAGAACCAGAAATCTCAAAATATTTTTTTACTTTATTCACCCCCTCTCACCACCCCCACCCCACTACCGATGTGGGGTTATCGTTTTATGGGTTCTTGGGGTAGAGGATTTCAAATATTATTGAAGTTCCATAAGCAACTATTTCCACATACAAAATTTTTTCGTTGTGAGTAACTTAGATAGAAAATCGATGTGGAAGTAGTGATTCCTTGGGCAGCGTGTTTTTTATTTCAAACGGCTTTTGATATATGATTATTTCAAATATAATTTTTGCGTCGTCTAAGGTGCTCTTTATTTTAGCATTAAAATCGAGTATGGCCTTTGGTCTTTTGTTTTACATTTTTTAAAAATTTTTTAAATGGAATGCCTACAATTTTTTTACATGGATGAATAACTACAATTTTTCACATTTTGATATCATACACTTTATTATACTCTTCGCAATAACGAAGAGTATATTGTGTTTGATCGACACATTTCTAAAATCGTAAATATCGCTCGTAGAGAAAAAATTTCATATCATTGTGTTAGTGAACGATTCCTGAACAACTTTCAAAATGTCCGTCTGTCCGTCCGTCTGTCCGTCACGTTTCTTTTAAGCACGATAACTTAAGAAAGGAAAGTCCGATTGTATTGAAATTTAGAAAGTAAGTTAATGTTAGCTAGAGGACGAACACTACTGTTTTTGAAGAAAATCGATCAGTAAATAAAAAAGTTATTAATTATTTAATTTAAAAAGGAAATCTTGCGAAATATTATTTCCATAATATATTTTTTTTACTAATATATATTTCATAGAAGTATGAATTGAAATATGTATGATTGTCGAAAAATATATATCACAGACTATCAATTTTCGTAGCAATATGTGGTGGCGCAGCGGCTAAAGTTTTGCGTTTGCAATCCAACACACAGGTTGGATATTTTTTTTTCATTTTTTTTTCATACAATTTTTTTCACAACAAAGATGTTATCACAAAAACTAACATTATTTACAAGAAAACTACAAAGAGTATCCTCTAAAATGTGTAACAATTATATATAAAAAGCTCAGTAAATTGGCGAAGAGTACGTTTTTAGCTTGATTTAATAATTATGAACGGTTTTTGAGAAATAATTTTTTTCATGATATTGAAACTAGTCTAACAATTGAAAAGTATAGGTTTATATATATTCTTAAAAAATTTTTTTACATCAGATTTATTTATTTTGATGTTCTACTATAAACGTATGCTGGATAGGTAGACTAAATATTTTTTTTTATAAAAGTTTATTTACCCATAATTTCACGAATTTTCGAGCAAAAGATTTTTTTATTTTCGTAAAAAAAGAGAGTTTATTTAAATTTTAAGGTAAATCCCCTTGAAGCATCTTAAAGTACACATTTCAAGCTTTAAAAATCGCACCTACAGAGATCTAATAACGCGATTTATACCAAAGTAATAGGTGGTTAAAGTTAGTTATATAAAATATATCAAATTTTATCTTTCTCAAAATTTTGAAATTCTGGAAGTGTATCTTACAATAAATTTTTGAGATTTGTTTCACTCATCGGATCTTTTTATACACTACTTCAAGAGTAATATGTGAATGGCCCAGGTTTTTTAAAAAATTTTAGAAATGGTATAGCTCTTACCGATTTCATCGCAAATCTCTTTATGTTCCTATTTCACATATGTACCATTCATACATTCATTTTTATATTTGAAAATATAATAATCCAATAGCTTCTTCTTTCGTTTAAGCTTTTGTGAGGTCAATTTCATTAATTAGTTCAAAAGTTACAACAAATTTAGTGAAGCGCGCCCGAGGCCGCGCGCACTTCGCGTGCCGTACTCGTCGCCACGTTCCATTTTCGTGCATTAAATAAAAAAATCTGGAGCCTACATTTTTCATCGTACAAAAAAACTTTATATAAATTTTTTATGCGAAATTTCCCGTGCTTTCGAAACACGTAATTAATTTTTGAAAGAAAAAAATATTTTAAAATATATTTGACAAAAACTGGTATTATTCAACTAATTTGTTTAATAACTAATGACACTCAAGGACTATTGTTGGTAACTTTTGGTATGTTGTTCCTGACATGTTCAGAGAAATTTACCGCTTCCCGGAATTTTCCCGAAATGAAAACCTTTATTAACTCCATTATAATATCGACTACTGCAACCAATTCATGTGCAAAAGGTAAACTTTTCACAAAGTCGAAAATGCATTGGACATCATTAACAAAAAGTGACAGTGGGATCGAAGAAAAATTACCATTATGTGGAACTATAGAAATCACGTTAATATTTCTGATTTATTTTCACAATTTCAATTTAAACACAGTTTCAGGAATATTTAAGAAAAAAATTAAGTATTGCTATAAATAACTTTCGTAAAATAGATCTACACGAAGGGTACAAATAAAGAAGCCTACTTATGCCTTCTAAGTATATAACTTAAAATAAAATTGAGCCCTATTATATTGAGGTAAATTATTCAGTTTCAGGAAATATTAGAAATTATACGAAGGGCATACAAAAATAGATTTACATTTTCTTCTTTTTAGTACCAAATGCTCAATACACGCTACACAAAGCGTGCCGTAAATTTCAATTTAAAAGTAATTATATGCTAATCTTGAAAAGAAAACTTGTAGGTTGTAACACAAACATCGTTAATCACATTTTCATCTAAAATGCTTAAACCAATTTCGATAATGAAAATTATGATTACTGTGTACGAATACGGTGGAGATAATGATGTATTTTACCATCAATACCGTTCAAAGGAAATAAAATTAATTACACGCCCAGACATGCTATATTTGTAAAAATAAGTATATTATTGTGTTATCAGTTGGTATCGATTTGGTCGTAATTAAAAAAGAATTTAGAATTACATTACAAAAGAATTACATTAAGTATTAGGTAAATTGCTACTAGAAGTTGTACTAAGGATTGTAATTTGTCAGGCCTGCAAGGGCTGATAGCTACTACTCATACACAGCACAGCGTCTTGACATAATCAATTTCAGTAAAAAAATACAAAATATCAATATTTTTCAAAATTAAATAAAAAAATTTCTGTCTAAGAAATCTCTACTTTCATATCCAGATTTCCTATCCAAGTCTCTTACAACGAATGAAATTTTAATACTGCATTTGCACTCCACTATGTGGAACTAATTGTTCTCAGAACTTTAGTAATATAATATTTGAAATCGTGAAAACGATATACCACATCGGTAGTGGGATGGCAGTGGCGGTGGTAGTGCTGATGCCAAATAAAATAGAGGCCATTGGTTCTCGTGCACACACTAAATCAAAATGCAATTTTTTACCCTTGTTAATAATAAGGTTCGGGTGGTATTGGGGGGCCAAAAAATGTTGAGAACTTGGCTTCTCGTACATACACTAAAGAATTCAAATCAGGTGGTCGAGGAGGCCGAGCAGTGAAAAGTTCTTATTAAAAAATCGCCTTTCCTACCCCATGTTTAGAGATGAATATCTCAGTATTCTTTCAACCTAAGACTTACGCTCCCAAGATGTTACACAGATGTTCTAGGACACCCTGTACATAGATAGCACTTAAAATATGAAGGAGAGGCATAAGGTAATTGCTTTATTATCCTACATGTACTTAACGTTTGAGCCATTTTTACGCAAATCCACGACGGCTTCATTTTCCAAGTCTCGTAGTTCTTGAGAGTCTCAAACTGTTGGCAGTTTCATCACGGCTGTTGGATCTCCTTTCCATTAACTAGCCGATTTCTCCCACGTCCTTAATTACCACCTAATCGGTGATACATCAAGTAACTCCATACGGATCGATAGTGGACTTACCTCGGTTACCTGCAGACTAAAGTCTAGACTTTAATTATGTACAGCGCAGTCACGTTGAAATCTTAGTAACACGCTAATTTGCATTTTGTGATCCGAGTTAATAAATATGAGGGGAAACTTTGTCATAAAAGTGTGTGTTGGGAATTTATCGGAGACTGTTAAAGCTTAGAGCTTGTGGCACTTTACATGAAATAATAAAATGCTTTTAATTATAAGTATGTGGTTGTATCAGTTCTAGTTTAATATTAATGTTTCCATTTTCAAATGTTTTGAAAATGGAAATGTCTCTCTCCGTTACTTTAAACAAATTTAATGAGTAGAAGTTACAGCAGGGCGTGGCCAAATGCCAATATAAATATTTGATTAATATTTTGCTTGAACATGGCATAATTCATTTGAGGGTGCCACTAATAGTAGCAGCGATATATAAAAATATCTGGCATTTTGTGAGGGAAGCTTGAGAGAACTATGTTAAAAAAGGTTTTTTTTGGCCCATCGTGTCGAAACCATCCTTTTTACTAATTTTGGAATGATAAATACGAATCTGTCATCCAAATTGGCTAAAAATATCGGGAGGATAGTCGAAAACGACCGTTATTTGGGTAGTAGCCTTGAAATTAATATTAGAACTTGCAACACAAAGTTATTCTTTAGTGCAGGAAATTCTTTCAAAATACTTAGTTTCTTCAGGTAAGTAGAAAAAGAAGCAAAAATTCTAAATTCACCCCCTCCCTCTCCCCTTCGTTTCCCTCACCATTCACCACCCATAAGAACGGCTTAAGTTACAATATCTAATATAGGGTTATTTATTCGTTAAAAAAAAAACAAAACTCCTCGTTAAATGGCTATTATCAGGTTATAATGTGATTACTTCTGAACACTCTTACACCCATCTCCACCAATTAAGGTGGCGGATTTTATCTTTTTGGCGTTTTCATTGGTTTTAATTGCAAAAGAAATCCCTAATCACCCAGTTTGATTTTTTTTATCATAATAAGCTAATTTAGTCAATTCAGGTGAATATTTCTCACCTCTGAATATTTCTCACACTTTTGAGGTTGGGATGTATGGTGTGCATATCACTATCCAGAAAATATTACTTGTTTTTTATATTAAAAAAGTTTTTAATTTTTAAATGACTTTTGGTGAATTTGGTTTTTTACTTTTTTTCTACTTAGTTATCAAAACTTAGTATTTTAAGAGAATTTCCTGCAAAAAAATAACCTCTTGTAGTTCCAATTCTAGTGGCAAGTTCTAATATCAGTTCCAATGTCCCCCCTAAATAAGAGTTGTTTTCTAATGTATTCCTGAGACTTTCCGCTAAAACGGGTGACGGATTTGTTTTCAGCAACTCAAAATTAGTAAAAAAAACCGCTGCCCAAGGAATCACTACTTCCACATGAAGATTTTCTATGCAAGTCTCTCATAACGAAAACTTCTTGTATGTGGAAATAATTGTTTATAGAACTTTAATAATATAATATTTGAAATCATCTACCCCAAAAACCCATAAACAATATCTCATACGGTAGTGGGGCGTGGGTGGTGATGGGGAGGTGGCAGTGGGGTGGATGAAGTAAAAAAATATTTTGAGGCTTTTGGTTCTTGTACACGCACTAAATCACATTTTTTTTTCATCTCCTTTAATAATGAGGTAGTTAATAAACGATTTGACTTGCAGCACCAAAATGGCGACAATTTTTGAAAAAATCAAGTTTTTTCAAAAATGGTCGCCATTGCTGAAAAAACTTTAAATACACGTATATGAAATCTGTTTAGACATTTTTCACATAATTTGTGGACTGCGAATATAATGGATACACCACGAACCCCATATCTCGTGTAAATTGGGCGCCATTTTGAAATTTATACTTAGAATTGATTTTTTTCTCTTTGTACCGAATTTAGTCACGTGAGATATCATTTTTTACTATTTTAATTATCCAGAGTAAAAAATGATAATAAAAATGTATCTTATTAGCATTCTATTTTAATTGTGGATCCATACCTTCAGTCTGATGTCTCTCACTGAAACAATTTATTGGCCACGGAATAATCTATAGCAATGAGTAAATCGCTTCTTGTGTTTATTATTATCATTATTACCTTCTGTTTTCGCATTTATCTTTGCACTATCGACAGCTCAGGGAGCTGCTTTTTAGGAGATGCAGCGCATAGTCCCGCATTGTGAAAGACAGCCACATCAAGTTCCTTGCACGCCTCCCAAATTTCTGGCAATTTAGTACAGACTGGTGCCACGAACCCTCGTGCTGCTTCCACCCCGAATTGTCGGGCTCAGGAACATCATCCCATACTACTTTATTAGGTCGTCCCCATATCTGTCCAGCTTGATAGATTGCTCGAAGAATGTTTTCATATAGAGCAGTTGATGTTGGTAACACCATACATGGGCATTATATGCCTTTCTAATCGTCGAACGGTTTCATCGTCTGAATTTGCCACTCGGGGAAGTGAAATTGCCATAAAAGCCATAAAAGCGTCGCAACGTTATTTTTTCACGCGTCCCAAGCTCGTTTTTTGTCTTGAGCTAACTTAGGAATTGGTATCGTAACCATAAAATGTGTAAAAGCCTCGTAGAGCGATAGATTTCTCTATTCCAGGACACTTAGCAATTGCATGGATTGGTAAATAACGCCAAATTTTTTTTGTTCTGTACCATACAAAATCCAAAGACACTGAAGTCCAACGGGTGGAAAGAATAGTAATTCTGTGTCCCAGCACCGAATTATAATTGATTTTGCCCCTGGCTTAACTGCATCCTTTGATATGAAGAATAATAATACTATCAGCTTCTTCCATGTGATCATAGTCATCAAGGGATATAAATCCAATTCTTAAACATGCAAAACAATTCAGAGTTGCATTGGGTTTAGGTGGTTCCATATAATTAACAGGGTTTAGTGATAATCGCGCAAGGCATTGGTTGATTCTAAGAAACAGAAGGAGAAGGATTTGGGTCGGGACTGGTCTATTTGAAGCGTTTTAGTTCATTTAGCTATTTCTCAAATTTGGTACTGTCTTGTAGAATGTTCATTTTATGGCATTTTACCTTTTACCTTATTAATGTTGCATCTAATGCCATCCCCTTCATCGAGAGCACTAACTTTTACACCATACGGTAAGGAATAGTAATACGGAAGTAGCTCAGATTAATTATCTGTAAGTGTAGATTTCTAGTAAACACGTTTGGGTTATTTGCAGGACAAGAAGTTCACCACCATCAGTCTGGCATACGATACATTTACTCCAACCTAGGACTACAGAAATTACCGTTTTTAGTGAGACTAGATTTGCCTGTGTTAGCTTCTTCCACATAGAAAACGATTTTTATGCACATGGAAATAGAAACTCCAAATAAACACCGCTGCCTGAACAATATCTACTTCGACATCCAAATTTCTCATCCAAGCCTCATCCTATCGGTCTCCCACGACCACCCCCACCCCATTATTAAAGAGGGTAGTAAGGATGGTCAAAAAAAATTTTTAGGTTTTGTACACACGCTAAATAACAATTGTATTTTTTTACCCCCCTTGGTTAGGGTAGGTAATGTGGGTTATATTGGGGGTGGCTTATGCCTTGGCCTCTTGTACATTTGTAGATTGTTTAAGGTGTTGCTTGGCCCTGGGTTGGCCTTCCTTCACCTCGAGCTAAAAGGTCCTTTCTGAGTATTCTTGTACGTACATTAAATCCCAATTTTACTGACTCTTGCTTACATTACCTGTTTATCTCCTTTAATTCTTAACTAACTCTTCAGCGGAATAAGATCAAGGAAAGTTACAAATAGATAGAATTTTTTTGGGCTCAGACTTAAAATCTCGACGTTTCGTGACATTCCAAGTCTAAATGATACCTGACATGACAAAATTGGTGAAATTGAAAAAAATCTATGTTAAGTACAAATTTCAAGATGGCGTCGGATTTTTTCGAGATATGGGGTTCGGGGTTTTCATCATTTTCGCAGTGCTCGAGATATTTGAGAAATATGTAAACAGATTTCAGATACGCGTATTTAAACTTGAAAAAAAAAATAAACATGTTTTTTTTTTAAACTAGTCGCCATTTTGGGATTAAAATGGCGTCAAATCATTTATTTCGGTTTAAGGAACAACTATACAAAATTGCATGCTTCCCTCCCAAAATGCCAAACATTTCCAAAGGACTCTGCACATTTTCTTATATAAAACGACTCTCGGTGAAATTTTCTGAATTTTTAATATGTTATAAATTGAGATCTCCTGATTAAAACTGTAAAGGCCGCAACTCAATCCTGTGACTAGTTTTTGAGGTTAAAGATAAAAAGTAGCTTTTTCCCTAAAACATGTTTGTAATAATTTAAGGATTCGATTGCAATTTTCTTGCATGAATGTTACTTATTTAACTAAAAATAATATATTGTGACAAAATATTTCTTCATATAAAATGTAGATATTTTCAGTTTGGATAGGGGATATCGGGACGTGATTCAAATAGTTGAGGACTTGGGAATAGATTGTAGGATGCCGCCACTGCTTGCCCCAGGACACTCTCAGCTAGATGCTCAGGATGCAAATCAACCGAAGCTGATTACCAAAACTAGATGGATAGTGGAAGGGAGAAACGGCCTTATAAAATCAATTTTTAAGTCTTTTTCAAAACAGTATTCCTATGTCTCATGTTGTTAATATTGGATCTTTTTACCGAATTGTTGGGGCCATCATAAATCGCTACAGGAAGTTGATTCAAATTGGATGGAGGCAATGTTGGGTTGGCACGTGAAATGAAGGAAAGAATGAATATGGTTAACGTAATGCAGACAAGAGTAGAGGTGGAAAATCTTCGAACTTGAAATGGTAGATGGAATCAATTGATTGATTGATTGATTGATATACCAGCGTGCGGTAGGCATTTCTGCCACACCCAAGGATTATACAGCTGGGCCTGCTACGTCCACGCTGGGTTGGACTAAGGTCATGCTTGTTGCCAGCAGCGAGTGCCACATGGCGCATGGTAAAGGAATGTGGGATAAGAGGTGTAGGTATTTGTGACATGCGTGACCGCATTGTGTCGTGAGGGAGCGTTTTAGCTCCCTTTTTTTTGTATTTTTGGTTCTGGACTTCTGCCTCTTTTGGGTCTTCTTCTGATATATGTTGCCGCATTGTGTCGCTGCTGTTTATGCTCCTATTTTTGTTTTTCTGCTTCTATAAATCTTCTTCTTCTTCTGAATCTTCTGATTCCTCTGTTTCTGATTCTGGTACCTCAATTTGTTCATTGTTCTTAGGGAGTATTCATCTATTTTGTGTTCCACTCCGCTGGTCCAACTCTCTTTTGTTGATGACTCTCAATCCATTATGCTTTTTTTGAAGTTTGTTTTCAGTCCAGATGTGTCCTGCGCAGGCGCGTACGCAGGAATGTGTTCGGGGGGGGGGGCAACCAGGGGGGCAACCAGGGGGGAACCAAATAAACACATAACACAGTACAGTGGAACTTAAAATCTCACTTTTCTTTTTAGCATATGCGTAAAAACGAATTTAAACTAATATTTGGTATGTAAAAACACATATGAAATGATTGCCACTATCCCAAAAATTCTCAATCGCGCCGCGCTTGGGGGGAGGGCAACCAGGGGGAACCAAATAAACACATAACACAGCACAGTGGAACTTAAAACCTCACTTTTTTTGGCATATGTTTAAAAACGAAGTTAAACTAATATTTGGTATGCAAAAACAGATATGAAATAATTGTCACTATCCTAAAGTTCTTAAACCACACGCCGCGCCTGGGGGGTAGTTGCCCCCTTGCCCAACTGCCCCCCTGCCCCCTGCGTACGCACCTGGTCCTGCGGCGATTAGATGATCATCGGCGTATGTGTATGTTTTCTTAGAAAATACCATTTTTCTTAAAGAAGCCTGCACCACGCATACCTCTGTTGAAGTGCTTTGAGAATCTGAGAATTCAATTTTTACTCCGTATTTTATGTTCCACTCCGCTGGCCCAACTCTCTTGTTGACGGCTCTCACTCTATTATTAGGCTTTTCTTGAAGTTTGTTTTCAGTCCAGATGTGTCCTGCGCAGGCGCGTAAGCAGGAATGTGTTCTGAGGGGGGACCAAATAAACACATAACATAGCACAGTGGAACTTAAAACCTCACTTTTCTTTTTGGCATATGCGTAAAAACGAATTTAAACTAATATTTGGTATGTAAAAATACATATGAAATGATTGCCACTATCCCAAAAATTCTTAACCGCGCAGCACCTGGGAGGAGGGCAACCAGGAGGGAACCAAATAAACACATAACACAGCACAGTGGAACTTAAAAACCTCACTTTTTTGTCATATGTTTAAAAACAAAGTTAAACTAATGTTTGGTATGCAAAAACAGATATGAAATAATTGTCACTAACCCAAACTTCTTAAACCACGGGGGGTAGTTGCCCCCCTTGCCCCCTGCTTACGCACCCGGTCCTGCGGTGATTAGGAGATCATCAGTGTGTATGTTTTCTTAGAAAATACCATTTTTCTGGAAGAAGCCTGCACCACGCATACCTCCGTTGAAGTGCTGTGAGAATCTGAGAATTCAGTTTTGACGACGTATATCAACAATGTCTCATTGATTATTTCGGGTTTAATCCAAATTAAATTCGTTTGAGTACTTTTAATAATTATAAAAAACCTCACTTGAAAATTTACGTAAGAAATTGTTCTGTCTCTACTTTAATATAAATTAAACCCGCAATAATCAAATATATTACTTTTAAATTCGTTTGAGTATTTTTTATAATTATGAAAAAAGGGATTATTTGAGAGAAAGAAATATATGACCATATTTTACGACACGTTATTGATTATTTCGGATATAATTTAAATAAAATCATTTGAATATTTTTATAATGACTGAAAACAATTTATTTGGCCATATTTTTACTGCTCTCATAAATTTTTCAACAGATGTCGATTCTTCAAGAGTCTGGACCTAAACATTTCAATGGTTTTATGGGCAGACACTTTTAGTCATTAAGACACAAATAAACTAAGATGTACTTATCTCTTATACGCCTGAGTTTGGATCGTGTTTATATATTCGTTTCTTTAAGCTCATTTCTTTATGCACCACACTGATTGCCACTAAATAACTCTGTATTAGTTATTTCAAAATATTAATTATTTTTCAACTTTGTTCTTTTGTTATAACACATCAATTTAATCCGGATTTCTTAAGCTACGATTCACCTAAGCTTTGTCAAATTTAACACAGTTTTACCGGGTTTTTTAACGTTTTTAAGTGGAATGGTTTCAGACGCACAACCGATCACTCCGACCTATCCCACTGGACCTGAAATGGTAGATGGAATCAATTGAATCAAAATCAACTAGCCGATTTTCCAACACTTTCCATTGACTATCTTAAACGGGTAACATTCGGGATATATCAATTACAATTGCCTCTCTTCTACATCCAAGATAAGCTGCATAGAGAAGAGACCGATGTAATTCAGTTAGACGAGCTTATAGAAGAACCTGGGCTGATAGGTTTGCAACTTTATTCTAGATTTCGTAACGCTACCAAATATCAAATGGATAGCTAATCAAGATGACAGAGAAGACGATGGAGACGATAAAAGAAATGAGTTTTTTTTATGACTTTCAGCTAATTGCCATTAGCCACGTAGAGTTTAAATTCACACACAGAAGGAGACCACGGTCACCATGGGATAAAAAAACATGATGAGTTGATTTCTGGCTACTACTGCATATGTAAGGCTGGCTCTAAGAACTCTGAGAACATGTGCACATGTGGCCAGTGGTCTATGGTTTCTAGTATATTCTCGACATATTCTCAACGTGAAATATCCAAGTACGGCGGCGCTTCTGGAAAACATTTTGGATACTACTAATAGACTACAACGACATAATCCTATATGAGATATGTTATTATTCATGTTTCTCTTTTTCTTGTTGGATTTATGATCTATCATTATCATTAAACACATATTACTTGCTTGTTACATTTGTTGCTTATTACTAAATATAATAGTTAATAGGGGCGTGCACTGTTCAGTTTTGTCGATGGAAATATCGCACCCACAAAAACGCATAACTGGATGGCAGGACAGAGATGAAAGTGTTTCTTAAAAGTGCTTATTACAAAAATAAATGTTCAGTTCGTCGAGCGCGGTTAGTACTTGGATGGGTGACCCATCTTGGGAAATACAGCGTTCTCGTCCCACCTTCTAACGGCTTGTATATCAGTGTATACGCGGAAGTTAGTTACGTAATTTCAGACGAGGATTACGTAGTGGATATACCATCCTTCAGAGGGGATGTAAAGCAGGCGGTCCCTTGTCTATTAAATGTTAGACAAGTAAAAGATCCCTACTCTTCTTAAGGGAAGAGGTTCGACAAAATTTCCAGGTTGGGGGTAGCTCGTCTCCTGGAGTCGGTGATAGGCCCTGGTAGCGGAAATAGGCCGACGTTAAATAAATAGATAAAAAATAAAATGTTCAGTTTCCTTGATAATAATTTGAATCTGCATAAGGACGTTTTATCGCCTTCGTATACGATTTTCTTGAAAAATGTCCTGTTTTCTATGTTGGGCCTGTAAACTTTGTTCAATTGATCGAATACTACATCATATTTCAATTTATCATTTAACAATTTTGTTTCAGTTTATATATTTTTAGGTGTGAGACATTTTGTAATAGAAGTATAAAAACCAGCCTCTGTCTGATCCTTTTGGCGCAGAGGTTTATTTCTTCAAAATTTTAAAAATATTTTTACAGTGGCAAAATACCCAACAAACTAAGAAATCATGAATATGCTACAAATAATAAATTATAAACAATAACTACATCATATTATTTTTTTATCGAAATTAACCGAAATTCACCCCATTTTATTTGTGACTCGCTCTGTATAGGAACAAATGAAGAGCTAAGTGGATAAAGGTGTTATGTCACAAAAACACGTTATTGGGTAATTTAACTCGAAAGTTTTTAGGCGAGAACTTTTTTGTTATAACGGCTATATAGCTTGCATTTTGCGATGATATTGACATTTGATGTACTTTTCAGAGACAAATAACTAAAGTTGTCAGTTGTCATTATTTTCGAAAACTTTAAAAAATTAATGTACATAACACCTTTATCCGTTCATAAGTTTCTCTGAAATGAATAAGGAATTAGTAAATAAAAGTGTTAAGAAATTAAACATATTTTATTATTATTAAAACATTGTACAATTTTTAGGTAGTCGGACAGTTCTACGGTTTTGAGCCACAGTTTGGTCATTTCCAAGTATGTTGTGATAATACGGCCTTACCATTCATTTATGAATGGTAATGGTTCTTTAAGATTGGCCAGTTTTCCTACACTTAGGCTGCCCTTGTTTTCATTAAACACTGTTAGAGCAATACCGTCGGAATTTATCTTATGCATATTCCTTTTCTTTAAAATATCGACTTTGTAAAATGGAGCCATTTCATCTAATGATGTAATAGTAGCACCCATAGGTGCCATTTTATACCGTCGCGAAAATAAACCTTTTCATTATTCAAGTTTTTCTTCCTGTTGTACAAATTGAGTTTTGAGGCAATTCCATCAATATCCTTGAAATGATTCTTCATATCTATGACAACGGCGTCTTTGGGAGTTCTTAAAATTTCTCGATACTGGTCCGGAACGTAGATGTTTTGATGTTTCCTTAAAATTTTCTCGACTCTGCCAAAGTCTCTGTCTGAATCTAAATATGAATGTCCCACCTCCGAAAATGTATGGTCGATAGCTTTAAATTCTCTCTTTAAAATCAACAACTGGTAAAGTGTAATGATATTGCAGTTTTTATTTTGTCCACCACAGGAGTCGGGCCATATTAAAATGTGATCGATCTTTTCTTGGAAATATTCATTGTAAATTTGTGAAAAGGTATGTAAGCAACTAGAAATTTCTAGGCTTTCATGGCTGGCCATATCTTCAGTCCATGTGAAAAAGAACGGTTTTTTTTTTCAGTATTCCTCAATGTATGTATGCCAAGATTGTAAAACAACATTTGACGAAGGTAAAATGCTTTCGATGTACTTAATTTTGGCAGCGGCATGGTTTGCTGAAGATTTAAAGTAAGAAAGCAAATCGTTCTATCTACTGTAACTTTTTCTTTCTTTTTTAACTATTTCCAGCATCAAATTTGGGAAAAAATGTGAGTCATTTCATGATCTCAATTAACATGGACGTAATTTCAGCATTTTTATTGGATAGGCAGGGATTTTTCACAGATAACCCAATAGATGTAAGCATAGCAAACCTTGTAATTCTTAACACTTAACACAACTTGTCACATTAATGTCAATATAACATAACTTTAAAAGCAAAGTGTTTTGGATTAAAACAATTTAATATCGCACAGTAATGGATAAAGGTGGTATGTGATCATGACACCTTTATCCATTAAATTATATAAAAACCATATGTACATAACACCTTTATCAAACATTAAAACGTATTTAGGAAAGGTTTATTATCCCAAAAACTTATTGAAATGATAGATTATAAGTTAAAATAGTTGTCTGTGTAGAAATCTCAAAATTTTCAAAAATGTCACATAACACCTTTATCCACTTAGCTCCTCAAATATTTTGTGACAATATGTTACTTTTAGTTAAATGAATAACATTCATGCAAGAAAATTGCAATCAAATCCTTAAATTGTCCCAAATATGTTTTATGAAAATAGCCACTTTTTAAATTTAACCCCCTGTACCTCAAAAACTAGTTATAGGATTGAGCTGGGACCTTTACAGTTTTAATCAGGAGATCACAATTTATAACATACTAAAAATTCAGAAAATTTCACCGAGAGCTATTTTATATAAGAAAATGTGTGGGGTTCTTTCTCGGTGTTCCGCTGCCACTATAAGATTAAGTAAGGGCACAGTCAATAAATACAATTTTTTTAATTGTTGAAACACGTATTCACAGTCGGGAACACTCGACTACAACTTCTACTGGCTTATATCTATTTATTAGTTTAAATTGTGGTATTATATAAATAAGGCAATTAAAATAAAATAAAACAAAATAGAAATAAAATATATATATTTTTAATTGAACTCACTCGTGAGATATTGTAAAACAGTAAGTGCAATTAAAAATAAGTCTTTAGGACAATAGATACAAGAGTTCCTGTTTCTTACTTTTATCCTTTATTAAAATACAGTACTCTCATTTGATTTTCTGCAACCCTGAAGACGGAAACATTTTCTGAATGTTGGTGTCATCCACAATTCGTTGTCTTCCGTCCTACATTATGCTATAATTTGTTCATTAAACGGAAGCGTTGAAACGAGTAGTTTTCAGCTGGCCTTATAAATATTTATAATGTGCTAAGAATTTTGTAATTTGTGATTTTAAACGAACCTTTGTCTGGGCTGCATTATGTATGTGAATTACAAAGGTTAATGCTAAGTTCCAGTCTAATATTGCAGTCGGTCTGCATAGCTTCTGACAAAGGGCTGGCCTGAATGAGCCCTGAGAGTCACTCACACATGACGTTTAATTTGTAATATATTAAGAGTTTCATCACGATTTCACGACAGCTAGATCGCGTTTCCATTAAGATGATTGGGTAGCTATGCGGAAGGTTTCGCAACACATTCTTTGTGATACTCATTCTAAAAAAGTCATTCTCATTTTATATAGAACCACACAGCCAAACAATTATTACTAGTCATCTTAGAAACTGCAAATAAATAAGGGACATTCAACAACATAACATTTTTATTCCTAAATTATGAATGAAAAGTATAGAGAACAATGAATACTGAATTGTGAAGGCATTTGACAAAATTAACTGCTGAATTATGCATATAGCAGCTCAACGACTTTTAACAGAAAATAAAATAACGATATTAGATATGAATTCTATGTCGAAAAATACTATGCCATAACTGACAAATATTCACTTTTTGCATGGCTTATTTGTATTTTTTTGATAGGCTCCTATCATGCTTATTACAACTTTAGTCCCTCATATCTCAAAAATCAAAGATATGCTCATCTTGAAATGTTTCATTTACGATGATGTTCTCATCGTTAACAATAATTTAGCACTTAGTTTGAAACAAAATTCTAAAAATTTAAAAAAACATTTGCACTCTGGCCCACAAATTTTGCATTTCCCATTTTTGGTGGTGATCCATAGCGGCACCCGCATCTATCGCTAGTCATCCCTGAACGGACATGGAAGTTCTATGATTAATTGCATTGACAGAGTGTACCCAAAAAAATCCTGCTTGATAAATACATCTATTGATGTGAATTGACAGAGCACTCATTGTTTGGGATAAGTATAGTGCAAGCATTCCCAATGGTGATCGACGTACCGCCTATCTAGGCGTTCCCGTTGAGAATCATTGGCTGCAGAAAGCAGAGTCTACGCCTTCCTACACGCCACGGCAGATGACCGGTATCTTTTCACTCACTTAATGTAAAAGCTGTGGTAAGTGGAGTAAAGGCGGGAGATCTATTTGCCACCCTATTCATTCGTCTCGCCCCGCATAACTAATAAGAATATTTCAACTATAAGTTTTTGTGCAAATAACTGCATTCGACACAGGCCAATATTATCTGTGTCGAAATACGTATCGTAGATTGTGGCAAACTTTGAGAGCAGATCTATAATTAATATTTCGTGAGGTATTTCGTTTCTTAGTATCCATTTTAAAGGAAGCCAAATAATTGAGAACACATCATGGAACTAAAACTCAGAACATCTATATAACAACTAAAATATAACATCATTCTGAAGTTATACATGCACTAATAGCTCAGTAAATGAAGACATTTCGACTGGAAAAAATTACGAGAAAGCTGATTTTCTGTGGAGACCTTCATTGAGGTGCCTTTAGTACATCCTGAGACTTTGCCATTATCTCGAAAAGTATCACCTTTTCGACAAAAATAGTTAAGAGCAAAAATCTTACTATAAAATTCTGCATAAAAAAAAAGGTCATTACACTTTTTTCGTAGGATCAATCGTTTTTGGGGTAAAGGTTACGGAAAGATACATTTCTGTATTTTTTAACAGCATCAAACAGTAGGCCTAATCCACATCTGACACTCAACCTTTGCATAAATCATTCGTTCTCTTCTAGTAGATCTAATTCCGTGTCAACTTCATCGTCCTCTTCATAAAGAGCTTCGTCAATTGGCTGATCAGCTGATGGTATCGTATCTTCAACTATATCTTCATCTATAGCTCCGTTGTTACTATCTATTTCTTGATTTTGAATAAGTTCCAATGTATTGTTGATGATCTTCCATCCCCAGTCTTCAGGATTTAACTCATTATCAAGCCATTTTCGGACCTGGAGATAGACTCTAAATAAATGCTGCTGTGCTGCACTGAATGTGGTAGAGGTGGTAGATTTCAAGATTTCACGGCACAAACAACCCACTATATAGACGCCCAGACGCCCTCTGGTGGTTGTAAGAAAAAGCAAACGGCGCGCGACGTTTCGCGGGAACGTTGAATGATTTTGATGGTAAAATTTAAAATATATAATATCAGAGTTGACGAAGTAAGAGCTGCAGTACAGGTTGGAAAATTTTATCATTTTGGTTTGGGATAAACATGTTTTTAAATGTAAAAAAATGTGCCGATCACGATGGTAATGCCCAAATTTTCCAAAAATGGGCCCTTGTGAAATATCTTCGGAAAGCTGAAAAATTACACATTATGTATAATGTTAATTAGTTCTTTTCCTTGCACTTTTCTGAAAAAAAAATGGTAAGAATAAAAGTTATTTGATATCATGTTTTCCATACGGAGAAAATATGAAAATCAAAGTTTTACGCTTTTCAGAACATTTATATTGTAAAATCGCTCTAGAGGGAGAGTATTTTAAAAGGGTAGCACACACTGTAGAAAAATTTGGACATCACCAACATGATCACTCTGCATCTTTTTACAGAAAAAGACATATTTCTCCCAAGAGTAAAATTTTTTCAACTTAATCACCCTCTCCCTTCTTCTACTGTACTTTATTTTGTTAGGGTGATTTTGAAAGCAGGACTGTGCCACATTCGATAATAATTATATGTATTAAAACAGTTTCTGAAGCTCTGGTATTATACTGTACATGCAAATAGTTTACGTAATAAAAATATTAAATTAATGCTTAATACTTACTCTATTTTAAATGATCGGATTATTTTTATACTAATGACAGCTTATGTACAATACATACATGCCTACTTTTGTATCCATATGTTTCTTTTGTAACCTTAATGAAGTCCATCTGTTAAGAGACAAATTTAAAAAAAAGTTGTCTTGTTTGTTTCTCTTTATTTTAAGAACAAATAAGTACAGTTTTTACATTTCTTTTATTGCTCTTTTTATTACCGTGCAATATTTAAATGATTGAATGAAATTTAGTTGCAAAAAGTATATCTTCTATAAATGTATAATAATATTATAGTGGCCAGCAAACACGCTATATCTTTGAAACGATTGATTCTACGAAAAAAAGTGTAATGAACTTTTTTGTGTAGAATTTTATAAGAAATATTTTTGCTCATGACTATTTTTGTCGAAAAAGTGATTCTGAAAATCGCCCCTTTAACCAAAAAAAACAGCTTTATCGTAACTTTTTCCTCAAATTTGTCTTTATTTACTGGGCTATAAACTAAAAGTAACAAGGACAACATAACACAACAGATAGAAAAATACAAAACGGTACCTAATGTTCCTAAAAAATAATGTTGTATGATTTTATCCTCCAGTTATCAAGTTATACGCCACTTTAAATTGGAAGATAGATAACTATGACCCTACCTCCTAAATAACCATTATCCTGTAAATAAACATCATCTGTCACTTAATTTAGAATCGATAAATCGCCTCTCAGAAGTATTAGAAATTTGTCTCTATGGTTAAACGTAAAAGTGTAAATAAATAAATAATAAATTTTTGTGTGCAGTGGAAAGTTTTTTAAGTGTACTAAGGCCAAAAAGAAGAGGGAATAAAAAAAATCAAAATCACCACGCCAGAAGCCACAGAAAGCTAAGCTATAAACTAATTTATTTTATTTTATTAAATTTAATTACTTTAATAACTTTATCAACTTAATCTCTATTAATCTAATTTATTAACTCAAAACCTAATATTCTAAATAGTATTGAGTAAACCAGAGGCATACTATTAGGTCAATAACACAAATAATAATTAATAGCCAAAACTGAACTTCTTTCAGCCAATCAAGAGAATTACGCATGATAAAAACGGTGATAATAATAACCCGAAAAATCAGTAATGCATCGCTATTAAAGTGTGATTATACAGATTTCCTGTGTGAACCTTCAAGTGTGTTTTTCATAATTACTAAAAATATTCAAACAAATTTAATCAAAATTGAACACGTAATGATCAGTGGCGCAATACTCTTATCTTTCCGGTGAGGTTCTCATAATTGCTAAAAATATTCAAACGAGTTTAATTTGGATTAGACCAGAAATAATCAATGGGGCACTGTCGGTGTGTAGCGTCCAAACTGAATCCTTATGGCACCTCAATGTAGGTATGCGTAATACAGGTTTCTCTCAGGAAAATGGTTTCCAAGAAAATACACACAGAAAAGAGCAATCTTGATACCTAGAGCAGCGGAAACTCAACTCAATAAATAGATCATATCGTGGAAGGCAGGGAGATGACTTTATAGTGCTCTGTCACCATGGATACCCATAAAAGCTTGTAAAAGTTAAATACAAAGTGACAACGTATAGAAGTTATATGTAAGTTTGTATAAGTGAAAGTGTTTGTAAAATAATTTATACCTCGGAATATTGTCAGCTTGATAAGAAATATTAATTAGTTAGTGTTTAATTAGGTACACAAACCAAAACTTTCCACAGTGCTTCCCTCTAACGTAGTAAATCATAGTTTATATACATATACATATAGTGCAGTGAAATCGCATACTTGGAGATTTCAATGCACATATACTCCACATATGGCCTAACGAAAATGGAAACGCGCTGAAAAACCTAGCACACTTATTTGACTTAACAATAATAAATACATGGAGCAAAAGTCAAACACGCATTGACATCTAAAGTAATGGAAGCTCAATCACACAAATAGACCATATCCTCGTAAGCAAAGAGATAAGGGAAAAGATCAAGAAGGTTAAAGCAAAAACAGCAGAAAACCTACTGAAGAAAACGCTAACACTGAACAGCAGCAAACTAAAAATAGGGAGACCATGTTACAGGTGGAAAACAACAATCAAGAGAATCATAAACAAACTGGGAAAGAAAAGCGAAGGGAAAAATGAAAAAAAAAACATGCGTCATATGACTCTAGCTGCTGGCAACAAGCATGACCCAAACCCAACCTAGCATCGGAAATCGAGGAATCAGAAAACTCAGAAGAAGAAGATTCGAAGAAGCAGAAACACAAAAAGAGGAGCATAAACAGTAATAAACTCTCCATATCAAGACACAACACATATTTCACACGAAGATTCAGAACAGGCAGATACCCAGAACCAAAAACACAAAAAAGGGAGCTTAAACACTCCCTCACGACACAATGCGGTAACGCATCTCACAAATACCTACACCTCCCATCCCATATTCCCTTACCATGCGCCATGTGGCACTCGCTGCTGGCAACAAGCATGACCTTAGTCCAACCCAGCGTGGACGTAGCAGGCCCAGCTGTATAACTCTGGGAGTGGCAGCAATGCCTGCCGCACGCTGGTAAATCAATCAATCAATCAATCTGATCCATTTAGCGTAGAGAGTTTTCCTTCATTGAAATTGTTAAATATTTTCACAGAAATGGCAAAATATCAAGTAAACAGTAAGAATGTGCAATTTCTTAACAAAATGAGACCTCTTTATGTGTGTCCACTATGCATTTTAGGGCATATACCATCATGTCAGTTAAATCTCTTCTAGAGGTTATTTTTGACAACTGTTCCTGAACTAGTAGTTCCTCTGTATGCAGAACTAAATTTAAATGCACTGTTCAAGATCGCAAATATTTTTTTACAATCAATTATTTTTATTTATTTGCTTTTATCATGATTAGCGTGACCCGATTAAGAAGAAAGTAGATAATTTCATATTAAATAAAAAAGTGTGAATGACTAAATGTAAATGAATGATTTAAGTATTTTAAATATTTTTTTTCTTTAAAATGCTAAGAATCCTATCATGTAATTCAATACTTCGTCAGTATTAGCTAGAAGAGTAGTTGTTTTGATTGGTTCTCCAATAATGAGTGTTTTAAAGTATTTACCTAACTAGTATATTAGCGTGCCCAGATTAGGGCAACAATATACAGAAAGTAGGTATTTTTATAATAAATAAAAAAGTGTGTAAGTTGTGATTTGCATAATACCTAAATAATATTCTCTAATCGCAAATATTTTGTTAGACCACTGCCGTCAGAGTTTGAGCTGTTCTAAGTTATAAAGCTAATGACTGTTTTTTTCTGCTATAATCCTTGTAAATATCCTAGATCCTTCCGTCAAGTACGGTTAGTAGTTTAAATCCCCTGTTCTGAAACTTTTACGCTTACGTCACGTCCCTTTACATTTTATAACTTTGTTTGAAAGGTAGAAATGGATACTATGGTTTGCCGGAAGGTTTAAGCCAGGCCTTCCGGCAAACAGGAGCATTTACAGCGAAATCTGACGGAAAATGTGGCCTCAAATTGAGCCTCCTAACAATCTGTAACTGCTTTGTTGTTTGCCTGGAAGTTTCTATAAGTCATAGTATGAGGGTATGGTTTGGATTTTAACGTATTAATTAGTGCTTTCTTGTTAATTAATTTCTATTTTTTTTTCTTATTTAGGCGTAGGAAGGAAAGGAGGGGATTAATTTATACGGTATCAAAAGTAAACATTAAACAACTAGTTAAAAATATACCATGAAAACTGATAATACAGTCCCTGTACTGGAGTCCCGTAAACATTTTAGTATTGATTTGTCTAACCAACAGAGTCGAGTGAAGTACATACAGGGGAGTCAGAAAAAGTTGGGTAGACATCACCATATTCTGGACCGGGTGTTTTAGACGCCATTTTCCAAAATGGCCGACACCGATTTTATTTTATATATATTTCTGCTCCTGCGACAGTCATACTCATCATTTAGGTGTCTAAATATATGTTTTTAACGGCAAGGAATCTATTTTCAAGATGACGTTTATAGTCGTGTGGCAGATCTGGAATCAGATACTCAAGTGTTTGGTGCAGTTAATGTACCACAAAGTTTGTTTGGAAGCATATTTAAAAAATATGAATATGCTATGAAAAACGTTAAAGAACAGAAAACCATTTCACCAAAAGATGCTGCATTTGAAAAAGAATGGTAATTATAGACCCTAAGCTTAGATAAGGATATGGCTTCACACTAACGGAAATCCGTGAATTGTTAAATGAATTGGCTGGTGGAAACGTAATTAGAAACAACGAAATTAAACTAAGACTGCAAAGACATTACGAGGATGAAATAAGCTTCAGTTCATCTGATAGTTAAAATGAATGACTACGGATTGATGAAATAGTCAAACTTATATGGAAAGTAGATAACATCAAAGCTGCTGAAAAAAGAAATCAGAGAGACTTTACAGAAAGTAGACTTAGGACTTGCTAATAAATTCTGTGATTCAGATGAATTAAAGGCTTCATGGATGACTACTGAGATTCCTGGTGAAATGTTAACATTTTTGTCTACATTTTTAATCATTAAGAAAGGTCTGCTGTTATCAAATACTACGAATGAAGTAGATTCCGATCCAGATCAGTCCGAAATGGACACACAAGATGATGATGACGAATGTGATGTTGAATATGGTGCAACCTGTCATGATAGGAAAATGGCTGTATCTGCTAAAGTAATATACCAAATATTGCATTACTCCAGCCATCGCGGCATGAAACAAACGCCTCTGCATCTTATGGTAGGTCATACCATTTATGACAAGTGTAGAAGTCGATAGTTAATTACTTGTATGAATAGAGCATTGGTTTCTGTGAGCTACAATGAAGTGTTGCGTAAAAGACAGCAATTAGCAGCCTAGTATGTACAAGCAAGTGGAAATGGTAACACACCTTTGCCAAGCCATTTTGATACTGACAACTTTACTATCGCAGTCATTGATAATTTTGGTCATAGAAATGCTTCAAGTATATCTGGTACTCATGATGCACATGACACAGTCAGTGTTTTATTTCAAGCATGTCCTGATCGCACCAAATTGCCAGTCAAACCAAAGGTATCTAAGACTAATTTAATCCAACAAACTAACTTTAATTACTCTCTCTTTAATTACTTTAATTAAGGCAACACTTTAATTAAGGCCCACATGCTTACATCAGGTTGTGATGTCACAAGTAAGATTGGAACAAAACCATCTGCATTAAAAGCACCGCCAGAAACTTTACTACTTCGATTTGCAGAAGATAATACTCTGTCTGAAGAAACACTTGGCAAGGCAGAGGAATACCTTGTTCAAGTTTTACATCCATCATCAAAGTGTAAAAAATATGACACCAGCGGAAACACATATCAGAGCTACCACCCTCATATTTTTCAATAAGAAATGGGCATATCCGAAGATACTTTTTTGTTTTACGGGAATGCTTAAACCTATCACAAAGCTATTTTCCTGATACAAGCCTGCAGCTGATGGATTATGGATGGTGCTAAAGCCTGATCTGTGCCTTAACAAAATGCCTTCTGAACTATTAATACACTACAGTTGTACAGCATGTGCTACTAGTAGGTTTAAGTTGCAATATTTGACATGCACAGAGTATTGCAAATGTGGTGAACAATGTAAAATATAGACCGAGAAAAAAGCATGTTAGTTTTACACTCAGTTTTCCTAACAGATTTTACTTCTGTGTCTATAAAATTGTGCAAATGTAATTAAATTTTGTAGTGTAAATATCACGTTTCAAATAAAATATTTGATTCCACTTTTGTTCATATTTTTATTTAAAATCCGAAATAATTGTTTGTCTTTAATAAATAGCAGTCAGGAAACTTCACAAACCTTCTTAATCGATTCCTTGCACTTAAGAACATATATTTAGACACTTAAATGATGAGTATGACTGTCGCAGGAGCAGAAATATATACAAAATAAAATCGGTGTCGGCCATTTTGGAAAATGGCGTCTAAAACACCCGGTCCAGAATATGGTGATATCAACCCAACTTTTTCTGACTCTCCTGTATGAACTTCACTCGATTCTGTTGGTTAGACAAATCAGTACTAAAGTTTTTACGGGACTCCAGTACAGGGACAGGACTATAAGATGATGGTGACAAAATAACATATGTGTGTATTTAAATATATTTAAAGTCAGTAGCAGCTCCAAAAATTGAGGTTTAAAAATGTATATCTCGGTATTTTCTTTAACTTCAATAAAGAAAATGTTTTACCAAGCAGTACCATAAATGGAGCAAAGCACTTAAGTACTTGTGAAAATATTCATCCCAGTTTTATATCTTTGGTGAGAAATTAAATTTGGTTGAATGGCTGTATAACTAATAGACGAATTCCAAAAAAGGAAAATTAAATTGGAATGATTTTAATGTTAAAACATGCCAGGTTCTAAGAATTAATAAAGGTTTCTATATCCAGTAGTGCAGCAAATCGTTTAATTCCCCTCGAAGTCACACTACCCACCGAGATGGCGAGAAGGTTAACATTTACCTATCTTCTATATCTATAAAAGAATACCCTGACTGACTCACTGACTGATCTATCAACGCACAGCTCAAACCACTGGGTCTAGAAACTTCAAATTTTACATAGAGGTTCCTCGAATGACGTAGGCAATCACTAATAAGGGACTGTTCGAAATTTGACCCCCAAGGGCGTGAAAAGAGGGTTGAAGTTAGGCTTTTTCGGAAACAGACCTAGATGCATGGAATTTGGTAGAAATATTTTTTGTTGGAATCTATTAGATACATGTGAGACGAAATTTTGATTTTCACGGGGTGAAAACGGGGGTGATAGATGGTTTAAAGCACACCCGTATTTTGGAAATCTCGAGCGATGGACTCTTCTTAGTAAATAAGGAGAGCATATTCGATGGTTTTCAAAAGAGACTCCCGAACGGGTGAACGGAGAGAGGGAGGTTTTTAAGGTTTTCGGAAACGGTTAGACCTAGAAGCATGGAATTTGGCAGCAATACTCTTTATTGGAATCTATTAGACACGAGTAAGACGAAATTTCGATTTTCACTATTTGAAGGGGTGAAAAGGGGGGGTGGTAGATGGTCTAGAGGGTACCCGTATGTCTGAAATCGCGTAAGTCAGAAACGCGATATTTCATTGATGGGCTCTTCTGAGGAGATAAGGAGACACGTATTCGACTGTTTTCAAAAAGAGACCCCCGAACGGGTGAATATTGAGAGGGGTGTTTTTAAGCATGAAATTTGACATATATCGGCCCATGTGCTCTATTGTAAAATAATTATTTTTTCGTTTAACTCGCTCTAACACAAAAATAGAATAATGAATTGTTATCAAATTTTGATCGCAGTGGGTTTCTTCGTGTACTATGGATGCACAGAAGTATTCCTTGAGTGCAATGAATGGGCAGTGCGTTTCCCGGATACCATGAATGCGCCTCGAGTATTATGGATGCGCAGTGGGGTTCCTCGAGTACAATAGATACGCAGTGAGTTTCCCCTACTACTATGGATACACAGAAGTTTTTCTTGAGTGCAATGAATGGGCAGTGGGTTTCGCCGGGTACCATGGATGCGCAGTGGTTCCCTCGAATGTACTTCCTGAGTACTATAGGAGTACCCAGTGAGTATGTAGTACTTCTTTATAATCATAAGTTAGTATGTCAATCTTCTTAACTCCACGCGGATGATCTTCCACGCGAACAAAGTCGCGGATATCAGCTAGTTTAGAACAAATAATATTGATTTAAATGTAGGGTCGTAATTTCCTTTAATATATTATTGCCTGAGAATTTGTTTAACATAGCTTGAATTTATTGTTTTTGTTGTATGGTATTATTGAAACCAAATTGTTCAGATTTATTAGATCTAATTTACTTGGTTTATCCTAATAAACAGAGCCTCGTCCATGAGGCGCCATTTGGGCCAAAATACAATTTTCTGCAGCACATATATTTTATCGCATAATACAGGGTGATTTACCACGACATGCGGAAATTTTATCAGCAGGTAGTCTCCACCGAAAGGAGTTAAAAAAATGAAAAATAAAAAAAAATAACCAAAAAAATTACTTAATTTTTTTATAGAAATGCGCCTCCATTCCAATGACTTTAATCAATCTAACGTAACGCAGTACAATCATATCACTTCCCCTCCCCCTTTATCAGACGTGGGATTGACACTATTGACATCAAAGCTGGAGAGGGTAGAAGTGACTTTTTGGTTTTAATCATATTAACTACAAAAATAGCAAAATAAGTCGAAAAGACATTGACTTATGCTAGTGAACTTTACAACAAGTAGATATAAGAGATATTTAATTAAACCCGTCGATAACACAAAAATACCAAACTTCGGCGGTACTTTGTACCTGTCGATGTCCTGATTGTTCGACCGAAAGCAAAAAATGCGGCACTTTGACCGCACGCGCCAGCTTAACTTTTTACGCCAATTAAGGAAATATTAACAGATGCGAGCGTAGATGCGTCTTCACTGTGTATGTATCTCATACTCCAGTGATGCAACGTGCAGCGCGGTTAGTACTTGGATGGATCAAATCCATCTTGGGAAACACAGCGATCTCTTCCCACCTTCTAGCGGCTTGTATATCAGTGTATACGCGGAAGCTATGTAATTTCAAGACGAGGATTACGTAGTGGATATACCGTCTTTCGGAGGAGATGTAAAACTGGCGGTCTCTTGTCTATTAAATGATAGGCAAGTAAAAGATCCCTACTTTTCTTACGAGAAGAGTTTCGGCAAAATTTCCAGGTTGGGGTAGCTCGTCTCCTGGCGTCGGTGATAGGCCCTCGTAGTAAGTTAAATAAATACTTAAAAAAAAAGGAAATGTAAACATCTTCGATATGTTCTTTCCCAAGTAAGTTCATTGCCATATTAGACCAGGGAAATTAGATAAAAATATAACTAAATTTTGTAGTACAACTCGGATCGAGATGCGGTTTTCGGCATCGTTTTCGAAAAAATATTAGGAAAAAGTCTACATATAATGAATAAATTGTTCGAAGAAAATTGCATAGGGGGTGCATAAAATGCATCTGAAGTGCATAATTTTTTGAAAAATTCTAGAAATTGATAGAAAGCCGTGAAAATCTCGTGGGACTCGCTTTCCGGGTGCTTTCGAGGTCGCTGAGTCCAAATTTGAAATCGAAACTTACAAGGGATGCTCGGGGGTGGCAGGGGGTGAAATTGAATGAAAAATTCAAAGTGCCCATAATCACGGAAAAATCGCTTCTCGGGGGCTTTCGAGATCATTGAGTCGAAATCTGACATCCAACTTACCAGGGATGCTCGGGGGATGACTCTTCGGGGGTGGGAGGGGGTTAAATCAAGTGAAAATTCAAAGTGTCCAAAAAGCACGGGCTAATCTCTTCTTGGGGGCTTTCGAAGTCGCTGAGTCCAAATCTGACATTGAAACTTGTCAGGGATCATTTTCATGATACTGGGAGGACCTGCCTCCTGCGTCATAGGAACTGGAGTTAGCTCTCCATCATCGAGTTCCTAGCCCCACTCCAACGGATCTTCTCTCTGTACCAAGTCTGCACTTGCAAATATACGCGTTTGACGTGTTGGATTAAACCATCGACAGTTTGAATAATTTTTACAAGGTCCCATTTCTTGGATTTCATTGCAGCTAGTGTGTCCATTCTTAGTCGGTACCGTTCGACTAACTCGATACTCTGCAACCCAGATTCCGCTAAATCGTCGATGGTTAATTTTTTTGCTTGAATGTTTCAGCAAATATGTGCAAGTCATCAGGCTGAATATATAGTAAAACTATTTATATATTGAGCCCGATCGGTATCGAGGCTCTCTGATTTATCGACGATCATCTTCGCGTCTTTTCTGAAACGAAAGAAATTTTTCATCTTCTATACTAGTGCACGGGTGCATGATGATCGAAAACGTGCGTGACTATTTTCTTAGCGACGACCCCCGAGCATCTCTGGTAAGTTTCGATGTCAGATTTGGATTCAGCGACCTCGATAGCACCCAGGAAGCGATTTCCCTGTAATTTTTGGGCACTTTGAATTTTTCCCTCGATTTCACCCCCTCCCACCCCCGAAGAGCCACTCACGAGCATCCCTGGTAAGTTGTCATATGTCATATGTCATATTTGGACTCAGCAACCTCGAAAGCCCCCGGGAAGCGATTTCCACGAGATTTTCACGGCTTTCTATCAATTTCTAGAATTTTTCAAAAAATTATGCACTTTAGATGCATTTTATGCACCCCCTATGCAATTTTCTTCGAACGATTTATTCACTATATGTAGACTTTTTTCCTAATATATTTTTCCGAAAACGATGCCGAAAACCGCATTTCGATCCGAGATGTACTTCAAAATTTTTGAGATATAGCCCTCTTAAACTGTGTTGCAGAATGCACGTAAAGTCCAACTTCAGAGGGCCTATATCTTAAAACCAAGAGTTTTTGGAACTTAGTGCCCTTGAGAACTTTTGTTCTACACATCAAGAACTACCAGAATCCAGAGTTTCAAAGAGTTTGACCGAAAACCATTTCCCATAAGGATTTAACTATGTTGCGGAATGCACGTAAAGTCCAACTTCAGAGGGCTGTATCTCAAAACAGCGAGTTTTTAGGACTTAGTGCGCTTGAGAACTTTTGTTTTACGCATCAAGAACTATCAGAAGATGAAAGATTTTGACCTAAAGCCATTCCCATAAGGATTCTGCGGGGACCTTTGATCTAATTTCCCTGGTCTATATCATACTGACCACAGACAAGTAACAGTAGAAAGTTTTAATGCAACAAAAATTACTTAATTACCTCGGATCACTCTAAAATTTTGCAGGGACTTTCCCACATAGAAGACGTACACCATTTTATTTTCCGCATGTCGTGCGGAATGTATGTACAAAGTGTCCCAAAAGTATGGATTCGCCTGAATAACTCGTGAGGATAATTAGATACGGGGAAAATAATATAAAAGTTGTTGACGTCATCGGGGGCACTACTTGGTGACCTTGAATTTAAGCTTGAGGGGAAGTTTCAAGGTCGTTTGAAGGCCAACTATTGTTTTTTAAGTAGGAATCCCTACTATTTTTGACTACTATCCCCCTATTTTTGATCTTGGATTCTGAAAGAACGAAATATTTTGAGTTAGCATTGTAAGAGGTCAAATTGGCCAAAACGTACAATGTTTTCTGTTTATTATTATTTGATAATTGTTTCTAATTTTTAGTAATAATTTCATTTTTGTTCACGACAATAATCGATCAACAATAGGACATGTGTTATTAACAGCCACATTTCTAGAAGGCTTAATTTTTTTGTCATATTTATGTCGAATTTTTTTGGTTAGAATTTAATCATTTTGATAATAACTTTAATTTCTATAAAGTCAATGGTTTTCGAAAAAAATGCAAAAAATCTACTTTCCAAGATGGCAGCAATTCCTCATGGTCCTGACCTGACAGCTTATATTTTGGAAATTAAAAGAGGGACCTTAAATACGTATTTATACCAATTTTTATATCTACTCGTTCGATTATGACATTAAATGCTAAGATGACTGGATTACCTGGTAATAGTGTCAACTACATTCCAACGCAGTTGGGGTCGATTTTCACATTTAATAATGGCCAGAAATTTATGTACTAATTTTCGTTATTTTCCCAAATTTTATTGTACATTTGAGCCTATTGATACCATCTCTCGCGAATTAATAGAGTATAACTGGTTGCATAATAGCAGTACCTAATGGCTTAGTCATTTAATATACTTTGATACAGGTAGTATGGGTGAGTGCGTTCGGATATTCATTAAGAGAGTGCATTGCAAAAAATGCCCTTTTAAAGCTTCTACAATGGCCAGTATTGTTGATTAAACCTTCTTTGGTGGGTAGATTTATGAGGGGACGGCTTTCAGAGTATATTATGATAATATTTGTGGATATAAACGAAGTTAGGAAAATCTATTCTAGTTGTGGGGTGCGCCGTGGAGTAGAAATTCTGAACGTACCGAGACGGAAGACAAGAACTTGACATTTTGATAGAGGACATTTTCTTCTTGGTCATTTTTCCTTTTGCTGCTTGAAGATTGAGTCGTCTGAATACGAGATTTAGCAATATTGTAAGTTTTGCTCCATTTATGGGATTAAGTATTCATCACGACAAGATTAGTTGTATTTTCATTTGGTTTGGAGTGTCGTTTTGGGAAATGCAGCTACGGATTTTCCGGATAAAGTCAATTTTCAAAGCACGTGGCATCGTCTGAATGCAAGATTTTGGAGTGCCATTTTGACGGCAAAGGACCTCTTTCAGCCCACATCACATCTCAGGTACGTCTAAGGTTGAAATAGATTTGTAATTTAGGTTATTTATTTTATTGCAGGGCTGTTTGTTTGTCTGTTGATTTGTTCGTTCGTTAGTTGTTCATTGTTGAGTATATTACAAGTATTGGGATCTATTTGTTGGTTTATGGCTATTTGGATGGATACCTTATGATTTTACTTGAACCTGTTACTGGTATTCCACTTGAGCTTTTATGTCACATCCTACACTTTACGAGGGACTTCCAGCCTGACCTTAGTTTCAACCTCTAGTCCAGATTTTGGCGTCTAGATGGTGGATGATTGACTGACATGTTGTGTATGTATGGTACTGGGGATCTCGGCACGTTACCTTAGACTCTACGTAGATGGTCTACCACCTGCGGCTGTTATCACCCGGAATTACGCTACCCTGGTAGGACGGGAAAAGATATTCAGACACTACCAAAGGTAAGCGGAATCATATTCTCTATAACGAGGGATCCGGTACATCTACTCAACGTCCACGTCCATTTTCAAAGAATATTGATAATATTTTGCTTGTAACGTAAATCTCAGTAACACATTAGATTTCAGTAATATTTGGTACATTTTGTGTATCGTCACTTCACTCACTTAATAGCATTGCCTTATTTCACAAATAGATGTCAATAATTTTAAGTAATTTTATGTTTTAACGTACCTTGGGTCAAATGTAGTTTTGTCACGCTTCTGGCATATGACCTTTTGTACATTTTTAAAGGATTTATTATTTTGTGAGATATTTTGTGTATATTAGGTTAAGCGTGTGGGCCCCACTTATTAGAATATATTGTGACACTTGTACTGCGTACCGAGTTATCGGTGATAATTGTGAAAGATTTTGTACTACGTACCCTGATATTGTATTAAATGTTAAATTAGAACGACGTTGTCTTTTATATCTGACCACCTACACCACCCCAATTATCGAAGCCACCCCCAAAGACCTGAGTAGTCGGCCGTGTGAGACTTCCTCCTCACTAGCTTATTGCAGAGGGGGTACTGCACGTAAAATATTAAAATTTTGTTCAGGGCACAGGGTGACCACCCTACCCTGCGTTCGAGGTTTAGCAGCCTTTGGGACCCCCTTTTAAAGTGGGCCCAGGCCCCTGCAACAGGTAGTACCCCACTTTCAACTCGCTGTATCTTGGTCAGAGGTCAGTAAAAAATCAAACTGGTGATATTTGACTCAGCTAACAGCAAGAATAGAGACATTTTTTTTAAATAATAGTTTTCGAAATGTTTTTTAAAAAGTCATTTGTTCACCTCTTTGCACCCCTAGGAAACGCCTTCTGCACAATTTGGAGTTAGGGACTCTTCGGTTTCTTAATATTAAGGATGAAATCTACAAACTCTCAAAATTTCATTAACCCTCAAATTCTCTTTCTTTTAAAATCTATTTGTTCCGTACTATAAGGCAGTATGTAATTACATACAAGCTGTGAAGTTAATTTTTTATTCCAAGCAAGAATTTAATATTACACCGGAAAATACTGCGTTAACCTAGCATCTCTAATTAATAATTAGTGCGGTACACTGTATTTCAGAGATAGTGTAGTTTTTCTGGGCACTTCATAAAATGGTAAGCGAACCGCAGATTGTAAAGTAACATGGAAATGGTCTGGAACTTTAATTAAAAGATTTTAAATGAAAGTAATTGAATTTCAAAGTAGTTTCTACACTAGTTGCACCATTATCGAAACAGAGGATCTTCTTCATTTTGACGCAGTTCCAATTTATTTATTCTCCTTTAGTATGGAGACCCGTATAATACAATAGGACGTTGATCAATGAGTGCGCCCGCTGTGCGGTTGGAACTATTTGGATGAATATTAACAATCGATTTGGTCCACACAAATAATTCCAAAATTAGAATATCTATAATGAATATACTTAGTGAAGTACAACTAAAATTTGTGGGGAATTGTGTCACTATAGCTATTTTTTTTCTGAAACTGATCGTAAACATTATAAGAAGTGTTAGAAACATTTTTGGATTAAAGTCAAGTCCCGGAAGACATTTATTTAAACACAAGAATGATTTCACAATTAATTATTTTTTATTTATTTGCATTCGAAAATTTGTCTGTGTTTCTTATTGGGATGCTCTGCCTCATATAATTTCTTCTAAAAAATATCCGTGAAATCTACAAAATAATTCAATTATTTTACTAGAAAATAACCTCTACGCTTGTGACTTTTACGCCAAAGGAGCAGTTAGAGGTTGTTTTTTTGACAAATAATGAATAACAAACATAATAAAAAATAACGTATTTTGCTGCCGTTTTGGAAACCGAATCTGTTTCCCTTCTCACAGCATATTATAAGTGTTTGTGTGCGATGTATATTAAATACACAGCCTTGAGAATATATTTGTTATATTCAGTATCCATAGATACTTACTGCTTACACAGAACTGTGGATATATCTAGTTGATAGCTTTGTTTTAAATAATGTTCAGTTTGTTAAGTTCTTCTTTTCGCCATCCAGGTTGTGCAAACATCTGCGGAACAATTCGGCACGAATTTATCGTCATTTAATAATATTATAGCTGATTCTTTAATTTTTTATTCCTTGCTATCTGTCTCTTTTGTTAAAATTTTTTCCGCGTCAAAGTTTATTCTATGTTCGTTCTAACAAGCGTGTTCGCAAATCTTCAATTTCTGAATCTCATTCTTCCTAATGTAATCCCTGTGCTCACCCAATCTAACATTAAATGGTCTGGATGACTCACCCACATAATGTTTGTTACACGCACAAGGAATACTATAAATGCATTTGTATTTTGCTCACGATTTAGCGGTTTTGTTTTTGTTAAAATAGATCTCAACGTATTGCCCGTTTGAAATATCGTCCTACTATCAAATCTATTGCCTACACGGCGTAGATTTTCAGATAATCCGTATACATAAGGAATTAATGTTGTGTACCGTTGTTCAGGTTTTTGTCGTAACTGATTATTATTTCCTATAGATGTGAAAGTTCTATCAATAAAGGCTTCAGGGTATTGATTGTTTATAAGAACCACTTTTATAAAGCTCTTCTCATTGTCTAATATTTCATCATTAGAAGAAATTATTTTGGCCCTATCATATAAACATTTTATTACACCTTTTTTAACATGCATCGACTGATTTGAGTTAAAATTCAAATATTTGTTGGTGTGTGTTGGTTTTCTATAAACGCTTGTTTTAGCTGTATTATTTACTCTTTTAATTAAAACATCTAAAATTGGTAGTTCGTTTCTATTTTCTACTTATAATATCAATTTAATAGATGGTTCCTTATTATTTATATTTTCAAAAAAATTGTCGAGCAAATCAACTCCATGGGGCCAAATTGCAAAGATCGTCAACATATCTCAACCAATAGTCGAGGAAATATAACACAAAAATAGCCCCAACCTTCAATTTTTTTTGCAGTAAGTCGGATTGAGATGGGTTTTTTGCATTCGCTTCGTTAACTCGTTTAGAAACTTTGTGCCATATTTTGGTCTTGTACTTTTTTGAAATTGCATTGCTGCATCGAAAAGTGTACTCTTATAAGTGCATCTGCAAGTGACGAAGAAAAAATTCCTATCTTCCAGAAAAAACTCCCGAATCATACGAATTTCAGTTCCCGGGGGTTTTTTGAGTCGCTGGATCTGAATGTGATGTTCAAATGAGCCCCCTGTGCACCTGGAGGTCAGGACAGCACCAGGAGTTCCCTGTAAACTCAAGGAAAATCGATCGAAACTCGTTACCCGGGGGTTTTTCGGGTCGTTCTTCCCGAATCTGACATCGGCAACCTCTTAACTTATACAAAATGGGCATGTCCTCTCTTTTTCAATGAACTTACTTTATCACTAGAGTTGGAATAATTGATTCAATTGAAACTATTCGAGAGGTAAATGAAAGGTATGGGTACAAATATATGCAGGCACAATTTCAAAATTTCTTTTTGCAAATACATTAAGTTATCAAAAAAACTTTTCTTAATTTTACAGTTTATTCTAAATATCATCCGCCTCATCAACTGATACTGTTAGTACATTTTCCATCGAAACTGTCATTTTTGGCGGCAATTAATTGTTTTGTGTAATATTTCTCGACGTTAAGTTAAACCAACGGAATTTTGGAATCTCGTATAAAGAAGGCGCCAATTTGAAATTTTAACTAGTTTTACTTCTATCAAATAATAAATGTTTGTAATAAAAATAATTATTTTTATTTTTAATTAATAATTATTTATAATTTTTTGCATCATAGATATTTACGTCGAAATTATGAAGAAGGTTGCAGTGGAAAACTTAAACTAAAACTTAACTAGCACTCATTAAAGCAATGTTAGAAAGTTTGAAGACAATATTTCATTAAAACTCCAGGGGATGACGTTATTAGCCAGGTCGTGCGCATTAGGTCCTCCGAAGGAGGTTGCCGATGTCAGATTCGGGACGAGCGACCCGAGAAACCCCCGGGTAACGAGTTTCGATCGATTTTCCATGAGTTTACAGGGAACTCCAGGTGATGACGTTCCTGGTGCCGTCCTGACCTCCAGGTGCACAAGGGGCTCATTTAGACATCACATTCAGGTCCAGCGATTCAAAAAACCCCCGGGTACTGAAATTCGTATGATTCGGGAGTTTTTTCTTCATCACTTGAAAAGATGCACTTAGAATGCACTTTTCGATGCAGCAATGCAATTTCAAAAAAGTACAAGATGAAAATATGGCACAAAGTTTCTAGACGAGTTAACGAAGCGAATGCAAAAGACCCCATCTCAATTTGACTTACTGCAAAAAAAATTGAAGGTTGACTGCTATATTTCCTCGCCTACAGCTAACCGGTTTATATATACTACGGGAGCCCACCCTAAGTGCCCGTGCACCCCCCCCCCCCCCCCCGCCGATCCTTTAGGACAATGTTTTTCATAAAGATTAAAGCCTAAGGAACAATTTAAGACATGTCCTAGAAAAAAAAAAATTGACTGCACTTTCAAAATGGCGTCCGTTAAAAAAAAATTTGCAAATATCGTTTTTGTCATTTAACACAAAAACTAAAAAAGATGGAGAAAAACTTTCTGTACAAAAAATAAAGTGCACACAATTTTCTACAATTTCGTTCCTATACAATATTTGCATTGGAGTTACCATTTTCCAGATAAATGATTCAGCTCTTAAGATAAAATATAAGATTCAGTATAAAACGTAACACTACGGAAGCCCACCCTAACTGTCCGTGCACCTCCCCGATCCTTGGAGACAATGTTTTTCATAAAGATTAAAGCCTAAGGAACAATTTAAGACATGTTCTAAAAAAAAAAGCTGGCTGTACTTTCAAAATGGCGTCCGTTTAAAAAAAAATGCAAATATTGTTTTTGTCATTTAACACGAAAACTAAAAAAGATGGAGAAAAACTTACTGTACAAAAAACAAAGTGCATGAAATTTTCTACAATTTTGTTCCTATACAATATTTGGATAGGAGTTACCGTTTTCCAGATACCACTGTTACCGTTTTCGAGATAAATGTCTGCAAGTCATAATATTATTATTATTATTAATTTTTTTCAGTTTATTTTATTTAACTTTTATATTAATAATATAAAGTTATATTATACGCCTTACAATAATTGTCACAGTTATTTCTTTTAAGTGATTTACCGATATGTGAATTTCCATGTTTTCTTAATTTTGGACTCATTTATCTGGAAAATGGTAACTCCTATCAAAATATTGTAGAGGTACAAAATTGTAGAAAATTTTATGCACGTTGTTTTTTGTGAAGAAAGTTTTTGTTCATCTTTTTTAGTTTTTGTGTTAAATGACAAAAACAACATTGGCAACAGTTTTCTTTAACATATGGCCGCCATTTTGAAAGTACAGCCAGTTTTTTTTTTAGAATATGTCTTAAATTGTTCCTTAGGCTTCAATCTTTATGAAAAACATTGTCTCCAAGGATCGGGCGGGGGGTGCACGTACAGCTAGGGAGGGCTCCCCGACTAATATACAATTTTGAACATGTCAAGTTTCAAAGTCTTACATAAATATATTACTTAAAATTGGCGACAATGGAGACCCCATTGCCATACCAAGGGCGGATTTACGGGGGGGGGGGTAATGCCCCCCCCCCATGAATTACAAAGACAACGAATTTTGTTATTTGATTAATGTATTTGTGCTGCATTTTTTCAAAAATCGTACTCATCCGGTAATTTACCCCCCCCCCCCTAGGACAGATAGCTAAATCCGCCCTTGTGCCATACCAAAATCTTGTTGATAGAAATTACTTTCCAACTGAAAGTAACACACTGCTTCTGCGATCTTCAAATTGATTTTAAAAATTTTTCTACAAATTCTTTGTAAACGACCTCGAAAACTATAATAATCGTTATTTTCTTAAAAAAAAATATTAAGAAATTTCGATAATTGTATTTTTCGTTGAGATTTCTAAAAATTTTATTTATTTTTTTTTAAATTTACGAATGTTCGAAATTGCGGTAATTTTCAATGAGTAAACTTTTTACTTTATGGCATTAGAAATCCAACAAAAAAAAAATCATTCAAATCCATTCATTATAGCTGAGTTCCGTAATTTTTCGTTTATAATGACTAATTGCACTATTTCGTACACGTACCAAATCTCAATTTTATGGACTCTTGTTTGCTTGATCTACTGCCATTTACCTCTCAACCCTTTAGCCCCTAACCCCAACTCTTCAACGGAATAAGATCAAAATATAATCTAGTTCCAGATTTCATTTTAATGCATAGGTATAGCAAATTTCAAGTCAATATCATAAATTGTATTGTGCCCACAAAAAAGAAGTTACAGACATACTAACAGACAGAGAAACAGGCAGGATTTTTTTGCTCAAACTTAATATATCGACGTTATATAACAATCTATGCTTATTGAATAAAAAAAAATAATTTTTTTTTAAACAATATTTTCTGAAATAATTTTAAATAACGGATTTTCACCCATTTAAGCCATTAAAAACCACACTTCTGCATCCTTTGGAGTTAGCGATTTGTTAATATTAAGTCACGCTATAAACCCTCATTGACTCCCATTTTTTCTCCTTTTCCAAAGAATATTTTGGATATTTTACCCGCACTACAAGTATGCATTCCATCATGTGTGGAAAGAATATATCAAGATAATTTAAATAAAACCTTTTCGTTGTTATCAATATTTAATAAAAATTATAAATTATATAATTTTTACCCCATTAAATGACTTACTGCTACTATCATTATTTCATAATTTCAAACTGAATAATAAATTAATACTGAAATATTAACAAATCAAGGATGAAGTACAACATAAAAAATCAATAAAAGAGTTTCTTTAAAGGTGTAATAGTATATTGAGTTTTATTTAAGTTTTTTCTCAATTTGTTACTTTCATGACATTTGAACAACAACAAAAATATGCCCAAATACAATGTGTCGCACTTAAGAGTGTAACACCATAATGCCTTTTTTATTATCTTTTCGATTTAATCCAAATTTCACTCAATAAAACACTATGGGGTCCACCTACGGCCAAAAAACATTTTTCTCCAAAAATGCAAAGCCACCTACATTTACTGCGTAACTGTTAACATTTACATGCCACAACTTGCTTCTTGAAATTGTACATATTGTATTATGTACAATTTGTCAAAACAAAAAACAACTACATGACATTCATCGAATAAGCCACCTGACGTTAAATTTATCACCGCTTTACTGAGAAATTGTGCATAGACATAAAAAACAAAAACATAGCGTCTAGACGGTCTGTAATATATTTTATTAATTAGATAATAAAAATTCTTGTCATATCGACCAATCTGATGGTCGAAGGGGGTTTTTATTATTCATCACGTAATATTATCTACTCATTCATTAATAAATATGTATTATGTATATTAAATGCAAAAATTGTAATATAAACTAGATTCCCTTCGTCGGATTATTGAATATTATATAAAATTGTTAAAAATTCCAAAGTACACTCTATGCAGTTTTTTAACAATAAGTTAATTTTTTAGATATAATTGCCATACTTGTGGTTAATAATCTCCAGATGACGCCATCTTCATAAGCGAAACATTCGTCAGCATACCATGAAGTATTTTTCTGTTTATAGTTGTTTGATTTTATGAGAGACCACTTTTCATGTGCATTTTTCGTATGTAATATCACAAGTGTAAGAGTGTAAAGTGACTGTTTATTATCTGAATTAATCCGAAGCGCTTTAGCGCAAGGGATTTAATCTTTGATAAGAAACTGCTAATTTTCACGAATTATGTTACCTTCTGGTAACTTAGCTCGAGCAAAAATTTATATATAAAATTTAAAAGCACGAGTGGTATTTGAGGAGAATATTTCACGAATAAATAATCAAAATTCATTAAGTACATCTACGTCACATAAAAATGCCTTTCCAAAGCGACTCATCTAGTAAAAAACAAAATAGGTATACATATTTAACAAATTCAGCTACAGGAACTTAAAGTCCACGCAATCCGCCATATTTTTAATGCAATGACAATGAATAAAAACAGTATACCTTACAACATAGGTATTGTAATGCATAGACTGGTCTTCACAGTAAAGAATTCTCGGGCATGCTTCCACATTTACCAATCTCCCGTTTTTTAAATTCTAATGCCTTCTAATGTTCTAAAGCGTTCTAATTAGATTCTGTTGACGATAGCAGATGAAATATTGCCACCGCCATCTAGTAACGCTAGATTAGATCACACGGCAAATTAATTACTCTGAATTATTTATTTAAGAATTATTATATTAAAGTGTTCACTGATATATTTACTATTTAGGCCTTATTTTTAATTTAAGAAGTTTAACAATTAAGTTATTTGACTCGTTTGACTTTTGCTACGCGATCTTGATTATAAATTTGACAATTTGTGTGTCTGTTTGATATTAAAAATATGTTGGTAAATTTGCATAAATACACCGATGGTACATCCCAAGTAACACATAAAGTCGCGGGAACGTTTCGGCGACTATAAAAGCCATGATAAAGTGGACCGCTACCATAGGCTGTCACGTCCCTGCTACGTGGCAGTCTATGGTAACCATTGTCTATTTTTGATTAAAACCAATTTGTTTTTTCTAAAAATTTTAACAACAACTAATAATGGCCGATTTGAATAAAGGTACTATAAAGTTATGCCCTCCACCATAAAGTATAGGAGGCTACCCCATTTTAACTCTAAAAGATCTGTGACTTTGGTGACCCAATAGCAACTATCCTGATGTGGCTCTATAGTATCAGATTCTATTTTGGAACTGTAAAGTACCAACAGGAACTATTTCGCTACCCATGTTGCCACTAAAATACCACGATACTTTAAACTTCCAAGTGATGGTCACTGAAACTATTCTGGAACCTAGATTGCCTCTCTATGTACCCAGTTACTTTATTTAGGCATCTTAGTGGCACTGGTGGGTGGCAGTAACTGATTCACTGGTACTATATAGTTTTTGCCACTATAGAGTAACAATAAAATGATACTGCCTAGTTCCAGTAACTACTCAAATGTTACTTTGACTTTGAGTGTTTACAGTTCCAATAAATGGTATCGGTGTGGTAACAGTTACTTTAAAAGAAACATATAAAGTAGCCTTACCTAATAAAGTAGCAGTATCAGTACCAGGATGTACCCCAGGAACTAAGGCTTCGTAGCAAAACCGAAACCGAAAGGATTTGGTACCATGTGTGTTAATTGGGATGGTAATTATAAACGGAAATAATAATTCTTAAATTTGCACTAGCATATTGAGTTTTATTTAAGTTTTGTTTTTTCTCCAACTGAGAGTAAATTAAATCAATTATGTGCATTTAAAAACTAAACGTAATTTATTCGCTGCTAAATTTTGAAAAAGCTACCTTGCGTTTATTCAGTGTAAAACTGTTGTACGTCGGGTACACCAAAGAAAGCTGCACTTTTTGATTGGGATATGCCACTTTCTGTGGTCATAGTTGATGTCAAAAGGTAACTCTTGAGATAGGGAGCCACTTGAATATCAGTGCAGGTCACCAAAATGGCGGCCATTAATGGTAGCCTCCATTAGCCATACTATTTTTTTTTATCTCAGCTCCTAACGGTCCGATTTCTATTTTCTTTTTTTGTTTGAAAGTTCTTCACATTTTTGTCCCTATATATTAATCTCTTTTGATAAGTAAGTTTTAATTGTGCTCAATATCCATTTTTGTCCCCATAAAAAAAGGTTTATGTATATCGTGTTCCATATATGTCTCTATAGACTTATTTTCATAAACAATAGTGATTTTAATTATTTTAAAACATTTATTACATTAAGTAAAAAAAATTTTACTAACAAAAAACTACTAAATACTAAGAGACATTCATGTAAATGAACTGCTTCTATAGAGCTTTTACGACTCTAGATCACTCGCAATCATCTTTTTTATCTTCCAGTTTATCTCTGGAACTAAATAATTACATATTATTATAGAATTGGATCAACAAAGCAATTGTGAAACGAATTTAAAAGTAATCAGTTAAACGCACAACTTTTATTGTATTTATTGCTGCATTATCGACCCCTAGTGCAGTTCGTGCAAAGTAGCGTGCATGGAACCTTGGCTTTTGAGCAGGAGCATCGTGTATGGCATCCAGAGCAACTACACTTAACTAATTCTCTGCAAGCTGCCATAAGAAAAGGAAGAGAAGACCAGACTGGCGTCCACTCCCCATTAACCATGGTCCTTCCTCATCCTTCTGACCCTGGAATGTTGTCCGTCACTGAGCATGCACGACCCCAAATTTGCCCTGCCTGGTATGCTGAACGAAGGCAATGCTGCCTTAGTACCTCTTTTGTTGGGGGCAGACTTTATAGACTGCGACTTTTTGAAGCAAAGAGATGATTTCCACACTTTCCAGGTAGTCTGTTTCCGTTTCATTGCAAATGGTGATGTTACATCTGATCCAGTGAATGCATGGAATCCTCTCAATGCAACAGCTTTATGTTCACCCATACTTTCAAACATGGCATTAATGCTCATGTGTCTCTGACCCTTCCCAGTACCAAAGAAAATCCACATCTCTTGAAGTCCCGCAGTTTTGAGAACGTGAAAGAAAGATATTGCCGAAACAACTAGAGTATCCACATAAATAAATAATTCACAAATCTTCAAATTACAAAAAGAACTCCGAGAAATTAAAAAATAAATATATATTTTTAAATTGCGCAGAACCCTTAAGGTGTAGAGATTATAGAGACAAAAAAATGTCTTCTTTACAAGAGCTTTCAAACAAAAAAAAAAGAAAATAGAAATCGGACCATTAGGAGCTGAGATACAAAAACATTTAGTGTGGTTAATGGCGGCAATCTTTAATGGCCACCATCTTTAATGGCCGCCATTTTGGTGTTCTGCATGGATTTTAAAGTGGCTCCATATCTGAAAAGTTACCTTTTGGCATCAACTACGACCACAGAAAGTGACACATTCCAATCAACAAGTGCAGCTTTTTGGCTTATATAGCCATGTACCCGACGTACTATTGTCAGTGGTTGGAATTTATGAGACAAATAATCGGAGTAAAAGCCACTTATTGTGACTCGTCATAACAGTATCACTTTTGCTCCCAATAAAACAGTATACTATTTGATTAGAGAATATTATTTAGGTATTATGCAAATCACAACTCACACACTTTTTATTTATTATGAAAATACCTACTTTCTGTATATTGTTGCCCTAACCTGGGCACGCTAATATACTAGGTAAATACTTTAAAACACTTATTATTGGAGAACCAATCAAAACAACTACTCTCCTAGCTAATACTGACGAAGTATTGAATTACATGATAGGATTCTTAGCATTTTAAAGAAAAAGAAATATTGAAAATACTTAAATCATTTATTTACATTTAATCATTCACACTTTTTTGATTTAATATGAAATTATCTACTTTCTGTATATTGGTACTGATGAGAACTAACGAGTTCGAAAAAACTTGTTCAACTTTTCTAGAGTTAAAATAGAATGTAAGGTTCAATAATAATTGTTGTGAATGACTGAATTTCAATAAATAATTTAAGTATTTTCAATATTTTTTTTTTGCCTTAAAATGCGAGGAATCCTATCATGTAATTCAATACTTCGTCGGTATTAGCTAGAAGAGTAGTTGTTTTGATTGGTTTTCCAATAATGAGTGTTTTAAAGTGTTTACCTGAGTAGTATATTAGCGTGACCCGGTTAAGGTACCAATATACAGAAAGTAGATAATTTCATATTAAATCAAAAAAGTGTGAATGATTAAATGTAAATAAATGATTTAAGTCTTTTCAATATTTTTTTTCTTAAAATGCTAAGAATCCTATCACGTATTTCAATACTTCGTCAGTATTAGCTAGGAGAGTAGTTGTTTTGATTGCTTTTCCAATAATAAGTGTTTTAAAGTATTTACCTAACTAGTATATTAGCGTGGCCAGATTAGGGCAACAATATACAGAAAGTAGGTATTTTCATAATAAATAAAAAGTGTGTAAGTTGTGATTTGCATAATACCTAAATAATATTCTGTAATCGTGATAAAAGCAAATGAATAAAAAATAATTAATTGTAAAAAAGTATACTATTTGTTTCACGCTTTTTACTTTTTTCACTATTACCATAAACATATTATGTTTTACGCACTAAAAATAATGAAAAGAGTAGTTTTTTCAACAGTCGTAGAAAACTTGCTATTTTTCCATGAGCAGTATTTACGGTTTTAACAATGTGTCGATCAAATGCTTCGTTTTCGCATTTGCGAAGAATATAATAATGTAAGAATATAATATACCTAGTCTTATAATTATTACATATTACAGCAGCATTTACATAGATCGAAGATAATCGATTATGTTTTAAAAGTTTTGTGATCAATTATTTAAAAATTACTGGCGATAATTATAGAGTTTAACAACTTGGAAACTACCATATTTCTAGCTTTTTCATAAAACTTAGTGACCTCTTTTTTTATTGATTTCGTAATCATCCAAGTAACAAAGTAATGTTATAAAGTACACAAAAAAATATATCTCAGAATGATGTAGTTTATTGCAAAAATTTTAGGGGATAAATGGGGAGGTAGAGAGGAACTGACAGAATTTTTTTTACCAAAATTGGCTTCAGAAAAGTTACATCGAAATCTTGTATCTGGTATATATTATTCTTTGATCTATCTAGAGCTTTCGATACCATAGATAGTAGAGTTGTTTCGATGAAATTAAGTAAACTTGGTATTAGAGGAAATGCTAACTCTCTTATAACATCTTATCTCTCGAAAATAGAAAACTGATTGTTAAATATGCCGATGTTTTTTCAGAGAGCTTATGATACTGAACTTGGCACCCCACAAGGTAATGTCCTGGGTCCACTCATTTTTCTTTTATATGTCAACGACTTACCTGACCATCTAAGTGAGTGCAATATCTTTATGTACGCTGATGATACATCGTTAATTATTAGTGATAAATGCGAATCGAAAATTAATCGTAAAGTGACTCTTGTAACGAAGTCTCTTAAAGACTGATACGATAAAAACAATTTTATTGTCAATATGTCTAAGACTGTTGCTTTAGAATTTTTAAGTCCACTGAAACGAAGGAAAAATTTTACGTTTTCCATCGACAATGATAATATTGAGATACTCAAAAATACTAAATTTCTTGGAACAATCGTTGATAATAATTTGATTTGGTCGGACCACATTGAGCACCTAACAAATAAATTAAACAAGTCATGCTTTCTCACTCTGCTCTTAAAAAACTCACTGACAATCGATTTTCTAGTATCAGTCTACTACGGAATTTTTTATTCGCACTTGACCTACAATATTATAGTATGGGGCTCATCACCTTTGTCAAATAGACTATTTTTAATGCAAAAGTAGAGGAATTCGAATAATTTTTAACTCGAAATATTTAGACTCGAGTAGGCAAATTTTTCGCTCCAAAAATATGCTTACGCTAACCGTCATTTATCTGTATAAGATATTAATTTATATCTATAAGAAAAAAAAATGGACTACCTAAATGTGAGGATATTCACAAGTATAGTGGTAAATATTATAAGCTCTACATGGAAAAACACTACCATTCATTCTATGAAAGGTCACCGAGTTATTGTGGAATTAACGTATTTCAACATACTTCCAGATGAATTAAAATCAATAAACACTCTTAATTTATTCAAAAGAAAACTAAGGGCATTTCTGATAGGAGAAGTTTTCTATAGCGTTCAGGAACACGTCTTTCGTGAAAATATACGTATCTGAAATCTTCTTGTGTCAAACTTATATTGTTTATTTTCTAAACGTTTTTATTCTTTTTTATTGTGGCATCGTATTGTATTGAATATTTTATGCTTTTGTTCTATATTTATATATTATCTTTATTCGTATATGTGATTTTTATAATTTACTTATATTCAGTTTTTATATTTAATTTTGTCTTATGGATACATTTCTTGTAAATATCTTAACCACCAATAAATATCTATCTATTTTCAATATTTTCAGTATTTTTATTACCCTTAAATGATTAAATACTACGGGCTAATATCTGATAAAATTGTAAGTCTACTGATAACAATTAACATAAAAAAATAACATTGGTCATTCTTATTCTGTTGCACACTTTGTCATTTTTTTAATGCAATTCCCCATTGCCGAAGAACAATTCAATCAACCAACTACACGCGGTAATGATTAAGTAATTATTTCGAGTTGTTTACCTGCGCTATTTCCAGTATTGTAATTTTTGTGGTTCAGCCCATTTGGCAGGGAAACCATGGAAGCAGCGTGTTGGTGTCGCGGTCGCACCGATAAGCTGCTATCTATACGGTCCCATTTCCGATTCTATAGCTTGTTTGACACTAGCCAGTTGCAATCTGATGACCCCGGGACTTACTGACCACCATTTTACGAGCCACCATTAAAGGAGAACGGTTGTAGTAACATTATAACAGAGAAGAACATGTAAAACGGGCCATTTTGAGGGGACAACATGTCAGCAAATTTAACATGTAATTTGAATCCCTTGAAACTTATAGTTCTTTGTGTGCTTAGAAATTTGCCAATTGACTGCGTTATGGTTCTTAAATAAATAAGGTTAGATTTTAAAAGCCAACAGGCTTGAGTGGGATAAGGGAAAATTATATTTTGTGTCATCAGTGGCCTTTTATTTAAACCATCGTGTGATCAGAGTAATGAAACAAGAGAAATGCATCTCTGCTAAAACGAAAGAGATAGGACTTTTTTCTAATTATGCAATATCTATAAATAACTTGTCATTAACTGACACATTCAGAAACAAATCAGTAGTTGTTGAAAATTAGATGTGATTTTATAGAACCTCGTTAAAGCAAATTGTGTTCTTGGTACAGCAAGTCTTAAAGAGTGAAGATATATTTTACTTCCACATCCAGTGGAAGTATAGTAACGACAAAAAATTTTTTAAACATTTTTATTGTTCAGGTAGGTTTAGAATGTCATGAAACGTCGTGATTTTAAGTTTGAGCAAAAAAAAATTTCTTTCTCTCTGTCGGTCTGTCTGTCGGTCTGTCGTTCTGTCTGTAACTTTTTTTGTGCGCACGTTTACTCTGGAAAAGTTCAAAATATTGACTTGAAATTTGGTACTCATATGTACTTTAACGAGATCTGGAACTAGATTATATTTTCATCTTCTTCCGTTGAAGGGTTGGGGGGTAAATTGGGGTAAATTTGGGGTAAATAGCTAAATCAAGCAGGTAAGAGTCCAGAAAATTGGTATTTAATATATACAAGAGAAGCTAAGGTCTCAAAAAAATTTTTGGCATTAGCCACCACCATTACCACCCCCATTATCACCCCCACCCCATTATTAAAGGGAATGAAAAAAAATGTGATTTAGTGTGTGTACAAGAACCAGAAACCTCAAAATATTTTTTTTACTTCATCCACCCCCACTACCTCTATCACCACCCCCACCCCACTACCGATGTGTCGTTTTATAGGTTTTTGGGGTAGAGAATTTCAAATATTATATTATTAAAGTTCCATAAGCAATTATTTCCACATACAAAATTTTTTCGTTGTGAGTGACTTGGATAGAAAATCTGGATGTGGAAGTAGTGATTCCTTGGGCAGTGGTTTTTTTTTTAAAGAAAACATCTGTTTAAAATTTAAAATATATTTTTTACAGATAATATGTTTTCTTTTGTAAAATGATATCTTCAACCATTATTTAATTGCTATTAACCATCATACATCGAATTTCTGTGGATTCTTCTCAAATTTGTCATTTATATCATTATAATTGCTTTTATCGGAGTTCCTCTTGTGGTCTGCCAGACGACACCGACGGACGTGCTTTTGTGACGCTTTTACTAATATGTGCATAAGTTTGAATAAAACCTGTTAAACTTAGATAGAGTGGTGTTGAACTGAAGAGTGAATAATTCTGCATAAATTCATACATATCGACATAACAACAATTATGTTATAGAGCTGATATTTAATTAATACCGGTAATAATATAACATACAAAATACAAAATGTAATCTACAAAGCATAGAATACTTATTTAACTTACTTACTAATACTTATTTACTTTAACTTCGGTGCAGTAACTTAAAATTACGGTTACAAAGTTAAGTTTAGATTACAAGCTATTTTTAATGGATAGTTTTAAGATCTTGGAAAAATGATTTGCGGAAAGACTAAACATGTCACAATCGCGGCCAAGGGAGTTATACTTTTCCATCATAAAATAAATAGGCGATTTAACAAGAATATTTGTTCGTTTTGAAGGTAGTGGAAATGTGTAAGTTTAACGCGAGCCCGAACACGGAATTTCAAAATTGATTTGGGAGAGGAGTTCTGGGCAGCCTATTGTATTATTGAAAAGTTTGTAAATATACATTAACTTTGACATAATTCTTCTACTTTCTAATGAGTCCATATTAAACTTTATTAACATTAAATTATCAGGATATCCCTCTTCAGGGTACTAGTGATCTACTTTAAGAGATAAGTATTTTAGAAATTTCCGTTCAACGATTGTGAGTATACCTCATAAATAGGATTCCATATCGCCGAACCATACTTGAGTTTCGAATGTCCATAACAGAGATATAGCGATTTTAATGTTTCTGCATTTGTAAAGTTCCTTGAATTTCTGATTACAAAGCCTAAATTTTGAATGCAGATTTAGCTATTGAATTAATATATGTCGTGTGATTTCCAATCTGGTGTTGAACAATATACCGAGGTCCTTAATATTTTCACACTGTGATAAAGTGGTGTTATTAAAAATATACAAATATTCAGTTGGATTATCCTTTCGTGTTTAAGTCATAACTTTACATTTTGATATATTAATTGTTAACTTATTCACTAATCACCAATTCTTAATGACATTTATTTATTTCTGTAATCTTGCATAATCTTCCATGGTAGTAACTTCGGTAAATGGTTTTAGATCATCCGCAAAGAGAAGTTTATTGCAATTCAACGCGTTGCATAAGTCGTTGATAAATACTGAAAACAAGATTGGACCTTAGTTCGATCCCTGAGGTACGCCGGGTTTGCAACATATGTTCGACTTGAAACCATTATACTGAACGTATTTCAATCTGTCTTGCAAGTAGGAGTCAAAAAATTTAATAAGCATATCACTAAAGCCAAAGTTGTTCAGTTTATTAATTAAAAGTCTATGATCAATGCGATCAAATGCCTTTGAGAAGTCGGTGTACACCTCCTCCGTTTGTCTAGAATATGTACACCCACACCTCGAAAACTTTTGCAAAATTAGATAGCATAGAAATACATCTGTAGTTAAGTATATCACTTTGATCACCATTCTTAAGTACGGGACAAACTCTAGCTAGTTTCCAGCATTCAGGAAATGTAGGTGTTCTTAGAGAAAGATTAAATAAAATTGAGAGCGGAGCAATAAGTACATTAGAGTAATCCTTTATCAAGAAACTAGGAATCTGGTCGTGTCGTGGCTCGAGGTTGTTTTATTTTTCGACTTTTTAATAGCTTCAGATATGTCAAGTTCGGACAGCTATATGAGATTAATCAATAGATAATTAGATATATTGTCAATAGGTAAATAATTCATTTGATGGTTTTAAATATACACTATATCCCCCAACAATATTTTGAGGATTGTTGTAAATTATACCGTTACAATGCATTTTGCCCGGTATCTTCGTTTCGCCTTTCTTATTATGTATACAGGACCAAAATTATTTAGGATCATCTGTTAAGTTAGCTTTTACGCTACTTATGTACAATTTATATGCTTCTGAAATTTGTGTTTTTACCAATGCTCTAATCAGAGACATTGTTTCTATGGGTTTTGTTATGCTTTTTGCGATAGTTGTTTTCCAATTTTATATTCCTTATTATTTCAGGTGTGTACCAAATAGAGTAATTGCGTTTCTTGTTTGTAAAGATGGAAATGTGCATATCTAGAATTGAATAAAGTTTTTCATGTAAATGTTCATAGGCCACATTGACGTCCGTAAAATTATTTAAAAAGTCCCAATCAGTATTGAGTAGTGAATTATATAATGCGTGATAATTGGTTTTCTTGAAGTTTTAACTTTTGTTATTTACACTAATAGGAAATTTAAGCTGCTTCATAATTTTTAGAGCCAGGTGAAAAGCACCTTCTCTTAGAAGGGGATCATCGTGTGAAGTATTAGGTACAATTTACCAGATTGGACTAATAATCGCCCATTTATGTTTACAATGTTGTTTAGTTATGACATGATAGTAAACTCTACAAAGGATCACATAATATTGACTATTTCCCAGAAAATTTTGGAGATTTCAGTGAAGAGCAGGGTGAAAGATTCCACCAGGACCTCAAGGATGTGAAGCGTCGATACCAAGGCAGGTGGGATAAACATCGATGATGGCTGATTACTCCTAGATGCTCACTAGAGATATACCAGAGAGAGGACGAAAACGTAAATATTCCCTGGTGATGTACTGACAAAAGCCTACTTTTACGGGCGTTTTTTGAAGTCAGAGTTGAAAAACGAGCTAATCTGACAATTATAACTACGGATTCGTATTCAGCGGGTCAAAATACATAAGGATACATTGATCTGGTCCACCGGATAGAGAACTTTTTTTGTGTTATTGTTAACTTTTCTTCAGTTTTATTATATCATTTTTGCATCGTGGCTTTTAGTTGACATATTATGTGAGAAATACCTATACATCGAAAGTTATCTAACCCTGTAGTTGTAAGACAAAACAGTTCAATTAATTTGATCTGAGTTAATATATGACATTTCTTACGACACTGTTGTCGGCACTGGAATAACATGCTCATGTTTACTGAGGATAGTAAAATAAAAATTTATGACTTTGTTTACTAACAGTGGAGAAGTTATCCAACATTGATTACTTATTGAATCGAAGCGATTTATCATTCCAATGGTTCGAATTATCCTTATAATGCAGTTTGTAAGGTAAGTATATTTTCCAGTATTAACCAAGTCAAGCTTCTCAATTCCATTCGAAAGCTTAAAAGTAGATCCATAACTTGTAAGCATTTATATTATAGAATCCTATGCTGCTGGTGTCACCGATTAGATGAAACTTTATAAGCGGTTTATTTTCATTGCTACAAATCAGTAGATGCAGTAGAAAATCTATTGGGGGGGGGAGGTGTCAAAATAGCCCTATACCATATAATGTAAAAAATAGAGGAGAAAATGTAAATAATAATATTGATAGTTTTATTCAACATTTGTAATGATACAGATTATGGCAAGTTAAAAGCAGAGAAAAAACTGGTAAAATAGAAAGAATGAATAAATAAATAACAAAGAGATAAAAACGACATACGTATACAAGAAAATGCATTTAAACAAAAAAAAAAAAAAGATAATTAGTTATTAAAAGATTATAAGAAAAAGTAAACCAGAGGGAAAACTAATAATACACAACAGCATAAATGCTAAAATACAATTATACTGGGTGCCATACGCTAGTGGCTCCCCTATATATTTCCTTTATTTTTTAACTTATCAATTTGAAATTTAGGGTGCATAAACTACCTGTAACAATGGATTTTTTGACATCAAAACGGTATGAAACCATTTCCGGTTTGCCCGGAAATTACCGCAGCTTTCGATTTTTAAATGGAACACCCTGTATATTTTTACATATTTGGATTCAAGACAATATTCTGAGTATACCCTGAAATTTTCGCGAATTTTTGAGTCGATGTTCAGTTTTTTAAGCATTTTGAGACATTCGTCTGGAGTGTTTTGGAATACCAAAATTTTTTCTACGGCAGGTAAAGTTCAAGGGAAAAATAAAATTTTTCGTTTAATTTCATTAATAACTATTTACGAAGCCTCCAAAATTGAACAAATCACTTTTTTATCGAAAACTTTTTTTTCAAATGGGAAGGTGGTGACTCCTAGTGTTCAATAAATTATAGATTTTTTTCTGAATTCATTGATATCCATTTCAAATCTATGCTATTTGTTTTTCTATTTTATTAAATGTATTTAACAATAAAAAATCACTTTCAAAATAATTATTGATCCTTATACTTTGCATTAGTACTTATATCTATTAAGAAACAAAAGAGACCACCAAGCAAAAGACTATTATTCACAAAAAGGTAGTTATTCACATTTCATTATTAGACATATGATTTTTGCAAAGGTAACTACGGTAAAGTTCATTCAAGAAGAATTATATCAAAGAGGGTTTGCATATATTCCTCAACTAAATAAAAAACAGTAAATAACGAAATGCTTTTTCATTATCACTTTAAATTTATCAGGATTATTCAAATGTTTTAAGTTATTAGGTAGGCGATTAAACAATTTGATATCCAAAGAATTTTTAGTTGACTTTGAAAGTCGATAGCGTGGTGTACGGAAATCACCTCCAGATCTAGTGTGATAATTGTGAACTTCAGAATTTGTTGCAAACTTATTTTTATTTTTATAAATTTCTAATAACGAGACATAAATATATAAACACGTCAAAGGCATTATATTCAGGATTTTAGATATTGGTCTCTGAAGCCTGTCCAGCCACTATTCTAACAGCTTGTTTTTGAAGCCGGAAAATTTTGTCCGCGTAACAAGAATTACCCTACAGCAGTGTGCCATAATTTATATGAGAATGGAATAGCGCAAAATAGCTCATTCTCAAACTATCCGTTGTTAAATTCCGTAATACAGAGCTCGATAGTTTGACACTTAATTGTGCAATGTGTGAAGACCAATTAATGGTGATGCCGAGCAGTTTTGCGCTGTTATCTTTAGTGGTTGTTCGACTTGTAGAAAATACTAGGTTTTGCATTTTTTCCTCATTAAGTTTTAACTTACTAGATGTAAACCATTGTTTGGCTTCAGAAACAGTGTCGGCACTTTTCAATATGAAGTCATGCATGTCTGAACCTGAATTTATTATTGTTGTGTCGTCTGCAAATGCAACACAGGCGTTGGGAAATATGTTATGAAATAGGTCGTTAATATATATAATAAATAACAGATTCCCCAAAACTGAACCTTGAGGTACTAGGTGTGAATATCCAAGTTAGAAGTTAATAAAACGTTAATAAAAGTATTAAAAATTGTGCATACAATTGCATTACTTAAAGTAATAGTTTGATGTAGAAGTGATAACAAATAAATTAATAGTTTAAAAAACTAAAAAACAAAACATGCTATTACAAATACTGCACTAAAAAGCAAAAATTGACCATCAAACCTGTTCTCTCTGTCTATCCCGTAAGGGCCTTAGTGTAAGCCGTGTCTGTAATTAAGTATAATATTTGAGTATAAAAGCGTGGGGTGCTTTTCGAAGGATTCGAAAGTTGACAAACGTAAGACGCTCCGGAAATAAGTGCTAAAAATCAGTTAAAACCACGATAAACTTAATCAAATTTAAGCCACCGGTGAGCCAAGAAATTTTGCTTAAAGTGACATGTCATAATAGGACAAAAAAAGTTCATATACAATTAATAAATTGAAAATTACTATTAGTGTTTTTTAAATAGTACCAAAAAATAAAATGTAAAGCTGTGCCTTAGTTGACGGTCGACTTAAATAGACCTATCTATATAGGTACCTAAAAGACCATTTCAAGTGCTTTATTGCGTTAAAGAAAGCAATAAATATTCAGTGTCAAAAGTAAACAACACGTGTTTATAAAGCAAAGCAAGACAGACATATTAAACGTAAAAGTGGAAATAAATAAATAATAAATTTGTGTGTGCAGTTGAAAGTTTTTTAAGTGTACTAAGCCCAAAAAGAAGAGGGAATAAAAAACAACAATCACCACGCCAGAAGCCACCGAAAGCTAAGCTATAAACTAATTTATTTTATTTTATTAAAAGTAATTACTTTATCAACTTAATCTCTAATAACCTAATTTATTAACTCAGAACCTAATATTTTAAATAGTATTGAGTAAACCAGAGGCACACTATTAGGTCAATAATACAAATAATAATTAATAGCTAAAACCGAATTTCTTTCAGCCAATCAAGAGAATTACGCATGAAAAAATGGTGATAATAATAACCCGAAAAATCAGTAATGCAATGCAGATTTCCTGTGTGAACCTTCAAGTGTGTTTTTCATAATTACTAAAAATATTCAAACAAATTTAATCAAAATTGAACACGTAATGATCAGTGGCGCAATACTCTTAAAGTATACCTATCTTTCAGGTGAGGTTCTCATAATTGCTAAAAATATTCAAACGAGTTTAATTTGGATTAAACCAGAAATAATCAATGGGGCACTGTCGGTGTGTAGCGTCCAAACTGAATCCTTATGGCACCTCAATGTAGGTATGCGTGATACAGGTTTCTCTGAGGAAAATGGTTTCCAAGAAAATACACACAGAAAAGAGCAATCTTGATACCTAGAGCAGCGGAAACTCAACTCAATAAATAGATCATATCGTGGTGGGCAGGGAGATGACTTGATAGTGTTCTGTCACCATGGATACCCAAAAAAGCTTGTAAAAGTTAAATACAAAGTGACAACGTATAGAAGTTATATTTAAGTTTGTATAAGTGAAAGTGTTTGTAAAATAATTTATACCTCGGAATATTGTCAGCTTGATAAGAAATATTAATTAGTTAGTATTTAATTAGGTACACAAACCAAAACTTTCCACAGTAAATCATAGTTTATATGCATATATACATAGTGCAGTGAAATCGTATACCTGGAGATTTCAATGCACATATACTCCACATGTGACCTAACGAAAATGGAAACGCGCTGAAAAACCTAGCACACATATTTGACTTAACAATAATAAACACATGGAGCAAAAATCAATTGCATTGACTCCTAGAGTAATGGAAGCTCAATCACACAAATAGACCATATCCTGGTAAGCAAAGAGATAAGGGAAAGGATCAAGAAGGTTAAAGCAAAAAGGACAGCAGAAAACCTACTGAAGAAAACGCTAACACTGAACAGCAGCAAACTAAAAATAGGGAGACCATGTTACAGGTGGAAAACAACAATCGAGAGAATCACAAACAAACTGGGAAAGAAAAGCGAAGGGAAAAATGAAAAAAAAAACCATGCGTCATATGGCTCTCGCTGCTGGCAACAAGCATGACCCAAACCCAACCTAGCATCGGAAATCGAGGAATCAGAGAACTCAGAAAAAGAAGATTCGAAGAAGCAGAAACACAAAAAGAGGAGCATAAACAGTAATAAACACTCCATATCAAACACAACACATATTTCACACGGAAATTCAGAAGAGGCAGATACCCAGAACCAAAAACACAAAAAAGGAAGCTTAAACGCTCCCTCACGACACAGTGCGGTAACGCATCTCACAAATACCTACACCTCCCATCCCATATTCTTTTACCATGCGCCATGTGGCACTCGCTGCTGGCAACAAGCATGACCTTAGTCCAACCCAGCGTGGACGTAGCAGGCCCAGCTGTAACTCTGAGAGTGGCAGCAATGCCTACCTCACGTTGGTAAATGAATCAATCAGTCAATCAAAAGCGTGGGGTGCTTTTTGAACGCTATTTCGAACAGGTTCGATAATTGAAACGCTGAAGACTTCATTAAATGAAAAGCGCCCCACGCTTTTATACTCAAATATATTTAATTACAAACACGGCTTACACTAAGGCCCTTACGGGCTAGACAGAGCGGATAGGTTCGATGATTATTTTTTGCTTATTAGTGCAGTATTTATAAAAGCATGTTTTTTTACTTTTTAAACTATTAATTTTTTTTTTACTTTTTAGTCTTATATTTAAGGAGGGAATTTTGTCACCTTCGAAAAAACAAACAATTTGTTATATTTGGACCGGATAATTGTAATCTGCAACCTCGATAACCCACAGATACCGTTTGTCAGTCGAATCCGACGATAATTGATAAAACCTATCTGCCATGTTGACGCCGCCATTTTGAATTTTTAAATTTTGATCACATATTTGTTTTCTGCTTATCAAGCCCTTTCTTTTGATACCTATAGCCTTGCCTATAGCCACCTCAAATACTTAGTTATCCTTTGGGGTTCTAGTTCTGCATCACAGAGTTTTTATCCAACAGAAAAGAACTATCCATTTAATCTTCTCCCTCGGTCCTTTAGAATCATGTAGGTCAACTTTCACAGAAAACAATATTCTAACACTGACGTCCATATTAATTTTTGAGGCCGCTACCTTCGTACATGTAAATAAAAGTAAATTTATATTAGGAAGTAATATTCACTCTTACAATATCAGATCCGCAAATGAAATCCATATTAACCACTACAACTTAGAACTTTTTAGAAAAAGTCCTTACTATACTTGCGCAACCGTCTACAATAAACTACCACAAAGAATAAAATCCTACGATAGTATTCACAAGTTTAAAAGTAATTTAAAAAAGTTTCTTATAAGCAATTGTTTTTATACATTACGGGAATATTTTGACCTGAACGAACAGACAGACCTCTTACAACCATAGTCATATTTTTATATGTGTGAATATCAAGATATCAAAATGTTTTAAAATTTATTGTAACAAAGACTTTTATCTTTTATTGCTTTCAGACTTTGAATTTTACATAAATTTTATAGACGCCAAATGTTCTGTTATAGTTTTAGCCTATTATTTTGTTTATCGTATTTATTATTGTGCTTTATTTTATGAATGTGTACTTCCGTCTAATTTATAGGCAATTATTATTTACATACTATGTACTATTTTGACTTGTCCTATCCATTTGTTTGAACATGTGATAATATTGAGTATACTATATTGTATTGTCATCAGAGCTACACACAATTGCCAAATTTCATGATGATACAACAATTAGAAGTTGGTGAAATTCAGTTCCTTAGACCTTATTACATAGATAGTTACAGGTGGACCTAATAAAAGCAAGTTAAAATATTCCATGTTAGCAATTTTGCCTCATTATTGATGTACCCCACGAGTAGTACATTAGTTATTGTAATAATTATTTCCACACATATTGTTTTTATTAGTTCCTTTTTATAGACAAACTTTTTATAGAGTTTTTATATGTCTATGTACAGCTGATGTATCGACGCGGTATAGAAAATAAATCAGTGTAAAATAGAATCGCGTTTGATTAACTTGTTCCTTCTAATAAATAACCAATTGTTATTTCAAGTTATTACAGTTATAAGAGTATTATCCAATAACCAAACCTGCAAATATAACTAGGCTCTAATACGAATTCTCCGTTACCCAAGTGGAGAAATTCTTTGTTGAATCAACTATCTAGCATTATACATGAGAAACCGAAACGATACTCGTCTATGGAAGCGACCAGACCGTCCACTGACCGTGTAACGACCTAACAATTAAGGAAAGTCTTTCGTCTCTTGAATCGCTGATTGTAAGTACTGCAAACATCTTTACATTGCTCGACATGTACTTTGCAACTTAAGTGTTTGTACTTGTTAAACATACAAAGAAAAGCAAAGTACATCTCAAACACAAGTGCATACATAAATCATTTGGGGTTATTTATGCTGATGAAAAGTGTAACACATTGTTGTTTTGTTACTTTTAAATTTTCCACGCAAACAGCGGCGGATCCAGAATAAATTAACAGGGGAGGGCACAAGCATAAAAATGCGCCGCAGGCGAAAATTGGGTATTTTCAAAGAGCGGGGAGGGGAAGAAAGTCACTTTTTTTTCACTCGGAAATGGAAATTAATGAGCGGGGGGAAGGAAGAACATCACAAAAAATTTTTCCACTGACAAATGAAAAATCACAAAACAAATTTTTCGCGTTCCGGCTTTGTTGCCAAAATAAACGACAGAGGAGGTACGTGCAGTACATATGTATATACCGTGTGTAACACGAAATTTGGGATATCCTATATACATAATAAGTGATTTTTTTTCACTTCCGGTTTCGCCGGAAGTGACACTAACTTTCGATTTTGAAATGGAATACTCTGTATATTATTGCATTTTCGAATTCTGCATAATTTTCTGAATTCAACGATACCAAATAAGTGACATTTCAAATGTCAATATTTTTTAAAACATAATTTTTAGTTTTCCATTTAAGTGTGCCATGACGGTTCTGGTTTATTCTAAATGACCCATGATATGCTAGAAAATTGAAATCCCGTCAAAAATACTAAATTACGTGATTTACGGGCAAATAAAATTCATCAAAATGGTTTTTGGGGCAAAACTCAATTTTGTCAAATGGAACCATATTGGTGCCGTGGTAACATTTATTAGTACTATTATTAAGGAATTCACTCATATTAAAATGTGCGATAAATACAAACAATATTACAGCTAAAAGAAAATAAGAAAATGCAATTTTGTTCTAATTATCTTGTTTGTATTTATCTCACATTTTAATACGACATATGAATAAATTCTTTATTAATAGTACTAATAAATGGTACCACGGTACCAATATGGTTCCATTTGAAAAAATTGAGTTTTGCCCCAAAAACTATTTTGATGAACTTTATTTGCTCATAAATCACGTAATTTGGTATTTTTGAAGGGATTTAGATTTTTCTAACATTACGCGGGTCATTTATAATAAATCGGAACCGTCTTGGCACACTTAATAATAATAATAATAATAATAATAATAATAATAATAATAATAATAATAATAATAATAATAATAATAATAATAATAATAATAATAATAATAATAATAATAATAATAATAATAATAATAATAATAATAACTTTACGAGTGCTATACTACCATCTAAGGCACTCGTACGGGGTAGATCAAACACCAGTGCTGCCTTACATCCCCGGAGATATTGAGTCCGTTGTCGAGAACGAGAGGTGTCGAATTTATTGGAACTACTCGTTCCCGACCATCAGGCTCATTCAAGCCAACAAGCCTGACATAGTCCTCCTCGACCATCAGAACAAAGTGATGTTTGTCATCGAATTCTCAGCACCTGCTGAGACAAACATCGCTTTGAAGGAGGGGGAAAAACGGACCAAATATCGTGATCTCCGGTATGAGCTCCAAGTGCTGTACCCAGACTACTCGGTCAAGATGGTCGTCCTAATAATCGGCGTACTCGGAGGGATGAAGCCTTCGCTGCTCTCAGAATTAAAGATCATACCGGCCTGTCAGAATTCGGCAGAATGGTTGGCAGGTCAGATGCAGAAGGCGGTTATCTTGGGGTCCCTTCGTCTGCTTAGGGCACATGATTCAGGTGTTTACAGTCACTAACTCCACAGGTCGTGGAGAGTGGCTGTAATTAATTAGCCGGCGCGGCTACCGTGTGGTGTCGGAGGCCACGGAAGCCCTGTCCGGCAACGGGAAACCGAAAAAAAAAAAAAAAAAAAAAAAAATAATAATAATAATAATTTTATTAATCAAGTAGTAACACCGTAGTGTTTTGACAAGTCAAATAAAAATAAAAATAGTACAAAAAATATAAATAAAAAACACATAAGACTAAAATATAACAAATGACATTAGGATAGAGTCCTAATATAGTCAAAGAGAGCACATAACATATAAATATTAACATATACATACATAAAACACAAGTATATAACAAACATTAGGATATGATGTGAATCTAGTCAACACCATAACAAACAACATAAATATCATATAATAACACAAATTTACATATAATTAAAATTGTTAGATTGTAGTAAGCATTGGCTAAAAGATGCAGTTTTAATTTTATTTTGAACTGTCTAATGGGCAATTCCTTAACAGTATTTGGAAGTGAATTAAATAATTCAATTCCAAAATTAATTCTTTTTGTGTAAGTCAGTCTCTGGCGCGGTGTTTGTATTTTATCCCGATTACGGGTATTGTAACTGTGAGTTTCACCATTCTTTTCGTATTCGCTCAAATGTGCCTTTATATGAATTAAGTGACAGTAGATTACTTCAGATGGTAAAGTCATTATATTAAATTTAATAAACCATGGTTTACAACTTTCAAGTTTATTTACGCCCGCTAAAGCTCTTATGGCTCTTTTTTGTACAATAAAAACATCTGAAATTTGGTTGGATGTACCCCAGTTGATTAAACCATATATCATAGCACTGTGGAATAGCGCATGATAAGCCATGAGTGCAGCATCCAGATTTGACCTGTTTTTAATCTGTCTAATTGCGTATATTTTCTTAGATAATTTCGTAGTTAAGTTGTTGATGTGGGAATGCCAAGACAACTTATTATCCAAGGTCAAACCTAAAAATTTTACGGTCTCAGATGTATTATTCTTCGTAGAGAAAAGTAATGAGTTTGTTTTATTTGTATTTAAGCATAACTTGTTTCCATTAAACCAGTCAGAGGCTCTAATTATAATGTCATTTGCAATGTCAGCAACATTACTGCCAGCATCCTTTACCTGTCTCGCAAAAGTAGTATCGTCTGCAAAAAGAACCGTAAACGTTGACATAACGTCAGATAAGTCATTTACGTAGATTAAAAATAGTAGCGGCCCCAATACACTACCTTGCGGAACACCATGTTGTACTGGCAGCATGTTGCTAAGTTTATCTTTACAAAACACACACTGATATCTATCTGATAAGTAAGAATTCATAAGTTTAAGTGTTACACCTCTGAAACCGTAAAATTCTAGCTTATTAAGTAGAATCTCTGTAGAAACGCAATCAAATGCTTTACTCAGATCTAGAAAAAGTGCCAGTGTGGAGTCCCCGTTTTCACTAATAAAATTTACTAGTTCTAGCACTGCCTAGCACTGCCTGTTCTAGCACTGCCACTAGTTCTAGCACTTGTAAAAATATTGCAAGATTCAAAATGGAAAACTAAAAATTATGTTATAAAAAATATTGACGTTTGAAATGTCACTTATTTGGTATCGTTGGATTCAGAAAATTATGCAGAATTAAAAAATGCAATAATATACAGGATATATACACGGTGATTTAAAAATAGAAAGTTAGTGTCACTTCCGGCGAAATCGGAAGTAAAAAAAATCACTTGTATGTCAAAAAGTGCCGCTAATTATTTATATAGGATATCGCAAATTTCAATCAATTATCTTCAAAACAAGGAGAAAAGGGGGGTGTACCATGATCCTGTTACACCCGGTATAGTACAGTAATAATTATTGTTGTTCATAAATCACTGCTTACATCATTGTTATAATGAGATGCTTGAAAGATTTCCTCGCAAGGGTGGATTTCTGATAATATATTGGCATGATCAGACTTAGATCTTCAATATATAGAAAGAATGGTTATTTTCTTGTTTATCGTATTGAATGGAGTATCCTCTAGGTAGGGCTAGAGATGCTTGAAAGATTTCCTCTTAAGGGTGGATTTCTGACAATATATTGGCATGATCAGACTTAGATCTTCAATATATAGAAAGAATGGTTATTTTCTTGTTTTTCATATTGAATGTTAGACATAGTAAATGTATAAAGAAATTGACAAGTTTGTTTGTAAGAGGACTACTCGTTGATATTCTAGCTTGATCAGATTTAGATCAATAATATATGAAAGGAACGAATGATTTCTTTGAAAGTTATCTGCTGAATACCCAAAATAATATTTTATAACATAAATCACTATTATTTAATAAAAAACAAATACCAAAATAAATAGGGGGGCCCCTGTGCCCCCGTGGATCCGAAACTGCAAGCAAATGCTTTTTATTGAGGTTATGCTAAAATAATGCTTTAATAGTATTTTAAACAACAAGTTTCGAAAACGTATCTTTTCACATGAGTGAGACAGTTTGGTGGAACGAGCCGAAGGCGAGTTCCACAAGTCGAATGGATGTGAAAAGATGTTTTTCTATGACTGCCTTCCTAAACGACAAATAACGTACAGTAATCATGACTCAAACTGTCTTTTTTCACACGATGTGCGCAAGAATCCAAAAAACACAGTACTGTCATGTTTTTCTCACAGTCTTGTCGAACAGAACTGGCACCTTTTATTTGTATTTTTTGAAGTTTATTAAAAATGGTTGGTCGGTTTACTTACGAAATTGTTTGTTTTCCTTGCAGTCGTAGAAAAAATATTGTAAACAACACGTTTGAAAAGATCTTTTCGAAACTTGTTTAAAATACTATTTCAAACGTGTTGTTTACAATGTTTTTTTTCTTAAAACGTCAGAAAAACATGACAATTTTTAACTCATTTCACGATATTAAAGTTTGACATTTTAGACGACTATGCGTTGCCATTAACTAGAGATGGGACAAATAGCGGTTTTGCCGAATAGCCGAATAACGAATATTCGGCCAAAGTTGAACCGAATATTCGGCCATACCGAATATTTGAATATTGCATATGTCGTGGCGCCCTTGAAACACACTGATCGGAAATAGCCGAGCGAGAGGAAAAATCCATGCCGAGATCCATGCCTACATTGAGCAAGTTTGTTTACTACTGTCTATGATGCTATAATATAAATAAATAGAGTTATTATTTATTATTCAAGTATCGAGAAAAACTTATTTCTTTTTTTTTTAATTTCTTTTAAACATTCAAATGTTAAGTTAATCATTCTAAGTGAGTAAGTGTAAGTGCACGCTGTTTTATCCCATCCATAAATAAAACCAAATATTCGGCCGAGAATACCGAATATTCGGCCGAATACCGAATAATTATTCAGATTCGGTCCCATCTCTACTATTAACAACGGAGGTATTGTTGAAGCAATCACATTTTTGAGCGACGTTGAGAGGCAAGGGGTGCAGAATGCAGAGCCGGATTCAACTATATTGTTCGCTCGTTTACTTTTTATAATATTACACTTAAAATATCCCCCAAAGCCCTGCTATGAATTGGTAACCAAACTTACTAAAATTATTTTCAAAAACACATAAAGAAATATAAAGTAATCATCGAATTGTATCTTCACCCCGACAGTATAAGCTCGATTGCGGTGTCTCTAACTGCGGCCCTGGATTAAACAACACATTCAGAGGTATACTCCCACAGTCCATGTCAGACAGCCGGCATCGAATGGCCGCTATCTTCTCTCCCACTTAATGTAAAAGTAGAGTAAAGACAGGAGATCTAGTTGCCGCCTATTAGTTCCTTTCGCTCCTCATAATGGCTCACTATTAAGATTACTTCAACTATAAAAGTACTTTTTCTGACGCTGTTGAGTTGCTTCATCTGCTTTGGCAGAACATTGTATAACAATATACCATAACAATTTGTTCCATTGTGTGTTTTTATTCAACCTTAAAATGTTGATATTTATTTTTTTCCCTGTTTCGTGTTGGGCAATTATGAATTTGACTGCGGTTAGTGAATTTGTCTTCATTCTTTCTTATGTATAAGAGTGACTGCAAGATGAAGGCACAGCAATTATTCTGATGGCTTTTCTTTGGATACCAAAGACTGCTCTGCTAGCAGAAGAGCGCCCATAAATCAAAATAGCGTAAGAGAACAGAATGTATTAGGCCATGGTATGCAGTAAGTAATGTTCTCTGGGAAACATTGCGCGCGAGATTGCGTAAAAAATATATGTTTTGCTTACTTTCGTACAGATATAATTTACATGTGTTTCCCAAGTTAACTTTTTATCAAGGCTACCTTGACTCCCAAGAATTTTACCTCATTACCTCATTTCCTCACTAAGCAATAAATCTGCAAGATGAAGGCACAGCAATTATTCCGATGGCTTTTCTTTGGATACCAAAGACTGCTCTGCTAGCAGAAGAGCGCCCATAAATCAAAATAGCGTAAGAGAACAGAATGTATTAGGTCATGGTATGCAGTAAGTAATGTTCTCTGGGAAACATTGCGCGCGAGATTGCGTAAAAAATATATGTTTTGCTTACTTTCGTACAGATATAATTTACATGTGTTTCCCAAGTTAACTTTTTATCAAGGCTACCTTGACTCCCAAGAATTTTACCTCATTACCTCATTTCCTCACTAAGCAATAAATCTGCAAGATGAAGGCACAGCAATTATTCTGATGGCTTTTCTTTGGATACCAAAGACTGCTCTGCTAGCAGAAGAGCGCCCATAAATCAAAATAGCGTAAGAGAACAGAATGTATTAGGCCATGGTATGCAGTAAGTAATGTTCTCTGGGAAACATTGCGCGCGAGATTGCGTAAAAAATATATGTTTTGCTTACTTTCGTACAGATATAATTTACATGTGTTTCCCAAGTTAACTTTTTATCAAGTCTACCTTGACTCCCAAGAATTTTACCTCATTACCTCATTTCCTCACTAAGCAATAAATCATTGTTCAATCAAATTTTTTAGCGTAAAAACCACTTTTTCAGTTTTGGAATCGTTTTGTGTCAACTGATTAGCTATGAACCAATCTTGCACTGGATTTTGTGTTGAAATAATTTCAGATAATAAGTCCTTAACATATTTAAATAATTTTATTACCGTTGTATCGTCAGTGAATATAGAACAAAGTTTGCATCCAGAGCAATGCTTGGAAGATCATTTATATAAATCAAGAATAGTGTCGGCCCTAACACAGATCCCTGAGGAACACCGTTGTTGCTAAACTATAAAAACTTAATTTATCGACTAGTATTTTATGTGACACACAGTCAAAGGCTTTTGTGAGATCTAAGAATTGTGAAAATGTTAACAAGCCATCTTCAAAAACCTTCGTTAATAAAAGGAACAACTCGGATATTGAAATAATATGGGGTTTGACAGTAAATGAGCCATTCCAGAATTTTGCATAACCCTGTATATTACTTATTATTAAAACTCAGTTCTTAAACACTGCGTAAAAATTATAATTCATCAGGCTTTGTTTTCAACAGGAAATTAATTCCAACAGACAACTCGGATGATGATAATAATTCCAAATCAGAACTGCTAAACAAAAGATGTATTGATTACTCCTATAAATCCAGCATTACTTGCAGTTAATTTCTTAATGCTTCTCTCAGTTGAGGTCTATTGAAGTGGATTTGTAGATGTAAGGGCGTCGGTGTGGAGAAGCGGCGCAGCTAAATTCGAGATTCAAGTGGAAATTAGAAATGATTATCTCTGTAGTGTCCAGTGCAATCGGCGCCATCGGGCGCGTTTTCATTGATTTAACCTACGGCGACCCCAATCATATTGTCATAAATAACACAATCATCTCTCGCAGAGATCCAACCATTATCATATTTAACTGACTATTATAAAATGCATTTGTGTTGGTTAGTATTGATGAAATGGCTTTTCATACTGACCGAATTACCAACTCTTAACGATATAAAGAATGAAATATAATCTGGCTTTGTCCATTATTGAACCTTTGATATTTGCTTGTAGTTTTAGTTAAATAGCAATTTTAGGGACAGCTTTTATTTGTAGCAACGCTGAAACAAACTATGAATGATAATTCACTGATTAAATTAGAAAATAGAATTTTCTGCAGATGGAACCATTATACTATTAGAAGAATCTCACTCATAACCTCTTGCCAGGAGTTTTGTGGTTCATGAAAATTATTTCAGTTGGTCTCTGCTTGCTGTATAGCATGTCTGGCGGCATCACGTCATCTGTCGTGGTTGCCTGTTAGGCGCACACGGTCTCATTAAATCTCTTTCCGATCAGATCTTTGGTGACATCTGTCCAACGTCGTGGTCTTCATCTCTTAATAATTATAATTAATACATTTATTCATAAATGAAATGGTACTAATTCGACAATACCACCCTCTTCCATTTACCTAATACTACTAACTAAACCTAAATTAAAACTAAAACCTACTTTTATGACGGCGTACCACAAGTTAACGGGGGGTGTGCACGAGGTATCCTCATCTGAGAGTTCATTCCATAAATGGGCTGCTATATACGTGTATGACTTTTGAGAAATAGCCGTCCTGTGATGGACTATTACAAACTTGGTTAAATTTCTGATAACATGACCATGGTTATGTGTAATTAATTTAGAATTTAACTAAGTTGGCTCATTTGTTTCAATGATCTTCCATATGAAACAATATATGTGATACATCACATATATTGTTTTCCATATCTTTGCGCCGCTCTTTATTTTATTTGAACTTAAATTGATATAGGCAACCCAAATTACCTAGCAGTGAATAGATGATAAACTCTGTCATTTATACAGGAATTTTATTCTCATATACAAAAAGTGCACCAAAAAGTGGACTACTTATACTGCTACCAGTGAGCCATTAGACATTATAGATAGATAGTTAAAGAAGTTTCTAAAAGATGTTAGACAAAATTTCATTTTTTGATATAAGTAAAACCATTTTCTCATATAGTTAAATTTAGTTAAATATAGTTAAACATAGCAATTACTTGAATAGTATTGTGTCGTGCGAAAATTCTTCGAATATTGCCGATTCCTCGTCTTTACCTTAAAGTTTCCTTTTCCTGATTTCCTTCAATCACCGGCATTTACCAAATTGCAACCAACAGGATTTCGACTGAACGGTGAGTTTTTACTATTATAGTCAAATACTTAGATTTTAGAAATTACAGCCTGCTAATAATAGAAATCTTTAGCAAAATAACATACACCATATTTAAAATTTTATGTTCATTTGGATATGGGGTGATATGGGTGAAGGGAATATTATAAATGTAATATTATAAATGTACCTTATACAAGAATTTTGAACTTTTTGTATAGCATGTTTCGTTAAAGAAGACAGTTTGTTACCATGAACTACATCTCCATAATCAAGTAGAGATGATATTAACGAATTACAAAATATTTGTTTACATCTTTGAGGAATACTATATTTTAAATGGTACAACTTTTTTAGACGACAATATGCCAGTTGTATTTTATTTTTAATATGGCTTTCAAACTGCAGGAATTAATTAAGAGTTACGCCCAGATTTTTTGTTTAATTGACCACTGAAATTATTATTTATTTTGGAAGTTAAATTCATTGATTGAAATTTTTTATTCATTAGCATTGTTTCTATTAAAATGACTTGTGATTTAGAGGCATTAATTTTAGGTTATAGCCACATGCATATTTATATATGTTATTTAAATCTTGATTGATCTTAATTTGTATAGAGTTATTATCTGCTAGATCAAATGAACAATAAATTTGCGAATCATCGGCATATCAATGGAGAATTGTATTACTTCCACGTCTAGTGGAAGTATAGTAACGACAAAAAAATTTTTTAAAATTTTTATTGTCCAAATAGGCTTAAAATGTCATGAAACGTCGAGACTTTAAGTTTGAGCGAAAAAAAAATTTTCTGTCTGTCGGTCTGTCTGTCTGTCTGTCTGTAACTTTTTTTTTGTGCGCACGTTTACTCTGGAACCGTTTAAGATATTGACTTGAAATTTGGTACACATATGTATTTTAACGAGATCTAGAACTAGATTATATTTTCATCTTGTTCCGTCGAAGGGTTGGGGTGTAAATTGGGGTAAATTTGGGGTAAATGGGTAAATCAAGCAGGTAAGAGTCCACGAAATTGGTATTTAGTATATACAAGAGAAGCTGAGGTCTCAAAAAAAATTTTGGCATTAGCCACCCCCATTACCACCCCCACCCCCTTATTAAAGAGGATAAAAAAAATTGTGATTTAGTGTATGTACAGGAACCAGAAACCTCAAAATATTTTTTACTTCATACACCCCCACTACCACCCCCCTATCACCATCCCCACCCCACTACTGATGTGGGGTATCGTTTTATGGGTTTTTGGGGTAGAGGATTTCAAATATTATATTATTAAAGTTCCATAAACAATTATTTTCACATACAAAGTTTTTTCGTTGTGAGTGACTTGGATAGAGAATCTGGATATGGAAGTAGTGATTCCTTGGGCAGCGGTTTTTTTAATCAGATATATCTGAAACATATAGTGAAAATAGTAGTGGCTCTAGAATTGATATTTGTGGCATACCTGATTCAGACATTTGATTTATAACAACACACTGTAACGGAATTTTTGTCGAAATCCCGTTACAGCTCCCTTTAGACATTATGTTTTATTAATTTTTCGCTGTTTGGCGATTAATTTTAAATATTTTGTGAAGTTTTTAAATTATGAAGTGATTCTCTGCAGTGTACGGCTACCTTTAACCATATCTCAGGTGCGTGGGTGTAATTAGGACAACTAGCGCCGTAATGAGGAATTTTGTTACTACATGTTTGACGGTAAAATCGAGGGGAAAACGAAGGATCTTTGATCGAACTCTGCGACAGGGTGGTCGATGCTCTGATCCTGTGGTTTGGTAACATGGCGGGTATGGTCTTGTGCATTTATTTTCTTATTTTATCTAGTTAATCCCTTTATTTTTCAATTATTTTATATAGCTAATTTAATTGAGAATGTATTTTAACCTTGTAAGTGGACATTTTTTTTTGGAATAGTTTATTAAACCGTGTATTTTGTTTAAAGGTTAAATACCTATTTTCGTAGCGATAATTAATTAACTTAGCGGTTAATTAATTATTATTATCGGCCCATTTGGCATTTTCTTTTTGTGTGATTATTTAATAATGATTAAATAATTATTATCGGCCCACTTGGCACTATCTTAAAATCTTTAATTGTGTAGCGTAAGGGTTAAACAATTATAGATTGGCCGTGGAGGTCACTATATTCTCTTTTGTGGTTTCTAGACAATTTTCTTGCTGTTCGATGCGTTTTTTCTAGGTGAACTACATCCTGGTGTGTGAAGCACTAGAGAATATATGTTGGTGCAGGAATCAAGGGTAGAATTTTTTGGTTTAATAGTACCTAGGCTGGAACCAGGCTCGAAGCCGAATTTGTCCAGGAAATCTACCGCTGGCACATCTCTGGAAGACGTAAGGTGAGTGTTTTTTCTTTCAATATCTTTTGATTAAATTTGTAGAGATATGAGCACTCACCGAACGTTTGTCCAGAGATTCCCAGAATTTGGGGGTTCTGAACCAACAAACAATTTTCTTTCTTATTGTCTTTGCATTGATGAATTAATTATATCGCTATTATTTTTTTCTTGTACCTAAATTAATCATTAATGTAAGTGTCGGTTTTTTTTTCTTACTCCAGTTAGTAGCTGGTAAATAAAATTTATCTTTTAACTATTTTACCTTATGTCTGTCTATTCACACCAAGTTTTTTAAAATATATCTATCTCGTGATTTATTTGTCACATAATGCACAAGTAACCATAGCTTCCTTGTTATAAATTTTTTTGTCTGATTTCTGGTAGTGAAATCTGATTTTTTTAACAAACCACATGTAACTTTTATCTTTTTTTGGACATTTTTGTCTTATTAAAATCATCACGTAAATTTTATCTTTTTGCTATCTTTTACCTTAAAGTAACGTAGATTATCTTATCTTTTGGCAGTAATTTTTTTAGTAGATTACCTTTTTTTATTATTATCGAGTAATTTCTTGTTTTTAGCTTAAAAGGCTATATTATAAATTTTGTTGATTTTTTTGTTCATGAGATTATGCTAATCACATAATAGTGAATATTTAGTAAAGCCTAACTTTGTCTAATTTTTTTAGGAATATTTCTCTTTCTCGATTTTCGTGTAGATTTCACGTTACAATTTTTTTTTAACACGAAAATATAATTTCATGTATCTAATCATTTTGCAGAAAAAATTTTCTCGTAGTTTTGGTCATTAAAATTTTTTTTTTCTTTAACTTAATATCTCAGTACCTTGATTTAGAGTTTAGTAATTTACAATTTCTATGTAGAATAGTGTGATTAAATTTTGTAGTTACCTATTTAATTTTAGCAAAATTTTATATCGGAGTACCTTGTACTTATTATCTATTGTTTATCGCATTTCCAATTTTTTCTATCTTGCCCGACTGATTTTAACCATTTATTCTCCCATTTTTATGCAAACACTTGGACCAAGCGAAGAGGAGTGACCCAGTACACGTATTCCATCGTATGAAGGAATTTGGTGGTTTGGGAAGCATCACCGTTGAGAGCGGACAGCGCATACTCCAAGCCAAAAGAAGAATTCCGGGGAGATTCCAGCTCAACATATGTCCCTCATAGTCCGAGACGTCGGCGCTTCCAGCCCCTAATCCTGTGACATTCAGCTTACCAAGTTACGTAAGAATTTTGGAAATTGTACTGTCTCTGAATAATTGGTCAGTAAAAAATTTTTAAAAAAACCAGTCAAATTTGTAATTTTTTTATTCATTTAGTCAAGTTAAAATTTTGTAACTATTTAACCTTTCACATTGATTTTTTTGAATTTTTATGATCTATTATCTATTTTATCTTTGTACAGAAATTGTAAATTTTAACATTGTTGTAATATATTGTTCAATTTTTATTGTGTTTTTATTCTTACTCGTTATTGCATTCAAGAATATATTATCTTTCTCTCTCTCTATCTCTTTGTAACGATTAATATTTAAAAAATACGCTGGCGTCCTTCAGGCCCAGTACAACTTGAAAAATTAACTTCACAACAACAACAAAAAATTAACCCACAGACCTGCACTGAGCTAGCAGGTCTGATTGGGGAATTTGAAATACACCAACAAAGTGTCGTTATAACACTGACTACGTTCTTTAAGGTTGGCATTAACTGCAGTGAAATGTCTGAAAATCCAAAATAAGGTAGTTTTAATAGCAGTAGTGAATGATCTAAAGCTTTTGAGAAATCTAGCAGTACCAGACAAGTGCACTTTCCATTGTATATTTCTCTAATAACATATAAGCTTATGTGTGTTAATGCTGTAGTTGTACTATGATTTTTTTAACCCTGACTGACAATTCGATAATAATTTATTTTTTTGCAGATATTCACAGATTTGGTTATGTACATGCCTCTCAATTATCTTTAATATCGCACGGAGTAAAACAATTGGCCTTAGATCTTTGAAATTTACAGGATTTTTTTTTGCTATAGGTTTTACTACGGCTATTTCCATAGTGAGGAATATTTCCCATGTAAAAGTGAAAAATGTATTATATTTGTTATTGCAGGAAGACAAAATGGCATGAAAAGTTTAATATCATAAACTGAGAGGCCATCTACCCGTTGGCATGAGTTTTAATAGAATTTATTACCTTAGCCACATTATATTCTTCGATAAGTTTAAAACTAAGAAGTTCATTTATGTTTGAATGAATATTACTGGTAGAAAATTTAAACTAGTATCATTTACTGTAGAATGAGTATTTATTTCTGTCTCAAAATAATCATTTAACGGATCAGAGTCCTGCAAATGTGACGGTAAATCTTCCTCAGATGTTTTAGTGAAATTTATTTTTTTTTTGCAGCTGACCCTGATCTCTTGCTATTTTAGTCCCTTGAGGTAAAGCTTTTACCCTAAATGTTCTGCGACTGGACCACAAGACATGTAGCCCCCGTTTTCGAGGGCGGGGAAGAACACGATGGTGACAATATTTTCCAACCTACCCTCCAACCACTACCTCTAAACCGAAAAAACTTTCCGATTTTCCGGTGCTAGGCATTTTTTTATCGGAAAATTTTATTAATGCAAGGTGTTCAGAATTATCCAAAAACCCAATATCCAATATTTCATCAAAATTGAAAAATTGTAAAATTGAAAAATTGAAAAATTGAAAAATTGAAAAATTGAAAAATTGAAAAATTGAAAAATTGAAAAATTGAAAAATTGAAAAATTGAAAAATTGAAAAATTGAAAAATTAAAAAATTGAAAAATTGAAAAATTGAAAAATTGAAAAAATTAATAAATCTAAAAGATATAAAAATTACTTCTATTTACTTGGCAACTATCTGACAGCGTGGGTTTAATTTCAAACAAAATTGCCATTAATTTTTTAACCAAAAAAACCCATTTAAATGATAATTTCGGACTTGACAATATTTTAAACAAAATTTCAATATTTTTTAATTTTAATTAAATTTTGGATTTAGGGTTTTTGGACAATTCTGAACAACTTTCGTTAATAAATTTTTCCGATAAAAAAATGCCTAGCACCGGAAAATCGAAAAAAGAACTGGTTTTTCCAGTTTTTTTTCCGGTTGGAGGGTAGGTCGGGAAATATTCACCATCGTGTTCCCCGACCTCGAAAACGGTCCAGTCGCAGAATTTTTAGGCTATTAGCCTTTTTCTGGCTTACCTCAAGTATCAACCATTCATTATTATTTTTTTCAGTTGATGTGGCCAAAAAATGAGAGAATTCAGGAGAATACGAAGCTGGAAAGTCGATTTTGTGGACGTACTTTTTGAAGAATCGAGATATGACTGCAATGGGCGCTCCAGGGAATCCGTAACAAACGTCTCAAGACCCACATCTTCAAAGCATCAATAAACCATCTGTTTGCGTCCCCAATGATCCATGTTTCAGAGGTGCAGAGAAAAATGTGGAAAACTAAGGCGGTAGCAAGTCTGCCCTTTGTGCATCTCGTGATATTTCTGTCACGCCAAATTTTGATCAACTGGCAAATTGCCGATTCATCCATGTGTATTATTCCCCACCGAATCTCGTATTCGCAGTCAGCAGTCTTCTTAACAAGGACTCCAAAATCTCCTCACAGTGGGCTTTCCTTAATGTGTCTGAGTGGTTATCATTTGTTTGGTCTACAATTAATAGTTAATATAAAGTAAAAATATACCACTGATATCTGATCGATAGTAGATCTCTTCGTTGAAAATTGTATTAACTATATGCCAATTATTATTGTCCTCTAACACATTTTTCACGTCAATTATATTTTTAGAGTGTTCACCTCTTATATTTTCAACTATAATATTCTATTCCCTCCTCGGTAATAGTGTTAATTACGTTTCTAATATTATTTCCACCATAATTTCTTTTAATTATTTTTTGAGTGGTAGCCTATATCCTTTACATTTTAGTATGCCAGGATTTTTCTTAACAGTTGTATTATCTTCTTCTTCTTCTTATTCAAAACGTCTTAGATGATGATTGCGTAGTGGATATCCTTTGCAGAGGATGTAAAGCAGTCGGTCTCTTGTCTATCAAAATGTTAATAAAAAATTCTTGCTCTTCTAAAGAGAAGTTCAGCAGAATTTCCAAGTTGGCGGTAGCTTGTCTCTTGGTCTCGGTCTTTGGCCTTGGTAGCGGAAATAGGCCGACGTTAAATAAAAAAAATGAGATTTCTCTCTGCCATTGTAATTACTACACAACGTATTAAGGATTTGATAGAAAAAAGATGTTGAAAGTGGACGCAAATAATAGAAGAATTGATATGTTAATCATTTATGGTAAAGACACCCTAAAAGGCAGGCGACATGTGTCAGATAGAAAAATGTTAACGCGTCTTGAATTTATATTGAGAAATGTCTGAAATGCATTTGCTACTCAACAAAATAAAATACGCTTAAGAATGTCGACAAAGTGCAGTAGATTCCCAGTTTCGTAAATTCTACAAAACTAATTTACAATAGGAGCTAAAAGTATTGTGAAAAGCAGTATTACTACTAAAAATTTCTTATGATAATGAAATCTGTGATTTTAGAATCCTAAACAAGAGACTCTAAATATTGATTTAAAACCATTCCTGGGCAATTTTACCTTACACATATATATTTTCCATTAACTAGTAATACAGGAAAAATAATTTCAATTAAAAAATCCGCTGCCTATAGAATCATTACTTCCACATCCGGATTTCCTATTCAAGTACGGCAAAGTTTTTTCAAAAATTCATACATGGCTGCGCTAACCAAATTGACTGCGAAACACGTTCTTTCCTGACCGAATACCATACTCTAAATGTATTTCTACCCTCTTTCATGATGGTACACACTTAATCCCACTTTATTTTTTCACCATTTTTAATAATGGGTGGGGATGGTAATAAAAGTGGCTGATGTTAAAAAAATTGAGGCGTTTGGTTCTTTTACACACACTAAATCATAATTTTATTTAAAAAAAAAAAAATAAAATTATGATCGCAACCCCATTTTAAAGTGGATAATCCAATTTAATAATAGGGTTGCGGTTGTAATGAAAGTGTTAGTGGAGGTGGCTGATGCCAAACAAATTCTGAGACCTTAGCTTCTCGTACATACACTAACTGCCAATTTTGTGAACCTGTACTTACTTGCTTACTCCCATTTAACCCCACCAACCCTTCAACGGAATAAAATCAAAATGCAATCTAGTTCCAGATCTCGTTAAAATACAAAGGTGTACCAAATTTCAGTTCCAGAGTAATGGTGCGTAGAAAAAAAATAGACAAACAGACCGACAGACGGATTTTTTTTGCACAAACGAAAAAATCTCGATGTTTCCTGACATTCTAAGCCTATCGGAACAAAAAAAATTCCAGATTACTTAGGATTTTCAGATTTAGATTATTCAATTCAGTCAGTCAGTCAGTCATTTACTCCGTCTGTCGGTCGGTCTCTTGGCTCTATATCTAAAAAAATATTTGACTGAGAAAAGTAATATTCGACAGGTAATAAGGCTTATTGCCATGGAAAAAATCTGGTACGTTTTCATCGAAAAATACAGAGGCTGAACAGCCCAAAAAAATAATTAAGGAAAAAATGTTACGGAAAACAATAATATTTGACATGTAGTAATTAAATTGCTAAGGAAGGAACCTATTTCAGTTTTAGTGAAAAGATGAGTGGTCATTAAAAGAATAAAATAAACAAGCTAAAAACGTACTCTTCGCTAATTTACTGAGCTTTTATATAATTGTTGCACATTCTATAGGATACTCTTCGCAGTTTTCTTGTAAATAATGTTAGTTTTTGGACATCCTAAATTTTGTGATACTATCTTTGTTGTGAAAAAAATTATATGAAAAAAAAATGAAAAAAAAATATCTAACCTGTCTGGGATTCGAACACATGATCTTTGGATTGCAAGACAAAAGTTTATGGAGATAACATTTCGCAAGATTTCTATTTAAGTACAAGCGACAAAAATTAAGAGAATGTATTTTTTTAAATTAAATAATTAGTAACTTTTTTCTTCAAAAACAATAGGGTTCTTCCTCTCTAACACTAACTTACTTTCCAAATTTCAATACAATCGAACTTTTGTTTCTTAAGTTATCGTGCTTAAAAGAAACGTGACGGACAGACGGACAGACGGGCAGACGGACGGACGGACAGACGGACATTTTGAAAGTTGTTCACAATTCGTTCACTAACACAATGATATGAAAATTTTTTCGCTACGAGCGATATTTACGATTTTAGAAATGTGCCGATCAAATTCAATATACTCTTCGTTTTTGCGAAGAGTATAATAACTTCAAAATTTGACGGAGGATGTGCAGAGTAGACTATTTTGTTTTTATGAGCAACTCTAGAAAAAGAGAGATCATTACGTTGAAGCAGTGCAGCGAATTTCTCGAAAATGTGAGTGCTGGTAGTATTTAATATTACAAGAAATTTTTACTTTTTTCTTGTACTATAGGTAAAGATAAAAAAGCTTTTACCGGAGAAAATATAATGTCATTTAGTTGACAAATAATGCCAAAAAACACATGGTAGTATAAAATATATTACTTTAGAAAAAGACAAATCCATTCCATTAAAAAAAGTTAGTTTGCTCAGTAAAACCTGTACATAATTATTGCCGGTTGAAACGACATGACGAAAATCAACTGTCAGGCATGATTTATTGTGGTAGAAATGATAGAGTCGTACCTACTGGTAATTTTATTTACTGAATATATGAATATTTATAGTATAAGAGAATTAAAAATAAATTCAAACCTTGCATTATCCATCAATTTCTGTCATGAAATAAATCCATATGAATTCCAGCGAAAAACTTCACCCAGAATCAATGTTGCCGTATTGTAAAGTTTGATTGTACAGCGTACCGAATTCAGAATAGAACCGTCTCCCAAAGGATTTGCCATTATTGGTATACATTGATCAGGTCCCATTATTAATTATTAGTGTGTATGTAACTGATAGGCAAACCTTATTTAATTAGATTATGTATCGAGGGAATAGGGAATCGCAAAATGTAACACAGCTACACTGAATATTGACACAGAAGATAGCACTGAAAGTGATTAACGAAATAATAAATTATTTAGAATACATGAGTTTCTAAGATATATTTCTCTATCGTTCGACAAATTGGAAAAATGTGAAATTGAAGATGTGCCATTAAATTTATCAAAGAGAATAACTCTCGTTAAAATGCTCAGTATACCGGTTGGGATAAAAAACACTACGCACAACATTTGAAGTAAAGCAATACAATTTTACGCAATGGTAAAATACCAAGGCTTTAATATAATTATAAAATAACTACACAATACCCGATTAATGCCACAAATTCTAGTAAATCTAGAGTATTCCATAATTACCCCATAATTATTTATTTATTATCATAACTGAAAAATAAAGGGTTCAAAGAATAAAACGCGAAAATGAACTAGAACAAATACTACAAAAGTAGAGCAATGAGACACCAAGCGTGGGCAACACAGTTGCTTTTTACTAATTAAAATGTACAAGACATAAAATATATACAACAATATACCCAAAAATACCGATAACAGAAAGAATCCAAAAATCTAAGATGTTATTTATAATAACCCGACAACTAGAGTATTGGCCAACCTATTTTACTACTAATTATTACTTTAAAACAAGATTTTACTATAAACTTAACTTAAAACTACAAAATCTTAGTAATTATAACAGATTACTTTACGAGAAAACAACAGCATCGGCTGTTAGCAAAATTTAAATAAATCAAAAACAACAAAATTGCATTAGAATAAACCAAAGACAAATTGCATACGCGCACTAAAACTCACGAAGAAGTTTCTCTCGATAAAACATCACCTCCTGGTGAAACAACAACAAACCCGTAGAATCAGTCAAGAACTCAGTAAATCTTCATATTACAGTTTTTACTTACAGTCTGGGAATGGAAGACTTCTTCGAAGCACTCTCACACAAGGTCAAACTAATTATTACTATTATACAAAAATACGTTATCAAACTGATAACAAATATTTAGAGCTGGAGACAGATTCTTCACAACCTCTAAATATTATTCGACGATTTATTAACGGGAATCTGGATACTGTAGCAGAATTATTATTGTCGATGCAAATTATCATCTAATAATCTCTACGTAAACTTATTTCGGATCAGGCAAGGCCCAGCCACAAAATGACAACTGCTTGGGGCAGATTCCCCCTGGCCGGAGCTTTTATTATTGACATCTTCGTTCGCGATGTCACCAAAAGAATCCTCCAATCTACGCACCCGAGAAATTTATACTGCGCGCGCAGTGTCAAGTTAGTGGGGAATCGAAGCAAAGCAAAGTAGGGCTTACTATATTTCGGATCTACCGGACTTTTTAGGCTGAATCTAAGGAATGTACATTAATCGACCAACTAAAGATTTTACTAAAATATACTAAATTGTCCTAAAATTGTCAAAATATGGTACAAATTACCCTTAGTAAAAATTGATCATTACAGAAGTTCTTGGAGATTTGTTTCATTGTCACCTAAAAGCTACAAAAATTTGAATATAAAGCTGCGACATTTTCAGGCCTTTTTCTACTTTTTTATTGATTTATTGATCCATTGACTTAGACAGCTTTTACAAGAAATAAAATTAGCTTCAACGCATTAAAACGCTTCAGAAAAATTAGATCAGACCCTTAGAACAAGACCTCTTTTTTTTTGCCCTTTTTAGGTGATAAAAAGCCATAGGAGAAGATGATTCTGAACAAAAGCGCAGTCCTTTTTTTGTCGACCTGTGTAATCTTTTCAATTAAATTTAGTTGTCCTCGTAAACTACTTACTAGTCGGGTGAACACACTCATTGGTAAGTTGAACCATTAGAACCAAGTAATTGTTCACGGACTACCCTTTGCTATACTGAAAATACGTCTTTTGTCGTAATTACCGCTTATTATTGGGTGATGATACTCTCTAATAAGAGGCCTGATAAGTAACTTGTTAACATATCCGCCCTTCATCATCTCATAAAACAGTATTTCTCCTAAGTTATTGTTTGCTTCAGCTTCTTCCCTAACGTTTGTTTTCCGTGCAGCCGTTTATAGAATTGTAGATCCGCAGATTAGTAAAGTAGTAGTTTGTTTGTATAAAAGTAAAGTCATTAACACCGGTTACCGCGAATTAGAGTTGATTAGCACTGCTTTTTTTCTTTTCCTTATGGGTTGCGGTGCCGAAGCCCCGCTGTACTGAAGTTTAAGCTTATTGTACCCCATAGTCTCGTTATCTCATTAATCCCATTTCTCTCCAAAAAGAGAGTATACGGTCAATTGAAGCTCTGGCTATTTCTTCCGGGGTTACGGTTAGTCCCCCGAAGTGTGAGAACCTCCCAGCCACTAAGGCTGGGCATTCACATAGTATGTGGTGAGAAGTTTCTTCATCCTCACCACACATCCTGCATTCTGGATTATCTTTCACATCTATGTTAGTTGCAGTGTGCAGTGTCCTGTTAGGATTCCCACTGCACATCTCAGCTGTTTTCTGCTCAGCTTTAGCAATTCGTTAGTCTTTGTCATGGATTGCCCGCCGGTGATGAACATACGTGATTGCCTCATCCCCGGCGCGCCGGTCCAATACAATATATGTTTCTGACTCAATAGTTCGTTTACCATTCCTCTTACGGTATTGTACGATATCCCACATGATGGCTCAGGTCCCATCAAGGCTGTTTTTGCGCCTTCTTTGGCCAGCTTATCTGCTTTTTCGTTGCCTTCATTGCCCTGTTGTCCTCGCGTCCACTCCAGTTGTATACTGTTGTGTCGCTAGGGATTCAAGGCAGTCTTTTACCGTTTTGGAACGTATCTCTACTGCATTTAGAACTTTGATAGCTGCTTGACTGTCAGTGATGAAGCGGATTCTTTTGTCAGTATATGACCTCCGTATCATTTCTTGTGCACAGATTTCTATGGCTGTGGCTTCTGCTTGGAACACCGCTGCGGTACTGCCCAGGTTCAGACTGATGTCTGTCCTTGGTTGGTCCTCCGTAACACCTGCTCCAGTACTACTTGACGTTTTCGATCCGTCAGTATACCATATGGTATCATTTGGATTTCTTCGCAGTTGCCTTGTTCCTTCCTCTTCCCTATCGGGTACCTATGTATACCCTGAAGGTCTTTTTGAAGTTGTGGCTTATGCTGATTCTATCTGACTACATATCTAGTAGTCGATTTTTTCCTATCTGTTGGAATATTTCGGTGTGCCTACTCTTCTCCGTTTACTCATTGCTTTTCACACTTGCTTTGTAAATAAATTTAAATAAAATCAATTACATGTTTTCTTCTTGATTTTTAAAGTCGTGTTTTATTTATCCGCTAATCGCCGGGATTTAACTTTTTTCACTGTTAGCTATCCCGGTAAGCGTGTTCCAGTGCTTCGAATTATGAAACTGGCGCTCGAGTGTAAACCGTTCCTCGCACAGAGGTGCCAAATGTGAGTGAAACTTATCGCTTTTGAAGTGCCTCACATTTTTAGCATTAAATTGATTAAAACATTGAAATATTACAGTTACCACAAAAATTAAAAACAATTTGTCTTGGCCTTTCTAAAAACACGTTTGTACTGTAATTACAATTACTTGTAAGTAATACTTTAATTTCCATTTTAAATAATATATTAACGAAAATCTCTTGAACCAGCAAACTATTAAACAAGTTCATAGAATTATAATATGGGGAATTTTTTATGGCGGCCGCCATGTGTATTGGTAAAACTAAATTGTCTCTATATCTAGTTTCCTAATAATGTAGAGACTAATATAGAGAGCTTATTAATATAACTTTTGGAACTTGCAAATAATAATATAGGAAATGGAAAGTATTTTCTTCTCAATGAATTTTGGTTTACCAAGTGTCCCTTGGATACACATGAACAACCAAAATTATGCAGAAATCAGTAGCTCTGCCCGAAACCAAAATGTATATATGGGAATATGCTACTGCTTAGTACAGGATAAGAATGTTTGATTCATATAGCGTATTCTCTAATTGATGAATAGCAAAGTAAGCCATATTTCACATTTTACACATGTGGTCGATATGTGGATTTCCATATTAAATTGTCATTATTATGAATGTATATAGAAATTTTGTTTGTGTGTCAAAAGAATGAATGCAGTCTGACATAAGCCCTTTAAAATAGAAATGTAGAAACAATTGAGCAATTTATATCATCAGCGTACATGACAGTCATGGTATCGTCAATATAATTGTATAACTCTATAACATGAATAATAGAGGACCCAGAATAGAGCCTTGTGGAACTCCCGAGTGAAATTTAGGCTCCGCAGAGTTTATATTGTCTTCCTATTATGTACAAATGAGCCCATTTTAATAAATTATCATTTATATCGAGCTCTGATAGCGTTGTTGAGACAATGTTCTTATCCACGGTATCAGAAGCTTTAAACAAATCGAATAGTATATTATCAACAAATGTTCCTTATTTATATTACTAGAAAAATGATTAGAGCATGGTCAATTAGGAAAAAAACAATTTTTAAAAAGTCGTCTTGTCGTCTTTTTTTAACACACCCTATGTTTTCCGAAGATACAATAATTATTTTTTTTTATAAAATGTAACTATTTTACCTTCAGAATTCTGAGGATGCCTTAAAATAAAAACTAAACGTCGACTTTTAAAAATTTGTTTTCCCCTAGTGTTGTCCGCACCCCGATAATTTTGCTAGTAAATTTTTAACATAGGCCCCAAAACAGTCCACAGTCCAAGAGTTAAAAAAATAACTTCGAACTTTTCTAGGTTGACATTGTTTGATAACAGAATCCGAATTCTGGAACCATTGCTGTGACACTGCAGTAGTTTCCACAAATACCACTCTGACACGACAATAGAATACTGCTTCTGATGCGTATTTCGACAATCATGTTGGCATCATCTGGAAACGGTTAAAGGTTTAACTAAAAACTTAATCATCTTCCACATTAAATATAAAAGTGTAAAATACGTAAATAATACTTCTAATCCCGAATAGAAAATAAATAAAAAACATTTGCTTAAAACGTCTTGAGATCGCCAATTTCAAAATTACCTTGAGGACATTTCAAAATATATCTCATATTTAAAATACTTCTATCAATGCACGATTTAATCTCTTTAATTATTCCTAGGCGACACTTTTTTTCGATAAGACTAATATTGCGAAAACTTAAGTAAAATCAAAATATACCGCATATGTAATATAAATAATAAAAAGATATTTCTTTACCTTATTTTGTATATTTAATACTTCCGACATTTGATGTATACGTACAATAGAAACAGAAATTATTAAAACCACAAATCATGTTACATAAAGAAAATTTATTGCGTAAAAATAAATCAGGAGAATTATTTATGATTTTACAGGCAATTTATTCTTTTAAGTACAACATTTATGAAAAATGGCTTCAAATTACACGTAATAACCCCAAGAAGTGCCAAAATGTAAAGGAATTTAATAAATTGAGCCGGCAATTTTCATAAACTGCCTCCGGAGAAATTAGGCAGATTACTAAAAATATGCGAGTGAATATAAGGAGGCCTACAAAATAAGCCTGGTGTTATGTTTTGCACATAATATTAAGTTAGTTAAAGATAGACTCCAAAAATAAAATCTGCATCAATTGGAAATATTGCTCCTATTTGAGGAGAGCACGGACAGGATATATTCTCGTTAATTTTTTAACTTATTTTTTTTTTTTTCATTACCATACTTTTATGGATATGATAAACTGAATATTTAGGTGGATCGAAAAACATGAATTTCCGAAGTTTAATGAAGTACTTCGGGAAAAATTGCCACATACGTTGTATATCCTTCCGTTAAAAGGAAAAAAAAACAAAAATTTTCTTCTCACTCCCCTAAAAAAAATTCAATTTTTAAGGCAGAATTTTAGTTTGAATCTCGCTTTTCATGATTGTCAGATGCCTTCGTCAAAATTTCAAGACACAGGTTTTTCTAGTTTTCTACCCGATTGAGTCCCATCTTTATCGACCATTTATCAATTGTGCTAATTCGTGCAGCTCCCTGCTTATTTTAATGTATTTTCCTAAAACAACCCAGAACTCATCAAATGGAGGTGGTTGTACTTCGATTTTAATCCAACCAAAGTCTTAAATCTTCAACGTTTCTTCGTTTAGATTTATGATTATAAAATCATCTTTAGCTTCTTCAATTACTGATGAAACAGCTTCCATGCGCATTTTTAGACATCGTTCAATACTTTGAGGGCATTAGAAAGCTGAAATAGGCTTGTAGAACCAGATACTTTGCATTTTGAATAACCCCATCTAGTCTGTTGATGATATTGAGTACATGTCAATTCTTTGACCAATTTTTGTGGGAAGTGGCCACTTTCATGTCTCCTTATATCTCCTCACATGTTGGCAGCTGACCAAGTGGCTTGGTTGTAGTATATGTCGACTTTACGTGACTTTCCAGATAATGGCGGACTATGACCCTCTCGAATTCAAGTAGACTGACCGATTCATTAAATGCTCATAGATTGTAACCATGGTGATTGTGCTATTATCCTGCCGTCTGATAAAGAGAAGCTTTCACTTGCTATCGTACATGGGTTCGTAATAATCTCTTTCTTTTTTCTGAATATTTGTAAGCTCGAAATATAGCACATCCTAGTTCTGTAGTCTCTAATAGTACCTATGGCTCGTTGAACCTGATGCATTAGAGATTTTAGCAGTGCGTGACTGCTGAAGTAATTGTCAAAAAACAGAAAAATACCAAAGGAAGGTTCAATCCTTCAGTAGTTCCCGTGATGTTTTTAGCGTCACAGCAAGTGTCAAAGTATAGCAATAGCCCGTGGAGCTACAGACCATTCAGTTCTCATTGCCAAAGCCCACTGGCTTGCCTTTTTATATTGTTTACTGGAATGATGTCTAAAGAACTTCATTATGGCTTCGTCTATAGAAAGCTGCCCCAGTGTCAAAGTTCTTGATTGAGGAGGGAAATCAGAGGACGTAGTTTAGCCATTTTGTCATGTCTGTTAAATGAACATATTGCTTGATCTCCTGGCACCTATTTCGTGACATAGCTTTTTAAACGGCTGATATACCCAAATCTTCATCAAAGCTAAAATAATTCCGTTCACTTGGCAATTTGTGGTAGCTTGACAAGAGAATAATTCCCACAAAAAGTTTCATGTCAGTCTTTGATATAAAGAAGTCGTGCTTATTCTTCTGCGGGGAATATAAATTAGTTTGAAGCACTAAATGGTCAAATATTTTATCGTCAAATAGTTTTTCAAACTCATCCACAGGAGTCAGATATCTAAATCATTTTTCAGTATTCAGTACCCAACATCGTTGTCATACTCATATCTACAAATTCTTCAGTCCACTTTGGCTTTGGTTCAAGATGCTCTTTTTTTCTTAGCCTGTTATATACTGCGGGACAAATTTGATATGTTTAGGCGCAGAACTGACAAGGGTACATCGAATTCTTCGTCGCTGGTTTCACTGTCAATATTACTTACATGGTGGAGCTCAATATCACCAGCCACAATTAATAAAAGTTCAAATCAATCTAAAAGTGGTACTCCTTGCTTTGCTATATTTGCAGATAAGATAGTAATAATAATAATAATAATAATAATAATAATAATAATAATAATAATAATAATAATAATAAGCAACGCTCCACCCAAGAAGTGAGTGTAGTGAAAAACGCCCTCCGCGGCAAGTATCAGCACCGACTCCGACAGATCTGGTCTTCAGAACTGTCGGGGAAGAACAAGGTGTCTGCTACCAATATGCTTGCCGTTCCGATCCTTCTCTACTCCTTTGGGGTAGTGAAGTGGAGTCGAGAAGAGTTGCGTCAACTCGACGTAGGAACCCGCAAGAAGATGCATCTCAATAGGAGTTTGCATCCTAAATCGTCCGTTCCACGGTTATACCTCCCACGACATCGGGGAGGCCGTGGACTCTTGAGTTTGGAGAGTCTCCATAATAGGATGGTTCTGGATGGAGCCTGTAAGGTTATCAAGAGTTCGGATCCCCTCCTCTGCATGGTCCGGGACCATGAAAGTGCAGGAATAGGAGCATTTTTGTTTAAGGCAGCACAGAGAGCAGCCGATGAACTTGGTCTCTCCTTCGACGTCGAGCGGGTAAATCCCGACTCTGTCACCGAGTTGGAACCTGCTCGACGAAAAGCCCAAATTAAAGCTGCGGAACACAACATCTTTCTGCAGCTTCACACGGATAAGCCAATGCACGGAGTTTTCTATAAAAATATAGAGAACCTTGGCTTATCCGAAAGGCTGACCTTTGCCTTCTTAAGGTCAGCCGGGCTGAAGTCTGAGACCGAGGGATTCATAATGGCTTGCCAGGATGGTGTATTTAACACCCTCGTCTATCGTAGTCGTGTCATGGGTATAGAGGTCCCTGATGTCAGCTGCAGGGCCTGCCGCAGGGCGCCAGAGACTCTTATGCACTTGCTGTCGGCTTGCCCGACATATGCAGTCTCGGCCTATATCCAAAGGCACGACGGAGCATTACGAGTGCTTTATTACCATTTAAGGCACTCGTATGGGATAGACGAAACACCAGTGCTGCCTTACGCTCCGGGGGATATTGAGTCCGTTGTGGGAAATGAGAAGTGTCTAATTTATTGGAACTACTCTTTTCCCACCGTCAGGCAAATACAAGCCAACAAGCCTGACGTAGTACTCCTCGATCATCAACTCAAGACAATGTTTGTCGTGGAGTTCTCGGCTCCCGCGGAGAACAACATTGTCTTGAAGGAGGAGGAAAAACGGACAAAATATCGAGATCTGCTCTTCGAACTCCGCAGACTGTATCCAGACCATACTGTTAAGATAGTGGTACTGATTATAGGAGCCCTCGGTGGAACGAGACACACACTGCTTTCGGAACTTAAGATCATACCGGCATGCCGAAACTCGGCAGAGGTCTTAGCCGGCAGAATGCAGAAGGCCGTTATTCTCGGTTCATTACGTCTGCTCAGGGCACACGATTCACGGACCCAGTAGTCACTCACCCCACGGGCGTGGGGAGTGGCTACCGGTACTACCAGCTCCCCTCTGTGAGGGTCGGAGCCACAGAGAAGGGTGACTGGTTTTTAGCTAGCTAAAAAAAAAAAAAAAAATAATAATAATAATAAAAATAGTAATAATTTATTGGTCGTACAAAAATACACCGTAGTGTTTTGACACGTCATGAGGTATGTTAGGTAATTTTAGATATTATTTAAAGGCTTAGTGGTAAATATTAGTATCTCCAATGGGATTTAATAGAAGGGAATTGAATGATTACATGACGAGTTTTAAGCAGATCACTCTCAATATATACTGCTAAAAGTTAAATTGTATCATTATATAAACAGTCTGAGACATATTTCATTTACAAACACTTTAATTTTTAACATAACCTAACTTTAATGCCATTGTTTACAAAAATTCATTAGGTATTTGTAACGGTCCATTTTTAATGGTCCATTTATTGTGGTTTATTATTGATAATTTATAATGATTTATATTTTATTGCTAATATTTTAAAACCTCGAAGGCGGCCCTGTGGTCAAACTTTGGTATCTTTAACTCGAACCGCTCTGGAGGATTTTGTTGTGCCACGGCGCAAGGTAATAATGCTAAACTAGGCCAACTATTGTCCCAATTTAATCAGTATGTTATGTCAAAGAGGCACTCCCCACTTTGTCATATATATATGAAAGGAGAATTTGGGTACTCCTACATAGAATTTACAATTTTTTGAGAAACTTTAGTTTTAGTCTAGTTTTTGGACAGTTCTTGAGTAGAGTTCGAGTACAGCTGAGTTTCAGTACAGTTCTTATTAGAGTACTAAGGCTGCTTGCCCGAAGTACTTTTCATCCTTCCTATCGAGAGATTTGGCTGATTGCGGAGTACAACAATAAACAGCAAGAATAATAAATCTGAAAAAATCACCAAGTTATTTTTCTAGTTAGAAAATGTGCATAGTTTGCTTTTAGTGAGTGATTCTTTTGCAACAAGTTATATGCTTTTAACTGTTTGCAAAGAAAGTCCCCTGCTGTAATTAATCGTAACAGTTGGTGTTAATCTAACTGAATGCGAATTGTAAGAACGTTTAAAACTTTCCTTTCACGGATTTCATCATCCAATGAGTATATTTCTGGTAGATTTTTACCTAGAGCTACATAAAATAAAGTATGTGTGTCGAATTTGAATTAACTTTCATGGAAGAAAATTAAAATGAACGTTGCATTTGCACCTTTCTATAAAAAAATAGAAAATGGAATTATTATTTCCTTTAATTTTGATGGTTGGTCATACCAGTATATATAATTTTTTTAACATTATTGTATGGACGATAGAACTTTCTTTAATAATATTTTCTTGCTTAATATTTTCTTGCCACTAAATAAATTATTGTTTCTTAGCTTAAAAAATAATCCCTTACCAAATTGGGAGAAGATCTGTCAAGAGGTAGTTGAGATATTGCAAAAAAAAATACAGTTTTAACACCCAGAATATGTTTCTACAGCAACAATTTACTGAAGCATGTTTGGTTACATCCTCATATTTTAATCCAAAGAATCTGCCCTTTAACTATGGCCTATTATTAATGGTCCACCCCGTATATACGCTCATGGTACATTCAAGCTAGTAAACGATTGCTGGCTTACATCGAACTCGGACTCTATTATTCGATTGACGATTCCACGTGCGAGTTTATGGTCAAACTGGGGTTTATATATTTAATTCTGACACTTTGCCAAGGCACGGAACTGTGAATTATGAGAAATAGCTTCAAATAGCTAACACTAATATAACAATGGTTACCGCGTACTTACAATACAAGGAATTCAATAATGCCCTCTTCGAGGGCTCTAACTTTGAAAACTAAACTCTTCTTGAAGGCATGGTTCGTGCTTATGAACAATGTACCTGATATCCAGCAGTAACTCGAGCATTCCATTGATATTCACTTGCGGTTTGATGTTTTGAATTTCTACGATTTCATATTCAACATAACCCGGCTTTAAAATAATATCTCTGTTTTCGGAAATGGTTTTTGATTGAACGTTATGCAGAATTTATACCGATCCGTTATGGAAATTTGATGGAATTTATCGAAGTTCGCTGCTAAAGAATGTAATTTAATATTCAGTAATGCGATGAACGCTGAATTACCTATTAGGTAAGTTGGTTAAATTTAAATTTCAGATTTAACACCAACACTTTATCTAAAATAAAGTCAACAATGTCTGTGAAATTTTATCTCGCAAATGGCAGACCGTAATAGCAGTTTTCAGCAATCTGGGTATTTGGAATATGGAAAGTTCCCAATTTAATATTTTCAGGAATTTTCAACATTTTAGTTTGATGAAAATAGAAAATGTAAAATAAAAAATTGAGAACTCAATGAATTCTTGCATAGATGCTTATTTTCATTTAACTCTTTTTGTCATTTTGCTGCCGAGGCGACTAGACGTGCCTTATAGTGCTCTGTCACCAATGGATACCCATAAAAGTTTATAAAAGTTAAATAGTGACAACGTGTAGAAGATATATTTAAAGTATAATTGGATGTGTTTGTAAAATAATATACAGGGTGTCCCGAATTGCATAGGCCAAATTTCACTAAGTAATACAACTTTTCAAAATAAGAAAAAAAGATCCTATAAACATGGGTCGGGAAGTGCTTCGTTTCCGAGATACAGGGTGTTCAAGTAATTCTCCTGAAAATGTTTTTTTATGAATATTTTCGAAACGTCTAAAGATAAACAAACGATAATTTACACAGGATCTTAACTTTTTATGCTTTTTAAGACAAAATGACAACTATGTACGAAAATCATTCAGGAGCGGGTGAAACTGGGGGGGGGGGTAGGTATAATTTAGCCCCAACTTTATTGTGTGACACTTTTACATTAATTTATGAGCAGATCTTAAAAATTTGAAGTTTTCTACACAAGAAAAGTCTCTTGTGTTTTTTCTCTAAAATTATCAGTTTTTGAGTAAATCTTATCTGAACTTTATTAATTAGTAACCACTATTACCAGCATTCCTGGTATGCAAGAGTGTGCCATGATTGTAATGTTTGTAACAAATGAAAAATAATCTAGCATGCAATGCCAGAGTGACAATAATGACATTTTTGTTTTTTGTGTTTTCTCTAGTAGTTCTGTAGTTTTATTATTTCCTTTTGGAAAAAGTGTTCTAGTGAACAGTAAAAAATGGTCATGTTTAGTAATGTGGAGTACGCGGATATTCATGGATATTGTAATGGAAATGCGAATATCGCAAAAGATTTCCTAATAGAAGGAAACCATCTAAAGATGTTTTTATTCGAACTCACCTAGAATTTAGAAATGTTGGACTTAAAAGAGGTCCAAGAAATGAAGAATAGCGAAATGGGCGATTTAAAAACATAATTTTAACCGTAATGGATCGGTTAATTTTAATAATTTAAGAATCTGGGCTCATCGGAATCCTCATATAATTCGCCCTAGAACACATCCTTCCTCCCCGTTTAAATGGACCATTATTTAATGATTTTAAAAAAAAACATTTTTTTCAATATTTCGAGGATATTCCTCTTAATTTAAGAAACGAACGCTGGTCTCAAATAGACGGAGCTCCTGCACATTTTGCTGTTGAGAACCGTTTGTGGGTAAACAATAATTATCCTGAACAGTGGATCGGTCGATTAGGTGCAAGAGCCTGGCCACCCCGTTCACCGGATTTAACTCCAGTTGATTTTTTTTTCTGGGGCTATTTAAAGGACAAAGTCTACGCAAACCCTGTAAACACAAGAGAAGAGTTAATAGAAAGAATTCTCGAAGAATGTGAAAATTTGCGGGCTAATCCTGATTTCATTCGTAAAGCTACACACTCTGTACGCAGATGTCAGAAATGTGTTGATGCTGGCGGAATGCACTTTGAACAACTCTAGTAATTTGTAATTTACCTTACTTTAATCTAATTCATTGTTGTCTAATAAAAAATAATGTAATCAAATTTTGTTTTACTGTCATTGTTTTTTCTGTTCTGCTAAAATATTCATAAAAAACTATTCCCGAATTATGTTCAGATAAGATTTACTCAAAAACTGATAATTTTAGAGAAAAAACACAAGAGACTTTTTTATGTAGAAAACTTCAAATTTTTAAGTTCTGCTCATAAATTATTGTAAAAGCGTCACATAATAAAGTTGGGGCTAAATTATACCTAGGCCCCACCAGGTTCACCCGTTCCTGATTGATTTTCGAGTTGTCTATTTGTCTTAAAAAGCATAAAAAGTGAAATTCCTATGTAAATTATCATTTGTTTATCTTTAGACGTTTCGAAAATATTCATAAAAAAACGTTTTCAGGAGAATTACTTGAACACCCTGTATCTTGAAAACTAAGCACTTCCCGACCCATGTTTCTTATTTTGGAAAGTTGTATTACTTAGTGAAGTTTGGCCTATGCAATTCGGGACACCCTGTATATCTCGGAACATTTTCAGTAATTGATAAGAAATATTAGTTAGTATTTAATTAGGTATACAAACCAAAACTTTACACAGTGCTTCCCCTCTAATGCAGTAAATCATAATGTATGTATAGTGCAGTGAAATCATGTACCTGCCAGGCGGCAATGTGTAGAAAGAAATCTCAGTAATAACCGAAGAGAGGAACACAACAAAGGATAAGTTTTTACTATCTTATTTAAATTAGTAACAAACTCCCGATTTGCAATTAACAAGTGTACGCAGTGTAGCATGTAAAATTGTTTGCATTGTAATGTTATATGCCAAATTTCTTAGAATTACAAGTTATGCTCTCAATGGGCCGTCCTCAGCTGTATGGGGTATAAATTACGGCCAGACCAATAAATTCTGTAACGCTTCTCTTAACACTTGAGTGAAATAACTATTTGAAACACAAAATAAATTACAGTGTCATATTCATTCGAGATAAAAAATAATGATGTAAATATTTGTATTTGAAATAGTAAATAAAAAATAGCCCTGTCGGCGAAAAATCTTTTTAAGCTTTCATTTCAAATAAATAATTACTTCCACATCCAGTGGAAGTATAGTAACGACAAAAAAAATTTTAAAATTTTTATTGTTCAAATAGTCTTAGAATGTTATGAAACGTCGAGATTTTAAGTTTGAGCAAAAAAAAATTTCTGTCTGTCTGTCGGTCTGTCGGTCTGTCGGTCTGTCGGTCTGTCGGTCTGCCTGTAACTCATTCTGTGCGCACGTTCACTCTGGAACCGTTCAAGATATTGACTTGAAATTTGGTACACATATGTACTTTAACGAGATCTGGAACTAGATTTTCATCTTCTTCCGTCGAAGGGTTGGGGGGTAAATTTGGGGTAAATAGCTAAATCAAGCAGGTAAGAGTCCAGAAAATTGGTATTTAGTATATACAAGAGAAGCTAAGGTCTCAAAAAAATTTTTGGCATTAGTCTCCCCCATTACTTACCACCCCCACCTCATTATTAAAGGGGATGAAAAAAATTGTGATTTAGTGTGTGTACAAGAACCAGAAACCTCAAAATATTTTTTTACTTCATCCACCCCTACTACCACACCTCTGTCACCACCCCCACACTACTAACGATGTGGGGTATCGTTTTATAGGTTTTTGGGGTAGAGGATTTAAAATATTATGTTATTAAAGGTCCATAAGCAATTATTTCCACATACAAAATTTTTTCGTTGTGAGTGACTTGGATAGAAAATCTGGATGTGGAAGTAGTGATTCTTTGGGCAGCGGTTTTTTAATGATTATTCCAAATAACATACTTATTTCAAAGCGTAGTATTCTAAATTTTTAATTTACATTTTAAATCTTCAAGATGAAGTAAAAAGCGGAATATTTATAAGACATTGTATTAGTTGATTCATTAGCTATAATAGTATGGCGAGAACGTAGCGAATGTTGAGCTCAAATTGGTCAAATGGCATTATTAGTTTTGCGTCCTATTTTGTTTTGCTATTTTGTTGATTCTGACTGGTCAATTTACTGAACAGCCTATTCAATAGTTTGAATTAGCGACATTATCCAACTACTCACAAAAGCAATAAGGCGAAAACAGCAACATAAAACATCAACACTACTAGGAGCGAAGACAGTTACAAAAAGGATAGAAATACACTCAATGAAGTACCTACTTAAAAAGCCTCATGCATGCTCAAAAAAAAAAGGAAAAGAAAGGAAAAGGAAAAGAATTCCTATAAGAAATTTCTTTTTTTAATGACTGTTTATACTTTACATCTGGTAAGGCTCCGGTAAGGTGAGGAATTTTATTAAAAAGTTTAGGACAGCAATAATAACAAGCAAAAAAGAAACAAGAAATAATAACTCCAGAAAACACAAAAATAATGTATCCACTACAGAACGTAGGAACGAAGGCACATCAACTACTGGTACAAAAAATTCTCAGCGGCGGGAGCTGTCTATATGGAGCACTAAGCTATCAGTTAGAAGGAGAAAACATAACAACCCCGGCACACACCAACGCTATGAAAAATCAAGAAAAATGTCCATTATACTATTAGGACACATGCAGGAAAAGACGATCAGACGGAAGTGGACAAAAGCATTACAAGAAAAACTTTACTCCGCACATGGCCTAATGAAAATGGAAACGCGCTGAAAAACCTAGCACACATGTTTGACTTAACAATAAGAAATGCATGGGGCAAAAGCCAAACCTGCATTGACACTTGGAGTAATGGAAGCTGAATCTCACAAATAGATCATATCCTGGTAAGCAGAGAGATGAGGATCAAGAATGTAAAAGCGCTAACACTGCAGCAGCAAACTAAAAATAGACCATGTTACACGTGGAAAACAACAATCGAGAGGATCATGAATAAACTGGAGAAGAAAAGCGAGGGGAAAAATGAATTCCACAAAAAAAACAGCAGGGATATATATTCTACCAGAATCAAAACGGAGAGATAAGAAGACTCAGAAAAGAAGAAAAGAAGAAAAAGAGAGGTATCGATAAGCTAAGAATATTGGGGCCAATATGACAAAAAATGTAGCTATATATTTTTTTATATTTCTCATTATTTTAGTAAAATACAGGACACTAACTTAACGCTACAATAAATTAAAAGTAAAAATGACTAAATTTGATTAAATAAAGTATATTTAATATTTTCAATATATTTTTTCTTTAAAATGCTAAGAATCCTATCATGTAATTCAATACTTCGTCAGTATTAGCTAGAAGAGTAGTTGTTTTGATTGATTCTCCAATAATTTTTTAAAGTATTTACCTGACTAGTGCCCACGTTAGGGCAACAATATACAGAAAGTAGGTATTTTCATAATAAATGAAAAGTGTGTAAGTTGTGATTTGCATAATACCTAAATAATATTCTCTAATCATGATAAAAGCAAATAAATAAAAAATAATTAATTGTAAAAATGACTACGTTTTCTTTACGAGAAAAATCGACAAACTGAGGTCAAAATTGCTTTTTTTTTTTTGGAAAATTATACCCTTTTTTACTATATCGAGTTTTTTTAGACATGAGCGCATTTTTTAGCAGTTTAATTTTTGTATTTTTATATTTGTTGACGTCTAAAGAACAACATGTAAAAAATTACCATGCAAAAAAATGCGCTCCTGTCACGTCTAAAGAACAACATGTAAAAAATCACCATGCAAAAAAATGCGCTCCTGTCTAGAAAAACTCGATATAATAAAAAAGAGGTACAATTTTACGAAAAAAAAAAAACAATTTTGACCTCAGTCTGTCGAAGAAGACGTAGTCATTTTTACTTTATATAAAACAAATATAGTTCAATTTTATGTCATATTGGGGTCAATTTTCTTACCTTATCGATACCCCTCCTTTGTAGAAGCAGAAATACAAAAAGAAGAGCACAAACAGCAGAGACACACCTACACCGCCCATCCCTACTCCTGTACCATGCGTCGTGTGGCTCTCGCTGCTGACAACAAGCACGACCCAAATCCAACTCAGCATCGGAAACCGAGGAATCAAAAGACTCAGAAAAAGAAGATTCGAAGAAGCAGAAACACAAAAAGAGGAGCATAAACACTCCATATTAAGACACAACACATATTTCACAAGAAGACGGCAGATGCCCAGAAACAAAAACACAAAAAAGCTCCCTCACGACACAATGCGGTAACGCATCTCACAAATGCCTACATCTCCCATCCCATATTCATTTACCATTCGCCATATGGCTCTAGCTACTGGCAACAAGCATGACCTTAGTCCAACCCAGCGTGGACGTAGCAGGCTCAGCTGTGTAACCCTGGGAGTGGCAGCAATGCCTACCGCACGCTGGTAAATCAATCAATCAATCAACTCTTTTTGGAACTGATGAGTATATCTCAGGATGTGAGAAAGGGAGAAAAGAGTTTTTTGCAAATATTCCGGACAATGTTTATTAAACAGTGTATTAATTCAATTAGTTATAGTGTACAGTCACAAGGTAACGGACACTTCGATAAAGTTATATTTTGATAAAAACGAAACCAGTAAACCATAGGAAAAATTCAAAAAACTGTATTTACTTAAAAAAAATACTGTAGCACTCTAAACCTCCTAAATATTTCTTTATAAGTAATACCACTATTATAGGCGTGGTAATTTAAATTTTGTTCAATTTAATTTTTGCTTTGAAACTGTACTTCGTCAGAAACCACACATAAATAAATAAATAATTATTTCTAAAGTTCTATTTCTTACAGCTAGTGTGGATGCATATGTTTGTATACCTTACTTTTATTGAAATAAGTAAAGGGGTCATGTAGGAATGCGAACGTTGGGGACGTCTCTGGAACATCTACATCTAGACAGCGCTTCACCATTATTGTCAACTCCCTAGTTTATTAGGTTCTGCCGACACTCAATAAAACCGAATACGTGAACGGAAAGAAAAAATCCCAAAGTCCTCGGCCAATTTCAAATTTGTAAAATTCTTAGAAAGATTCAGAGCAACAGAACTAGCGTATCTTAAGTGTACAAAATGCTCGAAATGTGGCATGTAACACGACTACAAGATATTCTATGATTTCAATAGCTGTAACTTGATCAATTTAAATTAATAGTTTGACTTTGATACGTTATCCTTATAAATAGTATACTAGACGAAAGAAAATTAATGAAGTTGTAAATCGAAATAATGACTAAATTTTTACGAGCTTTTATTTAACCTTTTTAGGGTCAAATTGTATTCCAATTTTTACCTAGAAGAAGAAGGCTGAAATTCACGTCATCTGATACATGAAAAAAATCAACGAGTTAGCCGAGAATCAAATAGTAAGACAAAATATTCGGGGGCTTTTGGGCCGCAAGACAAGCTCGATATTTATAAAAAAGAAGGCACAAATTTACGTCATAAGGTACATGAACATTTTTTTCGCCAAATTGTTTGTTTCCAAGCTGTATTCAGAAAATTCCATCATAATTTTTGTGGGCTTGACCGCAAGGCAAAATTTTTTGTTAAGAAAGCCGAAATTTATGTCTTATGGTACATGAAAAAAATTAACGAGGTATTGCGCGGATGCGTCCTCTTAGCCGAGAACCGAACAGTAAGACAAAATATTCGGAGGCTTTTGGGCCGTAAGACAATTCAGATATTTACAAAAAGGGCCAAAATTTACGTCATAAGGTACATGAAAATTTTTTTCGACAACCTGTCCATATTTTATTCAAGAAACTCCGACGTAAGACATAATTTTTGTGGGCTTAACTGCTGTAAGACAATTTTTTTGTCTCAAGAATAAAAATTTACTTTATACTGTAGGTACATGAAAAAACCAACCAGGTAATGTGTGGAAACCACCCGGTGGGTCTGGGGGCTAAGACAAGTTTTATATCTCCAAAAGGGGCTAAAATTTGGGTCCAAGGGTAAATGAAAATTTCTCTACCCAACTTGTTCGCTTCGATATTTCATTAGGCGACCCGAGAGGAGACCCTCATAAGACAATATTTTTGTGGGCCTAACTCATGCGACAACTGGGTAATTTGGGTAATACAAAAATATACAAAAACGGTTTCCAAAAATTGTTTATACACCGGTTCGGGAAATAATCAGGCATAAGGTACTTTTTCTGTTTTACTTCATAAAATAAAACAGGGTGATACATCGTAAGCTACGATAATAAAATAGTATTTTAAAAATCTAGTTTCTCAAAACAAGAAAATTTTGACTTATAAGTTTTTTAAGTAAAAAATAAAATAGATTATTTCATAAATGAATTTCAAATTTAAAACGAAATAAGTATGTACCAGTTTGTCACATTTATATCTAATCAAACTTGAAATATAACATATATTACAATTAAATTTCAAGTGCAACAGACTATCTAGTAAAATTAGTGATTCAGTAGTTTGTTTTTACAATTAATTATTTTTTATTTATTTCCTTTCACCATGATTAGAAAATACTATTTAGATATTAAGCAAATCACAACTTACACACTTTTTTATTTATTTATAAATAAAAAAGTGTGAAAGTTGTGATTTGCTTAATACCTAACTATTTTCTAATCAGTAGTTTATAGACAATCTTCAATTGAAGTAATTAATATAGCAACAATAAATGCTCCTTATCCTTCACCGTGGTTAGGATAGAATAATAAAATATATTTACAACGAAAGATAGAACAACAGCAGCATTTTTGGACTCCGACATTCTTACTTTGTCGCATGTCACAGCCATATAGGTTTCCCTACAGAGATGGGGCAGGCGTGCCACGTGACCTGTTTTATTCATATTTTCAATTTCCTTTCGCTGTTTTTCACGTTAAGCAAGTAATGTTTACTTTCCGTTATCCCACCCATGTTACACGGGCATTTATAATTCACTAAGCCCTAGACGTAATACGTAATGTTACTGCAAGAAAATAATAAAAGAATATAGAAACCCAGAATGAGGATATTGATATAGAGTTACAGTAAAGAATACTTTATATAGGATTTTGCAAGCAGCCGAAAAAATAATGTGTGAAAAATCAAAAACCTACTCTGGGTATGCTAGAAGTTACGGAACTTTAAAAGAATTAATTCACAAAAACTTGATAATTGTGCATGGAACTTTAATAATATAATATTTGAAATCCTCTACCCTAAAAACCCATAAAACGATATCCCACATCGGTAGTGGGGTGGGGGTGGATGAAGTAAAAAAATATTTTGAGGTTTCTGGTTCGTGTACATACACTAAATCACATTTTTTTTCATCCCCTTTAAAAAGGTGGTTGGGGTGGTAATGGGGGTGGCTAATGCCAAAAATTTTTTTGACACCTTAGCTTCTCTTGTATATATTAAATACCAATTTTATGGACTCTTAGTTGCTTGATTTACCCATTTACCCCAAATTTACCCCAATTTACCCCCAACCCTTCGACGGAACAAGATGTAAATATAATCTAGTTCTAGATCTCGTTAAAGTACATACGTGTACCATATTTCAAGTCAATATCTTAAACGGTTCCAGAGTAAACCTGCGCACAAAAAAAAAGGTTACAGACAGACAGACAGACAGACAGACAGACAGACAGACAGACAGACAGACAGACAGACAGACAGACAGACCGACAGACAGACTTCAACGGTTTGGCATAGCCACTCTCTTTTTGCATTTGATTGTCTATAGCAGGTATTTTCAGTGAGTTGATTTCCTGTCTCAACAATCCAAGGGACCCCGCACATTTTCTTATATAAAATGGCTCTGGCTGAAATTTTCTGAATCTTTAGTATGTTATAAATTGAAATATCCTAAATAAAACTGTAAAGGTCCCAATTCAATCCTATGACTAGTCTTTGACGTACAGGGGTTGAAGTTAAAACGTAGCTTTTTTCATAAAACATGTTTGTGGCAATTTAAGGTTTCGATTGTAATTTTCTTGCATGAATGTTATTTATTTAAATATAATATATCTTAACAAAATATTTGTTCAGATACAGCGCGAGTCACAAATAAAATGGGGCGAATTTCAGTTAATTTTGATTAAAAAAATAGTATGATGTAGTATTCGACCAACTGAACAAAGTTTACAGGCCCAACATAGAAAACTGGACATTTTGTAGCATGCATATTGCTGCTTCATAAATTATAACATAATTTAACTCAAGCGTGAAAAACCGCGAAAGTTTCAAATATTGTTTCTTAAATTTATTTCATAACAAACACAACGGTATGCAACCGTCTAACTTAACTTTAAGAATGGAGAGGGTAAAGAGACGGCACGATTTACATACTACGAGTAAGCGAACAGAACTAAATTTTCTCCGTTACATGAAGCTTGGTACTTCGTAATTGTCTACTAAATTTTTGAATAGTGATGTGTCTTCATTAAGTTTCTTTTTACGACTTCAACATCGAAAGTCCCTCTTCATGAACATGAAGCAGGCCTAATTGTTTTTCACCGGTTTAATGCGTAAGTAATTTATAAAGAAATATTTTTTTTTGTAACTTAAATTTGGCAAAGGCCATTTTGCAGCAAGTCACGCTTACACTTCATTTCTTTCCAGGGTTTTCCATTTAGATGGAAATCTTGTCAATTTAGATGCAAATCTTTTCAATTTAGATGCAAATCTTTTCAATTTAGATGCAAATCTTCTAATATTAGATGCAAATCTTCTAATTCTGGATGCACGTTGTAGACATGCATTCTAGATAAGTTTCTTTAAAGTCACGTTAAAGTTTGGGTTGGAAACTTTTTTTTAATCATCTAATGGGGTTGTCTTTCTTCTCCTCTACGTAATTAGAAGAAGGAATGTATATATTAGTCTAGGACAACTTTTTTTTGGAGATTGCGACGGTAATATGGTAGGATAGATGTAAATTGTCCTTATGGAATTTCTGGAAGCGTCGAATATGGTAATGGGAACTTCTTGACTTAATATTGGGCTCATCTAAAAATCAGCGATTACGTCACTGTGGGTTGGATTTCACCATCATCATCTCTCACTTGGAGTCGCTACTTTAATTCACTGAGAATTCCAGATAAGTGTCGCAAATACATTTTTTATCTAATGTTTTGTTATATATATATCTCATATTTTTATGCTTTAACATTTTTAGAGTTCTTTAAAGAATCAAATTGCAAATGTTTTTTTTTTGAAATTATTTCAATTTTCAATTTTATCTTTAATATGTTTTCAACCAACAATTAGTATTTTCAATCATTATTTAGGTATAAATTATCGGCGTAACATCTAACTGAAAACAAATATATAAAAAGCTCTGTAAAGACTTTGTGATCACAATTTCTACGAAACGCTTATATTTAAATAATTAATAATGACCTTTAAACACCATATTGTCGGATCATGTTTAAGACAATATTTTAAATAATATGTACATAACATATTATCGTCCATTCGTTTTCTCTTTTGTACATAAATTTGTTTAATTTTAAGGCCTCAGTTTAGTATTTTGATACAAACCATTTTGATACAAATTATACAAACTATTTTGATACAAATTATAAAAACCATTTTGATACAAACCAAACTATGCAAACCATACAAACTATACAAATCATTTAGATAATACCTACTGAATTAATTAATTAATCTTTTTGTAAAAGAAAAGTTGAATATCTTTTAGAAATATTTACAAGTATTAATCTAATCTTGATTTTTGCTAAATTTGGAATATTAATTTACACTTTTTTTAGTCAACAATTTATACTTTCTTTATAATTTGATTAGTTTATCTTTCTTGTAATCAAACTTCACTCTTAGTGTAAATTACGAATATAGAAAGATTGGCGCCCCGCCTCTCTAGGAAAATTATCATTATACAAGTCAAATCAACATCTCTTTAAGATAAATTATAAAACATCTGTCATATATTAATTACAATCTACCAAATACGTAAAACCATTTGTAAAGTGTTTTCTGACCCATGACTCGTCTACCGAGTCTCTGAGCTGCTGGTGTAGTAACTTTTTTTTCTCTAAATCTCGAACACATTACAGAAAAATTAATAATTTATTAAACATTAATGAATTAATGTTACAATTTTTCAAGAAATTTGTCGAAGTCGGTAAAACGTCCTTATGCAGGTTCAAATTATCAAGGAAACCGAACATTTTTGTAATAGGCACTTTTAAGAAGCACTTTTATCTCTATCCTGAAGGCGCTAGCATCCAGTTATGCGTTTTTTTTTTTCACTATTTATTTACATCTTGTGAACCAGTTCAGATGAGCATGCACTGCATCGTGTGAAACGTAATGATTTGTCGGTATTCTTGTGTAAGACGAAACAATGCCTAAGTGATGAATTTTTACAGGTAATCTTTCGATATTCAAGTCTTCAAGCTGTTAGCATGAGTAGTAGCTTAGTGAAGCATTCTCTCATGATGCGTTTTGTACGTGAAAATATTGGTTTAACTTCCACTACAAGAGAACAGTACATTGAGAGACATGTTACTAAATTTGCCAAAGAGCTCTACAATCCTGATACAACTAATCCGATTGCAATTGTCTATATCGATGGCACGTACAGCTATATTCCCAAAAGCAGCAACTTTAGAACATTGCGACAAACATATTCAAAACATAAGAGATGCCGTTTAGTAAAACTGACTTTGGTTGTAGCACCAGATGGATATATTTTAGATATCCATGGGCCATATTTTGCCGATTTTTATAATAATGACGCAGCAATTTTAAGAAATAAAATAGATAAGGATGCCCATGGGTTGCAGGATTGGTGCCAGCCAGGAGACATTTTTGCCTTAGATAGATTCTATCGGGACGTGACTTAAATAGTTGAAGACTTGGGAATAGATTGAAGGAATGCCGCCACTGCTTGCACCAGGACAATCTCAACTAGATAGTGAGGATGCAAATCAATCGAGGCTGATTTCCAAAACTAGATGAATAGTGGAAGGGAAATCGGCCATATAAAATAAATTTTTCAGTTTTTTCAAAACATGTTGCTAATATTGGGTCTTTTTACCGAATTGCTGGGGCCATAATATATCGCTACAGGGGGTTGATTCAAATGGATGGAGCCAATGTTGGGTTGGCACGTGAAATGAAAACAATGAATAATATGGTTATCGTAATGCAGCCAAGAGTAGAGGTGAAAAACCTTCGAACTCGAAATGGTAGATGAAATCAATTGAAGCAAAATCATTTAGCCGATTTTCCAAAACTTTCCATTAACTATCTTAAATGCAGAACATTCGAGATATATCAATTACAATTGTCTCCCTCCTATATCCAAGATAGACTGCAGAGAGAAGAGACCGACGTAATTGAGTTAGACGAGCTTATAGAAGAACCTGAGCTGATACGTTTGCGAATTTATTCTATATTTCGCAACGCTACCAAATATCAAATGTGGAGCTTAACAAGATGATACAGAAGACGATGGAGACGATGAGGGAAATGAGTTAATTTCTAGCTACTACTGCACATGTAAGACTGGCGCTAGAACTCTGAGAACATGTGCATGTAGCCAGACTTCTATGGTATCTAAGAATATGCTCGACATACCTTCAACGTGAAATATCCAAGTATGGCGCTTTTGGAAAACATTTGTATGCTGCTAATAGGCCACAACAACATAATCCTATACGAGACATGTTATTAATTAATGTTTCTCTTTTTCTTGTTAACCCCTGACCTCAAAAGAGGAGTGTTATAAGTTTGACGCGTATGTTTGTATGTTTGTTTGTCTGTCTGTCTGTCTGTCTGTGGCTTCATATTTCTTCAACGGGAGATATGATTTTCACGTAGTTTTTTTTTACTTGAAAGAGTATTTTGTCGAGAAGGTTACAGACCTTATTAGATTTTGATGTTTGGTTGCCATGTTGAACTTCTCTAGAAATTGTCCGATTGAAGTAAAATTGAAAATGTGCAGACTATGGTAGCCGAACATGATTTAGGCCTCATTTTGATTCGGTTATATGAAACTGGTACGATTAGATACATTGATCGGGGGTTTTTAAAGATTTTCTATTTTACTTGTTATTGGATATATGCTTATGATCTATCATTATCCTTAAACACGTATTATTTGCTTGTTACATTATTTGTTGCTTCTTACTAAATATAGTAGTTAATAGCGACGTGCACTGTTCACTTTTATCGTACGTTAGAAACATGAGGCGTCATTATTTGCACACACAAAAACGCATAATTGGATGGTAGCGCTTTCAGGATAGAGATGAAAGTGTTTCTGAAAAGTACTCATTACAAAAATAAATGTTCAGTTTCCTTGATAATTTGAACCCGCATAAGAACGTTTCACCGACTTCGAATAAGATTTTGTTGAAAAATAGTTTTCTATGTAACGTAAACTTTGTTCAATTCGTCGAATACTACATTATACTATTTTTTTATCAAAATTAACCGAAATTCACCTCATTTTATTTGTGACTCGCTCTGTATATGAACAAATATTTAGTCAAAATATATTATTTTTAGTTAAATAAATAACACCCATGCAAGAAAGTTATAATTATAATCGAATCCTTAAATTGTTGTTTTAATCAGGAGATCTCAATTTATAACATGCTAAAAATTCAGAAAATTGCACTGAGAGCCGTTTTAAAAATGTGCGGGGTCCTTTAAAACAATGCATGTGCTTCTTTTTTCTACAGTTAGTTATATTTTTTTAACTTTTCAGTTATGTAAAGCCTTAAGACATAAATCACTACACTAATTACATCACTAATGAATCTACTAGGTATGTAGGAGTAGAATAATTATAACAATTTATTTTATTCTACCTCGATCTCGTTCCCACCCAGACCTTCAACTGCCGTGGAGCCTTGGCTAGCGGATGTCCGTCTGGATACAGAAACGAGTGTCGAGAAGAAATTGTACGCTAACGTATGGAATAAATTTGATTTGATTTGGTTTGGTTTTTAAATTTTAGCTATGGCGGAGAAATTTCTATAAAAATTAATTTTGCAATTTAGTAAATAATATTATTTTAAAATTCCTACTCTGTAATAGGAAATTTCATCATAGCTTATATTAATATTTTAAGAAGTTGGAATGACGTTATAATAAGACAAGAATTTACAATTTTCCTTGTTTCAAGACAAGTACGATATCATGTCATGAAATTCTTGAAGATTACTCTTTTTACGATCCACAAAACAATACGGTTATTAGGTAGGAGCTAACTTTGGAATTATTTATTAAATCTCCTAGTTTACCTATAATGTTACGGCAAGAAATTAAATGTTTAATGTTGCCGTTTAAGGAAAGAATAAACGATCGTACAATGAGGATATAAAAGTAAAATAGAGTAAGGTATAAACAACTCGAATTAATGTTCTCGATGAGAGGTTTTTAATGAGTCTCAAGATCTTTAAATTTAAATGCAAATAAATATACAATTATACTGTTTTCCAAAAAGAAAAAAATCACAAGTAGAATTGGTGGAAAAATTTTAGTCATATAGGTATACAGTGTGTCCCACTTTTCACGGTAACACATACGTAGCTCAGTTATTAATAAATTTATTTTAAACTTGGTTAAGGCATACACCTCTTGAAGGTAACTAAAAGCGCATATACCTATTTAATTTATTCCATAGACGTGCGGACTAAGGGGGCGAAGATGAGAAATTTTCAGGTAAATTGTATTAGGGATTTTTTTTAAAGATTACCACCATCTCATAGGGCATCCTTTAAAACCCCTTTGCGCCAAATTTTGATAAAGTATCTCTAGTAGTTTTAAAGATATAAACAGGTACATATGACGTTTTGTCAAGAATTAATGGCCTTTAACTCGGAACGAGGTGAATTTAGAAACAAAGTTATTTCACATTTTTTGCTACAAATTTGAAGTAATAACCAAAATATCTTCGTACTCGCCAAAAACGCTAAGAAAATTCTGCCCATTTATACAGGCCCTATACAGTTTACTTGTTTTAAATCTAGTCACCTTTGAAATCGTAAAGATATTTTAACAAAATTTGGCACAAAGGGGTTTTAAAGGATGCCGTATGAGATGGTGGTAATCTTAAAAAAAAATCCCTAATACAATTTACCTGAAAATTTACCCCATTTTCACCCCCTTAGTCCGCATAACTATGGAATAAATTAAATGGGTATATGCGCTTTTAGTTACCTTCAAGAGGTGTATACTTTAACCAAGTTTAAAATAAATCGATTTATTATTAACTGAGCTCCGTAGGTGTTACCGTGAAAAGTGGGACACACTCTATACAGTGCAGGGCAAGAAGTTCTTGAGAAGTATGCATAAAACTGTTTTAAATGCTTTTATTTTACTTCACTTGTTATTGTCAGTATCAAGTCTTTCAATTGATTTTTGAGATAGATTTCGTCCATTTGGAGCTTCCTCAATTTTCCACAAACATCTTTACTCTCCATGGCAGTACAATATTATGAGCAGCTTAGCTGAACTGAATTTTTTTGAGTTTGTAAATTGTAAACTTATAAAGGATGAGTGTCTCAAAATTTTGAAAAAGTAAAATATTTTTATATTATTATATTATATTATATTAAACTGCTGCCCAAGAAATCACTACTTCCACATCCAGATTTTCTATCCAAATCTCTCACAATGAAAAAATTTTGTATATGGAAATAATTGTTTATAGAACTTTAATAATATATTATTTGAAATCGTCTACCCCAAAAACCCATAAAACGATATCTCACATCGGTAGTGGGGTGGGGGTGGTGATAGGGAGGTGGTAGTGGAGGTGGATGAAGTAAAAAAATATTTTGAGTTAATTTCTAGCTACTACTGCACATGTAATGTTTGGTTCTTGTACACACACCTCTTAAATGATATGGTAGGGTGGTGGTAATAGTCTCAAAAATTTTTTTGAGACCTTAGCTTTTCTTGTATATGCTAAATACCAATTTTATGGACTCTTACCTGTTTGATTTACTTCTTCACCCCCCATTTATCACAATTTACCTCCCAACCCTTTGACGAAATAAGATGAAAATATAATCTAGTTCCAGATCTCGTTGACTTTTTACGTTTATCAAAAACACGCAATGGCACAGCATATTATGCGATAAAGTTTTTTAACGCTCTACCATGTAATGTAAAGGAACTGGATTATAAATCTTTTAAAACTGTTGCAAAATCATTTTTAATTGACAATGCTTTCTTCTCATTAAACGAATTTTTTAATGCTGATTTTTCAACTATATCGATTTATGTAACTAACGTATAATATATGTTTGCTTATTTGTTTGTTTGTTTGTTGTAAACTCAAATTCAAATTATATTTGTTTTTTATTTTTTTAGATTATGTATATATTACAATTATATTTAAATTTATTCATGATTATATATTATGTATATGTACAATGTACACTTATACTACTTTGGCATTCTGTATGCCTATATTAATTAATACATATTTTTTTAATCAATATCTTAAACGGTTCCAGAGTAATCATGCGCACAAAAAAAGTTACAGACCGACAGACGGACAGTCAGACAGAAATTTTTTTTCGCTCAAACTTAAAATCTCGTCGTTTCATGACATTCTAAGCCTATTTGAACAATAAAAACTTTCAAAATTTTTTTGTCGTTACTATACTTCCACTAGATGTGGAAGTAATATTATATTATATTACATTACATTACATTATATTATATTATATCATATTATATTGTATTATATATTTATATACATTGCGTACATTTCTATCCTTTTTTTAATTGTCTTTCCTCTTAATAGTGTTGATGTTTTATTTCGCTGTTTTCGTCGTTGTATTTGCAAGTAGTCCCTTCCTGCTCTTCTCAAAAACTTCTTCTGTTGTCTTTTGTTGTTGCCGCGTTTTTTACTCCATATGCCATCGTTGGCCGTATGACGACTATGTACATATATTTGGTAAGGTCCCATAATAGTTTATTTTCCTCAATGAACGGTATGATTGCCCTTGTGGCTCTGAATGCCGTTTTGATTATCTTCTTTACTGATTCTCCCCGTTCTAGTTGGTTCGTCAGGTTTGTTCTTTGGTACTTCAATTTGTTCGTTGTTCTTAGTATTTATCTATTTTGTGTTCCTCTCCGCTGGTTCAACTCTCTTTTGATGACGGTCTCGCTCCATTATTGGGGTTTTCTTGGAGTTTATTTTCAGTCCAGATGTGTCCCGAGGCGGCTTCATGTTTTCTAAGCAGTTGAGTATGTATTGTTCTTTTTTTTGCTGGGATTACGAGATCATTGGCGTAGAACACACACATACGCCGATGATCTAGCGGTGGTATGCGTGTTGCAGATTTATTTCAGAAGAATGGTATTTTCTAATGTTTTATTAGAAAATACCATTTTTCTGAAAGAAAATTGCTGAAGTGCTGTGAGAATTCAGTTTTGACGCAATATACCAACAATGCCCCATTGGTTAGAAAAAAAATCGCTTTGCACATTAAACACATAGATGGTTATAAAAAAATGCATTTCACTTTACACTCCGGCACACTCACGGAATTTGAAATTAGGTTCTGGTATCTCTCATTTAATCAGTTTTATGTATCAATATGCGAAGCGGGGCGCTTTAGAAGTTCATTTTACTTTCATTTGGATAAGTTATTTAATATCGCCATAGTATATTCAAATTTAATTAAACTAGCCTAGTATATTCTAGATGAATTTCACATATGCAGCACTTCATGAATGCAGCTGTATTTCTGTGCACAACAAAGTTCCATCTCCATCTCTGAAAGATAATTTATGTCGAAAATAATTACAGTTACACTAACATTTTGATAAATCCTCTGGCATTACAAACAATTTGTTTTGCTGCAAAAACATCTAAGGCATTCCAGCTTTACTAGCTTCAGCGTGTACGCTCGTTGCTATGCCGAGTAAGCCTTTCCTCTACAGTGTGGGAAGAAAATACGGCTGATGAACGATACGCGACGTTGAAAATAAATATTTCGTGTTTATAAGCGAATTATTTTGAGAGAATGTGGGCTGAATTAAATAAGGTTGCTATTAGGCAAAAGAACTTGCTAGGATTGTGATATCAATAGTGATTGGAATTTTATCGGAAAATTTTTGTCGAGAGTGTAGTTGCCTAGTAATATGAAGAGTGCAAATTAACAGTTTTCAGATTAAATTCGAAGCGCCTTAGAGCGAGTGATTTAATCTTTGATAATAAACTGTCCAGTTTACAGGAATTGTATTATAGTAGAGTTTAAAACAAAATCATTGTTGACTTCCGTGGAACACTGAAAGGTAAAAATGTGCTACCTACGCCATTACATAGTACTTGACGTGTAAATACACCTGGGGATGTTACCCACAAAATAAATATATAGATACAAATTTTAAAGATTTATATTAAAAATATTAAAAATTATATTTTTTAAGATATATAACATTTCATAAAATAATCCATTTCTTTTGTTATTATTTTTTGATCCTTGGTTACTCAAAAATGGTTAACTCAAAAGAATCCTCAAGTTGAGGTAAGTGAGCTACTATACACAATTAATTAAAACTGTCGGTGGCGAAACGCACTTTTTTAACAAGTATCGGTGTGACATCATATTTGTCAACCAATAAAAAGGCAGGTTTAACTCTGTCAATACTGACAGTTGCGATTTTAGTCCCTTTATTTAAAGCAACTAATTTATTTGTACGGGACAAAACTTTAAATGGACCTTCGTACAAAGGAGAGAAAGTAGGTTTAAAACGTTATCTGTGAACAAATACGAAATCACTGGTGAAAAGGTCAGGACTGACAAAAGATTTATGATCAACGTGGTGAACTGGAGAAATAAAAGTTAAATTACTAAAATAAGTGCGCAATTTGTCGATAAAATAAGGAATATCAGGACAATTATATGATTATAGTCGCAAAGTCTGACCAAAGAGTTCAGCTGAAGAGCATTGTAAATCATCTTTGGGGACAGTTCTAAAAGCCAATAATACAACAGGAAGTTCATCTATCCAATGTGAGGTGTTAGCTTTAACAATTAATGCAGCTTTAAGACTTCTATGGAATCGTTCCACCATGCCATTACTCTGGGGATGGTAAGTGGTGGTACATATTCTATGGAACCATACAAATTTTGCAAATCCATTAAATAATTTTTATTTATATTGGACGCCTTGATCAGTAGTGACATATGATGGTACGCCAAAACGACGAACAATATTTTATATTAAAGTGCGTGCAACGGTTTTTGCCATGATATCGGAAAGAGGATAGTCCTCCAGCCACCGAGCAAACCGTTCGATCACTGTTGGTATGTAAGAGCAACCCCTGGAAGGGGGTAATGGTCCCACTAAATCTATATGAATGTGATCGAACCGGCCTTTAGAAACTTCAAAACGATCTACTGCACAAAATGCCAAAAATGCTCAGTCAGGCGGTCGGTGGACAATCACAAAAGAAATGTAATCATCTGAATATTAACATCTTCTAATGGAATCTCGTGATGAGGAATTTAATGGTGTTGAAGTTGCACGATATCAGCATATTTTATACTTGTAAATAATGATACTTTGGCTTCTTCATCAACGATAGTAAGGGATTACGTCGTTATTCAACGTCGGGGTCACCAATTTATGGATGTTATCCACAAAATAAATATATAGATCCAAATTGTGAAGATTTATACTAAAAATATTAAAAATTATATTTCATGAAATAATCAATTTTTTTTTACTGTTTTTTTATCCTTGGTTACCCAAAAATGGTTAACTCAAAAGAATCCTTAAGTTGAGGTAAGTGAGCTACTACAACACCCCCTAAATTCGTCTTGCGATATCGGTGTCCAAACAACCCCCGGTCGTGAAAAACCGAAAAAAATATATATATATAGAAAATTAGATATCTTTCAAGCGATTTTTAAATTTTTGATGAATAACAGAAAGTTATGGTTAATTATATGCAAAAGAACTGTATTGTTTAAAGCGTAAAATATTTCCTAAAAACCTTGCGTGGCTCTCTTATTATGCGAATATTTTTTTTGTTATTTTCGCAAATTCGTTCCCCTCGTGATTGTAGGCAGATCAACGAAAATTAAAAAAATAATAATAGGAATAAAAGTTGTAGCGTATACTATCAAGATTCGATTACATTTTTCAGTTTTAAATTTCGATAATAAATAAGCGAGTTATGAATTAAATAGTTAGTTTTTGTCAAAATTATGCCTCAACCACAGTTGCATCTGTCTTAGCTTCTACCGTTTCCCGTCGCACTCTAAGATGCCTCCCCACTCATCACCCGGCTCGCGAAGCTCTATATGCCCATGTATACTGGCATGTAGATAATTGTATAATTACATGTTTTTATTTTTTCTTTGTTTTTTTGACCATTTAGTACTCTTATATATTTATGCACTTATTGTAAATATATATTTATTCGAGGTAAACAAAGCGAACACTTTAATTTTCTTAAAAATATTACCTTTACCGCCGAAGCCACATTCACCCGCAGATGAGTTTTTAATTGGAGAAATGCTCATATCTGGGATATTGAGAAGGATTGAGAGGATATTGAATTAAAGATTAATGTGTGGTGTGGCTTTTTAGGAGATCGTCTGTTGGGTCCATATGAACTACCAACAAATTTGAACGGTAATTCGTATTTAGAATTTCTTCAAACTGATCTTCTTCATGAGCTGGAAACTTTGTCATTTTTAAAGAGGAATATCTGGTTCACGCAAGATGTGGCCCCGCCTCATTATTCTATTACAGTCCGCAATTACTTAAATCAACAATTTCCCCATCGATCGGCCGATGAAGAGAATTTCAATGGCCACCTCGTAGCCCAGATTTAAACCCGTTACGTTTCTACTTATGGGGACATATGAAATCAGTAGTTTATGCGTAAGCGTTCAACAATCGTCAGGAATTATGGCAGCAAGTACAGAATGCCGCCAATTTTATCAGAAACCAGCCCAACATATTTTTTAAAGTAAGGAGATCTTTTAGCAGAAGATTAGAAAGATGTATCGAAGTCAATGAACATTTATTAAAATAAACTACTACTACATGCAAAACGTACTATTTTATTTTCAAAGCTTTTTTAGGTTTACAAAAAAGAAGGTCTTGTCCTAAGGTTCTAATCTAACTCTTCTGAAATATTTTGACGCGCTGAAGCCAATTGTGGACAAAAAAATTTTTTCTACCTGCTCAGTTTCCCTTCATCCCCTAAAAAGGTAAAAAAAGGTCTTGACCTAAGGTTCTCATCTAACCTTTCTGAAGTAATTTGACGTAAGTGTTTTTGGTTTAATCTTCATATTTTGGGCTAAGGATTCTTCAGTTAGCGTATGACCAATTACTAATGGAACACCCTGTATATGTAAGCTCATATTATCACCTGCCTTGTATAGTGTATTCCACACATAATTCAGCGATATAGAAAAGCTCGCAAAAAAGCATAAAGGACGCCGACCGCTTCTAGTTAGTGTACCGCCCGCCGGTCTACGTTGACAACGCTGGTCCACGTTGATCACATACTTTATTCCAACCTATCATAATTCCGGTAGGGAAAATTTCAACCAATTATATTCAGTGGGAGTGGCCTATATTTTTGTTAGGAAATATATGATCATTTTTTTGTGATGATAATAAAGAAGCCGGACACTTTTACGGCATTTTATGTAAATAGACTGAAATTGATACACGGTCGGTACCCTTTACGTTTTTTTGCCAGCTTTTTTATATCGCTGGATTATCAGTGTATTGTTAAATAAATAAATAAATATTATTTTCGGTTCATGATATAGACTTAGAATTTCTGTCTCTCCAGTTCTAATAATGATACTAAAATAATAAACTCTTATTTATATTCAGTTGTAAAGTATTTTGCGATATTATACAGCCATTTATCGCATTTACACTTAACTATTTCACTTCGTACACCCTTTCTCTGATATAAGGACAATTAATTTAATCTAGCAGAAAATAGGCGTAATCCTAAATGACAGAAAGCGAAAGATGTCTTCCGTAGCTACAAACTGCTTCTGGCACTATACTCACGAATTACAGTGAATAAAGACATTTTAATTGCAATAATATTGTTACAAATGTTCAGTCGGTTGCTTTTATCTAAGCCATTAAAGAAGATAATGAAGTTTTAATACTCTGCTATGTAATTTCTTGAAAGTGTTATTGACAAACTAACAGCTAGAAGTGAATTTCGCAATTTGCTGCAATCAAATTTTTAATTCTTTATTATATTTAAGTATCAATAAAGTTTATGAAAGTTACAGTAATTCTATTAAATAAAAATATTGTATTCTAAATTATCGGTTGAAGCAAAACTAATATGTGCTTCAAAGAAATCATAATTCTTTAGCCCGGAAGAAAAGTGACAAAACTCAAAAAACTAAATTTTTCAGTAGGAGCCATTTAAATTTTTATTTTTTTTTAACTCGCACTGATCGAAATTATGAAGTGCGATACCTACATATTTCTACTGCTGATAAGTACGTACCATTCATTAATTGAATCAACTCAGGGACCTTATGCATCGGTTACTATTTTTGAGAAATCGCCCCTAAAAATTAGGGGGTCCCTCCTTATTTTGACTTGTGTCACTTTTCATGTGAAACTAATTGTGTTTTTTGAGTTAAATTATTGAAAAAATAAAAAACAAATTTATGACATATTTTTATTTTAATACCTACAGTTTCTGATTAATACACACTACAAAATATTGGATTATATTAGGTTATATTACACGGAAGAGTTATAAATTTTGATAAAATGGCAAATAAAACTTTGGAATACGTTTTTTTTAAATAGAGTAAACCATTTTTTTTATTTGCAGCAATTGGTGGTCTGATCTTATATTCTTTTTGTAAAACAAGTTTTGGAACTTCACTGGCCTTAAGGACATTCTGGGTTGTAGGGGTTGTATAATCTCAACACGCTTGAATTCTGTGACTTTGTAGGACGTTTTGTAAAAAAATGTTTCGAAATGTTCTTTTTCTACTCTTAAAATTTTTACTTGACTTATCTTAAAATCCTCCCCGTCAATATTCTTCAATTTTTTGGAAATCCAATATCAGCCGCTAAGGTTTTCAAATCGTAAATGTCATCGTAGCACATTTCATTTACTTTATAAGGGTGACCAGTTTTTTTAGCACATCTTATGAAAGAAATATAATGCTCAGGAACAAAAATGGGTCCGACTTTTTTTGGCCCGACTCACTTGTTGCTCAATTACAGAATGGGCGTTGTCACCTTCATTCTGACTGTGTCCAACTACAAGAAACTTGTGTGTTATACTTTTTATCCACTTGCATTTAGAGATTACGTACATGTAAATTGCAACCAGATATCGATTTTTCTGCTGGCCACCGTAATTGTCGGAATAAAAAATGACATCAACTTCATTCGAGCCATCGGTAGTGTTGTGCTCTTCATCTTTCAGGATCCGATTTCGTTTGATCCTCTCTGGGCTTCACCTTCATGCCAAACGAAACATTGACCATCATTTATTTTCAAATTGAATACAGTCAGATTATAGACACCCAACTTAGATACGTAGTAAAAAGAAGAAGCCTGCCCTATAGGACAAGGGAGAACAGCTGGAAGGTCATACACAGCTACTACGGTATTATTTTCTGCTATTTTTTCTTTTTGTTTCTCATCTCGAGACAATTTGGTCTCGTCCAGGTGAGAGTTATAATTAGTTTCTAATTCGGTCTTTTCATCTTCCATAGCATTTGAATAAGCTATACATAGTTCACACTGATCCTTTTTAGGAAGGAAAAAGGACAAGTTAAACTCTTCATTAAAAATTCGGGAATACATCATATAGTTGGCAGAAGGAAGTTTATTTCCTTTGCAGTTCGCCACATAATCCCTGTGAAGATCGGCGATAGATTTACTTCCATCTATGTACTCCTTTGATGTCACGGCACGACAATAGTGACTAGGTATTCGGGGTATAGAGTTTATATGATTTCGAATGCCATTTTTAATTTCCTCGTCTACTTTGGCATGCTTTCCGTGTCTTCCTCAGGTCTTCAGAAATCAGTTGCCACTGATCTGGGTTATGTAAACGTTTTTTACCTTTTTTCCTTGGTTTCACATGGATTTTTAACTTTTGTTTTTTTGTTGTTGTCACCTGTTTCATTCATGATGTTTTCAGCAAAATCATTTCTTTCAGTTATATCCTCTAGTGGCACAGCCTCAATTTCTTCATTACTAGAAGAGCTTGAAAAATCGGTTGTACTATAATCTGGGTCAGCTACAGAGTCGTCTGAGTCGGCTGAGTTCATTTGAGTCGTTGTCTTCACGATTTTTTACTAGAAGATCATCCAGATTGGTGTTATTCTGGTTGTTAAGAATAGTTTGTATATTTAGATTGAGGCCATATGTTTCCACGGCGATATAAGTTGTTAGAAAAACCAGAGTTGTCAATTGAAAAATAAAAGTCATACCAAGTAAAAATCTTTCAACTTTAATCAAGTCCTTCACAGTCCACTCAACCAGAATCAGTATATATTTTGTACTGAGCTATCATTCACAACATTTGGTCCAGTTCGAGACGGATTATTTACTGGTAAAAACGCAATATTCTTCAACAAGCAACTAGTGAACTAGTCGAAACACGAAGCTAGTAAGGTAACGCACCAACCTAAGCGACATATCAGTGGTCCAATCAGGAGGTCGTCACCAGCTTGAAGCACGCTATCAGAAATTTGACAACTTAAACTTAACAAATTACAAAAGTAAAGTGAGTACTCGTACTTATTCAGCATCTCTTTGTGTGAGTTAGCCAATCAACGCTTTATTACAATAATAAATCTTTCATTTCATTCTCCATCATGGATGAAGAAATAAAATCACTTATCAGGAAACGAGGGTCATGTAAGGCAAGACTAACACTTTTTAAGAAACATTTAGACTCAGTTATAAACATTATTGCTAATTTAGGTGAAAATGAAGTTCTTAATATTTCAGAAATTAGAGAATTAGAACATAGACTAGGAAAACAAGATTCTCTGTTAGATGATTTTAATAAATGTCAAACAATTCTTGAAATTTCTCACGAAAACTTAGAGGAGCAAATCCAAGAACGCGCATCATTTGAAAACTTGTATTTCAAACTCATTACTGATTGTAAAAATATCATAGCTGAATATATGGAAATAAAACACCGTAATATAAGATCCCGTTCTCCTTATGAAATGTCAGTGTATTCCAACTCCAATAAGTTTGGCGTTAGATTACCACAAATAGAATTACCAAAATTTCAAGGAAATTATGCAAATTGGCTCGAGTTTAGAGACACATTTATATCTTTAATTCATGAAAATTCTCAAATACCAGAAATATCAAAATTTCATTATTTACGTGCTCAGCTGCAAGATGATGCGAAGCAGGTAATATGCTCTTTAGATGTGTCAAAAGAAAATTATGCTATAGCATGGCAACTTTTGTGCGATAGGTATAATAATACGAGACTTTTGGTATACAACCATCTTAAGTACTTAGTAGATTCATCAAGCATAAGCACTGGTAGTTCATTAGAATTTCGTAAAATGACAGATGTCATTCTGAAACATTTACGTGCATTGCAATCTTTAAATCAACCAACAGAGCATTGGGGTACATTATTAATCTTTTTACTAAGTCGTAAATTTGATAAACAAACAGAACGTGAATGGGAAAAATACAAAAAAGGCAATGAACTTCCAACTATGGATGAATTTACTAAGTTTATCAAAAATAAGGCTGATTTGCTGGAAACATTAGAATTCAATCGTGTGGATTCTAAACAATCTTCTAAACCCAAAGGTATTTTTCATAAATCAAATCCACCCAAGACATTCAAGGTTTCCACAGATGAGGCAAACAATTCAACTTATTCTTTAGATATAAAGAATATTATCTGTGCCTTTTGCAAAGGTAATCATTACATCAATACATGTAGTAAATTCTTAAATCTGTCAGTAGATGAACGAATGCAACAAGTCAATAATCGAAAGCTGTGCATCAACTGTTTGCGAAGTAATCACTTTATAAACTATTGTAGGGCAGGTAATTGTCGCAAATGCAGATCAAGGCATCACACACTGTTGCACAGTGATAAACAGGTACATGTCAGTGAATCAGATGTTGTTTCACAAAATCAATCACATCTTAATACGAGTAATCAGGCTACTACTAGTGGCGTAAATTCGAATTGTATTTTATCAAATCATAATGTCGAACAATCGTGCGAGGTTTTATTATCTACAGCAGTCATTCAAGTATTGGATGCATCTGGCTGTTCTCATACGTGTAGAGCTCTTCTAGACACTGGTTCACAGTCCAATTTAATTACTCGGGAATTATGTGATAAACTATCTTTGAAAACGGCAGAAGTAAATTTAGCAATCATGGGAATCGGACAAACTATTTCGAAAATCAAAGATAGGTGCACTGTCACTATTCATTCAATTCATACCAATTTCGAAAGCTCCATTTCTTGTTTGATTTTGCCACAAATCACAGATTATTTACCAAGTAAACCAATTAATTTATCATTTGTCAATATTCCTCCACATCTCAAATTAGCTGATCCAAACTTTAACAAACCGGGCCCTATTGACATCCTCTTGGGTGCAGGTTTATTTTATAGATTACTATCCTCTGGACAATTATGTTTGCGTAACAGTCAACTAGTTTTGCAGAATTCTTATCTTGGATGGATAATATCAGGTCAGGTATTTTCAAACCCTCAAATTTCCAATATTCACTGTAATTTAGATATCAACGGCGACATCCAAGAACAGCTATTAAAATTCTGGGAATTAGAAGAGTCTTCTTCAACAACAATTCGTTCAATCGATGAACAAAAATGTGAACAAATTTTCACAAACACAACTTATCGTGATGAGAATGGTAGGTTCGTTGTCACAATTCCATTAAACGCTTCTCCTAGCACATTGGGAAACTCAAAACATATCGCTTTGGATAGATTTCACTATTTAGAACATAAATTAGCAAAAAATGCTAACCTTAATCGAATGTATTGCGAATTCATGTCTGAGTACGAACTTCTAGGGCATATGTCTAACAGTAACGAATCACTTGTTGATAATAACACATCATATTTTCTTCCACACCATGGAGTGTTAAAAGAAAGCAGTTTAACTACTAAACTCAGGGTGGTATTCGATGCATCAGCTCAAACTGACACAGGTTGTTCTTTCAATGATATCCAGTTAATTGGACCTACAATCCAAGATCAATTACTTACAATTCTACTTAGGTTTAGGCAACACAAAATTGTTGTGTGTGCGGATGTTGAAAAAATGTATCGACAGGTATTAATCAATCCTGAACAAAGACATTTGCAAAAAATACTTTGGCGATCGGATCCATCTAAGGAAATCAAAACTTACATGCTAAATACCGTTACCTACGGGACAGCATCGGCACCTTTTCTTGCTATTCGCTGTTTAACACAGCTAGCAATTGATAATGCTAATCTATTTCCAAACGCTTCTGAAGTAATCGCTCATGATTTCTACGTTGACGACATGCTATCAGGGGCAGATACAATTGAAAATGCAATCACTTTATGTTCCGAAGTGTCATCAATACTAAAATCTGCTTGTTTTAATCTACGAAAGTGGATATCTAATAGTGATGAAGTTCTCGAAAATATTCGATTTGCTAGTTCTTCTACAGATACTGTGCAATTTGGTGAAATAGAAAATGCGAAAACTTTAGGTATTTATTGGTCTTGTAAAGCTGATGCTCTTATATACAGCATCAATCAAATTTCCTTTTCCAAGCCAATTACAAAACGTGTCATTCTTTCTGAAGTTTCGCAGATATTCGATCCATTAGGTTTATTAAGTCCTTGTATTATCACAGCTAAAATTCTACTTCAACGATTATGGTTGTATAAACTTTCATGGGATGAAATTGTACCGCCTGGGTTGAGCAACAGCTGGCAACAATTTCGAAATCAACTTCATCATTTAAACCAAATGCAAGTTCCTAGACATGTCATATGTACGTCAGCAATCAAACTCGAAATTCATGGTTTCGCTGACAGTTCACAGGATGCATATGGGGCTTGTATTTATATTCGTAGTATTGGTTCAGATGGACATACTCAGGTATCATTATTAATGTCCAAAACAAAGGTAGCACCTTTAAAAACAACCACAATTCCGAGGCTGGAGTTGTGCGCAGCACTCGTTCTTGTTCAATTAGTTAAAAGGGTTACGGCTTCTTTAAGATTAAAATTTAATGGCATATACTTATGGTCTGATTCCACGATAGCACTGTGCTGGATCAAAACTTCCCCTCATTTACTACAAACATTCGTTGCCAATCGAGTAACACAAATTCAGTCTTTAAACGAACCTCATACTTGGCAACATGTTTCAACCAAAGACAATCCAGCTGATTTGTTATCACGTGGTGTGGCACCAAACTTACTACAGAGTTATTCCATGTGGTGGCATGGACCGGCGTGGCTAACTAGTGACGAAGACACATGGCCAGTTATACAGTCCCAGTTTGATGGAGATCTTCCTGAACTTAAAACAATTACAAAATCCTTTGTAACTGTGCCAAACAATGTGTCATATTTATTCAAACGTTTTTCAAATTACAAACGTATGATTCGAGTGATCACATATTGTATCCGATTCTCATTCAATTGTAAGAATTCAAAATCTCGTATAAAGGGTACTTTAACAATTAGTGAATTAGACAAGGCTGCGAAGTGTCTAATTAAAATATCACAAATTGAGAATTTTCTTTCAGAGTTACAATGTTTACAAAAAGGCAAATCATTGAACTCAAAATCAAATATTTTAAGGCTTAATCCCTTTATAGATTCAGAGGGCATTATAAGGGTAGGCGGTAGACTACAGCTTTCTAACTTTGATTATAATAAGAAACATCCGATACTACTTTCATCAAAACATCTCTTAACAAAGTTACTGTTTTCACATGAACACATAAGACTATTACACGCAGGGCCACAATTAATGTTATCATCTTTACGTGAAAACTATTGGCCACTTTGTGGTAGAAATCTCGCCAAGAAAGTCGTTCATGAATGTGTAAAATGTTTTAGAGCTAACCCCAAACAAACACATCCTATAATGGGGGTATTACCTGCATCGCGAGTACAGCCACATCCCCCATTCCATAACGTTGGCGTGGATTACGCTGGCTATTTTTTAATAAAAGACAGAAAGGGGCGTGGTAGCAAAACTATAAAGTGCTACGTCAGTTTATTCATATGTTTTTCTGTAAAGGCAATACATCTAGAACTGGTAACAGAATTAACTACCGAGGCCTTTATTGCCGCATTTCGACGATTCATAGCCAGACGTGGTAAACCTCAATGTGTTTATTCCGATAACGGAAGAAATTTCATTGGTGCACAGTCAGAACTTAAGGAGTTAGGGGATTTTCTCAATGACAATAAGCAAACTCTAACAGAGATTTTTTCAAATGAAGGAGTTACCTGGAAATTTATACCAGCACACAGTCCCCATTTTGGCGGCCTGTGGGAAGCAGGAGTTAAATCCTGCAAACATCACTTGAAAAGAGTTATGTCTAATGCATTGCTGACATTTGAAGAGTTTTATACAACACTCACACAAATTGAGGCTATTTTAAACTCACGACCACTGACTCCACTTTCGACAGACCCTACCGACTTTGACATACTTACACCGGCTCATTTTCTGATTGGCAAACGACTCACTTCGCTACCAGATCCCGATATCCGAGAATTAAACGAAAACCGTTTATCAAGGTTCCAACGAGCTCAACAACTACAGCAACACTTTTGGTCCCGTTGGTCCAAAGAATACATATCCGAACTCCAACATCGAGTAAAGTGGAAAACCAATGAACTAACATTACGAGAAGGTGCAATGGTCATAATCCAGGAAGACAACGTGCCTCCCCTGCAATGGAAATTAGGACGAATTATGAAGCTTCATCCAGGTTCAGATGGAATTTCCAGGGTTGCGACCATACAAACTCCAAGTGGTTTAGTGAAGCGTTCATTCGCAAAAATATGTGTTCTACCTGTAGAAGTGTAGTTTATTATCATAAACTTTATGAGACATTCATAGCCCTCATCCTTAATGTCGATGATATTTACAAGTATCATTGAAAGTTATCCTTTCAAGGCGGGGGGCATGTTAAGAATAGTTTGTATATTTAGATTGAGGCCATATGTTTCCACGGCGATATAAGTTGTTAGAAAAACCAGAGTTGTCAATTGAAAAATAAAAGTCATACCAAGTAAAAATCTTTCAACTTTAATCAAGTCCTTCACAGTCCACTCAACCAGAATCAGTATATATTTTGTACTGAGCTATCATTCACAACACTGGTTTCCTGTGAGTAGTAAGCAATGTTGTACTAAACAATATTAGACTATAAGAATATTATGATAATATTGATTTATGAAATGAGGTATTACCCAGGTTTATGCCGCTAGTGCTAGGTTTGCACTCATTTATGTGGTTAGTGGAAATATCTGGCCTTGTATCAGTCGATGCAAATGTGCAACCTTTATCTGAAATAGTCAAAAGATCTCAATTTAAATCACTATACTAAGAATAAAACAACTTGTGTATACCGATTTATAAACTAAAAGTGCACTAGTACTAACCTCCCTCTGATACGCTACTGCTCAAGTTATTCTTCTGATAACTAGAAATTTTCCATTTATGTTTATCTGAACCTAACAAATTTGGTTCGTTTTTCTGCTGACTAGATATCTTTAGAATTAAACACTAATTTTGAATAATAAAAAGTGCAATGTTTCATGATTTGACAATTAAAATTAATATTCAATAAACCAGAATAGTCACATCTGAGAAAAAAAATCATGCAAAATGATGAAAAATGACTCAATTCTAAATAATACCATGCGTGATAAAATTAACTGTACTCACCTTAACAAGAAAAGTGTCCCAACTTTAGAAATGTCACTTTTCTCCAATAAATAACACATAAAAACAGTCACTTTTCGAAATGTGTCGATTTTCTTGTTAACACCATAAGTCCACACTTCAAATGTCAAGACGCAACTAAACATATGACGTTTTTCGTCAATGGCGACTTGATAAATCACTAGGAAGGAGAAGTGACACTAGTGCCACCTTTCGGCTATTAGTATAAATTAAGGTATGACATTTTTCTTGTGAAAAGTATACGTCTTTGGCAGTCATTTTTTACAAAAAAACAAAAAAGAGCGTTTTTTGACTTGTGTCACTTTTCTTCCGGACTAACGAATTATGCATCCTTATGTAGGGCCAACTCAATGACCCAGTGCTTAGTAATGCTGGAGATTCCTGTGGTTTTGGGATTTGTCATGTCAAACTGGGTGATGACATTATTCAAATAAAAGACAACACTGTACTAGAAGCATAAAGTCTTGACAGTGGCTGCACTGGCGTGCCAATTTACGAGCTTTGCAAATTCCATAATTTGTTTTGGCTGTTATTATACTCTTCGCAAAAACGAAGAGTATATTGTATTTGATCGGCACATTTCTAAATCAGTAAATATCGCTCGTAGAGAAAAAGTTTTTATATCGTTATGTTAGTGAACGAATTCTGAACAACTTTCAAAACGTCCGTCTGTCCGTCCGTCCGTCCGTCTGTCCGTCCGTCACGTTTCTTGTAAGCACGATAACTCAAGAAAAAAAAACCCGATTGTATTGAAATTTGGAGAGTAAGTTAGTGTTAGCTAGAGGAAGAACCTTATTGTTTTTCAACAAAATAGATTGGTAAATAAAAAAGTTATTAGTAATTTAAAATTTTAAAAAAATATTTTTTACATTTATTTATGTTTTGTAATAAATAGAAATCTTGCGAAATGTTATTTCTTATCACTATTTTTTTTTTATACATTTTACTAATGTGTTTCCTAATAATCACAATAAATTTACTAATAGTATATATTACACTCATCAACAATTTTAGTAATAAGAAATGGTGGTGTAGCCGCAAGAGTTTCGTCTCGCAACTTCGTTTATAACAAACAGGAGAGCTAATCCCCCGCTAACCGTTAAGCCGAACCGGACCTGCCCCGTCCCACCTTACATTCACCACGGCACCACGTGCCGTGGTTGTTTGGTTGGCCCCGGGCCAGGATGCGGAAAGGCACATAGTTGTACTAAACTTAAGAATAAAATCTTTCTTCTTCTTCGTCTCGCAATTCAAAGGTCCCGGGTTCGATCCCTCACATCGTGATTTTTTTTTCATATATTTTTTTTTCATATATTTTTTTTTTCACAACAAAGTTGGTATCACAAAATTTAGAATGTCCAAAAACTAACATGATTTACAAGAAAAATGCGAAGAGTATCCTATATTTTACATGTCCGAAGAAAAATCTTAGGGAAACGATCCACAGTGGGACGAAACCCTACTCGCCACCATCTACACTCTACAGGTCGTTCAGTTAAAGTTATTAGAAAGTTCTTTTTTTAAAAACGTTCGTTTTGAAATTCTCTATCAATCTGTCGAGCCGGATTTTTATTTTTGGCTATATATTTTACAATTTTGACCTAAAATTGAATTTTTACTAAAATATATCTATATATTTTTCAATTAAAATCAGTCTTTTCTCTATTCTTATTGGGATGCTCTGCCACATGTTTTTTTCTTCTAAACAATGTCTACAAAATAATACAATAAACCAGTATTTTACTGGAAAATAACCTCTACGCCTCTGACTTTTACGTCAAAGGATAAGTTAGAGGGTGGTTTTTGACAAATAATGAATAAGAACAAAAATATAAAAATGACGTATGTTGCTGACGTCATTTTTATATTTTTGTTCTTATTCATTATTTGTCAAAAACCACCCTCTAACTTATCCTTTGACGTAAAAGTCACAGGCGTATAGGTTATTTTCTAGTAAAATACCTTAGGACAAAATGTTTGTTTTTTGCAGACTTGTGTTATTAAAAATGGTATTTTTATACAGTAGACATAAATTTTGACAGCTGCCAAAAGTGAAAACTTTATTTTAATATCAATTATGAAACTAGAAAGTTTTAAAACACTTTATATCTCTTCTTCTGTGAAAACTCACAACATTTTCAAAATTACGAGACACACTTGTAAATTTTTAAATTTGACAGCGATTTTGGCAGCTGTCAAGAATAAAAAAAAGGAAATGAAAAATCCACTTTGGCAGATCGATTATGTATTTGTAAATTAAAGATTTAAAACTAAAATTGTGCGAATCTTTATATATTTGTGACCTGTAGACTGATTTTAATTGAAAAATATATTTTTTAGTAAAAATTAGGTCAAAAGGTCAAAATTATAAAAAATTTAGCCAAAAATAAAAAATCCGGCTCGACGGATTGATAGAGAATTTCATAGCGAACATTTAAAAAAAAACTTTCTGATAACTTTAACTGAACGACCTGGGTGGCACAGTAGGGTTTCGTCCCAATGTGCGACCCCGCACAAAACCAATGGAAAGGACAAATCGGTCAAATCGTTTCAAACTCCGGGAAAAGGTAATTCATATGATGTTGAGCAAAAGGTCTCATGGGCACAACCCGAAGAAATAAACAGGTTCCGAAAAGTCAAAAGTCATTGGGTTACTCTATTATGATAGAAATCCATGTAAGCGGTAATGAAGGATTTCTGTCGTAATAAAAACTAATCGAAAGTCCCAAAATAGTTACTCCCACCCCTTTCGTGGGTAGATTTGGAATTTGAGGGGGCCATAAAATGAGAAAGATTCCCATTCTAACAAACGAAAATTATAATTTTTTACTATAAAAGTCAAGCAACATTTTTTAACAAAAATTGTAATTTTTTACTATAAAAGTCAAGCAACATTTTTTAAAGGGGATATTGACACCCTACACCCCCACCTTAGTAAAAAATATTTAGGAGTAATCTGAATTGGCCAAGTTACCTTAATATGATAAAAGAACATCCAACTGAGTATTAGGATTTTTTCTAATTAAAACCGATCAATATTCCTGAGAAGGGTGAGGAGGCATATGAGTGTACTCAGAAGTAATCAGATTATCATATTCTGATAGCAACCACCAATGTGATGTTCTGGTTTTTTAAAAAATATGTAAATAACTATATAGTAGTTATACCAATTCTAATATCACCCCCCAAATAATATAATATGTTCCCGAGAATTTTCGCCAAAACGGGTGAAGGATTCGTTTTCAGCACCCCAAAATTAGTAAAAAAGATAGCTTCCACACTTAACAACGGATGGGCCAAAAAAGCCCTTTTTAACATTATTCTTTCTGGTCAATATCATACACCACTGCAGAGTAATCGTGCGTACAAGAAAACTTGCAGACAGAACGACAGACTGACAGAGACAGAATATTTTTTTGCTGAAACTTAAACTCTAGAAGTTTCATGACATTTTAAGCATATTTGACCAGAAAAAAATTTCCACTTTATTTTACCGTTACTATATTTTCACTCTGTCTATGAGGAAGTAACAAAAATATATATTTATTAATATAGCGAAATGTAATATCACTATAAACACTCTGTCAGTGAAACTGTTTTTGTATTATTCCAAGTTAATTAGTTAAAAATTTTTAGTGTTCTATGTCATCCTGAATTGTCCAAGATTTGTTCATTATTAAGTAATAAACACTGGTGGCTTGTCCCATGAGGCATAAGGCAGGTGAGGCAGTGCCTCAGTGCGTCACCAGTAAATTTTCAGTAAATCTGTACCTCAGGAGCGCCGCGACGCGAGTCTATAATCAATGAACTAAACAAACAAGTGGAACGGACGCGAAATAGCAAATAAGTGAAACCAATTTCATTATTCAATTTCTGTCTCTTTTTAACCCATTGGAGCAAAAGGGTAAAACTCGAATCTCAACAAATAAAATGTATTATTTATTTTAATTTTATGTAACATCACAATGCTCCAAGAAAGACTTAACGACCTAGCGATTATTTTAATTGAAAACGAGTTAGCGGAAAATGTGGACATAGAAGAAGCGATAGATATATTCGCCGCCATGAAGGCTCAAAAGGTGCCATTGAAAATAGCGCTTGTAACTGTTGAACATATCTACACATTACATGTTAAGTATTTCTTTAACTGTTAGTAAAGCATCTAGCTCTAGACTTGTTATTTCTTTTATTTATGATAGAGGTTAATGCAAATCTTATCATAATCAATCACTCTACACAATTAGCTTCTTGATTTTACTCTAAAAGAAAAAGGGGCGCCTTTCAAAATTTCGCACGAGGGCGCTTGCGGAACTAAGGCCGGCCCTGCTTATCCCTATTTGAGTATCTAGAGCCCTCCCTCATCAGCTTGTCATGTCACGAGCAGCCACTGGTAATAAATAACGAGTCAAATATAATGACGATTGTAAATAGTTAACACATATTTTACCAAAAAAAAACCGCTGCCCAAGGAATCACTACTTCCACACCCGGATTTTCTATCCAAGTCATTCACAATGAAAAAAATTTGTATGTGGAAATCATTGTTTATGGCACTTTAATAATATAATATTTGAAATCCTCTACCACAAATACCCATAAAACGATACCCCACATCGGTAGTGGGGTGGAGGTGGTGATAGGGGGTGATTGGTAGAGGGAGTGGATGAAGTAAAAAAATATTTTGAGGTTTCTGGTTCTTGTGCACACGCTAAATCACAATTTTTTTCATCCCCTTTAATAATGGGGTGGGGGTGGTAATGTCAAATTTTTTTTGAGACCTTAGCTTCTCTTGTATATACTAAATACCAATTTTATGGACTATTACCTGCTTGATTTACCTATTAACCCTAAATTTACCTCAATTTACCCCCAACCCTTCGACGGAACAAGATGAAAATATAATCTAGTTTTAGATCTCGTTAAAGTACATATGTGTACCAAATTTCAAGTCAATATCTCAAACGGTTCCAGAGTAAACGTGCGCACAAAAAAAAGTTACGGACCGACAGACAGACAGAAATTTTTTTTCGCTCAAACTTAAAATCTCGACGTTTCATGACATTCTAAGCCTATTTGAACAATAAAAATTTTTTAAAATTTTTTTTCGTTACTATACTTCCACTGGAAGTAGATTCCTTGGGCAGCAGTTTTTTTATTTTATAAAATTAAAATAAGACGACTGTATATCACATTTCCTTTTAAACTAATTTATTTTAAAATTCGTCTTATATTTTCATGAAATATATAGACAAATACATATTATAAAGAATACAGAAAAAAGGTTTGCTTAATGAGAAAAATTACACGTTATTATTAAAGGTATCTACTGGAAGATGTAACATGTTTAATCTTCTTTTTACCAATGTGAGACTTTTCTAAATATTCTCTAAAAATAATCGCATACTAAGTTTCTGCTCAGGCGGAATTAACGCCTGAAAACATAGGGAAATTAGCTCCCAGGAAAATCACAAGCTTTGCAGAAAGTCTTGGAATCCTGGGCAAAAACTAGTTGTAGGGTAAATCAAAAAAGATCTTTCAGGTCGAGGTGAAGAAAGGCCAACTTGGACCAAGCTTTCGATTGTCTTGAATTCGATTTTATTTGAAAAAAAAATATATGCTATAGGCTCAGGAGTAAATTCCTGTCATGGATAATTTCTTATCTTAAGTATAGGAAAATGTCAGTTAGAATCGGAAATATTTTTTCTGACAAATATGAAGTCCATCTTGGTGTTCCACAGGGATCTGTGCTGGGTCCTCTTATATTCTTATTATTCGTCAATGACTTACGTACATATATTTCTACAAATTGTGTTATAATTTATGCAGACGATGTCACTTTAGGAATTGATGCAGAAAATTCAGCGGATCTCCAAGATAAATTTAATGTTATTTCCAATCAATTTACTAAATATTGGGAAAACGGTTTAATTGTCAATGCAGATGAAACAGTCGCCATGAATTTTTACAAGAGAAAAAAAAGTGATCATCATTTCGATATAAAAGGAAATGATGTGACGATAGAAATCTCATGTTCTAATAAGTTTTTAGGTACTTATATTGATGCTGACTTAAGTTATACATGCCACATTGACCATGTCCATAAAAAAATTAATAGTAGTTATTACCCTATTCATTTAAAAAATTCTGTCCACACAAAAAAATTGAGTAATATTTACCACGTCTAACTCGGTGCTTTCGTATAATGTTAATCATGTGGGGAAATATTACTGTTGGCAATTGTAATAGAATATTTATTACCCAAAAAAGAATTATAATGCTCATTTTCTTACTAAACCGACATAATCGTGCCAACCAGTTTTCCGTGAACGCAAAATATTAACTTTTCCGTGCCTTCATATTTATAACTGTATTTTATTTGTAAAAAAAATATCGATAGGTTTCAAGCTAATGCCGCCAATCATAATTATAGCACAAGACATGGTTCTCTCCTCGAGTTACCCAGACATCGTTCTTGTTTATATGAAAAGACCTCATCGTATGCTGGAAACAAATTCTATAATCATTTGCCTGAAGATATAAAATCCACTTGCACCACTTCAAAAAAAAAACAACTAAAATTATTTTTGATTAGTAAATCCTATTATACAGTAATTGATTACCTGGATGATGGGTGATTAGCAGTTTTTGTGATAATTCAGTTTTACTAATATATTTACTTATTAGTATAGTTCTGAGTAAAATTTTGTTTAGTGTTTAGTGTATTAAGATTTCAAATAACTGATGTTTTTAAAAATTACTAATTTAATATTTTGATTGTGTATTAATGTATCTCTTTGACCTGTGCAATATATACATTGATCTAACGGACCAACAAATTATTATTATTACAAATTTCTGCATTTGCCTAAAATAAATTATTTTTCATATTTGAATAGAGGCCGATTTAATAACAACTTACCTCTTGTATCAATTACCTAACTGATGCATGAAGAAAATTACAGCCAATGTCCACATAAAGAGCCACAAAACCTGCCAGTGAAAGTGTTTCAGAGCATCAGAGCGAGCGCCTTTTAAAAAGTTCAATCAAGTTCATAGAGTTCGCGACACATGTGTCTCGAAGCCCACAGCGCGATTTTAAAACGGCAGTGCACACGAGAAGTTGTATTGTGACTGCATCCTGCGATATGTTTAAGCGAAAAAGTTTCGTTTGTTTTATGGTAGTGGCGACCTCTTGTGAACGACGCCTGAACAGACGTCGCCTGATGGTGGCGACAGCGGGCGTCGCATGAAATACCAGGGGTGCTGTGAACGGTGCAACTGTAATGTTTTCTGTACCGTTTAGCTGTCGAGGGAATGTTTTAATACAGAAATTTTTAAAACCACAACTTAAAATGTTATGCAAGAATATGAAAATTATTGATTTGATTTTGAACTTTTAATCCAACGTACTTAGATCGTGTACAGAATATTTCTCTACTTGTATACTTTCTATTGCGATTTCTGTAAAATAACCGGGCGTTATAGTCGGGTGTCTAGCTTCTCAAAAGACGCTTCTAAAATCTCAGGATATGCACTCGAAAATGTAGTTTTGGGAAAATATGTACATAATCTGGAATGCATCTAAATGTGGGGGCGCCATTCTGGCGGTGATCGCAAAAAAGCTTAAAAGAATGTTTTCCGAATATTTTTGTATTACTGAAGCTTGTTTAATTTTATATTTACACCTCATTTACAGGATTGTTTTTTAACTTCTCAATGACTTTCAAACCAACTTGTTAGTGCTACAAAAATTGTTTAAACAAAGCGTACCCGAAAAACGCAGCATAAAAACAGCATTTTTAAAACTATTGCAGAGAGTGCATCTCTCTGCAATAGTTCGGTGATATGACATCTGCAAAAAAGAATGGAATAGTTTATAGTGAAAGAATTATCTGCATCGCTTTATTGCTATACATGTGATTATTTTTGAAAAGCGCTCCGTTGCTTCCGCTACCGTTTTGAGTTTATAACTGCACGTTTCGCGTACTCTGGGCAATGAGTGACTTGCACATTGCACATAATGTATTGTAATTGTAAAACATTTACAAAACCTTCTTATTACGCTTATTACTTACACGTAAATATTATAACTTATTATCAGGAAAAAAAAGAACAGAGAAAGGTTATAGTCGGTTAAGATGGGTAAATTTGCCCCCGCACGGATGGTGCTCGTCATTTTTTTTGCTTGGATTGTTATCAATATCACATATAAATTTGCAAAATTTTTATATAAACCGTTTTCGAGTAAAAAAAAAATCGAAAATTTTCGAAAATAATTTTTCTCTATTAAACGGCATAATCGATTGAAATAAAATTTTAACCAATTATAGATACTGTCAGAATATATGCGTGGAATACATTGGAACAGAATTTGACAACGGAAACATTGAAAAAAAAATCATGAATTTTTCTGGATTTTTTTTAAACCCTTTCAGTTTCAGCACAACTATCCTTTTTTTTGTAGAATATTGGAATGTTTTTTTACCACACATAATTTTCCTAAAGCGATCAAATGGTACTTGGTACTTGAAAAAAGCGAAATGGTCTTTTTTATTTTCTTAAATTATGATACGCTGATGTTAATTTTTTTTTGTAACATCGCCGGAATAGTATTCTACAATTGCTAATTTTTAAAATTCTTTCAACATTAACCTTACTAAATGCAAATTCATCATTTATATTTAGATAAGTAAATAAGAATCACGAGTGTGTCTACTCGGGACACCGAAGGAAAACCCAAGACGTTGTCCATTGAAAGCACCCCCAAGAGACCTGCTGAGTGGTGGGTTTGTATCCCAGATTGTACATATATTTATAAGTTGCTACTTTTTTATTGTTATTGTTTTATTTGTTATTTTATTAAATAAATATTGTTTGTTAACATTGATTTAATTTGTATTTTCTTTCAGATTCTCTTAATTTCAATAGCACGTTTTAGGCGTGACACTATATCTTCGAGTGCACATCCTAGGATCAAATCTGTATCTCCTGATTCCTGATTATTAGGTGGTCATAAACAGCGATATGTTAGAGTTTGACTTATTGGAAACCAAGTTTAAAGCTTTCCCACGTCATTAATTTTGAAGTAAATATCTGATTGTCTTAATTATTTTAAGTATTTTAAACTTGCCATTGTTATATTGTCCGTTATTTTCCATGCAAAACGACTGTTTTACTGTGAGAAGAGATTCAATGTAACGCCCGTCTCGATAATAATTAATCACTTCTTTGAGTTTTCTAAGTGTAAAAGACAAACAATCACTCAATCCCAGAAATTCATATTTCTGTCTATAGGTTCCTTTTGACAACCAATTGTTGAGGTACTAGAAGTTTGCATACAGTTGATGCAATCAAAGATATGTTAAGGAAATAATAATAAATTAGTGTTTTAATTATTACATTTTTAAAGCAAATCGTGAATTTTGTATTTGCTTATGGTTATAGTAAATTATATCTTTACAGGATTTCGCAAGAGTAGAAAATGAAGTTTATGAAAAAGCAAGACAAAAAATCTCTTAAATATTAATTTCCAGTCTTTGTATTTGTTTGATAACCTATATTCTGACTATATTAGAAACTAAAAGGCTCTAAGATTAATTTATTTCCAAACCACTAAAGAAACCGCTGCCCAAGGAATCACTACTTCCACATCCAGATTTTCTATCCAAGTCTCTTACAACGAAAATATTTTGTATGTGGAAATAATTGTTTATGGAACTCTAATAATATACCATTTGAAATCGTCTACCCCAAAAACCTATAAAACGATATCCCACATCGGTAGTGGGGTGGGGGTGGTGATAGGGGGTGATAGTGGGGGTGGATGAATTAAAAAAATATTTAGAGGTTTTTGGTTCTTGTAACACAAACTAAATCACATTTTTTTCATCCCCTTTAATAATGGGGTGGGGGTGGTAATCGGGGTGGCTAATGCCAAAAAATTTTTTGAGACCTTAGCTTCTCTTCTAAATACCAATTTTATGGACTTTTTCTTGCTTGATTTACTTATTTACCCCCCATTTAGCCCCAACCCTTCGATAGAATAAGACGAAAATATAATCTAGTTCCAGATCCCGTTAAAGTACATAAGTATACCAAATTTTAAGTCAATATCTTAAACGGTTCCAGGGTAACCGTGCGCACAAAAAAAAGTTAAAGACAGACAGACAGAACATTTCTTTTTTGGCTCAAACATGAAATCTCGACGTTTCATAATATTCTAAGCCTATTTGAACAATACAAATTTTCAAAAATTTTTTTGTCGTTTACTTCCACTGGATGTGGAAGTAATTATTTTTTTTGGATAAATTGAGAAATATAATGTAACAATCTATCGGTTATAACGAAAGACTTTTATTGAACCAAACCTTCCCACCAAATTTTAGCGCAAAATATTTATTTAAGTGGATGAAAATTAAAAAAAAAGATTTAGAAATCTCAATCGCTTATTGTTTAAGTGCATCAACTCATATAGGACAATTTGTTTTTTCAAAGTTTAGGTTTTTACATGTATTTTACAATGGTACGAAGAAAGAAATCTTCTTTTAGTGCGTTTTGTTTTTATAAATTTCGAAATTATGGTTGTAAACAGACTCAAATAATTCTGTGGATTTTTTATCAAACCCAAAACTGTAAACGAATTATGAAAATAGATGAAATATTTAACATTTTTGTAAAAAAATAATGATCCACTCACATTTAGACCCGTATGGTAGTTTTTGCGTTTAGATCACTTATAAATAAACAAATTGATATTTCTTCTTCAAATTTGGACTGGTTGTCCTCCAATGCTTATGTTTTTGTCTTTGCTAGTTGAAAGTAATCCAAAACTATAATTTTTAAAATTACATCGAAAAAAGCGGATTTGAGAGCACAATGCACATTTTCAATGTTTTTTATAACTTTCTTAATTTTCGTCGCTAAAAAGGAAAAAACAACTTAATCTGAACAACTTTTCTTATGTCTATGTATACAGCTTTGTAAAGCTTTTGATATGATGCTGATACAATAAAAAATTGCCGCGATCAGAATTTGAACTAGACATCCGCAACTTGGGCCAAAAAGGCTTAGTTAGTTCAATTCAATTCAAAAAGACTTTATTTTTAATTAAACATTACAATAGGTTTCTCTGGCACCCATACCCGGAGCCAGTTAGACATCCACGATGCACAACGCCGTGGTAAGTGAAGGACTGGCCGAGACAGGGCAAGATCAACTAAACATAAATATAATGACCAGACTTCTTTCGCCTTAGGCGAATTAAAATGATAATAAGTTGGACTTGCCCAAAAGGGAAGTATTACAATTCATTGTTCACAGTTCTCTGACAAGTTAGAGAATGAGAAAGTGGTTTTGGTTAAAGAGACTGCCGAAAAATGGGCAACTCTTGGTATGGTAGTTTATCTTTAATTCGAAATGGTGCATTATGCACTTTTGTTTGTGTTATGTTGTTTGTTAGTGGACTATCGCCTAGTTTAACTGGTAAAACTTCTGGAGAGTCACGCGGACGTAGTCCACCAGTGATGTAATGGCATTGCAGCGTGCGTATAGTTCCGTTAAGGAGCTGTACCTTGAAGAATTGGAAATGAGACGAAGAAACTCTTGTCAATAATTGTGAGTTTCCTTAATTTCATGGCCGATATAGTTGTATAAATCAATTAAAAAGGTTAGTCATCTTACACATTAAGCTATCTGATGACTAATACCAAGTCTGCAAAACCACAATATAGCATATAGACTTATTTGTCGACTTTCGAATCTCTGACATAACCGTTATAGACCCACTCAGGCGTCTGTACGCTATCTTTTAATAATTGTTCTTTTGGATTATTTTCAACTATCTGAGATAAAAATATAAGTTTTGTAGAATAATCTGTCCAACTTTGAAGAAGAAATACCAATATCTTTATTTATAAGCGACCGAAACGCAAAACTGATGTATCTTGGTCTAAATGCAAATAGATCAGTATACTGGATTATAGTGGATATTTCATCTGCATTCATAATTATCACTGATTTCACTGATTTTTGGTTCGATGGAAAATCCACGATTATTTGAATTTGTTTATAACCACGAATTCGAAAATTGTACCATTAATAATAGACCATAGTTCAAAGGTAGATGATTCTTAGTTTAAAAAATGTTTCCTTACCAAATTGGGGGAAGATCGACAAAGAGGTAGTTGAGATACTGCAAAAAAAGAAAAAAATTACTATTTTGACAGCCTGTATTTTTTTCTATAGCAACAATTTACTAAAGCATGTTTGGTTATATCCTCATATTTTGGTCCAAAGAATCTACCCTTGAACTACAGCCTGTTATTAATGGCCCACCCTGTATATGTAAAAACCTATATTTTGAAAAATTGTCCTTCTACGAGTCGATGCACGTTTCGAAATATTTTTTTATTTTTAGTTGTTTAGGTAAATATTTTGCGATAAAATTTAGCAGGCAGGTTTAGTTCAAAGGGCATAATTTCCCTAACCTTCGTTAAAATCTTGATGCATTATTATATCATATTTCAATTATCAAAAAAGAAAATTTTAGCAGTTGCAATTTTTTTTTAAAAATTAACAAATTATAAAATATTGTTTTCATAATTCTAGTTTTATTAAAAATTTTATTGCGCACAAATTTGATATTTTTTATTTTCGTGATGCGATTACCGGGACCGGAGACATTTAATAAGGAAAATAGCAGAAAATTTCTGTTAAAACATAAATTGTCTAAATATGGAGTTCGATTTAATCTAAAATTTCTCATAGCACTTTTTATTAAACCTAAAACAAATAAAAACAAGAAAATTGTTACAGCCAGATGATTCCTTATCCGCCCATTTTGATCCTTAACTTCACTGCGCTATTAGGACTATTTAGTAACCTAAAAGGTGTGAAAATTCCTCCTCAGATTCACTTTACTACCCATAATAAATAACTAATTTTTATTAAGTAACACATTATTTTATTACTTCCTTATAAATATTGACCATTCGCTGGCAATTACACTCCAAAATTTATCATTGCAGTTACCAGATAAACAGAGGTATTAAATTCAGCCTTTCAACGCCAGATGGAACTAGTAGTATTAGGGATTAGCAGAATGGATATAAAACTAACACGGCATGCTCTAGCTTAGTTCCACTTTCCACTTTTAAAATAGCGAAAAGTATTTACTCCTAGTCATTGAATATGACGGCAGTTATTAAATATACTTGCATGTCGTATTAATTTCAAGGTGGTTGGAAACTGGATTCCTCATTAACTAACTATTTTAACATAATATGTTATGTGTGTCACTAAACACTGCAAATTGTAAATAAGAGTTAAACTGTTAGAAATAAAATTACAATTATGAAAATAATAAGTAATTTTCAATAATTTTAATCTTTTGATTAAACACAAGAATGTCCGAATATTTTTTGTACTTCTGTAATAATTTGTTACTAATGATTCAGAGGTTGATAGTAAATAAAAAAACCGCTGCCCAAGGAATCACTACTTCCACATTCAGATCTTCTATCCAAGTCTCTCACAACAAAAAAATTTTGTATGTGGAAATAATTGTTTATGGAACTTTAATATTATAATATTTGAAATCCTCTACCCCAAAAACCCATAAAACGATACCCCACATCGGTAGTGTGGTGGGTACACATACTAAATCATAATATTTTCTCATCCCCTTTAATAATTGGGTAGGAGTGGTAATGGGGGTGGCTAATGCCACAATTTTTGTTCAAACCTTATCTTCTTTTGTATATACTAAATACCAATTTTATGGACTCTTACCTGCTTCATTTACCTATTTACCCTAGTTCCAAATCTCGTTAAAATACATACGTGTACCAAATTTCAAGTCAATATCTTAAACTGTTCCAGAGTAAACGTGCGCACAAAAAAAGTTACAGACAGACCGACAGACAGACAGAAATTTTTTAGCAAGTTGTGGGGTAAATGGGGATTACTAGCTAAAACATCCATAAAATTGGGATATAGTGCATGTACAAAAATCTAAGGTCTCGAAATATTTTTGGCATCAGCTAGCCCCACTATCATCTCATTACCACCCCCACCCCATTAATAAAGGGGGTGGAAAAAATAGAATTGTGGTTTAGTGTATGTACAAGAACTAAAGGCCTCAAAATTTATTTTGAAATCAGCCACTCCCACTACCACCCCCATTACTTCCCACAATCCATTATTTAAGTGGGTAAAAAAATAAAATTGTGATTTAGTGTATGTACAAGAACCAAAGGACTCAAAATTTGTTTTGGCATGAGCCACCAACTATCACGCCCACCAGAAATTTGGATGTCGAAGTAGTGATGTAGCATTTTAAAGTGCTATGACTATAATTTCTAGGGTTTTGCATTTAAAATCGATTCAGTGCCGCCTAAACAAGTCCACTATTCATTTTTATGGACTGAGTAGGCAGGCAACTCACTTGCATCTTGACGGTACAGCGTGTTGTATACCTGCAAAATGTTGTGTTCGGTAATTGATGATGTTATTTTGAAGGTGTATAACTGAATTAAGTTTATTTTTTCATTTAATGGGGCTTAAATAGTTTCTGTCGTGGAATTTACTCCTCTTTACGTATGACACGTTTCATTGGCCAAGGGAGTAGAAGAATTTTCTTAACTGTTTTTACATTGGTAATGCTAGGAAGTGGTCTGAAGGCGACCTTCTCCCTCGAACCGCGAAGCCCTGCGGAGATGCTGGTCTTTTGGAGGAATTTTGGTGGCATCGCAGCCACAGTGATATTTCATGGATATGTGGATGATGTCCTAGCGTGTCCTCATGCTCAACCTTTTGCCGTAAATATTCAGTGTTTAGAAAGTTGTGTTTAGCTGAATGTTCAAGTGGCGGATTTTCCTTTCGTTGGGTAAAGCTCTCTATGGAGGTAAGCTTTTATTGATGATGTTGATCCTCTTTGGAAACACCTCGTGCTGGCTTGTTTAATTGGTCTTGGTATTCACATTGATCCGGGGACACTTATGCTGGAGTAGCAGCTGTTCACTGGGAAGAAGTGGCACAAAGACACTGCAGAGCTGGGAGATGTGCTCTAGGTATCAAGGGCGACTGAGAATCTCGCCGGACTGCCAGATTTACAAGGCTTTAAGCCACTCATTTAGTAAACTTTTTGTGATAATAATTTAATTAAATTATTTTACAATATTAGATAACACAGCCCCACAAAAAAAAAATGAAAGTTCATACTCCAGAGTCGGACATATGTATTCCTATGTATTTTTCGACGCTGAATCCGATCCCGAGCTCAGAAATGGCCCTCCACGTCTGGAATTGGCCCCACGGGGCCAAAAATGGCCTGAGAGGTGGATTCCGGGATGGGGCGTGGTTAAAGGTGCATTCTAAAGCCAAAGTCGAGTTTGTGGTCGAAAAGTTCACGACCAACTGAAATTTCGCGTTTGGGTCCGGAAAAATGGCCCCTTGGGGCCGGAAAATCGTGTTTCGGGCCTCGCAATGGCATCAGTGGTATTTTCGTGTACTTTTGAATACTGGAATGAATACCGTGCTTGAAAAGTTTATGGTCAACTTCAATTCCCCGTTTGGGACCAGAAAAATGGCCCCTTGGGGCCGGAAAATCGTGTTTCGGGCCTCGCAATGGCATCAGTGGTATTTTCGTGTACTTTTGAATACTGGAATGAATATCGTGCTTGAAAAGTTTATGGCCAACTTCAATTCTCCGTTCGGGACCAGGAAAATGGCCCCGAAGGGATCAGAAAATCGCGTTCCGGCCGTGGCACTTGCAACTGTGGTATTTTATGTGATGAGACAATGGCCTGAAGGTAAAAATGATTGGACGCTTTACATGCATTGCTTCTCCCTTCGCATATGAAGGACTGATAGCGGAAATTTCAGAGGTCCTGGATAAAGAGAGTTTTTGTTTCTAGTATCAGTCATGACAGAAAACGTGTGAAGTCCGTGAAGCCCCTTGAAAAAAGGTCTGGCTGAACCTCAAGTGTCCAGTAGGAACCTCATGGTCTCATCTAAATAACAAGGAAACCGCTGGAAATATGCCATAGAGAATCGGGCCGTATGTTGAGCCTGAAGTTACATCTGTTGCACTCACACTTGAAATTTTTCATAGACTCTTGAGGTGACTATAGTGACGAGATCCCTGAAAGAATTAACATGAAACAACGATAGCAAGGACGGTGAGATATCTCTATGATGGCAGTTTTCAGATGGTTACTAAAGGAACGCTATGGGTGCAGATCCCGTCTCATGGAACGTGGGATTCTTATTCTACACTCTCTTTTTGTAATATCTTTGAACTTTATATTCAAAAGATCGTGTGTCAGGATTGAGGCCAGGTCAAGAAGACAGGCGGAAGTTGTAAGGAAGTTTGACAATTGCCGAAAATGACTCTCACGTATCTCTTGACGACACAGACCTGTAAGGTTTCCTCTCCGTCCTCATCTCTTTTCATCTCGTGTGTGCGTCACAAGTCTTCAGGCCATTGTCTCATCACATAAAATACCACAGTTGCAAGTGCCACGCCGGACCGCGATTTTTCTGGTCCCTCCGGGCCCATTTTCTTGGTCCCAAACCGGGAATTGAAGTTAACCATAAACTTTTCAAGCACGGTATTCATTCCAGTATTCAAAAGTACACACAGACAACACTGATGCCATTGCGAAGCGCGAAACACGATTTTTCGGCCCCAAGGGGCCATTTTCCCGGACCCAAACGGGGAATCAAAGTTGACTATGAACTTTTCGAGCACGGTATTCATTCCAGTATTCAAAAGTACACGAAAATACCACTGATGCCATTGCGAAGCCCGAAACACGATTTTCCGGCACAGAGGGGCCATTTTCCCGGCCTCAAACGGGGAATTGAAGTTGGCCATAAACTTTTCGAGCACGGTATTCATTCCAGTATTCAAAAGTACACGAAAATACCACTGATGCCATTGCGAAGCCCGAAACACGATTTTCCGTCCCCAAGGGGCCATTTTTCTGGTCCCAAACGGGGAATTGAAGTTGACCATAAACTTTTCAAGCACGGTATTCATTCCAGTATTCAAAAGTACACGAAAATACCACTGATGCCATTGCGAGGCCCGAAACACGATTTTCCGGCCCCAAGGGGCCATTTTTCTGGTCCCAAACGGGGAATTGAAGTTGACCATAAACTTTTCAAGCACGGTATTCATTCCAGTATTCAAAAGTACACGAAAATACCACTGATGCCATTGCGAGGCCCGAAACACGATTTTCCGGCCCCAAGGGGCCATTTTTCCGGCCCCAAACGCGAAATTTCAGTTGGTCGTGGACTTTTCGACCACAAACTCGACTTTGGCTTTAGAATGGACCTTTAACCACGCCCCATCCCGGAATCCACCTCTCAGGCCATTTTTGGCCCCGTGGGGCCAATTCCAGACGTGGAGATCCATTTCTGAGCTCGGGATCGGATTCAGCGTCGAAAAATACATAGGAATACATATGTCCGACTCTGGAGTATGAACTTTCATTTTTTTTTGTGGGGCTGTGTAATTCATCAAATCATAAGTTGTGAACTTTCAGTTCGATTTCAAGTGCATTTAAATGAACTTTTGTGAGCATGTCACTGTAAAAGTGAAACATAGTACCATGAGCTGCTTAGGCATTGCGCCATAATATAGTAGGAGGATAGTTTAGTTCTGACATCAACTTTTAACCTCACATAGTAGCTCTTTTAGTAAAAATTCTTTATTAGTAAATTTATTAGCGAGAAGGGTACGGCACAATGTCACATACTTAAATTCATAAGCAAGCAGTATAATTTAGAAATCTTCTGATTGAAACTTTAATTTGAATCACTAATATAATTAACCTTAAGTGTTTTTTTACATACAATTTGGGTATTTTTAATAAATGTTGTCCATGTCTAAGTACTCTCATTTGATACTCTCCTAGATTTTATTAAAACTTCATAATAAATTAATAGTTTATTAATATAGTCAGAACTAATACTAGTTCTAACTTTAATACATTTCATCGCATATCACAAGCCAGCGAAAATTTTGCTTCTTGGCTGACAAAATATCTCTTCTAAGCTAATTATTGGCCAAGTGGCGCCCTCTTTTGTTTATCTGTGTTTACTCATTTACTCACTCCTCTTTTTGCTCTCCGAAACAAACTAGCTGCCTGACGCAAGTGAACATTTTTTTGCATTAGGCATAAAAAGTGTTGCAGTGATTTCTTAGGCAGCGATTTTACTTCCACGTCCAGTGAAAGTATAGTAACGACAAAAAAAATGTTGAAAATTTTTATTGTTCAAATAGGCTTAGAATGTCATGAAACGTCGAGAAGTTTTAAGTTTGAGCGAAAGAAAAATGTTCTGTCTGTCTAGCTTTTTTTGTGCGCACGATTACTCTGGAACCGTTTAAGATATTGACTTGAAATTCGGTATACGTATGTATTTTAACGTGATCTGGAACTAGATTATATTTTCATCTTATTTCGTTGAAGGCTTGGGGGGTAAATTGAGGTAAATAAGGGTAAATAGATAAATCAAGCGGGTTAAGAGTCAATGAAATTGGTATTCAGTAGAGAAAAGAAGCTATAAGGTCTGAAACATTTTTTTGGCATTAGCCATCCCCATTACCACCCCCACCCCATTATTAAAGGGGGTGAAAAAAAATGTGGTTCAGTGTTCAACAACCAAGAACCTCAAAATATTTTTTTACTTCATCCACCTCCACTAGCACCCTATAGCAGATATTCATGAATAAAATAAAATTTGGTAATATACATATTCGAAGAAGTTTTTTAAAATAACATTTAAATAAAAAACATGCTATTATTATTTGATTGATAAAATTGTTATTATATTTTTGTTTTTTCTTCTTTTTCCTTAGTTACTTGAGCTAGAGGAGTGACTTATATTTACCCAGCAAGTGAACTGATCGCCACACTACTCCCCCGCTAAGTAAAAGATCAGTGAGCCATTGAATTCGTCGATAGCAAAACGAACTTTCTTAATCAACGGTGGAGTGACATCGCATTTGTCAGATAATAAATATGCTGGTTTAATCCTGTCAATATTTACCGTGACGGCTTTAGTTCCTTTAACAAAAGTAACCAACTTACCTGTACGGGACAACACTTTAAAAGGTCCATCATACAGTGGAGTGAAAAATTTTTTAAAACGTTCTTTCCGAACGAACACAAAACTACAATTCGAGATGTCTGGACTGACAAATGATTTGTAATTAACGTGGTGAACGGGTGGAATAAACGTTAAATTATTAAATGAAGTACGTAATTTAGTAATAAAATAAGGAATATCCGGACAAGTATATGATTTAATAAAAAATTCACCAGGTATTCGTAAAGTTTGACCAAAAACGAGTTCTGCGGAGGAACATTGAAAATCGTCTTTAGGGATGGTCCTGAGAGCTAATAGTATGATAGGAAGTTCATCTACCCAATGTGGTGTAGAAGTCTTAGCTCTCGGAGCAGTTTTAAGAGATTTATTAAACCTTTCAATCATTCCGTTCGAGGAAGGATGATATGGTGTCGTACGAATTCTATGAAATCCCAGAAATTTTGAAAATTCTTTGAACAGTTTTGATTCAAATTGAACGCCTTGGTCGGTTGTCACTGTGACAGGGACACCGAATCGACAAACATAATTCTGAAATAACGTACGCGCTACAGTTTCTGCAGTAATATCCTGAAGTGGACAAGCTTCGGGCCATCTAGTAAAAGGCTCGATCACAGTAAGAATATAAGAACAACCTTTAGAAGGAGGTAATGGTCCTATTAAATCTATATGTATGTGGTTGAATCGTCCTTTAGGTATATCGAAGTTAGCAATCGGGCTCCTCGTATGTCTTGTCACTTTATTAGTTTGACAGCTAATACAAGTTTTTGCCCAGAGATTACAATCTGAAGTCATTTTAGGCCAAAAATAATTTTTAGAAGCTAATGTTCTAGTCGCTTTGATACCAGGGTGAGATAAACCATGAAATATATCAAAAATTGTCCGTCTATAAACGATAGGAATATAAGGACGAAGTTTAGGGCGGGAAACGTCACACCAAATAAACTTGTCAGAAAGAGGAATTCTAATTTTCTTTAAATGAAAAGTTTTCTTTGCGTTCGATGAAGTATCTGATAATAAAAATTTAAGGTCAGAATCATCTTTCTGAGCTTCGCTCAATAAATTTAAGTCAAAGTTAATATCAACTAGGTTAGACTTTTGGGTAACAATTGGGGAAATGCATTGTTGTAAAGAAGACGTATCATGCTCACGTGATAAGGTGTCTGCAACAATGTTATTTTTCCCTTTGATACCGTGCGTGTAATTTCCCATTAGGCATGTACATTCACGTAGCACTAGAAATATGACAACACCGGCAGCCGTAAATTCGTCCATCGATGGAGCATTCTAGCGCTGTTATTTCATTTCAGCCAGCTGGCACACGCTATGTTGTAATTCTACTCCCCATGTCTAGCACGCGACTACACACACGGTATGTCGGATTTTACAGGCAAACTGAGCAATGAATTCTAAATGTCTAATTTGCCTGGGAGATCTTTCAGTTTTAGTGAATAATGCTTTGACCAAAGATTTATGGTCAGTAAAGCAAATAAATGTGCGACCTTCAAGTAAAAATCTGAAATGTTTAATCGCTGTAAATAAAGAAAGAAGTTCCTTGTCAAAGGAACTGTATTCAGCGATAAAAGTGAGCTATCATCACAACGTGTATGTGCTAAAAAGGTTGCACCAGCTATAGCAGCTTTGGCTTTGGAAAAACTGTCAATACAGTCGGTAGGCCAATCATTTATTATTTTAACTTTATCATGCAGTAATCTAGTACAAAGTGCATGTAAAGGAATTAAGATTTCAGCGAAAGAAGGTATGAAACGATGATAAAAGTTAACCATACCTATGAAACGCTGAAGTTGTTTGACTGTAGTAGGTAAGGGAAAATTATTTATGACATCAATACGTTCAGAAGAAGGTAAAATACCGGCTGAAGAAATATTGTGTCCTAAAAATGTCAAATGATTGATACCTAATATGCATTTTGACGGTTTAATATTTATGCCGTACAATTCTAACCTCTGAAAAACAAGTTTCAAGTGTTCTAAATGTTCCGAACTAGATTTACTTGCAATCAGGACCGGCGTTATGTAAGCCGAAAGGCATACGCCCAAATTCAAACAAACCGAAAGGAGTAGTAATCGCTGTTTTAAAAACGTCACTTTTTACGACAGGTATTTGGTGATAAGCACGTACCAAATCTATTTTTGAAAAAATAACACAATTATACAACTACGAGTTAAAGTCATGGAGGTGGGGCAACGGGTATTTGTCAGGAACAGTAATTGAATTTAGACGACGATAGTCTCCACAAGGCCTCCAGTCGCAGCTCTTTTTTTCCACCATATGCAATGGTGAGGATACGGAAGAAGAAGAAGGTACACAAATACCTAATTCTACCATAGAATTGAATTCATTCTGAGCTATCTTGAATTTAATGCTATCCAACCTACGTGGGCGTGAGAAAGGTAAATGACCTTCTGTAACAATATAATGCTCAACGGAATGTTTAACGGTAAAATTGTAATTTGGAGAGCTAATTAAACTAGGAAATTGTAAAAGTAATGCAGTGAATTCATTTGATATGCTAAATAACTTAGGAGAATGTAACAGACCATTGTTTGAAAATAAATATGTTGACAAACTAGTCATATTGTCGATTAAACATTTATGTCAAATCAACAACTAAACCAAAATGAGCTAAAAAGTCTGCTCCGATAATAACGATATTAATATCAACTATATTAAAAACGAAAGGAAATAACCTACGTAAGTTTAAATCAATTTTCAAAAATTTCTTTCCGAAGGTATTTATAACTGAACCATTAGCTGCTGTCAGTACAACATCGGGGTTTCTTCTAGTATTCGTTAACAGATTCCGAGGTATTATTGATAAATCAGCGCCTGTGTCAATGAGAAATTCTAATTTATTAGTATTATCAAATATAAAAAGACGACGTTTACTATCCGAAGTTTTAACGTCAGTTGTCAAAATATTATTGACATTTAGTAATTTTTGATTGTCGGTTTTGACATCTTTGGTGAAAGTGCACCAATCTCCGTGACATTTAAATGCTTTGCGACCATAAAGTTGATGGTAATAGCAAACTTTGGCATTAGAAGAGTTATATCTAACGCGGGTACCACTTCGACTACTAGAACGGGGCCTTGAGTCACTGCGATTCCTTGAGTCGAGTCGACATCTACAACTATCGCAATAAGTGCTAGAAACTGTAGGAGTAGCGGAAGTTATTGAAGAGACTTTAGATTCTATAGTATGTAATTGAGATGTAAAAATTTCTTGTTCGTGCAATACTTGATTCAACGTATCTTGAAAAGTTGTAATCAGATTTGACGTAGAAATTGTTGGATTAACGTTAAAAATTGAATTAGAAGTAAGGGAATTCATAGAATCTTGACACGACTCCCACATTCAATCAGCAATGTCGATTAAAATATTCTCCGTAGGAGGTGCTATTTTTAAAGAAAGAAATAATAAATCGATGACTAATTGATTAATTGATGAATTGATTGAAAATCATCTGCTGTTTGTGATGTTTTTGAATGAGATGTCTTTTGAGACGTCAACTTTGAATGACTCACTGATTCTTTTAAATAACGAAGAAATAATGATAAATGGCAAAACAATTCACTTACTAAATAAATAAAGTTTTGCTTCTTCGCAGTCAAGGATTGATTTAAATGAATAAAGTTTTGCTCCTTCGCCGTCTAGGATTGATTTAGGAGAATGTTGGGAATGTATACTTCCAAGTCTACGAATTTGGATTCAGACGGAATATCAGGAGCCTTGTTGGAGTTTTAATCTTCCAGGTTTTTAACAGAGATTTCTTGCCTGATCTGAATAGATGTAATTCATAGCTTATTTAAATTTGCTCTCGTTTCTCAATATTTTCAAACTTTTTTCAGAGTTTCTTCTGGATTGTTCGTTGGAGTTCTGTCGTTTCATTTTTGCTTATTAACAATTCAGATCCCCTTTTAATCTAATAAAAATTTGTGCTTATGTTGCGTATCAATTGCGTACTCTTATAGGGGTCACCAATTTATAGCAGATATTCACGAATAAAATGAAATTTGGTAATATATATATAGTCGAAGAAGTTTTTTAAAATAACATTTAAATAAAATACATGTTATTATTATTTGATTGATAAAATTGTTATTATATTTTTGTTTTTTCTTCTTTTTCCTTAGTTACTTGAGCTAGAGGTGTGACTTATATTTACCCAGCAAGTGAACTGATCGCCACACACCCCCTCATCACCAGTCCCACCCCACTACCGATGTGGGATATCGTTTTATTGGTTTTTGGGGTAGACGATTATCATTATTAAAATTCCATAAACAATTACTTCCTCATACAATTTTTTTTCGTTGTGAGAGACTTGGATGGAAAATCTGGATGTGGAAGTAGTGATTCCTTGGACAGCGGTTTTTATATAACAGAGTGCCTTTATTTTTGTATGTATTATCGGTGAACTTTCCTTATTTTAATAATCTCCCTTGGCATATTTATAACGTAGATTATATTTGCTTTAGAAAACATCTTATTTAAAATCCTCAAAGCGCAATGTAGACTATGGGTCTCTTAAATGAAAATTCATGCATACCGGCTATTTTTAAACTCATTATTAATATTAATATTAAAGTTATAATCTAACAGTTAGCCAATTTATTACTTTTTAAGCACAACCTGCGCGACATTAATTAGCCTGACATGTTTCCATGTCTTAAAATTAATACAGTTATGAACATTTTATTTTTAGTTGTACTTCTTACATTTGTCGGTTTCTTGTTTCTATCAGCGTATTTATTTCCTTCTCACGTCCTTATAACTTTAATATTTTCTTCGAGACTTCCATTAATCATATCTTGCATATGATGTCGTTGCTTCATTATTTTAATTGTAGCCATGTACAAACCTCAAAAGACTGATGATGGCATATTTGTCTTCTGTCACATTTCTCATCTTGTAATGACTTTTCTCTCAGGGGCGAATTTGAACATAGAAACTCCTTGTGGCGTTTTCGTACTTAACAACTACGTTTAATCTTCTTCCTGGTAGAAGTTAAGGAATTTCCCACCTCGGTTTACTCGTTTTGTATTTTCTTAAAGTGAAGGACTTGTGACTTTTCTAAAGTTTTATGACCTGTACTGCTGTTACGCATAATAGTAACCGTAATATAACGTAAGCCTAATCTAGAAAACGTGTGCTCAAGTTTCCTGCATTTCACAAAGAGACAAAATTATGGAATAATTTCTCGCAGTGTAATGTCCATGGCAAGTCTACATCAGAAATAGATTTAAGTCTGCAAGACGTGAATGAACTTAATAATATTTTTTAAATAGTTCTGTCAATAGTGATATCGACGAAGCGACTCTGAGTTATTATGCGTAAGCTGAAAATTACAACATTACAACTATAAACGAAATAGAGTGTGTCACATATGATATGGTGCAAGAATGTTTATACTCAATTTAATCTAGTGCAGCTAGAAGATATGGAATTAATCTTAAAATGCTGCTTATTTTCCACACTGCAAAACCGCTCTAATGCATATAATAAACACTTCTTTACACACTGATGCTGTTCCATCTGTCTGGAAGAAATCCATCTTATTACCGATTCCCAAAGTTACCAAAGCAGCGATATTTGGTCAACTTCGCCGAATTATCAACCTTCCTACAATGTCTAAATTGTTAAAAAAAATTATAGAAAAGAAGCTTTCAAATAATATGGCAATAAATAAAATATTGCCAGAAACATCATAACATACTGCTTTTATTAAAATAACAAATGATGTAACTAGAAACGTCGATAACTCCAAAATAACCTATTTAACCTTACTCGACTTTAGTAAGGCGTTTGATGTCGTCAATCATAAACTTTTGCTGGCAAAATTAAAATATTATGGAATAAGGCCTACTTTCTTATTATAGTTTAACAATTATTTAAGTGATCGCACTCGACGTGTTAAAATAAAAAACTCAATTTCAAATGAAAGTGTTGTGAAATCAGATGTACCACGAGGCAGTATACTTGGGCCACTACTGTTTGTAATATTTTCTTCTGATTTGCCAATTACCCATGACTGGAACATATATCTATATGCAGACGACGCCCAGTTTTACAGGCCATGCTGTCTACAAGATGTCAACTTGGTGATTCGTGAGTTAAATGAAAATCTCGAAATAATAAGTGCATAGTCTAAAAGAAATGGTTTACAACTGGACGCATCTAAAACAGTGTCCATGTGTGTGGGATCTAGGATTTTAGTTCAAAAAGCAAAAAAAAATGACGTGTTGAAAAAATTGGGCATATGTTACTTTAAATTTAAATCACTGTGGAGGTATGAATATGTTCTACCGCAAGAGACGAAGTGAAGACTCGTAAACTCAATTATTTTGAGCAATATGGAATATGGTCTACCTGTTTACTTTAATTATCGTACTGATATTTAAAAAAATAAAATAAAAGTGCTTCAAAGTACTATCAATAGACGTGACCGCGTGACCCCACATTACAATGCTCGAGGAATCTTAAAATCGAATATAGATCTGAACTGTCATGTGCAACTTTAATATTTAAAACAATGAATTTCAATACGTTAGTTTACCTATCTAAATTATTAATAAAACGATCGAGTATTCACACAATCAATATACGAAATCCAGATCTATATGGGATACCTCAACATAACGGCGCCAAAGAAAAATGTTTCGAGTATATAGCCTCTACTCTTATCAATACGTCCAGAGCTACTTTTAATTTACCTACTGTTGGTCAGTTTCGCTTAGCATATAGGAAATATCTTTTGAATAGACAAAAGGCGTTACTACCATAATTTTGATTAGTAGCCTATTTTATTCTTCTTTATATGTATATGTATGTGTATGTATGTCTGTATGTATATGTATATATATTTTTTATTGTCGATATGTATTACACATTAATACTTGGCATTTATTGCTACTCTTATATAATAACGAAGGGGCCCCAGGATAACTGTCCCCTCCATTTGGCCTGCCAACCACTCGACTGACTTTTGGCAAGCTGGTGTGGTGTTTAATTCCGAGAGCAGCGTAGGCCTCATTCCATCAATACACCGGTTATCAGGACGACTATAACTTTATTATTATTATATTTACTTTGCTTAAAAATTACTTAACTGACATTACACACTCGTTAGAATAGACGATGTAACTAGTGACCTCATATGGTGTCCCACATGCCACAGGGACTGTTTTAGGATCAATTATTTTTTCCTTCTATATAAACAGTCTACTTACCAATACTGTTAGTTCTGGAAAAATCAACAGTTTTGCTGATGATACAGCAATAGTTGGGCTGAAGTAAAAGATACCGCGAATTACGCAGTTAAGAAAATAAAAGATTGGTTTGACTATAATAAGTTAAGGGTAAATTAAAAAAAAAACGACTTATATGGTATTTACATCATACATATAAGGTGTATACACCTACCTGATTTAGGATCTTTAGTAATTAATGAGGATATAGAAATTTTGGAATCAGAATATGTTAAATACCTAGGAGTAATTATAGACAGATATTTTCTTTGGAAGCTACAAATACAAAACAATAAAAAAAGTAAGAAGCTTGTTGGCAAAATTCAAATATTTAAAATAATAAACATAAATAACCTACGTATATTATACTATGCCTTAATACAACCACACCTATCTTATGGTATAATTGGTTGGGGCGGAGTCTGTGACTATTACCTACAAAATTTAGAGACTTTACAAAATTGGTTTCTGAAAATTATTTATGACAAAAAAATTACTTATCCTTCTGAAAGTTTCTATAAAGACAGCAAAATGTTTGACATAAGATAGTTGTTGGGTTTAGCTATACTTTTTTTAATTTTAAAAATAAAAACCGCTGCCTAAGTAATCACTACTTTCACATCCAGACTTTCTATTCAAGTCTCTTACAACGATATTTGCACTCCACTGTGTGGAAATAACTGCTTAAGGAACTTTAATAATATATTATTTGAAATCGTGTAGCCCAAAAAACCCATAAGATGATATGCCACATCGGCAGTGGGAGTGGTGGTAATGGTGGGGGTAAATGAAGTGAAAAACATTTTTTTTGCGTTAGTATACTTCAACTGAATATGAAAGTAATACTCAAAAAATAGCATGACAAATATATAAAAAATTATTGTATGCCGTGGACTTCACGATAGAAGAAAAGCTTCTACATGAAGCATTTTCTTCGAGGAAACCTACTACGCATCCATACTACTCGAGGTAACCTACTGTGCATCCAATTTTCTCGAGGAAAGCCGCTGCGGATCCATAATTCTCGAGAAAATCCACTGCGCATTCATACTACTTGAAGTAACCCACTGCGCTTCCAATTACTTGAGGAAACCCATGGCGCATCCATACTACTTGAGGTAACCTACTGCGCATCAATGATATTCGAGGAAACTACGCATCCATACTACTTGGGGAAACCCGCTGCGCATCTATATGACTCGGGGAAACCAACTGCGCATCCATACTATTTGAGGTAACCTACTGCGCATCCAGTTTACTCGAGGAAACCCACTGAGCATCCACACTACTTGAGGTAACCTACTGCGCATCCATGCTTCTCGAGGAAAGCCACTTATTATAGAATCAAGAGAATAAAAGAAGATCTATAAGCACCATACAGGTTGCATGGTATTCTAATTTGAAAAAAGTTGAAGCTAGACACACACGCGCGATGACGCGTCTCTGACGCTATCTCCTCATCTATCCTTGAAACATTAATATCAACTTAGCAATCTGCTAAAATAATCTTGAAAGGCAGGCACGCTGATGTTCGTTTGTTCATAGGACTCGAATTACAATGCAACCTGTAGGGTGTTTATAAATCTTAAAATTCCACGCCTAGATTTTCTATCCAAGTCCCTCACAACGAAAAAAATGTTGATCCTATATTTGCACTTCACTGTGTGGAAATTATTGTTTAAGGAACTTTAATAACATAATATTTGAAATCGTCTACCCTAAAAACCTATAAAACGATATGCCACATTTTTAGTGGGGGTGGTGGTAGAGATAGTGGGGGTGGATGAAGTAAAAAAATTTGAGGCCTTAGGTTCTTGTATACACGCTAAATTATAACTTTATTTTGTTCACCCCCGAGGTGGGGGTAGTAATGGGGGTGGCTAAGCCAAAAAAATGTTTAAAACCTTAACTTCTTTTATATATATACTAAATACCAATTTTATGGACTCTTACTTGTATAATTTACCTATTTACCCCCTTTTACCTCAATTTACCTCCCAACCCTTCAACGTAATAAGATGAAATTAATCTAGTTCCAGATCTCATTAAAATACATACGTGTACCAAATTTCAAGTCAATATCTTAAACGGTTCCAGAGTAATCGTGTGCACAAAAAAAAGTTACAGACAGACCGACAGACAGACAGAATTTTTTTTTCCCAAACTTAAAATCCCGACGTTTCATGACATCCTAGGCCTATTTGAACAATAAAAAATTTAAAAAATTTGTTTTGTCGTTACTATACATCCAGTGGATGTGGAAGTAGAATGACACAAAGCCAACAGATCATCAATACGAAACAAGATATAAAGAAAGAAAGTGTCAGCAACCAAAAAGCAAAAAACAGTAGGTCAAAAAAGTTATTTTTACTTATATCCAAAGCTATATAATATACTACCGGTAGACTACACTTTAGTAAACTGGCATACTATTTTTTTTTTCGTAAAATGCAATTATATCGAAAAAATCAAAATTATCAAAGTAGGCGTATGTTCTTGAAATTTTGTATAGGACTATAACTTTTTAATCTGAATAACTTTCCTTAATGACATTTTCGTCTATATTTTACAAAAAAGGTATTTTACCTAACATTAAATTCGTTTTTGCTTAACTGTCATGGCCTACATGATTTTAAAAAAACAAAAGTACACCCAAAATTACTTTTTAGATAAGCAAGCTTCAAATATGAAAAAAAAAATCGAACATTTTTTGTCCATTTCACCTATAGCGAACTCAATCAGGGGACACACTGTATATAAAATACGAATGAAAAAATAATATTGTCACTATTTTCAAATTATGGTAAATAATACCTATGATGAGTTCATTACCCGAACGTGAACTCACCCCGATTATTACTTCATCTCCTGATTATGTCAATAAATATTATATTTTTATAGTAGATTTAGTGTTAAGAAATCGCGTACAAGTATAATTAATTATACTTCAGCGAGGTTGCATGTTTGTTTACATTTATAAATGAAGCTAATATAATTTAAATTTATAATTGTATTTCAATTTGTTTTTCGTAAATAAACATTATGATTATTATTTTTTATCTTCCTGGATTTCTCAGCCTAAGCCGGCAGTGGTTATATCGCCAAATGAGAAAGCAATTCAGCTCCTCCCATTTAGCCCAACACTTTACGAACAATGTGACAGTTTTATATAGATATATGCGCAATGAATTTCCTATGAAAATTGTGTTAAAAATTTTGATCAGGCTGTGACATAGACACTTATTTGTTAAATCAAATGATTGAAATAGTCTTGAATACAACTGCTCATGCTGAATTTGAAACAATATCTCGTCCATCCCAGCACCTTCTCTGAATAGAATATAAATATATTTCCCAAGACATAAAATATTACTCTAAGTGAAATAGAAACAGATAAAGTAGAAATTTTACCGCATACGATGCAGTTCCGAAGCAGAAGACATGGCATGAAGCTGAACATATCCACTATTCAGCAGTCACCCGACTTGTTTCGGAAATGTGCTGATTCTACGGGCCGTGATTTGTACCGTAACATAAAGATAGGTCGAGATTTCAAAGGTGGCTTGCTGCCTGTGACGCCCATTGAATTACAAGTTATCTTCGAAATTCGATTGTAGCAATTAAATACACGTTTACAGAGTAGTCTTTGAATTTCTAAAGGAATTATAGGGTCGTAATTACGTTATTTTTTGACATTGTTATATTCAATACAAAAATAAAATACTTGTAGATATCTGTTGCTGACAGAAAGATAATCTAGAATGGAATATTGCTTCATAATGGTTTCATATCAGGTTTAAAGGAAGCTGCCACACAGAGTAACGTTTTGAGCTGGATAGGAAAAATTAAACACATACGAAAAAAATAATAGTATAGTAACTAGGAATAATATCATATGAATTATATATCTTTTTTTTTTCAATAAATAGTAAATGCATATCAAAGAAAAGTTTCTGCAGGGGCTTGCTAATTTATAGAAGGTGGATGTCACTCCTTTTCAGGGTGTGGCACTAAAAAAACAGAAATATTGGTGCTTAAAAAGAATCAAATTTTGGGGGTGAAAAGGCTCTATGCAACTTTTCATATAAATTGATAGTCTCAATCCTTACGGAACAACAGATCTAGCATTAAAATAAGAAGATATATATCCTTTATTAGAAATGCACAGATTACGGGGTAGGTAAGATTTTAGTAATAAAATGGTGGAATCATTAATGTTAAATTTATTCAGAATGGTCTGTGCGATCAGAAGCTTTTGAAAAGCATCCTATGTAGATAACATCAACCTGATTGGCACAGTAACATTACAAAATCCTTTGCAAAATTACATAGGACTGACGTAGGTCTATAACAGTGGCCCACAAAAAAATTGGTCTGTCCTTGGACGAGACCAGTGTATTGTTATGTAGTTTACCATGCAGAATCCATATTCGAAATCAGAATTGTTAGATTGGCTCGTTTCTCATCCCTAACTTAAAGGAACACACGTAAAACGCCGGTTTTTTTGCCTTTCACACTCAAATGAGTAGTTAGCATTTTCTTCTTAAAATAATGTAAAAACCTCATATTATTGTAACCCCATAATCCTACAACCTTGTAAGATCTGTAACCACAAAACTCTGAGTAAACAGAAACCTTACATATCTGACTTCAAAAACCCTCTAACTCAAAGTATTTAGGCTTTTATAAGCCCATAACCTCAAAATCCTGTAACTTCATAACACCAAAACTCCATAACCCGCGGTCATCTTTTAAATTAACCCCCCCTCCCCCCCTCGTTTTCCTTACCCATAAGAACGGTGTAAGTTACAATATCTAATATACGGTTATTTATTTATTTTTCACAAATCCAAAACTCCTCGTTAAATGGCTATTATCGGGTTATAATGTGATTACTTCTGAAGACTCTTCCATCCCCACCAATTAAGGTGGATCTTTTTAAAGTTTTTATTGGTTTTAATTGCAAAAGAAATCCCTAATCACCCAGTTTGATGGTTTTTTATCATAATAAAGTGATTTAGTCAATTCAGATGAATATATATTTCTCACACCTGAATATTTCTCACACTGTTGAGGTTGAGGTGTACGGTGTGCATACCACTATCCAGAAAATATTACTTGATTTTTATATTAATTTTTTTTTATTATTTAAATGACTTTTGGTTGGGAAAATGAGAATCTTCACTTTATGACAGTTGTATTTTAATGTGTTTCAGAAATTCTTCGTCAAAACGGGTGACGGATTCGTTTTTAGTACCCCAAAATTAGTAAAAAAAAAAAATCGGCAGCTACTGGAAGCGGCTGGAACCTCCCCACACGGTGGATTCTTATCAGCTGTATTTGGATATTACATCGGAAATCAGAGCACTGAGCAAACAGTGACTTTATTTCATGAACAAATATCGAAGGAACAGAGATGGACTACAAACAATCTGTTAAAACATAACCTCTCATGTTTGTTTATGTTGCATGTTAATCAATTGCCGGATATTATAAGGGTATTAACAAATAACGTTTCGAAGATTTGTAGAATATCGGATAACGAAAAAAAAATAATAACGCAGAATTTAGCCCAAATGACACTCTAACCTCAACAAGTCAATAACATTATGGACAGTCCAAGCAGACTACGCATGCGTCAAATTAAAATCTTCCTGCTCGATCAAAAAGGTCCGAGCAAGTCGAGCTTCGCCCGAGGCCTTTATTTTGTAATATTCGAACGTTTAAGATTTAGCTCAGTTAGCTCGATTTGCAATAAACGATTGTGACGTGTCCCATCAATCAGACGTAATATCCGAACACGGCTATAAACAATTATTACCTTTAAAAAAACCAACTAAAATAAGTTTTGACATTGTCAGAAATATTTGGGTTGGTAACCTTTACGAATGTTGATTTTTAGGTTATGAAATATATTTAGGGACATAAAAAAAATTTTTAACGACTCGTTTGAGTGTGAAAGGTGAAAAACCGGCTTTTTACGGGTGTTTTTTGAAGTTTGAGATGAAAAACGAGCCAATCTGACAATTCTAAATTCGGATTCAGCGGACCAAAATACATAAGGATACACTAGTCTGGTCCGCCGAACAGACCACTTTTTTTGTGGACCTGTGTAATTATTATTACCTATGGATGGATCATCAGTCTTTAAAATGGGACACACTTTGGTCATTTCCCATAAACCTAGAAACATTGTTGTCTTTAATGCTAAATTAAATAAAATGGTGAAAGGCGTGACAAAAACGTAAAAGATCTTTTACAATAAAAGAAGGTATTTAGTATGGTCCAGTTGTAAATTTATTTTTTAATTTTCTTAAGACTTTAACAACATCAGTATATAGTTAACGTGGACGTATTAGTAATATTAAAATCAATATCTGGAGTCAATGATGCATCATTATTTTGAGGTAGGTATACGCTTCTAAAATATTCCATAATAGTGGTACCATCATTTGGAAGTTATCTTGAGATGTTATTATTGTCATCCTAGTTAGAATTCTTGAACGTTCCTTCTTAGCTCGAAGAAATTTCCAGAAATTCTGAGGATAATAATTATCCTCAGAATTTCTGAACATTTCTTTCTAACTAGAATGATAATAATAAAATATAAAATTGAGAAATGAACATAAGGTAATTATTAATTATTAACCCTTTCTGTACCGGACATGAAATAGCGATTCATGTTACTAGGACCGGAATTTTTTGCAAGCTACCAGGACCTCTGCCGAATATATGCGCCAGCTATAAAAATAGAACAGATGCAGAAAATTCATTAATTTATAATAATATTTTATTATATTAAAGTATTTGTAATGTATTATGTTAAAAAGTATATATTTAAAAGGTTTGTTTTGAATGGTACACTTCAAAACAGGGCCCTTACACACAGATCAACATTACACTTTGCACACATGTACCTAGACTCTCTTCTTTTTTTGTCTGAAGCTTGCTTTGGCTACAAACAGTGCATCATCGAACCTTATTATTGGGTACCAGGGTGGAAAATGTCGGCCTATAAGCCTCTCAAGATTTTTGGTCATAAGTTTTACTCGGCTTTGGTTAGACTGGTGTTTTGTAACTGAATTAGACAAAGAAATCGATAGGCAAAAGTTTTCTCACTAACTAAAACTTACCGCTCAATAAGTTGATTTTCAACTGAAAATCTGCTAGAGGTTCTCTTCCTGCATTTTGTGTTTGGTACAGTGCATGTGCGTTGAGCATGGCTAGGTCCACCATATGAAAAAATAGCTTTCTGTACCATTTTATAGTTTTTCTAACGCATTCTGTAGAGCTTTATACAGCAATTTACATAATACTACTACTACACTAAAAGCATGTTTCAACTCGAGCACGAATACCCTCACTTACTTCAATCAGAATAACGAGATTCATGACGTCGAGTAAATATGCCGTATTTATACGACAGTGAGCCAGGTGGTCCTGTCTTAGGTACAGTATTTCTTCGGCATTGGGCCAACGGGCACAACATGAAGCGACACAATTATGCGGTTGTGGTCCTGCTAAAGGGTATAAACTTAATATTGTCACATATATACGACAACGGTCTTAATATGCCATATAACTCCGAACACTTATATAAGGCAGTGGTCCTGAGGGACCATTTAGGTGTTGACTAAAATATACGGCGATGGTACGGAAAGGGTTAATAATGATTAGTTAGCCTCTTTTCAAGTGTGTTCAGACGACGAAACTCATAAAAATCATACTGCGATTTTAATTTTTTATACTTTAACTTATCTTCATTTCCCAATTTTATATGGTTGATAATGGCAGGAGTAAACCACTCTCTGTATTTACATTTTTTGTTTTTCTGTTGCTATACATGCTTATCCAAGATAAGTACTCTTCATTTTTTTACCATAAAATTTGTTACAGGCAACATTTACGTCTGATTGATAGCCACGAAAAGTCCGGTCCATCTGTCAGTGAATTATAAAGCACTGAAAATTCGACTCTTCGGAAATTATGCATCCTTTTATGGAAAAATTTAACCAAAGTAAAGATTTCTTGACCACATAGCAATTTTTTTGCGTGTTCGACACATTTCGAGAACCGTAAAATCGCTCGTAGGGGAAACATTTTAATATTATAGTTTTTCAATATTTTGAATTTCAGTATGTTTGATCTAATAACTACTCAATTTATTTTTACCGTTTCCTTCGCAAGGAAAGTTAGTTATTTTTATAACCTGCTATATATGAAGTAAAAATATTTTTAAGCAGTTCATGATATGCTCTTGCGATATTCTCTTTAAATTTGCTTAATACGCAAAGGAGGTTTGGTATTGTCAAATTGAATAAAAACCTTTATAGCGTTCGTCATAACATAACAGGAAGCGCAATAATCTAATATTATCTACTTGGCAACATAAAGCGGTGATATTGCACTCAAATCCTTTTACATGGTCACATGCTGGAAGATATCACAAATCACGAATGACAGATGAAAGGAATTCCAGATCCAAATATGATTTGCACGCGTCGAAATGAGCCTTTTTTTAGTAAGTTCTCTTAGTTAGATATTACACAGTACAGTTACAAGAAAACATATAACTTTGAGTATAAAGAAAAATGTGAATCATTCACCTAATGCGTTAAACCCGTTTTAAAATTATTTTTACTAACTTTGCTCTGGATACAAGTTGTAAAATATTTGAAAATATCGTTTTATATTTTAAATTACTTCCACATCAGAGGAAGTATAATAACGACAAAATTTTTTTTGTTTAAATAGGCTTAAAATGTCATGAAACGTCGAGATTTTATGTTTGAGCAGAAAAAATATTCTGTCTGTCGCTTTATCGGTCTGTAACTTTTTTTGTGCGCACGATTACTCTGGAACCGTTTAAGATACAAGAGAAGCTAATGTCTCAAAAAAAAATTTGGCATTTACCACCCCCATTACTACCCCCACCCCATTATTAAAGGGGATGAAAAAAATAAAATTGTAATTTAGCGTGTATACAAGAACCTAAGGCCTCAATTTTTTTTACTTCATCCACCCCCGCTACCACCCCTCTTCCACCATCCCCACCTCCACTACCGATGTGGCATCATTTTATAGGTTTTCAGGGTAAACGATTTCAAATATTATGTTATTAAAGTTCCATAAACAATAATTTCCACACAGTGAAGTGCAAATATAGTATCAACATTTTTTTCGTTGTGAGAGACTCGGATAGAAAATCTAGGTGTGGAATTTTAAGATTTATAAACACCCTACAGGTTGCATTGTAATTCGAGTCCTATGAACAAATGAACATCAGCGTGCCTGCCTTTCAAAATTATTTTAGCAGGTTGCAAAATAATTGACACCAGTGTTTCAAGGAAAGAAAATTTCAAATTAGAATACCATGCAACCTGTACGGTGTTTATAGATCTATTATTTTCTTGATTCTATTAATAAATGCGTTACCTCGAGTAGTATGGATGCACAGTGGCTTTCCTCGAGTACCATCGGTGCGCAGCAGGTTACATCGAGTAGTTTGGATGCGCAGTAGGTTTCCTCGAGTACTATAGATGCGCGGTAGGTTACCTGAAGCAATATGAATGCGCACTAGGTTTACTAGAGTATCTTGGATCGCAGTGGCTTTTCTCGTGTACTATAGATGTTTAGTAAAAAAAGTGTAATGACCTTTTCTGTGTAAACTAGTTTTCTCGCAATATTTTCCAGTTGAAATATCTTCATTTACTGGGCTATATGTATATGCATATAAAACGAGTTAACAAACATAAATTTAATACGTTAAAGAAAATAGTAACAAAAATTGGACTTGGTTAAAAAGTATCAAAGTAGTATTCATCCAATAAATGGTACGCTTTTTTACTAGCAGTTCTAAACTTTAAATACGTTTTATTACAATTGGGTAGATGATTATAAAGGTCCCCGCATACATTATAGGGGAAAAACGGCTTCCGTCAAATTGGCCGAATTTTTGATGACGTTGAGTCATCATCCCTATAAAAATTTTTAGTAACATTGGCGTCCAAAAAGCTCTCGTTTTTAAACTAGACCATAAAGAGTTGACAAAATCGGAATTTGCGTATGTCACGTGAGATCGGCGTATTTTGTCGCTACTATTCATATCGGCGCAGGCAATGTGGTGTTTTTTGTATATACATATTTAAGTTTATGTAAAATATAGGGTTGTGCTCCGCTCTCTGCCTTGCCCAGGATTAACGAGTAAATATTATTTTCAGGGAATCATCTGATACCCCTTGCTGTATTCTACACAAAACCTCATGAGATCCTTTTTTAAATATAATGTGACAATTATTATTACTAATAATAATAATAATAATCTCCATTCATTTTTATTTATCCAGAACTGCTTCGGATAAGAATATATTCCCGATTTAGAAACGCTACGAAGTACCAATTGTGGACCTTATTTATCCAAAATATTGACGAACATGAAATGGACCAAGACCAAGAGGGCCCAATCGCAGGATACTATTGCACCTGTAAGTCCGGTCCAGAACACTGGGGTGCTATGCTCACATAACCAGTGTTCTATGGTATTTGGGACATGCTAGGCACCAACAAGTTGTAAAATATCCCGATAGTGCCCTTCTAAATTATATTAAAGATGCAGGTAACAGGTGGAATCCAAATAACAACCAGCTAATAGTTAATATTGAGGACTAGAACCGTAACATAGTAATCAAAGAATACAATCACACAAATACATCCCCCCACAAACATAGCCACTTACACACACATCCTCCACCATACACACACATGCACAACACTGACAAACTACACATGGGATCAGAAATCCGCCACGTCCCCGTCGTTGATCCTGGGCAAGGCAGAGAGCGGAGCACTACCCTATATTTTACATAAACTTAAGTATGTATATACAAAAAACACCACATTGCCTGCGCCGATGGGAATAGTAGCGACAAAATACGCCGATCTCCCGTGACATACGCAAAATCCCGATTTTGTCAACTCTTTGTGGTCCAGTTTAAAAACGAGAGCTTTTTGGACGCCAATGTTACTAAAAATTTTTATAGGGATGATGACTCAACGTCATGTCAAAAATTCGGCCAATTTGACGGAAGCCGTTTTTTCTCTATAATGTGTGCGGGGTCCTTTGTTTGAGTTGGCCGACCACACTTTTCTGCGCTAAATTTAAATTTGTCTTTATATGAGGTAATTTTTTATTATTACGCGTATCGTAATCGTGAGCATATTTATGTTTTACGAATATCGTGTAGGGCTCTTTTACATAACTGCACATTCTAGGACGTAGATGCAGGTCAAAATAAATATCCTCTTTTCTCTAAAGATGTGTTTGCAGGTGTCTGTTGGTTTCATATTGTAAATACTTCTCAGGCATCTTTTTTGCAATATAAATATTCTATTCTGTTTTATTATGCTAGTACTCATTAAATCAACGTATATGTTTGTGACAATATTACTTAATTAATATTAATTCGATCAGACAATTAATCAAAATGACAATATAATAAAAATATTGGCATCAAAAGATTTGAATCTGATAAAATGCACCATTACATTAATAAACGCTGAATATATCATTAATTTTATGACACCAAATGGCAAAACTTTTGCTTGCTGTTATACAACAATACATTCGAACGTTTAAGCAAGCCGTTTCTAATGAAAATAGATGAGAGCGTAATGAGTCAGGATAATGGAGACCAGACAAACATTTACTCTCCACACAACTCCTTGATCAAGATTTCTGTCAGTTAAATGATTTGTGGATCGCTCTATATATAGCAAATGTCGGTAATAAATGTATCTATCGTTTATTTGTCCGAATGAAACATGGATCTATTATGTAAAATAAACTGAAAGCTTTAAGAATTTTTGGGATTTGTCTGACCAGAAATAAAATTACACAGGCATACAAAAAAAGTCAATTTCTGAGGCTTCACATATAACTCCCATGTATTTTTGACCGCTAAACACGATCCCACTGTCAGTCGTACAAAATTTTTTTTAACCACGAGAAAAACAGAATAAAAACATAAATTAAAGATTTTAAATAAGTAGACCATGTATTCGATGTATTTTTGACCACTGAACACGATCCCGATGTTAGTTTCAACCAATCAGGAAAATGTTGTGAATATTTGGGAATACAATTTGCACAGATAAGCAAGCCAAATTGAAATAAGGCATTTTTAATGACCTACAAAAGGAAAATATTAAGAGATAAGAAATTCATATCACCATTATGCAAACTTAAAGAATCGTGCTTTTCAGAAGAGGCTATTGTAACTCTTATATTCAAAAAAGGAAATGCAAATGATGCAAATAACTATTGGTCTGTATCACTACTACCAACCTCCTCAAAAATAGTCTAAAAATGCTTTTTAGAGCAAATAGCAAACTACTTTGAGACCAACAATATTTTTTTATAATAAGCAATTTGGTTTTAGGAAATAAAAAAATTTTACCTCTGCAATTATAGACTTGATAGAACAGGTTTTGGGGGATTTCGAGAGTCAGGAGCATATGTGCACTTTATTTTGTGACTTAAGTAAAGCGTTTGACTGCGTCTCACCCAAAGTACTGTTAGAAAAGCTAAAGAGGTATGTTCTACCATAACAATATATCATATTTAACAAATAGATATGAAACAATTGAAGTAAATAATGCAGATTCTAATAAAACCAAAATAATACATGGAGTACCCCAAGGCTCAGTACTTGGTCCCCTCCTATTTTTAATGTATTTGAATGATTTTCCATATTTAAGCGAAAACTCTAGTGACATACTATTTGCAGACGATACGACTATTTCCGTTCAAAACAAGAATATTAAATAACTTTCTGCAATGGCGTGTGAGGCGGAGTCGAAGGCAGAACAGTGGTTCAAATCAAATAAACTTAAATTAAATAGAGAAAAAACAATGAATACGATCTCATTGCGTAATAAGATAGGGCACAATATTCCCGACCCCCAGGAATCAACAAAGTTCTTGGGAGTCTATCCAGATGACAAATTGACCTGGTAAGTACATGTAGAAAGCTATAAAAGAGCTAGCAAAAAATACATTTATCTTGAGAAATGAAGTAGGTGAAGAAGCTGTGAAAAATGCATATTTTGCACTATATGCTTCCCTATCCTGTTTTAGATTGGGGTCAAGCATCAAATTGGCCTAGAATTTTTTCTCTACAAAGACGAGTAATGTGTATAATATTTGGGTTAAATTATAAAGAAGACTGTAGAGAACAGTTTCGTAGACTAAAGATACTCACGTTACCCTCAATATATTTATGAGTTGCTTTTGTATGTAAGAGGGAGCCTGTGTCTTCAAAGTGAGAATGTGACTACCATTATAGAACAAGACACAAAAATATGTTAACAGCACGGTATGTCAGATTAACTGAAAGTCAAAAAAGAATTCAATTTTTAGCACCCAAACTTCATAACAAATTGCCAATGAATTAAGACTACCAGATTTGGCATTCAAAAAAAAAATAAGGGCCATCTTGCTAGAAAAAACTTTTTATTTTTTTCTTTATTCTCTATCTTGTGATTTTATGAATTGAGATGAATGAAAACTCAAATTTAAATTTAATTGGTAATTACTTCCACATCCAGTGGAAGTATAATAACGACAAAAAAAAATTTGAAAATTTTTATTGTTCAAATAGGCTTAGATTATCATAAAACGTCGAGATTTTATGTGAAAAAATAATTTCTGTCTATCTGTCGGTCTGTCTGTCGATCTGTCGGTCTGTAACTGCGCACGATTACTCTGGTACCGTTTAAGATATTGACTTGAAATTTGGTATACGTATGTACTTTAACGGAATCTGGAATTAGATATATTTACATCTTATTCCGTCGAAGGGTTGGGGGAGTAGAATGGGGTAAATAGTGGGTAAATAGGTAAATCAAGTAGATAAGAGTCCATAAAATTGGTATTTAGTGTATACAAGAGAAGCTAAGGTCTCAAAAAAAATTTTGGCATTAGCATTAGCCTACCCCATTATTAAAGGGGATGTAAAAAATGTGATTTAGTGTGTGTGTGTACAGGAACCAAAAGCCTTAAAAAATTTTTTTATTTAATCCACCCCCCCACCACCCACACCCCACTACCGTCAGGGGTATCGTTTTATGCGTTTTTGGGGTAGACGATTTCAAATATTATATTATTAAAGTTCCATAAACAATTCTTTCCACATAGAAAATGTTTTCGTTATGAGAGACTTGGATAGAAAATCAGGATGTGGAAGTAGTGATTCCTTGGGTAGCGGTTTTTTTTACTTCGATTAGTTTAATAAAAGACAAAACAATACACAAAATTTAAAATTAAAATCTATCTAAAGAATGAATTTGTTCATTAATGTTGGTGGGAGATTGTTAAAATTGTCAAAGTTTATTTGGTACCAAAAAATTAGTTTGTGACGTTACCTTTAACCTACCGCACACAAAATCACTACGCCCCTTGTTTCTCTGGTTCAAATAAAGAGTTTGCTCAACATGAAACGAGATACTGGAGAAAAAGTACGTCTAAAATTAAATCACCTTATACCAGAATGATCTTTCTGACTGAATTTATAAGTTTTATAAGTTGCCAACAGTTCTGTAAATTCTTCGCATTTTACTCATACAACCAAGTAGATACTTAGCTGTTTGATAACTGCGTGCCAACTTTTATTTCAACTAGTTTACAAAGCAAAGTGCCTTTTGCCAATCCTTATAAATTATTCTCTATCTGTAGTATACAGGAAGTTATCTAATTTTTTTTTAAACTTGTCCTCGTATAGCAGAGACATTAAGATACACTAAAAAATCTCCCCTAATCTTAACTAAGTATATTGAGTATCATTGTTTTGATTTATAGTCCATTTATTCCTAATGCTATGTTTTTGTTTCCTTCGAAAAGGCATATTTGTTTGATAATATTGACATTTCGATGCGTATTTAATGTCCTCCGAACGTTAGTTGTTATTTCTTACTGCGGATACAAGTTGGAAAGATTTTGTTGTTGACAGGAATAAGCAAATACTCCTTTATAGCATTATAGTCAATGCAAACTCAAAGGAATATTGAATATTTGCCAAACAGTTTCTTTTGTAATAAATCTACATCATCTGAAATGTGTAAGGATAAAAAAATTAATATTTAGATTTTCATTTTTGATGGGTTATTATTTACTTTCTTTTAGCTGTTTGCTACTTTCTGCAAAATAATTCTAGTTCAACTGTAACGACATAGTTGATTTGTTTAATGGTGACATAAGCAAAGCTGTTGTAATTCAAACGTATTCTCAAAATTGTAAATTTCAATTTTTTATCTAAAGTCAGCTTCTGCACTCTTCCATTTTCACATTAGGATAATTTGTAATGAACTAATAATCGTCAACATATACCATACCGAATTATTTCGTCTTCATTGTTTTTCAAGTTATAACGTTATCCGTTATCAATATATTTTTCAAAGGACAGCACACTTTTATTTTCGTCGTTAGATAGGATATTATTGCTTTACATAAATTAGAAATCTGTCTAAACGCAAATATCTCTTATTTCTCCAGCATTTGATTCTAGTTAGCAGCAGTAATATTTTACCCGTTTTACTTAAATTATGTATGTTTCAAAATGATTTTAGGTAAGTGTTCATTTTGGCGGAAAAGTTTCTTCTTATGGTGTGAACCAAAGGCTGCCGTTGACACCTCCGCAATAAACGACAGACATATTTGAGTTCTCGTGCTTACGTATATAGTTACAGCGAGGGTCTCGTTGAAAGTCCTTGTTTGCGGGTGAAAACTATAAGAAAGACGTTATTATTAATGTAAACTTAAAGCACCACTAATACTTCAAACATCGACAAATTGTCTCCTATATTCTTGAGTTTGAATGACCATACTCTTGAGATGTAGCAACTAATTGCCTATTTTACGTAATGTGTGTGTGCTAAAATGTGTTTCAACCGCCTTCCATGTCACTTTAATGACGTTGTTACGTCTAGGAGATCTAGATTTGCCTGAGTATAGAGCGAGTGTTAAAACGTATTTCAGATTTTCAACTTTTAAGTTCCCATGCGATAATCAGCACAGAAGTGGTTTAAAAATTTGACAGTGCAATAGAAATCGCATGCATTATAATAAATCTTCAGCAACCAATGATTAATCAGTGCAATGAAATGTCTACATTCCTTCAATTATTGTACAGGTAGATGATAAATAAGAAAATTGTAATTTAATTGTATTTTAATGAGATAATTTAATTTGGCGGCTACACGTGTTACAAATTTTTGTTTTAAAAAATTCTTTTACATATATGAGAAGTTTCGTGGTGCCTTCGAAACGAACGGATGTATGCCTGAAACGCTCCCACTATAAACGAGAAAATACCGGGTAAAACTCCGTCAAATTTGATAAAACTTGAGGTGAATTGTAACTCAAAAAATTCCACGTAAATCGATACGTCATAACAAAAGAACAAAGTTGAAATTAAATTAATATTTGAAAATAACTAATACAGAGTTATTTAGTAACCAGTGCTGTGTATAAAGAAACGAAAAGAGCCTAAACAAACAAACGACCCAACACAGGCAAAAAAAGTACCCTTTTCGTTTCTAAGTAGGTACCTTGCTAGCCAAGTATATTTATAACCACTGAAATGTCAAGTCCTTGAAGAGTCGGCATTTGTCGATAAGTTTATGGTGGCAATAAATTGTTGAAGTATGGCCTATCTCTCTGTAAACCTTCAACTAAATAATTTTTTTAACATTATAAAAATATTCAAATGAATTTCATTTGGATTGTACCCGAAATAATAAATAACGTATTGTTCTTAAAGTATGTCCATATAAGTTTCTTATGTTAACCTTCAAATAATCTTTTTTCATAATTTTTAAAAATACTCTGGCGAATTTAATATAAATTGAACTCGTAATAATCAAATCCATTACTATTAAAGTATGGTCATAGTATCTTCTTAGGTTAATTATCAAGTGCGGTTTTTCAGGTCGAAATTACGCTCGTTGTTAAGTGATAAATTATATATAGAGTGGTAATACTAGCATAACAATAATTAGGTGATCTATCTAATATTTAATTAATATGGGTGATTAAATCTCTCAGTGCAAAGAAGTGAAAGAAAGGGTGACAAAGACCGTTGTTAATTAAAAAAATTCTACATATGGTACATATTAGCATAACACCCGTAATAATCAAATGCATTACTCTTAAAGTGTGGTCATATTTTCTTACGTAAATTATCAAGTGAGGTTTTTCAGGTCAAAGTTGCGCTCGTTGTAAAGTGAAAAATTCTACATTAAATTCTACACTAAAAATAGGGAGACCGGGTTACACGTGGAAAACAACAACCGAGAGGATCATGAACAAACTGGGAAAGGGCCACACATACTGGGAAAGAAAAGCGAGGGGAAGAAATGAATTCCACAAAGAAATCGCAGCGATATATGCTCTACCAGAACCAGAAACCGAGGAATCAGAAGGCTTAGAAGAAGATTTGTAGAAGCAGAAACACAAAAAAGAGTAGCAGAAACATTAAATATCACGAACACAATGCGGCAACGTATTTCACAACACCTACACTGCCCGTCCCCACTTCTGTACCATACGTCATGTGGCTCTCACTGCTGACAACAAGCATGACCTATATCCAACCCAGCATTGGAAATCGAGGAATCAGAAGACTCAGAAAAAGAAGACTCGAAGAAGAAAAAACACAAAAAGAGGAGCATAAACACTCCATATCACGACACAACGCGGCAACATACGTCGCAAGAAGACACACGAGGCACAAGTCCAGAACCAAGAACACAAAAAAGGGAGCTTAAACGCTCCCTTATGACACAATGAGGTGGCGCATCTCACAGGTACCTACATTTCCTGTCCCGTATTCCTTTACCATGAGCCATGTGGCTCATGCTGCTGGCAATAAGCATCACCCTAGTCCAACCCAGCGTGGACGTAGCAGGCCCAGATGTATACCTAGGAGTGGCAGCAATGTCTACCGTACGCTAGTAAATCAATCAATGAATCAATCAATCAAAAAATTCTTTTACATATATGTGCTGCATGAATTCTGGTAATTTTTTTTTGAGAAAAAATATATTTTTTACTTTTACGTCCGAACCCGCACCCGCGTGTCGTTGGGAATATTTCACAGTATGTGACATAAGAGAAATAGGTAACAAATGAGAATTATTTCAAATCATGGTTAAATAAATCTGCCTGTTGCAGTAGACGTTACATTTAGCTCCATTTTGGGTATATTGATAAGACCACCACCATACATTCACACAACGCTAATTGGATTGGCGGTCTCGCAACAGTAGAAGAGATATTGGCCTACGCGTTCTTCTCAAACAAAACTACACCAAGACATATTACAAAGATAACGATAAGAAAATAAAAGCGCACTAACTTTTATGGTTGTTTCATTAATTCATCTTGGCTTCTATCATAAAATCTTACTCTTGGGAGAAAGAAACTTGGAAAAGAACGTATGTTTAGGTTTTATTGTTGTATAGTCATATGTTTCCTCAGTTTTATAAATGTCAGTAAAAATAATTTAATAAATTCGTAGGTCTTCAATACAAGTGTTGAATTTTGATTTCAACTTGACCTTGAAATATTCGTTTAGCACCGTTTATAGTTTTCAAAAAGTGACTTGACATGAATATTCTTAGAAATGTTTCAAGTGCATTTTCTTGTACACACACTAAATCACAATTTTGTTTTTTCACCCCCTTTAATAATGGGGTGGGGCTGGTAATTCCAAAAAAATGTTTGAGACCATAACTTCTCTTATATACCGGGTAGCTCAGCCGATAGGGACCCTCTTGTAACTTTTGAATGAACGAATGGATTTTTTTCAAATTTGGTGTTGTAACGTGGGATGAAATTTCCAATTATATGATGTAAAGAACCAAAATGGCCGACTTCCGAATTCGATTTAATTAACATGAAAATCAAATTTTTAAATGGAACAATCTGTATATTTTGGCATATTTCAATCCTGCTGACCAAAATACATATGACCTGACCCTCAAATATTATTTTGATTTTAGAAAAATGATTTTTTAATCTTTAGTTTTAATCATAGAAGGCCACGATTTTGCCAAAATTGTTAAAAATCGGTCTACAAGCACGTTTAAAATATTATCTCTACATACTAACATTAAGCACGATTTATTCTTCATTAAGTTCAACGATATTAGCTTTCAACGAAAACTATTTTTTTTAAATGGAACTCCTATAGGACAACGTTATTTAATTAGATCTTTAAATTACGAAGAAAATTATGTACATAATGTCTACTTTCTGTGTGTACTAAATTTATAATTAAAGAAAAAAATGTTTTGATACTTTTTTTTAAATATTTTTTCAAAATCAAAATAATATTTGATGGTCAGATCACACGCATTTTGGCCAGCAGGATCCAAATATGCAAAAATATAAAGGTTGTCTCATTTAAAAATTTGATTTTCATGTAATTGCAACAAAACCGGAAGTCGGCCATTTTGGTTCTTTACATCATATAACTGAAAATTCCGTCCCATATCATCAAAAAATCTATTTGCCTATTCAAAAGTTACAAGAGTGTCCCTATCGGCTGAGCAACCCGGTATACTAAATACCAATTTTATGGAGTCTTACTTGCTTAATTTATCTATTTACCCGCATTTACCTCAATTTACCCTCCAATCTTTTAACGGAATAGGATCAAAATATAATCTAGTTCGAAATCTTGAAAAATCGGTTTTTCACATTTAAATAGAAGGCTAATAGTCTGAGAGGAAAGTTCAAATAAGAAAGTTATGAGTATTAAAAAGACCTATAAAATGAGCCGAACGTTAAGATAGCTTTATTAGGTCAGGAGTAAATTCAAAAAAATGGAAATTTTGAAAAAAAAAATTTAATTTCAGCAAAATTTTAGAAAAATTTTTGAAATTTTACCAAAGTACGTGCTATATAGGAGGGAATATCTGGTGAAAAGTTCAGATCGATATGTGCATTATTATACTCTTCGCAAAAATGAAGAGTATGTATATCGTCGTAGAGAAAAAATTTTCAGAACATTGTGTTAGTGAACGAATTCTGAACAACTTTCAAAATGTTCGTCTGTCGTCTGTCCGTCCGTCACGATTCTTGTAAGCACGATAACTTAAGAAAGAAAAATTCCATTGTATTGAAATTTGGAAAGTAAGTTAGTGTTAGCTAGAGGAAGAACCCTATTGTTTTTGAAAAAAATCAATCAGTAAATAAGAAAGTTATCAATTATTTAATTTTAAAAAAATAATAATAATTTCTTAATTTTTGTCGCTTGTACTTAAATATAAATCTTGCGAAATGTTACCTCTATAATTTTTTTTTTTGTTTATACATTTTACTAATATATACTTCGTAATAATATATCTAATGCGTTGAAATATGATTGGCGAAAGATATATATTACAGACGTTCAATTTTTGTAGTAATGTATGAACTTTAGCCACTGGACGGCTAAAGTTTTGCCTACAAACAGGTTGGATATTTTTTTTTCAATTTTTTTTCATATATTTTTTTTTTCACAACAACGTTGGTATTACAAAATTTAGGATGTCCAAAAACTAACATTATTTACAAGAAAACTGCGAAGAGTATCCTATAAAATGTGTAACAATTTTATAAAAAGCTCAGTAATTTGGCGAAGAGTATGTTTTTAGCTTATTATATCTTGTGTTATTTTATTTTTTATATTTATGTGTTCATATTTATACTTTGTTTTATAACATTATTATTTATTAATTTCATATTGACTAAAATAGTTTCCGTTATTGACTTGCCGCAAATATACTTCACTGTATATAATTGTATATATTAATCGAAAATTGAAACATTAACAATAATTAATGTTAAATATTTCTTCTGATCATTTTTTTACAAGTAAATAAACTATTAACTCCTGTTGTTGTCAAATTTTCAAGAAAGTAGAGTTGAGACTGAACTGAAACGTGAAGCAAATGCAAAAGTGTTTAAGGTATGTTTAGCCATATGTTGCATCTCTGTCCCCGTAAGCAGTTTAACTACAAATTTATGTTCTATACTTTGTACAAACACTGACAGTAAAAATATAAACTTAAAACCTATCGACTAAAAGCATGCTTCTTTGGTCTGGTGGCAGCTTAATATAAAATAAATATATTTAGTCCGGCAGGGAGATAGCTCGTAACGAATACATAAAAGCAGACAATGTAATACGCTGAAACATACAAATACAAAGCCGGAGAGGCACAGCGAGCAGTTGAATAATTTATAGGTAATGTCGGTTGCTCCGGAAACTGACCACACTCCAGAGATAGCAATATGCAATATTAACCTTCACTCCTGCAGCGGTCCTTTGTCTACAGACGGCTGGATACGCCGGTATCAATAATTTCATTTTCTAAGTGATCATGCATATTTTATTGCGGCACAGCAAGATAGTTGGGCAGAATGTAGTTTAATTTATTAAGTTCTAGTTAAGTGGTAGCTTTAATATTAGATACGGACAAGATGTTTTTGCTATTTATAGTTGAATGTAAGAAATTACTAAATAGCTTACATAAATTGGTCAAACAGCCATTATATAAATTAGGTCAAAGTAAAGAAGTCTCATTCAAGGAAAACATTTTTGTGCAATTGGTAAATACTAATAATAAGTATAATAAATTATGCAAATGCTTTTATTTTTAAATAAAATATGAAGAAGTTTTACCTATTTAAGGATCATAAATATAGACATAATGAAAGATAGTTGTATAACAAATGAATATTTAAATGTGTTACATTGCTTGTATAAATAAGTCAACGGGTAGAAGTTGCAGTCGGAACGCCTGTGTAGAAGCTCACTTGCCTCGATTGAAAGATTATTTTGAGTTTCCAAATTAATGGAGTAACCAAGGAATAAGAAGAAACAATAAAATAATAACATATTAATATATAATATGTATATGTATATACATATACATATATATGCACAAAAATATCATATATTAGAAGGTAAATAAATTGAATATATTTAATACAACCATTTAAAATCTGAAAATGTATTTATTTATATGGACTCATAATTGGTGATCCCGACGTGATTTGAACACGCAACTTTCTCGTCCAAAACTGCGCTCTTATGTCCCAGTTATTTACAGACGAACGATATGATATATTTCATGGTTTATCTTATCCTGGAATAAAAGCCACTAGAATCTTGGCTACTAGTAATTATTTCTGGCCTAAAATGAATACAGATTGCAACTTGTGGGCTAAAACATGCGTTAACTGTAAGACTGCTAAAGTTAAACTTCATACGAAAAGTCCAGTAGGTTGTTTTGAAGTGCCCAAAGGCAGGTTCGATCACATTCATATAGATTTAGTGGCACCAATACCCCCTTTCAAGGGTTGCTCTTACATTCTAACAGTGATCGAATGACTTACCAGATGGCCAGAAGCATATCCTCTTTCCGATATCACGGCAAAGACCGTTGTACGCACTTTATTTCCAAATTTTGTTTATCGTTTCGGCGTACCTTTATATATCACTATTGATGGGGCGTCCAATTTGAATCAAAATTATTTAATGAATTTGCAAAATTATTGGGCTTCCATCGAATACGTACCATCCCTAAAGTAATAGCATGGTGGAACGATTCCATAAAAGTCTTAAAGCTATACGTTGATTGCTAGGAGGGCTAGCACGTCACATTGGGTAGATGTTGTATTATTAGCTTTTAGATGATATAGCTAAGATGATTTGCAATGCTCTTCAGCTGAACTCATATTTGGTCAAACTCTGCGGCTACATGGCGAATTTTTCACTAAATCATATAATTGTCCTGATGTTCCTTATTTTATCGACAAATTGCGAGCTTATTTAAATAATTTAACTTTTATTTCTCCAGTTTCTCACATTAATCATAAATCGTTTGTCAGTTCTGACATTTTCACTTGTGGTTTCATATTTGATAAGTTAATTACTTTTAATAAAAGAAATAAAATTGTAACTGTCAATATTGACAGAGTCAAACCTGCATTTTTGTTGACAAATGTGATATTTCACTAACTCTTGTTAAAAAAGTACGTTTTGCCATCGACACTTTAGTTAATTGATTGTTCCTTTTATCAACGGGGGAGTGTGTGTAGCAGCTCACTTGCCTCGATTGAAAGATTCCAATTTATGGACTAACCAAGAAAAAAGAAGAAACAAAGAAATAAAAACATATTGTTATATATACATATATATGCACACCAATATCATATATTAGAATGTAAAAGATTTTGAATATATTTAATATATGTACACCTTTTAAAATTTTAAAACATATTTATTTATATGGACTAACCATAGGCCGACTGCAACTTTATCCATTTTATAATAATCTTATTAAAAATACCTCATACCATATTTTAAGGTAAAATTGATATTATCATCTAATTTACATAAAGCTGATTCTAATCTGGGAGACACCCTGTTATTGCGGTTTAGAAATCTTATTTGTCATATCGTAGGCCCCTGGTGATCATTTTGTGTCGGATATGGCCCAACTTCAACGGGGAATATTCTACTATGCTGCTTTACGTATGTAGCAAATTAGAATTAAAAATATTAAGTCTAACAGAAGTTATCCTGTTTACAAAAAACGGTCTACACACACATACAGACAGACAGACATTTTTTATTCGATATTTGAGTTCAATCTGGGGGGTAGTTTAAAGGTCCCCTTATCACGTCTTTCTTGAATAACTCGAAAACTACGACCTCTAGCGAAAAAGAATTCTTATACAAAATTAAACTAGATAAGATTTTCTACAAATAAGTTTCTATTCATTTTTTATGTAGGATCAATACTTTACCAGATACAGAGCGTCGAATAATCGCGAGTTAAAGAAAAATCGAGTTTTATAAATCACTGACATAAATCATTTACGTGTATTGATCACGTTTTCTAGAACCACATGAAGAAATTAAGCACAATATTGTACCATCAGTTATTCAGAAAAATATTACAGATCATGTTTGTATTTTAGTAGATGTAAAATTAAAGAATAAACGTGAAGAATCTGAAAATATTACTGAAAAGAAAATCAAAATAAACATTAAAAAGCTAGCAAGTTTAATCAAGTGTTAAATGGGATGAAATGTATGCTGAAAAAGTATCGATATATGTCATGGTAAACTTATTAACCAAATAAAACTACTAATAAAAGATAGTGAGGAAATAATAAAGTCTAGGGAAAAGAAAAGAAAACAATAGATGACCCAAAGTTTAATAAGCTCGATTAATAAATGGAATTATCTTTACCGAAAAGTATTAAAATATAAAAACAACAACGATGTAAAAAACAATACACTTTTACAAATAAATTAAATGCATTAATAAAAAAGACATAAAACGATTATTATAAAAACATGTTAAACATAATAACACAGGGGAGTGTATTCATTCATACTTAACAAATCGTAATATCATTGTGAGGACTGCACACACTTCTCGGACGAATTGAATGTATCCCAAGGCGTCCCTCAGGGGTCAGTACTAGGGCCTTTACTATTTATACTATATGTTAACGATTTGCCAAAGCATATAAAAAGTGGATCGTTGACTACGTTTGCTGACGATAGCACCAAAACTGTGGCAGACTCAAATATTGACATTCTTCATAAAAAAGTCAATAATGTATTAGAAGAATTTTCTGCTTGGTGTTACAGTAATAAACTGATGTTAAGTTCATCCAAAACAACTTACATGAACTTTTACAATAGAACACCGTGTATTATACACCATTTAAAATGTCGTCATTAAATTCTAAGGAATTGTCTTGGACGCAGATGAAAAATATGTTTAATCCAAAGGCATTAGTAAATACTTATTATTCACTTGTATACTCGCGTGTACGTTTTAGTACATTGTGTTGAGGTATGGTATGGTATTGTCCCCCGAAAAAAATGTATTGGCAGTAATATATATTTTAAATGCCATTGACTTTAAAAAGAATATTATGAAACTCACAGAGATGACACTTGCTAACGGCCTAACTTCCTCCATATTTCTTTATGCCTCTGAGACACGGCCCATTGGGGAGGCAAACAGTAAGCATTTTAATGCTTTCGAGTTGTGGGACTAGATATGTATGTATCAATTCCCTGGACAGACTATAGTACCAATAGCTCCATTTTTCAAGTAATATGTCCCCCATAGCGACTTTAGAGCAGCGTATTGTTCCGAATTCTTTAATATTTGGACCCATTCACTGGAGAGAGATAATTTAGAACGGTTGTAGTTCCCCCAAAACGTTGGGTTGATACCACTCATAGAGTTGATGGTAGAGAGCTTTGGTGAGATTATGCACTTTACAGGCAACCGCCTCAGATGACGTAGTGCTGTCAGACGTACTATAGAGTAAACAGAGGCTAAGTAGAATAATGCATGAAACACAAAACATCTATAAACACGCTGTAAATGAAAAGCAGTATATCGATATATATAAATTCAATTTGAATTATTTAGTGCACGTAGAGCGTCAAGATTAATAAAAGCCATATTACTTCCACATTCGGTGGAAGTATAGTACCGACAAAAAAAATTTTTTTAAATTTTTATTGTTCAAATAGGCTTAAAATGTCATGAAACGTCGAGATTTTAAGTTTGAGCGAAAAAAAAAATTCTGTCCGTCTGTCGGTCTGTCTAACTTTTTTTTTGTGCGCACGTTTACTCCGGAACCGTTTAAGATATTGACATGAAATTTGATACACATATGTACTTTAACGAGATCTGGAACTAGATTATATTTTCATCTTGTTCCGTCGAAGGGTTGGGGGATAAACTGGGGTAAATTTGGGGTAAATGGGTAAATCAAGCAGGTAAGAGTCCATAAAATTGATATTTAGTATAAACAAGAGAAGCTAAGGTCTCAAAAAAATTTTGGCATTAGCCACCCCCATTAGCACCCCTACCCCATTATTAAAGGGGATGAAAAAAAATTGTGATTTAGTGTATGTACAAGAACCAGAAACCTCAAAATATTTTTTTACTTCATCCACTCCCTCTATCGCCACCCCTATACCGATGTGGGGTATCGTTTTATGGGTGTTTAGGGTAGAGGATTTCAAATATTATATTATTAAAGTTCCATAAACAATTATTTCCACATACAAAGTTTTTTCGTTGTGAGTGACTTTAATAGAGAATCTGGATGTGGAAGTATGATTCCTTGGGCAGCGGTTTTACCATAGTAATTACCAATATTACCATGACAATTCGCGTTACAGAAAGTTACTTGAAACTTCTACCACAACTCGCTATTCAAATGCAGCTAATCTTCTTATTCTCTCTATTTTCGTATTCAGTTTTTAAATATATTAATTTGTGTAAACAGACGCCTTTGCGTAAATTTGAAATGTTTTGAGGATGGTTATTCAAACATTAAAAGGATTTATTTCAGCTCAGCGTAAGTTCATGAAACTGAAACTGAACACCTGCCAGAGTTCTAGGAATGTTTGTTTCTGTCGAGCTTTACAAGTTTTTACTGACAGAAGACGCGCGTCACCCAAGATACCAGCTAATTTTACATTTAGTTTTCAGTCGTAGTTTGAAAATGAGTTTACAAGATGGAAAAAAACAGATAAAAATTTGTACCTGTACTAGTAGATGTATATTGTAATTTAGATGAACTGTCCAGTACTGAGTTAATAATTAATAATAATAATACTTTATTAATCTTTTATATCGTTATGCATGATATAGCACAAGTTAGTTAAAAATATTATTTGACACCTTAAAAAAAAAAAAGAATATAAATGAAATAATAGCTAATAATGAATTGGTAAAAAAAATCAAACAAATAGGTAAAAGCTAACAGTGACTCTATAAGTAAATGTAAGCATTGTAAATGGCCTACATAGGTAAAACATAAAGTACAAGTACACAAAAAATAAAAGAAATACTAGTAAACATAAATTTATCTATTCATCTTTATCTTTTTTTAGTTTATATGAATCAAAATTGGTATACTTTTTAATTCGAGCGGCAAAGAGTTATATAATTTAATACACCAGTGAAATGGTAATTTTTCAACCGATGTTGAATTATGCGCTGGTGTTAGGAGATTACGGCATCTCGTAGTATAATTTTGACGAGATGAAGCTTTATCAAAAAGGTGTAAGTTTTTTTTTCACGAAGTATAAGCATTTATAAATAAAAATTGACGGAGTTGTAAGTAATTTTTTTACTTGAAACTATGTTTACAGCTTTCCCCTGGTTTTAAGTTAAATATTAGAGGTTTTCTTTTTGGCAAAGGACTCCGCTCAGATCTTATGGAAATTGGCCAACGGTTAATTGGCTGAATTCTTAATACATTGTAGATTTCGACTTTCTGATCAAAAGTTCTCATGGGGCCAACTCGATCCTATTTCTAGTTTCCGAGATACAGCTCAAGAAATGTACAAAAATGACCCTTTGTACAATAAAAAAAATTCTTAATTTAAGATTTTTTTTCATATATTTTATATTATTTTCGGAAGCTTTTCAGTTAAAGTTTTTTATCAGTAAGACACATACTTTATGTAAAAAAAGTTTTAACCAATTTGATCGAATATTTTTTCCCTTATTATTATACTCTTCACAAAAACGAAGAATATATTGTATTTGATCGGCACATTTCTAAATCAATAAATATCGCTTGTAGAGAAAAAAATTTCATATCATTATGTTGCATTAGTGAACGAATTCTGAACAACTTTCAAAATGTCCGTCCGTCCGTCCGTCCGTCTGTCCGTTCGTCACGTTTCTTGTAAGCACGATAACTTAAGAAAGAAAAGTCCGATTGTATTGAAATTTGGGAAGTAAGTTAGCGTTATCTAGAGAAAGAACCCTATTGTTTTTGAAAAAAATCAATCAGTAAATAAAAAAGTTATTAATCATTTAAATTAAAAAAATATATCTTCTTAATTTTTGTCACTTGTATTTAAATAGAAATATTGTTCTCTATAATTTTTTTTTTTGTTTATATGTTTTACTAATATATATATATTTCTTAATAATATATCTAATTCTTTGAAATATAATACTCGAATGATATATACTAAAACATTCTAAAATTTAGAATGTCCAAAAACTAACATTATTTACAAGAAAACTGCGAAAAGTATTCTATAGAATATGTAACAATTATATAAAAAGCTCAGTAAATCGGCGAAGAGTATAATGCTTCCACTAGTTTTTATATACAGTGTGTCTCATTTAAAATGAAGACACCCGGATATTTTCGTAATTTTTTGAAATCCAGATTTGAGCTTTGGCACAATTGTAGTCCTATATAAGACGTACATTTCGACATTACCAACTTAGAAAGTAACAAACTGAGACAACGGCAGCCCCCAAATGGGGCCCATTCCCGATATTTTGCTTCGCGTTGAAGATATTGAAAAAATTATTAGAAAAAGTTGTTCAAAATCTAATTTTGAGCCCCAATACCAAATTTTATCACGAAATTCGCATTTTTAGTTTTTTTAATATGTTCCTGCAAAGTTCACACACGGTTACAATTTTGGTTTTCAATTTAATAGGATGCCATGGAAACAAAAACTATGATTAAATTAAATGTCAATCTGACAAAACTTTGAGTTACAGTGTAAAGTTCTAGTTTACAGTCGTAAAATGCGTCTTCATTTAAGGGAAAAAAATCGAAATAACAAGCAGCGTAGTAGCAGAGAAGTAGCCACTGAATTTAACCGAAGACATCCTTTACAAGTCGATATTACTCATGGAACTGCAGCCACCATAAATGCTCGTTTCAATGAAACTGGCAGTGTTATTAAAAGACCTCAGAATGTTCAACCCCGTCGAATTCATCCGCATCCTGAAGATAACGTAATCTTAGCAGCAAATCAAGCGAATCCAAGAGCGAGTCTACGAAATTTAGCGTCTCAACTGAATATCGACAAGGAGAAAATGTTTCATACGTCATAAAATTAAGCCTTATAAACCAAAATTTTTACACACTTTGAAAGAAGGTAATGAAAATAGAAGGTTAGATTATTGCTATTGGGCCCAGGGAAATTTTTTAGACGACCGGAAATTTTTAAATAAAATTTTGTTTACTGATGAGGCTTCATTTACCACTAATGGGGTGGTAACTTCTCAAAACTGTAGATACTGGGCCACAGAAAATCCTCATTGGGTTATTAATTGTAAAGACCAATATTCAAAGAAAGTTAACGTATGGTGTGGAATTTTAGGAGACCAAATAATTGGTCCATTTTTCTTTAATAATAACTCGTTAAATTTTGAGCGTTTAGTTAACTTCTTCGATTCGGAATTATGGAACGCAATTGAAAATCTTCCCCTCAATGTGCGACAGGAGATGTTTTTTCAGCTAGATGGTCGTCAATACATTCCATAAATGTTCGTCAGTGGTTGAACGAACATTTTCCAATGCGCTGGATAGGAAGAAGTAGTCCTTTTGAACTCTGACCTCCAAGGTCACCCGGTATTACACCATTAGATTTTTTATTTCTGGGGAACAGTGAAGAATAAAGTTTACAAAACAAGGCCCAGAAATAGGGAAGAACTTTATGCTAAAATAAGACGAGCCTGTAGCGAAATCAGCATTTCAGAGTTGAGAAGAGTAGCCAAACATAATCGTAAAAAAATTGAGAAATGTATTCAAATTGAAGGAGGATTAGTTGAGAAAGGCTACATCCGATAATTAATTAAAATTTTCAGTTAAATAAATGTAATGAGTAATTATTTCAAAACTGATCGTTACTTTAAACTGTTGTTTTTTTTTTTACTTATTTCAGTTACCAAAAGTTAATTGTTTGTTTTCTTTTCTCCTAAAATGTATTTTTTGTCAAATCGACACTTGTTCAATAAATTTTTTTGCAATTCCATGGCATCCTATTAAACTGAAAACCAAAATTGTAACCGTGTGTGGACTTTGCGGGAAAATATTGAAACTTTTTCTAATAAATTTTTTCGATATCTTCAACGCGAAGCAAAATATCAGGAATGGGCCCCATTTGGGGGCTGCCGTTGTCTCAGTTTGTTACTTAAATTTAAGTTGGTAGTCTCGAAATGTAGATTCCCGGCATCTACGCCAACATTTTTCAAATTTCCAATTTTTTCTACGCTATTAAAAAACTAGAAAATAATTTTTTTTGTATCAGATATTTCATCTTTGGTGCAATTTGATGTATAGTAATCAGTTCCTCATGTTTCAGAGTATATGTGTCTAAATTTTCAATCTGAGTCAAGAAAGTTATGGAATGACAAATATAAAGTATTGTCTTTCCGAGCAATTTCACAAAAAATGTGGAAAAGTGCAATTTTTTCCAGTTTCGCAATTCCGAATAGAGTTACGACCATAACCGAATACGGCAGGTCATTTTATATAAGAATATGACTTCAGCTTTTGTACGTTTGATAGTTTCATAGGCTACTTTTATTTTGCATATTTCGAGGGTCTCGTTCTACATTTAGATGTACATTTCTGTGCAATAAAATCCCGTACACCTATTTTTCACTATATTGAATCATTCTTTATTTACTTGTCAGTGTCAGTGTCATATTTTTGAAATACCGACATTAACTGAACATGAAAAAATTCTAATTCTCTCTAAAATTGAAGAGGGATGGTCTATCAGAGCAGTTGCTAACCATTATCACTTAAATAAAAGTACCGTTATGAGTGTGAAGAAAAGGTGGGAGGAGGAAGGTATCATAAAGAGAAAAGACGGTTCAGGCCGACCGAGAAGTTCAAATCTCGCTCAAGATGAGGCGCTCCTTGGCTGTTTGAGGGAAAATCCGTTTCAAAGAGCAGTAGACGTTGTGTCCATGTCAAATTTTCCAGCATCGAGGTCAACAGCTAGCCGAAGAATAGGAAAATCGGAATTAAAAAACTGTGTAAGTGCCAAGAAGACCATATTAACAGAAGAACATAAGCAAGCCCGCATTCTGTTTTGTTTAAATTATGTCTATCGCCTGTTGGAGTTTTGGAACAATGTTGTGTTTACCGATGAAAAAGTTTTTCAGTCTTGTAATGACGGACATATTCGGGTACTGTCCTGCAAATACCAGGTTTCACGTGTCTCCGCGGAACAGGTCCGGGCGATTTTTTGTTAATGTTCGGGCATCGATAAGCTTGTATGGCCCTGGTGCAGCGTGGCGTATCATGGGTAATGGTAGATTAATATATTTCCACTGGATGTTGAAGTAAAATTATCACAGGCAGACATGTGCAGAACAGCCATGCAGAAAATCGCTTTTTAATGTTTTGAGCTTTCAGAATCTGGCCTTATCTCGGACAGAATTTTTCAACGTCAATTTTACTTCCACATACAGTGGAAGTATAGTAACGACAAAAAAATTTTTAAAAATTTTTATTGTTCAAATAGGCTTAGAATGTCATGAAACGTCGAGGTTTCAAGTTTGAGCGAACAAAAAATTTCTGTCTGTCTGTCGGTCTGTAACTTTTTTTATGCGCACGTTTACTCTGGAACCGTTTGAGATATTGACTTGAAATTTGGTACACATATGTACTTTAACGAGATCTAGAAATCGATTATATTTTCATCTTGTTCCGCCGAAGGTTTGGGGGGTAAATTGGGGTAAAATTGGAGTAAATAGGTAAATCAAGCAGGTAAGAGTTCATAAAATTGATATTTAGTATGGACAAAAGAAGCTAAGGTCTCAAAAAAAATTTTGGCATTGCCACCCCCATTACCACCCCTCCCATTATTAAAGGAGATGAAAAAAAAATGTGATTTAATGTGTGTACAAGAACCAGAAACCTCAAAATATTTTTTTACTTTATCCACCCCCTGTCACTACCCCCACCCCACTACCGATGTGGGGTATCGTTGTATGGGTTTTTGGGGTAGAGGATTTCAAATATTATATTATTAAAGTTCCATAAACAATTATTTCCAGATACAAAATGTTTTCGTTGTGTGACTTGGATAGAAAATCCGGATGTGGAAGTAGTGATTCCTTGGGCAGCGGTTTTTACATTTGTTATAAATCGAAATCATTAAATCATTAACATTTTTCCAAATACCTTACTTACGACATTTCACAATCAATGTCACTTTTTTTATAACCTATATGATAATAAAAAATCTAAACTCCAAAAAGACTGATTCACATCACTTAATATTAGTAAAAACTGGATTACTTGATTTTTCAAGTGTACGGGATTTTATTGCACAGAAGTGTACCCATTGCACTATTTATTTTTAAAATAGAAGATAACACCACTAGAACCCTATACAATTCGTCTATTCCTAACTTAATTTATCCACCAAACAATGACCTCTTAAAATTCAAAGACCCGTTTCCCACAATTCCGATCGTATTGACGTAAAAAATCTCCCCCGTGGTGTGAAAAAACCACACATCTATTCACCTCTAAACCTACTTTATTATATATCGCCCTAGCACGTGCGCCCGCTCTCGTTTTAATTGTGCTATTATATAGAAACGTATCATTTATTTTACAAAAAGCCTTTTAGAGCTGTGCTGTAAAAGTTACGCATCGTTTCCCGCTACTTTATAATGGCGCATATATTTCTATCACCATACGAATACACTATTAAAAATTGATTCGCCAAAAATAATGCAGCTGTTACATAAAGACAATACGGGAGATGTTAATTTATTTGCACGTTTCGTTTCTGAAGCAGTCTCAAGGGTACTTTTACAAAATGCTCGACGATTTATTGTGCTCTACTTATATTATAGTCTATGAGCAATGTAGAGTAGAATTACTATGAGAAGATGACAGCAAAAACGAGTTTGTGCACGCCTTCATTCTAAGCCAATGAGAACGAATTACATGACATTTAATGTCGACACCAGTGGCGACGGTAATAATAATAATAATAAAACAACTTTATTAGGCAAAGTTTAGTACAAATTACTATTCTCACAGTTATCCTGAATAAAGGTTACTCGTAACACTTGGCAAGTTTTAATCTACTCCAAACTTGACGCCAAACTTTTATTGCAATTACACATCCTTCTACCTCGGGTGACACTATGTCACTTGTAAAAGTATTCGCATATGTTGGCTGTCATCTTCTCTTAACAATACTACTCTACTTCCGAGGGACTTTGAATGATACAGGTATCAATTTCTTCATCAAGAAACGTAGATTGCAAATTGGCATGGTGATAAGCTGTAAATCGTGTGGGAAAAAAGTTATGGCTTAAAAACCAAATGGCGTCAAGGAGTTAAAACACAAGATACTGGAGTTATCCTTAAGGAAGCAACAACATGTTTATTAGATATCAATGCGACTAACTACACTTCTAAGACTGTGCACGTATTTCAATACTCACAGTACACGTTCAGCGCGGTTAGTACTTGGGAAACACAGCGATCTCGTCCCATCCTCTAGCAGCTTGTATATCAGTATATACGTAGCAGCTATGTAACTTGAGACGAGTATTACGTAGTGGATATACTATCCTTCGGAGGGGATGTAAACCGTCGATCCGTTGTCTATTAAATTTTAGGCAAGCAAAAGATCCCTACTTTTCGACAAAGAAGAGGTTCGACAAAACTTCCAGGTTGTGGGTAGGTCGTCTCCTAGCGTAGGTTATAGACCTTGGTAGCGAAAATAGGCCGACGTTAAATAAATAAATTAAAAAAATAAATAAATAAAACTTTTCGCCAGTGGAGTAGGTAGAGAGAAAAGGCGACAGGAATCGTGAAAGTTAAAATTTACAATACAGCGTGCCTCACTTTTAATGGCTCCCCTCCAAATCTCAGTTGTTAGTAATCCGATTTCAACCAAATTAGGGTCGGTATCAAAGACCTATATTATGTCCTATTTGAGTAAAACATAACTTATTTCAGCCATCGGCGTGCATTCTTATTAAGAAAAAGGGTCGATTTTTCAGAAAGTCACATTAGGCATTTTTCTATTAAAAAACTAATGCAACATTATTAATCAGCATTTTCTAAACCTCCATGTTCAAAATTAATTCATATTTTAATTATTTTAATAGTCATTTCTTATTTTCTTTTTTCTCTACCAGCCTATGTCATAGATATTTTCAAATTCGGTAATTCTTAATGCCCGAATGACTTACAGAGCTGCTGGCTCAAAATTTTTGGAAATTTACCAATGAAAGTTCTTGGCCTACAGAATTTGAAAGTATCAATGGTGTACTTGCTCCATTAGCTTTTTTCTCACGAAAATTTACCTTAGCACAGACAAAATACAGTGCCTTTGACAAGGAACTTCTTTCTTTGTTCACAGCGATTAAACGTTTCAGGTTTTTACTTGAAGGTCGCACATTTATTTGCTTTACTGATCATAAACCTTTGGTCAAAGCATTATTCACTAAAACTGAGAGATCTTCCAGGCAAATTAGACATTTAGAATTCATTGCTCAATTTGCCTGCGAAATCAGACATATCAAAGGGAAAAATAACATTGTTGCGGACATCCTACCACGTGAGCATGATACGTCTTCTTTACAACAATGCGTTTCCCTGGTTGTTACCCAAAAGTCTAACCTAGTTAATATTAGCTTTGAGTTAAATTTATTGAGCGAAGCTCAGGAAGTTGATTCTGACCTTAAATTTTTATTATCAGATACTTCATCGAACACAAAGAGAACTTTTCATTTAAAGAAAATTAAAATTCCATATTCTGACAAGTTTATTTGGTGTGACGTTTCCCGCCCTAAACTTCGTCCTTATGTTCCGATCGTTTATAGATGGACAACTTTTGATATTTTTCATGGTTTATCTCACCCTGGTATCAAAGCGACTAGAACATTAGTTTCTAAAAATTATTTTTGGCCCAAAATGACTTCGGATTGTAATCTCTGGACAAAAACTTGTATTAGCTGTCAAACTAGTAAAGTGACACGACATACAAGGAGTCCTATAGCAACTTTGATATTCCTAAAGGACGCTTCGACCACATACATATAGATTTAATAGGACCATTACCTCCTTCTAAAGGTTGTTCTTATATTCTTACTGTGATCGAACGTTTTACTAGATGGCCCGAAGCTTATCCACTTAAGGATATTACTGCAGAAACTGTAGCGCCTACGTTATTTCAGAATTATGTTTGCCGATTCGGTGTTCCTGTCACAGTGACAACGGATCAGGGCGTCCAATTTGAATCGAAATGTTTCCAAGAATTTTCAAAATTTTTGGGATCTCCTAGAATTCGTACAACACCATATCATCCTTCCTCGAACGGAATGATTGAAAGATTTAATAAATCTCTTAAGACTGCTCTGAGAGCTAAAACTTCTACACCGCATTGGGTAGATGAACTTCCTGTCATACTATTAGCTCTCAGGACCATACCTGAAGACGATTTGCAATGTTCCTCCGCAGAACTCGTTTTTGGTCAAACTTTACGTCTACCAGGTGAAGAATTTTTTATAAAATCTTGTACGAATATTCCTTGTTTTATTACTAAATTACGTACTTCTTTTGATAATTTAACGTTCATTCCACCTTTTCATCACGTTAATTACAAATCATTCGTCAGTTCAGACACCTTGACTTGTAATTTTGTTTTCGTTTGGAGAGAACGTTTTAAGAAATCTTTTACTCCACTGTACGATGAGCCGTTGAAAGTATTGTCCCGTACAGATAAATTGGTTACTTTTATTAAAGGAACTAAACCCGTCACGGTAAATATTGACAGAATTAAACCAGCATATTTACTAACTGACAAATGTGACGTCTCTGCACCGGTGGTTAAAAAAGTACGTTTTGCCATCGATACATTGATTGATTGATTGTTTTTCTGACGGGGGGGGGGGGGGGGGGTAAGTGTACCGATTCACTCACTCCAGTGAAGAAGATGCGACTCACTATCTACTAGAGATTCAAAATCGTAACCATGAAGAAGGAAGAAACAAAAATTTATTATTATAATATTTTATACAAATGAATTATGCATATATTTCCTGGAGATGTTAATATTATTAATATACTAATTTGAACTAATACTTATTTTATTGTATGGGTAAATAAGAATCAATCCCATAACATTACGTGCTAGAAAAGTGAATTTAAAGCGAAAATAAGAGGGACTACTTTTTTCCGAAGAACAATTCATTTCCATGTTGTTGATTATTTAATGTTTAAAAAATGCAATTTTAAGGGGGTCGTAAATCAAAATATTATTCCATTTTGAACATGGGAGTTCCAGAGCATACTAGTCAATAATGTTGCATTAGTTTTTAATTAAAAAAATGCCTAATATAACTTCCGAAAAGCATCGATCTCGTGATTCAATCGTCAGTGGCGCACGTATTGTGTGTGTCGAAGGCAAATAATTCATTATAAAGCTAAATTTCTGGATTCTTGTTCGAATTGAGGCTACTGCGAATGCCAATATTGTTTTTTATGCCTAGTCTAGTCCAATTTCCTATTATTAACAATTGTTAATGTTACTATTTATTATTATTCTATTAATTAAATTGTGCCGACTATGATAAGAAATCAGTGCCATCGTTCAACAAATTAGAACAGGCAAAGTAGGATGACGACGACAGTTCAAAGATCCATTGCTCTGACTGTATACATACAGACATTATTTATTCGATATTCAAGACCAACGTGTTATGGGACGGATTTCCCTACCTTTTTTCCTCTCTTTTTCTGCGGTAAAATATTATTAATATGAGATTTCATCAAATAGTATAATAATTTAATGATTGGCTCTAATAATATACAGTGTGTTTCACTTGAAACGGTAACACCACACATTTTTTTTTCCGATTTGAATCAAATTTTACTTAAGGATAGAACAAATTAGGATCTACTTATGACCAGAAAAATATTCGCCCAAAGCCACCTGCGGTACCAAAATATGCGGAGAAAATCAAAAAATCATATTAGCCATTTTTTATCGAAAAATTTTGTTAATGGAACTTGTTCAGAATTGTCAAAAAATCCTACGTCCAAAATTTAATCAAAATAAAAAAATTGAAAAATTAAAATTTTGAAAATGTCTCGGAAAATGTTTAAAATAATTATTTAAAAAAAACTGTAAGTTGCTCGACAACTACCTGGCAGCTTGGGTTTAATTTCAAATAAAATTATCATAGTACAGTTTTCTAACCAAAAAAGCCATTAAAATGATTTTTTCGGACTGATTATTTTAATCAAAATTTCAATATTTTTTCATTTTGATTAAATTTTGGACTTAAGGTTTTTGACTCGGTTTTTGAACAATTCTGAAAAAGTTTCACTAACAAAATTTTCCGATAAAAATATGCCTAATATGATTTTTTGATGTTCTACGCATATTTTGGTACAGCAGGTGCATTTGCATTTGTAGAAGGCGAATGTTTTTCTGGTCATAAATAGATCCTAATTTGTTCTATACTTAAGTAAAATTTGATTCAAATTGGAAAAAAATAAAAAAGTTACTTCATTTCAAGTGAAACACACTGTACATGAAAAAATAACTTATATAGCTATTTGCAATACGCTAGAGCTAGAATAATGAAACACACCGGTGAATAAATAGATTTTAAGAGAATATATTATTATAAAATATTAAGTTTTTCTGTGCTTTCGGATATTCGCGTGAAAATAACTACTAATTTAATCAATCTTTGTAGCTCTTGCAAACATAGTTAGCCTACATTCTGACCACTATTGCTTCATGTTGACTTTAATAGCAAAAAATCCCGCTCACGCCCCACAATGTAATTTAACCATGAACAAACAGTATTCGATATAATGTATAATCAGAACCCTCCTAGGTATTGAATAATTAACTGACTAGTTAATTAGTTAATATTCCCAGCGTGTTTAGTTAATTAATTAATATATTAATTTTAATCCTAAAACAAGCTGAAAGTAGTAATATTGAAACTTTGCAAAGGATTATAGCCTGTATTATTAATTTTGTGCTCATTAAATGCAGCCCATAGTCGACGAAAAGTTGTGTTAAAGTTTTTATATTGTTGCATGCAATAATGTACTGTTTCCAGCAGAATATCTTGTTAATCAAGAACATGTCTCTAAAAAATCATCACCATCGGTGGAGGATAGTTATTATTTTATTGTTTGTAAATTTATAATTTATTTATTAGAATACAAAAAGCTAGAGGAGCATTTGGTATGTTTACAAAAGTTTGGAATTCAGTCTCTTGCCACGAAAATACGTCCGTTCATTTTCAGCACCTTTAGGTGAGATATATGGTGCAGGTGCCGGTCAGACGCTGTCCGTCACTTCCTTGTTTAAATACCTGAGACTATATTTCACTCATTAAGATCAATGACATCCCGTTTTTTGACAACATGGCACCAGTGAGATGTCATTATAGGTGGTAAACTAACCTATATCGGCGTTTGACAGTACCAACGTTTAAAATTATCAGCTATAATGTCCCAAGGACGTTGATAATATAAAATAATTTTATCATAGTTTACGAAAGCACGTTGCTTGGAATCATCCTGACGCCGTAGGCGAAAGGATATTACCTAAAAGCAATGTGCTTGAAGAAACTGTGATAAAATTATGAGCTATTTATCAACGTTCGATAGAAAATATTTTGAAATTGATTTTATTTATTTATTCAAAACTATTTATTAAAAACACAATTATTAAAAGAGCAATTTGTAAAATTTAATGTAGATCATTGTATTATTTGGTGTTTTTTCATCTATTATTTTATTTATCAAGTCGTTATTTACAGTACCAAATCGTAATTGTGATATTGTCAAAAAATAAGTTTTAAGTATAAGTTTTAAGTACTTATAGTAACGACAAAAAAATTAAAAAAAAAAATATATTGTTCAAATAGGCTTAGAATGTCATGAAACGTCGAGATTTTAAGTTTGAGCGAAAAAAAAAATTCTGTCTGTCTGTCGGTCTGTGACTTGAAATTTGGTGCACGTATGTACTTTAACGAGATCTAGAACTTGATTATATTTTCATCTTGTTCTGTCGAAGGGTTGGGGGTAAATTGAGGTAAATTTGGGGTAAATAGGTAAATCAAGTAGGTAAGAGTTCATAAAGTTGTCATTTAGTATATACAAGAGAAGCTAAGATCTCAAAAAAAAACTTTGGCATTAGCCACCTCCATTACCACCCACACCCCATTATTAAAGGGGATGAAAAAAATTGTGATTTAGGGTGTGTACAAGAACCAGATACCTCAAAATATTTTTTTACTTTATCCACCCCCACTACCACCCCCTATCATCACCCCCACCCCACTACCGATGTGGGGTATCGTTTTATGGGCTTTTGGATAGAAAATCTGGATGTGGAAGTAGTGATTCCTTGGGCAGCGGTTTTAAATTATTGAACTATCAAACTGGATGACATAAGTGATAGTTGTCCTAGGGAGATTATCAGTATGATGTTGTTTTGGTTGGTTGTTTTCGCACACCTGATTTGAAATGGGCGAATTTAATAGGATTTCTATTTGAGCAAAAAATTTTCATTGTAATTTTGTCTATCGACAGTATTATCATTGTGATTCGCATTGCACCCATTTTAACATACCGAGTGGCTCAGGCGATGAAGACACACTTGTAACTTTTGAATGGAAAAATGGATTTTTTTCAAATTTGGCGTGGTAATATGGGATGAAATGTTCAATTATATAATGTAAAGAACCAGAATTGCCGACTTCAGGTTTCGATGAATTGACATGAAAATCAAATTTTTAAATGGGACAACATATTTTTACATATTTGGATCCTGCTGGCCAAAATATATATGATCTTACCCCCAAATATTATTTTGATTTTCAAAAAATATATCGATAAATCAATTATCAAAACATTTCTTTTTCTAATTATAAATTTAGTATAAAAGAAGGTAGGCTTTAATGGCATTATGCACATCATTGTTTTCGTAATTTAAAGACATAATTAAATAACAGGTTTTTGAAAAAAATCGTTGTTTCATTTTTCCACCACTGTATTAGACTTTCAATAAAAATGTATATACAAAAAAATGTAGGAAATTTTGATCGAGCCTTGCCGATTTATTTTGAAAAAAAAAATTGATGCACCTTTCAATCAAGATGGCAGCTCGTGTCATAAAAAAACAACTACAAATATATGTACATATAAAAGGTATGTGCTTGCTATTATACATTACCGATCAAAAAACTCGGCCCTGTTATAAAAACAATGTTCATTCAAAAACATTTTCAGTTTGCTTCTGAATAATCTAAAAGAATTTTATGACCTTATTTCTATAGGAAGTTATTTATATATATATATATATATATATATATATATATATATATATATATATATATATATATATATATATATATATATATATATATATATAACTACCAGCATAGCGGGGTGATTTTTTATATTTGCAAAAGTTGAAAATATTTATGTGTACTTTCCCCGCACTTCTGGTGGGGCAACTGTGTATGTCATCATTTGTTTTAAATTTATTTAGGTTTTTGTGCATGAAACAAGATGTAGATGTATGTAAATCCATGTAACAGTCATATTTTTTTTTGTTTGAAATGTATCTCTGCATGATTCTCTATGGTCCAAACCAAACAGAATCCGAATAATTCTCTTTTGCATTACAAAAACTCTACTCGCCTCAGCTGATTGGCCCCATATACTAATATTGTAGCTAATGGCTCAATATGCTAAAGAGTAGTAACATGTCATTAATGCATTATTACTCATTTCTTTTTTTTTTAATTTAAAACTACAAATTTTGTTTTTTGCTAACTTAGTGCACAAAGTATCTATTTGAATGTTGCATCTACCACTGAGCCTAAGAATGTTGTTTTCGTGTTGGTTTCAACATATTTTATTTTAGGACTATTATTAGATATAATATTTGTAAAATACAAAAATACCGTTTTTCTTTCATGTTAATAATTAGAAAATTTTTAAAACCAGTCTTCAAATTGCTTAATGATTGTAGCAGTTCTATTCTCTAAATGTTCAATGGTATCACATAAATACCTAACCTTCTTTTATATAATCTAGTAAATCATTACCAAAAATACGAAATAAAAGAGTACCAATTACGGAACCGGTGTAGTTCAAGCTACACCAATACTAGACATTTCTGAGTTTATTGAAACTAAAATTTTCCGATTTTCCAGATAAGAAATTAACCATTTCAGAATGTTCCCATTTATTCTAAAAAAGTTTATGAATGTTTGGATAATAGTACACCATCCCTCTGTGTTTTCATAGATCTGGAAAAGGCCTTTGACACAATTAGTCACAATAAAATATTTAAAAAATTAGAAAATTTTGGTGTAAGAGGTCTTTGCCACGATTTATTGAAAAGTTATTTAAATAAAAGGACACAAGTTGTAAAAATAGGAAACCAAACAAGCAAAGCAAGGACCGTGCTCTATGGTCTTCCACAAGGTACGGTTCTTGCTCCAATTTTATTTATTATGTATCTAAATGACATATTTAACCTAAATATTAGAGGAGATATAGTATCATTTGCAGATGACACAGCCATATTTTTTAAAGGAAATTCATGGGAGGCAGTTAAAGGTGATTAAGGATTGGTTTGATGCAAATATCTTGACCCTCAGTATCTCAAAAACAAAATATTTGCCATTTTGCTCCTATAGAAGCAATTTACCTTTATTTAATGAAATAAATATTGTTAACACTAATTTGGTCATAACTACCTGTGAAAAAATTAACTATCTGGGAATAACTTTAGACCCTCATTTTAACTTTAGACCCTCATATCACCAACACTGTAAAAAAACTAAGATCTTTAATTTATAGATTTAAAATATTAAAAGATATATTAAGCAAAAAACACATTAAAATCATTTACTATGGCATGATTGAATCGATTTTAAAATATGGCATTATAGCATGGGGAGGTGCAAACAAAACTAAAATTACACCGTTAATATTAATCCAAAAAATATATTTAAAGACCTTATATGGAAAACCCAACCTTTATTCTACTGAATTATTATACAAAGAGTCAGAGTTATTAAATGTGCGTAAGCTATATTCTCAATGTTTATTAATGTATCAGTACAAAATATACTCAGAAACAACACTCGTTGATCATAGCTACTACACAAGAGGTAAAGATAAAAAACAAATAAAGGTAGTCGTTGCACAAAAGTCTATAGGAACAAAATGTTTTGTCTACTTAGGTCCTAGATTATACAATAATCTCCCAGAAAATATTAAACAAGTTAGATCTGTAACAAAATATAAAAAAGAAATAAAAAAATGGCTGCTGAACATAAATTACACAGCAATAGATACATTTATTAATACTGGAAGTCTTTAAGCTTTCTTTTAGTCTTTAAGTTTTATAATTCCTCAAATGTATGTTTTTTATTTGTAAATTTTCGTTTTAAGTTAACTTCTAATATTTTAATTTTAATATTTTTCTTAATATTGATACCTAAATATTCACCCACATCAAATTCTTTTATAATTAAAGGTAAATACATGTTTTATAAATTCCATGAAAACATATATTTATAGTACGCAACACTGGTTTATTGCCTTTGCATTCAGGTTCTTAGGACCCTTCGCGAAATAAATAGAACTTAGATGGGTATTTCGCATATGTACGCATACACTTATCAAACTACCCATTGCTCACAGACTCTAACGAGTCTAAGCAATCACTCATTTATTTATTTATACCTATAGATATTAAAATTAATCATTGTATTTTTTGTTAACCTATATAAATAAATAAATAAATATTCTATTCTATTCTATTCTATTCTATTCTATTCTATTCTATTCTATTCTATTCTATTCTATTCTATTCTATTCTATTCTATTCTATTCTATTCTATTCTATTCTATTCTATTCTATTCTATTCTATTCTATTCTATTCTATTCTATTCTATTCTATTCTATTCTATTCTATTCTATTCTATTCTATTCTATTCTATTCTATTCTATTCTATTCTATTCTATTCTATTCTATTCTATTCTATTCTATTCTATTTCTATTATTTTTAATTTGTCCTCAAGAAATTTCGGAATCGCAAGCTCCAGTTAGATCAATGAAAGGACTAGCTGCTTTTTTACCTTTATCGAGGTAATGGTAGATTCTTTGAACAAATTCTAGTGTCTCTAGTTCTGTAGATTTATTGTCTCTATAACCAAACTGACTACCAGCAAATGGATTATTTGATTCTAAATAGAGGTGTATTCTATCGGCAACTGATTTCTCAGGAATTTTAGATAAGTACTTAGTAAGGTTATGGTCCTATGATTTTCTATCAAGTGTGGATCATCTTTTTTAAATAAGGGAATTACTTTACCTAATTTTAAAACATCCGAAAACTGTCCAAGATTTACTATAAGTTAATAAGATGTGCAAGAGAATCTGCTATAACGTATTTAGAGAACTTTAATAGTCGGATAGGTATTTCGTCAGCGCCGCGGAATTCTTGTTTTTCATATTATCAATTATACTAATAATTTCGTCTACTATCACAGGTTCAACGGAAATTGTTGAATTAATTATTTTCCTGAATATTATATAATTATTTGATAAATTGTTTCCAAAATGGTTATCTAGTTTATCTTTAACACATGTAGAAAAATAATTAGAAAATATTTCAAATATTTTTTTTTTCGTCATTTATTATTTCATCATTTACTTTTATACCAGTTCTTATTTTCTCTTTTTGTCGTCCCAATCTGTTATTAACCATGAGCATGATTCGTAGCCACGTGTCTATTTAAAATAGACTATAAATGGTTTCATAGGTCTCTGTCATTTGGAGAAGGAATCTTAACCGAGATCAAATCAGAAAAATCTCGCTGCAACTTTTAAAAATAAGTAAATAAAAATAATTGCCATCAATTTTGTCTCATATTTAACAAACATTAAAAGAACATTTAAGATAGAACATTTTGTAGACTTTAGCGCCTAAGTAACTGGCAAATACATTTTTGTGCGTCACGTCCCTGTTTGGGCTCAAGTGTTCCATCAACTTATTTAATTGATAATTAAACTTTTTTGTGTAAAGAACGAAGAAAAGTAGAACGCATATGGTATCGATCACATCTAAATTGTCCATTAAAGGATTAATCCATCACACCCTGAACTTTTTTAGGCCCTCAGCTAGTTTTATTGGTCGTATCTCCTTTCTTCTACATTCATTGATCTGTTTAAGGACCGCAGACATTTCAAGCTAACAAGGTTTTATTTCTCGTTTTATAACACACAAGGGATGCAAAAAAGAGGCCTCATGAATTTGTACGCAGGATAAACTTTTTTAGATTGTGATGGTTCTTGCGGCCTTGTTAAGTAAAACTCTTTAGTTTTATAGGCCGTATTAAATTTATTTGTGGTTTACGGACGCGTGCTTTCGGAAATTTCATTTAAATAGAATGAGATACATACGAACTGAATAAATTATGTTGATTATTTCACTCATTAACGGTATAGCCAATGAGAGCCCGTTTTTTCACAACATTGCACCAATCAAATGTCATTATTAGTGGTAATTCAAGCTAGATCGGCTTTTGACAGTACCAACATGCAAAATTTATCGCTCTAATTTTTTATGTCGCTGCAGCGGCAAATACTGCGATAATTTTTTGACGTTTTGTTTCGTGAAATATTTTCGGCAAATAGGGCAACTCACGCTTTTAAATTTTATCTATAAATATCTTCTCTAGCTTATTACTAATTGTTAACTTACCTTGTAAATTGTAATATTGTATTATGTACTAGCAAACATAAACACACCACATATATAGTAAACAATCGTCATGCAGTTCCAAAGAGAAGCCTGTCTGAAATATATAGGCTATAACCCTTGCCTATCTGTAACTATTTCTTTCAATTTGCCTACTTTTCAATCAGGTAACAATAATATACAAAGATTGTACTTAATATACCTAGCTCATAATACAGGAACAAGTCAAGCACAGCTTTCAATAGCTGAATAACGTAGTTACAAAGTTAAGCAAATCATTTATTATAAATGTCAAGTAAACACATTCGCTCTGAAAACAAACTAAAAATGTACCTAGGTACCTACTTACATACGGTAATCTATCAAAAAGTAACTAGTTGAATCAAAGCTGTGCAATAATTTAATTTGTTGTATTTAAAATTCACTCTGCCTAACGAAGCAAACTTCAACATAATTTGTAAACTTCGTAAGTTAAAAATAAGGATTAAATACGTAAATATGAATCAATGAACAATTATTATGGAATATAACTCTAGTAGCGGTAGCGCTAGATGGCGCTCTCTATGTCAATCTCGGAACGAGTGTATAGTAATAAATAGGCGGGACATCGGGAATAGTAGTGTTCGCAGATTAAAGATGTAGTGCTCTCTCTATCGTTCTTCGTCATATTGCACCTCAGAAACGCCTGAAAGGTGTTAAGCCAGTCTATATATTATAATATCTAAGGTTTCAACTCGTTTTATTTACTAGTTGCCATAGAAACGTCACTAGATTATTTTAAAATATAGGGAATCTCCATTGTTTCTACTGCGTTTGTTTCAGATTTGCTGTTTTGACAATATGAGTCGGTTTGGAAATATTTCTGTATATCAAATTAATGAGGAAATTGAAAATAAAGGTCAGTAAACTCAAAAAAGTGACAAGAAAACGTCTGAAGGCAATTAATGAGAAAACATAATATTGAAGATGTACTTAATGAATTATTTATTCGTGAAATATTCTCCTCAAATACCACTCGTGCTTTAAATTTTATCTAAAAATTTTTTCTCAAGCTAAGTTGCCCCTAGTTAATATAACTCGTGCAAATTGGCAGTTCATTATCAAAGATTAAATCCCTCCCGCTAAAGCGGTCGGGATTTAATCAGATAATAAACTGCCAATTTGCACTCTTTATATTACCAGGCAACACGCTTTCGAAAAAATTTTCGATAAAATTTTAAGCACTAGTGATATTACATACGAAAATAGTCTAAAAAGTTTTGTTCTTTAGTGCATTAGTTTTGATTTTTTTTAGAAAAGGTTCTTATTCAATTTTCATGTTTGTTTTCATTCTATTTATAATTTATTTAAGGTCGATCTATCATCGTCATCAGTGGACAACCTACCCCCAATTTGTAAATTTTGACTAACCTTTTCTAGTCAGAAGAGTAGGGATTCTTTTACTTTCCTGGCATTTAATTAACAAACGACCGGCTGCTTTCGATCTCTTCGAAGATTAGCGTGTACGTCCACTATGCAAAACTAGCCAAATATTGCGTAGTTTCTGCGTATGCACTGACATATAAGCAGCTAGAAGGTGGAGCGAGGTCGTTGTATTTCTTTGGTGGCCATTCTTCCAAATTCTAACCACGACTAGCGTTGCCTAACTTTTCGTATCGAGATACAAGTATTTTCGAGATGGATATTCGCTCGCCCCCTGTTTGTTTTAACTAATGTCACTTTAGTTAATTTTAATTAATTTTATTTCATTTCTTTTCTAGCCCAGACGGCAGAGAATATTTTATAGTGAAACCCACAAAAATTTGCAACTGATTAATTAAAAAAGTGAAAAAAACTTTTTTTTAACCATTTTTTCAAAATTTTGAAATTAAGTCAGGGTTTCTACGTGTTTCTGAACAAAAAATATCCTAATAAAATTTATCGCTAAAGCCACGGTATTCCTATTCTTAGCTGTTCTATCGAGTAAAATAAAGCCTTTTCTCTTTCTGATTTCACGTTTTAAACATTTTTCTTAGTGAACAGGAGGATAAATAGTGAGTATGAAGGGAAAATATATAATTATCAATGCATACACAGACACCACACATAGCCGCTGAATCGCTCGCACGAATTTTTACGTGCCTTTACTGTATTCTATTTATTACAGGTACACCTGTCCACATTTCAGCTATATCCAATGGATTCCTTACACATTTGTTAATGTATTGGAAAAGTTCCAGAATTTATATTCAAAACAATCAAAGATATTTTCATAGTTATAACGATGAGATCGTGAAAATCGCAATTCCTTATCATGATCTGATTGATCATATTTTCGAAAAAATGCATACAAGTAAACGATTTTGTGTTTGAACATTCGAAAAATATACATTTTTTTCGAAATAGTGATATTTTATTTTTTCCAATGGGTCAATTTCTCGACAAGTTACAGCCTCCAATATACAGTGTGTCCCACTATTCACGATAACACCTTTGTAGCTAGAATGACTTTTTTTCGAAAAATATTTCGTTACCAATTTATTGATTATTTAATGTTTAAAATAAGTAATTTTAAGTGGGCCGTAATTCAAAAACCAAAAATCAAAATGTTGTTAAATTCTGGATATAGCGGTTTTACAGTATGCTGATCAATAATATTGCATTAGTTTTTCAATAAAAAAATGCCTAATATAATTTCTCGAAAAATCGACCCTTTTTTCATAATAAAAATGCACGCCAATGACTAAAATAAGTTTTGTTTTACTTGAAAAAGATATAATAAAGGTCTTTGATACCCATCCAAACTTGGTTAAAATTGGGTGACTAATAACTGAGCTACAAAGGTGTTACCAAGAAAAGTGGGACACACTGTATATATTTATCAAAAATATCATCAAATTAAAATGATTTGAGATGTACTTTTTTTAATTCTCGTTACTATAACTTAATAAACCATAATAATCATGAAGTGTACATACTTTTCAACAGTTCTCAATGAAGAAAGAATTTTTTTGAAGGGCTTTTATTTTTTTCTATATTGTTTATTGCGACGATTGAGTTTGGACGTGATAATATATATAAGTATATTTTTCCCATGCATCCTTTGCTTATATTGTTTAAAACAAAAAAGCATCAGAAAGCTACAATTTCCATCTTTTAAATGAACCAACACTCATCTAGATTGAACAAATTCTGATTTAGTGACATGTAGTTCAGTGCGTCGATGTCACAGTCATGCGTATTCAAGCGCGTGCACGCATGGATCTCGCTCCGAGTTATAACGTTACACTTCACTATTTTTTTCCGGGAAAACCATGGCTTTAACGATAAATTTTGTTAGGACATTTTTTGTTCATAAATACGTGATCTATCCATCTGTATTTTTTATTTTTTTTTTAGCTTGATTTAATTTGAAAATTTTCACAAAATGGATGAAAAAAATTTTTTTCCACTTTTTTTGTATGTTTTGCATCCGAGCGAAATGTAAACTTTTCAGGATATTGTTCTATACATTTTCATGAACTCATTAATAAAAAGTTTACTTATTTTGCAAAATTTTGTGGGTAAATACCTTCATCGACTGGGCCATTCGTTGTATCTTATTATTTACTCATTTAAATTACCATTGTACACAAACAAGGGATTTTCTGAAGAAATAACTGTAAGTGTGATTATTAACATCTGCTCCATGAACAGAAAGAAATCGATCCAAGTCATAATTTAGAGTTTACATTTACAAAAATCAAAATCAGAAAAGAACATAAACAGAAATCGATTGACAAGTGACAACCTCAGCGAATGAATAATTAAAGAATTATTTAATATTCTCCAATATAAAAATTATCGGTAATTTCCAATTTTTGTCTGCCAAATATGGAAAATATTTTATTTTATCAAGTTTATTACTTTGCTGAAAATTCTTCATCACAAAACTTCTATATAGGTACTAGAAAAACATCATGTTTGAAGAACTTCAATATGAAATTAAGTATAATTTCTGACAGAAATTTTCTATTCAATTACTACCTTTCACATGTCCGAGTTAATTTCGTACTTTGCAGGCGACAAAATTTACTTTATCCACTATAGAAACTTTATCGATCTATTCATTGTCCATTAATGGCATAAGTAAGGTCGTAAAATACGTGCGCGCAAATAAGATATAAAATAGTTTTAGAAATAAATTTTATATATCCAAAAGATATATGCAGCCATTACTTCCTTCGGAGGTGTAGGTGGCGCCGCTGAACATAGACGCACATAAATGTAAATAAAAGTCTAGTTTTGAGAATCGATATTTTTTGTACTAAGTGGATTGTAAAATTTATATTTAGATTTTTGTTCGTAGTGACCAGTTTACGAAATGTAGGTTATAGGACATATGTTGTTTTAGTAAATGTATAATTTTCGTATGTAATATGCTTAAAATTTTATTGAAATTTTTTTCGAAAGCATTTTTTCCTGGTAATATAAAGAGTGTAAATTGCCAGTTTATTATCTGAATAAATCCCGAACGCTTTAGCGGGAGGGATTTAACCTTTGATAATAAACTGCCAATTTACACGAGTTATATTACCTTTTGGCAACTTAGATTGAGTTAAAATTTATAGATAAAATTTAAAAGCATGAGTGGCATTTGGGGAGAATATTTCTCGAATAAATAATTCATTAAGTACATATTCAATATTGTGTTCTGTTATTAATTGCCTTCAGATATTTTCTTGTCACTTTTTAGAGTTTACTGACCTTTACTTTTAATTTCATCATTAATTTGAAATGAAGAAATATTTCTAAACCGACTAATATTGTCAAAACAATAAATTTGAAACAAATGCAGTAGAAACTACGCAGAATTCGCTTTATTTGAAACATAATCTAGTGACAGTCTCTATCGCAACTAGTAAATAAAACGAGTTAAAACCTTAGGTACTGTAATATATAGGCTGGCTGGCTGGCTTAACATCTCTCAGGAGTTTCTGAGATGTAATATGACGAGGAACGATATATATAGAGAGAGAGAGAGAGCACTACTTTATTGCCGATGTCCCGTCCATGTATATTATGCACTCATGGTTCCCGAGGAAATGGAGAGCGCCATCTAGCGCTACTAGAGTTATATTCCAGATAGCGTAATAAATGTTCATTGCATCATATTTACCTATTTAATCCTTATCTTTAACTTAAGAAGTTTAAAAATTAAGTTGAGGAGAACTTTAAATACAACAAATTATAATGTTTAGTGCAGAGCATTGATTCAACGAGTTACTTTTTGATAGATTACCGTATGTAAGTACATTTTTAGTCTGTTTCCAAAGCGAATGTGTTTACTTGCACATTTGTAATAAATGATTTGCTTACCTCGCAGGCATTTATATTTAATTTTAGATGCTACCAGCGATAATTATTTTGTAACTACGTTATTGAGCTATTGAAAGCTGTGTTTGACATGTTCCTCTATGAACTATATTAAATACAATCTTTGTAGGTAATTGTTACCTGATTGAAAAGTAGGGAAATTGAAATAGTTGCAGATAGGCAATGGTTATAGCCTATATACTCAGACGGGCTTCGCTTTGGAACTGGTTGTTGTTTGCTATATATGTGGTATGTTTATGTTTATATTCTCTAATACATAATACAATATTACAATTTACAAGGTACATTAACAATAAGTAATAAGCTAGAGAAAAATAAATGTAAAAATAAAATTTAAAAGCAAGAATGAACCTATTTGCGCAAAACATTTCACGAAACAAAACATGACATATATGACAAAAAATTTTCGCAGTATTTGTTGACGCGGCGACACAAAAAATTAGAGCTATAATTTTTTCGTGTTGGTACTGTCAAAACCCGATGTAGGTTGGATTACCACTAATAGTGACGTTTATTGGTGCAATGTTGTGAAAAAACGGGCTCTCATTGGCTATCGCGTTAATGAGTGAAATAATGTTATTTATTATTTAGAAAAGTAATATTTTAAATTTTTAAGATTTTAAAATTTTGATTATTACGTATCCGTGTTCAGAATGGCCTACAAATATACAATAATCCGGGCTGCGATTTTCGAACTTAATCGGATAAATTCTTGCACGATAGATCGCACTCGAACATTTTCCGAGTAGAAAAATGAATTTTCTTACCCACTCGAACTGAACTTTTAGTGCGAAGTTAATAGACGAAGAGCTGGCGATAGTTTTCATCAGGTGTCTCCGTAAGTCGAAATTTCATTTTTGAGAATCCGCAATTCTACGTTTAAGAGGGAGGGTGGACCTGAAGTAGGTAAAAATATAAGTTTTTCAAGTGTTAATCTAAAAGAAATATTTTTTTACATACTAAGTGTTAATATCTCTCATATATAATAGAACATTGCCTGCTCGATTGCTTATATTCATCATTTCAGAGTTAATTAAATCTAATTTAAAATAAGTATTAGCGTAAGGGTTGACATTTTCTTACAAAATAGTAATTTGTACAACAAGGGCATAAAGTGGTACTTTTTTATATGAATGAGAAAGAACAATGTTTTGGTCCATCCGTGGTAAAGTGTGGAAACCATCTTTTTTTACTAATTTTTGGGGTGCTGAATACGAATCTGTCATCCGAATTGGCCAAAAACATGGGGAAGACAGTAAAAAACAATCCTTATTTGGGGGCGGCATTGAAATTGTCATCAGAACTTGCAACAAAAAGTTATTCTTTAATGCAGAAAATTCTTTCAAAATACTCAGTTTCAAAAGAAGCAAAAATTCTAAATCAGAAGAATAACCTCTTGTAGTTCTAATTCTAGTAGCAAGTTCTAATATCAATTCCAATGCCACCCCCAAATAAAGGTGATTTTTTAATGTGGTCCCGAGATTTTTCGTCAAAACGGGTGACGGATTCGTTTTCAGCACCCCAAGATTAGTAAAAAAAAAAGATAGCTTCGACACTTTAACAAGGATGGGCCAGAAAAATTCCTTTTTTAACATTGTTCTTTATACAGTGTGTCCCAGGATAGATGTAACAAGAGGTGTAATGGACCAAAAATTTTGGAATTTTGGAATGGTATTTAGGGATTGAGTCCTGCTTATTGTAAAACTGAAGTATACCAGAAATAACTTGATTTGGTGTTCTACAGGGTGTTTTATAAGCAAAGTTGTAAAAATCACCACTAATAAAGTACCTTTATTTTTCAAAATATGAAAAAAGTCCACTAAGAAAAGTTATTTAGAATGCAATTTTATATCTCTATACTAAATTTCAGGAATATAAAATTATTTTTTTGAAACTTCCCATTTTTTGCGAATTAAGAGTTGAATTCATATTTAAAGTTGTGTAGGAGCAAATGTTAATCATCTCAAAAAGTAGGCTATTGGTAAATAAAAAATTGAATATACGAGATGTAAGAAAGTATAATGTTAATCGAACTAATTGTAAAACAAGAAACAATTACTAGCAGAAGATTAATGAGGTTTAAAAATTATAACAAGTAATAAATGTCAAAAACATAAAAGATTCACAAACAAATTAATTATTGACCAATACAAAACAATGTTTACAATTTTTTTATTATTCGACGTAGCTACCACCCACATCCACACACATTTCGATCCTTCGCCTGAAGTCCTTAAAACTGTTTCGAATATGATCTAATGGTATGGAGTTTACGGCATTTGTAATTCTCTGCTTCAATACTGCTACATTGTTAGGAAGTGGTTCAGCGTAAACCAACTGGTTGAGGCGACCCCATAAAAAGAAATCCAATATTGATAGGTCTGGGGATCTCGCTGGCCACTTGATCGGTCAATTCCTGCCAATCCAATTTTCTCCAAAATTTAAATTCAACCACCGATTAACAATTTCTGTGGAGTGGCCATCATGTTGAAAATGAACTAAAGGCATATTTCTTAAAATATTTAAATGTTCTTCAGAAAATCTTTCAAGAAGCTGTAAATAAGTGTGCTGGTTTAACCTCAATGAAATAAAGTCCAGTAACTCCAACGTGATAAGAAACGGCACACCACACATTCACTTTTTTATAATATTGTCTTCTACAATGAATTCTAAAATTCTATTTTCAGAAGCCCAAAACCGACAATTCTGAGATGAAACAAAAATCCAACCTACGGCCGTCATCTCCCTCTTCAAGCGTATGTTTATAATTTGCTTTATATGCCCTAATTTTATTTGCCTTGTAAATTCTTTGGAGTTCAGACTTGCTAATATTAATGAGAGCTGATCTCTCTCTCTTAGTGGCATCCTAGGATTTTCTATAACAGAGGCATGAGCTATAATAGCCCCAACATTGTTTTCATCATATGCTTTTATTTTTCTTTTCATGTTAAGAACACTACCAGTAGCCAGAAACTTTTTAATTATTCTCATAGCCTGAGTACGTGACAAAGCAGTGTTTGGAAATTTCAAATTAAATTGGCTTACCACTTCCCTTAGCGAGTTTTCACCGCCAATTCCGTAGCATTACACGGTATAAATTTTTTTCACGCACTGTGAGTACCATTTTCACTTAATTTTTTATGCTTGGTTCGTTAATTTGAAACAGAAATTAAGGATAATATTGACTACGTTTGACAGATGTGTCAATAATAAATGATAAATGTGTATGCACTGCTTTTCTCATAGCCTACTTTTAGCTTCTACATAACTTTAACTATTAATTCACGAAAAATAATTTCTATGCAGTTTTAATTGAATGGTTCAAAATAATATACTAATTTATTGAAAAAATGGGAAGTTTCAAAAAAATAATTTTATATTCCTGAAATTTGGTATAGATGTATAGAATTGCATTTTAAATAACTTTTCTTAGTGGAATTTTTTCATATTTTGAAAAATAAAGGTACTTTATTAGCGGTGATTTTTACAACTTTGCTTATAAAACACCCTGTAGAACACCAAATCAAGTCATTTTTGGTATACTTTAGTTTTACAACAAGCAGGACTCAATCCCCAAATACCATTCCAAAATTCCAAAATTTTTGGTCCATTACACCTCTTGTTACGTGTATCCTGGGACACACTGTATAATATTCGCCAGACAGTATAATTTTTTCTGATATTTCAAATATAATTATATGATTATCACTATTTTTTAAAAACTTTAATTTAATTTTCAAATTGTAAACTTGAGAGAGGTACCAAAATGAAGACAAATAATTGTATGCTTCGAAAATCTGAGAAATCTGGAAAAATTTTAAAATGTGTCAGTACCGACTTTAGCTTTTTTCGTGAAACTTTCAGTAGGTATGGGTTATTTGTAGAGCGAAATAGTTTAAAAATTAAGTAATTAACTTAGGTTATCAAAAATTGTATTATTTCTTTTTTTTTTTTCAAAATATACTAACGTTAAATTTATATCTTATAATATAATCTAATTAATTTTAAGTATCTGCTTTAGTATTACAAGTAGAGTTTCAGAAAACAGAGTTAAGCCGCTACCACTGTTCATTCTAAAATAGAGTAAGCTCGAGATAGGAATACTAAATATTTCACTCATGGACTCCGTATTGCTGGAGCTCATTTCCAACAGTGGTCATTATTTTCTATGAGAAGAGTAAGTGTAGGGTTTATTTTATTAAAATAAATTCGAAGATTTTGATAATTGTACGATCTGAAACAGAACGTGCAATGTACACTTCCGGCAAAATAAAACGAGCCACTTTGAGTCCAAGTAGCACTTTTAGTAGCCTCTGCGTGGTAACTATCAGCAGTGGAGCTTTAAAGGTTTCCGCAATTAACGACTGTTGCGTATGAGAATGATCTTTCTAGTAAAAATTCACCAAAATAAGGAATAGCTATTACGTAACAATTACTATCAAATGACAACTAGGTTATTTTATTTTGTTTATTTATTTTTAAAATACTTCATCCAATAGTGTAGGTACCAATTGCAGGATGAAATAACAAATAATATACGATATATACAAAGATACATAATAGTAAAATCACAACATTACCTTACATATATAAAATTACTGTGTCAAATTTTTTCTTGTTTTTAATTGTGTACGAAAACATCAAATCTAATCCCGCAGGTGGTTGTAGGTGTTACAATTAAAACGAAGGAGGAAAATTTTTAGGAGATTTGTTTGAGACTTGACAAGATAGAATGTATTGGCGTGTCTAGAATGAATATGTGATACATAATATGTTAGTTTTTCTAAAAGCGGGGATAAGAACATATTATAAATTAATTTGAATAAAAATCGAAAAGCTTGTTTATTTCTACGCACTTCAAGACTTTCTATACCAAATCTAGTAAGAAGACTTTGTCGTGGAAACCCTACTGGAGGGTAAACTTCATCAATCGCATACGACAATTTTAGAAAAGGCCTTTGAATATTTTCCTAGCGAGTGTATATGGATTCTTATGCCCAGGATTCCATATTAGTGATGCGTATTCCAATTTTATCCTTACGAAAGTAAAAAAAAAATACATTCACGTTTGTAAAAGTTTTGGAGTTCCTAAGAGCAAAGCCCAGTTTTTATATGAAGACTGTATTATTTGCTCAATATGCTTGTCAAATGTTAGTTTGTTATCCAAAAGTAACGCCAAATTCGGGACGGGTCAGCATAATCATCTGAATTGCATTCATAGAGGATGGGAGATGGGATAAGTTTTTTCTATTGTATGACATCGCATTACATTTATCTAAATTTGCATCACACCAGTTTTTTATTGTCAACAGATCACTCTTTAACTTTTCAGTCAGTAACTGAATTTATTGGGTTAGAATTGTTTGCATCATCAGGATACAGTAAGATGTCAACATCCAAATCATCCATTATAAGTAAAACGAATAGTGAAGGGCCCAGAATGAAACCCCATGGAACCCCAGAGACAGCCTGAATTTAGACAGGCTTGAAACCACGAAATGCTATATATTGTGCTTTACCTCTTAAGTAACTTTGCAAAAACGTTAGTAACAATGGAGACAGTACAAAATGTAACCATGCAGTAGAAATGACTAACCTCTGAAACAGTTCAGTTAGTGATATGAAAGCAAACAGTTAATGTTTAGTTCTCTGTTTCTCTCTCTGGAAATAACAAATAATATAATGTATTGCAATGGGATTTACGGATTTTTAGAATACAATAATAATATGTCTATGAATCAAATGTAGGCAATAACACCTTGATGTTTTATATTCACTCTGGTCGTGGAAATTAAAACTTGCTTCCTGTAAAATGTTGCAATGATACTTCGATAAATAAAGACGCCCTCTCTAGAAAATTGTGTTTTCGAAAAATAGGTTTTCTTCAAAATTACAATTGAAATTGTAATTTTTTTATGCAAAATATTTTTTAAGTCTGTGTGTTACAAAGTAATAACGATTTATTTATAAAACATATTAGCATAATTAATTAAAAAAATGTTTTTCTACATCACTCTATAGCAGAAAAATGGTCATTTTTATCAGAGTCACTTTATAGTGGTAAGTATACCGTGTGTCTCAGCCGATAGGGACACTCTTGTAACTTTTGAATGGGCGAATGAATTTTTTTCAAATTTGGTGTAATGATATGGGATGGAATTTTCAATTATATGATGTAAAGAACCAAAATGGTTGACTTCCGGTTTCGATGCAATTGAAATGAAAATCAAATTTTTAAATGAGACAACCTGTATATTTTTGCCCATGTGGATCCTGCTGGCCGAAATATATATGATCTGACTCTCAAATATTATTTTGATTTTTAAAAAATTATAGGTTTTTTAATTTTAAGTTTTAATCATGGAAGGCAACGATTTTGACAAAATTGTTAAAAATCGGTCTGTGAGTACCTTTAAAATATTATCTCTTCAGATGCTAACATTAAACACGCTTTATTCTTCATTAGGTTCAACCATATTGGTTTTTCAACATTTTTTTTTAATGGAACTCCTATGGGACAACCTGTTATTTAATTGGATTTTTAAATTACGTAAAAAATGGTATGCATATTGTCTACCTTCCCTTTATACTAAATTTATTAAAAAAAATAAATAAAAAAATCTAATTTTTATAACATTTGAGGATCATTATTTTGGCCAGCGAGATCAAAATATGCAAAAATACATAGGATGTCCCATTTAAAAATTTAATTTTCACGTTAATTTCATCGAAACCGGAAGTCGGCCATTTTGGTTCTTTAAATCATATAATATATATTGGAAATTTCATCCCATATCACTACACCAAATTTGAGAAAAATCCATTCGCCCATTCAAAAGTAACAAGAGTGTCCCTAGCAGCAGAGCCACCCGCTATACAGGTGGGTGTATCGGGTGTACCATTAATAAGTTCAAGGGTAGATTCTTTAGACCAAAATATAAGGATATAACCAAACATGCTTTAGTAAATTGTTGCTGTGGAAAAAGATACAGGGTGTCAAAATTGTAATTTTTTTTTGTAATATCTCAACTACCTCTTAACCGATCTCCTCCCAATTTGGTAAAGAAACATTTTTTAAGCTAAGAAATAATAATTTATGTATTACATCACGCTAGCCCATGCAGGGCGCCTCATGAGCTATACCTGATGATGAATATTTTTCCTCTTTTTTTACGAAACGTAGTGGCACTTTTGACTAAAAAATCTCATGCATGAGTCATTTCTACGTAAAAAGTTACACTTGATAGAACTTGATAATTTCAACCGTTTTCGAGAAAACTGCCGTATAGTTCTCAAAAATTCTTTGAAAAGGAAAAATTGTATTCATTGAAAAGTGTGCTTTGGTGACGTCTTAGTTCTGTCATTTACGTACAATTTCATTAGTTTGACATTTTACCAATTATTAATGAAACACCCTGTATATGCAATAGGGTGGCCCATCTCTATAGGGGGTGAATTTTTTTTGCGTATTTTTAAGTCTCACCCCATGAAAATATACTATTATACTAGGAATAATTTATGTCAAAGTTTCAGATAATTCGGTGAACGGTAACCCGTGCCGCATTCAGGTAGAAATTTGTAGATAAGATTTTATTACGGTAATACACTTAAATTTTACTTAAAATACAAATATCTACCTCTTTTCTCATAATGTTTTATTGGTGTAATTATTTCCTAGAAATTATTTGTTTTGGAAGTTTGGAAATATAATGCACCTACGGTAGGTTTTTATGTCAATTTGCAATTGTGTTTTACAGTGGTGACATTATAAGTTCTAGCATACGTTCCTTTTTGAAAAAACATTTAACGATGGCTGATGTTAGATCCTTACGAAAGGATACTTTCATTTACTTAGTTGGACACTATTCGTCACAAATCATTGGCAATAAATTGCCGTCTAATAGACAAGTATTACAAGTGCTCTTTTATAACATTCGTGAAGTGAAGCTAAGTGTACATGAAAGTGCTAAATTAACAATAAAAGAGGTGTCAGTTTTTTGGGATAAAGCTCGCATTCCGACACGTCAGGATTTTCATTGTGTTAAACAACTAGATAAACTTTATGCAGAATGGAGGAACTTACAAAAATCGGCTAAAAGGGCCAGTGCGGGAGTAAAGAAAAAAATTTCGTTGAAAAATTGGACGATCTCTTTGACATTTCTCATGCAAATGCATTGGAGTTGATGAAAATAGATGAAGATAAGCAGTTTTTAATTAACGAAAGAAAAAAGGGACGTCCTGGATTTATGCATGGTATTGATTACCAACTTGCTTCTCAAGAAAAATCAGCTGAGGAGAAATTACAGAAATTATCCGAACGAATGCAACGAAGTTAACAAGAAAAAGCTAGATTAGAGGAAACAGTCACCTGTCCATCATCAAGTAGTAATTCAGCCGACTCCAACGAAAATGAAGATGAAATAATCGAAGCCCAAAAAGAGTTGTTACAAGACCAGCCTGGCCCGTCACAGCCAAAAAAGAGGAGATCGTATGGAACATGTAACATCATCACACCAAAAATAGCCGCTGCATTTGATGCTTGCAAAATAAGCGACAGGTATGGAGTCCATATTTTGACGGCAGTAGCAGAAGCACTAGGACATGACACCACATCTTTGCCCATCAGCAGAACCACACTTCAGCGCTCTAGACAACGCATCCGCGAAGAAAGAGTTGAAATATTAAAAACTGCCTTCGGTAATTTTGAATTGCCGGCCCCAGTCATCCATTGGGATGGAAAACTTTTACCTTCTCTCACTGGAATGGGAAATATCGATAGACTTGCTATCTTAGTTACTAGTGGAGATATTGAACAACTACTTGGAGTACCAGCTTTGCCCAATTCAACTGGAAGAGAACAGACTGAAGCAGTTTATGATGTGCTTTGTGAATGGAATTTGGGCGAAAAGGTAATAGCTTTGTGTTGTGATACAACAGCATCAAATATGGGTTATATAAATGGGGCAGCCACACTATTACAACAAAAATTAGAAAGGGATATTCTATATTTTCCTTGTAGACATCATATTTTTGAAGTGGTTTTGAGAAGTGTGTTTGACACAAAAATGCCTTCCTCATCTGGTCCAAATGTGCCACTATTTAAACGTTTTAGGGAATTTTGGCCTAAAATAGATCAAAATAAACTAAAAACTGGATTTCAGGTATCAAAAATTAAACACATTTTACAACCAGTTAAAGCCGAAATTGTAAAGTTTCTAAATGCAGCTTTAACTTTGCAACAGCCTCGTGATGATTATAAAGAATTTTTAATGCTTTCTAAACTTTTTGTTGAAGAAGAGCCCACTCACACGACATTCTATCAACCAGGGGCATTTCATCATGCACGTTGGATGGCCAAAGCCATTTACTGTCTAAAAATATTTTTTTTCCAAGATCAGTTCCAACTAACTAAAAAAGAAAAAATAGGTATTGAAGATATATGTCTCTTTATTGTAAAGGTTTATGTAAAGGCCTGGTTTACAGCGTCATTTGCTAGTAAAGCACCTCTTCATGACTTAGACTTTTGTAAAGAACTCATTAATTATCAAAATATTGACAAAGAAATATCTCAAGCCGCAAGTAGGAAAATAGTGAACCATTTGTGGTACCTTAATTCAGTAAATGTTGGCTTATCTTTCTTTGATGACGATATTTCAGTTACCACTAAAAGAGAAATGGTTAAAGCTTTGAATAGGAAAGCACCAAATCAAGAGGTTATTAAACGATTTATGATTAGTAACATTACGGACGTTGAAAACGAGGAAATTCAGGACACTAAACAGTTTTTTCAAAAATTAGGTTTGTCTATGGAATTTTTGGAAAATGATCCAACAACATGGAGGGAAAATGAAAGTTATAACCGATGTTTCAATATCGTAAACAAAATTAAAGTTGTAAATGATGCCGCTGAGAGAGGAATCAAACTTATTACTGACTATAATGACATTTTAACAAAAAATGAAAACCAAAAACAGTTTTTACTCCAAGTTGTAAATGATTATAAATCACAGTTTCCAAATGTAAAAAAAGAAACCCTGTCGCATGCTTTGGCCTAGTGCAAAAAATATTGTTTTTATTACTATATGTCTTGTAGATTTAGGATAATATTTGGTACTATGTATGAAAAAAACGTTTCATAAAATACACAAAGATAAAACGAGAGATTTATTTCAAAAACTTCTAGTCTAGTTTTCTTAGACTACGAATTTACAGTAGTATGACACATGTCATAGTCACAACAGATAATGTCTTTGATATTTGTATGACTTGATTAGTCATTCTAAAGATAAATGTTGCTGATTAAAAAAAAAAACAATGCATCAACCAAAGAATGTAAATAATTCCATTTACTTTTATTATTGCATAATAATGCATTCTGCGGCACCCCTTGCCTTCAATTTGCCTCAATAATATTTTGAGGGGACTGTTTTTTCTTCAAATGGAACCATTTGCAGGGGTGAGAAATAAAAAATTTCGATTTCGAAACAGATGGGCCACCCTATATGCAAGTTGTTTATTAATTATAATCTTTTTGAAGGGAAAAAACCATAATTTTTCAATGAATTATTTAAATAAGCTATTCATGTTTTGGGCTGAAAATATCTGCAATTAATTCAGTCTATTCTAAATTAACGAGTTTGTATTTATACGATTATTATCAAGTTTTCTTCAACATTGTGTATAAGTTGCAGTCATAAATGTCCCTGATGTCGACGCTACACCTCTCTGAAGATTAGTCCAGACATTGTTTCTACATTTAATCCTTCTATATGTCACGGAGAAAAGACAAATAGCGAAATAAGCAACTAGCCTTTATTATCAATTTCCAAACCATTGGATCTCTCGATAAACAGCCATCAGAAGGAGACCATAAAAGCTTCAGTACCTTTACGAGTGTGTCACTGTGGAGCTCGCGGACTTCAAAATCAATATGTACTCTCCATGTTTACGGCTATCCAAGTTGGTTACATTTTATATACTATCAATACTTTTACGGCTTGCATTCGGCGAGCGTAAAAATAAAACTACATCCAGGTATATCAAATTCAATAACGGATGTGGATATGTTTCTGATGTATTTATGACGTTTTTGCAATGTTTTATGGTGGTCTGCACAGGTATATGAAATTGGAATGGAAGTATTGGAAGTACATAAAATACTACCAGTTACGTAGAGTGTCTCATTTGTTCCATTGGGTTTTATGTTTTATGCTTTATTCTTAGCCTAGGAAAAATTCAAAGACTATAATGTCCTCCACAATTTCTGGATATTTATTCATTTTTAAACTAAACAGATCAGTTACGTAATAGAATAAGAATACAAAATATTAAAAATTGTCAATAATGGGGACGACTATAGTCCCGTCCCGTAGCAGAGCCCAAAACCCAAATTTATGATATTAAGTTATTATACTCTTCGCAAAAACGAAGAGTATATTGTATTTGATCGGCACATTTCTAAAATCGTAAATATCGCTTGTAGAGAAAACATTTTCATATCATTGTGTTAGTGTACGAATTCTGAACAACTTTCAATATGTCCGTCCGTCCGTCACGTTTCTTGAATGCATAACTCAAGAAAGAAAAATCCGATTGTACTGAAATTTGGACAGTAAATTAGTGTTAGCTAGAGGAAGAACTCTATTGTTTTTGAACAAAATCGATCGGTAAATAAAAATAATATTAATGATTTAAATTTGAAAAAATTTTTTTTTGATTTTAATGTTTTTGTAATTGAATAGAAATTTGGTGAAATGATATTTCATTTTAATATCTATATATTTATATATTTTACAAATATACATTTCATAATGTAATATGCAACCGTGAAAATATGATTTTAGCTAGTGTCTTATAATGTAAAAATTTACATTTTTTACGTGTAAGGTGGTGGTGTAGTTCTTATGCTTTTGACTCGGAATCCAAGGGTCCCGGGTTCGAAACCCAAATGGGGTATGGAACAGTTTTTTTAATTTTTACTTTATTTTACACTGAGTATTTTACCAACTGAGTTCGTGCTTTAAAATTAAAAATGTTTAAAACTAACATTATTTACAAAAAACTGCGAATAGTATCCCATAGAATGTGTAATAGTTATATAAAAAGTTCAGTGAACAGGCGAAGAGTACGTTTTTAGCTTGTTTGTTCAATGGTTTTATTTATAAGCTTTACGTATTAGGTGGACTTATTTACATATTCGACTGATGATATGCTATCATCTTTGGCAACTCAAGATATACAGGGTGATTTACCACAACTTGCGGAAAATAAAATAGTGTACTGGTCTTCTATAAGGGAAAGTCCCTGCAAAATTTTAGAGTGATCCGAGTTAATTTAGTAATTTTTGTTGCATTAAAACTTGCAAAGATACTGTTACTTATCTGTGATTAGTATGGAGCAATGAACTTACTTGGGAAAGAACATATTCGGAGATGTTTACGTTTCCTTAATTGGCATAAAAGGTTAAGCTGGCGCGTGCGGTCAAAGTGCCGCGTTTTTTTCTTTCGGTCGGACAGTCAGATACAGTCAGAACAGTCAGGTACAAAGTTCCGCCAAAGTGTGGTGTTTTTGTGTTATCGACGGGTTTAAGTAAATACCTCTTATATCTACTTGTTGTACAGTTCACTAGCATAGGGTCAATGAGTTTTCGACGTATTTTGCTATTTTTGTACTGTGATTTGTTCAAAAGCAAACTTCTACCCTCTCCAGCTTTCCTGTCAATCCCAAGTTTAATAAAGGGGGAGGGGAAGTGATATGGTTGTACCTTACGTCAGATTGGTTAACGTCATTGACAGCATATTTCTACAAAAAAAAACCGCTGCCTAAGGAATCACTACTTCCACATCCAAATTTTTTATCCAAGTCACTCACAACCAAAAAAATTTGTATGTGGAAATAATTGTTTATAGAACTTTAATAATATAATATTTGAAATCCTCTACCCCAAAAACCCATAAAACGATACCCCACATCGGTAGCGGGGCGGGGTGGGGGTGGTGATGGGGGGGTGGTAGTGGGGGTGGATGAAGTAAAAAAATATGTTGAGATTTCTGGTTCTTGTACACACACTAAATCACATTTTTTTTTCATCCCCTTTAATAATGGGGTGGGGGTGGTAATGGGGGTGGCTAATGCCAAAACTTTTTTTGGGACCTTAGCTTCTCTTGTATATACTAAATACTAATTTTATGGACTCTTTCCTGCTTGATTTACCTATTTTCCCCAAATTTACCCCAATTTACCCCCCAACCCTTCGACGGAACAAGATGAAAATAATCTAGTTCTAGATCTCGTTAAAGTACATATGTGTACCAAATTTCAAGTCAATATCTCAAACGGTTCCAGAGTAAACGTGCGCACAAAAAAAGTTACAGACAGACCGACAGACAGAAATTTTTTTTTCGTTCAAACTTAAAATCTCGACGTTTCGTGACATTCTAAGCCTATTTGAACAATAAAAATGTTTAAAAAATTTTTTGTCGTTACTATACTTCCACTGGATGTGGAAGTAATTAAGGTAATTTTTTTTGGTCATATTTTTTTATATTTTCATTTTTTTAACTCCTTTCGGTGGGGGCAACTTGCTGATAAATTTTCCGCATGTCAAGGGCATTTTATTACTTGCAGAATGTCAGGAGGTGCAATTTCTGTGTTTTCAGGTAAAGTTGTTGGTACTAAGCATTTTGCATTTGTATCTTTACAAAATCTCTCTCTCTCTCTCGTTAGACAATAGGGAACTTGCATAAAAATTAAATTTGGAATGTAATACTCACAAACGCAAACTAATGTCATTGAAAAACTCGTAGTTCACAAAACAAGGGAAGTAGAGCATGAGATAATCTTCAGGGTGTAAGTAAACAAACAACACTTTCGTCAAATTATTATTAACAAGAGATAAATAATCAAATATGCACAGTAAAAGATATCATACAATGAAAACTAGAAATTGTATTAGATGATTGGCCAGTACGTACTGATTTAATATAAACTAAACGAATCCAACTGAAATATTACATATTAAACATTATGCAAATCATTGCAAAGTTATTAACAATATTTAAACTACAAAATAAATAAAATACACACGATAGTCAAAATACAGTTTACAAATAGGACATGACAGTTTTTACTAATCCTTCATCACTCGTTTTGTCTTCCAGGTCTAGTACTTACACACGGATTTTTCTGCTCTGGCATATTTGGCATAACCCATTTTTTTATATAAATAAACACTCGAATGAAATAAAAAAAACAAGTTCCCTATTTGATTAGGAGAGTTTCTTTTATCAAAGAAAATTTTATACCAATCATTATTAGCCAATCGGACACGTTTATTTTGTCATTGTTTCAGATTTTTTGGAAATCTTACTTACCCATGAGCACCTACCTATATGATTAATATGTGGAAATTTCCCTGGTTTGGCAGCAATGATTAGACAATGGCGTTTATATTATGAAAAATATTTTTATATTTATTTTAAATTAAATTAGTACAATTCTGGTTTACTATGTTTCCTTACATCAGTAACTAATTCCAAATGCTTTAAAAATTTCACTCTACATCTTCTTTCTTCAGAAAATAAAGCACAGAGCCGTTTTATGACATATTCCAAGACACTTGTGATTCCATGGCTAACTATTAGCGATTTTTAGGGGATATTATTTGTCATCACTTTAAATCACAGCAAATATCATTTCATCTTGGTTTCCCTTTACTTGTAGTATAAAGATTGCATACCTACCAAATAAATTATTATGACTAATATTAGTTCGGTATATATTACCTATATTTTACCTGTGACACAATGTGGTTTCTGATCCGGATATAGCTGCAATACCACACGTCTCGGCATGACAGATGACATATTTAGAGCTACAGATGATGGTAATTTAACTGCACTTATTCTTTTAGATTTCTCAAAGGCTTTCGATACTATAAATCACAAAATTTTGCTTTCAATTCTCTCATTCGTTGGATTTGGTATCGAAGCTATTAATTTAATAAAAAATTACCTTTTCAAAAGATCTCAAATTGTAAATTATAAAAGGAAATCATCTAATTCAATAGATTTAAAGCAAGGGGTCCCACAAGGGTCCATATTAGGTCCATTACTATTTTCAATATACACTTGTAATATTAATTCATGTTTAACTCATTGTAAATTTCACATGTATGCCGACGATACTCAAATTTATATGAATTTTTCACACAATCAATCAAATGAAGCTATGACTAATAAATTCAGATTTAGGGAACCTTGTGGAATTCTGTAAAAAACATGCACTTAAAATTAATTCTTCAAAGTCATATTTCATGTTATTTGGGAAGAAGTGTATACGGGATACAATTACTCAAGAATTCGCAATAAAAGTGGGAAATGAGGTTCTATTGCAATGCAATTTATGTAAGAATTTAGGTGTTTTTTTAGACAGAGATTTACGTTTCGAAGAACATATTGCACGATGTATCCAAAAAGCCTACTGTAATTTAAAAACTTTATATGCAAATAAATATTGTCTCAGTAGAGACCTGAAAATATTGCTGTGTGACTCCTTAGTATTATCGTGTTTTAATTATTGTGACTCCTTGTATGACTCTTGTATAACGGAATCTGTTAAATCTCGTATACAGAAAGTGCACAATTCGTGATTTATTTTTGGTATACGTAGAAGGCAACCAATATCACACACTCTTCAAGCTGCTAAGTGGCTCAACATGTCTAATAGACGTAAATTACACACATCTGTTTTATATCATAAAATCATAAAACTACAGACTCCTCCTTACTTATTTAAAAAAATATTTGCTTTAGGCGAACTGCACATAGTATTAATATTCGCTCAAAAAATTTACTAACGATCCCTTCCCATAAGTCATCCTTTTACAAACGATTATTTGCTTACAATATTGCAAAATATTATAATTTCATAATTCCAGAAAAGCTAAAAACCTTATCGATATCAAGTTTCAAGAAGACCTTTAGAAATATCCTGTTCAATTGGCAATCTTAAGAAAGTTAACTCAAGTAACGTTTCATTATATAATTCTCAGGTAAATATTTAATATGTTGAAATTCTTTATTTTGGTAACATAGGAAAATATTTGGTATTGTTTCACATTGTATCCGTTTTTACTTGGGCTAAATGGAAGAACAGACGGCTATTCATTAGCCGAACTGAATTTATGCCCCTTTTTCTATTTATTTGTTATATAAATTCATATTTGTATATATAAAATATTTAATTTCTTTTTGTAAAACGACATCTGTTTATGGTTGGAAAATAAATGTATTATTATTATTATTATATTATTTTTATGTGGCTAGAGCTTAGGGAATATAAGAAATAAGTATACTGAACTTGTTTTAATTTTACTTCACTCTCATTATTCCATATTTTATCTACTATTAAATATTTCATTTTACTAAGATCGAGGAAACCACATAAAAAAATAAAAACCAAAAAAATTAATCTAACACCGGCAGCTACCTATAGGATTTTGCAGTTTTTTTGTCAAGTAATTTTGGTCTAAAATTTTCTTACCGAATCTCCCTCGCTCTTGAATTAAAAATCCGGAATTTTTTTCTCGCTCACGAATTTTTAAAGAAAATTTGGACCTCAAAAAAATTTCCGGAAATAATTCAAGCACTAGGGAGATTACAAGTGATAATTTATGATTGAATGAATCTAAGAAAAATGGACTGCTTATTTGATTAGTAGAAAATATGTGATTAGATTTACCTAATTAAAATTTACTATTAAGATATACTAATACACACTTTATATAGCTTACACATACTCGTAGCTTATTTCAGATAACGCTTGATGGCATCATGTCCTATTTAGTCAGAATAATATCTATTGTTTATGTGTAATCTTCTGTGTCGAATTTATTTAATTTTTTATATAATTGAATTTGAAGGTGCAACTATTATTATTTAACGATTATATAATATGAGAAAACAATACATGCTCATAATCTATACTCTTTGGCGTAAAGTAGTGGCAATTGAGCAAACAATTGGCGGTATTTTTGTCAAATTAACCAGTAGCTACCAAGAGTAATTCTGTACTCTTTGCCGGCGGCATGTCACTGTGGTGTCCCTCTGGATAGTTTTCTATAATATGTATACTTTATAAGATAATTAAATAAGTAGCAAAACTCAACGAACAAAATCTAAAATACTTTAAATTAGACAGAAAATGAGTAGCAATTTCCTAAAGTAAAATAAATAAATAAAAATGAAAATACTTCTTAAAATATTACAAATAAAACTTGTTTTATCATTAGTTAAGTGACACGATTGAAAAAATATGTAATTTTTTTCATAATACTACCTACAACAACGTTTTTGGTTCATCACTCTATCTCTATTAAATTCAGAGAAAACAAAGTTTAAAAAATACATCTTAAAATATATACTTTTAAGCGTTACTCAGTAGTGTTAAGAGATAGGTGAGTAGAAACTATATAAATAATAGTATAAATGGATAACCTATTAAACAAAATAATAGTTGTCATATTTACTTCTTGGGGCACATTTCATATGGTTATCTTGCTAGTCCATTTGGCACAACTGTTTTTTTTATTTGACAGAAAATTTTATGTTAAGATTGTTAAGATTGACAACATACGGACAGATGAATTTAACATGAACATAGGCACCCCACAAGGACCGCTTATTTTCTTGTTGTTCATCAATGACCTTCCTGCAAACATCTCACAAGGGCGTGTTTTTATGCACGCGGATGATACAACTATCGTAATATCAGGCCCAAACCCAGAAAATGTTAATATTAAGGCTAATATTGTTTTTAAAGAACTTTCCCTTTGATGTACAGAAAATAAACTTATGATAAATCACAATAAAACAATGTGCTTGCCAATTCATAATAATTATCAAGTTGGCCATAGTTTAAAATTTAACATCCATGGATGCGAATTGACCTTTAGTACTTCAGCTAAACTTCTGTATTTATCGACACTTTCCCTGGGACCTGCACATTCAAACGGTGTGCAGCAAACTAAATAAAAGTTTTTTTCAATTGGCTCAATTAAAAAACGGTTTTGTTAAATTTTTATTATGCGTCTGTCTATTCGCCGATAGCTTACAACATAGTCTTGTGGAGTCAGTCAAAAGATGTTAGTAGAGTTTATGTTGTTCAAAAACGACTGATTTTAATAAATCCCAACAGTCGTCTTGTCGTGATTGTTTTAAAGCTAACAAAATATTTATTATTATTTCAATATACTGGAAACTGCTAACTTTCACATACACTAACAAAAATAAACTAATTACTAATATTGATATTCACTCGTATAACACTCGAGGTACCATCGAGGATAACATTTCATCATTAAAACACGATCATGAATTCTATAAAAAAAATCACCTCTGTATGCAGGTTCTAGTTTTTTAATACGCTGCCTGTAGACATTCGAAACAGTGTCTCTTTAATTATCTTCAACGTTTAAAAAAAACTTCTCTTTACAGAACCACTTTACTCAATTAATGAATTTACGACATTCTTAAAAAACAAAGTCTCCTTAGAGTGTCATATTTTTTTTTCTGATTTTTGTACTTGTAAAAACAGTCCCTAATGGTGTGACATTTATTTATTTTATTTGCTATGTCTCTACAATGTTGTCTGTTACACAGTTTATACACAGTATTTTCTGTACCGCTTTTCACGTACCCCATATACAATAATTTGTAATATACAAAAGGTTCAATAAAGATTTATTTATTTATTTATTTATTTATAATTATCCTTTGATAACACAGGCCCACAAAAAAAGTGGTCTGCGCCAGGGTACTGACCATACCTGTCCCTTGTATTTTGAGCCGCTGAACACGAATCTGACCTTAGTTTTTCCCCAGCACGTCAGGTTTTTTTTTAACGCAAATAAATATATAAATATTACGATCCAACAGACTTTTTTGCATTTAAAAAAAAACTTGATGTGGTGGGGAAAAACTAAGGTCAGATTCGTGTTCAGCGGGTCAAAATACAAGGGATAGGTATGGTCAGTACCCCGGCGCAAACCACTTTTTTTTGTGGGCCCGTGTAATCTCCAAATTATTTGTCTTTAATATAATTAGTGTTGTGTTCTTTACTCACTTGTTTTATGTCATTTTATACAATTTGACTAGTCATTACATAGTTTCGTTTAATTTTATATTGTAATAATGATTGTTTATTTTATATCATACTACAAATCTGACTTGCCATATGTACATTTCTGTATCTCAGTGGTGAATAAAATTATTATTATTATTGTTATTATTTTAGTGCATGTACAGTCTATTCCACATAAAAAAAAATCTAACCTGTCTATTTTCGGCTTGATCAGTCATTTGGTTTCAGAAATGCACTCAAAACAAAGCAAAATATTTTTGAAAAAGCACTTTTGAGCTGTGATAATACGTCTAGTTTATTCTATTCCATTTGATCTCAGGAAGTTATGTTTAAATTGGGTCGGAAACTGTCTAATTTCATCATGAAATAAATATTGCCTATTTATTTACTCTTTGAGGACAGTTTGAATAGAAGTGAATACTTGATACATTAATATTGCAAAATATTTATCTTTTAATTGCTTTAATAGACACCGGTAACCGAAAATGTTACTTAGTAATCGGTGGCATTTTGTTATTTGGTTCAGACTCTGTGTAATACCTATGTTTATTTTCAGACTATATGCTGAAGTAAACCTGCATTCCCAACTGGCATTGATATTTTAATCAAACAGTGAATGAGCGAAATATTTCAGTAAATGCTTTGAAGCTAATTGTGGCTTAATGGTCAATGAAATTATTTCAAGTACGTTTGTTCCGAATATTTGAAAACTCCAGGCAATGCTGCAATTAACATATTTTGGATCATTTGAGAGTATAATCGGAAATTCGAATTGACTAATAAAAGTTGAAAATAACTTTAATTCATGGCAATACGAACAATAGAAAAAATAGACAGAGAGACTAGTTTTATTTGAAGATTCCAACGATATAGTCTAATCATATTAGGGTTTTACCTGGAAATAATTCCCCTAAACGTGAGACCTCTTGGAAGATGGTGACTCCTTTGAAGTCTTCTAGGAATACACATCTTTCTTAATAACAATTTTTCTCTTGCAGAATACAAGTTTTCACGGCCATTGTCCAATGAAATGATTTCTTTCGGGTATTGCAGTGGTCTTCGAGTTTGACTTGACGTTCCACCGATCATGCTGTCAGCTTTTTCAGAAGGACTTTAAAGATTGAAGCTATTGTGTTCTGCTCCTCGTTATACCGGGTGGCTACGAGCCAATGCATGCCTCCAATTTTTTGGTTGTTTTTAAATTTAAAAATAATTGGTTTTAGAAAAAATCGGTATCTTATAAAATAAGAGAGATATGGAAAATTTAGGAAATATGTGTTCCTCCATAAACCGGTGACAAAAGATTCGCATGGAAAGAGTATAAATTTTTTTTTATCTCGTCTCACAAGACAATAACGGCCTCTAAAGTAAGAGAATCGGACAAAACTCGTTGTTTCACGTATAGCCCAGGTTTTAGTCAATATATCGCTTCTACCCGGAATTAATTATTGTAAAGCTGAAAATTTACAGGATTGTAGTTTTGATCAAGGACAACAAGTACCAAAAATTCCCCTACTCTCCCCTGTCGCGCGTCGGCTTCCTTGTTTTTGCAGAGCAACAAGGGCCTAAGTCGCATATATTGCAGGGCTGGCTATAAAGTGCGGCAGAAAGGTTGCTACTAGTCCGATTTGGATCAAAATGATCATAAAAGCTCCGGAGAAGCATATTCATTCGAATTTTAGATGTTCCATGCATATTTTATTCATAATTTTCCGTTCTATAGTGCTGTCAAAATTTCAAAAATTTGAAAAATTTCGAAATCGTGCCATTGCGTATAAATGAAGACTCGGAGGGGAAAACGTACCCGAATAAACATTTGTCTCCATAATCTGGGCTTTCCATTGGTATGTCCGAGGAAGACTTGAAGGAATACCTCAATTTTGAACTGTCTGCTAGAGCACTTGCTCTTTTCGATGCGAAAGACTGTAAGTCACTTCTTCAAACGTTTCTTCCAAGCACTACACCTGAAGAACGTGCTAACAGTGGAGCTGGTTGCAGTGTGCTCGACGGTGGTTACCTTCTTCATTGTTTTGCCTCGTCCCGCCACTTTCGGAGAAATAACTCAAGCATACATCAGCTTTGTTCAGAAGCGATTTCGATCATCTATTACTGTGGTATTTGATGGGTATAAACAAAAATCAACGAAGGCACAGGAACAACACCATCGCTCCTCAAAGTACCCGTAGAAGTGGTCTTCGACGAACACACGTCATCTGTGCAGACCAACCATTCAGACTTCTTGAGCCACCCGCAGAATAAAACGCATCTTATCAACCTCCTCTCTGCTCAATTCCAAAATGCTGGAGTCACTATCATCTGGAATGTGGCAGATGCGGACTCCCCGATTGTTAGGACAGCTCTCGATGGTTGTTTCAGGAGAGCAGGTCACCATCATCGCCCAGGGCACAAACATTCTGGCCATGCTAATCGCCCGTGCTAGTGATGACACCTTCATCCTAATGCCACCCATCCACGGGCACTTGAAGCGGACGAGTGTTAAGATCCAGGAGATCAGGAGCAGTCCTGATCAACCGAACGACTCCGTTCTCTTCTGCCATGCCATGACAGAATGCGACACCACGTCAGCTCTGTACAAATTGGGGAAGCAGAAGGCGTGGAAGCTCCTGAAGAGGAGACCTGAGCCACGCGGTCTTCTCACATCTTGGATCTGGCAAGAGGGCTGTGGCCGCCGCTGAGGAATGGTTTATTGTAGCCCTTTATGGAGGCAGTGAGCAGGAGAGCTTGGAGCAGCTACGAGTAGTCCGATATAACCAGATCGTAGCGAAGCAGTCGGTGACAGCCTCCTTTGATTTTGTAAGCCTCCCACTAACATTCGTTCCGCACATACTTCCAGGTGAAGGCATTAGGGAGAATAGTGTGAGGATTTAATCTATCGAAAAGCTTGCAGCACTAAACTAGTGTGCTTGTACTTTTTTGCAGGTCGAGCAATGGCTAGACGTCAACCTCAACTCGGAGGACTGACGGTGGAAATCAGGACTCCAGGACCTGCTATGGCTAATTTCCTGTACCTGCAAAGCGGACTGCGGTACCCGGCGCGAGTGTAGGAACTCTGATCTGAACTACAGCATCATGTGCAGGAGCTGTAGAGGATCCAGCTGCACGAACAGCCGGTCAGTGGATATGGATGATGATCCGGACGACCCTACCTCCCAGTGGATCGATAATGTCAATTGTCTTGCCGAATAAAGTCATTTTCTGAGTCTGACAAGTTAAATTTCACTCAATAGATCTTATTAAATACCAATAATATATAAACAGGAATTCGCAATAAGTCTCATCAGCGCAGCCAGGGTGGTCCACCGGGTCCATGACGGCGACACTCGGAATGGCATAGCTCCGTAACGGGTAACGCTACAGAGAAAGTAGACATACCAATGGAAAGCCCAAAGTATGAAGAGAAATGTTTATTCGGGTACGTTTTCCCCTCCGAGTCTTCATGTATCCGCAATGGCGCCATTTCGGAATTTTTTTAATTTTTAAGATTTTGACAGCACTAGAACGGAAAATTATGAACAAAACATGCATGGAATATCTGAAATACGAACGGATATGCTTCTCCGAAGCTTTTATGATCATTTCGATCCAAATCGGACTAATAACAATCTTTCTGCTGCACTTTATATCCAACTCTGCAATTTCTGTGGCTTAGGCCCATGATGCTCCGCAAAAACAGGGAAGCCGACGGGGGAGAGTTGGGGACTTTTTGGTACGTGTTGTCCTGGAGCAAAACTACAATCCCGCAAATTTTCAGCTTTACAATAATTAATTCCGGGTTAAAAACTAAAATCCCTAGGCTAGTATAAATTATGTCTTACATCCTATAAACCGCATGCTGATATCCGTTCTTTTAAAAAAAATGTAGCTTTAGATTAAACCTAAAAATTCACTTGGTTCATTTCAATTGGTCAGCAGTTTAGTTCTCCTTAGGTAATCTTATAGTTTATAGCAATATATGTACTAATGAAAAAAACCGCTGCCCAAGGAATCACTACTTCCACATCCAGATTCTCTATCCAAGTCACTCACAATGAAAAAACTTTGTATGTGAAAATAATTGTTTATGGAACTTTAATAATATAATATTTGAAATCTTCTACCCCAAAACCCATAAAACGATACCCCGCATCGGTAGTGGAGTGGGGGTGGTGTTAGGGGGTGGTAGTGGGGGGTGGATGAAGTAAAAAAATATTTTGAGGTTTCTGGTTCCTGTACATACACTAAATCACAATTTTTTTCATCCCCTTTAATAAGGGGGTGGGGGTGGCTAATGCCAAAAATTTTTTTTGAGACCTTAGCTTCTCTTGTATATACTAAATACCAATTTCGTGGACTCTTACCTGCTTGATTTACCCATTTACCCCAAATTTACCCCAATTTACATCCCAACCCTTCGACGGAACATGAAAATATAATCTAGTTCTAGATCTCGTTAAAGTACATATGTGTAGCAAATTTCAAGTCAATATCTTAAACGGTTCCAGAGTAAAACGTGCGCACAAAAAAAGTTACAGACAGACAGACCGACAGACAGACCGACAGACAGAAATTTTGTTTTCGCTCAAACTTAAAATCTCGACGTGTCATGACATTTTAAGCCTATTTGGACAATAAAAATTTTTAAAAATTTTTTTGTCGCTACTATACTTCCACTGGACGTGGAAGTAAAATAATAAGTTATTCTTCTACAGGATCTTACTCGCTCGTACGTGACCACCTTAATATTAAAAAACCGTAATGTTACATTTTTTTATTTTCAAGTTTTCACAAATATGACGATCAAAACTTTTTGGACACTTGCATATGGGAATTTCTAAGAATCGTATAATTAAGTAAAATTAATAGCAAGAGCGGCTTCCTCAAAAGTAATATTTCAAATGTATTGAAAGTAGACAGCAAACGCATATGGCAACAAGAATAGTACAGAGAGTTTACAAACATCAGATTAATTAGCAGTAATTTCTTTCAGTTGTTTTTTCAGCAGCTACAATGGATGCAAGTTTTTCTTGTTCCTAAAGCTCTCAGCGTTTACAAATGTTTTCACTTATGTATGCACTTTTGTGCTGTTCCGACATGAAACTGTTCTTTTTATTAATTAGGAGTAATTAAGGCAGTCCGGCGCGCTCGCAAAATATAAAATTAAACTACCCTTTCATTTTATTTCGGAGCAGGCAGCTGCTGAAGATGAGTGAATATAAATAGAAACGGGGCGGATCGGTCTGATAAATAGCATTCCTTGCCACAGTGTTGGATACAACAATCGCATTAGCGCACTCATGAAACTTCAGTTAAGGGATTACATAAAAACACGAAGTGTCTGCTTAGCTATTCTCATCTATTGGCGTAAGTTAAAATGTCAATAAAAATGTCTTATACAGGGTTCGTAAGAAGTATGGAAACACCTACAGATCTCCATCAGTAATATTTTTACACTTGGTGGCAGAAACTTATATCACTTTAAAAGTTTGTCTACTCTTCGTCTATTATTTATAACATTTGTTAGATCCAAATTGGAATACGCCTCCATTGTTTGGAGTCCCAGTTATAATGTTTATCACCTCGCTTGAGAAAGTACAGAGACGGTTCTTCAAATCGGCAACATTTGTCCTGGAAAGTAACTATCAAATTAATCAATTTATTGGTGCTATATACAAAAATGGTATTTGCACAAGTCAATATTTAAATTTACAAATATATACATATAGATATCTCGCTAACATATAAGATATAAGAACCAACATCAGAAATTTAACAAACGCAACATTTTCTTATATCCTATTACTAAAATTATATGATAAAAATTCATCATATGAATAAAAAGGTTTTTCGAGCAAGACGGCCCTTATTTTTTTCTTGAATGCCAGATCTGGTAGTATTCATTGGCAATTTGTTATGAAATTTGGGCGCTAAAAGTTGAATTCCTCTTTGACTTTTAGTTAATCTGGCATACGGTGCTGATAGCACATTTTTGTGTCTTGTACTATAATGGTAGTCACATTCTCTGTTTACACTTTGAGGATACAAAAAGTTCTCTCTAGCATACAAAAGCAACTCATAAATATATATTAAGGGCAACGTGAGTATATTTAGTTTACGAAACTGTTTTCTACAGCGTTCTTTATAATTTAACCTAGATATTATACGTATTGCTCATATTTGTAGAGCAAAAATTCTAGGTCAATTTGATGCTTGACCCCAAACTAAAACAGCATAGGAAAGCAAAGAGTGGCATAGTGCAAAATATACATTTCAAAATTTCTTCACCTACTTCGTTTGCTAGTAAGATAAATGAATTTTTTGCTAACTTTTTTCACAAGTTTTCTGCATATACTTGCCAGGTCAATTTGTCATCTAGATAAACTTCCAAGAACTTTGTTGATTTCTGAGGGTCGAGAACATTGTGCCCTATCTTATTACGCAATGCTAAGATCATATGCACTGTTTTTTCTCTATTTCATGTAAGTTAATTTGACTTGAACCACTATTTTGCCTTTGACTCCGCCTCACACGTCATTGCAGAAAGTTGTTCAATACTTTTGTTTTGAACCAAAATAGCCGTATCGTCTGCAAACAGTATGTCACTAGAGTGTTCGCTTGAAAATGGGAAATCATTCACATATATTAAAAATATGAGGGGGGCCAAGTACTGAGCCTCGGGGTACCCCATGTATTATTTTTGTTTTATTAGAATGTGCATTATTTACTTTAATTGTTTGATATCTATTTGTTAAATATCATCTGAATAATGGTATGCTGTTATGGCAGAATTTATACCTCTGTAACTTTGCTACCAGTACTTTGTGTGAGACGCAGTGAAACGCTTTACTTAAGTCGCAAAATATAGTGCACATATGTTCCCGACCCTCGAAAGCCCCCAAAACCTGTTCTATCAAATCGAGAATTGCAGAGGTGGTATTTTTTTAATTTCCTAAAACTAAATTGCTTATTATAAAAAATATTGTTGGTCTCAAAGTAGTTTGCTATTTGCTCTGAAAGGCATTTTTCCACTATTTTTGAGAAGATTGGTAGTAGTGCCACAGGCCTATAGTTATGTGCATCATTTGCATCTCCTTTTTGAATATAGATATTACAATAGCCTCTTTAAGACAGTCTGGAAAGCACAATTCTTTAATGCACAAGTTTATAAGTTTGCATAATGGTGATATGATCAAATTCTTAATAGTTTTAATTAGAATTATATTTAGGCCATAGATGTCTTTACTGTTTTTGTTTTTTATCGAGTCTATGGCTTCTTTGATATTATTATGAGTTACTGGTTTAAAATCAAATGAGTTTATATTGGATAATTCAGTATGACACATCTTGTCCACAGGATCTATTTTACTATCACCCAACTACTCTAAAAGATTTTCAGCAACTTCACTGAAAAAAGTGTTGGTTGCTGGTTTGGAGGCAAACTAATCTCTTTCTGTGTATAGAAATGTGTGTTTTTCCTCTTTTTATTTATGATTCGCCACATGGTTTTTATTGGATTTTGAGAATTTCTTAATAACTTTTCATTACTATTTTTTTTGAAATTATAAATTTGACATGTGTAGTCTACTTAGAAGACGGGTAATGTGTACTATAATTTTCTTATATAAAATCATCAACAACGAAATCAACTGTCCCTCCATTACCTCACTTATTAAATACCGAGTTCCTAGATTATCCGCTCGAACAACTAACATACTTATCACACCTACACCTCGAACTTAACATCTTAAGTTCATTTCCGTTGCATCACATCTCTATAAACTACAATATCATAGAACAAAGTTTGGATATTTTCAACTGCAATATTTCTGATATAAAACGAACTTACGCAATTGTTTAACAATTTTGCTTCTCCCTTCCTATCTTACCTGTCTCGCTATGTATATTATGTGCAAACGTTGTATTGTATATATCTTTACGTTCTATGAATTGTCATTTACATGTTTAATTGTCCTGAATGTTTCATATTGTTGTTCTGATAACCTATTTTTCACTTTGGTGTTTGTTATATTCATTTATTATAAGCAAGTGGGGGGTGGATGAAGTAAAAAAAATGAGGCCTTTGCTTCTTGCATACACACTAAAAATCAGTTTTATTTTTTTCACCCCCTTTAATAATGGGTGGAGGGTGGTAATGGGGGTGGATAATGCTAAAAAAAAAATTGAAACCTTAGCTTCCCTTATGTATACTAAATACCAATTTTATGGACTCTTACTTGCTTGATTTACCTATTTACCCCCCATTTACCTCAACCCTTCAACGGAATAAGAACAAAATATAATCTAGTTCCAGCCCAAGGAACAATTTAAAAGTCATTTGGACGAGGAGGTTTTAAGAAAGGTTTGTCAGGGTTAGAAAATAGTCATGTGCTTTATTGATGTTGTAGTTAAGGCCTTTTAGGCTTCAAGTATACTTGCTCTTAATAGTAAGTTTTAAAGCATTCTGTAAGAACTAATTATAAAGCTAATTTGCTTCTAGGATAATATGTATTTGTAATGGATTTATAATAAAATAAATAAAACTCTCCATAAAGCTAATTAGTTTTATGAACGTCCTAAATTCCACTTAGATTTAAAGAGGCTTTAAATTATTCTTTATGGTTTTAATTTATTTGCAATAAATGCATTTTAAATTCTTTTTAAAACTAGACATTTTCAATGCCTATTAGTACTTATTAAAGGCCATTACAAAACTAGACTCTTAAAACATCCTTGATAAATGTTGTGATGAAACCGTTATGAAGAAAAAAAGGCCTCTATAAATCTAAAAGACAAATTTTAATTCCATAAAACACTTTCCAAAACCTCAATAAAACATTTATTATAAAAATAATAAACAATATGTCTGCCTGAAGTGTCGTTGATGCATGTGTGTGTGTGTGTGTGTGTGTGTGTGTGTTAATTAAAAGCATTTCACAACTTACTGTCTTTTTTCGAAAGGTGGAAGAAAATAAAAAAGAGTGGCAATTTTAAAAGGACTGTTAAAACAGACACACATACAAATTATTTTGAGGTTAAATTTTAAGTTTATTGTATCAAATGTCAACGTCCCAAACGTTTTATTACAGCTTTTATCAAGTCCATGTGATCTTCGCCAAGTGCATTTGCATTTTTGTAAGGAAGGGATTATTTGTGATAGTATACAAAAAGACTAAAAGGGCTTCATTTAGAGTAAATGTTTTAGGTCATTACCATTATTAGAATATATAGTTTAATGAGAGGACCAGTGTTGCCAGATCAAAATTTTAAAAGTTATCAGACGACGCTTTAAAAAGTTACTAAATCTTACTAAAATTTCACTAGATTTGAAATTAAAGCTCTCATCTTTAATTTTCAAAAGTTGCCGTGTCTGTAGGACACGTAATTTTCTTGAGCTCTCTGAGCACAGCATAGCTTTGAGCGTCCTCTATCTGATTATTTCGTTGCCAGACTCTGTATTGTATTAAATGGTTTGTAACTAGGAAGTACTGTTTGTCTACGAGACGCTAGAGGGCAACGAGCCCAAGCTATTCGATTGTAGCGATTTACGGTCAATAAACTATACGGTTACCTCAATTAGCGGCTTTAAGACGAGAGAGACGCGCGGAGCGGGGAATCGAATGAAAGAGATTCTGTTAGGGTCTACAACCTACGTCAGCTGTAGACACTACAGGCATCTTTGTCTGTGGCTTTTGCACGGAAATCTAGTGAAATTTCACTAGACCTGGCAACACTGGAGAGGACTGTAAAATGACAATAAGTTTTAGTTGGCCGGCCATGTTTTTCCTGTTATATAAAAATATTCAAGGTCAATCTCACAATTATAATTATCAATAATTATCACTTTTTCGTTAGCAAATTAAGGTAGAATTACAAGAAGCGACTGAAAATTACCGTGGGAACCGAGAAGCAGCCCACTTTTTTAAATTTGCTGATTACGTGTGTCTATACAAATTTTGTATGGATATTAAAATCATTATTATTTCTGAGGGGCTCTTGTTTTTTTGGGCCTTTCTTATGTAGTTTTAACGATAAACTGCCGTTGGTTTTAATTTTTTTGTCATACCTGATGGCTTTTTATTACCTTTTAAATCGGCCTTAGAGAGGTTATAGTGCTCTACGCTTTATACATTTCAAATTCCATTTTATCTTCAATAAGTCTGATGGTGTGTTTGCTTAAATCAGTTTAGAAAAAATAAATGCAATAATAAAATTATTTGGATTCCTTCGTGGACATTCTTATAGCTTCTCAGTTCTAATATGGTTTTAAAAACCAGTTTTAAGGTAGCCTTCTAGGTGTTTTCTAGAAATGCAGGAAGCTAATAGAAAAGCTTCTGACAGCTTTAAAATAGGTTTTAAGAAAGGTTTTAAAACGGCCCGAACAAGGTTTTCAAGAGCAGCACTATGCCTCACTAAGGAGTTTTATGATGGAATTTAAAAAGGCCTTAACAACCTTCATAAGGGTGGGCCCTTTTAGTCTACAAGTCGCTTTATGATGGTATTAAGGATATTGTTACAGCAAAATAGATTTTTCAAGGCATTTTATAAATAGTTTTATAGCACCCTTGTATACATTTAAGAAACTAAAATTGTTCCTTGGGAGATCTCGTTAAAATACATACGTGTACCTTTCAAGTCAATATCTTAAACGGTTCCAAGGTAATCGTGCGCACAAAAAAAGTTACAGATAGACAGACTATTTGAACAATAAAAATTTTTTTTTTTGCGTTACTAAATTTGCACTGGATGTGGAAGTAATTAGACACACATACAGGACTTCTGAGTTTGTACTGTCAATTTTCGTGGTTTAAATTTAAAATAAGTTTATTTATTAATCGAATTTGTAAGAATATCTATAAGAAAACACACATTATCATTGAGAGGATATCTTAGGATTGTCATATTATTTCATCCTTTTTATATACAGAGACAATATACTGCTTAAGCTAAATGTTATTATTACAATCACCAATTGGTATCTTTCGGCAAATATGACAGTAAAAACTTAGTTTCACTTTCATAACTATATTTATATTCATATGTGAGGATGTAGAGCAGTCTAGTAATCTATCATCATATATTTGCATTCACCACATTCAGGCTCTTCTAACAGGAAAAAATCGCTTATATTGATACCATTAAACTTCAGAAGTAAATAAGATACTGACGAGGCGCCTATGCCATTACGTCGGTAGCCATTGTGAAGTGTGAATGAATGATTACCTCTCGCTGCCTGAGTACGATCTTTCAGGAATTTCTCGACAGTTACACTGAAAAAAAACTTCGTGTTTGACAGTAAATATTCACAAGAGCATACTTCATTGTAACATGGGCAGTGCTGTTTAACACAGCAATTAACTATCGAACATTCAGTGTGGTATTTGAAATGCTTTCCAGTTGTTTATTGCTTCCTTTGTGTTTTAGTTTTCAGTCAAATATATCGAGTAACCTTTGAAACTAGGAGAATGATTTTGCTAATGGTTGCGGTTTTGTTGGAAATGGCTGATGAATGGGAAAAGTTTTTCTGCTTAACTACTTTTCACTTTATTTAAACGTGTATTTGTATTCCGAAGTATTCAAGAGATGCAAAGTTTAGACAGTTTGTGATTGTATAATTTAGGGACAATTATTCTCATAATTAAAAGATTTAGAGACGAGGGTAAGTGTCTAAATCGTATATTGTTTGTTAGTGGGAAAGCCTTGGCTCCTAATATTAGAAGAGCTAATTAATTTCTAAATCTTCCATCTATAATAGGCAAAATAGGCATAACCATAAAAAAATTATTACAAATACAGAACTGCAACAATTACATTATTAATTTGATCAATATTAATTAAAAGTCATGTCCTAATTGATAGGATAGATGGCGCTAGAGTAGTAACTTGGTCGCGTGTTTTCCTGCTCCTGAAATTTATATTTAAAATTTGGATGTAAAAAGTGTTTTGTGTTCCTAAAGTTACATAAAATAGTGCAGAAGTATATATTCTTTGTTTATGTAGTGGAGTTAGTCTTTGTCATAAAGTTTTAATCGAGTTTTTCATGTATAAAACCAGTGTCACGGCGAAGTAACAACAAGAAATCATATGTGAACAAAATCGAAAGGTATTTGACGATAACTATCTACAAGAGCTCTCGGATAAGGTTACGAAAACCATAGGAGATAAATATGAAAAACAGTTAAGCATACAGCAACAAAAAATTGCAACGATTGAGATTGAAGTTGACGAACTAAAAACGAAGAATAAAAAACTTATAATGCAAGTAGAGGAACAATCCTCAAGAAATTTAAATATAAGAATTTTTGGCGTTTCCCAAGGAGATACAGAAAATCTAAAAAATATTACGCTGGACATATTCAATAAAACTATGAAATTAAACAACATCCAAAATAGTGATATAAAAAGATGTCATAGGGTATACGCAAAAAACCCAAACATTGATAAACCGAAACCTCCTGCTATACTTGTCACGTTTGAAAATGACAGCGTGAAATATAGGTTGACATTACTGGAAAGTGCTGCAGCTAAATTCTCTAAGGCAAACGTTTGGAGTCGTCACGGAAATGTGTACGTGAAAATTAATGGAATTGTGCATCGTGTTGAAGATGAAAATGATCTAAACAATCTTATTTAAAAAGATAACTGCTCTGTTTGTATTTTTACGTATATACATGCAAATGTTTTTTTTTGTAAATATTATGGCCGTGAGTATATTATTGCTAATTTTAGTAATGCAATTCGCCGTAACTTTCTCATACTGACAACATTTCTGATCATGAAATGGTTTTCGCTCAAATAAGTTTAAAGGCACAGAATGATCGGGTGACACCTCGTATGTACAGAAATTTTAAAAATATTGATAAAGAATTACTTTATGATCATCTACAATCTATACCATGGTGTAACATTTATGACATTAATGACATAGACGGAAAGGTACAATTTTTTAATCAAAATATTACTACTTTAATGGACATGCATGCTCCTTTAAAAATATTTATAAATAAAAAGCCACACAACCCTTGGTTTACCAATAATATCAGCGAACTTATAAAATTAAGAGACAAAGCTTTAAATAAATTTAAAAGAACCAAAGCTCCGCAATATTGGCAGGAGTATAAAGATTTAAAAAACTATACTACTGGTGCAATTCGACGCGAGAAGAAAACGTATCTAAACCAACAAGTGCAAAAAAGAAATAGCAAAGAAGCATGGGATGCCATCAAAAAACTGCACATCCGCAATGAACCAAGTAAAAAAGTTATACCGCCTAATTTATCTGATGTCAATTCTATAAATAAATATTTTTTAAACTGTATACCACAAATTTCACCAGATGTTAATAAAATTGCTAATTATTACAGTAATACTAAAGAAACTATAACCTCAAATCTTATATTTAAAACTGTCACAGAAATAGGCATTTCCAAATACTTACTATCAATTAAATCTAAGGCTATAGGCGCTGATGGTGTGCACGTAAATTTTATCATATTATTTTGTCCTTTCATTCTAGAATATATTTGTCATATTGTTAATTTTTGCATCAATAATTCAGTTTTTCCTAAAGCCTGGAAAGTAGCACATGTTGTTCCTCTACCTAAAAAATTTCAAAGATTTAAGGCCGATAAGTTTACTGCCAGTCTTGTCAAAAATATTAGAATATGAGATTAAAAGTCAAATCATGGAACACATTGAAAAAAATAAAGTTTTACCAGAAATACAATCTGGTTTTAGGAGAGGACATAGCTGTACAACTGCCCTTTTAAATGTTACGGACCATATTTTTAGATCCATCGATTCTGGAATGTATACTATGCTGGTGTTGCCTGATCATTCTAAAGCCTTCGATACTATAAACCACGACATTATATTATTAATCTTAAAATATATAGGCTTTGATACAACTGCAGTAACTTTTATTGCGAACTACCTACAGGAAAGAAAGCAAAGGGTCGTCTTAAATGGAGAGGTTTCAGACAGTGAACAACTTTCGTGCGGGGTACCACAGGGATCTATACTGGGACCAATTTTATTTACAATGTACACATCCTTTCTACCAGCATTGACCGAAAAATGCAGCATACAGATGTACGCTGACGACACACAATTCAAATGTGTGCTTGTTTCAAATGTGTTTTTAACCGCCTTCCATGTCACCTCAATGACCCTCTTAAGTCTAGTAGATCTAGATTTGTCTGTGTAAAGGAGACGGGGCCCTACAGTTTACAGTGGAATCCGAACCACTTCTTGGGGAAAATTTCCAATGAAAAATTTTTTCGCTATGTGGGGCTCGAACCCACTTCGCTAGGTACGCTCAGAGTGCAAGCTAGACGCGCCAACCCACTGAGCTACCGACCCCTCTATTGTTTTATTTCTTTACACCCAGCAGTTTTCAAAGTAGTTGTGAAATTGTTAGTCGCGAACTTAAAAAAATGTCTGAAACATCACTAGAACACTGCCTTCATTTAAATCCGAGTAAGTGTGCTGTAATGCTTTTCGGCCGTCCGGCTGATAGGATTAACCTAACCCCAAATATTGACATAAAAATTAATAACGTAACAATACCTATAAAAAACAGTATAAAAAATTTAGGACTAATACTTGATACCGACCTCAGATTTCAAGAACATGTTTCGAACTGTATTAAAAAAGCCATATGCAGATTAAAATTACTTTATAATTCCAGACATATTCTTAATCAACAGCTTAAACTACTTTTAAGTGAAGAGCTAAGTGGATAAAGGTGTTATGTCACAAAAACACGTTATTGAGTAATTTAACTTGAAAGTTTTTAGGCGAGAACTTTTTTGTTATAACGACTATATAGCTTGCATTTTGCGATGATATTGACATTTGATGTACTTTTCAGAGACAAATAACTAAAGTTGTCAGTTGTCATTATTTTCGAAAATTTAAAAAAATTAATGTACATAACACCTTTATCCGTTCATAAGTTTCTCTGAAATTAATAAGGAATTAGTGAATAAAAGTGTTAAGAAATTAAACATATTTTATTATTATTAAAACATTGTACAATTTTTAGGTAGCCGGACAGTTCTACGGTTTTGAGCCACAGTTTGGTCATTTCCAAGTATGTTGTGATAATACGGCCTTACCATTCATTTATGAATGGTAATTGTTTTTTAAGATTGACCAGTTTTCCTACACTTAGGCTGCCCTTGTTTTCATTAAACACCGTTAGAGCAATACCGTCGGAATTTATCTTATGCATATTCCTTTTCTTTAAAATATCGACTTTGTAAAATGGAGTCATTTCATCTAGTGATGTAATAGTAGCACCCATAGGTGCCATTTTATACCGTCGCGAAAATAAACCTTTTCATTGTTCAAGTTTTGCTTCCTGTTGTACAAATTCAGTTTTGAGGCAATTCCATCAGTATACTTGAAATGATTCTTCATATCTATGACAACGGCGTCTTTGGGAGTTATTAAAATTTCTCGATACTGGTCCGGAACGTAGATGTTTTGATGTTTCCTTAAAATTTTGTCGACTCTGCCAAAGTCTCTGTCTGAATTTAAATATGAATATCCCACCTCCGAAAATGTATGGTCGATAACTTTAAATTCTCTCTTTAAAATCAACAACTGGTCAAGTGTAATGGTATTGAAGTTTTTATTTTGTCCACCACAGGAGTCGGGCCATATTATAATGTGATCGATCTTTTCTTGGAAATATTCATTGTAAATTTGTGAAAAGGTATGTAAGCAACTAGCAATTTCTAGGCTTTCACGGCTAGCAATATCTTCAGTCCATGTGAAAAAGAACGTTTTTTTTTTCAGTATTCCTCAATGTATGTATGCCAAGGTTGTAAAACCACATTTGACGAAGGTAAATTGCTTTCGATGTACTTAATTTTGGCAGCGGCATGGTTTGCTGAAGATCTAAAGTAAGAAAGCAAATCGTACTATCTACTGTAACTTTTGCTTCGTCACGCTTTTGTTGTTCGAAAGCTAGTGTGTAATTTTCTTCGTATTCTTTAGTATTATTTGGACGTAATTTGAGCATTTTTATTGGGTATGCAGTGATTTTTCACAGATAACCCAATAGATGTAAGCATAGCGAACCCTGTAATTCTTAAACGATAACCTTACAAACCCAAATGACCTTTGACTTGATTGGCATACTTATTAGTTTTTCCGCAAGAATTTCGGAATTCGCCAGATTTGCCTTAAACAATTTAATGCTCTTTCAAAATATTGGGTGGGCAGAAGCCATACCAGATATCAGTTTTGCTCTTGTCATAAAAATTTCTACGGTCCAGCCCTCTTCTACTTGTCAGCATAAAAATGTTTGTACAAAAATCAACACCGCAAAGCGTCACTTTCCAGTATTTCTGATTTACAGACTAATTTGCTAGAATACTTTGGTAAATTCGTATTTTATTATTGCATGTTATATTGATAATGTTTTGTTTTTAAAACATTATTAAAACTTGCCTGGGAAGAAATTGCCCCTATGTGACTGATTTCTGCTGAATTGCCAAAAGGTATAAATGTGTTTCCAGCAATTAGATACTCAAGTACCATCTCGACTCTTATACCATCTCATACCATTTCTAAATTGAACGAAATGAATATATGGATTAAAACCCTATAAGCACTATTTCCAAATATCAGCCAATTTATAAACATCTCACATGATTCATGAAATCGTTTATTCATTGCCATTTGTAATGTCAGTTTACTACGACTGGCCATTTTCACTATAATAGTAAGAAACACTTAACACAACTTGTCACATTAATGTCAATATAACATAACTTTAAAAGTAAAGTGTTTTGGATTAAAACAATTTAATATCGCACAGTAATGGATAAAGGTGGTATGTGATCATGACACCTTTATCCATTAAATTATATAAAAACCATATGTACATAACACCTTTATCAAACATTAAAACGCATTTAGGAAAGGTTTATTATCCCAAAAACTTATTGAAATGATAGATTATAAGTTAAAATAGTTGTCTGTGTAGAAATCTCAAAATTTTCAAAAATGTCACATAACACCTTTATCCACTTAGCTCTTCAAGTGATTCTCTGGTTCTTTCTGTTTTTAACTATTGTGATACTGTTTGTGGGCCCTGTCTCACAGCAATTTTATCTCAACGCATACAGAAAATTCAGAATTATTGTTTGAGATTCGTATATGGAATCAGAAAATTTGAGCCAGTCAGTCACAAATTACCAGAGGCCAAGTGGTTAAAAATGAAAAATAGGCGCAAGCTACAATGCGCTACATTATACCATAAAATAATACTGTCTCATAGTCCTAGCTACTTATTCAGAAAAATTGTATTTCGGACTGATGTACACAACATTAATATTAGACACAAAGGTACTTTAACACCGCCGGTTCATAAAACCGCGATATTTGAAAGGTCGTTTTCTCAAAATATTTCCACCATATATAACTCCATCCCCTCTGAAGTTAAGTCTCTCTTTGTTTCTTCTTTTCCTAAAAATTTCAGCCGGATTTGCCTATCATAAAGTGTGCCAACTTAGGAAAGAAAAAAAGAAAAGAAAATTGCGTGTGTATTTTTGTTATTTAGTTAAGTGTGTATAAATATATATATATGAACAATCTAAATTTAGTAGGGCTTCGGACAAAGCCCATATGTATATATTTTTTATATATACATAAATTGTATTATATTGCTGTGTATATTTCTATTTTTAAAATTTTGTTGCCTCTTTTTTGGGTTAAGTGGAAGAACAGCTTTTACAGCGTCTGTGCTGTACTAAGCTGAACTTCGCCCTTTCATATTAATTACTGAATAAAGAGTATTATTATTATTATTAATTCTGACCAAATTAGAAATTTAAGGGAAGTTCCCATTATTCTTGCCCAAGCTCTTGCTGTTTTTGACTACTTATTAACTAAGGTTCTCTCAACCCTTAAAAGTGATCAATAATTAACATGAAAGAACAAGAAATAAATAATTTTCTTGAGGAACAAATATTCAGTTAAGAGCATTCAGTAAAAACGATATTTATTTCTAGATAATAGTGTTCTAGATCATGATTGACGCTATATTATTTTTTTTATTTTCATAAAAATACAGTTTTGACATTAGTATTTCAAGAGGATCTACCAGATATTTATTTATACTTATATTTTGTACACTTTCACCACACATAAAAAGGATGTCCGTATAAAAGGATAATACTTCAGTATAACGAAAACCGAAACAGCGTGTTTCCTTCTATTTTTTGCCAGGATTATAGCATCCATGTACGGCTTGGGCATGTCATATTTATATATAGCCAAGGAAAATAAAACCCGTATATAAAAGTACAGATTTTAGGATTGTAGTTTGGTTAAAAAAACACACAGGGCAGACCATCCCAGGGGAAATTCTCGGCTGGTTGATCCGTCTGTCGGATTTAATACGTCACCTTGTTTGATATTAGTTCGTAACTTCAGGGTTGAATGTGACACCCCCATAACGATATTATATCCCAGCTCAGTGGCGTCCAATGGATTTTAGAATAGAATATACTAAACTTTCAACCAACTGGTCAAAGCAAGTATAGGGTGGACCAAAAATTAGATGGGATTTAAGGTTTACTCTAAAACTATGTCAGATAGACAAAAACCTGAGCTCGATTTTCGAGAAACAAACAATGGTGCAAACCGCGATCGTCTATCTTTATCCTTTTCGACTACCGAGCTATAGAGCGTTTTTGGAAAATTGGCATTTTTGGATGACCTCTATATCTCAATTACCAAGTGTCGAATCGAAAATCGAGTAACACATTGATGAGGCACTTTCTTGAGTAAGATCCGTTGCTGATAAGAGGGAAATTACGCATGCCTCAGTTTTCGAGATGTAGACATAACTCATGTTTTTTAAATGGAACACCCTGTAAATTATTTCATTATTCGATCACAACTTAAATTAGCCATCCAACGATATATCATGTGTCATATTTATCTCTAAAAAAAGTGGTTAATTTTCGAAAAAATTAATATATTTGTAAGGAGGCCATGGAAGCTGACGAGCTAGCGAGAAAGGGATCGTCAGCTCCATATAATGGCCCAGAACCGGCCCTGGGAGTGCCTAAAACCACAGTACGGGGCCAAATGAGGGACTGGATCAAGAATCAACACAAAGAATACTGGGACAAAATAACCGGACAACAACATGGTAAAACCTTTATTAAGGAACCATCCAGAAAGAAGACTGAAGAACTGCTGTCACTAAGCAGGAATCAGCTCCGCATAATCACTGGCTTCCTAACAGGGCACTGCGCCCTGAAAGGACACCTTCACAAAATGGGATTATTCAACGGGGACCTAAAACGCAGACAATGCAATAGGGCAACGGAGACATCCCACCACATCCTGTGCGACTGTGAGGCTCTGGATCACAGAAGACAGGCAATATATGGACAACCAAGACTGAGTCCAGAAGAATATGAAACCAAACCTGCGATGGGGTTGTACAAACTAGTGCAAGGGACCAGAGTGCTGGATTGGTTATCATAATACTAATGAGAGAATATCACAATAAGCCCAAGAGGCTGCAGTGACTCCGGAAACGTAAGTTAGACGGCTCCCGGAAAAAAAAAAGGAGGCCATGGAAGACTATTAACAACAACAACACTTCTTATAATATAAAATAATTTTGCCTAAAATAAGAAAATTAAACTACAATAAATGTTCGACTTGCTCATTTTAATTGGGAAACCCTATATATTATTACATTTTTGGATTCTACGCAGAATTCTAGCCCGATTTTGTGTATCATGTATTTTACCTAAGCCTCTTCGTTTTTGACATATTTCAATTTTTATGTCAAAAATGACGTTTGCAGGCCGTAAAAAAATTACCAATTTTTCCTATAAGGAAGCCATTATTGTCTAATTTGGGTTGGATTCTTTGTTGAGAAAGACCTACTTTAATAGCGTTTTTATAATATTTAAGATAATAAGTATTAGAGTGTGTTCAAAAAAATAAGAATAAAAATGAAATTGAGAAAACTGTCAAAAATCAATTTTTTCAAATGGAGTCCCCCAATTTTTATAATCTTTCTTATTTACCATTAAAAATAAGTGTAAGTTTGTGTATGGATGTCTATTCCAAAAATTTTTAGTTTTCGAAAATTGCCAATTCAATATTTTTATATGGGGATTTTGCTTTGGATTTTATGTTCTAATACTCTTAGTTGGCTATGACGGCGTTGGGTGCTAAACAAATATATGTAGCTGTCACTTATCATTTGACAAGTATTAATTGAAGAGCTAAGTGGATAAAGGTGTTATGTCACAAAAACACGTTATGGTGTAATTTAACTCGAAAGTTTTTAGGCGAGAATTTTTTTGTTATAACGACTATATAGCTTGCATTTTGCGATGATATTGACATTTAATGTACTTTTCAGAGACAAATAACTAAAGTTGTCAGTTGTCATTATTTTCGAAAATTTTAAAAAATTAATGTACATAACACCTTTATCCGTTCATAAGCTTCTCTGAAATGAATAAGGAATTAGTGAATAAAAGTGTTAAGAAATTAAACATATTTTATTATTATTAAAACATTGTACAGTTTTGAGCCACAGTTTGGTAATTTCCAAGTATGTTGTGATAATACGGCGCCTGTATTCTTCTTTTATGAATGGTAATTGTTCTTTAAGATTGGCCAGTTTTCCTACACTTAGGCTGCCCTTGTTTTCATTAAACACCGTTAGAGCAATACCGTCGGAATTTATCTTATGCATATTCCTTTTCTTTAAAATATCGGCTTTGTAAAATGGAGTCATTTCATCTAGTGATGTAATAGTAGCACCATAGGTGCCATTTTATACCGTCGCGAAAATAAACCTTTTCATTGTTCAAGTTTTTCTTCCTGTTGTACAAATTGAGTTTTGAGGCAATTCTACCAATATCCTTGAAATGATTCTCCATATCTATGACAACAGCGTCTTTGAGAGTTCTTAAAATTTCTCGATACTGGTCCGGAACGTAGATGTTTTGATGTTTCCTTAAAATTTTCTCGACTCTGCCAAAGTCTCTGTCTGAATCTAAATATGAATGCCCCACCTCCGAAAATTTATGGTCGATAACTTTAAATTCTCTCTTTAAAATCAACAACTGGTAAAGTGTAATGATATTGAAGTTTTTATTTTGTCCACCACAGGAGTCTGGCCATATTATGTGATCGATCTTTTCTTGGAAATATTCATTGTAAATTTGTGAAAAGGTGTGTAAGAAACTAGCGATTTCTAGGCTTTCACGGTTGGCCATATCTTCAGTTCATGTGAAAAAGAACGGTTTTTTTTTCAGTATTCCTCAATGTATGTATGCCAAGGTTGTAAAACCACATTTGACGAAGGTAAAATGCTTTCGATGTACTTAATTTTGGCAGCGGCATGGTTTGCTGAAAATCTAAAGTAAGAAAACAAATCGTTCTGTCTTCTGTAACTTTTGCTCCGTCACGCTTTTGTTGTTCGAAAGCTAGTTTGTAATTTTCTCCGTATTCTTTAGTATTATTTCCAGCATCACATTTGGGAAAAAATGTGAGTCATTTCATGATCTCAATTAAACAATTTTGAATACCATGGACGTAATTTCAGCATTTTTATTGGGTAGGCAGGAATTTTTCACAGATAACCCAATAGATGTAAGCATAGCGAACCCTGTAATTCTTAAACGATAACCTTATAAATCCAAATGACCCTTGACTTGATTGGCGTAATTATCATACTTATTATTTTTTCCGCAAGAATTTCGGAATTCGCCAGATTTGCCTTAAACAATTTAATGCTCTTTCAAAATATTGGGTGGGCAGAAGCCATACCAGATATCAGTTTTGCTCTTGTCATAAAAATTTCTACGGTCCAGCCCTCTTCTACTTGTCAGCATAAAAATGTTTATACAAAAATCAACACCGCAAAGCGTCACTTTCCAGTATTTCTGATTTACAGAATAATCTGCTAGAATACTTTGGTAAATTCGTATTTTATTATTGCATTTTATATTGATAATGTTTTGTTTTTAAAACATTATTAAAACTTGCCTGGGAAGAAATTGCCACTATGTGACTGATTTCTGCTGAATTGCCAAAAGGTATAAATGTGTTTACAGCAATTGGATACTCAAGTACCATCTCGACTCTTGTACCATCTCATACCATTTCGAAATTGATCGAAATGAATATATGGATTAAAACACTATAAGCACTATTCCCAAATATCAGCCAATTTATAAACATCTTACATGATTCATGAAATCTTTTATTCATTGCCATTTGTAATATCAGTTTACTACGACTGGCCATTTTCACTATAATAGTAAGAAACACTTAACACAACTTGTCACATTAATGTCAATATAACATAACTTTAAAAGCAAAGTGTTTTGGATTAAAACAATTTAATATCGCACAGTAATGGATAAAGGTGGTATGTGATCATGACACCTTTATCCATTAAATTATATAAAAACCATATGTACATAACACCTTTATCAAACATTAAAACGCATTTAGGAAAGGTTTATTATCCCAAAAACTTATTGAAATGATAGATTATAAGTTAAAATAGTTGTCTGTGTAGAAATCTCAAAATTTTCAAAAATGTCACATAACACCTTTATCCACTTAGCTCTTCAATTATCATGCTGGGACGCTTAAATTATACGCATGAGGATCATTTAAATCTGTTTATAATCTATGTGAAATATTTGGTAATAGATATCCAGATAAACGAAAACCGTCTCCTAACAGTATTAAACGAATAATGGAGAATTAAAAAAAAATTCCATAGCAAAATCCTCATACCGTGCGTGTAATTTCCCATTAGGCATGCACATTCACGTAGCGCGAGAAATATGACAACACCGGCAGCCGTAAATTCGTCCATCGGTTGGGCATTCCAGCTCTGTTATTTCATTTCAGCCAGCTGGCACACGCGATGTTGTAATTCTACTCCCCATGCCTAGCCCGCGACTACACACACGGTATAAAAATATTGAATTGGCAATATTTCGAAAACTAAGAAATTTCGGAATAGACATCCATACACAAACTTACCCTTATTTTTAATGGTAAATAAGATAAGATTATAAAAATTGGGGGTTTCCATTTGAAAAAATTGATTTTTGACAGTTTTCTCAATTTCATTTTTATTCTTATTTTTTGAACACTCTGTATTAATACATATCAAAATATTATAAAAACACTATTAAAGTAGGTTGTAGGGTACTAGCCTACATACTGATACCATCACCATGGATAATATATAACAAAAACACATTATTATAAAATTTACATCTTTCAATCTGAATATGAATTTTTATTTAAAACGTTTATTTTTATTAATATAGCTACTATATCGCTATATATTGGTGACCCCGAACGTCTTCACGCATTGTATACCTCCTGAGAGTTAAAGACAGTTGTCAAAAATTAATTATGAAGACTGAAGCTTAATAACTTTTGACAGTGTTGTTAAATAATTATGCCGAAAGTAATCTCCCATGGACATTCTAGACAGCTTTTCCAGTCGCGACAAGAATATGGGGCCGAACCAAACTGCTCGTGCTGCTAACTGCTGATGACGGACGACGTCCATAACGAAGACAGCCAGCTAAAGGTCGACCGTTCCATAGATATCTTCGCTAGACACGGATTCCTCAGTCTCTCCATGAAGATAGTACCGAGATACGAATCATACTAGATTTTCAGAAGACTTGTTATTACTTACTCAATTATGTACATGTATAGGTAAGTACTCTGCTATATGACTCCCTGCAATGTAAAACCAGCTTATCAAGTGTATCAATTTATTAATTATTCACTATTTTAATTGTCTCGCCAGCTTTTCTTTAGCCAAAGCTGCAATAGCTGGTGCGACATCTTTTAGAGAAGCTCAATCCAATTATGATTGCAAACTCATTTCCTATTTTAATTGTCTCGCCAGATTTTCTTTAGCCAAAGCTGCTATAGCTGGTGCGACATCTTTGAGAAAAGCTCAATTCAATTGTGATTGCAAACTCATTCACTAATTTTAATTTTCCCGCCAGCTTTTCTTTAGCCAAAGCTGCTATAGCTGGTGCGGCATCTTTGAAAGACGCTCAATCCAAATATGATTGCAAACTTTCATTCACTTAGCACAAGCTTGCTATTTTATTTCAATTTATCAATGACATATAACATACATTAAGGATAATGTTATTACAAAAATAAATGTCCTTGTTTTACGTTATTATGTCACCTATCAATAAAATATGACTTTTCTTTTTACTAATGTCATTTCTAACTTTTATTTTAAATCTGATACCTTGGTAAGTTGGTTTCTTCGTTGTAGGGGGGAGTAATGTAGGGTACTAGCCTACATACTGATACCATCACCATGGATAATATATAACAAAAACACATTATTATAAAATTTACATCTTTCAATCTGAATATAAATATTTATTTAAAACGTTTATTTTTATTAATATTGCTACTATATCGCTATATAGGTCTTTCTCAATAAAGAATCCAACCCCAATTAGATAATAAAGGCTTCCTTATAGGAAAAATTGATAATTCTTTTACGGCCTGCAAACGTCATTTTTGATATAAAAATTGAAATATGTCAAAAACGGAGAGACTTAGGTAAAATACATGATACACAAAATCGGCCTAGAATTTTGCGTAGAATCCAAAAATGTAATAATATATAGTGTCCCGTTTAAAATAAGCAAGTTGACATCTACTTCCGGTATAACCGGTATGACCGGAAGTGCCATCATCTTGAGAATATTTTAGCCGAGTTGCCCTCATCGACATTAGTTTACTACCAAATTTTCAAAATTTTACAATGTCTACTTTTCGAGCAGTTCGTCGTGGGACACCCTGTATAATATTTTTTGAATAACTCTAAAGCCAAAAGTCGGCAGGGGGAGATTTAGCTGGCCACGAAATATGGCCAATATTTCCTAAAAATATAATAATATCTAAACTACTTTGTTGTTTATTAATGTCCAGTTAACTAAATTAATTGTTAGTTATCAATTTAGTTAACTTAGTTAACTAGGCATTGATAAACTAGTCTTGAGTGATATATATAGATACCTATCCAATCCTCCCTAAATTGAGCATTTAAATAACGTCGTGTTTCATTTGACGTATGATCTGGAGCGCCATCGTGTGGTAACTTAATCATTGAAATTGTCATACAGGCATATTGTCTACAAAGGGCTCTATTTCTTGTAGTTAGAATGTTAATAAAATTTTTAGTATTCAAATTACCGTGAAAAAAATGAGGACCTATTATTTGGTATCCAATAAAACCAGACCATACACCAAATCTAAATCGTCCTTGACGATTAATTGTAGCGGTTAAGCGCGGATTTTCATGAGCCCAATGGTGGTTATCATGCCTATTAGAAATTCGGGCACTGCTTATATAGGCCTCGTCAGTTTATATAATTGTTTCTTTAAATCCTGGCACTTCATTACACTGACGCAAAAACCACTGGCAAAAATCGAGACACCTTTAAAAGTCGTTTGGGTACAGATGGTAACTAATCCTAATTTTTTAGGATCTGAATTTATTTACTTTTAAGCAACGCAACGCAGTTGCTTTTGGGATTCCTAAATTTTTCTGCATTTCTAGAGACGATATATTAGAATTTTCTCTAACAGTTTCTAAGCCAATATTTTCTACAGCTTCTCTACCTACTTTATTATATATTTTTGCTGGAGATTTTACAAATGATCTTTTAAATTTTGTTGTAGTCTTTTGAATATTTTTATGTCTGGCTGTTTCTTTTCTGGATATCTAAAAATATTTTTAGGCGGCACTTTTGGCTTTTGGCACAAAATTTTGCTGTCTATAACTCGGAAATTGAATTTGAATCTTCTCCGCATTCGATAAAACATCTAGTCATCAGAATATAGATGACTACAGTAGAATAACACTCTGCAGCATAGGATACAAATACTACGCACAATTCCTGCTCGAGCAACTAGAGAAGTACATTGGAAGACTGCCAAACTACCAGACAGCATTCATCAAAGGCAGATCAACGGACGACCACATGTACACCACCAGAAAAATACTGGAAGAAAAATGGAGAGAAGGGACAAAACTGGACATAGTCGCTAAGGATCTCCAAAAGGCATTCGATACCATCAGTCACGAGGCCATAGTGAACACCCTATATAACAAAGCACTATCTAATAAACAAGACAATAAAGGCTCGCCTTCATGAAACCACTGCCATACAATGGTTCGGACAAATGACGGAAACCAGACAAAAGAACAGAGGAGACAAACAATGAGGCCCCCTATCCCCCCGACTATTCACCACGGTCCTAGACCAGGTAATACAAAACACAATAAGGGAAACACCAAATTTCAATGAAGACACGGAAACACTGAGAACTCCAATCGTACTATCCTACGCCGATGACCTCCTAATTGTCGCAGAAGAAGAGCAACAAATTCTTAACTTCCTAGAAAACATGAAAACGCATCTGGACACATCTGAGCTGAAAATAAATTTCAAGAAAAGTCTAATAATAGAGCGAGACCCGTCAATAAGAGAGAGTCGGGTCAGTGGAGAAGAATACAAAATAGGTGACTACTCCCTAAGAACAACGATCAAACTGAAATACCTAGGAATATATCTGACGAACTAACTGAAAAGGAGAGAAACAGTAAAGGAGAGAATAAAAACAGCATACAAAGTCACAAGGGCAATTATATCGTTCATCGAGAAAAACAAACTGTCATGGGGCCTGACCAAACATAGCCATCATACTGCCAACGATGACATATGGAGTTAAAACGCGGCAACAACAAAATCCAACAGAAGAAGTTTGAGAAGAGTTGAAAGAGACATCATCCCACTACTCAGAAAAACAACAGGACAAAAGCAGCGACATAAAACATCAACACTACTAGAAAGGAAGACAATCACAAACAGGATAGAAATATACGCAATGAAGTACTGGGGACACGTCCAAAGAAGGGAACCAACACATCTACTGAAGAAAGCATTAAGATTGAACAGCAGCAAACTAAAAATAGGGAGACCATGTTACACGCAGAAAACAATAATTGAGAGGGTCATGAAAAAACTGGGAAAGGACCAAACATACTGAGAAAGAAAAGCGAGGCGAAAAATGAATGCCACAAAGATATCGGAGCGATATACACTCTACCAGAATCAGAACCGAAGGAATCAGAAGGCTCAGAAGATGAAGAAGATTTATAGAAGCAGAAAAACAAAAATAGGAGCACAAACAGCAGCGACATAACGTGGCAACAAGCGACATATCACAAGAATACCCAGAAAAGGCAGAAGTCCAGAACCAAAAATACAAAAAAAGGAGCTTAAACGCTCCCTCACAACACAATGCGGTAACGCATCTCACAAATACCTACACCTCCCATCCCACACTCCTTTACCATGCGCCATGTGGCACTCGCTGCTGACAACAAGCATGACCCTAGTCCAACCCAGCGTGGATGTAGCAATGCTTACCGCACGCTGGTAAATCAGTCAATCATATTTTTCACCGTTACTAAATTGAACCATTTTTAACAATGCTCACTCACTCACAATTAACTCACAAACTAGTTTTTGACATTTACGATTATTTCGATTTTCTCTCTTTTTTTAAATGGTCTTCTCAATAAATATTAGAAATGCGATAAATATGCATAGAATGTCAATGGAACACAATTCGAATATTTATTGTAGTTTAGTTTTGCTATTTTTTTCAAAATTATTTTATATTATAAGAAGCGTTGGTGTTGTTAATAGTTTTCCATGGCCTCCTCACAAATATATTCAATTACTTCCATATCAAGTGGAAGTATAGTAACGACAAAAAAAATTTTTAAAATTTTTAGTGTTCAAATGGGCTTAGAATGTCATGAAACGTCGAGATTTTAAGTTTGAGCGAAAAAAAATTTCTGTCTGTCTGTCTGTCGGTCTGTCTGTCTGTAACTTTTTATTGTGCGCACGTTTACTCTGGAACCGTTTGAGATATTGACTTGAAATTTGGTACACATATGTACTTTAACGAGATCTAGAACCAGATTATATTTCTATCTAGGTCCGTCGAAGGGTTGGGGATAAATTTGGGGTAAATAGGTAAATCAAGCAGGTAATAGTCATAAAATTGGTATTTGGTATATACAAGAGAAGCTAAGGTCTCAAAAAAAAATTTTGGCATTAGCCACCCTCATTACCACCCCCACCCCATTATTAAAGGGGATGAAAAAAAATGTGATTTAGTGTGTGTACAAGGACCAGAAACCTCAAAATATTTTTTTACTTCATCCACCCCCACTACCAACCACCCCCCATCACCACCCCCACCCCACTACCGATGTGGGGTATCGTTCTATAGGTTTTTGTGGTGGAGGATTTCAAATATTATATTATTAAAGTTCCATAAACAATTATTTCTACATACAAATTTTTTTCGTTGTGAGTGACTTGGATAGCAAATCTGGATGTGGAAGTAGTGATTCATTGGGCAGCGGTTTTTTTAGAAAATTAACCACTTTTTCTAGAGATAAATATGACATATAATACATCGTTAGATAGACAATTTAAGTTGTGGTCGAATAATTAAATAATTTACAGGGTGTTCCATTTAAAAAGCAAAAGTGTCTATATCTCGAAAACAGAGGCATGCATAATTTTCTTCTTATCAGCAACGGACTCCACTCAAAAAAGTGCCCTAAGAATGTGTTACTTGATTTTCGATTCAACACTTGGTAATTGAAATATAGAGGTCATACAATTTTACCAAAACGATCTGTAGCTCGGTAGTAGAAAAAGATAGACGATAGGCGGTTTACGACATTGTTTATTTCTCGAAAATCGAGCTCAGGACACCTATATTGGTTTTTGTCTATCTGCCATAGTTTTAGAGAAAACCAGAAATCTCATCTAATTCGGTTCACCCTGTATACTAAATTAATGCCATGATTCAACGCAACTTACTAACCAATGACGCGGACTACTTAGAGTAAGGCCTTTATCAATTTTCGTACTACTGTTGCATTTTACAATTTCTTATATTTCAAATTAACCCTGAGTTGCTTAATAACAATTATAGGAAAGATATCATATAATTATTGTTATCAAAGGCAAACACTAAATTTTTCAGTTCTTCTGTATTCGAGATAGTATAACGCCCTGTCTCTCTTGGGGTTATTTAAAATGAATTCTAAATAAATAAAAATACGAAATTAACAATAAACTAATTTATTAACAAAGTGGTAGAGCAAATGAGAATAACACTACAGGGTATGGGCGAATAAATTTGTGCTAACGAATAAAGAAGTACAAACAAATAATCAAACAAATTCACAGGTGTACGGAGAGACAGACATAACTGTACACAAATAAATTATATACATATTTAAAGGTAACAAAATACTCAAAGCAATATACCTAGTGGATATTGGCCAATTCAGTAATTATTCAAAGGAAAAACAGTTATAAAATTGTTCACTCGCTTACTAAAAGAAAATTTAAAACAAACCGTTTTCGAATGAATAATAAAATATTTATCAAACGATGAATCTAAAGATAGTACAATAAAACTTAACTAAAAGACAAATATGGCGTATATACACCAGTGATTAGTTACATATTTTCTTTATGAATAACAAATATTTATATCAAGCAGTTAAAATTGCAGCACACGAGAATAGTGTGTCTATTTATGCGAAAACGAAACAGACGTAAAAGGTAGTTTTCACAATGTCGCGCAAAAAGGTAAGTGCAACCGAAAACACTGCACTAAAGAGTTAATTGTTGAATCGTTGTACAGGAAATAAACTGTTTATTCTACTTACAAAACTCCCGATGAACAGAAAACACTTTCACTGGCTTGCAGTACATCTCTGTAGTTGGGCACCAAAGTGTACGTAGGGTTACAACACTATCATTTTTACGTAGTTTTACATAAACAAGAATATTATTATATTCTATTTCTCGAAAAAAAACAAACATAACCAACCACTTGCCTAATTCTTGTTAACAAGGTATGGTTAAATTCTCGAGACAAAAGACAATAAACGTAGTATAATAAAAACTAAACATTTTAATACTGGAACTATTACTTTAGTTCCTCAAATTCAAGTTAAAATGTGATGACTGTGGGCACGCTTACAGCGGCCGTGGAAGTGTCATGGTTGACGCTTTTCGCGATATTTATAATGGGTGGGTGGGGAGCAACATTATGACATAGCATAACATTTGAAAGGACCAATCATCTGTCCAGTTTTCAAAATGCTACCTTACACGTAAGCAGACGTCGCGCTATGCCATGACATCATCCTCCATGGCGGTTAAAATAAGATTAACAAATATCCGACAGTAGCGGCGGTAATTTATTTTTTAAAGGGTAACAAAATAGGTAATTTATGCACGAAAAATACGAAATAATGTAATTTAAGGGCTTTTATGCCTGGAAATAAAAGTGACCGTTACAATAGTCTATATGTTCCATGGTTCTAGTTATAATTGAACTGTTCATTTCTCCAACATACATCGAATAATTACAATCCTTACAACTGTTTTTCTAAAACCCTGGATTTATCTTTTGTTTATTTCAGTTGTATCCTATGAGAAATAACTTAAACTTAATTAAGAACATATAACAAATAGTTGACATTTTGAAAGATTAGAAATTGGGAAATGTGAAAATAGTATGAATATTGCCACACATTATGACAATGACATTAATTTGGCATAAATACAGCATGCATTTTAAAATTTACTTTAGTTTTAGTCATCTCCAGGTGATGCTAACTTGATTGGCGAAACACTCTAGTGCAGTCTTCAGTTGGTTTGGTGCTTGCGAAAACTGCTTCGTAGTCTGTGATTTCTGATTTAACAACTGTAAATTTCGAGATAGAATTCGATTTACAATTGTGAATTCTTAGTTAGAAAAAAATATGAATAGCGTCTTTCGTATAAATCAAAAGTCTTCAAAATATTATTTTTCTTCGAAATTTTGGAGAAGACTTTAGAGGGCATTATTTCCTCGACTAAGCAGGTATAGAAGTAAGTTAAGTTATTTCGTTATATTTTGACCTAATCTATACATAGTTGCCCATTGTCCAATTAATTACAAAACACCATGTAATCATTATTAATTGCCAAAATTTCATAATGATTACATTTTCTGCATTAACTAAATGTATTCAATGATGCTTGCTTCTCTATGTTAACATAATATTAATGTTTCAACGCAATAAAGAAACAAATAAAGTAAACAAACGAATCATTACTACTGAAGACATCTGCTAGCAAACACTTCCCTGCACATCACAACTACTAGTTTCGTATATTAAAGCGAGCCAAAGACATTAATATTTTCCACATCGCAATCGTTCATGTCACAGGGTACAATATGGATGAAATATGTGTTTTATAGCGCTGTTTGTGTATAAATTTGAATACGGCAACAAGTGTTGAGAGACATAAAACACGAATCGGATGGATCTGCGAGTATTGTACACATTTACTTTAAGGATATTAAACTGCATCAACTTTGAAGTGAAAGCAGAGATGATCCTCAAACGTTCACGAGATATTCAAACAGTATTACTACTATACTAAGTACATTAGGACTTCTTTGACGGAAATCTGGACATGGGCGTACAGAAGCCAGTAAAATATATATACAGGAGAAGAATAGAACCTTCTAAGAGAGAAGTTGAACATTTTTGAAAATTTGAAATATTTATGCATTTATTTATTTAAAAATACAGCTGTCAATACCGATATACAATTAGAGGACCATACCAAAAAATGTATTATAGCTGTTTAATTAACCTGTTTAATTAAACAGGCTACTTACTTCTACTAATACACTGATTTCATTAGAATAACTTAAGAAAGCTGTAACTACCTGTTACCAAAAAGAATGAAAATACTACTTTACTTTTATTTATTTAACTAGCTCTAAAAGGTAAAATGGTTAGTTTAGCAAAGTTATTATTATATTCAAAGTTTTGTAATAAAAGTCAATCATAAAATGATAACAAGACGTATTACGAAAACATTGGCAGGGCACAAAACAATCCCCGGGCATGGGAGAGATAATTTGTATTGTTTTCCAATACAATAAGTGCATAAATGATATATTCATACATGCACAATAAAATCATAATAAGTTAATGGACAAGAACAGTCTTGGCAGGCCGAGCCAAAAAATATATTGTAGTTTGTGCAACAAGAGTGAAAATGATATCCATATCGCACGATAAAGAAGTTTGAGCAAGACGCCATAGGCGGAGTGCTTCAAATCTTTTGAGTGCGATATGGATAATCCACTCGAGTTGTACAGTATACTTTTTCTACGACCAGCTTAAAAAAACTACAAAATTTATTAAACATTAATATATTACACAAATACACACTGACAGTACACACTGATAGTTACTTTGCTTACGCACTAATTTGATTTTAAAACGAATAGTTGTCTATGTACTTAATACACGAACTGTGATTGGTCGGTTTCATTTCATATCCATCCTAGAACTGATATGAAATATATCCGTTCAGTTAACTTGAATTGCCTACTTATCCATTCTACAGACTGTACAGAAAACACCAAATTTACATAAGAAAGTAGAAAAAATATGTATTTACCTTACTCGTTTACTAAGTAAGCAAAAATAACAGCAAATCAAAATTAATCAGGTTTAACAACAATCAGCACGTCATTTAACAATTAGTTACATAAACAGATTTAGTCTGTATATTGGACAAAGGTCTCAGGAAGAAACACTTTAAAACTATTTATTTTCGCTTCAAAAGTGACGAAAATAATGTTGATAACGAAGCACCACACTAATATTTAAGATGTCAGTTCTTAATCAGCTCCAATCGAATTCATGATACAACAGGTAAATGGCCAGGTGATTTTATAAGCAAAATGGTACTTACAAATGGATGTCCTTGTAGAACGAAGCACTACAAGTACAAATTATATCCATCGTTATAGGCAGCTAACAGGTAACTTTTGTTACAATAAACACTAACATTGAACACAAACTACAGTTAGATTCTTAGATCGCCAATATATGTTATCCAGTGCTGATCTCGTATGGGAATCATGTCCCACAATGGCCGGTCTCCCCTTTTTTCTTCGAGCTCGGAAGGGGGTCAACAGGACGGAAGAAGAAATTAGATCACTAACCAATAGCGATTAGTCTTTTAAATATCATTCTTCTTAGAAAGAGGAAGCCGTTGAGTCTCGAAGCCTTTAAGTTAAAACATTACCAAACATAATATTTCAAGGTAAATAGGTACTCAAAGAATTTGAAAGCAGGCGGCTTTGGATAATTTTATTACTCGCAAATATAAAATAACATGAAAAAATATAAGCAAATAAGCAAAACTGAACAACAATTTAATAGAACATCAAAATTGAAGAGTTACAGTATATAACATACACAATGCAAATTTAATAAAAAAAACAAAAAGAAAACAAAAATGTTACAAATAAATATAAATATAACATTATTGTAGAAATAAGAGAACCCATAATTACAGGTTACAAGATAGAAACAAAATGAAAATGGAGAAAATAATAAGTAAACGGTACTTTATGTACTAAAATGTATCAAGGATGACATTGTTTTATATTAGCAGTACTATTAAAAATATCAAGGTTTGACTGATAATCTAAATAGTTCAAACACTCGCTATAAATAGGCGAAAATTTTAATAAAACCCATTCTTGGAATAGCTGTATAAAATAACGCGCATAAGCGAGTTTGAAAAGATGGAATATTAAAATGCATAAAGCTGAGAACATCCAGACAGCCTGTCTGATTTGTCAGAAGTTTCTGTAAAAATAATGTAGAAAAATAGACTCGCCGTGAAGCTAAGTCAAATCTAGTTTACAAATAAGATCGTGGAGTACCCCTTCACTCTAGCTTGATTTGATCTTGAAATGACTTCTAATTGACAGCGAGCGACTCAAGAAAGCCTGAAATCGAACTAAGAGACGCCAAAAACGTGTTTATCTATTTTTCTGGATGTCTTTGTCATCTTTTTTCAATTTGATCTTCAAATGACCTTAAACTTAATGTGATATAAGTTAAAGGACTGCGGGTTCAGGATCAGCGACCCCAAAAACCCCAGGATACCCTGGTCAAGTCTGGTGAGCAAGCTTGGATATTTTGCATTTATATTTCCCGCAAGCGAATAAATAGTAAAACCACCCTCCCGTAAAAAGGGAAAAAATGATAAATGAGAGCGGATACAGTTAAAAGGGAGTTAGTGTGGTAGTGTGGTATTTTATCAAGCAAATATAAGTTTGAAAGCGATATATCTCCCCAAGAACGCTGTTAGCAAGTGATGGCATATTCAGGATTGAGGCGGGGGCTAGGGGGTGGGGGATCGCCCGTTTAGGATAAAACTAACTTGTTATTGTTAGTAGACATAAAAAAAAATGTTTTCTGATTCTTTCATCCAAAAATAATTCGGGGCAAAAACCGCCCAAATCGACCCTCCTCCTTTCTCTAAATTCGCCTCAAAGTAAAAATATGGATATCATATTGTCTATTCCAAAAAGATAAAGATAATTTAAAAAAAATACCGGCATTTTCTAATTTTGTCCTCACAAAAGCATTCAACTGAAAAGAAAGTGTGGAAGTATCCCTAAAATATCTTAAATTTCAGGTAATGAAACCTAGAAGTAATATTATTTATATGGCAACAAAGGTTAATTACTTCCACGTCCAGTGGAAGTATAGTAACGACAAAAATTTTTTTAAAAATTTGTATTGTCCAAATAGGCTTAAAATGTCATGAAACGTCGAGATTTTAAGTTTGAGCGAAAAGAAATTTTCTGTCTGTCTGTCGGTCTGTCTGTCGGTCTGTCTGTCTGTCTGTCTGTCGGTCTGTCTGTCTGTCTGTCGGTCTGTCTGTCTGTCTGTCGGTCTGTCTGTCTGTAACTTTTTTTTGTGCGCACGTTTACTCTGGACCCATTTAAGATATTGACTTGAAATTTGGTACACATATGTACTTTAACGAGATCTAGAACTAGATTATATTTTCATCTTGTTCCGTCGAAGGATTGGGGGGTAAATTGGGGTAAATTTGGGGTAAATGGGTAAATCAAGCAGGTAAGAGTACATGAAATTGGTATTTAGTATATACAAGAGAAGCTAAGGTCTCAAAAAAATTTTTGGCATTAGCCACCCCCATTACCACCTCCACCTCCTTATTAAAGGGGATGAAAAAAAATTGTGATTTAGTGTATGTACAAGAACCAGAAACCTCAAAATATTTTTTTACTTCATCCACCCCCCACTACCACCCCCTATCATCACCCCCACCCCACTACCGATGTGGGGTATCGTTTTATGGGTTTTTGGGGTAGAGGATTTCAAATATTATATTATTAAAGTACCATAAACAATTATTTTCACATACAAAGTTTTTTCGTTGTGAGTGACTTGGATAGAGAATCTGGATGTGGAAGTAGTGATTCTTTGGGCAGCGGTTTTTTGAATAAAAAATAACTCGGAGATCTTTAACTTGCATCTATTAACCTCCGTTGTCTATTTTATACGAAAAGTAAAAGTCGCAGTGTTGTTATAATCTTATATATTTAAAGATAATTTATTAGATCCACATCATAAATTAACTTTTGGAAGGTCACGTTGTAAATTACGGTAATCTTTATCAGAGTTAATAAATAGATGTAACTAATTTAAAATCATCAACGTATAAAAAAACATTACTTTGGATGTCCCTGCAAATATCGTTAATAAATAAAATGAATAACAGTGGCCTGAGAACGGAACTCTGTGGAACTTTTGATGTTGCTAACACGTCAATAGATGAAAATCCTTGATACTGCACACTTAACTTTATATTACCGCGATAGAATTTAAAAAGCTTAGAAAATGTAAGGTAAATCCAAATTTTGACAATTCTTGCAGTAGAACTCGAAGATCAAGACTGTCAAATGTTTTTGGAAGTCTGTATAAATTCGCATTAAAATGGGCAACACTTACCAAATTAGTTATTGTAAATCTACCCACTATAAACCCGTGTAGATAATAAGAAATTTGAGAATTAACATGAAAAGGGATTATTTCGTATAAAGATAATTTCAAAGAGTTTGCCAAAATAATTATTGATCTGTAGTTTTCAATAACAGTAATAGGACACATTTTCTATTGTGTCCAAATTGAAAATGTAGTGGATTAAAGGGCTAAATTTAAAATAATGGAAAATTGTAAAGCAATGACCACTTCTTCTTCTTTTAGCGGTGCGACGAAGGATTGATTTATAATGAAAAATAATTTCCTCGTAAGGAAAGTACCAAACGTTTCCTAGAAGGTATTGGGGTATCCTTCACTATCCTTTAGATAGTTCTAACTAACGCATCTGGGGCGATCGTAGATGCGTCTTGACTGTGCTGTATTTCAATACTCCTGTGAAGCAACATGCAGCGCGGTTAGTACTTGGATGGCTGAAATCCACCTTGGTCGATCTCATCCCACCTTCTAGCGGCTTGTATATCAGTGTATACGCGGAAGCTATGTAATTTCAAGACGAGGATTACGTAGTGGATATACCATCCTTCGGAGGGGATGTAAAGCAGGCGGTCCCTTGTCTATTAAATGTTAGGCAAGTAAAAGATCCCTACTCTTCTCAAGGGAAGAGGTTCGGCAAAATTTTCAGGTTGGGGGCAGCTCGTCTCCTGGCGTCGGTGATAGGCCCTGGTAGCGGAGATAAGCCAACGTTAAATAAATAGTTAAAAAAAAACACATCCATAGCAACCGACGTCTTATTTTTCAGAGTATCTAAAATATCTAACTCGCACTTTTGATTCTAAATACTTAAACACATGATATGCTATTTTCCGTTTACACCTATCCAAAATACATTTTTTGGTCAAATTTAAAATATTGGCGTTTCATAATATTCTAAGCCTATTGCAATAATAAAGAATTCATTTTTTTTTACCCTTATTATAAATGCTTTCATTACAGCAATAACCATGTACCAAATAAATTTGAAATTTGTTTTAACTTAGGTTTATAATTCAAAATGATTCAAAATAATTCAACATTTCAAAAACAACAAAAACGAGTTAAATGCAGCCACAATGGTTATATTTATATTCTTATGTTATTAATATTATACGTAATAAAATTGTTATAAAAAAATGATTCCTTTATGACCAAATTTTAATATCTCAGAAATAGTGTTATATAATACAATATATAACACAATTTTAGAAATTAACATTTGCCTCTTTACTGTCTCATGAGGATTTACATAGGTAATTAATTTTTATGAATTTAAATATGTTGTAATAAAACGTAGAAATGAACCATCGCGAAGTAATAACTCAAAAATAATTTTGACGTTCAGTATTCTGTATCAAAGTGAAGTCAAGTGAAACCATTTAATTTGTAAGTAATTTAGGAGTGAGTTCGTTAAAATATTTATGCACATGTGTGTCATGTGCCGGCGGTTTGTTATCGAGGAGTGGCGTACCCATCCTGATTATGAGAGGACCAGGCAATAGAAATACAGACCATTTTCAGTTCAAGTAAGTTAATACGTTCAATTAGGTATACGCATGTGTGAAATTTTTAAGTAAAATTGATTATATAAAACAGTGACCGATCACTGACGAAACTCACCATGACGTCATTCTATTTGATGATGTATGTTTATATGTAATCGTTGTTCCCGTGTACTATTTGAATTAGGATTTTGGTGTTCATATAACAGTTTAGAGTACTTACCTGTTACGCTGAGACCGGGGGGGTTCCGGATTCGAATCTTGGCTAAGGTATGGATGTTTACCGACGTTATTAATATGTTGTAGTAGTTCACTAAACCGCGGTTGAGTGAAACAAGACGGCTAGTGGTTGTTGTCTCGCCTGACTTCGAGTCTCAGCTGTGGCAAACAGCGATGTCGCAGAGAATGGTTGTTGTATTGTTGTGAGTGTATTACCTACACACAGAAAACTACACGTCCCAGGCAACACGGTCACGTCATTTTGACGTTATTTTTTCGGCACCTTTATCACCAATTCGACATTAAATACGACGTGAAAATGACGTGAAATATAACGGCAAAATGTCACAGCCCATTGACGTCATTTACGTGACGTCTGTTGACGTCACTTAAATGACGTCAACAGACGTCGCTTAAATGACGTCAACAGACGTCGCTTAAATGACGTCAACAGACGTCGCTTAAATGACGTCGATGGGCTTACATATGTAAGCTATTTTTGATTAATTAATAAATGTGCATATGAGAAATATAATAAATAAGCCAATTTGGTGCAATATGGCACGTAAATATTAAGGGCTCTAGATTTTCCATTTTCCGATGTATGATATGCATTACAGGATAAGCTGCCATGTACGATGTAGATGAATGGATAATTGATAGGTAAGCACTCACTGGTTTTTATGCTATCGCGGCCCAGCCACATAATAATGATCTTTAACCTGACCATTATAGAATCTATCCAAATCAATCAATGTTTCCTGAATGTATTAGAACATTGCACTTTATATTATTATTTATTTTCTATAAATTCATTAGAGTATAAGATATAAAGAAGGACTGATTATTTTCAGTGGTTTGTATGTGGCGCCATCTAGAAATAATTTATGCAACAAACAAGGTGGCACCAACTAGAAATAATTTCTGCAATGAAAAAATTACGTCACCAAACGTCGCATCGACGTCTCAACATGACGTCATAATTTAGTCACAATATGACGTTACTGAGACGTCATTTTTTCGTCACGTGACGTCGTCGACCAATATGACCAAAAAACGACGTCAGTCTGCTGCCTGGGATTTTAGATCACTTTTTGACAAAACCAATATATGACACTGGCTAATGGCTATTGGCCAATGAACCCAAATATTATTGTAATTATCCCGACTTAATAAGACGTTAATTATTACCATGTAATTAATGCTAAAGATCCACTTATTATTATTGTATTTTTAAAGATTCTGTAAAAAATTATTGCGGTGGCAATTTGATAAAACTAATGTTTTTTTTGTCTGGTGTTTAATATCTCTAAATAAAAACGTAATAATGACGAATTTAACCTATGTCATAATGCCGTACAAATACAGACGTCTTTGAGACGTCACTGGTGTTTAAAATCACTAAATAAGAACGTAATAATGACGAATTTAATGTATTGATTTATGACGTACAAATGCAGACTCATTTAAGACGTCACTGGTGTTTAAAATCACTAAATAAAAACGTAATAATGACGAATTTAATGTACGTTATAATGCCGTATAAATGCAGACGTCTTTAAGACGTCACTGGTGTTTAAAATCACTAAATAAAACGTAATAATGGCGAATTTTATGTACGGCATTATGACGTACAAATGCAGACGTCATTAAGACGTCACTTTTTGGTAATATGACGTCGCCGACGAATAGTTACCAAAAAACCGCTGCCCAAGGAATCACTACTTCCACATCCGGATTTTCTATCCAAGTCACACAACGAAAAAATTTTGTATCTGGAAATAATTGTTTATGGAACTTTAATAATATATTTGAAATCCTCTACCCCAAAAACCCATAAAACGATACCCCACATCGGTAGTGGGGTGGGGGTGGGGGTGGATAAAGTAAAAAAATATTTTGAGGTTTCTGGTTCTTGTACACACACTAAATCACATTTTTTTTCATCCCCTTTAATAATGGGGTGGGGGTGGTAATAGAGGTGGCTAATGCCAAAATTTTTTTTGAGACCTTAGCTTCTCTTGTCTATATTAAATATCAATTTTATGAACTCTTACCTGTTTGATTTACCTATTTACTCCAAATTTACCCCCCAACTCTTCGACGGAACAAAATGAAAATATAATCTAGTTCTAGATCTCGTCAAACTACATATGTGTACCAAATTTCAAGTCAATATCTCAAACGGTTCCAGAGTAAACGTGCGTACAAAAAAAGTTACAGACCGACAGACAGACCGACAGACAGAAATTTTTTTTTCGCTCAAACTTGAAATCTCGACGTTTCATGACATTCTAAGCCAATTTGAACAATAAAAAATTTTAAAAATTTTTTTGTCGTTACTATACTTCCACTGGATGTGGAAGTAAAATGACGTGACCGTGTTTCCTGGGGTGTCCTAGTCGAGTGTGATGGAATAGCTTTGGGTAAACTCTTCCAGGACATTAATATTGATAATAAAAAATAAAAATTATAGAGTTTTTCTTATGAAAAAATACTTGAAGCCGATTTTGATAATCTATTAAGGACAAATGAATGTTTGGAGGAAAATTTAAAAAATTTGATAAAAACGTACAAAATTCAATACAATCAGAAATGTGTAAGTAAAGTGAAAAAAACAGCAAATGATAAATATATTACAGATTCAGATAATACACAAAAGGCTATGTGGTAAATCATCATCAGCAGAATGAAAAAGCAAAAAGTTGTATCTGATATTTCAGCAGACGAATTTAATGTACATTTTGCAAACGTCGCTGAAAATGTAATAAAAAATTTATGTCATTAATAAAACCCATAAACATTACTTAGACAAAAAATCATAAATTATCCAATCTGAGTTTTATTTCAGAGGGTACTTATAATGAGGTAAACGAATCTAAAAAAGAATAAGTCTAATGATGCTTATTACTGAAACATAAAAACGTTATACGCAATAAGACACTTGACATTAATTTCACTAACTAACTTAATAAATTGTTGTATACACACAGGTTTATATCTATATAAAATCTATATAAAATCTCAAGAGTCATTCCAGTACATAAAAAAGATCCAATAGATGATGTTGGAAACTTTAGACCTCTTTCAATTTTACGTCTGTTCTCGAAAATTTTAGAAACTTTGTTAAAAATGCAGGTAACATACTATTTTGAATCAAATAACTTCACTTAGTTCGTCAGTTTGGGCCAAATCATCTACAACATGAGTTATAAATAAGTTAACTGAAATAATAAGTTCTGGCTTTGAAGCTGGTGCATGTGTCCACGATGGCTCGGCCCCTCAAGGCTCAAAACGTCCCGGGCGTCGGACATGTCGTGAAGCGACGCTGGAAGCCGAGCGACGTGATGGCCTTGAGGCCTGCCAAGGTGGGGTTCGCTGGTGATGCCTAAACTCTGTACTGCGGTCGGCGCCGCAGGTTCGTTGGTAAACACGGCGAAGTCCCCAAGGAGCTCTGCCCAGGGGTGAATTGGTAGTGGATTTGTCATATCCATTTCCCCTATCGAAGCTCTTTACTAATATGATATGACCTTGAGAAATTCTGTAAGTAGACACAGCCGGATGACCTGGAAATAGCTGTGCCTAGTGGTTCAAATAACTCAGTCCTCGGCGGAGTGCCCTATGACTGAAGGTCACGTGCAAGGTACACTCCACCTGTCTCTCCCTAACTGAAAATTTAGATCTGCCGGGTAGTCTGGCTTTAACGCGGGTTGTCTGTATGTTTCGCGTTCTAGGTACACTCGAGTGAAGACCCCTGTCAACTCAACAACCGAAGTTGTCGTTCGGAGGTACTTCGCTCTTGTACACCAAATTTACTCCCGACGTGGCACGCTTCCCACGAAGGCACTGACTACAAGGGCGTTGCAGTCGGTTAACCCTCGAGAGAACCACCAATATATGCACCTCGTGAAGAGAGGTGAGGCTATGGAAGATGAAATGGAGCACTGGGAATTGGAATGGTTCAGGTCCCGGTTTGTTTCAAAATACTTCCTGGCTTTCGTTCTTTCGTCCTCTTCGTCCTATGTCCACCAAGCTGGTCCTGAGATCGACGTTCTTCGCCAAAAGGCACCTGGGCCAACCTTAGAAAAGGCTATAGCCGTACTGCTATGAGCAGTCAACGATTTCTTTGTTAAATTGATTTGGTGTGTATTCTATGTACACACCAAATCTCGAGAGGTCTTTAAATACTGTCCCTAAAATGATTTGAAAGTGTAAAATATAAAGAATGACTTGATATTCGAGCAATTAACTAATATTGAAAAAAAAACAAAAGCGACGTGCACGTATGGCTGCTCGAAGTCAATGACAGTGACAGGGGCTGGTTCAGCTTAAAGCGTTTATTTTATCTGTTTGGGTCGCTCCAATCACTGAGCTAGGAATGTGCAACTTAGGTGGGCGGAGCCTAACCGGGCTGCGCTGTTTGACATAAATAGCACTGTCAATGCGATTTTTCGACAGTAGTTGGAGAGTGCACATCTCGGAGCATATGAATGAATATTTTAGGTTAGGATTTTAGCAGTAGGCAGGTAATATTCAGCCAGAGTGCGGATATTACTTAGCGGAAAACTGAAGTATGCATATGTGTTTACGGAATCCTAATTATTTTAGAGATAGTAATTTATTGCAGAAGACAATCAATTATATTTAGTTTTAGTTTAATTTATGTTAAGTTTTTAAGGTTTTTTTTCTGAGCCTTGGGCCCGATGACACATGCACAATTTCTAGTCCTCTCTAAAGCTTTTGACTGCGTTTCACATCATATTTTAATAGATAAGTTAGCATTTTATAATTTTCATAGTAGCAGTATCAACTTAATAGTCATATCTGATGGATAGATCCCAGTATGTTACATATAAAAATACAAATTCTGATTTACTAACTATGGCTAATGCCAAAAAATTTTTTAAGATCTTAGCTTCTCTTGTATACACTAAATACCAATTTTATGGACTCTTGCCTGCTTGATTAACCTATTTACCCCCCAACCCTTCAACGGAATAAGATGAAAATATATTCTAGTTTCAGATCTCGTTAAAGTACGTATGTGTACCAAATCTTAAACGGTTCCAGAGTAATCGTGCTCACAAAAAAGTTAGACCGACAGACAAACAGACTAAAACTTAAAATCTCGACGTTTCATGACATTCTAAGCCTATCTGAACAAACAAAATTTTCAAAAAATTTTTTGTCGTTACTATACTTCCACTGGATGTGGAAGTAATTATACTGCTTAATTATACAAAGACAATTTTTCATCCCCTTGTATCTCGAAAACTGTCAAGAGGAACAATATATTTTAATTTCAGCCATTTTCACCAAGGGCCACATAAAATTCTGTAAAATCGTCTTTTCACCCTCTTGTATCTCGAAAACTGTCCATTTTCAGACTTTGTGCCCTTGAAACTTTTGATGTACAGGTCAAGAAGAACAACATGTTTTAATTTCAGCCATTTTCACCAAGGGCCACTTTTCTGTGTAAAATCGTCTTTTCACCCCCTTGTACCTCGAAAACTGTCCATTTTCAGACTTTGTGCCTATGAGCACTTTTAATGTACATATCAAGAGGAACAACATATTTCAATTTCAGCCATTTTCACCAAGGGCCACTTCCCATAAGAAACCATAAAATTCTGTAAAATTGTCTTTTCATCTTGTATCTCGAAAACTGTCCATTTTCAGACTGTGTGCCCATGAGGACTTTTGATGTACAGGTCAAGAGGAACAAAATATTTTAATTTCAGCCATTTTCACCAAGGGCCACTTCCCATAAGAAACCATAAAATTCTGTAAAATCGTCTTTTCATCCCCTTGTATCTCGAAAACTGTCCATTTTCAGACTGTGTGCCCATGAGGACTTTTGATGTACAGGTCAAGAGGAACAAAATATTTTAATTTCAGCCATTTTCACCAAGGGCCACTTCCCATAAGAAACCATAAAATTCTGTAAAATCGTCTTTTCATGCCCTTGTATCTCGAAAACTGTCCATTTTCAGACTGTGTGCCCATGAGGACTTTTGATGTACAGGTCAAGAGGAACAATATATTTTAATTTGAGCCATTTTCACCAAGGGCCACTTCCCATAAGAAACCATAAAATTCTGTAAAATCGTCTTTTCATCCCCCTATATCTGGAAAACTGTCCATTTTCAGACTGTGTGCCCATGAGGACTTTTGATATACAGGTCAAGAGGAACAAAATATTTTAATTTCAGCCATTTTCACCAAGGGCCACTTCCCCATAAGAAATGTGCGGGGTCCATTATCAATTTTGACAAGTCATTTATCATATCATGTTTACCTAGCAATTTCAGAAATAAAGCGTTAATTTTCTATTTCATTACGACTGGTCGTAGAAAAAAATAGTGTATGCAACTCACATTTAATTGCAATTAAATTATCATGTTTACCCAGCAATTTCAGAAATAAGGTGTTAATTTTCTATTTCATTACGACTGTGTAAGCAACTCACATTTAATGGCAATTAAATGATCGTTGCATAATATACTATTAAATAATAGAAAATGCTATTATAGTTCTCATCTTCTAGTCCACAAAAGTGGGAAACATTTCTGTTTTCGATAGCAGTTACGTGCATACCGGATAATTTTCTATAATTATTATCAAAACTTGTATACAAAATAATTTGTTGGTTGAAATGGACCAACAACCAACAATAGACCAACAGAAACGTTCTCTAACCTCCCAAATCCGGAGAGTGCACAATATCCGCAGACCCGTTTTATAAGTTTATTATGGCTCAACAGCCAGGCCCTAAATTATGTCGGTTAAAGATTCACATTTTTTCATTTTTCCCGACGCCACTGGAATCAGTTTACATATGTATCCCTGCATCGCAGTCTTAGGCACGTATGGGTACCCCCTTCGTTAATTTTAGACCGCTAAACGCGTATTACTGTTAACTGGAAGGTATCAAAACTCCGTGCCATCCATAAAGCAAACGTCATGTTCTGTACTTTTGAGACATCGCAAGCATCACGTAAAAAGTAATTAGTCCTTAATGAGATAAGCTGAGCTACCGCAGCCTCTCGGTAAATAAGGGTACTTTTTTGGAAATTTATGTGTTTTCTGATTACAATTATTTAGGGAAAATAAATATATAAATTATTCTTAGAAAACTAAACTGATTGGGTTGAGGGAATTGTATAAAATAAACCAGCGGTAAATTTATTGTATTTTCATTTATATTGGGAAAATAAACTGAATCAAATGGGAATGGGTTGTTCAACTTTGTGCTTGTAACATCAAATGTGGGTTTGTTTAGTAAACTCTTGATATATAGAGCATCTCTTCTGTTTTATTTAATATTAAAAATTTGATCTGCTGTTTATTGCTTTCAAAAGATGGTCATAACTTTAAATTTATTAGGTAAATTTTCAAGTGGTGTTTTTCATAATTATTAAAAATATTCAAACGAATTTAATTTAAATGAAACCCGAAATAATCAAAGAGACATTGTCGGTATATCGCGCCAAGATGCTGTTCTGTGTGTGTATTCTTTATTTCCTTAATAATATAACTGAAATATATAAAATTGTAAACAGTCAAAAAATTTTGCACGAATACTAATATTTTCTGCACGACCCTGTTTTCGTGATTTAATTTCATCTAATAAAGTGCATTGTGTCGGTAAGAGTGCAACTTGCAGTTCGTTAAATAACGGGTCGCATGCGGAAATATTATTTCTAATAGACCTGTACCTTTAAACACGACCCTGAAATATATCTGTGGAAACTCAATCGGCCCTAGTAAGCAATTTCCAATAGTCCAATGAGAGCACATCACACATTTATTATAAATCTGGGGATTCTCAAGTCTCCAAGTATGAATATTTCTCCAATTAATTACCCTACGCCTTGTAAAAGTAGCCTCATCCGTAGATATCATCCGTTCTATAAACATGGGGTTATCATTTTGTTGGTTACTCAATTTTTATTGCTTCCTAAATTTATTGATTGAGTGATTGATTTACCAGCGTGCGGTAGGCATTGCTGCCAGTCCCAGGTATACAGCTGGGCCTGCTACGTCCACGCTGGGTTGGACTAAGGTCATGCTTGTTGCCAGCAGCGAGAGCCACATGGCGCATGGTAAATGAATGTGGGATGGGAGGTGTAGGTATTTGTGAGATGCGTTACCGCATTGTGTCGTGAGGGAGCGTTTAAGCTCCCTTTTTTGTTTGTTTGGTTCTGGACTTCTGCCTATTCTGACTCTTCTTGTGAAATATGTTGCCGTGTTGTGTCGTAATATGGAGTTTTTTTGCTCCTTTTTTGGCGTTTCTGCTTCTTCGAATCTTCTGTTTTCTGAGTCTTCTGATTCCTCGGCTTCCGATTGTGGTAGAGTATATATCCTTGCGATTTGTTAGTGGTGTTCATTTGTTGATCCTGATCCTCTCAATTGTCGTTCTCCACTGTAGCATGCTCTCTCTATTTTTAGCTTGTTGCTGTTCGGTGCTAGCGCTTTCTTCAGTAAATGTGTTGGGTTCCTTCCTTAGGTATGTCCCCAATACTTCATTGCGTATATTTCTATAATGTTGATGTTTTGTGTCGCTGTTTTCGTCTTGTTGTTTAGTTGGACGATGCCCTTTCTGCTCTTCTCAAAAACTTCTTCTGTTGGCTTTTGTTGTTGCCGCGTTTTTGACTCCATATATCATCATTGCCCGTATGACATACATGTATGTACATACATTTAGTAAGGTCCCATGATAGTTTATTTTTCTCAATGAACAGTATGTTACCCTTGTGCCGTTTTGATTCTTTCCTTTACTGTTTCTCTCCGTTCCAGCTGGTTCGTCCGGTCTGTTCCTAGGTACTTCAATTTTGTTCGTTGTTCTTAGGGAATATTCATCTATTTTGTGTTCCTCTCCGCTGGTCCAACTCTTCTTCTTCTTCTGCATCAATTACGAGATTATCGACGTATGTGTGTGTTTTCTTAGAGAACACCATTTTTCTGAAAGAAACCTTCACTAGGCATACCTCCGCTGAAGTGCTGTGGGAACTCAGCCCTGATGCAGTATATCAACAATACCTCATTGATTTCGAGTTTAATTTTAATTATTATCACTACCGTGATTTCTAGCAGTTATTCCTTGGATGGTGGCTTATTGAAGGGTCTTCTTATATTAATTTGATTCATTCATTTTTTACTTTCTCTTCTTCCTCCAGTTTATCTCCACTGTTGCCGTGGATGTTATCATTTTTTCTGTATGCCCCCTGCCGCCGCTTTACTGCCCCTGACTCATTCCCCCGTTTCTTTGATTTTTTGGTCCTATGTTCTGTATTCGATTCATCATTCTTGTGAATAGATACCATTTCCTGAGAAAAACTATGCATTTTCATTGAACTGCAAGAAATTCAGCCCCCGGCGTATTAAGCCAATAGTACGCCACTGATCAGATTGTCCATTTATTACCCAAGTCAACGCTTGTTTATCTAAGAAACTCTGTTTTTCTTAAGGAATAACACCATTATTGCCTTGCTATAAATTTCCAGCGGTCGACAGTTTTAAGATGTATAATCACTTCTCAGATTTTCGAAGAAAGTCGTTTGAATCAGCCTTTCGCCAGTCTATTACAGCATTTATAATGCAGAATGCAACACCACAAAAACACACCTTTTTTAATACAAATACAAATTATGTACGTAATTAATCACTAATTGCACTTCCCAAGATATGTATTATTCCTCGAACCTGTCGCTTGCTAACACCTTAAAAGTTTGCAAAAAAATATGCAACACCACAAAAACACACTCTTTTTAATACAAACACAAATTATGTACGAAATTAATCACTAATCGTAGGTCCCAGGTATGTATTATTTCCCAAACCTATCACTCACTTTTGACATCTTAAAAATTTGCATAAAAATATACAACACCACAAAACACATTCTTTTTGATACAAATACAAATTATGTACGAAATTACTCATTATTCACTTGACAACTTAAACGTTATATTTTTTACACTTTATATTTAGCTAGGGCTTGGACCTAAAAAGCATTGCAATGGTTTTATGCGGCAGACACTTGTTTGCAGCGTTTTTCGGACGCGTCCGTTCGCTTGGCAAGGACAATTCGAACTCCTCAATTTTTTATTGCTTCCTAAAAACAAAGAAAAGACCCAAACATCTTGAAAATGGTTATATTGGCAAAATCAAAATAAAAAATAAAAAATTGGCAAAAATTTGGCTAACTTCAACATGCTGGTAAATTTGTAAATGTGAATATAACTTTTTCTGCATTAAAGTGCTACCTTGAACTAAAAGATAATGCATTTATAACTTATATTAAAGTCAGTTATTTTTTATGGGCCTGTGAATAGTTAGAGGAGCAAAAAATTAAGAGTTGACTATATTATAAATATCAATAGCCATTAAAAATGGCAACACAAGAGAGTATTTTATATCCCCTTTTTCTTCCTAGCTTGTATGGTTTTCGAGCAATTCAATTTTTTCTATAGGCCGCGCACAATAAATTTTAAGTAAACGAAAATTCGCGGGCATTAAAATCACATATTTTGGAATTTTTTTCAATATCGATTTTCTCGAAAACATTTACAACAAAATTACAATAGGACTTTTTTCTAGGAAATTAGCTTTCTTCTTTATGATGAGATTTTTTTTTATATCTCGGTTAACGAATTATCAGTAAAATAACGTTTTTTCACCGAAGGGGTGGTTTTTTGCGGCACCCACCCGAACGGATTTTTGTGGTTTTGTGATGTATAACCCCTTCACTAACAGTTACTGAAGGAAAATCTCAGACAACATTTTTTGTGATGGAAATTTTTATAATTGGACTATTCTACTAACATTGGTTAGAATACAAGAATACAATATTTTTAAAGCATCCATATCTGTAAAATCTTTAGTTTCTGTCGATGAATACATAAAATTTCACCTCGGACGCTTTTAAAGTTATATGCTCATTAAAAGTAAGTTTGCAATCAAATAAATTTATTAATAATAAAATTATTCTGAATATGATATACAAATTCACATATTGTTTTTATTGAGAAGTTAGTAATCTTGCATTTCGAGACATTAAGGCCTAATTTATTAACTACACACAAGACTGAACATGATTTAGATCAACTTGTAGCTTCTTACAGTCAATACAAGTTATAACTGAATATATTTTTAAGTCATCAGCATAGAAGAGATTACAACAATCAAGAACCTAGTTTAAATCATTAATAAACAAGCTAAAAACGTACTCTTCGCCTGTTCACTGAACTTTTTATATAATTGTTACACATTTAGGATACTTTTCGCAGTTGTTTGTAAATAATGTTAGTTTTAGACATTTTTAATTTTATAGTGTACGAACTTAGATGGTAAAAGACTCAGTGTAAAATAAAGTAAATATAAAAAAAATGTATATACCATACCCCATTTGGGTTTCGAACCCGGGACTCTTGGGTTCCGAGTCAAAAGCGTAAGAACTATACCATCACCTAACACGTAAAAAACGTAAATTTGTATATTATAAGAAATGAGCTAAAATTATATTTCCACAGTTGTATATTACATTATGAAATGTATACTTGTAAAATATATAAATATTTAAATATTAAAATGAAATATTATTTCTATTCAATTACAAAAACATAAAAAACAAAAAAAATGTTTTTTTCAACTAAATCATTAATAACATTTTTATTTACTGGTCGATTTTGTTCAAAAACAAAAGGGTTCTTCCTCTAGCTAACACTAACTTACTGTCGAAATTTCGGTACAATCGGATTTTTATTTCTTGAGTTATCGTGCTTAGAAGAAACGTGACGGACGGACGGACGGACAGACTGCGAGCGATATTTACGGTTTTAGAAATGTGTCGATCAAATGCAATATACTCTTCGTTTTCGTATTTGCGAAGAGTATAATAATAGAAATAGAAGCGGATCGGGGTTTGACCCTTGAGGGACGTTCGAGGTAACAGTAAAACAATAAAAATTAAAACCGTTATATGTACAATAACATACTGTCTCATTTTCTATAAATAATATTTATAAAATTCAATAGTGTCAAGACGGAAACCTTATTTTGATAGTTTGCTAAGTAAGATTCCATGATCTTTCCTGTCGAAGGCCTTTGAATCTGACAATGGAAACTGTGCGATCTTTGTGGAAGATCACGAGGTAATGAATTTTGCACTGGAGTAAAGAGATATGGTTTAAGTTTTTCTTTCTTTAATAACCTATGAAGGGATGACTCACTTAAACCAGTTGCTGCCGATAACCGCCGCGTACTTCTTACTTGCGGATTTTCTACCACACAACTAAAATGTTTTCTCCTTTATCCACAGATATTCTTTTTGGAGCACCAATATTGGCAAGGAATGCACCTGTATCTCTCAATCATAAATATTTTACTTCCACATCCAGTGGTAGTAACGACAAAAAAATTGTTTAAAAATTTTATTTTTCAAATAGGCTTAGAATGTTATGAAACGTCGAGATTTTGAGTTTGAGCGAAAAAAAATTCTGTCTGTCTGTCGATCGGTCTGTCTGTCTGTAACTTTATTGTGCGCACGTTTGCTTTGGAACCGTTTAAGATATTGACTTGAAATTTGGTACACATATGTACTTTAACGAGATCTGGAACTAGATTATATTTTCATCTTGTTCCGTCGAAGGAGGGTTGGGTGTAAATTGGGGTAAATTTGGGGTAAATAGGTAAATCAAGCAGGTAAGAGTCCATAAAATTGGTATTTAGTATATACAAGGGAAGCTGAGGTCTCAAAAAAATTTTTGGCATTAGCCACTGCCATTACCACCCCCCTTTATTAAAAGGTACGAAAAAAATTGTGATTTAGTGTGTGTACAAGAACCAGAAACCTCAAAATATATTTTTACTTCGTCCACCCCACTGCCACCCCCCTGTCACCCCACTACCACCCCCCTGTCACCACCCTCACCCCAATACCGATTTCGACTTAAAGCTACTGAAGTTATCGATATCTATAATTTGCTTGGGAAGTTTGTTATATAAAGTGATACCGGCGTAAGTCGGTGAGCTTTCCAGAAGTGTGGTATTATGAGGGCTCTTTCGGAGAAGATGTCCATGTTTAGTGGGATAAGTGTGATATTCTGCGGTTGCTGGGATATTAGCTATGTTTAGTTTTATGGATAAGATTGTCTTAAAGATATGAATACGGGGTACCGACATTAATTTATGCTTGATAAAATATGGACGGTAGGATTCCCTACGTGCCACGTGGAACATTAGCCTTATGATCCTTTTTTGCAAGATTAATACACGATTTGCATTGGGAGCTTTTCCCCATAATACTATGTTATAGGAAATATGTGAGTAACAAAGGCTGTAGTGATGACTGTTTGCTCATCAAAACAATCTTTTAAATTTAAGATGGCAAAATAAGACGATCTGAGTTTGCCACATAGGTTGTCAATGCAGGTAGTCCAAGACAGGTTTGAATCAATTGTTGTGCCTAAGTACTTAACGCTGTCAGAGAGGGGAATGGTAATATTACCAGTAGTGATGTTAATAGCAGTTAGAGGGCGCCTATTTATGAAAGTTGATACCTACAGTTTTTTGGGTGTTTAATAAAAGCTTTTTACATTGGCACCACATAATAAAATCGTTCATGACTGTGTTGAGTTGGTGCTGCAGGTGAGTAGGGTTCGGTGCAGATATCAATATTGTTCTAAGTACCTGCGAGCTGCTGCATGACCTTAAAGATTTACTTGCAAGTGTGCACAAACTATGTCTCATTTCAGAATTCGGAAAAAATGTATGGCAATTGGCAAGACATTTTTTATAAAAAAACATTAGAAACAAATAAACACTTAATAAATACAACTCTTTGTAATAACTAATTATTGTTTGAAAGACTGATTGTTTCATAGGTATTTTTTATTTGTACGCATACATGATAAATATGTTTCTTTATTTACTCTAGTAATTCTGTGTCTCAACGCGTACTTTTAAAAATTATTATTTTACAAGGTTATTAAAAAAGTTGCATGGAACTTTTAATTTGCATTTTTCTTAAAAACTGTTGTATTTAGAGATTTGAAACGAGTATACCTTTCTATTAAAAAATGACATAATACAATTTTTGTGCGAAATCTGCCGTAAAGGTGCGGATAAAAAAAGTTTTTTAACACATCAAACGGGTTTCGCACACATCGTTCCTTGGGATGTAAATTTGCATAACTATTGTTTATATACAGAGCTGGGCAAATATGTACTTACAAATACCTCATAAATATTTAAATACTAAAAAGTATTTAAATACCAAGTATTTAAATACTTCTTGCAACAAGTATTTGTATTTATACTTGCAAATACTTTATCTGAAGTATTTACTACTTAGTATTTGTGAAAATGATCCTAAAGTATTTATAAATACTTAAACTATTTAAATAACTGAGAAGTATTTAAATACTTCTAAAAAGTATTTAAATTATTTTCTGACAGTATTTAAATACTTTCAGAAGTATTTGAATCTCAAAAGTATTTAAATAAATACAACAAATATAAATAAATACACCAGGGAGACTGGCAGATACTCAAGAATCAAGACATGTACCATACTATGCAGTTAATAAACATATTGCATGATTCAGTCTTCAGTAATTCACGTCTTAATTCCCAGAAAGTTGGTTGAGAGCAGACATAAACAGTAAGTGTTAACTGTTAAGGTTAGGTTTTTGCAGAGTGAGAGGGAAATATGCGTTTATTTTCGGTTTATTATAAATCATTAAATAACCAAATATACTATAATCTTTAAAACTGTTTTAAATAATTGCTATTGTTCTAACGAATACAACTATATATTTTTTTTTTATTGTAAATTTCTGTTATACTTGAATATCATAGTTTGTCGATGAAAATAGTTCCTAATTTCATTTTTAAAGTATGGCATTTAACTATATACAAAGTTTATGATAAAAAATGTATATGGTTGTATTCCTTAGAGCAATGGGAAGTATTTGAAACTATTTTAAGGATTATACCATTTATAATTTTTTAAATATTTATAATAAACCGAAAATAAACACATGTTTCCTCTCACTCTGCATGTATATGTTTTGTGATTGTGACAGAGAACAGTTGAACTAGTGCCATAGGCTCTGTGCTTTATTTGGTATTTGCAGAAGACGCAAAGGTCTAGCTCTACGGATAAGTAAAAGTCCAATACCCAACTAGAACTGATTAAGTACAGAGGTATTAAAATAGTGTTGTATAAGTTCATGAAAGTCACGAAACCTAAAATTTTGACTAGTCAAATAGTATTTAATATAATAATAATAACGATAATGATAATACTAAGTCTTTATTGATTTCTACAAAAACAGAAAATACAATTTGGCGAAGTTTAGCCATTAAAGGCTATTTTTACACTTAACTATGCTTCAAAATATTTCAGTGTTATCAAAGTATTTAAATATTCAGAAAGTATTTAAATACTAAGTTTAAACTATTTAATTACTTTTGTTATTTATTATTTAAATACTTTTATCTTTTGAAAATACTTAATATTTAAATACTTTCAATTTTCTAAAAGTATTTAGTATTTAATATTTAAATACTTTTTCAAAGTATTTGCCCAGCTCTGTTTATATATCAACACGAATTTGAAAAACTAATTTATTCTTGTCGCAAAAACTAGATTCTAATCTACTCATCTCTCATTCATAAGTCATTACGATACCTTCCGTTTTTTTGTTTGCACCATTGAGGCCTAGTTGAAAAATAGCCACCGCATAATTAATTAATTTATGGGCCATATTTTTCACTTTATGCATAATCCATTATTGAATTTATTGAATAAAATAACGGTGCTAAAAGTTAATGACTACATTAATTTGATAAATGACTATCGGAAGAAGCGCTGTATATGAAATAAAGACATTTTTCCTTTGAAGTGTGGCGTGTATGATATGTGGGCCTCATATAAGAGACTTATTATGAACAGGCGTCGTCGTCGACCTTCCTCCTTATTAACGAACACAAATAAACTCTTCAACTTAAACACATCCGGTTAATCTTTGGACCAAATCGCGGCGCTTATAATTAAACCTACCTAAATTAATGCGGTGCGAATGCCAAAATGCGCTTACTTTGAATAAAATTAGCATAGGTCAACAACGAATTCTGAAGAATTGCAATTTTCATCTATTATTTTGTAGTTAAGGCTTAACTGCTTATAATGAAAATGAATATACACTGTGCAAAGTTTAACAGGAAAAAGTTTTGGATATGCAGCATGTCTACAAAAAATCAATTTTATTCCTTCAGTGGCTATGCGGCTATATTTTAGCGAGTACCTATAATTTAAATTCTGAAGAATGGGGATGGGTTCAAAAAAACCGAAGAAAAATTAAAAAAATATTGCACCGAATTTTATCCTAAAATTTTTATTTTGTGGATGCAACAAACTACACAAAAGCTTGTAACTGCAAAAAATTTAACTCAAAATGTACTTAAAGTTGTGCCATATGTTTAGGAAAATACTGCGAAAATTCTGAGGGTGTGTCTTTGGTTCACGATGAGGCAAAAATTAATTAAAATGTTCATTTATTTAAGTTTATTTCTGTATCTTGTCTCACACCTAATTAAAATATGTTTCTAAACTGTTTATACGCCATTCGCTTGGAAATTTTAAAAAATATTAATGTTTTTGACGAAAAATTAATAGTTTCCGAAAAAACTTCAAGAAACTAAAAAAATGTATCTTTGGGGGTAGTTTTATGGTAGTTTGACCACTTAGATCTTAAAAAGCACCCCAAGTATTAGCAAATACCGTGAAAATCAGTTTGTTCCAAATTTGTTTTAGGTTCAACCCTGATTTTATTGGCCTACTCAGGATCCTGCCGATTAGGGAGGATCCTGAGTAGGATCCAGGATTGGACGTAAAGAGTACAGGCAACGTATTAGCAATTCTAAGAAGTGTGCTTACAATAATTACTTCCACATCCAGTCAAAGTATAGTAACGACAAAAAAATTTAAAAAAAATTTTATTGTTCAAATAGGTTTAAGATGTCATGAAACGTCGAGATTTTAAGTTTGAGCGAAAAAAAAATTTCTGTCTGTCTGTCGGTCTGTCTGCCTGTCGGTTTGTCTATCTGTCTGTAACTTTTTTTGTGCACACGTTTACTCTTTATATTTTCATCTTGTTCCGTCGAAGGGTTGGGGGATAAATTGGGGTAAATTTGGGGTAAATGGGTAAATCAAGCAAGTAAGAGTCCATAAAATTGGTATTTAGTTTATACAAGAGAAGCTAAGGTCTCAAAAAAATTTTTGGCATTAGCTACCCCCATTACCACCCTCACCCCATTATTAAAGGGGATGAAAAAAAAATGTGATTTAGTGTATGTACAAGAACCAGAAACCTCAAAATATTTTTTTACTTCATCCACCCCCACTACCACCCCCCTATCACCACCCACACCCCACTACCGATGTGGGGTGTCGTTTTATGGGTTTTTGGGGTAGAGGATTTCAAATATTATATTATTAAAGTTCCATAAACAATTATTTTCACATACAAAGTTTTTTCGTTGTGAGTGACTTGGATAGAGAATCTGGATGTGGAAGTAGTGATTCCTTGGGCAGCGGTTTTTTATTAATGGTTCAGACAATAAAATTAGGGACAGCTGGAAACTAATCAACTTTGAACGTAACAAAGCAAGCTCTGACAATACTGACTATGTATTTACATAGAAAGCTTTTAACGACTTTTTGCTTCGATAGCTGGGAATATAATAAATTCTTTACCAACTGCAGATCAGACTGCACTGGATTTTTCTAAGTGACTTGCCACCCCCAAATAACTCTTTTTTTCTGTATCCCGTATCAGAACTGGAAGTTTCCAACACCATTAAAGCTTTAAAAGATTCCGACTGCACAGATATTTATGAAATGAATTCTAGAATTTTAAAGGAAACAGTAGACATTATTCAACCTTTAACAGCTGCCTTGATGAGAGTGTTTTCCCAGAAGCTTTTAAGATCACGAAAGTATTACCACTTCTTAAAAAGGCTAATGCCGATGATATGGACAACTACCGGCCAATTTCCATCATACCAATTTTTGAAAAGTTTTTAGAAACAATATTGTAAAACCGACTATTATACTTTTTTGAATCTATCTAATGACTTTCTTAATAACTATCAATTTGGTTTTCGTAGCAAGTGCTCTACTACACAAGCTGTGTTTACTGTGGTGCGGGACATTATTGGGGGCCTTCAGCAGGGCAGGCATGTAGAGATTACACTGCTTGACTTGTCCAAGGCCTTTGAGTGTGTCTCACATGAATTACTCAAAGAAGGATGAAATTTTATGGGGTTCGTGGGAGTTCATTGGAACTACTACGCTCTTTATGTAACAGAAAACAGTGCGTCAGCGTAAATAATATAAATTCGGAACTTAATCCGGTAAAGCATGGAGTGCCTCAGGGCTCTGTCTTAGGGCCATTCCTCTTTATTATATATATCAAAGATATTCTTCATTTTATATTGCCCCATGGGTGTATTATACTGATGACACCACATTGCTAACTGCCTATAGTAATCTTCATGTTTTACGTCAACAAACTTCTTTAATTTCTGATCAAGCCAAAACCTGGTTCATCAGTAATAAAATGAAAATGAATGAGGAAAGGACTCAGAAGCTTCTTTTCCACGAGTAACACAGTGACAAAAGGTGACAGTGTGAAACTCTTAGGTGACAAACTGGACGATAAACTAAACTGGTTTGCCAGCATAATATTTTTGCTTCACCAGCCAAGAAGGCATTTGGGTTTGGAAACCTTGAAAGCGAGCTATTTTTCACTGTTTCATTCACACATTAGTTATGGCATCACTTTATGGGGTAATTATTTTCATACTATAAAAATATTTCATCTACAAAAGAAAGCGATTAGAATAATTGCCAATGCAGAGTATAGAGACCATTGTAGGCCTCTATTTATTTCACTGAGCATTCTTTATATATTTAACTTAGTTAACTGGATATTCACAAAAACTTTAATTCTTTTGAAAGGAATTAAAATGTTCATAATTACAGCACCAGACAAGCCGATTCACTAAAGCCAGGTAGGCATCACTGACAAGATCGTCTAAAAATTCGACGCACCTCAACTTATATAATTTTCTTCCAAATTCATTAAAATTATTGACCTATAACCATTTTAAGGGCATATTGAAAAAAATATTTTTAAACCACGGTTTTTGCTCTACTGACGAGTTCGTGACGTTTTTGACAAACCCCGAAAACATTTCTGGTTTAGTAGCATCCATTTGACGTGGTACGCACTTTCCTTGCTCCTTAATTTCCTTGCTCTTGTTTGAACTTGCAACAATAATGTTGTACGGCCACTTATTTTGATTTTGTATTTCGTCACGTATTTCTCTGTTCTCTTTTATTATATTTGTTTTGTATTGTATAGGGTACACTAACATAACATAATGTCTTGCTGTTTTTATTTTTACTTTTATTAATGTTTGTCCACTTATACTATTTTTCTAATTGACGTGCCACATATTTATGTATTGAATTTTAAATGGTGAAATAAATGATATGATATGATATATTATATTTGAAAATGCATTATTTATTAATTCATTGCTTCTGGGTAGTATATTCTGTACTTTCTGGGAAACCCTATACAAATAAGCAATAATCCAAAAGTGAAATATTAATCAAGGAAATAGTAGGTGAAGGATAAAAACTCCTTTGTTCGCAGTAAGAACGAACAAAGTACAAACAAGCAAGAATAATGGACTAGCCCTTTTATGAAAAATGCATCTATTTTCTATTCTTAGCGGTCAATTTTCGATAGAGACTCGATTTGGACTCGGGGCGGGTCTTTCTTCTACCAGGCTATTGAGTGATGATTTCAAAAGCTTTTTAACGGTAAAGTAGAACACAATAAGAGAATAATATTCCAGAGTGTCTGATTTCCGGGCTTGTCAACTACGAGAGTACCTAATAATCGGCATGGCATCTCTTCATAAATCTAGAGCAATTATATTTTACCGCAGCTTTGTTTCATTAGTCTAAAAAAATCAATCGCGTGTTCCATTTGGTTAAGCGCAAATAAAATTACTTAAATAAATAATGATTTCAGCGTTAATGGAATTATAAGTGACAGAAATTGTGTGCTTAATATAATTACAATTTAATGTACCAAAATTTATGTAATTATTGAAAATCCACTGTGCCCGTTTGTTTTATAATTAACAATAAAGTATAAATGGAGCGAGTATTTATTCTGGACCTGACACGAAATTTGTTTGCAATAATGTAGTTCTGTATTTGCATAAAACCTTATAATATATTTACGAAATAGATTTTTTAACAGCATTCATTGCTGCATCTGCGTACATAAAAGTACATTTAAACAAAATGCACGATTTGATGTATAACACGCGTTAATATTAGCAGTGAAGACAACAAACTAAAGAATAATTGACAGAGTTAAAAAAGTCAAACGAAGGTACAAAAACAGGCTGTGCTGTTCCGGAATCATTGTTCCTCATCAGTGCAGATTATGAATAATAACTATATTAAGGACCTCTATGAAAGCATATGTGGTATACTTATGCTTTATGGGGTACTGCATAGTGCATACCCTGAAATGATGACTGCCCCGCGTTTAGGCCCAGGCGTTACCCGTTGATAGATACCTATCTATTATTTCTTGTTTAGGATGCATAGCAGAATGATGTTATACTGAGAAGAAATAAATTGCAGCAAATTTGTTTATTCTATTTTTTACTTATACAGAGTGTAAAAAGTATGATGGTCATAATTTTGGACAGTGATGTACCAAAACAAAAAAGCCTTATACAATAGACATCGAAAATTCAACAATTTGACGAGAAAAACCACTGCGTAAGAAATCACATTACATTCACATCTAGATTTCCTATCCCAGTCTCTTACAACGAAAAAAAATGTTAATACTATATTTGCACTTCACTATGTGGAAATAATTGTTCATGGAACTCGAATCTTTATATATAATAGAATACCCTGACTGACTCACTGACTGACTGATCTATCAACGCACAGCTCAAACCGCTGGGTCTAGAAACTTCAAGTTTTGCATAGATGTTCCTCAAATGACGTAGGCGACCACTAAGAAGGGATTTTTGAAATTCGACCCTTAAGAGGATGAAAAAGAGGGTTGAAATTTTAGGCTTTTCGCAAGATGCGAGAAATTTGCCAGAAATATTTTTTGTTGAAATCTATTAGATACGTGTAAGGCGAAATGTCGATTTTCACTTTTTGAAGGGCTGTAAACGGGGGATGGTAGAAGGTTTAAAGCGCACCCGTATTTTTGGTCAGAAACGTGATTATTCGAGCAATGGACTCTTCCGAGGAGATAAAAAGATACGTATTCAACGACGGTTTTCAAAAAGAGACCCCCGAAAAGTTGAACGGGGAGGGGGGGTTAAGCTTTCCGGAAACGGTTAGACCTAGAAGCGTGAAATTTGGCAGAAATATTCTTGATTGGAATCTATTAGACACGAGTAAGATGAAATATCTAGTTTCATTTTTTGAAGGGGTGAAAACGGGGGTGGTAGATGATCTATATACCCATATCTCTGAAATCGCTTAAGTCAGAAACGTGATATTCCAGCGACGAGCTCTTTTGAGGAAATAAGGAGACACGTATTCGACGGGTGAACAGGGAGAGGGATATTTTTAAGCACGGTAGCTCATTCGGTTAAAGAGTGGCGAATATGCTGACCTACTGTCTATCGTGTTCTGGGTTCGAGCCCCAGCCCCGGTGCTGACAACACCGGTGGGTATAGATGTATATCTGCGTTTTTCCAAATGTATAATCCACTTCCGGACAGCCTTGGCTTTGGATTTGGGTGGGTTTATGTTTATATGCTTTATTGTCGATTAAAATAATTACGTTTTCGCTTAACTCACTCTAACACAAATATAGAATAATGAATTGTTATCAAATTGCGATGCGCAGTGGGTTTCCCCGAGTACTAGGATGCGTAGTGGGTTTCCCCGAGTACTAGGATGCGTAGTGGGTTTCCTCGAATACAATGGATGCGCAGTGGGTTTTCCGAGTACAATAGATGCACAGAAGTTTTCCTTGAACGCAATGAATTTGCCGGGTACCATGGATGCGAGTGTACTTCCTGAGTACTATAGGAGCACTCAGTGAGTATGTAGTGCTTCTTTATAGGCATAAGTTAGTATGTCAATGTTCCTAATTCCACGCGCAAGAGGTCTTCCACGTGAACGAAGTCGTGGGCATCATATTTGAAATCGTCTGTCCCAAGAACCAATAAATCGATGTGCCACGTGGTAGTGGTGGTATTGGGGATGGTGGAGAGGTAATGGTAAACATTTTTTGAGCTTTTTGGTTCTTGTATACACACTAAATCACAATTTTAATTTTTTACCTCTTTAAATAAAAAGGTGGAGGCGATAAAAGAGGTGGTGGTGGGGATTGCTAATGCCAAAAACATTTTTGAGGTCCTTGATGCTTGTATACACTCTAAATCACAATTTTAGTTTTTAACCCCATTAATAATCCAATCCACTGCATGGGAGAGAAAGCAAAAATAATTTAACTTTTGTTTTTAAAAGTTTATTTGAGTAATAGAAAATGAGTTGCAGAAAAACGCTGCTGAAGGAATCACTACTTCCACTTCCAGATTTCCGGTGGAGGCGATTAATGCCAGAAAAAAAATTGAGATCTATTTATTGTTCTTGTACACACACCAAATCACAATTTTATTTTAATTAAGGGGTGGGGGTGGAATTGGGATGATAATGGAGGTGGCTCATGCCAAAAAAATTTTGAGAGCTTTTCATACATACACTAGATCGCAATTCATGGACTCTCACTTGCTTGCTTTACCCACTTACCCTCATTTACCCTACTACCTTTCAACGGAATAAGATCAAAATATAATCTAGTTCCAGATCTCATTATGATATATCGGTGCACTAAATTTCAAGTCAATAAACGTTCCAGAGTAATCGTGCGCACAAAAAATTAACAGATCGAGAGACAGATAGACCAACAAATAGACAGATAGATTTTTTTCTGCTCAAGCTTGAAATATAGATGGTTCATGACATTCTAAGCCTATTATGACTTACACAATGTGTAAGAAATAGAGAGTAAGAGAGAAAAGAATTATATAACACTGTTATTTGTTTCTACAACTCCAAGAAAGTTATAAAGATTATTGTAAATCATTACACTTGTCAAATTTTTTTTAAAATGTCCAATATCTGGGTTTAGACATAGGGTATCCTACATGTTCTTGACTCAGAATTTTATGCTCTTTTCTAAAATATATAGGATGTTTCATTTAAAATAAGCAAGTTGATATCGACTTGAGCTATAACCGGAAGTGCCAGATGCTTGTAATTTTAGTTGGATTGGCCACACTGCCGTTAGTAGGTCCCAAAATTTTCAAAATTTTTTGGTGCATACTTTCCCCTATATCGATCTATGCAGTTCCTAGTGAGACACCCTGTATAGTGAGGTCCATAAGTAAAGAATAAATTAATTTTCTATGTAATTTACGACTTTTAGGTAAAATCCTGAAACACGTCAATTTTTAAATATAGAATGACATTATTTGAGCAAAATTTTAAACCTCCGTCTTCAACCCCCTTAGAGTGACAATTATTAAAAATAATGAGGATACGTGTGATACCCCCTTTGAAAGTGTTTTGAATTCTCTATTCAGCAATATAAGGTTTTTTGAATTTTGTGCATTTTTTATCAAAAAATTAAATTTTATAATTTGAATATTGCATATTTTGCATAGGAAGTTAGCGCCTATTTTAATCAAGTTTTCCCAATAGGTGAATCTGTAAACGCGGGAAAATTGAGTGGCCAGCCCGTTCTCCCGATTTGACCCCGCTTTATTATACTCTTCGCAAAAACGAAGAGTATATTGTATTTGATCGGCACATTTCTAAATCAGTAAATATCGGTCGTAGAGAAAAAAATTTCATATCATTATGTTAGTGAACGAATTCTGAACAACTTTCAAAATCTGTTCGTCCGTCCGTCTGTCCGTCCGTCCGTCCGTCCGTCACGTTTCTTGTAAGCACGATAACTTAAGAAAGAAAAGTCCGATTGTATTGAAATTTGGAAAGTAAGTTAGCGTTAGCTAGAGGAAGAACCCTATTGTTTTTGAAAAAAATTAATGGGTAAATAAAAAAGTTATTAATCATTTAAATTTAAAAAAAATTATATTTTCTTAATTTTTATCATTTGTACTTAAATAGAAATCTTGCGAAATTATTCTCTATATATTTTTTTGTTTATACATTCTACTAATGTATATATTTTATAATAATATATCTAATTCGTTGAAATATAATACTCGAATGATATATACTACATTCAATTTTCGTAGTGATGTCTGATGGTCGAATGGCTTAAGCTTTGTCTGGCAATCCAGACCCCTACCATACCAGGCGTTGCCTATCTTCCGGCAACTTCCTTAGCCACACTTCCTTCTACGAAAACCTAACCCTACTCTACTATTTATCTTTCCTCAACTTTAACTTTCCAACCCCTTCTTTATGTTTGTACAATTTTGTTCTTTTATCCTTTTTGTTCTTTTTGTCCCCTTTTCGTCTTTCTAAATTCCGTCTAGACCGATAACATCCTATAAATCCAAACTTTTTTAACTACCCTACCTTCCTTGACGGCGGTCAGACCACAAGGACGTCATTTGCTCGAACGGGTTTTTTCGTTTAATTCTGTTTTCCCGTATCAGCAACCAAAAATTTGTAAGTGCAGTGCAAGTGTTAGTTTTAAGTTTTTTATTCATTAGTTTTAGGCTCGTGCGAGCACATTCCCTAAGCATAACCTAGTTTTAAGTCTGCTCAAAGCGGACAGGTGTCCTAGCTGTAACAAGCATTATCGTCAAACCAAATCGGACCCGCCTCGTCCAACCACACATTTACCACGACGCTACGCGCCGTGGTTGTCTGGTTGGCTCCGGGCCGGGATCCGATGAGGTGCATTTTTGTAACAAGAAATGTCAAATAAATTTGTTTTGTTGTTGTTGTTGTTGGCAATCCAGAGATCTTGTGTTCGAATCCCGGACAGGGTGTTTTTTTTTTCATATATTTCTTTCTTACAACAAAGTTGGTATCACAAAATTTAGCATGTCCAAAAACTAACTTTATTTACAAGAAAACTGCGAAGAGTATCCTGTAGAATGTGTAAAAATTACGAGTATATAAAAAGCTCAGTAAATCGGCGAAGAGTGTAATGCTTCCATTAGTTATTTTTTATGGGGTTATTTAAAATCGAAAGTCTACTTTAACAGACCAAATAACGTCGAAGATTTAAAAACAGAATAAGGTAAGAAATTAACCAAATCGCTCCTTAAACGATACAAAATGTTTTAAAAGAATTTCAGCAACGAAGGAAAAATCGACTCCCAGTTTGAATATTCGATTTACAGTTTCATGTTAAAATTTATTTACAATAAAATTAGAGAATGACACGCACTCGCATCACATTTAAAAACCTTAATGGGGTAGCTGTCACTCCAAGGGGGTCAGGGGAGGTATAGAATTTTGCTCAAATAATGTAATTTTAAAATTAAAAATTGACGTGTTTCATAATTTACTTAAAAATCGTAAATGGACATCAGCACATTTTATAATAATAATAAATAATAATAAACTTTATTTTCCTTTTATGACAATATGATACATTATTGTATAGGAATAGTAGGTCTTAATATCTAAAAGAAAGAAGAAGAAGAAGAAGAAAAAAAAAGAAGTAAATCACAGAGCACTTTACATATTAAAATATTCTTCTAGTTTGTAAAAGGTTTTGCTAATTAAAAATATTTTAAGTTTCTTTCTAAATAGTTCAAGTTTATTGCAATGTTTTATTTCCACAGGGAGGTGATTAAAAACCCTAGGTCCTAGACAACTGGGTGAATTCACAGAGATATTTAATTTACTGAAGGGCACATAAAGATCGTGTTTTTGCCTGGTATTTAGTGTATGTCCAGTAGTTTCTACAATCTAAAACCTCTGAAAAGCCAGTTGTGTGACAATTGTTCATCCAGTGGTCGAGCAATATGCAATGTTCAATATATATATGTAAAATTCTTCTTCTTTTTAAATTAAATATTACAATACTGATATTATTAATAATTATAAAAAAATACGACTAGATGAACATTTTTCTTGAAAACTCTATACCTTCTTAGTTAACCATTAAAGGCTCTAAGTGTCCTCCAGCGTTATTGATCAATTAACCATAAACGTCCAATCACCTCTGCAGGCAATAAAAGTCGAATATGACTCTCTTTTAATGAAAGCACTCCATATAGTATGTCTTGAAGTAAAACTTCTAATAAAGGTCTCCCACCCTCCGAATTGATTCGGGGGAAAGTCCTGAAACGACCACGAGACGGGGAAATTCGGAGAGCTCGGAATTCTAATGGTTTCAGCTTGACCGCGCTGCGGTAAGACGGTGCCCTATAAATCTTTCTAATTTTCCATAACTGCACCGAGGGTTGCATGATATTTCCATTTAGACGTCTCGAGGAACTGATTGTAAGAAAATGGAAAAACATTTGTTCTATTAAGTGGACCCTTAGAATACATGAATAAAAAGTGAAAAAACTTTAGAAACAATATCAAAATTGTGAAAGTTGTGTATGTGTGCCGCCAAAACTATACATTAGCCATTTTTTATGCATAATAATAGTAATTTTACTAATACGAAAATTCAGTTCAGATAGTTAACACTGAAACAATAAACAATTTAAACAAAAGCAAGTTCAACAATAGTTAACAGTTTGTAACAGAGATGACGACAAAAAAAAAATAATAGTCTTTAGATCAACATCGAAAAAACACTAGTGAACGACATAATATAATAATAATAATAATAATAATAATCTTATTCACCACTGAGATACAGAAATGTACATATAGCAAGTCAGTATTGTAGGATAATATAAAATAAACAATTAAATAGATAAACAAAACTATGTAATGACTATTCAAATTGTATAAAATAAAACAAGTAAGTAAAGAACATAACACTAATTATAACATAGACAATCAATTTTGAGATTATCCAAACATCCCTAATTTTACCTATTAAAATTCTCATTTGTACTATAATAACCACCTTCTAAAAGCAAGTCTTTTACTGCGTTTCTATAGCTATTATACTGTGAACTCATTCTGATTTCTTGTGGTAGGTTATTAAATAATACTATACAATTGTAAGGTGGAGTGTTCAAATGTTGTCTTCAAGTGATTTGGTATGCTAAACAAATTACCATGCCTTGTGTTATATGGATGATACTGATTTCTTCTGACAAAGAGATCTTTTTATACATAACAGAGGCACTTAAACATAAAAGTGCATGGTGCCGTGAGGACTTTTTTTTTGTTTTTGTAAGTTACTCTGCAACTCTCATTATAACCCATATTAAATATTATCCTTATGATCCTCTTTTGACAGATAAAGACTCCCTATTTTTAGCACTTCCCCAGCGTAATATGTTGTAGGATATATGTGTATAAGCTAGTGCATAGTAAATGTTTTTTTTTTATCTATCTATTTAACGTCGGCCTACTTCCGCTACCAGATCCTATCACGGACGACAGGAGACGAGCTACCTCCAACATGGAAATTTTGCCGAACCTCTTCTCGTAAGAAGAGTAGGGATCTTTTACTTGCCTAACATTTAATAAACAAGGGACCGCCTGCTTTACATCCCCTCCGAAGGATGGTATATCCACTACGTAATCCTCGTCTCGAAATTACATAGCTTCCGCGTATACATTGATATACAAGCCGCTAGAAGGTGGGACGAGAACACTGTGTTTCCCAAAATGGGTGGGGGCTCGCCCCTAGTAAATGTTTAAAAGTCCGGATTCACTTAGGGTACTTTTCAGTTGCAAAATGGCGAAATAGGCTTTATTCAATTGGTTACAGACATGTTCAATATGTAGATCCCATGACAATTTACTATCTAGATGAGTGCCGAGCAATTTAGTGTTGCTCGATAAGCTAATATCTTCAATAAATTGCATATTATACGGCAACGGTCTCTGTAAATAGAAATTAATGAACACAGTTTTTTTTTATTATTAAATTACCAGTTTATCTCTTTGGGACCATGAACTAACTTCTTCCAATGTAAGATTAACTAATTCCTGTATTTTCTCAGGTGTTTCTGCTGATGCGGTACCGTAAGGTCGTCAGCAAACATGTTAGATGACCTTTGGTGAGATAGTTAGGAAGATCGTTCACACAACAAAAATAATAGGGGCCCAAGAACAGAGCCTTGGGGTACCCATCGTGTGACTCTGACTCCATCCCACTTAATCTTATTTTAAAGGTTCTGCCTTCCATATATAGCTTAATATCCATGACAGGATGTTTCCCCTCAAACCAATATGATACATTTTTTGTTTTAATATGTTCTTGTCAACGGAATTAAATGCCTTCGATAGGTCGAATAGTAACGCCACGACGTACTGACTCTTGTCCAAGTTTGTGTAGACATATTCTAACAAATGAGACGAGGCCGTTTCTGTGGATTTATTTCATCTAAAACCGTGTTGGGAAACGGTAAGTATATTATTTTTTTCAATGAAAGACAGTAGCCTGTTCTAAATATCCTTTCAAATATTTTAGAAGAGACACGTAACATAGAGATTTGCCTATAATTTTCTATAGTAGGTGCTTTTTTATAAACTGGTATTGCAATTGCTTGCTTGAGTATGTTGGGAAAATGTCCTTCATTTACAGACCTATTAAATAAATGAACTAGATGATCAATTACGTTGTCTTTAATACTTTTTAAAACACATGTTGTTAGCCCATCAAAGGAAATGGATTTTTTGTTTTTCAATTTTATGATCGCCACATTGACCTCATCCGCAGTTATAGGTGCGAAATATATTGTATGCTCCCTATATGTCGAGTTAAGACACAGCAAAGATAAATTTGAATCGAAGTGTTCAGCTATTTTATTTTTTGTATCATCAGCAAAGTGCTGTGCAAATATATTTACTATTTTGTTTTTGTCACAGTTTGTTCATTATTATATTTTAGAACAATATTTTTATCATTATGTTGATTTCGTCTTAGCTTATCATTGACAATTTTCCAGGTTTCCTTTGATTTGTTAGATGCATTGCATATTTTATTTTTGTAAAAGTTTTGCTTCACTGACTTAATTCTTGTTATTTTTGTATTTCATTTTTTCCGAATTGAATAGGGTTTTGACGTCATTGCTTTGAATGTTAGTCATTAGCCAATATAGATTTTTTATATACCTAATTGCTCTGGAGTATTAACTCATCTGTTAGCTATTCTTTTTTGTAGTTTTGTCTTCTATTACTATGTATGGTAATTTTCTTTATTGGTCATCAAAACACCATACAACCGTGTCGATGAAAAAATTAAAAGAGGCATCTACGTTAAGTTCCTGCATTTCATCCCAGTTTACTTAATTAATTTCAAGATTGAAATTTGCCATATTTTCAGCATGTATACATATCCTATTAAAAATTATTTCAGAACTGTTGTTGTTAAATGTAATTTCATTCATTTCAATACTTAGAACATGTCCAAGGTGATATAATTCACATTTTGATACATTTGTTGACAGATTAGTAACCATATAATCAATACATGGGAGGTTTGTCTGATTAAGACTATTAGTAAATATTCGAGTGGCATTAGAAGAAGTTAGATTTAGTTCAAGAGAGTTAAATACATCGTGTAACATGTTGGTGTTAAGACATTTTTTCATCGAGTCTATGTTAAAACCGCCACATAATACAATATTCCTAGACATTTCTTAAGCAATTTTTAATACATGTGTTAGATTCATAATAAACACGGCTATATCCCTATTTGGTGGCCTATATGCATCTATGACACATTATAAATGTTACAATTTACCGCACATATTTCAATATGACTTTCGACTAAGAGCTGTTTTATTGAAATAGTTTCATTACTTTTGATATTGGCATTTACCATTATTAGAGATCCACCATGTATATGATTAATTCGAGAAAACCACCTTATTATGTTATAATTTGGTATTTATAAAAAACCGAATCCAATTATAAACAAAAAAAGGAACCCAAGTACGTCTTTTTAAACAATTCGTCTCCTGACCATGATAATTTAAGAGTTGCTGTAATAAAATATATTCATGCGTACATTTGTAACCAATAAAATATATCATAAATTTGGTTTTTATATTCAACATTATACCAAATTCATGGAACAATTCGATTGTAATATCCGTTTATAAATCTGGCAGCTCACAACAAGTGAATCATTATAGGCCCATCTCTTCAATTAGCAATTTACCTAGAATTTTTTAAAACATTTTGAGAGAGAGATTAACAGCTTTCCGCTTTTGAAATCTGTAATGAATTAAATCTACGTGTAGGTCTTTCAACTATGAATCAGTTTTAGATCTGGATCCTGGATTTGTATTAACGAAATCAAAATGTATTTTCCCTTCATATAATAGAATACCACAACTTGTATTTTTAAGCATAGTAGATCGATGATCCAACTATACAAAAGCCTACACGGATGGATCTAAAAGAAAAGACCACGTTTTCTGTGATATTTACATACGTGAATGAGATACTAAGAAATCTTATTCTCTAAATACTAACTTTTTCATATTTTCAGCCGAAGCTGTAGCTGTAGCTATATGGACTTGTCTTGAATCTTTTGATAAAGAATCTAGCTGAAAAGATACTGATTATCTCAGACTCGGCATCAGTTTTATCGGCCAATGATAACTTCCCAAAACAAGAACATAATAATATTTTACTTCCACATCCAGTGGAAGTATAGTAACCACAAAAAATTTTTAAAAATTTTTAGTGTTCAAATAGACTTAGAATGTCATGAAACGTCGAGATTTTAAGTTTGAGCGAAAACAAAATTTCTGTCTGTCTGTCTAATTTTTTTTTGTGCGCACGTTTACTCAGGAATCGTTTGAGATATTGACTTGAAATTTGGTACACATATGTACTTTAACGAGATATAGAACTAGATTATATTTTCATCTTGTTCCGTCGAAGGATTGGGGGATAAATTGGGGTAAATAGGTAAATCAAGTAGGTAAGAGTCCATAAAATTGGTATTTAGTATATATAAGAGAAGCTAAGGTCTCAAAAAAAAATTTTAACATTAGCCACCCCCATTACCACCCCCACCCCATTATTAAAGGGGATGAAAAAAAATTGTGATTTAGTGTGTGTACAAGAACCAGAAATCTCAAAATATTTTTTTACTTCATCCACCCCCACTACCACCCCCTATCGCCACCCCCGTCTCACTACCGATATGGGGTATCGGTTTATGGGTTTTTGGGTAGAGGATTTCAAATATTATATTATTAAAGTTCCATAAATAATTATTTCCACATTCAAAATTTTTTCGTTGTTGTGTGACTTGGATAGAAAATCTGGATGTGGAAGTAGTGATTCCTTGGGCAGCGGTTTCTATTATTCAATTTATTAAGCAACTTCAAGTATTAAGAAGCACAAGTATAAACGTCACTTTCATTTGGGTTAAAAGTCACTGCGGCATACAAGGAAGTGAGGTTGTTGCCAATATTATAAAACTTCGAGGAATCGAATAGGTTACTAGTTATTGGAGTGAACAAAAACGATGCAGACAACACCGCCAAGAAACATCTTAGGGTAAAATGGAATATACACTGGAAAAATTATGGCAATGTGAAAAACACTCACTACTTTAACATACATCAAAATATGTTAGAAAGGGACTGGTTTAGTAAGCTAAACTTTAGTAGGAAATTGACAACTATTATTAGAATGAGATTCCCCATCCACTTACATAAAATTGGTTTTATTGAAAACTCCTCATGCCAATGTACGTATGCCGGATATAACGTATTGCTCTATTTATATTGTGTCGGATACTATAATTAAGGTTTTGGCAAACCATAACGCAATATCCTATACAAAACTGTCCAACCTATTATAATTTTCGAAGATATACAATATTATTCAGTTATTCAGCCCATTGCCCATCATAAGGAAAACATCTGAAATTATGTAAATTGTCTCCATCTGCTTTCGACAACCTCGAAAAGACATCGGATGCACTCCACAATGATATGTTAAAATTTTGACATTTTTTTTCAAAATCAGGTTACGAGCGCCTATGTTTAAGCGCGCACGTGATTCATTTAACACTATAATTTAACAATGCTTTCTATTATTAAAAGTGTTTTACCAGCGGAACACCCTTCCATACTATGTAGTTTTTAGTCGAATAATATGAAAGTACTGAACTGTTTGCATTGTGAATATAAAATCATTTCGTCAGCATGATAGCATTTTCCTCTGCCTCACAATGAATCCATATTTTTAAATAAAAATATATAATATCAAATATAGCATCCTTCGTTATTAAAAATTTACTTAAAGCAGCAGCACAGCAAAATACGTTAAAAATTACAAAGAGCTTGATTTGTAGTCAATAGTTTTCAACAATCTGTCCTCATTAGTGTAGTGAGAAGAAAAATTCCTGGCCGTTGATCTAAATCGATTGACCGCACTTAATGCTGTAAGAAGGAAGTGAAGGGATCTAAGGGTGAGGGTGATGTCGTGCCGTTACATAACACTTACGTTGGGGGGGTGTTCGTTGTTACCAGTGATATAAAGTAACTCTTGCAAAGACACTTATGCCTACAACACTAAATCTTACTGCTGTTAATTCAATAAAGGTGTTTAAATTTAATTGCAAAGCTAACACAATTTTGTATTAAAATCGCGATTAAACTAAGCGAGCAGAAGGGAAAAAATTGTAAGATAGATTATCTCTGGGAAATCATTAAGTATGTTAATATTAAAACAATATTCAGAAATCGGTTGTTGCAGTTGTTTTTGGATGGCAAACTAGCAATAAAACAGATTAAGGCGCGATATGTCTTTTCACTTGTTTCCACTTCCACAAGAGAGAGCGCAGTAGGGGTATATTCAATGGCTGATACTTATGAGTTGAAATAAATAAGGATATATTTCTTGTGTTACTTATATTTTATTTCCCAGTTCGCCATCCTAAAGCGACTGAACTTCAATATACCCATTACTCTAACATTGCCAGTATTGGAACCGGAGATTTAATCCAATCAAATAAAATAAAATTTATTTTAAATCAGTAGTTACAGTTATGCGCCTGAATCAGATCCCCGGGGCCTTGTCTTTCGGTAAAGTCCGGACGATGCCCGCGACTTCCGAGGGCTTGGTCATAACTTTTAAAAATTCTTGTCTAGTCAATTGGATGTCATGACCAATTAGTTCGTTAACGTCGTTTTCGATGCGGTCGTGTCCCGGATCGTTTGGTATTTGTGCGTTGTGTATGTCATGTCCGCAAAATGGTTCGCTAAGTCTTCCGCTTTCTGGGCGTCTGTCATAGCCGTCCATCCGTTGCCATTGGTCAGTGCGGGTATGCTATAGTCACTACCGTGCTAGTTATAAGAAAATATATATGAAAAAAAAAACGCAATGTCGCAAAATCGCGTAAATTCATGATAAATAACAATACAAAACAACTCTGTATTAATAGGAAGCTTAAAAGCGTAAAAGAAAATAAAACCTCTGACGAAGCGTTTTTATTACTGTTTAATTTGAAATACAGCGCCGATTGTAATAAGGAATTCGTTTGACATGAATATGAGCATACGCCATGCGCTTAGTTTCGATTTCTTTCTCTCTCTCTCTCTCTCTCCCTCTGGCATTACATGTGGGTCTTAACCTCCTTTAGGACTTCATTCCAGCTGTCCCTTTTCAACGCACGCCTTCTCAACGCTCTTCAGGTGGGTATCTATGTTGTCCATAAATCTTATTCTGGGTCTTCCTCTTCTGCGTTGACCTACTGGTTTGCCGAACACTGTTTTTAATCTCAACGTTCAAGTTTTATTGTCTCCACGATTTTGGAGACCTTAAACAGTCTATGCAAATCGAAGTTGTATCTTCTTCTCCACAACCCGTTTTCGTGTACCGTTCCATAGATTTTCCTCAATACTTTTCGTTCAAAGCATCCCAGGATATCTTCGTTGTTCTTAGTGATGACCCATGTTTCTGAGGCGTATGTTCTTATGAGTGTTTTATAAAATTTACTCTTCGTGCTTCGCCATATATTTTGCGAGCTAAGCTGTGATCTAGTCCGAAGTAACATCGGTTAGCCCTAGGACCCTTCTGTATTACAGTGAATGTGTGAGCATTTGTCGTGAGAGGAGAGAGGTCACATCACGTTCCCTTCCCAGAGGATCATGTCCAATAAATCCATCAAAATGACGCACTTTTTCTATGATGTGCATGCAATACTTTAAAATTGTGTGTGATGCATTGCGTTGTCTCTCTCTCTCTCTCATTGGCTCTACGGTAGTCGCCAGCATATGCTTGGTTTTATTTATGTTAATCACAGGTCTACAAAAAGAAAAAGGTCTTGTCCTAAGGTTCTGATCCAACTTTTCTGAAGTATTTTGAAGCGCTGAAGCCAATTTTGGCCAAAAAATGTCTATTGTTTCAGTTTCCCTCTACCAGCCCCTTTTATCCCCTAAAAAAAGGCAAAAAAAAACGGTCCTGCTTATCCTAAGATTCTGATCTGACGCGCTGAAGCCTACCACCCATCATCCCCTAAAAATCTGGCACGAAATTTTTGTCCAGAATTGGCTTCAGCGTGTTAAAATACTTCAGAAAAGTTAGAACAGAACCTTAGGACAAGAACTTCTTTTTTGTAGACCTGTGTCATCAGTCCCATTTTTCTTGCTGCATAAGCACTGAAATAATTCAGTGCTGTGTACAGAGCCGTAGATAAGGTGGGGGTAGGAGGGGGTGGCACCCATTTTTTTGCCAGTTAGATTGAGGGAGAGTTAGAGTTGTGAACTTTCAGTTGGACTTAAAATTACCGTTGTCATTGCCCAATGTTCCTATATTCCATATTTAATATTTATGAAAGAAAGTCTTTATTCTGTGTTCGACAATAATTAGTCGGAAATAATCGGAAATACAAGCTATACTCGCACCACATAATCTCACATGTCTACAATTAAACTGTTGCAGTCGATCGAACTAAACGTAACTGACGTGATAAGCATTATGAAAAGTACAGTAATTTCTTTGGTAAATACCGCAGCCAAAGTTTTCGCAGTAAAATTAAATATTAACCCTGATGAAGATTTTAGGAAACACCATAGACGTCGTGTGGCTCCTAAACGACTAGATATGAATGCGGAAAATCAAGCCCATTTAACTATGCACCAATTCTATAGAGGAGAATTTAAAGAGGTGTTAAATTGCTTAATAAATTTTTTTTAATTCTCATATTAATGTTTGTGAAGAAAGTTTAAAACCTCTTTTTGAACTTTTTAAAATTCTATTAGCTAAAGATATAAACACTCAAATTTAAAGCGTCTTGTGGATATGTATACTTGTGATGGTAATACGCCTGATGTATTTGCTCTAGAAAGTGACCTAGGGTGCTTTTTAGCAAGTGTGGAGAAGCAACGTCCATGAAAGAAATAGTTCAAAAGTCAGTTGAGTTTAAGCAAATATTGAAACTTGCATTTCGTCTATGTCAGTTTGTGGTAACTGCTGGTTTCTCTACAGCCACAAATGAACGAAAATTCAGTTTACTAAAATTTGTGAAAAGTCATACAAGATCTACAATGGACGATTCAAGAATGGATTCAATTATGCTATTGTATTCCTAGAAAGACTTAACCGACAATATTAATTTATTAAAACTAGTTCAGTTGTGGGCATCAATGAAACGCAAAGCAATACGTGTGTTACCAAGTCCTAATTAATAAAGTATAAAGTTTGAAAACTTTTAATTAGAGTTGGGATTTTTTTAACAGCCACCCACACTAACCCAAAAGGTGCGCTACGACACTGGCTCTGTACGCTTCTGTTATTGCTGTCTCGGTAATACCAATGATATCTATATGATCCGCATAGATTAAAATCTGGTGGACTTGTTAAATAATGAATCGCTAATTGATATACGGAATGTACATATCTCAAATCAGTTTAAGAGAAGTTTTTGAGAAGAACAGAAAAGAACATCGTCCAAATACCCGCAAAAACAACAAGACGAAAACGGCGACATAAAACATCAACACCATTAGGAGGAGGAAAGCCAATTAAAAAAAGGATAGAAATGTACGCAATGAAGTATTGAGGACATACCCCCTTGGGGACCCAACACATCTACTGAAGAAAGCGCTAGCACCGAACACATCAACAAACTAAAAATAGGGAGACCATGCTACAGCGGAGGACAACAACTGAGAGGATCGGGATAAATGAGCACCACAAAGAAATCGCAACAATATATGGTCTAACACAATCGGAAATCGAGGAATCAGAAGAAAAAGAAGATTCGAAGAAGCAGAAACACAAAAAGGGGAGCATAAACACTCCATATTATGACACTACGCGGCAACATTTTTCACAAGAAGACTCAGAAGAGGCAGAAGTCCAGAACCAAAAACACAAAAAGGGAGCTTTAACGCTCCCCCACGACACAATGCGGTAACGCATCTCAAATATCTACACCTCCCATCCCACATTCATTTACCATGCGCCATGTGGCTCTCACTGCTAGTGTAGAAGAACGCACTACCGGGCGTCAAAATGACGCGATACCAATTTATTTATCAGGGGGGCCAGTCGCGTATTACCCCGTTCTTCTACCTCCCAGGCGGGTTCGAGATAAGATGCACTTCGATGGCCGGATAATGGACCAAGGCTGCACTACCACAGGTCGGTAATGACGCTCGCTCTGGACATGAATTCCCTCGTTAGAGGTTTAGGCACCTTTTAATTTTCTGGATTTTTGCATAAAAAAATCCCAACCGAAGAATTTCTCTGCGGAGGGATTAATTTTGGTACGTGGTATCCACGTTTTTATCTGTTAATAATGGACTCTATTTCTCAAAAAACGCATAAAAAAATCCCTATCGAACCTCCGTAAGGCAACCAGAAGATCAAGTGTTAATGTGAATTAACTCGACACATCCGGTTTTCGATACGAAAGTTCCAGGGATTATAGACCGTCAACAGGCCTCAAGATCAATTAAGAAACAATAGTTCAAAGAATCCGTTTATTTAACAGAAATGGTTATACAAAATTCTCAAGATAAGAATCGTGCCTTCCCCAATCAAGGTAATGGCTTTCAGACCATACAAGCGAGAGTGTTTACGCTAACGATCGATTAGGTAGAAAGGATTCATGCATACCTTCTCAGAATCAAAATGCGAGCTTTTTAGAGAAGTCTGAGACTATTTGTAATTCATAATTACGGCTGACTGATATTAACTTAAAAAAGTTTTACTAAATGAATTTAGTTTCGCTAGAAACTACTTAGCTTTAAAGTTCTTGTATCGTGGCGGTTCACGTACTCAAACACATTCGTGAGGACTTAAAACTGCATAAGTTTAATGGCGTCCAATCAGTCCACAATTTACTTGCTCCTATGCAGTTGTTCAATATTATCGATATGGCAGCAACCCACCTTCGAGCGACTTTTAGGCAAAATTGAATTTTTGGTTTTTTATGCACAAGGCGTTTTCCTCTATAACTTTGTCGTTTGGAAAGCCCTGCTATTGGCTTTCTTACCATCGCTTTGTCTGGACCACTCAACGCACTCGACCAGATTGCGAGCCGCTGAGTTAATCCAAACTTTTTCTGTGCGAGAAACCGGCCTTGTGCATGTGCATTGATTTTTATCAATTTTTTTGCTTATCGGCACTACGCCGGCTTTGTCAAAATCGTCTATTTTGCCTTTTGGATGCATCGCTAAAATTTTATGCTCATACTTTAGAACGGGGCATTCAATGACCGTACCTCAAAGATCAATGTCTTTGGTAGAGGAATAAAAAATAAAAAATATTTGAAAGTATCTTTTCGTGGTACTTTTTAAACTGACTTTGTGGTACTTTTGAAAAATCTATTTTAAGCCCAATTTTGGCGTACTTTTGAAAAATCAATTTTCAAGCCAAATTTCAACGCAGTTTTGAAAAATTAATCTGCGAGTGAAATTTTGGCTTACTTTTGATAAATCGATTCTAAAGCCAAATTTCGACGCAGTTTTGAAAAATTAGTCTGCAAGTGAAATTTTGGCGTACTTTCGATAAATCGATTCTTGAGCCAAATTTCGACGCTCTTTCAAAAATATTATTTTTCAAAGTCCAATTTGTGGTACTTATGAAAAAATATATTATTCATAAATCTTTGTCATTATATACTTTCGCTCTCATATCCTGAACCAAAAACATATTTTTCTAAGAGAAAATTCGGTGTTTCCTCGAATTTTCACCTGGTCATTTTTAACGCCTTATAGAACCCAAAACGATCCTTATGGACTGATCTGTGCATCTGCAGACTCTTAAAAATGTCCTTAAATGAAATTTTTGCCTAAGTCGAATTTTGATTCTATCTTCAACGTAGGACAATTTTGGAGAGTTCTGCAACACTAGCAACAAGCATGACCTTAATCCAACCCAGTGTGCACGTAGCAGGCCCAGCTGGTAAATCAATCAATCAACATGAGTTGGGACGAGGAATATAAATTATTCAATATAAATAGGGAATAACATATGTATTTAGTTATTATCATAGAAGTATTAGGATTAGAAAGTCAAAATCGGTGTTTGTTTTGGGTGTTTTATGTATCTGTTTATTTTACTTCATTTTACTTTAAAAATGTCAAATATATGATAAAGAATATATCAGCAATATTTAAAAAATTTATAACAATCGAAGTCGCAATTGAAAATGTAACGCTGTTTTCCATTACATAATGAGCTTCCCACCCGTACACCCCAATAAATTCACGAGAGTGGACACTAAACAATCGAACGGAGTAACTCTAGCACCAATGATGAAAAGCTCTTGTGCTCGGACGCTGGAAATAATTCACTTTTAATAGCCTGAAGTACGATTACAGACGCGATTGAATATTGGCAATTGTTTAATACTGTTGTTAGTGCCAATTTAAACTAGATTTATTGATTTTACCATATAGCTTATTAGCACATGCCGCTCTGTACGGCACCCTTCACTTTATAGTATATGAATATTAACAGAAATGCTAATATCGCATGCGGAATTTGAGGGAGATTGAATTTATATTCTGTACGAGTTAATTATACTTAAAGGAGATTTACAGTAGCTGCTTTAGCTGGTAATCGTATCAAGGTGGTGATTTGTTTTCTTTTCATAAAAGGCAGAAACTAGGTGTGTGTGCATGTTTTGATAGTAAATGTGACAGTGAATAGTTTTAAAAATAGAAGCTTTACTTAAAATAATGTGCTCGTGTTTTTTCTTTCAGTTTGTGGAATGACAATTTTTATTTTACATGTACTTAGTTTAGGGAATATGCTGGTTTTCCAGACAATTCTTCTAGATAAGGCTATATAAGTGTTAGAATTAAATAATAATAATAATAATAATAATAATAATAATAATAATAATAATAATAATAATAAGTCGTCACAGCAAACTGATAGCAGAATATTTTAGAACATATCACAACTAAAGAAGGAAAAATAATCCGATGCGATTTTCTGGGAAGAGATGGGGTGAATTTTTAGGGGTGAAAGAAGGTTTTTTGCGATTTCTGGCTAAACTACGCATCCTATCGAAAAAAGTTAAATATAAAAGTTGTAGGTAATAAATAGATCTACAACTTCTGTAGGAGGCAATTTTATACTATCCTCAAAATTTTTCGAGAATTACGCAAAAAACCGTTTTTTCAGTTTTTTATTTTTTTCTTCCGCAAAAATAATTCGATTTAGCTTAATCTTGGTGAAAGTATGTATACCTTTTGATGTCCCACATAAGCACTATTTTTTTGGAACAAAATATTTTACGGTTGTTGTTTAACTCAATTAAAAAAAAAAGTGAAATTTTCAACTGCGATTCCTCATAAAAGTACTTGTCCGACGGAGTTTGGACAGGGCTCATTTTTTTTGTTTTTACTTCTACTTAGAATAAATAAAAAAATTAATATAAAATGTAACACATGTAAAATTTTTATAAGTAAATTTATCCTTTTTATTGTGTATAATTATTATATATTCTCCTGTAAATGGGTTCTCTGTTGGGCAATAAAGCTATTATTATCACAAGAATTTCAAAGAGCAGGATTCACATGTAAACAGGCAGCAGAAGACGCAGACACTCTCATAATAAACACAGCAATTGAAGTCGCCGCAGATGATGATGAAACTGCGAGCAAGATATTGATCTGCTTGTGCTTTTGAATCAGTTGAATGACAGGAATTTGGAAATATTCTTTCACAAACCATCCACAAGTAACACTCATGATTCTTTTTATATTTCCAGTGGCTTTAATGATCAATCAAAACGCAAATATTTGGCATTTGTGCATTGTTTTACTGGCTGTGACACTACCTCAGGTTTTGCAGGAAAAGGAAAAATTACAACAATACCCTACAAAATAAAAAATAAAATTTGCTAGCTTAGCTGATATCTTTTACCAAAAAGATGGTGGTAAGGAGTTGATAGCTGATAACAGCAATAAATTAATGGTATGGATTGGGGCAGGAAAAGATCAGCGGGAGGAATCATGCAGCCAAATATCACTTAGGATAAATTGATACCAGATCGCCTCCTTAAATCAATTTGTTGCAGCTGCGAAAGGGGCTGTTCTTCTGCAAAATGCAGCTGTAGAAAACATGGTCTCATGTTAAAATTGTTACAATTTAGAAAATTGTTTAAATGCGGAAATTCAACGATTTTCAATTGATGACAGTGACTCAGAAGAAATGGAAATGGAGCCAAGTATATACAGTGTGTCCCAGGATAGATGTAACAAAAATTTTGGAATTTTGGAATGGTATTTGGGGATTGAGTCCTGCTTGTTGTAAAACTAAATTATACCAAAAATGACTTGATTTGGTGTTCTACAGGGTGTTTTATAAGCAAAGTTGTAAAAATCACCACTAATAAAGTACCTTTATTTTTCAAAATATGAAAAAATTCCACTAAGAAAAGTTATTTAGAATGCAATTTTATACCTCTATACTAAATTTCAGGAATATAAAATTATTTTTTTGAAACTTCCCATTTTTTCAATAAATTAGTATTTTATTTTGAACCATTCAATTAAAACTGTAGGCTATGAGAAAAGCAGTGGATACACATTTATCATTTATTTTTGACATATCTATCAAACGTAGTCAATATTATCCTTAATTTCTGTTTAAAATTAACGAACCAAGATGGTCGAAAAGAGATTAATACTCCAGTCAAATAGGGAACATTTTAGGGAAATAACTGACAAAAATCTTGAAGCTTGAGATGTTAATTAAGGTGTGCAATTAAACGTACTAAAAGTCATTAATTAAATCTATTGAGCTCGAGCCGCGATCTTGAGAAAATGGTGATCCGATTAGGTTTATTGTTTATCCTCGCTAACCATTAGCGATATCGGAATTATGTTTATATTAAAAATATATGTTCTACGTTTTATGACAATATCTGTATTTTCTGTCTTTGGTACAATTATTCTGTTGTAGTCCAGTCAATGAAAGAGTTGTAGAGAACATTTTGGAGGGGAGAAATTTTCTCTTCAGGAATGTGGTGGGGGTAGTCAGGAGGTAAACATACTAAAAGTCCCCGCCCCTAGCCCCGCCGCTTCAGTAGGAGAGGGGGGTGGAAAGGTTCCTTTTTTCGATTCTTCGCTTATAACTCGGAAACGATGCGTCGTACGAAAAAAGGTAATCTATGCAAAATTAAACGTAATTAAATTTCACACCAGAATATTTATATTCATTTTCTTCCTATGTGTTATATTTTATGAGATATTCGCCAGCGAAAATTGATAATTAATAAAAAAAATTAATTGTGTACCTTGAATATTTCTATCAAAGCGGTTTACCGTGGTCTGCTAATAAATCACAGCCACAAAACAATCTTTATTTTACAACACTCGACGTATTTACTAACGTAATATTTTGTCGAAGTCTGGACATTTCCTTAAATATATAGTGTGACTCACTTAAAATGAAGATACCCTTATAACTTTTTCATTTTGTTTTCGATTTGAATCAAATTTTACTCAAGTATAGAACAAATTAGGATCTACTTATGACCAGAGAATCATTCACCTGCTATAAAGGCGAAGCTACCTGCGGTACCAAAATATGAGGAAAAAGATTAAAAATCATATTGATTTTTAATCTTACGAACGATGAATTTTACGTAGCCACCACAAATTGCGGAAGCTGAGGACCCCCTTTGCCAGATGAGTTTATGTATGAAATATCCCCCATCAATAATCAAATCAAATTTTGGTGTATGTACGTTTGTGGCGCCGATTGGATGCATTTTTTAGAATTTCTAACATTCAAAGTGTTTTATTTTTTTCAGCATATTTTGGTACCGCAGGTGGCTTTGCCTTTATAGCAGGTGAATGATTTTCTGGTCATAAGTAGATACTAATTTGTTCTATACTTAAGTAAAATTTGATTCAAATCGGAAACAAAATGAAAAAGTTATAAGTGTATCTTCATTTTAAGTGAGTCACACTGTATATTTAAGGAAATGTCTAGACTTCGCCAAAATATTACGTTACTAAATACGTCGAGTGTTGTAAAATAAAGATTGTTTTGTGACTGTGATTTATTAGCAGACCACGGTAAACCGCTTTGATAGAAATATTCAAGGTACACAATTGATTTTCTTTTATTAATTATCGATTTTCGCTGGCGAATATCTCGTAAAATATAACACATAGGAAGAAAATGAGTATAAACATTCTTGTGGGAAATTTAATTACGTTTAATTTTGCACTGATTACCCTTTCCCATACGACGCATCGTTTCCGAGTTATAAGCGAAGAATCGAAAAAAGGAACCTTTCCACCCCCCTCCCCCCTGAAGCGGGGGGCTAGGGGCGGTGACTTTTAGTATGTTTACCTCCTGACTACCCCCAACACATCCCTGAAGAGAAAAATTCTCCCCTCCAAAATGTTCTCTACAATCCCTTTTTTGGGCATTCATTGATTGGACTATTGATATTTTGTTGTTATCTTGTTAGTACGTTTATTTTGATGTGCGACTTTGTTACTACAGCTATTGTTGCTGTTATGTTGCTGTATTACTAATCTTTAATAAATGAAAGGAATGAAATAGATTCTTGATTCTTGATTCAGTGTCTTCTAACACTTATTTTTTTATTAATTTTACCCCCTCCATACAAAGTGGTCATTTAAACATAATAATTATTGCTGAAAAAAAAAGTAAATGCATAATTTAATAGCGGAAGCATTTTTTGCGCGTATTCTTCGTCAATATTTTCTAAAGTCTCATATTGAATTATTTAGTGAAAATTATTTCGAAGGCGGCAAAAGTGTGGCAAAAAAATTAATGAAGACATTTTGTTCAGTTTTTTTATGTACTTTTCGAATTCAATATTGAAATTAAAAAAAACACATATTTGATATGGTTTTCTAGAGGAGCAATAAAAACATTTTTTTTCCAAGTCAGGTTGTGGGTTGTCGGGTATGTGGTACAAGTACTTATTTATGATCACTAGTGTAATATATGTGCCAAATATGAACTTATTATTCCGTTCCTTTGCAAAGTAACAACTAAAAGAAATTTTGGCAAAAATACATAAAACACCCTGTATACAACAAGGGTCAAAACTAGCTTTTTCTACAGATAATATTGATTAGCCCCAATATTCTCTATCTGCCATTAAAGCATGTCCGTTTCCATGTGAAACAACCTGTATATATGAGATTTTTTATGATTTTGAGCCATCTTTTGAGGTTAGAAAAAAAATGCAATTTGCTAGAACAATTCTGAGTCTTATTCGTATTATACGGTTCAAAGTACATAGTGTTATCTTACATCAGATATTTTTTTAAATATTCGTTACCTTACTACCATTTTTACAATTAAGATTTTTGATGATTTTGAGAAATTTTTTGAGGTTAAAAAAATGTCATATCCGTATTATACATTAGTAATAAGTACTACTACATGACTGGATTGTACAGAAGTTTCAAGGCTTTGGTCGGGGACCGATGTTTCTGGCCCACTATCGGGGGTGTCGTTAGGTTATTTTTAGGGGGGGGGATGTTAATAATTCCCAACTCTCATTACAGTAATTTTCAAAATTGACGAGGGCGAAGGGTCAAATTTTTTTCGAATTCTCCCAACTTAAAGCTTGAATATTTCCCAACTCGAACCACAATAAAAAAAATTCCTTCGAAAATAGAAATTGATAAGCGAGAGGAGGATGAAATTTTTCCGAATTTTCACTACTTGAAGCTTGAATTTCCCAACTCGACGACGATATTGGGAAGGGGGAGCCCCCCCCCCTATAGCGACATCCCTGCCACTGTGAGCTAATTCAGTTTTAGAAATGTCCTCAAAAAATTAGTACAACATTACAATATTTTTCAAGATCAAACCAATATGCTCCACTTTTGCAACTCACTAGGTTACAAGATTAACCACGTTTCCATTACCGGAACTATTAACTGAATATGAATAAATGCATAAATGTATTGATTAAAATATCAACCATTGTGTGGCGTTATTGACGAGCCATTAACCATTAAACATTATATTGTTACATAAACGTTGATAATATCTTCACAGTGCTGGCGTTCTCAAACAACAATGGCGAGATGTAATACTACACCGCCTGGTCATATTGTTCTATTCCTCTGTCAATTTAGTTGCTTCTTGTCAGTTGTAATTAACATCGTGTAATTAATTATCCATTATATGTTGGGAGAGTATTGAATATAATACGGTACATTAGTATTGTGTGGAGTTTTAATAAAAAACGACAGGGTTGGTGATGTGAGAGCTTTGTTTAATGGATCTACTGCGTTAGTTGATGTCAGTTTGTTAGTGTTATTAATATTATTTTAATGAATGTTAAGCAGGTGAAATTCATGCTAAGGCGCTTTTATTGTTTATTTTGGCTTCAACTCACCTGAAAATTGATAATTTTATTTCCATATCCACATAGTGGAGTGGAATATAGCAATGGCAAAAAAAATAATTTTTTTGTCCATAAAGATTTTAAGTTTGAGCAAAATAACTCTGTCTGTCGATCTGTCTATCTGTATTTTTTTTGTGCGCATGATTGCTCTGGAACGGTTTATTATAATAGATTTGTTCCAACACATAACATAACACAACATGACATTTACTTCCCCAAATAAAGTTTACATACAAAGTGTACATACTTTTATACATTAATGCATTGAATACACAATCAATAACCTTTACAATACCTTATTAAAAGCGGAGGGAAAGAAGAAAAATACAAGAATAAAATAGTAAACTAAATTTTCATGCCGCTGTGAATCTAGTAGAATAAAACTCCTTCATACTGTAAAAGGTGTATTTATGTATGAAATATTTTTTAAAGGAAATTAAACAATTTTGTTATGTTATGGATAAAGGCAGTTTATTAAAAATTTTGATTCCAGCGTGATTTTTTATCTTTAAAAAATTTTAATAAAATAAAAAAACAAATAGCATAGATTTGAAATGGATATCAATGAATTCAGAAAAAAAAATATATTATCTATTGAACACTATAAGCCACCCATTTCCCATTTGAAAAAAAAAATTTTAATGAAATTAAACGAAAAATTATATTTTTCCCTTAGACTTTACCTTCCGTACCAGAAATAATCAATGAGACATTGTTGATATACGGCGTCAAAATTGAATTCTCAGATTCTCACAGCACTTCAACGGAGGTATGCGTGGTGCAGGCAAGGAGGGCAACTGACTCCCCAGGCGCGGCGTGGTTTAAGAAGTTTGAGATAGTGACAATTATTTCATGTCTGTTTTGGCATACCAAATATTAGTTTAACTTCGTTTTTAAGCATATGCCAAAAAAAAGTGAGTTTTAAGTTCCACTGTGCTGTGTTATGTGTTTATTTGGCTCCCCCCTGGTTGCCCCCCCCCCCCCCCCAGAACAATTTGCGTACGCACCTGCGCAGGACACATCTGCACTGAAGACAAACTTCAAGAAAAGCCTAATAATGGAGTGAAACCCGTCAACAAGAGAGGGTTGGACCAGCGGAATGAAACACAAAATAGATGAATACTCCCTAAGAACAATGAACAAATTGAAGTATCAGAATCAGAAACGGAGGAATCAGAAGGTTCAAAAGAAGGTTTATAGAAGCAGAAAAACAAAAATAGGAACACAAACAGCAGCGACACAACGCGGCAACATATGTCACAAGAAGACCCAGAAGAGGCAGAAGTCCAGAACCAAAAATACAAAAAAGGGAGCTTAAACGCTCCCTCGCGACACAATGCGGTAACGCATCTCACAAATACCTACACCTCCCATCCCACAATACTTTACCATGCGCCATGTGACACTTGCTGTTGGCAAAAAGCATGACTCTAGTCCAACCCAGCGTGGACGTAGCAGGCCCAGCTGTATAATCCTTGGGAGTGGCAGAAATGCCTACCGCACGCTGGTAAATCAATCAATCAAGCATGAGAGTAATTGTACCCTGTATATGAACCGTTCCTAGGAACAATTATTTTTGCACCTCGTACATTGAAGGCGAAATAACAATTTTGGGACCATATCTAAAAAATACTGAAAGACAGGCGTTTCGTTTATTTCAATATTTCTATAATTAGGAAAAAAAGGCGTTAATTCATATAAAACTCCCCTGTACATATTTCGTATACTCCCAGAATTTATGATGTAGATATAAATAGTATTTTATCGCCACCGAGCTCTGAATTATAGATGAAAAGCATTCAAAGATTTGGTTACAGAAGAAAGTTGTCAGCTAAGCAAAAGGAAAATTTAATTGAACCTCGAACTTTTTCCATTTTCAAAAGTAGGATAAATTGTAAATCTCGAAACTGTCAAATCTCAGGCTGTCTGAATTTAATATGATGAATAATGAGCTGGTATAAAGGGTAAGGATCAAAACTTTTAACCGAAACTTTCAATAGAAAAGTTAAAACTTAAACAGCGGGCTTTTAGCTTGCACAAGTTGCGTTTAACTTGGTATTTCATAGTTTTCTTTATCTGTATTTGACAAGGACCACATGGGGCATAAAACAAGGCTGAGTTTTAAATTACAGACTAAAATATAGAGTCTGTTAGTGACAGCAAAACAATTTCATTCCATGTCATATGAAACTTTATGATGTTGTGATTATGTTTTCTGTTTGTTACAAGTATTTCAGCTTGATTTATATTTCCAGTAATTTTAAAGCATTTAACAATTGCCTTGTTCGCTGTTTGTATACAAAACGACACAATGTAATGGTTATCGCTGATATGATATATTGTAATGGATGCCAGGATCACTGTTACGAAAGTTGTTTGTTCTATTATTTATAGTTGTCAATGGCTGAACTTACAGAACAATAATATATAATATATATTATATAAAATATAATTTACGATCACAAGTTTGTATCTATGTAGCTTATGGGTAAAAGAAACAATTACTAAATCTAGGTTTTGCAACACAAGTTATGAACATGAAACTCATCTTTATTGTTAACATTTCTTATACTTACTTACAGATAATGATACATATATGCAATAAGCAGAAAATGAGGCTCATTTTGCATGAGTGTGAAAGTTTGCAGCCCGAGTCAAAACTGCCATTTTGTACGAGTTTCATACTATACTTTTTCTATGACAACCTACTACTCACGTTTAATATACTAATAGACATTGATACAAAGAAATATACAAATATTTTCTTTGTTGCTTTGAATACACGAAAATATTATTGACAGAAGTACTGATGACATATTCAAATACCCCGTCGCTAGTGTCATATTCTCAAAGCCGCCGTCGCTCTAGTCGTCGCCCTAGCCACAGCGGACCGCCCACCTAACACATAATGGTTCGTAATGAAACGGTTACTAGGCAACAAATGCAGTATGAATCATAACGTGTCTGGTCCGCTATGCAATATGATATTCTGTGCAAAATGTAGCTGTCTCTGATTGAATTTACGATCGTTTAATGGACATATTTCGATGTTGTCGTAGAAAAAATAATTATTAGATTGGTACTTTTAAATCTTGGTTTGACCGAAGTGTTCCTACTTGAGAATATCGAGGATTGGTTCTATCTTCGCTGGCAGATTTGAGAGTATGTTTACGGTTCCAATAATTACCTAATATTGATTGATTAAACTGTCTTATATCAATTTAAATATTAATTAATATTTAAATTTAATGTGTTAAGCTATCAAAATTTATACATATAATAAATCTGTGAAGTACAGCCACGCCTGTATATTGAAAATATTTGCAAAAAAACTGATCTGGAAAGATGTAAGATGAGTAACAGAATACATAAGCTAGTTTTTGGAATTTCTGTGTATTTGTCTGTTTGTTTGAATGCGCCTCACGCAGAAACTACTAAACCAATTTGAATAGGGTTATCACAGATAAATTTATCTAAGCTTGAAGTAACATTTAGTTTTATTTAGTCGAAATCGGCCTACTCTAAGTTTTAGGAAAGTCGGTTTAGTAGAACCGAAGATACAGCTTGATCTCTACAATAACACAGGCCCACAAAAAAAAAATCGTGAGCGAGAATTAAGATCCATCAGAATTAGACGAAAATCATGAAAAATCTTGATTTGTAATATTTCCAGGTTCGAAATGAGTAGCAAAAATTCGGGAGACATGAAAATATTATTTTTCGGACAAAATACAGTATTTTCCAATGTATTGATAGAGCCGCATGTACGTTGAGTTCACTTTGGACCACCCTATTATACAAAATTTCCGAAGATATTGCTCCCAACAGTGGTTGATAAACATGTTCATGTAGATTGATTCTGGATTGTACTTGTGTTCGCGGTGCTGAGCAGAACTGCACACGTGGAAAGAACAATGAGAAGAGGCGGGAATTATATCTAGGGATTGTATGGAACACTCAACATGTGAGATTAGACCCTCGCCGGCATCGACTTCTGATGGAACTTTTTGACGCTTACCTTCAGACGACCTTGCACTCTTGTTACAATCACCTTTTTATTTGACCATTTCAACATTTATCGGTCTGCATTTATCTCTCTATTTTCAGTGTAGTAACTTAATTCGTTTATCAAAAGGCATTCCTCTAAATTTGGAGATCAGTTATTTTTTGCTCGTTTCCTGACTCTTTTCGTGCATGTGCCTCTTGGACTGTTTCTCTCTTTAATGACCAACAAAAGTCTGCCATCATATTTATATCATTTTCCTTGATAGCATTTCTCCATTTCCTTGATATCTTGATGGATTCGCTCGCCTTGCTCTTCACTGTAGTCACCTAGATTGTCAGGAAAATAACTTAGATGCGAGTCAAGGAAATATAATTTTAAATTCATTGCTGGTAATTCTTGATCATCTCAGCTACAATGCTTTCGTAGTCATCACTTCTATGATTCCCTAGGATCTGATGGACTACTGCCTTAAAGCTTTCACTTGTGGCTTTCTCTTTTGGAGTCATCGTTGTAATGAAATCAAAATCTTTCGAATCAAAAATTCCTTCGTTAAGTTTAGCTTCCGACAACTGACTAAATGTTCAACTCAAATATTCAAAGCAGTCACTCTATTTATCAAGCGCTTTTACAAACTGCTTCATCAGGCCTAATTTTATATGCAGGATTTTCGACTGTTGACATAAAATCATGGAAGTAATTTTAAGATCACCACAAATTTGTCACTTATGTTCTTCATATTTTATTTTTTTTAATATCATCACTAGATTGGTGTGTTTTTCTTCCAACACTGTAAAATATGCTAAGGGTACAGAGGCATATTTATTTGTATTATGCAATAATACTCCTTTGAGGCTTCTCTTTGATGAGTCAATGAACATCAGCCACTCGTCTGCTTTGTATATATTTGGTTTTAACTCATTCATCAACCCGTCAATATTATTGCAATACACTAAATCTGAATCTTGGGAGAAATATTGTCGGAATGCTTTATCTCTATCTAATAATAATAATAATAATAAATGCTTTTACTGCTCCAGGCTGAAATATACAAAGAATAGGATAACAATATACGAATTAATTATGCCTGAATGCAAAAGGCAGAGTTCGCACTTGTTCAACGTGAACATCGTGTGAACACAGCTCTCTTACACTCTCGATAAAAGGAAACCTTAACACCTTTTTCCAAGATATTTTTCACTCGCAATCTGGGAGCCAATAATTCCACGGTATCTTTTGGTAGTCCAAGATCACGTACTAAGTTATTGAGTTCTGCCTGTGTAATCTCTTGTGCTTCTTTGCTTTTTCTGGCAGATGAAGCGTAATGATCATCTCCAGAGCTATTTCCATCGCTACTATCGCCTTATTCATTGTGTGCAGTTCTGCTCAGCACCATGAACACAAGTACAATCCCAAATCAATCTACATGAATATGTTTATAAACCACCGTTGGGAGCTAAGCAATATCCTTGTATAATTAATTTTGTCCAAAGTGAACTCACCGTACCTGAGGTTTTGTCAACTAATGGAATGCATTGGACAATACTGTATTTTCTCCCAAAAATGATATTTCCAAATTTTTTCTATTCATTTCGAACCTGGAAATATCACAAATCCCGAGTTTTCACGATTTTCGTCCAATTTTTACCTCTAGTTCAAAATTCGTCCACAAACATGCTATCCCGACTTCAGATTCGTATTCAGCGCCTCGAACAACATAAGGGAAAGAGGATCTTAATTTTAGCTCACGGACTTTTTTTTGTGGGCTACACAGGTCCTTCTTTCATAATTAAACTTCTGTAATATTCCAGAAAATTTGTGAGCCTTTTGAAATATTCCAGAACGTTCTGTAATATTTCAAAAAATTCGAGAGCATTCTAGAACATTCCAGAAAATTTGTTTCCCACGGCTAGCTCTACGTGGCTCTCTCCCGTATCAGTGACGCAAACAATCTCTTTGTACATAGTCCTGGTGATTCTACCTTAAACGTCGCGCGTCGTTTATAAAGAAGCTTTTTAGTTAATTTCAAAGTTCCACGCGAACGTAGTCGCGCACACAGCTAGTCTATCATATGTTTCCGCTGTTTTTCCTATGATTGCAGAATTAGTAATACGTTAATTAATCTGCTAATTGAAAACTATAGTTTTATCAAATATTTCCTTATTATTGCTAATCTGATATAATTTGTTGCAAATTATCTATCGAATATTCATACTGTACATTTCTGTACTGTACTAGTGAAACCTACTGGCTCCATAAAATCGGATGAAATATATGTATAGATGGTATGCCTACGTGCTAGCTTATAGATTTATGCCGTCAGGTTATCGTATTTCATATTATCTCATTACCAACAATTTGCTAAGGTTCACTTGTTGGTCACACTTTGTTCTCGTGAGATAATAACAAGAGATCGTAAACTGATTTTATTTATGAACGTTTTCTTCGCTGCATTATTCATGACCTTTAGCCTTTCGTGGTGCTCGGAAGATTGATTTAGTTTAAACAATACATGGACGTACTAGAGGTCTATGGAAATATAATTAATATAATTAATGATCAAACGGCTGTAAAATTTGAATTGGTTTTGAGATGTTAATGATGTTTTTGCACCTGCCTATCCTAAGTGTGATTGTGCGCAAAGTTACACAATTTGGTAGGCGACTCAAACGTATTTCCGAAAGCATGGAATTGTCTTGACTGTCAAAATTCTGCAAATTTGGATATATCTTAAGTTTGTAGCAGTAATGTTGGAAAAAATGTTGAAAAATTCTTGTAAAATGAGCTATAGAATATAATGGGTTGTTAAAAGTTACTGGCAGCTCAAAACTATGTTCTATTCCAGGAACTACCAAAATTTAGATTTACAAGACTTTAAATTATATTTGGCCAAGAGATGCCAAGGTCTATAATTCTATATTTTGAGCTATGATTAATGTTATTTCATCAGTGTACAGGCCTTTTTTGCGATTTTAAGCGATAAAATAAAAAGGGTTTATAGCTTAAAATCGCAAAAATTGCCTATAAGCTCATGAAAAAACACTCAGAACTCAAAATAAAGAATCTTATGCTTTGGCATCTCTTGGTCAAATATAATTCCAAGTCTCGTAACCCTAACAGAACTCTAAATTTTGGTAGTTCCGCGAATAGATCATGAGTTGGAGATGCCAGTACCTTCAGATCCACTGTATTTCATATAACTCAAGAATCTAAAGTTTCAACTCCGACTGAATTTTAAAAACACCTCCTAATCCTCTTGATCCATCCCCAACACTCCTAGATCTTTTTCTATATTTTTTCCGATATTACCACTACAAACTTTTCAATTTTGAGCGGCTAAATCTTCACTTTGGACCACTGTGCATTGTGCAATCTTTAGAGAAAACATAACACTTGAAATCAAATAGCAAGTGAGAAAGCTAGCACACAGATTTCTATCGCTTGCGTTTACGATTTTGTATATTTATGTTACACATTTTTGTCGTTGTGTGAAACTGTAAACGTAGAACTGTACGTTCTAGTCATATTCATATACTGTATAAAATATCATTTTTCCAAATAACAAACTTAATATTTAGGTATTTATAAAAATGGGAAAATTGAGGCAAAAATATGAATGGACTCTTTTTGATTTTCATCTTGTGATATTTATTTTTGTATCAAATTAATTTAAAGTCCTGAAGTAAAGGCCATATTACACGATCCAATAAATCGACTGATTTTTTGACCTTCAATTTATTGGTCTGTGTAATACATAAAAATCGGCCAAGTAAAATCCAATATCAATAAATCGAGGAATAGAGGCATGTCTACAAAAAAAATTCATTAATATTAGTTAAAACCATACATTAAAGTCACTAGTGCCAAAATCAGAAATTTTTGTATTAATAAATATTTTGCCAGTTATTCATAATAGAAATCACCCCAACGCAGTGAGGCTAAGAAACATTTCCAAGGTAGAGGCTAGTAACAGGATGCTACCTCCTTGCAGGTACGCCGGCCTGTGTGTATAATGCGAGTCCCTTGTTTTTTATTGAAAGACTAATGTAATATTTATTATTAATCAGCATGCTTTAAAACCCCTATAGCCAAAAATGACAGACATTTTGTTTCATTGTTTTCGAATTATGGCCACCAAAAATTGGATTTTTCAAATATTAAATAATAAATAACTTTTAAACGAATTGTATTTCAACAAAGTCATTTTTCATTTTCTATTTAATATTAAACATATTTGAAAAATACAGTTTTGGGGGGGCGTAATTCGAAAATCGTAAATAAAAATATCTTTAAATTTTGGATAGGGGGGTTCTAAAGCATGCTGACTAATAATATTATATGAGTCTTTCAATAAAAAACAACGGGCTCGCATTACACATACGGGCTGTTGTGCCTGCAAGGAGGTGACGTCATGTATCATTAGCCCCTACCTTGGGAACGTTCCTTAGCCTTGCTGCGTTGTGGTAATTTCTATTACGAATGATTGGCAAAATAAAAATATATGTATTTTTACTCGTATTTTTACTTCCACATCCAGTGAAAGTATAGTAACGACAAAAAAATTTTAAAAAATTTTCATTGTTCAAATAGTCTTAAAATGTCATGAAACGTCGAGATTTTAAGTTTGAGCGGAAAAAATTTTCTGTCTGTCTGTAACTTTTTTTTTGTGCGCACGTTTACTCTGGAACCGGTTGAGATATTGACTTGAAATTTGGTACACATATGTACTTTAACGAGATCTAGAACTAGATTATATTTTCATCTTGTTCTGTCGAAGGGTTGGGGGTAAATTGGAGTAAATTTTGGGTAAATAGGTTAATCAAGCGGGTAAGAGTTCATAAAATTGGTATTTAGTATATACAAGGGAAGCTAAGTTCTCAAAAAAAATTTTGGCATTAGCCATCCCCATTACCACCCCCACCTCATTATTAAAGGGGATGAAAAAAAATTGGAATTTAGTGTGTGTACAAGAACCAGAAATCTCAAAATATTTTTTTACTTCATTCACTTCACTACCACCCCCTATCACCACCCCCACCCCACTACCGATGTGAACTATCGTTTTATGGGTTTTTGGGGTAGAGAATTTCAAATATTATATTATTAAAGTTCTGTAAATAATTATTTCCACATACAAAATTTTTTCGTTGTGAGTGACTTGGATGTGGAAGTAGTGATTCCTTGGGCAGCGGTTTTTTATTGTAACATTAGTTTATAATACAGAAAAATCTATCATTTCTAGTTGAAATGACAATTTTGTGCACATGCCTATTAGAACATGTTTTAGTTTTCGTCGATTTTATAGGGATTTTCTAGTATTACCCACATTCAGAATTGTAAGGTAAGTTTGATTCGTTTTTAGCTGTCATTCTTGTTTATAAAGAAACTTATGAAAAATTCATCTTTTTAATGACAAATACTACAAAGTTTTATCTGCTGGTCTTGTTATTAATATACTGAGTTTTCAAATTTTGAGCTTTATTTTTTGAGATAATGCAACATCTACGTTATCTACTAACTAAATTGAGAGTTGACACACCTGATTTAACAACAATATATCGAATAAATATCGCTGAGTGTAATAGCCAGGGAGGTAGCGACAGATTTTTCGCTTAGCTAGATTTTTTTCTCATGATAGTTTACACAGTATCAATGATGAAAGTGCAAGTCTACCAAACTTTTAGTGTTGCAAAAATGAGTAAAAAATTAAGGAACATGTCAGATACACCACACACGCAAAGTGTGGAAAAAACGAACATTTTTGACTAATATTTACAAGGCTGAAATTTTTTTCTGAAATAGATTATTGAATAAGACATCAAAGAAATACAGTCTACCGATCGTCTATGTTGCTAAAGACTCGGTAGACGTAATGGAATGCAAGCACGTGACCGCGATCGCAGCGCTTCGAGCCATTGCAGTTCGCGGAGAAGTTTTGCATTTTCCACCGCGGAATATGAATCTATAAAGCCGATTTTTTTGTCTACAAGCAGTGTATGCACTATTTCGATTAAAAATCACATTCTACATCCGCTGAAAGGTTGCTGAATCTTTGGTAGACGTTGCCAAAATGGCAATACATTTTCAAATCTTGACAATTATACTCTTCATTAATATTAACGAATAAACAGGTTTTTTATAGATGTGTTGTTAATCACTTTTATTTACTCCATTATGATCCGTTTCGGTAAGGAAATTTATCTTTCAATTTATATTTTTTTATGTCAAAGAAAATATATTCAACATATTAATAAAAAATAAATTCACGATCCTATGTAAATCTCATTGTAAGAAATGATTGTTTTTTTATAACTTATCCAAAAAATCCATTCTTTAAAAGTTTATTATTATTTACCAATATTACTGTCAATTAAACATTTGATACATTGGAGGAGTTTGCATGCCGGATGTATGGCAAAAAAAAGTAAAGTAAAGACATTAATATTTTTAAGTCCTACAAGTCTTTTATTTTACATAACCACCTATTTTGAGATACATTAAATGAAAAATAACGCCCTAGGGCGTTATGAATATCTATAACGCCCTAGGGCATTATAAAATTATAACACAACCCAAAACAAGCAAATTATGATAGCGTTATTGACAAACAAAATGCGTTGCTATACAACGGCGGCATTTACAAACAATTTTGATTTTTACTCCCTTTTAAATCAAATCGTTCTGAACATAATAGATCTCAAATTAATAAATCGTAAATGTCAAAAAAAAATTCGAATTAAATAACAGACTTGTAGGACATTAAACGTTGAAGGCACCACGGGTGTTATAGGATAATGACGCCCTCGATCGACGTACGTTCCCTCGGGCCAGAGGCCCTCGGAAAGTACACTGCCGACCTCGGTGCATTATTATCCTTATAACACCCTTGGTACCTTAATAACTATAAGAGTTTACAACAATTTGAAGGATAAAAATTATTTTTCGAAAACATTAAGAGTTTTGATTCCTCTTCTTTGCCGCCTTGTCAATCAGATCAGCTTGCATTCACAAATCTGATCCAATGCTCATTTGAAGAACCCGACAACTTTATCCCCTCTTGATTTCGGTTGGAAACTTGAAGCGAATAAATATGTTTTCAACTGGGGATCAAGTGCCGCAATCTATTGATGATGTAGCACTTGCACGTTGACTCAGGTAACACAAAATATTTTCCATTCAATGTAATGAGCTTGCGCATGGTGAAAATAGGTTTGATTTATTATTATTTCTTGCAGATACTGAAGACACAGAAGACCTACAAGAAGCTCCAACGTGTAGTGCCGCATATTCTGACAGTCCAATTAATAATTTGGAAGGAAACGATGGTGTTTCATACGAAAGTGATTTCGAGGACGAAATCAGCTACGAGAGTGAATATGAAGATTCAGATATGAGTAGCGAAGAATTCGACAGTTAATTTGATTATAAGAATACTAGGTGTGCCCTAATTTAATTATGATGATTAAATTTCATTAAAATATTCTGGGTTATTAATTTAGATAAAAAATATCACATGAAACTATAATAATATATCGATTAATGGATTAAAGTTACGTTGGATTCACTGAAAATAAGCTTACTTTATCTCTCACATTTCTATCCACAACGTTTCTATACCTTCTGAAATTTTTGTACATACTTTTACTATTGAACATTGAACAAAAGAAGGAATTGAAATGATCGGAACTGTAAATTTTTATGCACTCGGGAAAGGAATTCAGAACGTCACAAATCGTTTAACTTTTTTTATTCCTTGTAATTTCAGCAACGTCTATCAAAGATTTAGGTAGAATGTTTTAATCAGATTAATATTACGCGGTGGAAAATGCAAAACTTCTCCGCGAACTGCAATGGCCCGGAGACGATCGGTAGACTGTATTTTTTGGATGTCTTATTCAATAAACTATTCAAGAAAAAAATTTCATTCTTGTAGATATAAATCAAAACTGTTCGTTTTTTCCACACTTTACGTGGGTGGTAGACCTGAGATGGCAACGCTTCCGACGCGGTAGAATATTATTTTCCGGTATGATTTTATGTCACCTGTGAGAATGTAAAATTTCAATCTTGTAGATATAATACATTTGTGCAACTTTTTGCAACATATTCTTTAATTTTTTACTCGTTTTTACAAGACATAGATTAGTAGAATTGCACTTTCATCCTAGATACTATCTAAATTTTATTGGAAAGCTTTACAGAAATACCGGCTCGGTGGCTCAGTGCTTAGGATGTTAGGCTTGCGACCATAGAGTCCCGGGTTCGAATCCTGGCTAGGGTATGGATGGGTAGTGGCGTTTTTCACGTGTTGCCGAGATGGTAGCAGTGGGCTAGACTGCGGTTGTGTGAGAGACAACACGGTCTAATCGCTCTCCTCTCCTGAGTTCGAGTCTCAGCTGCGGCAGATAGCAATGTTGCAGGGAATGGGTGTTGTGATGTTGTCTATGTGTGAGTGTCTGTCCTGGTAGAGTGGAAGATCAGCCTACGGCTGAACTCCGCCAGGACATTAATATAAATAAGGCTAATAAAAAAAAAATGATTTCACGAAGACTGTCGCTACCTCTCTGGTTATAACGTGCTTCCCCTTTTTACAATTAAGTGATCGTATTTTTGGCCAATTATTTGGCCAATTTCTCGACCGATTAATCATTTCGTGTAATACCGCCTTAAGCAAATTTTAATTAATTAATTAGGAAATTATTTTAAAAATACATAACCTAGGAGTGTCCCATGTCGTCGATTATTATGACCTTTAAATTAAAACACCTGCCAGAAAATATGTAGACATTGTGGGCACAAATAAACATAATAAAATACAATTTAATGGTACGAGATAAGTACTTGCAAAAGATAATTAGTTTTTTAAAATTAAAATGAACTAAAGCGATAATAAATCATATTTGTGGAAAGGAGTATTGGACACAAACACGACTGTGATGGAATAGTCGCTGAAAAAATTTCAGAACTGTAAAGTTCTATACGGTTCACAAGTGAATTACTAATACATATCCAACAAAACAAATTATACCCTAAACTGTTCTCTTCACGTACATCAACACCATATCAACATTAAACTGATACATTTGTAATTAAGTTCTTTCGTGGTCACCACTTTTCATTCGGAGTGTACCGGGACCGGGGCGCTGACTAATGGCTTCAAGACAGCGGCCGCGCGTTCGGCTGTCAATCAAAAGTGCGAGAACAGATGCTGAGGCCATCCATCATACACGGTGAAATGCTGACGTCGCCGCCAGCAAATATGTTGATGGTGTCTGAGGTGATGATGACGGGAATGTGTCGCTGGTTCAGAGGAAATAAGGTGCTTTATGTGATTTTAAGCGATATTCCATGTTCGCTACATTAATGCCAAATGCAGATTGTTCCGCTGATAAAGACGGATTATCATAATTTTGAATATTGCGGCTTCCAATTTATGGTTCATAACTTTAACTTATCTGGCAACGGAAACGATCCATCTGGTAAGTGCATTATTAAAAATATAGGTAAATTGATGTTTTTATGAATCAATATTCATAAAAACATCCTGAGGCAAATGGTATTTATATTCTGTAACGTTCACTTTTACCTGAATGTTACATGGCTAGAATTAATATACGACAGATTTTCTTTTAACATATTTATTATAGTCTAAAATTTCAAATTCACATTCTTCCGTCACTTTTAGGCAATTTCCTTCTTTTTGGGGCTTTACACCTACTGACCTGTTATCTCTAGCAAAGTAGGTACACTAAAAAACCAGTACCCAAGGAATCACTACTTCCACATCCAGATTTTCTATCCAAGTCTCTCACAACAAACGAAAAATTTTTGGTGTGTAGAAATAATTGTTTATGGAACTTTAATAATATAGTATTTGAAATCCTCTATCCCAAAAACCCATAAAACCATATCCCACATCGGTAGTGGGGTGATAGGGGGGTGGTAGTGGGGGTGGATGAAGTAAAAAAAATATTTTGAGGTTTTTGGTTCTTGTACACACACTAAATCACAATTTTTTTTCATCCCCTTTAATAATGGGTGGGGGTGGTAATGGGGATACCAAGAGACCTTAGCTCCTCTTGTATATACTAAATACCAATTTTTATGTAGTCTTACCTGCTTGATTTACCCATTTACCCCAATTTACCCCCATACCCTTCGACGAAACGATATGAAAATATAATCTACTTCCAGATCTCGTTAAAGTACAAACGCGTACCTTTCAAATCAATATCTTAAACGGTTTCAGAGTAATCGTGCGCACAAAAAAAGTTACAGACAGACCGACAGAATTCTTTTTCGTTCAAACTTAAAATCTCGACGTTTCGTGACATTCTAAGCCTATTTGAACAATACAAATTTTCAAAATTTGTTTTGTAGTTACTATATTTCCACTGGAAGTGGAAGCAATTAAGCTTAATAACAATGCTATAGCCTATCTGATATCATGTTATAAGTTATCTTTAAATTATTTGCATATTTTTCAGATTCCACCCTGGAAACACCACCTTTTGTCATAGTAGTCTCCGTCATTGCTGTATATTTGTATTCTATAAGCATTCTCATGGTTAAAATCATGATCTCTAGTCATGGCTAAATTCTTTCAGATATTAACACCACAGAAAAAAGAACTACCAGAAGCGACACTCAGCACTACCTTTGATATTTCTTGATCCATTTTTGTGACCTTCGCCATTTTTTTGTAGGTACTTTTGTATAGCAAATTTAAACAGCGTATTTCCAAACAAATTTTATACAGGCTGAATAGAACTACGTTATTTGAAGAAGTTTATTTATAATGTTTATTAAAACTGGTAAAGTAAAGAACCGTTTATTTATTGGCATCCAAACTGGATAAACTTATACAGATAACGGCAGACCAGTACGTTCATCGGGCTGGGTTTACATGGTAAATAAATGGGCAACCGACCGAAGGCGTAGGTCGAACCCCCGCCATTTAAATTCCTCTGTATCGTAGCGCATTCAATCTGCTTCGCACTGGTGAACATGAAATGTCTAGTTACCCATAAATTCGTACGTGTAGGTACTTGACTTTCGCTATCTGTATCTACGAGCAACTGAAAATAGCAAAAGAAACCATTTTAACTATAAAACTATGATCAAAAACATTGAATTTAGGTAATATACAAGATGAAGACATTTGAGAAATGCGTAATTTTATATTTTTACTTTCAAGCCACACTAGGGGTGAAGAAAGTATCGTAATCTCCCGAAAATTTGACAAATTGTGATTCTATATGCATTAATTCTACTCCCAGATACTAAAAAATTGGTTTAAAGAACATGAATGTTGAATGTGTGTGTGTGTGTACTAGCCAAGTCAATGAATTAATCATTTTCAAATTTTTGCTATATTCAATTATTCAAAATCAGAAATATGAGTGATGGGGCATATTATTTACTGAATCCCAAATTCAAAATCTTTTGAAATTATGAAATTGAAGGTTTATACTCGGGTTTTATATGTTAAGTCCGGTTTTCGAATAAAAAATATGCCTGCGGGGTTCTTGGGGTTACAGATTACGAATACAATGTAAAAAGAAACATTTTTCAAAATGGCTAAAATATGGAGGATGGATATTTTTTCTAAGACAAGTGTTTTGAAAGGACAAAAAAAATTGAGCATCTAGGTGATGTGTAAAATTTGTTTATAAACATGCTGTTTAAATTTGCCGCCAAAAGTACCTACAAAAAAATGGCGAAGGCACAAAAGCCGCTGCCCAAGGAATCACTACTTCCACATCCAGATTTTCCATCCAAATCTCAAAATGAGAACAATTTGCTTATGGATCTTAATAACATAATATTTGAAATCATCTACTTCAAAACTTATAAAACGATATGCCACATCGGTAGTGGGGGTGGGGTTAGGGGGTGATGAGGGGTGTTAATGAATAAAAAAAAATTTTGAGGCCTTTGGTTCTTGAACACACACTAAATCACAATTTGATTTTTTTCACCCTCTTCAATAATGGGTGGGGGTGAGGGTGGCTAATGCCAACAAATTTTTTGACACCTTAGTTTCTATTACATATACTAAATAGCAATTTTAAGGACTCTTACTGGCTCGATTTACCTATTTACCCCCATTTACCCCAATTTACCCCCCAACCCTTCAACAGAATATGATCTTCTTCTTCTTCTTCTTCTTTTAGCGGGGCGACTGAGAGTCGCCGCACTCAGGCCTTGTGGCCCATTGTGCTACTGCTACGAATTTATTGAATTCCCCCATTCAGGTCGGATTCTAACCCAAAGGCCAAAACCCTTCCTATAGGGGCATTCCTTATTTCCTCCGGCACCGGAAAGCCAATGCCGAAGTGTTTGTGCCTCAAGTACATAAGACTAGGGCAGGAAGTAAGGACGTGGATGGAAGTCTCCTCCTCGTCTCCGCAGAACCTGCAGTCGGGGTTGTCAACCACCCCCATAGTGTGCAGGTGTTTTCTGAAAGAGCCGTGTCCAGTCAAAAGACCTACCACGGTTCTGACCTGTTTCCTGTTTAGTCGCAGGATTTGTTCCTCTCGCTTCGGCAAGGGCCCCGAGATCAGGAGCCTCGCTTGCCGGAGTCCTGGGTAGGAGGTCCAGAAGTCAAAGAACTGAGACCGTGTCCAGTCTTCTATTGACTTATTGGCATTTGATCTAGGGTAACCAAGAGCCGGCTCCGGACCCAGTAGGGGCCTCTGAGAGCCCCCTCTGGCCAGAGCGTCTGCCCGCTCGTTACCCTCGATGTTGCTGTGTCCTGGCACCCAGAGAAGCTTGACCCAGTTGGATGAGCCAAGTTCACAGAGAGCCTGTCTACAGTTTTGAACCAGGATTGACTTGGTCCGGACTGATGCAAGGGCCTTGAGGGCCGCTTGACTGTCGCTACATATATATATGTGCCTGTTGGAATATTTCCTTCGGATATTCTCCTGTGCGCAGACCAAAATAGCAAAAATTTCGGTCTGGAATACCGTGGCGAATTTGCCCAAAGCATAAGAAGCTTCAGCCCTGGGCCTTTCACCATATATCCCCGCTCCAGCACTTTCCTCAAACCTCGATCCGTCTGTAAACAGAATATGATCAAAATATAATCTAGTTTCAGATCTCGTTAAAATACATAAGTGTACCAAATTTCAAGTCAATATCTTAAACGGTTCCAGAGTAATCGTGCGCACAAAAAAAAGTTACAGACGGACAGACAGACAGAAATTTTTTTTGCTCAAACTTAAAATCTCGACATTCCATGGCATTTGGACAATAAAAAATTTAAAATTTTTTTTTTTGCATCACTACTTCGACTGGATGTGGAAGTAATTGATCAAGAAACATCAAAGAAGATGCTGAGTGTCGCTTTTGGTACTTCCTTATTCTGTGGTATTAGAGTATCTGAAAGATTTTAACCATGACTAGAGATCAGTCTTCATGATTTTAACCACGAGAATGCTTATAGAATACAGGGATACACCGAGGACAGAGACTACTATTAACAAAAAACAGCATTTTTTTAAAAGAAATTAATTGCTGGACAATTATAATAACAAAATGGCGACATTTTTTTAAAAGAAAAATGTGTAAACGCACATTGCTTCGGCCGTAACTTCTTTATTTTGTGTGACACAGAAATAAACAAAAACAAAATCATTTAAAAGACTGATTAATTATCTTTAATTCTGTTGCCTATAAATTTTAATGGAAGTTTCTAAGATATTCAACGTTTAATCCAAATACTTGATATTTATACTATCACATCTCTGAAACCATTAATTTTACAGAAATTAGAAAAATACGAAATTAATCTCAGATTTAGCAGGTTTCTTATTTGTCTCTAGCATGTTTTCGCTCAATGTAATACTTCGGGTTATTTGACAAAAATCGTGTTGAAATACTCAATTTTCGAGTCGTTATAACTTAAAGACTCAATTTATATGAAAAGTTGAATAAAACCTTCTCTTCTCGAAATTTGATTCTCTTTCAGCTCCAATATTTTTCTTTTTTTTAGGTGCCTCTTTTCAGGGGGTGGCATCCACCCCCTATAAATTATTCCGGCTGGAATGTTTTTGATTTTGAGTAATTAAATATAACAAACATTTAAAAACAAAATTCATCAAAATCGGTTCTGTTTTTGAGATCGCAAGAAGTATGGTAGGTATATTGCTCTTGATTTTTTTATAGTCGTGAACTTTCCAATTTTCGAGTCGGCTGTCAAACTGCAAAAATACAACAATACACTTTATACGTAAACCTGCCTCGTCAGGTTGACAGTCTTAATAGACATGAAACGATGAATTTTATTTGCGTTGCTTTATAAATGTTCTTACTTCTTATTGAACCTCCTCCACACCATTGTAATACGCAATGTTTGACTTATAGGAACATGAGCATTGGTTGCTGATGAACATGACTGAAATTATAATAATAACATACTCGTATGTCAGCGAACAAATTTCTCCTCCATGTCTCTTTACAAGCAATACAAGCTAACATATTTGAAATAACTATTCCTACATAAATAATCCACCTACCACTTTTAACAGAAAATATGTATTCTTACCTACTCAATATATCAAAGGAAAGAAAACGTGTCTAGCTTGATTTATTTATATCTTTAGTAGGGGGAAAATTTATCACTACGAGGGCTATTTCATAATTACTTAATTCCAAATGACAAAATATTTTTCCTATTGTGTTCAAAAATAATAATTCACATGTTACATGCTGTATTTGATAAATGCAGCAGTTCAGGCTGTTCGGACCCTATTAAACAAAGGGTATAATCAAAGTTATGTTTCCTCAAATTGTTGTTAATGACCTCCAAGCATCCATACGTTAGCTACTGAACAGACGGGAAATTTCTATGAAGAGAGAACAAGAAAAAGGGAATAAACAAAATTATGTTTAGGTTTTGTTCTCACTCTAGGGATCAATATAATAAGAACAAAAACTTTTGTTTTTCAGAGCAAAACAACAACCAGAGCATGGTATTCTTAAGAAATAAAAAAAAGGGCATAGCGAGATCAAACCTAATGCTAGTTTTCTCCATCTTCCTCTATGCCTCTGAGACATAGACGATCAGGGAAGCAGTCAGGCGGCAAGCGATGAATTCCCTGGACAGCTCAGTGCACTAATAGCTCAAATTTTCAAGATATATGCCTGCAAAGGCAACTCTCCAACATCATATTCCCCCGAATCCTCTTATTTTTTTTGCCACATCAACCAGAGATAGGATAGGTCAATTGTTCATGGAAAACCAGAGAGCAAAAGGCGAAGTGCACTCTCACCAAAACGTTGAGCGGAAAAGATAAGAACAAAAGTAGAGGGAACAAAACCAATAACAAAATTTACTGAGGAAGAAAAGGCGAGAGCGAAACTGTGAGAACGATATAGCGGGAATAAAAACCTAGGGCCTCATTTATTTCGTTAATATATTATTGTAAAAATTAAAGAACGTTAAAATTGAATTTCATTTCAATATTTTCAATATTTTCTCATACAAATTATTACTTTAAATCAATACTACTTAAATACAGTTTTATATTTAAAACACACTCATTAGCAGCGTATACAAGGTCAGTGTTATTAACCGTTGAACTTGCTTGCATTTACAAAACGCTGACGCATCACTTATCTCAGACACTTAAATAAGGAAGGAAATGAGGATTGAGAGTTTGACTAGGCAAAAGAGGTCATCTGGGCGCGGCAGTGTCTACCCAGGCACCAAAAATAGGTTCAAGCCATTGTCTCATTGTGTATTGTTTAAGGGGTCGCTTGGCCCTGAGTTGGCCTTTCTTCACTTCGACCTAAAAGGTCTATGTGAATTACCCTACAACTAGTTGTTGCTCAGGATTCCAAAATTTTTTGCAAAGCTTGTGATTTTCCTGAGAGCTAATTTCCCTATGTCTTCAGGCGTTTATTCCGCCTGTACTAAGTACTTTAGCCTAATGCGGATTAGTACCTAGCACTCACAAAGTATATGTTCCTCAGTTTCAGTTACAGCTTCACAGTATCTGCATTTGTCATCTTCTGCCATGCCCATGTTCTTGAGATGATATCTCAAGGGGCAATGACCAGTTAGAAGGCCTGCGATCAGCCTTAGGTCGGACTTTTCAAGTTCGAGAACCCTCGTAGCATTTTTTGTTGAATAGGTTATAAACCTTTTCGCTTGTCTTTGGTCTGGAGTATTCCTTCAGTAGGACTTATTTTGTTTCTTTTCCCATTTTTGGACTACAGCCCCTTTTCTTGCGAGGCTGTCGGCTAATTAGTTGTCTTCTATTCCCTCATGCCCTAGCACCCACATCAAGGTAATCTTGTTTTTTTGCCAGTTGCTTCAGGGATTTTCTGCATTCCCAGGCAATTTTAAACTCGAAGGTAAAGGACCTGAGAGCCTTTAGTGCTGCCTGACTATTTGAAAGTATATAGATCTTTGTCCTTCGAGTGCCTCTATTTAGGCATTCCTGGACACACTGATCTATAGCATAGATATCTGCCTGGAAGATGGTTGGGGTGTTACCAAGGGCTAAAGCCCTGCTATGCCCACACCAACCCCTTCGCCCATCTTGGATCCATCTGTGTACCAGATGTGTATCATCTTTCTACAACCACAGTACTTCGACCCTGCTCACCTGACGGCTTTCAATCAGCACATCAAACGGGCAGTCAAAGTTATGCTTATTCTTAATTACCGATGCTACGATCATTAAAAAATAGAAAGTAGGTGGAAAAAAGACCATGAACTCTATTTAATTCGTCAGCAATTACTGACTTAATCAATATTATTATGTACTATCTGGTCCTCAACCAGTTTTATTAATTTTTTTTTTATTTATTTGTTATTCAATAAAGTTTTTTATTTGTATGGTCACTTTTCACTAGCTGTTTCTTAATGGCATGAAATTAATTAAACCCTGCATATCGTTGGCATTTGATTGACTTTGTCTTGGCATTTTTGACATCTGATATTATTTCACCTAAGACATGCTCGGATTATTTTTTACAGTTTACTTTTATTTGTTTCGTGTTTGATTATTCTTTTTTTGTTAATTTTTTTTTAGACATTATCACTACTTCAGTTATGTGTGTGTGTGTTTGGTCTGATGGCACTGGTTTAAACCAACTAGTTAGTTTTTTGTACTATTTTAGTTATTAATAGGAAAATAACTGTATTGATAATATGATAATGTTTCTTATAAACCTTTAAACACTTCTTATGTACCTACATTTTTCCATATAAAGTATAATGAAATTACAAAGAGCCAAATAATTTTGTAGACAACTTATCACTTTTCCATCCTAATAATGAGTAGGAGAAAATTACTGAACATTTCTTCAAGAAACCACCAAGGTTGATTCATAAGTGGCTACAATAGAAAGAAAGTCCCCTGTTCCGTTATCCTTCACTTCTCTAACAACATTGTTCACTCTAATGGAAATCCATTAATAATAAATAATACGCGCGGCCATATTCCCATAGCTATTACTTGAGGGTGTTGCAAGGGGAGACAGGCGCTAGTTAGCATTGGAAAATTGCTACAAATCTTATAAGAAACAGTACTACTTTGTATCACATCCGCTATCTTGAAGTTTATTAAAGACTAATATTTCTCATGTGAATCAATCGATTTATTTGACAAAAAATACATCAGCAAGTTGATGGAGTAGATAATGACGTAGAATTACATACTAGACGGTATGTAAACAAACGAAAAACCGCACAATTTAATAAATTATTCAGTAATATTTTCCTCTATAATACTGTAGCCTAAAGGGGAATACACACTGTAGCGTTCCACTTATATTTTTATGCATTTTTAATTAAAATCTAATGAAACACACTTTATTGTGGTACACACTGTACATTATGTTTACCAACTATATATTGATTACGCCCAGACATCTAATTATTTCATAATAGCATTGTTGTTTAGATATACCTTTTTGCATTCTTTATATTTAAACCGTCTATTTATTTCTTGTTACAGTTTTTACGAATACACTCGTTAAATGCAAAGCCTATGACCACTTCATAATTCTGATTAAATTCTAATTTCAGTTTTGCATACTACTTGTTATCTGAAACAATAAATAGCACAATGCAATGTGCTAACTAAATTTAAAAACTAGTAATTTTCGTTTAGTATACTTTAGTATACTTTAGAGTACTGTGTTGTTGGTATGTTGATATACTAGCTGGCACAGAGCAAAGGAAATCTGATTTTCCGAGTTCTGGTACAGCAACTACAGTCACTCCATAAGTTTGATAATTAATTAGACACACATGGTGTCCCTTTTGCCATTATCAACATTTACATTAGTGATCATTCAAGTATAAGGTATATAAATTTATTTATTTAATTTCTCTCATTAATATTCAACAGCCTTCTGCGATATTTTTTTAGTATTCTGTTTTTTTTTTAAATTTTATGTTTAAAGATAACAGTGGTTAAGCAAACACGTGCTAATTATGTTTTTTCTTCTTCCTGAACGTAGGAGTTTTGCTGTCTAAAATGCTTTAAATCTCTAAAATATTTAAAATGTTTAAAATAAAATGTCTAAAATAATCTCGATTCATTTAAACAAGTCAGATTAATTTATCTACTTGCAATTTTGAGCTATCCTGTTAGCTGCTTTGCTGCTTACTATGTCATCAATTATTCACATAAGAAGATGTAAATTGCAACGATCCGGAGATCCATAATATTTTAGTATTTGGTTAAATGCTTATGAGATTCATAAATTCATAACTTCATGGTCAGATCCAGTAATGTATAGTCCAGTCAAAAGTAGTCAACTTTAGGAAATCATATAACAACACATAGCAAAACTCTATCGTCATCCAGGTAATCCTGAGTATATCAAGGCACCGTCCAGAGGTCCTGTCACATGTGGTTAAAGAGTTTATACGTAGAAACTGCCAGGGTCCATCAGCCATTGTCACCCAGTGTCCATTTTGTAATACTGGATTGGTGAGAAAAGTGCTTATTTTCTTTATTGTTAATTTTTGTGCATCGATTAACATGACATCAAGAATTAAAGTGAATTATTACTCTTTGTTATCAGTCATCACGTAATTTGTATATATATATATATTTTATACATATGATCACAATGTACCTATAACGTCTCAAATATTTATCATGTCTTGTTTCTTAGATTAATAAGTATTAGTCAGGGTGTGTTTACCCGCAACTTTATTAATAATCTAAATTTTATTAAATATTTTTGATATTCTGTTGAGACCATGTGGTCACATTTTATGCTACAAGTATATATAAATTTACTCTTTTTGATTCAATTCTATTTTTATGTCATTACACTTTCACAATTTAAAAATTGATTAATAAATGTTATATTTTATCTTGAAAATTTACATTTTTCATTTTTATATGTTTTGTGTCTGTTCCAACATCAGGCTATTCCACAGCAGCCGTTTTTGTGACTAAAGAGGGTAGTGTAATCTCTATTTTTCTGTGGATAGCGCCCAGTTCATCAATATCTTTTATAACTCCTTCTTGGTCACGAAACAAGCTAGTTGGGAGAATACCTGTGAACTTATTGATTCTCTCTCTGACTCAAATTAAAAATTGAACCCACGACCTAGCGCCCGCACGAGATCGGCTAGCCGTTAGCACACTTCACTGCGTTTTGTTTGAATTTCTCTTGGATTTTACTTTAGTCGGTATTTCCAATTGAAATTTTTGCAAAGCAAAGTGAACTTGTTTCAACACCTTACAATTTCTCGTGTCCAATCTTTAAATTTTTTTAATATGCTTATTGCTGAAGGTGTCTATATTTGTCTATATATGTCTATATTTCTCTATATATGTCTGTATTTGTTGTTATTATTTTTTAGTCTTTAAACGAGACAGCAAAATGCCTGTACTATGGGGATCATTATAAATTATAAGTTGATTCAAATTTTGGATGCCATATTGGAGTCGCCATTTTGAATTTTTCAAGTTTTTTGGGATTTGGGATTCATACCTTGATACTGAATTTCAAGTTCCTGGCTCGTCGGGAAATACCCAAACAATTCATAGAGAATAAGTATATACACAGTTACACCCTACTTTTATATAAAACAGAATGTAACAAAGTTTTTACCTCTATTTATCTGACTAATGAATTGTTTGGGCACTTCTCGATGAGCTAGGAACTTGAAATTTGGCTTGCAGGTAAGGTACTTTTTCGACCTCCAGACAATTCAAAACATTGCAAAGTTCAAAATGACGGCTCCAATATGGCTACCAATAAGTAGATATATATAGTTCACTTAGAAAACAATACCTGGATTAAAATGATAACGCTGCCAAAATGGTAAGAGGTGTGAAAAAAACTATAGGAACAAACTTGTAGAAAGTTTACAACTTTGTTTATATAAAAAAAAGTTTCAGTCCACTCAAATTAGGAAAAAAAACGCAGTTTTAAAGAAAGAACAGCAGTTTCTTTGCGTAGATAGTAAGTACTCAACTCTTAGAACAATTTTTTGCTTATGCGCCGAAAAAAAAGACATGATTTTTTAGACATATACATATATATATACGTTTTTTTTCATTTAGACTTTCATATCTCGAAAAGTACACGTTTTTAAGGCTAAAAAACGTGTTCAGAATACGATTTCTTACAAAAAAGGTTCTATACATTTTTCCGATTATTCCATTGGCTTTTCCGGAAAAGTGACTTGAAAAATATATCTATGTGTTTTTTTGTTTTTTTTATTTTGAATGCAAATTTCTCGAAAAGGACACGATTTTAGGGCTAAATCAACATAAATAAACTTATTTAGAATGAGATTTTCTACGAAAAAGCTCGTATACATTTTTCGATTATCCCATTGGTTTTTCTGGAGAAGCTCGTTGAAAGATATATATACTTGCTTTTTCATTATTTTTTTTTTCATTTGGACGTATACATCTCAGAAAGTACGCATTTTTAAGGCTAACGAACATTACTGAACTGTTCAGAATGTAGATTTGACATAAAAACTAATATGTATCTTTTATTGTTTTGGAAATATATGTTTAAATTCAATGAATCTGTACGATACCATACTTAGTAGCACTCTTCCTTTGCACATTCTATAAGAGATAGACAGACATATGCTCTCACTGATTTTTTTTTTTTTTTTGAGAATTTAATTTTCTACTACTTTACTTTTACAATTTTTTTATATATATTACCATTTTAATGTGTGTACTGTAAGAAGTGCAACATATTTATATAATTTTTTGCAATATATGCTTGATTTTCAAGTTTAAGTCAGTCATTTTGAATCCATCATCCAAAACACTTACGTCATAAGGTACAAAATTTTTGACCTAAGATTGGTGTGCGTAGACAAGCTATTTAACATTCTCTCTGTCTTACGCGTCAGACCAGGGGCATTTAGTCAATGGTTCTCAACTTTTCAAGAAAGGGCCAAATTTTACTTAACAAGGTACACGAAAAAAAGACAAAGAGGCTTTGTGTGGCAGGCCCTTCCTAACTCAAAACAAGATCGTAAGACAAAATATTCGGGGGGTTTTGAGTCGTAGGGCAAGTTGCACCTCTGTCCTGTGTCTTAGATCTTCATGCAGACATTCTATAAGAGATAGACAGACATATGCTCTCACTGATTTTTTTTTTGAGAATTTAATTTTCTACAACTTTACTTTTACATTTTTTTATATATCTTACCATTTTAATGTGTGTACTGTAAGAAGTGCAACATATTTATGTAATTTTTTGCAATATAAGCTTGATTTTCAAGTTTAAGTCAGTAATTTTTAATCCATCATTTTTAGTTTTCCAATTATAATGTCAACATCGTCTCGAAAATCCTTGTATGATTTTTTTTGTCATTTTATCATTTAAATTGTTTGAGATCAGTTGTAAAATATTTTGTGATAAAATATTACTTTTTGTTTTTTTTTTTTTCTAAAAAAAAAATATATATTTGCACACTTTTTTAATGGGTAAACTTTTAAATTGATCATTTTTAGAGTACGTTGCGAAAGGTTTCATTCAAATCCCTTAAGTTTGGGCCCTGAGACAGGTTTGATATTTATAAAAAGGACCAAACGCCCCGAATATTTTGTCTTACTATTCGGTTCTCGGCAGAGGGGATTTCCGCACAATACCTCCTTGATTTTTTTCATGTACCATATGACGTAAATTTCTGCCCTCTTAACAAAAAATTTTGTCTCAAAGCGGTTGAGCTCACAAAAATTGTCTTACGATGGTATTTCCTGAATAGAACATGGAAACGAGTAACTTGGCGAAAAAAATGTTCATGTACCTTATGACTTACATTTTGGCCCTTTCTTCTAGCAGTGTTAAATAAAGTGAAAAAAGCAACTAGAAGCAACCCATTTGTGTTGTCTCGAACCCCCTCCCTTTGATTTCGAATCAGAAGTAGACTAGACCACTATTGGACAGGGAGCTGAGGCCTGAAAACTTACGTCCTAAGGTACAAAATTTTTGATCCCAAAGTTTGGTGTGCGTAGACAAGCTGTTTAAGATTCTCTCTGTCTTACGCGTCAGACCGGGGGAATTTAGTCAATAGGGGCCCTCAACTTTTCAAGAGAGGACCGAATTTTAAGTAATAAGGTATATGAAAAAAAAACGAGAGGCTTTGTGTGGCAGGAACTCAAAAAAAGATCGTAAGACAAAAGATTCGGGGGCTTTTAGGTAGTAAAACAAGTTGCACCCGTGTCCTGTGTTTTAGATTTTCATACAGACTGTACCTATTTGATTAAATAAATTAGACAAAATACACTAGTAATTCTCCTGATTTCCACCATATGAATTCGCCAGGTGCTGTTGGTCCGCCAGGATTAAAATCCTTGCCAATTGTGTGAAACGGAGTGATTGATTGTCAAACTGAAAACAAATCGATTTATTTATTCAATTGTATAAATTAATTTTGCTAATGGGTTGAAATAAATTAATTTTAATAAAATCGTAACAAGTTCAATAACCTAAACGATTAAGCAAATATCCAAAACTACTGTCGTTGTATGAATGCCTTTGATAAAATTCCATCTCCCCCCTATCATTTTATTATATATTCTACAACTTATTACGTAAGGGTGCAAGTAACCTTGATATACAATTACCAAATATGTGCTCACGAATTGAATAATTCAATAACAAACCATGATTTGCTGTGGCACTATACAATCCAGGTCTACAAGTATTATTAAAGGGTTCGTATTCCGAAATAGAATAGTTACCAGAGCGGAACGTTGCCAACTTCACGGATGTGAATATATAACTTTAATAATTTAATTGGGGGAGTTTCTAGCTGGAGTTATAAGGGTCATAAAGTAAATATACTACAAAGTAACTCATCTAAAATACACAGATAACACAGTCCCACAAGAAAAGAAAAGTGTGTTGTACCAGAAAAGAGGCCATCACATCATATAACGTATTTTGATGGGCTGAATCTGAATCTGAGATCCAAATTAATTTCCATCGTGTCATTTTTTTTGTAAATCGCCTGTTTTTTAACATTCCCACAATAAAAATGTGGGAGGTTACTACATTTAGTCTAAAATCGAAAATTGAGATAATATAAAATCTTTACGTTTTGAGGTCCCAGGAACCCAAAAAAGTGGTTTTTAAAAAATGTCTGTGTGTGTGTGTGTGTGTGTATGTGTGTGTGTGTGCTCCGGTGCCGCTATGCTTAAGTGGACATTAGCCAAGCTATAACCCTAATTGTGTGGACTACACGGTTTGAGTGGACATACACACGTCCACAGAACTTTTTTTGCTATATACTCGTATTAGAGCGGACTCCCGACCCTAAAAATTCAATTTTGTAAATACGTTGACCTCAACCTAGCTTTTCGGTTACCTATGCGCATGAATATAATCATGTGACTCCAACAAACTTACTTTTAAAAATGTCCACACAATTGTAGCAATAGTTTGGTGTGTAAACTTTTATACAATAACTATAATTGTGCGGCTTCAGACAGTGCTGCCCCCACGATACATCGACAGTTTTAAATGTATAATATAACAATCGTTTCTAAATTATATTTTTATGTTGCACAGTGTGTTAAATGTGTGGACTTTAGGTTCATTATTTTTCAAAACAATTTATTAGAAGAATTGTAGATAGATAAGTAGTTTCTTCACGTTGTTAGATACCATTATTAAAAATGATACATCGAAATAAATATTTTTTTTGATTAGAATGTTGAAAACATTCAATTATTTCGAATAGTAATAGGTTTTTTCAGAAAATGTAATTCTATTTCTTCCATAAGTAGAAATATGTCATTTTGCGAAAGTTCAAAAAAGCTGAACCATTCAATTTCATCTTAATAAAAGGCCCAGGTAAATGATTACTCATTATTTCGAGTCAAATATTTATAGAAGTTATGCTGACATTTCCCAGTTATCAAAACGTGAGAATTTTCGTCACTCCATAAATTTTGGTTACTCCGTGTTGAGTAAAATAGGACTCATAAGCAAATTATTGTTTTCGTAAGATGTCAATGTTCAGTCTTAGTGGAAACTCACAAGGGAACAGCATTTGTGTCACTGATTCAAACTCTTTGTCAGTTCAAAATATCACAAACTGATTATCTTATTATGTTGAATTGAAAAGCAGCCCGTCTGATACCACATTCAGGATATTTACCAAAATAATCTACTATTTGTTATACGACCACAATTATAACTTCTTTTTGAAAACATCCACTTCCTCTTAACCTCGCGTGAATACTATGAAAAGTACGAAAATTTGAAACAACGCTATTGCAATATGTCTGCTTCTTGATGCCAAAGCATTTTTTAACCATCAATTAAATGTATCTATGCACACTACTCCGAAAGTACATTACCAAAAGTAGGCATTTTAATCTTTCGTTAAAAAATTCTCAGTACTAAAAATGAATTATCTAATTACAAGGAACTACGTAATCGTGGCAAACTAAAATTTGATGACAGCCTACTAAATGATTTAAACTAATCTAATCAAGTGCACTGCTTTGGATTGATTACCTAGATACACGTAAATTGCAAGAAAAGGGGCTGAAGCACCATTTTTGGACCCGAACCGTTCTGTGGCTTATCTAAGGGACACATAATGGAGGAGGTCCAAAAATGGGAAAAGGAACAAAAGAAATTCTACTTGAGGAATACTCCAGGCGAAAGACAAGCGAAAAGGTTTGTAACCTATTCGACAAAGAATGCAACAAGGCTTCTCGAACTCGAAAAAGCCGACCTAAGGCTGATCATATGCCTTCTAACTGGCCATTGCCCCTTGATATATAATAATAACACACCACAGGTAATACTTTATCCCTGAAGGCTCTGCAAGAGCCTTGCGTGGGTGGGGCTACACATTTTTGAGGCAAGGGATACACCCAATATCCGAGTATACGGGGATGAATTTCTTCTTCCGAAAAAATCCCAGTGCCTCGGCCGGAAATCGAACCCGGGACACCTGGACGAGAGTCAAGTGTGCTTGCCTCTCAACCGAGCAGTCATATATATTATCTCAAGAACATAGGCATGGCAGAAGATGACAAATGCGGATACTGCGAAGCTGCAACTGAGACTGCGAACATATACTTTGTGAATGAAAAATACTACTCCGTATTAGGCTAAAGTACCTAAGACAGACCGAATTAACGCCTGAAGACATAGGTAAATTAGCTCCAAGGAAAATAATAAGCTTTGCAAAAAATCTTACAATCCTGGGCAATAATTAGTTGTAGGGCCAAGCGACCGATTAAACAATCTACAATCTACACGTAAATTTTATTTTCTCAAAAATTGCAAAAAATTTTTCAACGTATGGTTCTAAATTGATTTGGAGCATTTTTTTTATTGAATGCAAATGAACAGACAAAAATGTATTTTGAGTAATTTAAAGGTGGTTGTTAATTTCGTCCATTTCTAAATAATCTACATGAATGTGAAAATTAATACACGATGCCCTTCTATTAATAAAACAGATGTCTCAAATCTATTTTTTCTTCAATTGATAAAATAAATAAATTGATATTGAGATAAAAATTAAAAACCGTTTTTTAGGTACAACCCTTTTAGGGTGTATAGTAAAACAGAAAAGGTTGATTCTAAAAAAATATACTTATGAAGAACACATTTTAATTTCAATAGAGAATAGGCATTTCAATTTTTTGTAATCTATTACAGTAACCCTGTATATTGATTATTGCATATAATAGAATCATAAAGTTTCTTCATCAGCTCCTTAATGACATCAGCCAAACCTTAATAATAGAAAGAGAAATTGCTGTTGTCATATACAACAAAAACGCCAAAAATAGAAACACGAATACAGCTACGGAACGTGATTCGAAATTATTGCTCTTATCACCACGTTGTAATGTAGCTTTAGGGAATGTGATCTAGGTGGGATATATCAGGAAAAAACTATAAACGGTTGGAAATCAGGGTATCCAGTACTCAATTGGTACTTTCGAGTAGAGCCACAAAATGGGTAGTTAGCAAACAGAGCTCCATGTAAATGATGAATGTTATTGGGGCCCAATAATAATTAATCGTTTCCTTTTTTGAACTTTATGACAATTCCTGAATTGTTGAAATTTCGAATAATACCTATAAAGGAATGTTAAGAAACAAGTAATTTTAATAAATGGATATAGATTTTTTTTAGATTAATGTTTTGGAATTTTATACCTCCTAAATTTAATAAAGTGTCCATTTATTGGTGGTCCATACACCTAGATGAACATGTATCTAATTCTCGGTAAAAAACTGATTTTTGGGCAATATTTCATCATAAACAACGTTCTTCTACTCATTTGGAACAGCAAATCTTGAAAATGTGTGTATGTCCACATATTCATATACACCCCATTTATTATGTGGACACTCGTATAGTAATGTGTAAGTCCACACAATATACACACATCTTGGATTGTGTGGACCAGGCCACACAAGTGAGTTTCGTTAAAAACCAATAGTATTTTTGAGTGTTTAAATACGGCGGGAATATCTGCTGAATCCTTGAAATAAACTGAATGGGGTTCCATTAATAACTATGAAGTCCACACAAGTCCAGTTATTGCAGGCGTCCACATAAGCATTGCGGCACCTGTATGTGTGTGTGTGTGTGTGTGTATGTATGTTAGCACCATAGCGGCGAAGCTACTAAACGGATTTGGATGAAACTTTGCATGAGGATTTCTTTCGCGCTCCAGAAAATCTGAAAAGGTTTTGGTTGAGATCGGATTACGTTTAGTGCCGTTTTGGCACAACAAGTTGTTTATATTATGATTACTTACAATTTGTAATCGAACCATTGAAAAGCAGTAAAAATTCCAATTTCAACGATATATCACAATTGCACCCTTTCGATTTCATTTCCGTTAAAAAAATTTAAAAGAATTCGTTATATGTGCACACATGACAGCATCCAAAAAATATTATTGGTATTATTGTTAGGGCAAAATGTATTTTGCCATCTGTCAAAAATATTTGGGTTACCAACCTTTGTGAATTTTGATTTATAGGTTATGATACGTGACGTCGCAGCTAACCTGAAAAATATATATATATATCTTAAGATTTAAGAATATTACGTAGCTATTATTAAAATTTCTGCTTGGTTCCTGTACTTTTAATTAAAATCTAGTAGAGTGTAATGTTTATGAAGTTCTAAATACTTTGTCCTAATAAAATAGGACTCTTTTTGTAGGTTGGAAATCTAACCTGTAATTAGCTGTATATTCTTATTAATCAACAATTAGGCAATCCAAACCACGTGACTTTCAACTTTGCGTTGCGGTCAAACATTTGTTGACAGTAGCTAAACGTTTGTCAAAACAGTTTGTGTTTTTCCGTCGGCCTGGCTAAGTATCTTGAAATTTTAACAATATAGTGTTTTTTGTGGATTATGGCAAGGCGTTTTTGATTGTTTTCAAGTAATAAACTTTATTTAATTATGCAAAGTGAGTATTTTAAGAAGTTGGTGTTGGAAAATCAAGATGGAAAATCGAGATGTAAAAACGATGGAAGGTGTTTAATCGCGGCTATCCATCTTTGACGTCGTTTTCTCGACATATCATTTATATGAGGGAAATATTTAGAATTCACGACGGTAAAAGCTAACCGTGTCATGATTTCCACGATGTCCACAACCCACTACTATGCACATATCAGGCATTTTTTACAATTATAGCCAATAATATTATCACGAAAAAATCTGATAAGACACGTTAAACAATTCATTACAAAAAACTCATATTAAAAACCTTTAAAACGCAAAAACTACATGAAAAAATGCGGCACTGGTCACAAACCAACCCAAATATTTTTGACAATGTCAAGACTCGTTTTAGTTGGTTTTTTAAAAGTAATAATTGTTTATAGCCGTGTTCGGATATTACGTCTGATTGATGTGACGCGTCCCAATCGTTCATTTAATGCAAATCGAGCTAACCGAGCTAAATCTGAAACGTTCGAATAATACAAAATAAAGGACTCAGACGAAGCTCGACTTGCTCGGGCCTTTTTGATCCTGCAGGAAGATTTTAATTTGACGCATACGTAGTCCGCTTGAACTGTCCATAATTTTATTGACTTGTTGAGGTTAGAGTGTCATTTGGGCTAAATTCTGTATTATTTTTATTCGCTATTCAATGTTCTACAAAATCTTCAAAACGTTATCTGTTGATACCCTTATAATATCCGGCAATTGATTAACATGCAACATAAACAAACATGAGAGGTTATGTTTTAACAGATTGCTTGTAGTCCACTTCAGTTCGTACGATATTTGTCCATGAAATAAATGGCTCCAAAGTCACGTGTAATTTATCTGTTTGCTCAATGCTCTGATTTCCGATGTAATATCCAAACACAGCTGGTTAGAATCCACCGTGTGGGGAGGTTCCAGCCTCTTCCAGTAGCTGCCGATTTTTTTTCGCATTTTATCTGTGGTGGTACCGAGAAATGGCTTATATTGACAAGATATCGAAAAATTTTATCAAGAAAAAGTGCTTAGAATCCAACGAGGACCCTATATATCAATTTTGAACAAACCTGAGAAAAAATATAAAAAAAGATACGTAATGGTACGGGTAAAAATTTTTATGTAAAAAAACTAATGTTTTTTATTAACAATTCATTATACGACAATGAAAACTGCACTTTTCCCCTTTAAAATGTTGTTCTTTTTTTCTATTATGATCCGATCATTCTATTAAAAGTTATTGAAGTTCTTGTGCCGAAAACGTCCAGAAAAATGTTGAATTTTACGTTCGCACGTTGGCTAGAGACTCCACAACGTTTTATTTTACGTGAAAACAGTTGCGTGTGGAAAATTTTCTATTAGTTACATTTTTTTTACAGAATTTTGTTTTCTTTGATTTTCACCTCAACTTTTTCTGTATTTTACGTGTCTCAATAGTAATTTACGTTACAAGACCGGAAAGTGGTGTTTTGCAGGTCGACCCAAGCAGATCCAGGGCGAACCGCAGGTGAATCCCGGAAGCTTGGGGGACCTGCAAAACACTGTTTTCTTTTCTCTAGCAGACAGTTCTGCATAGATCTTATAAATCAAAATTATGTCTTGGAAAGCTTTGGAAGTTAGTTAAAAACCTTCCAGTTTCCAATAAAACTTTATAAACATTTTTATTTTTAATTAATTTGTGTTTAAATTCAGTAATTAAAACAAAACAAATTTTTAAACGGTACATACTTTTACTTCCACATCCAGTGGAAGTATAGTAACGACAAAAAAATTTTTAAACGTCGTGTTGGAAAATCAATATCTTAAACGGTTCCAGAGTAAACGTGCGCACAAAAAAAAGTTACAGACAGACCGACAGACAGACAGAAATTTTGTTTTCGCTCAAACTTAAAATCTCGACGTTTCATGACATTTTATTTTATTTGGACAATAAAAATTTTTAAAAATTTTTTTGTCGTTACTATACTTCCACTGGGCGTGGAAGTAAAAAAAAGAGGAGATTGTATGGAACATGTAACATCATCACACCAAAAATAGCCGCTGCATTTGATGCTTGCAAAATAAGCGACAGGCATGGAGTCCATATTTTGACGGCAGTAGCAGAAGCACTAGGACATGACACCACATCTTTGTCCATCAGCAGAACCACACTTCAGCGCTCTAGACAACGCATCCGCGAAGAAAGAGCTGAAATATTAAAAACTGCCTTCGGTAATTCTGAATTGCCGGCCCCAGTCATCCATTGGGATGGAAAACTTTTACCTTCTCTCACTGGAATGGGAAATATCGATAGACTTGCTATCTTAGTTACTAGTGGAGATATTGAACAACTACTTTTAGTACCAGCTTTGCCCAATTCAACTGGAAGAGAACAGACTGAAGCAGTTTATGATGTGCTTTGTGAAGGGAATTTGGACGAAAAGGTAATAGCTTTGTGTTGTGATACAACAGCATCAAATATGGGTTATATAAATGGGGCAGCCACACTATTGCAACAAAAATTAGAAAGAGATATTCTATATTTTCCTTGTAGACATCATATTTTTGAAGTGGTTTTGAGAAGTGTGTTTGACACAAAAATGCCTTCCTCATCTGGTCCAAATGTGCCACTATTTAAACGTTTTAGGGAATTTTGGCCTAAAATAGATCAAAATAAACTGAAAACTGGATTTCAGGCTCGATTTCAGGTATCAAAAATTAAACACATTTTACAACCAGTTAAAGCCGAAATTGTAAAGTTTCTAAATGCAGCTTTAACTTTGCAACAGCCTCGTGATGATTATAAAGAATTTTTAATGCTTTCTAAACTTTTTGTTGAAGAAGAGCCCACTCACACGACATTCTATCAACCAGGGGCATTTCATCATGCACGTTGGATGGCCAAAGCCATTTACTGTCTAAAAATATTTTTTTTCCAAGATCAGTTCCAACTAACTAAAAAAGAAAAAATAGGTATTGAAGATATATGTCTCTTTATTGTAAAGGTTTATGTAAAGGCCTGGTTTACAGCGTCATTTGCTAGTAAAGCACCGCTTCATGACTTAGACTTTTGTAAAGAACTCATTAATTATCAAAATATTGACAAAGAAATATCTCAAGCCGCAAGTAGGAAAATAGTGAACCATTTGTGGTACCTTAATTCAGTAAATGTTGGCTTATCTTTCTTTGATGACGATATTTCAGTTACCACTAAAAGAGAAATGGTTAAAGCTTTGATAGGAAAGCACCAAATCAAGAGGGTATTAAACGACTTATGATTAGTAACATTACTGACGTTGAAAACAAGGAAATTCAGGACTTCATATGCGAGAACACTAAACAGTTTTTTCAAAAATTAGGTTTGTCTATGGAATTTTTGGAAAATGATCCAACGACATGGAGGGAAAATGAAAGTTATACCCGATGTTTCAATATTGTAAACAAAATTAAAATTATAAATGATGCCGCTGAGAGAGGAATCAAACTTATTACTGACTATAATGACATTTTAACAAAAAATGAAGACCAAAAACAGTTTTTACTCCAAGTTGTAAATGATTATAAATCACAGTTTCCAAATGTAAAAAAAGAAACCCTATCGCATGCTTTGGCCTAGTGCAAAAAATATTATTTTTATTACTATATGTCTTGTAGATTTAGGATAATATTTGGTACTATGTATGAAAAAAACGTTTCATAATAAAATACACAAAGATAAAACGAGAGTTTTATTTCAAAAACTTCTAGTCTAGTTTTCTTAGACTACGAATTCACAGTAGTATGACACATGTCATAGTCACAACAGATAATGTCTTTGATATTTGTATGACTTGATTAGTCATTCTAAAGATAAATGTTGCTGATTAAAAAAAAAAACAATGCATCAGCCAAAGAATGTAAATAATTCCATTTACTTTTATTATTGCATAATAATGCATTCTGCGGCACCCCTCGCCTTCAATTTGCTTCAATAATATTTTGAGGGGACTGTTTTTTCTTCAAATGGAACCATTTGCAGGGGTGAGAAATAAAAAATTTCGATTTCGAAAAAGATGGGCCACCCTAGTGTGTGTACAAGAACCAGAAACCTCAAAATATTTTTTTACTTCATCCACCCCCACTACCACCCCCTATCACAACCCCCACCCCACTACCGATGTGGGGTATCGTTTTATGGGTTTTTGGGGTAGAGGATTTCAAATATTATATTATTAAAGTTCCATAAACAATTATTTCCACATACAAAGTTTTTTCGTTGTGAGTGACTTGGATAGAGAATTGGATGTGGAAGTAGTGATTCCTTGGGTAGCTGTTTTTATATTAGAGTTCAGAGCAGAAAATTCTACAATCGCACACAAAATTGTCTAAAATTTACAATGAAAATTCTATTACACGACAGTGTAAAACGTGAACCGTATGCAAGAGTAAAGGTCCGACTGGGCTCCCAGACAACCTGCTCGTGCATGCTTTTTTTGGTCCGGATAAATGACATACTTTATGTACTTCACCAATATGTGGTATTTATCGAGTAAAACCAAATTTTAGATTTTCGACTTTTGATCAACTTTCACCGTCAAATACCCCTGTGTAAGTCGGCTTGATTACTCTTAGATATTTAATTCTCTATTTAATCCCCTATTCTTAAACTAGCAATACACGCCGCTGTTTGCTTTCACATTTTGTGGATACTTCAAACGAAATTACATAAATTACAGAAAAGTCAATTTATTTCTGAATGTATCCACATACGACAAGTTTAATACCTAGCTATGTGGGTGATGGAAATAAACTAATTTGAAATTCATTCTCAAAACGCCCATGTTGCAATTTTTCATGCAAATCTTGAATTTATGATGGCTATTTCAAGCCGTTACGCACCTGTAAGCTATATTTTCCTGTTTGTGGTGAACACTAGAGAATACAGATGGCTCATTCATAGAATGATATACCACAAGCTATTCAGTAAACCAGTACCTATTTTATAAAATTGGGAATATATAAGAGGTATTTGGTTACAAATTAAATGTATATGAATATAAACATCTAGAAAAGCAGAAATTTATGCATGAAGATGAATGCTCTAAATCAAACCTAAGAAATCAGACAAAAATATATGTGTTTTCAGGGGCGGATCTAGGATATAGTCAAGGGGGAGCTTCATGGATGATAGGAAGCAAGATAAAAGTCACCGCAGGCGAAAATTTTACATTTTTCAAGCTCAAATAGCCTAAAGTGAAAAGTTACAAATCACCTTAGTGCGAAGTCAAGTTGAAGAAATGGGGCTGTTTGAAATAAAATTTGATTACTTCAGGATATTTAGTAAATTTAGGTCAAGAAACATTTTTTTATTCATTAAAATACGATACTCATATATTAATAGTCAAAGGGCATAGGGTTAAAATTAAAAAATATTTACTTCCAATTTGACAGTTCTAAGCGTTGGGGGCTTTGTTTTGAAAATGGTCATCAATTTCCCGCGACAAATTTACATTAGCAAGTGCTAAATCATTCAATCTTAGCTCACCCATATTATTTCGGAGATAAGCTATATTTTCTTGTTTGTGGTTAACACTAGAGAATACAGATGGCTCATTCATAGAATGATGTACCATCGGCTATTAAGTAAATTAGTAGCTATCTTATAAAATTAGGAAAGAAATATATAGAGGTGTTTGGTTTCAAATTAAATATATATGATTATTTCATTCCTATAAATTTCGTCCAATAAAATCGATCATTTTAATCAGAAAATAATTTCGCATCGACAAAATTTAGCATTTAAAATTTTGCCAGGGTTACTCAACCAATAAGAAGCCATAATGAGGCAACCAACTTGTTTTTCAGCGGCAAATTTTCATTCGTTTTTTGAAAACATAGTAACCGATTCAACATATTTATATATAATTGTTACACATTCTATAGGATACTCTTCGCAGTTTTCTTGTAAATAATGTTAGTTTTTGGACATCCTAAATTTTGTGATACCATCTTTGTTGTGATAAAAATTGTATGAAAAAAAAAAAAATGAAAAAAAATATCCAACCTGTGGGATTCGAACACGGGACGTTTGGATTGCAACGCAAAGCAAGCGAGAAATATTTATTTAAAAATTAAAATTTTACAAAATGCGCCTCCCCCGAAACCTGTCCCGGAGCCAACCAGACAAACACGGCGCCTAGCGCCGTGCTGAATGTAGAGTTGGACGGGGCAGGTCCGGTTTGGCTAAACGATAATTAATAAGACAATGTTAAAACTCCTATCCGCCTGTGGTGGATTTAAAAATTAACAATAAAATTAAAAAATGCTGTCCACATGGACCTAAAACTAATTCATATAAAACTTAGAAACTAATCACTGGTTGTAGCACTGAATAAATTTGGGTTGTTGACTCGGGTGAAAAGCTAAACGAAAAAACCCGTATGAGAACTGCCGACCTGGTGGTCTCCCTGACGCCAGGAAAATGTGGTGGAAAAAGGATAGGGTTTAAAATGTTTGGATTTTTTAGAAAGGTTATCGGCCAAAAGGGAATTTTTGATAAAAAAAAGGACGAATATAATAAAAAAGAGAACAAAAACAGAACATAAAGAAAGAGAATAGAAATGATTGGAAAGATAAAGTTGAGGAAAGATCAAAAGTGGGGAAATGGTAGGTTGTGGTATAGGAAAGTATGGCTAGGGAAGAGGTTGATGGAAAATGGGCAACGCCTGGTATGGTAGGGGGTGTTTGATCTGGAATGGGGCATTATGCATTCTGATTTGGGTTATGTTGCTGGTTAGCGGACTATCGCCCAGTTTGAAGGTGTAGAATTTTTGGGAGAATTCTTGGACGTAATCCGCTAGTGGGGTTATGTCGTGACATCGTGCGTATAGATCTCTGAGGGAGGTGTATCTGCCGGAATCAGAAATGAGGCGCATAAACTTGTGTTCGAGAACTCGAAGTTTTCGCATTGTCGTGGCCGGAATGCTGCACCATACCGGCGCCGCGTATGTGATGGCCGGCCTGATCACCATTGTGTACAACAGTTTCTTATTTGTCCTGTTAAGTCCGCTACCCCTGACCAGAAGCGGGTACAGACTCCTGGACATGGAGTAGACCTTGCGTATTGTTTCGTTAATATGTATGTTAAACGTCAGTCGTTTGTCCAAGTTAACCCCCAGATACTTCACGCACCGTTTGATTGGAATTTGTTGTCCCCCGATCGAAATTGGTGTTAATATGCGGTTCTCTGTGAACCGGCGCGTGAAGAGGATCGACTCGGACTTCTCGGAGTTGATCCGAATCTTCCACTTATCGTAATACGCCGTGACATGGGCCATGTGTGCTTTCAGCAGCATGTTAGCCGCTTGTGCGTTGTGCGAATGTGCATACATGGCCGTGTCATCGGCGTACTTGGCAAGGTTCGTATTCGGGAACTCCGAGAAGTCGGAGACGTACAATTTGTACAATTTTGGTGACAGGCAACACCCCTGGGGGACGCCCGCGCGAATGTCCCGCCGAGTTGATAGATTATTATTCACTCTAACCTGCAGCGATCTATCTGACAGGAAAAAGTGAATAAGTTTGGTTATGTGCATGAGAAAGTCCAGTGCGTTTAGTTTGTGAAGCAGCCCGGAGATCCACACGGTATCGAAGGCTTTCTCAACATCGAGGAGCACCATGACGGTGCTCTTCCCGAGGTTGCATTGCACCAAATTCATACATATTTCACTTCTATGAAATATTAGTAAATTTCATACACAAAAAAAAATTGTTATGGAAATAATACCTCGCAAGATTTCCATTTTAGTACAAGCCACAAAAATTAAGAAAAAAAATTTTGTTTTAATTAAATAATTAATAACTTTTTTATTTACTTATCGATTTTCTTCAAAAACAGTAGGGTTCTTCCTCTAGCTAACACTAACTTACTTTCTAAATTTCAATACAATCGGACTTTTTTTTCTTAAGTTATCGTGCTTATAAGAAACGTGACGGACGGACGGACGGACAGACGGACAGACGGACAGACGGACAGACGGACGGACAGACGGACGGACAGACGGACGGACAGACGGACGGACAGTCGGACGGACAGACGGACGGACAGACGGACGGACAGACGGACGGACAGACGGACGGACCGACGGACGGACAGACGGACGGACAGACGGACGGACAGACGGACGGACAGACGGACATTTTCAAAGTTATAAATTAGTTATAAATATGTGAAGTAACACTCTTATATTTTGAAAACACATTCAGATTTCTTATTTTTATTACACAGGTCAACAAAAAAAAAAGTTTTCTGCTCCAAGGACTAAACCTATCATGCTTTAAATATGTTTGTGTGGTGAAACCGAATTTTCAATTTAAAAAATGTTCTACCGTGTACCTAGATTTCGAGTAAATGTCAAAAATTGTCAAAAAACCATATTTTGACAATAAAAACCGGGATTTACTCGATATCTACGAGGTAGACAATTTTTTAAATTGAAAATTTGGTTTCAGCTCACAAAAATACTTAAGACATGATAGGTTTAGGCACACTGTCCACGGCGGCGTCATTTAACGAATGCATGCAAGCTAGGCGTTTTTTGTATGTTCCGAGTTGCCGCTCCGTGGATACAGTTTCGTTTGTTTCTTACGCAAGATGCAAGCAAGCGTCAAATGACGATAGCGTGCGTATGACGTGCGGTTTACGTGGACAGTAGGCCTTAGTCCTTGGAGCAGAACATTTTTTTTTGTTGAACTGTGTTATTGAAGAGCTTTAGTCCCCGTAGCTCCCCACAGATTCGCTCTTGCATGCCTTCACTACGGAGTAAGTAAGGCAGATAAGGCGGCAGGTGGAATGCCCTCGCTATCATGCGAGGTATAAATCAGAAGTGTGCAACGTTGCCAACTTAAAAAAAGATCTGAGAATTAAAGCTCGGATGGCAGCGGCAGATAACGTTAGCTCTAACAGATGTGTCACTGTTAAAATTAACTAGTTTTTGGGTGGATTCATATGTCAAGTGGACAGGAGACGCACTTTAATCAGTCATGATTTCATGGCTCTGTATTCCTGTTTGATATGTTAAAGTAAAACAACGTTTTCAAATTAATCGAATAATTTTTGATATTTCAGTTTGGCGAAACCAATATGGCGGCCGAAATTCAAATATTTATGATGAATACACCTTCCCGTAAAGTTAGTCTTATGGTGAAAAAATGGCAAAAAAAATTATCCTCATCTGACAATTGAAGGGGTTGGAGCTGAAACAACCCAAGCGCATTTTTAGGTCAAAATAACCTAATCATCTTACCAGATACAAAGTTTGGTTTGTTTAAAACAAAAATATTTGTTTAATTTTTTTTCTCTAATTTTTTTAATTCTAATCCAAAATGCATTACATTTTCAAATATAAGATAAGAATGCAGAATAATTTTTAAAATTTAAACAACTTTAAAGGCTTGTATCTCAAAATTAACTTTTTGTTACTTAGGTGCTATCAGCTCCAACCCCTTCAATTGATAAATGGAGAGACCAAAATGGTAAACAAAATGTTAGCAACCAAAATAAAGAGTAGACGTAATACAATTTTGTATCTGCAGATAAGCCACTCTGAGGAGGGGAGGGTAATTATCCCCTCTGCCCACCATTATCTACTCCCTTAGAGAAGAAATTGATCTCTGACTAGATGATAATTAAGAAACAGGTAGAAAGTGTGTATACATAAAACTGATGATTCAGGATTTACACAGAAATATCCAACTTGGATGGTTATTGATTTTTAAAGTCGCCACACAGATATTACACAATATATAAATGGAGCCAAAAATCAAAAGACTTTGAACAGATTACTATAAAAAAAGCAACAATTCAAGGTTTTCAGATGGCCCCACCTTCTTACGGCTTGTATATCAGTGTCTACGTGGAAGCGATTTTAGGCGAGGATTGCGTAGTGGATATACCATTCTTAGGAGGGGATGCTTATATCCTTAAGTTATTTCTGTAATTTGCTTATATTTTTTTATTTTTAGGTAAAATATGAGTAGCCCATCTTTGGGTACCTGACTGCATGTACAGAGGAACCCATTCAAAAGCGACCACCACTCTAAAAATATAATTTTTTAAATGACATCTTCAATAACTCCATTTTAGTAGGTACCTAATTTCATAATGAAATTTTAATTTTAAAGGTTTGCTATGATATTTTTTCAGTGGCAAGAGTTAAAAAAAAATGTTAATTTTTTTTTTTCAAAAAATATTAGTTTTCAAAAGAGATATATAGGATAATGAACATTTTATTAAGCTACTGAAAGACTCTCTTAAATTGCCAATATTTACCATAAAAACCATATTTTTTTAGTAATATATTTCAAAGTGTACCTTTGGATTATTATCAATTAAACTGAATAACTTGGGAAAAAATTTTCAAATTCTGAATTAATTAATTTATATTTTTTTTATTTTTTTTATCTTCCTTTTGTATTACTCAGTATTTTATTTGTATATGACACCTGTTTTCAAGTCCAATGATGTAACCACTAATTATTCATTTTGTTATATGTTAAATAGATTTAAAGATCGCTATTCTATATATATTCCAAACTTAACGAAGTAAAAATAAAACTGAATAAATTTCTAACCAACAATTATCAATTGGCAATTAAATATTTAGTTTCTCTAAGCAATTTTTGTTCCCTATTACGGAAAAATGTTATTATTAGTAAGCTTGGCAAATTTTCCAGTTGTAAATAAATTAATTGCCAATATTGTGGATAACTGTTGGTTAAAAATATATACAGTTTAACTGATAATGATCCAGAGGTCCAAAGGATCCATTTAAAAAGGTATTATTAAAAACGTTATGATTTTCATGACAACTAATAGCAATTTAAGTGTGTCGTTCAGTAGCACAATAAACATTGTCGTTGTCGTATATCCTTTTTTAAAACTAATAATTTTTATGAAATTTTGCACACCTACTTGAAAGAATTCTGAATCCAACGGAACAGCCAGATTTAAGATTAAAAAATCGCTTGGATTTTTTAATTTGAAGTCATAGTAGGCCTTAAAAATTAACATTTCATAATTAAAGTATAACAATTTAAAAAAGAAATAGTTCAAATCGTTCAAAAAAACGGCATTTTTAGGAAGTTGCTTAACAAAAACAAAAATCAAAGCTTATTCTATCGCGAAATTGACCAGATTATACTAAGAAATCCTAATTGAATATACATTTTGAAATTTTCATACGAATGCATCAATTACCATAGTAACGACATTGACTTAAATATATCCATTTAATTTATAAACGGAAATAACCTTTTCAAGCAACGAATTAGTGTTTATCATTAGTTTGTCTTCGTACGTGAGGGTTCTTTTTATTACAAATGTACTTAAAGCGACCCTCCGCGTTCCTTGTTGGCGAGGGTGTAAGTATATTAAATTTAGTGACATATGTCTTGTTCTCACGCAACAATTTTCTTTTCCTAAAGGTATTCTAGCGAGAAAAATACTCTTGATTAAAAATTTAGTAAAAAATTACATGTCATTATATGTCAGTTTTCAACACAAAGGACCTTCAGGATGTTATTGTGAAGCAAAAAACGTTCTCAAATGAAGGGAAGAAATATGCAGCTACAGTCACCGGTGTTTCGGAATTATTTTTCCTCGATATTTCATGGCTTAAGAAAGGTTATCGGAAATAACATAGATACTGTCTGTATTACTTTTCTCGTATAGTTCAGTTTACGTACTCGATCATTTCAGATCGTATTCTTTAAGCTGCATTGTGCTGAGAACGACAATAGTACCGAAATTTTCACATCAGTTCCTCCTGACTTGACATATTAAAGCACAGTAACTCTCTTTTTTATATTTTATCTCCTTCGCCAAAAAATGATTAATTGACAATGAACGTGGAAATGGAAGAAATGTATTACTTCCAGTATATCGACAAAAAAAAATTTGAAAATCTTTATTGTTCAAATAGGCTTAGAACGTCATGAAACGTCGAGATTTTAAGTTTGAACAAAGAAAAAAATTTCTGTCTGTCAGTCTGACTGTCTGTAACTTTTTTGTGCGAACGATTACTCTGGAACCGTTTAAGATATTGATTTGAAATTTGGTACACGTATGTATTTTATCGAAATCTGGAATTAGATTACATTTTGATCTTATTCCGTTGAATGGTGGGGGGTAAATTGGAATAGATGGAGGTAAATAGGTAAATCAAGCAAGTAAGAATCCATAAAAGTGGTGTCTAGCAATTATAAGAGAAGCTAAGGTCTGAAAAAATAAAATTGTCTTTTAAGGCGTGTACAAGACCCAAAGGCCCCAATTTTTTTTTTACTTTATCCTTTTTGGTAGATAAAGAAGCGTCACTTACGATAGACAAAACAGTAGAATTAGAGTATACTTACGAGGGAGATATGACAAAAATAACGTTTGTCAATTTTGATAAAAATTATAATGTGTAATAATAGCAGCAAAGGTAATTATGGAAAAGACTACTTAATTTTTAAGATCCTTAAATACGCCTATTTCATTTATATTTAAAGGGTTTTTAGACGTTTAAAATTAAAAAAAAAACTCGTATGTAACACGTCCCGAAAGACAATTTTGTGCAACTCGTGTTATTTTGCGGGATCTCGCTTCGATCGTCTCGTAAATATCCACTCGTTACACAAAATAAAGTTTTTCGTAACTGGTTACATAAATAGCTATTCTGTTAATTGACGGCGCAGTTTTATTTTTATTTATGTTTATTTTATTAAAAGGAAACTATTTACAAATATGTATTTGATTGCAAAGCTCTATAAAATATTTACAATTACCACTAGAAGATAAATATAATTTTGATAAACATGTTTTAAAGCCTGTTTCTTTGGGGAAATTTAAGGAAGCAATATAATTAAAAATCACAAACAACAAGTTGGCTTCATTAAAAAATAACTAATATGCCTATAAAAATATAATTTTTTATTACAAAACCAATTAATTTTATAACTGAAATTTAATTAATATTTGAAATGTTAATAGCATCGTAAATAATAAACGTTAACTAAAAAATAACTTTAATAAACAGCGAATATTAATTATATAACATAAAGCGACTCTTAGGTGTTGTTTTAGTGACGCTTGTCAAGTCAGTTCTCTACAGGATGTAGACGAATATCTGTCGTTAACGTTAGGTGGTGATAGCTTTTGCAACTATGAAACAATATTCCTATTGACTTGTGTCCGAAAATGCTTCCTAAGGGATCCTTTGAAAATAGGTCCCTAGAGTAGGTTTTTATTTAATAATTTAGGAAATATTTGTGCTACAGCGGCTGGTACGTTGTTTAGTATCAATAAGGGCTATTACTTCCACATCCAGTGGAAGTAATAGTAACGACAAAAAAAATTTAAAAATTTTTATTGCTCAAGTAGGCTTAGAATGTCATGAAACGTCGAGATTTTAAATTTGAACGAAAAAAAATTCTGTCGGTCTGTAACTTTTTTTGTGCTCACGTTTACTCTGGAACCGTTTGAGATATTGACTTGAAATTTGGTACACATATGTACTTTAACGAGATCTAGAACTAGATTATATTTTCATCTTGCTCCGTCGAAGGGTTGGGGGGGTAAATTTAGGGTAAATAGGTAAATCAATCGGGTAAGAGTCCATAAAATTACTATCTAGTATATGCAAGAGAAGCCAAGGTCTCAAAAAAAAAATTGGCATTAATTACCACCCCCACCCCATTATTAAAGGGGATGAAAAAAAATTGTGATTTTGTGTGTGTACAAGAACCATAAACCTCAAAATATTTTTTTACTTCATCCACCCCCACTACCAACCCCCACTACCACCCCCCATCACCACCCCCACCCCACTACCAATGTGGGATATCGTTTTATGGGTTTTTGAGAGAATTTCAAATATTATATTGTTAAAGTTCCATAAACAATTATTTCCACATACAAATTTTTTTCGTTGTGAGTGACTTGGATAGAAAATCTGGATGTGGAAGTAGTGAGTTCTTGGGTAGAGGTTTTTTTTTATTAGGTTGATTAAAATTAAATTAGACCAGGGGCCTATATTCTCTTGCTAATTAACACTTCTTGAATTGAATGATATTTGTGGATTGTAACAGTTCTTTTATTTTATGATATTTTTCTCATTCCTTATTTTCAAGTCTATCTCGTAACAGTTGCCATGCGATTTTACTTCCACATTCAGTGGAACTATAGTAACGACAAAAAAATATTTTTAAAATTTGTATTGTTCAAATAGGCTTAGAATGTCATGAAACGTCGAGATTTTAAGTTTGAGCGAAAAAAAATTTCTGTCTGTCTGTCTGTCGGTCTGTCTGTTACTTTTTTGTGCGCACGCTTACTCTGGAACCGTTTGGAGATATTGACTTGAAATTTGGCACACATGTGTACTTTAACGAGATCTAGAACTAGATTATATTTTCATCTTGTTCCATCGAAGGGTTGGGGGTAAATTAGGGTAAGTTTGGAATAAATATGTAAATAAAGCAGGTAAGAGTCCATACAATTGGTATTTAGTATATACAAGAGAAGCTAAGATCCCAAAAGAAAAATTAGCATTACCACCCCCACATCATTATCAAAGGGGATGAAAAGAAATTGTGATTTAGTGTGTGTGTTTTTGGCGTAGAGGATTTCAAATATTGTATTATTAATGTTCTATAAACAATTATTTCCACATACAAAATTTTTTCGTTGTGAGTGACTTGGATAGAAAATCTGGATGTGGAAGTAGTGACTCCTTGGGCAGCGGTTTTATAATTAGCAGATGAAACTGTGATGGATTTTATCCATTCTGCCGCCTCACCTATTAAACGTGCCTTTAAATATAAAAATTTTCTTATGTCGTCTAACCTGTCATCATTATGAACCATTGAATTAAAAGTGTCGTAAAATTTAAGCCAATTATCATAATCTCCATTCAAACTTGGAAGTTTAATATCCGGTAATTTTGATTTTTGATGCTCATTAGGAAGCTGAACTCGAGAACCATTCAAGTTAAGATTAGATTTAGTATCTGCATAGTTTTGAATTGCTAATTTAAATAAGGACGTCAGATCAAAATAGACAGGATCAAAATTGACAAGTTCTTTAGCTTCTTGATCTAAATTTTCAGAGAGAACTTCTATTTTGGCTTGAAGGTTCTCGAAGTAGAGCCACATAGCTTCAATCTTTTCTAATCTAACAGTTAATTGAGAAATTATGACATCATCAAATTCAGAATTTTGATTGGTTTGAAAATAGTTTCTAAATCGGGTAAAATGACCTTTAATTATACCCCCCTGGGCTGCTTTAACTCATCAGCCGTTCTAACTCAAATCACCTTTTATTAATTTATTATCAATACAAATACTAAGATTCGAAATAATGATAGGAAAAATCTTACAAATGCTGCACTTCGTTGATTATCTGCTTTCTCTATTACGCCAAATCCACAGGGCCTTTGCTGAATATTAGTCGAACGCTTCGAAAATTTTCTCCTATATGAGTGCAGTACTACAGTACTACAGACTTTTCAAGGTAGCAAACATCTAATATTTCAATCTGCTCTAATTCTTAGATTCTGTTGATTTTATCTGCTTGGTCCCACGAGCAGTTGTGTTCAAATCCTGCTCGTGGGACCAATGTTCTTTTGCTAATTAACACTTCTTGAATTCAAAGATATTTGTGGAAATCAATCTCTTTCAGCATCCAGGAACAGTTAGGAGTAAGTTGTGATTAGTTTGACTATAGTCCGAGCGCAATAGGCCTTACTATCCAGATCGTTTAGTGTTTAGTGCAAGTGAGAAACCCAGAAATAAAGGATCCGCAAGAGTAAGTTTCCTTGTTACTGCGAATACCTATTTACTACAAGAGGGAAGCCCAGGAGTAAATAGTACATTTCTTAGTTTCCGGATGCTGAAACAGATGGATTTCGCATTTTGAGATAATTTTACTTCCACATCCAGTGGAAGTATGGTAACGACAAAAAATTTTTTAACAATTTTTATTATTCAAATAGGCTTAGAATGTCATGAAGCGTCGAGGTTTTAAGTCTGAGCGAAAAAAAATTTCTGTCTGTCTGTCGGTCTGTCTGTAACTTTTTTGTGCGCACGTTTAATCTGGAACCGTTTAAGATATTGACTTGAAATTTGGTGCACATATGTACTTTAACGAGATCTGGAACTAGATTATATTTTCATCTTGTTCCGTCGAAGGGTTGGGGGGTAAATTTGGGGTAAATAGCTAAATCAAGCAGGTAAAAGTCCAGAAAATTGGTATTTAATTTATATAAGAGAAGCTAAGGTCTCAAAAAAATTTTTAGCATTAGCACCCCCGCCTCATTATTAAAGGGGATGAAAAAAAATGTGATTTAGAGTGTGTACAAGAACCAGAAACCTCAAAATATTTTTTTACTTCATCCACCCCCACTACCATCCCCCTATCACCACCCCCACCCCACTACCGATGTGGGCTATCGTTTTATAGGTTTTTGGAGTAGAGGATTTCAAATATTATATTAAAGTTCTATAAGCAATTATTTCCACATACAAAATTTTTTCGTTGTGAGTGTCTTGCATAGAAAATCTGGATGTGTTAGTAGTGATTCCTTGAGCAGCGGTTTTTCATAACCGTTATCACAGACGAAAGTATTCCATCGATAGTCTTTCTTTTTTTTTCATTTAATAGCTTGTTTGCCTACTTGCAGTTTATAGATAACATCTCTGCTACACTGCTTGTGCTTTGCCTTTTGCTATTTGTTTTACTTTTTGTACAAGGTTTTACTGTTTATCTTGTTTTTATTAAATGAATCTTGTTTTTCCTGTTGTTTTCTAAACTGGTTGACTTATTTATGCACTGATCGCCTGGTCAAAACCTTCTTCACTGATAACTACCCTGGTAGCGTGTTTCAGAGCGTCTGATTCTGAAACTGGCGCCCGAATCGGTAATCTTCCCTTACTCAGGGGCGTCATAGTGACGGCGACAGCCGAAAAACTCGTCACATTTTTTTCCTTTTTTTTGCAATATCTCAACTACCTCTGAGCCAATCTTCTCACAATTTGGCAAGGAAACATATTTTAAGCTAGGAAACAATAATTTATGTATCACATCATGCTTGTCCATGGAGGGCGCCTCTTGATGATGAATATTTTTTCTTTTTTTCATTGCGAGACGTTGTGGCACTTTTGACTAGATAATCTCATGCAAGAGTCGTTTCTACGTAAAAAAGGTACACTTGATAGAACTTGATAATTCCAACCGTTTTCGAGAAAACTGCCGCAAGGATTTCAAGAATTCTTTAAAAACAAACTCAATCTAACAAGGACAAATTGAACTTATTTAAAAGTGTGCTCTGATGACGTCTTAGTTCTGTAAAATTGTCAAAATAATGAAATTGTACGTAAGTGACAGAACTAAGATAATGGAATGATAACATATGGAAGACGCCATATTTCTTAATATTTCAAATATTAATTATTAATGGCATTGCACTTTTCGTTCCCTAGATAATATATGGAAGACGCCATGTTTCTTAATATCATATACTTATTTACCGTTTATACTGTTCAAATTGTACTACAATCGATTCATTATTTAGTAGTTTTGAGCAAAAAACATTCTTCAAGATTTAACTTTTAATGATGAATAACTCCTAAAGACGAAGTTCTAGAAGTAAAATTATAGGTACTTTTTTTTACGCAAACCATACGGTCGCCAAGTATTGCATTGTACTTCTGGAACACTCTGTATAGAACTGATTTGACAAGCATTACTAAAACAACACATTTTAAGAGCTATGCTATGTTGTAAATTTAATATTCGCTGGCTATTAAAGTTATCTTTTAGGTAAAATTTATTATTTACGATGCTGTTAATATTTCAAATATTAATTAAATTTCAGTTATAAAATTCATTGGTTTTGTAATATAAAATTACATTTTTATAGACATATCAGTTATTTTATAATGAAGCCAACTTGTCCTGCGTAATTTTGAATTACATTACTTCATTTCACCTAAAACAGGTTTCTAAAATGTTTAAGAATTGGCACATATCAAAATTTTATTTATTTTCTAGTCGACAGTACTACCATCAGCAATACAAATCTAGGAATTGCTTAGGCAAAGTCATTATTATCAGGAAAGAAACTTATAACAGACGATTAATGAAAATGTTAACAAATATCTTCATATTGTTATGTAAACAACCTTTTGTAAACACCCTGCATTGTGAATCCAAAAATTATAACACCAGGATAACACTAAACACTAATTTATTAACTTACGTACTAATTACAAAAATTAATTACTTCAGTCACTTGATCACTTGGTCTACTCTGCTCACTCTCTGATCATCTGAATTGTAAACTATTAACTATTAACTCTGCTTCTCCATGCCTATATATACCCAAAGATGGGGGATCTAGAATGTTCTGTCATGATGTCATCACTCTCTAGATATTTCCAGAAGTACAAATTATAAATAACACTGCGCCCGCCATCTCTGGGACCGAACCAACTGAATTGTTTTTTGTTTTCTATCTACCTTTTGCACAACTCATAGATGTTTCTGGGGGTCTGAATGTCATTCTATACCACTTTCTCTACGAGTGTTTTACACTTTATCGGATCCCAACTTTCTAACAAAAAACAGAAAATTAAAATTAATAATTTATATTCGGATTTTCTTGATATTTCATCTGGAGTAGCTTAAGGGTCTACCTTTCATCCATTATTTTTTATAATTCACTACAAATATTTTAACTTTACCAATTGTAAAATACACGCTTATGCTAAAGATACGCAATTATATTATAGTTTTTCTTTAAATGAAGTTAATCAAACAAAGTCTTTCATCAAACTTGAAATTAAACTCTAAAGTTGTAATATTTACGTCCCAGAATATTTATAATGAAATAAAAAAACCTAAGGAATCATTACTTCTTATCCATATCTCTTTTAACGAAAAAAATTGTGATACTATCTTTCCACTATGTGGAAATAATTGTCCACAAAGTTTTGATCATACAATATTTAAAATCGTCTACCTCAAAAATCCATAAAACGTTATGCCACATCGAGAGTGGTAGTGGAGGTGGCTGATAAAAAAATCTTGATTCTTGTACACAGACTCTTGCATACTTGTTTTACTTATTTATTCCCATTTAACCCACAACCCTTCAACGAAATAAGATGAAAATATAATCGGTTCCAGATTTAGTTATAACACATAAGTGCATATTTCAAGTCAGTGTCATAAACTGTTGGGGAGTAATCGTGCACACAAAAAAGTTACAGACAGAAAGAATTTTAGCCGACAGACAGGCAGTCTAAGCCTATTGAATCAAAAAATTATTTAAAATTTAAAAAAGCTTTAATTTTTTTTGTCGTTACTGTACTTCCACTCCATTATGTGCCTGTGGAAGTAGAATAAGTTAAAAATTTCTATTTGCCCTCGTAACTACCGTATATTACTTCCACATCCAGTGGAAGTATAGTAACGACAAAAACATTTTTAAAAATTTTTATTGCTCAAATAGGCTTAGAATGTCATGAAACGTCGAGATTTTAAATTTGAGCGAAAAAAAAAATTTTGTCTGTCGGTCTTCTTTTTTTGTGCGCACGTTTAGTCTGAAACCGTTTGAGATATTAACTTGAAATTTGGTACACATATGTACTTTAACGAGATCTAGAACTAGATTATATTTTCATCTTGTTCCGTCGAAAGGCTGGGGGGTAAATCGGGGTAAATTTGGGGTAAATAGGCAAATCAAGCGGGTAAGAGTCCATAAAATTGGTATTTAGTATATACAAGAGAAGCCAAGGTCTTAAAAAAAAATTGGAATTAGCCACCCCCGTTACCACCCCACCTCATTGTTAAAGGGGATGAAAAAAAAAATTGATTTAGTGTGTGTACATCCAGAAATCTCAAAATATATTTTTACTTCATCCACCCCCACTACCACCCACCTCACTACAGATGCAGGTTTTATTGGTTTTTGAGGTAGAGGATTTCAAATATTATATTATTAAAGTTACATAAACAATTATTTCCACATACGAAATTTTTTCGTTGGATGTGGAAGTAGTGATTCCTTGGGCAGCGGTTTTTTGAATACCATAACTAATATTACTCTGTGCGCATTTTTAGGCCATTTATTTTGTTGTCATATTTTATGGTGAATGAGAGGATTAAGGGTTTAGCTATACCTAAACATTTGATTGCTCACAAAAGATCACAAGTACTTTTGTTTTTATAAATATTTTAATAAGAATTAATTGAAATAGAACGGAAATCTTAGTCTTCTACCGAATACCACCATATTTTCCACCTTTCCATAATTTTTTAAAATTTTTAATCATAGCTTTTTACGCTCCCACTATCTTTCTCTACTTTTCCACCACCTTCTCCAACTTCCCATGATTTTCCCTCACTCTACCCTACACCTTACCTCCATCTTCCTTCATTTTTTCACTACCTCTAATATAATGTAGCTTATCCTAGGTTGGTTTTCCATGTCTTCATTCATACCAAATTTTATCAAGATGTGTTTAGCTGTTTTCGAGTTACAGTGGAACAAACATTCAGACAGGCAGGCAGACAAACAAAATTCTGAAAATACATTTTCTACCTTTGATATCATTAATAAATTCAAAATACCTAATATTCTAAAAAAAAAATGAGTTATAAAAATATATAGCTTTACAGATTTGTTTAAATAGGTTGTTTTGATGAATATTTTAAAGTTATAAATTATACATTTGACGTATTTTAATGAAGATACTTTAAATTTTGATCAAAACAGCCTACCATATTTTCTACAACACAAAGATATAGTACCTACGTAAAATGTAATCAGAAAACTGACACTCATTCGGAGCCATTTGAAATTCCACGTAGGTATACAATGTTGCCAAACTACCCATTAGACTGAACTTAATTATATTTGGAAATAAAATTTGCAGCGTGCAGCTCGTACATTAAGTTTATGTATCTAAGCCTGTAATGGAGTAATATTACGTGGAGCATATTACTGCTATTTTAATTGTCATAATAATATACGACATATGGCACAGTATCAAAATGTCATGCATTATGTGCATTTCCCATTAACCTATAATAGATCTCGGGTACTTATACCTGAAATATTGCCTTATCTTCATGTGTATATTCGGATTTTTTTGTCGTTTTTAATAAAAATTGCTAAATTTTTCTTACGTTTCGGTTTATTAATCATAGTCAGAGAACTGCAATTTTTTTATACTAAAGAAGTAATAATGTAGAGGAATGGTAGATAAACTTTGCAATTTTGTCGTATTCCTCTTGGTTTCTTACTTAAATAACGTGGTTATATTCTGAAACGGAATTAAACTCCCCAAAAAGTATATCACGGCTATTTTATATAAAAAAAACTATATTTTAAAGGTAAAAATGAGCAAAAGTGAATCAATTAATTTAAATAAAAACCTAGCTTATTACTTCAAAGAAAAATAACAAATCCCTGTCCGGGATATAATAAGGTAAAATTCGTAAATGAACGAAGGGACTTTTGAAATAAAAAATGACTAATTAGCAATAACAAATTTATTACAAATGTAAAAGGTAGTGGTAGAGCAATTGACAAATGAAGGGTAGGCAAATAAAATTTGTGCTTGGACTATAATAAAGATCGAACAGAATAAAAGATGTACAGAGAGACAGCCGTATATGATAACATATACAAAAAAGTAAATAGATACGGTAACGTACATAGATAAAACCATAATTATTGGCAGAAGGCCACAATACATACAAAATTACTGTAAATACTCCAAGAAGATAAATAACTCAATTATTAGTTGATTAGTTTCCCAACTCCGGTATTACTAAATGAAGAGATTAAGTAACATTTTACTAATAAACAAATCTTGATATTTCATATCATAAACAAATCTCTAAATGTAAATAAAGGTAAATACATAGACAATGGCAGATATAGTAGCATTTTAAGCTACAAAATACATACAAAAACGAAATGTGCTTTGTACAGAAAATTATTTACAGATATTAAATAAGAAATCTTATTAATAGTCTTTAAGACGCTACGAGCACTCGCGAAAAGAATGTACTTACAAAAAACTGGAACTTGATGTAGACATTTAGAACAGTAACAGCAACAAAATAGCTTAGTATCAGTGGTAATTCTTCCATAATGCTAGTATTTACCAATCCTAGGCAAACTAATTGAAATACACTTCAAGCAGCTACATTACACTAACAAATTAAACCAATAATTCGCTACTGCTTGCTTAACACACTTAAAGCAGGAAGCATACTTGTTAAATCCTACTTTCATTCAGGACTCTATATTGAACAAAGTTCGATTTTAACTTCTCAATTACTCGGCACAATTCACGAAAGAAGTTAAATCCTAAAACTAATTAAACACTTAAATGGCTCAAATTTCAGCCATAATCCTGACGACTTTGCGAGCCCGAAAGCTGCTGGGTAAAAGTGTATATATCACACTCCTTTACGGTTTTATAAGCACGTCTAGCGCGTTATTTTCGGGGGTCCGTAATCAAGGCAACTAGACATTATGTCATATTCGTCCTTGCCGATTGGAGGCATATTTTCCATGCGGCTGTTTTGTCCGCATATTTTATGGAATTTCTGGAAGGATAACTCGTTATTTATCGCAAAAATCTAATGTCGCCTCATAAACAACAAGAAGTCCGACAGGGCCGGCATTAAATCTTTTTAATAAAAATAACAAATTAGGTAATTATTGTAACGAAGTTATAAAATAATGTAATTCAACGGGTTTTTATGGAAATTTATGAATACTAAAAAAGTTGACCGTTACACTTATACTATAACCGCAGGTGGCTTTGCCTTTGTAGCAGGTGAATGTTTTTCTGGTCATAAGTAGATCATAATGTGTTCTATATTTGAGTACAATTTGATTCAAATCGTAAACAAAATAAAAAAAGTTTAAGGGTGTCTTTATTTTAAGTGAGTCACACTGTATATTTAAGGAAATTTATAGATTTCGAAAAAATATTACGTTACTAGATACGTCGAGTGTTGTAAAATAAAGATTGTTTTGTGACTGTGATTTATTAGGAGACCACGGTATACCGCTTTGATGGAAATATTCAAGGTACCTAATTAATTAATTAATTAATTATCTATTTTGGCTAGCGAATATCTCGTAAATTAGAACACATAGGAAGAAAATGAATAGACATTCTTGTAGAAAATGTAATTATCCGTACGACCCATTGATTCCGAGTTATAAGCGAAGAATCGAAAAAAGGAACCTTTCCACCCCCCCTCCTCCACTGAATCGGCGGGGCTAGGGGCGGGACTTTTAGTATGTTTACCCCCTAACTATTCCCAATACATTCCTGAAGAGGAAAATTTTCCCCTCCTCCATGTTCTCTACAATCCCCTTTTGGGCATTCATTGAATGGACTATTTGGCGTTATACAGAAATGTAACCGAAATAATTTTTAAGTTACACTTTTTTAATATTTTTATGATTTTATTTTCCATAGCAGAAATAGTAAATAAAAATAAATATTCTGTATATGGACTGCTGTATGTCTAAACTTCACACAAGTAATCGTTTTTCTGGGAGGAACCACCCTACAGGGTTTATAAAGTACAGAATGGGACTAGCCCTGAAGTTGAACATTTTATTTATGATTTTTTTTTGTTTTAGATAATGTGGTGTCTAAAATATTACATATAATATATTATATTACATTATTAAAATAAATAATAAAATGTAAATGTAAGATCTTCATGTTTTCTATAAGTGAGAAATATGTCTTTCAATGATTTGTTACTGCTAGAGTAACGAATATATCAAAGGCAGGGACGGGCAATAGATGAGGGGGGAAGCTTCCCCCTCCAATATTCTAGTCTGTTGGCAAAATCGCTGGTTTGTTGGCAAAATCTTTAGCATGATGGCAAAATCAAAAAGTCCTCTTCCAGCTCAGCAAAAAAGTTATTGGGTTTTGTACCTCTAGTTCTATGCCTGCGATTATGCGATTATCCCCCACTCACAAAAAAAAATAGTAGTCTGTTGGCAAAATAAAAAATTCTCCCCCCCGTCTCACTCATCAAAAAAATGTTTGGGTTTTGTACTTCTAGTACTGTGTCTGCGATTATCCCCCCCCCCCATTGTATTACCCCTCCCCAATAATTTCATTTTGGTCCGTCCTTGATCAAAGCTTATTTGGGATAATCAGATCCCACCTCAAAAAAAATCAGAGAAAACAGAAAAAAAAATAAAAATTTATTTATGGTTAAATACACCATTTAAACCAAAACCAGTAGTGAAAAATATTTTTTAATATGCCCCAGTCTTCTGTCGGGGTTGAGTTTATTGAGTTAATTAAGAGGGACACACTATTGCTACACCTTGTATAAAGAAAATTTGAAGTTTATAGGACAAATACCAGCTTTCAATGAAGCTTGTAATAGTTTTACTCGCAATTAAAACATTTAAGAGTCAAGACACGACTTGTTAAAATAAGAAGTCTTTAGCTACATATCTTCCAGTTATGTAAAATTTCTCGATAACTCGTTAGAGTGAAGATTGTTGGGAGACTGTAAGAAGTCAAAAGGTTATTTTCCCGAAAGGTCATTAATCACTTAAATTACCAATAAAAGTTAATATTTTCATTTCATTAGACATGATCCATTTATGTGTTAGAATAACAAGCCAAGATTAATGAGCATGTACAGAATTGACACCAGGAAAGTTAACTTTTCATCTTCCTTATCTCTGCCTATTATCTTATGTAAATTGGTCGTTTAAAACTGCATTTGTTAAATATAATAATTTGTATTTAGAGTACTTGATTTAAAACTGTAGTGAAAAAAAAAATAACTATTCATATTTTGCTTTGCTAAAATAGATTGGCGTATCTAGTTAAAAGCTTATTTCAAGATATTTAACAGTTTGAGTTAGTTCTTAGTCCTCTGACTATTTTAAGTAAAAAAACCGCTGCTCAAGGAATCACTACTTCCATATCCAGATTTTCTATCCAAGTCACTCACAACGAAAAAATTTTGTGGAAATAATTGTTTATGGAACTTTAATAATATAATATTTGAAATCCTCTACTCCAAAAACCCATAAAACGATACCCCACATCGGTAGTGGGATGGGGGTGGCGATAGAGGTGGTAGTGGGGGTGGATGAAATAAAAAAATATTTTGAGGTTTCTGGTTCTTGTACACACACTAAATCAGAATTTTTTTCATCCCCTTTAATAATGGGGTGGGAGTGGTAATGGGGGTGGCTAATGCCAAATTTTTTTTGGCACCTTAGCTTCTCTTGTATATACTAAATATCAATTTTATGGACTCTTACCTGCTTGATTTACCTATTTACCCCAAGTTTACCCCAATTTACCCCCCAACCCTTGGACGGAACAAGATGAAAATATATTCTAGTTCTAGATCTCATATGTGTACCAAATTTCAAGTCAATACCTCAAACGGTTTCAGAGTAAACGTGCGCACAAAAAAAGTTAGAGACAGACAGACCGACAGACAGACAGAAATTTTTTTTTCGCTCAAACTTACAATCTCGACGTTTCATGACATTCTAAGCCTATTTGAACAATAAAAAATTTTAAAAATTTTTTTGTCGTTACTATACTTCCACTGGATATGGAAGTAATAAATGTGACAACTGCAATTTAGCATTTTGTTGCTTTGTAAATGTCAGATACGTGAATTATGCTTCTGAAATTTGATGAAGATGTAGATAATCTAATATTTCTTGAATTAAATTGGGCAATACCAAATGTCATCTTTCTGCCTCAGTGCCCTCAGTATGGAGACGAAAAACTTTTTTTTGTGTTACTTGGATTGAGACCAATCGGTCAGAACCAGGATATACATTTTAAATTCAAAGCATTACTAAGTATTGTATACAACAATACCAACACTACCATGCTTACTACAGTTATTATATTTTCTTTAATGTTAAACAAATATTGATTCTATATTATTTAATGTTTATTTATTATAAAAATGTCTTTAATCCAGTTCTATACATCACCGAACAAAAACACACGATAATTCTTTTTTAAGGTGTAGATATTGTAACAGTACACACAGGGTGTAATTAATTTCATGTCATTAAAAAAAACTGGTGGTACGGAATGACTAGACCAACAAAAAAACCTCATATAATATATGGTCAAAACTCCATAGTTTTGGAGAAAAAAAAAAAAAGACGTGTGGCACTCGGGGACTGCCGCGGTAAAGCTATTGCATAGCATTTTGTATCAACTTATGCAATTATAATTTTATTTATTTATTTTATTCATGCAGTATTGCTTTTTCTTTGATATTAATTCAAGTTACACTTTTTGAGCGTGGTGACCGATAAGAAAACAAATTTTTCTATTATTAAATAATGACTTTCTTCATTAATAATAAATGCACTTTGTTCATTCATATTCAAAACACTTTATACACAAATTTTACAAGTACAGCTATTCACTGTTGTACATAAATACCTATACACCTATATACTTTCTCATAAACAGCTGCTTATGTATTCGTCCGATTTCGGAGCAGCTCGTCTCGTGCGAGTTTCGTAGAGTCGTACAATACGTCTAATCGCACGCACACAACGCCGTGTCGAAGACTGCTGAACTGAAACGACGTTAGACGATGCACGGCCTTCAAGCCACACCTCCTTGCCCGTCGGAGTGGGGAGCGTGAGGTTTTTTCGTTACGGAATTTCTGGATTCGGTCCCCGCGCTCAAGGCCCGCGATAGAAGCTATGCAATAGCTTAATAAACAAAATATTCGAAAATGTTTAATAATATCGTGTGAGAACTGCTGGGTAGGCTTTATTATCGTCGCATTTGGTCGCCGCTGATACTCTGACATTTGTGCAGATAGCACCGGGTATGCCGTCAAAGCAATAAGCTGGCGCGTAAAAGTATAGTATAAACCCCTGTGGCCATCCTGTATTTGCATTTGTGCAGAAAGAGATAACGAATTGATTACATTTTCATAATTGGTATAAAAAGTTCAGTTGAAGCGGGCCCATCAAAATGCCGCGCTTTTTTATGGCTTTTTAAAAGTAAGTAAGAAACTTCTATGATTCGGAACACGTCCATTATAATATAGATACTTTAAAATCCCTTGAGTAATGAATACGCACTTTTGCTGTAGCATCACAGAATTACCTATTGACAGTGTTGTCATTTAACACTACATTGACTCATGTAAATTTGTAGATTTCTTTGATATATTTACAATTAATATATGCTTTCAATTTGCATTTATACACTCTCACCGTCAGATATTTATTTACACCACCTTCCACATTTAGTGCCTTACTTTGTACCCTTGTAAAGATCCGGAAGCAATTTTAAACACCCTGCATACCCTAGCCGGCACATTGCTGTAATGCACCAAAATAGGCGTTTGGACATGCGGTATAACGCCCTCTAGTGATTAATAGTCAGAGCAATATGCTTTACATCGGTGATATCATATATCAACCTGCACATTCTGACCAAACCTCTGGTTTAAAACTTATATGAACTGCGAATGGGTAATTCATAAAGTTCGTTTATGTTGTGAATATGCAGATTTATTAAATGAAAAGTTATAGTAGTTTCGGCTGGCATGTTTGTTCCCAGTTCGTTTTTCTTTTCCATAAATGTATATTTGCGAATAACATTTACTGAACATACAGGGTGGACCATTTTAATCTATTATTGCAAATATATCGTGGTGTAAGCCACCAATTAAGAAATGACCTCTTCAAAAGTTGTTGGGTTCTAAGGGGGCCATCTGATTCTATGGTCGGGCACTGGGTCCGTGACCTTGGTGAGGCCCTGTGATACCCAACTTTGTTTTTTTTTAAAATGGGAACCTTTATTTTTTATTGCACAATCTAATTCTATGGAAAAAAATACGTTCAATTATGATTTTCAGAATTTTTTTCCAGTGGGCCTTACTCGGGCCCAATATCAACAATTGCAATCATAATTACCCAATTGGCTCGCAGGTTAAGCTAACAATCGAAAAATGACCTAAATAAAAGTTATATGATTCGATGGGGTCATCTAATGCTGTGATTCAATACCCGGTCCGTGCCCTTGGGCCCCCAAGTTTTTTTTTTAATGGAAATATCAATTTTTTATTGCAGATTTGCATTCTATGGAAAAAATACGTTAAAATATGATTTTCAAAATTTTCTTCCGTGGGCCTTACTCGAGCCCAATTTGTAAGGACCACTGGAAAAAAAATTTTGAAAATCACATTTGAACGTATTTTTTTTCATAGAATTAGATTCTGCAATACAAAATAGAGGTTCCCATTTAAAAAAACAAAGTGGGATATCACAAGGCCTCATCAAGGTCACAGACTCGGTGTCTGACCACAGAATCAGATGGCCCCCTTAGAACCCAACAACTTTTGTAGAGGTCATTTGTTAATTGGTGGCTTACTCGGCGAGATATTTGCAATAATAGATTAAAATGTATATAACATTTTGTGTAGAAAAACTCTCATAATAAATGTTTATTTGATCCATTTCAAGAACAACGTTTCGAAGGTGGACACTTTTTGATCTCCGTAGAACCTACAATCACCGAAAATTTATAAGTTAATATAGTGCGCAACACAATAATGTAAATAAATATACTATAAAAGTGGCTCCCCCCTATATTTCCTTTATTTTTTAACTTATCCATTTGAAACTTAGGATGAATAAACTACCTTTAAAACTGGATTTTTGGGCATAAAAATGGTATGAGACCATTTCCGGTTTACCCGGAAATGACCGCAGCTTTCGATTTTTAAATGGAACACCCTGTATATTTTACATATTTGGATTCAAGAAAACATTCTGATTATACCGTGAGATTTTCACGAATTTTCGAGTCAATGTTCAATTTTTTAAAGCATTTTAAGACATTCGTCTAAAGTGTTTTCGAATGCCAAAATTTTGTCTACGGCAGGTAAAGTCCAAGGGAAAAATATAATTTTTCGTTTAATTTCATTAATGACTATTTACGAAGTCTCCAAAATTGAAAAAATCACTTTTTTATCGAAAACTTTTTTTTTCCTAACCGACTTTTATGCAGGACCAGTAGAAAAGTGAGAAGTTTTAAATTTGGCTATCGAATAACAAACTCCCTACATAAGGTATTGAGCTAAAATTTTGTATAGAGGTATTTGAAACAACTGCTAATCAAATACGCTATTCAATTTGCCGATAAAAAATTTCCTAATAGTCGATCTCGAAATTTCGGCCCATTTAGAGGAAGTTAATAGGCTCTGAAAATATGAAAATTACAAATTTTTCAAAATAGTCAAATAAAGCTCATCGAGAGCACTATATCTCAAAAAAAAAAAAATTTAATCGGCCAACGCTTTCCAAAATAACGGGTATTAAATAGCACACACTGTATATACTAAATTTATATAATATAGTTTGAAATTTTTTTATAACGTATCCCCTCGCAGATGTCTATCAATGACCAACCCTAAACACTTTTGTTTCAGGTAGAATACTTTATATGTTTTCATCAAATTCAATGTATGGATTCTAATGCTGGTTAATTTTAACATGTTGCAACTCAGAGGTATGCAGTTAGTTTTATCTATATTTACCGTTGAAAGTTTATGATCAAACCAATTTTTAATAACTTATAAATCATATTCCACTGCTGTTTTTAATTCATCCCACGTGTTGGCTTTATAAAAAATAGCAGTATCATCTGCAAATCCAATAATTCCTCCTCTGTTCGTTAAACGAAATAATTCATTAATATAGATGGAAAATAGTATGGGACCTAGAACCGTACCTTGCGGTATACCGTATTGGACAGTTAATAAAGTATTGTTAATGTTATTGTTATTAATTTGTCACTGTAGATATTTCCCACTCTTACACACTGATGTCTATTTGAAATATAATTTTCAAATAACTACTCCTTACCTTACCCTTATATCCTCAAGTGATTGCAAGATCAGAGCACAAACACCAACACATCAAAACACTTGAATACTCGAATCACTCGGCACGTGTTTCGCCAACTATATTCACATCATCTGGAGATGATTAAGACTAAAGTACAACTAAAAAGGTTCCAATGTTTATACTAAAATAACGTCCATAGTAACCAATACAGCCAACTATTTGGAATAGGCCCTTTGCCCCTATTCATACTATTTTTACATTTCGCAATTTCCAAGCTTTGAAAAGTATCCAACTGTCTGTTATTTGTTATATTTCTAATTGACTTTAACTTATTGATATCTATTTTATGATTGCTTTCAAAAGCATATTGGGCAACACTAGACTTTCCAGATTTTTCTCTTTTGAGAAGTTATATTTCTTTAACCTTTTTGTGAACGTTTTGTTTCCACAATATCATTCAAATCCCGGAACCAACGCCTCACAGTGTAGGACAATTTTGTGTGACAGACAGACTGACGGAACTAAAAAGTCTTAATTTTCGTAATCTACATAACCTTAAACGTAAAAATGCTTCGGAAAGAGAGGAATGTAGAAGAGAGGTCAAGCGCACCCAAAATATTATACACAATGCATATTTCCTCTTTGACGAAGATTACATAGATTTCCTGAGATTTCCTCGGATTTCCCTGAGATTTCCTCTTTGATAAAAAAAAATTTTGAAGAACAGGGAGAAAAAATCCGAAAAAGAAAGATTTCCTGAGATTTCCTTAGGATTTCTTAAGATTTCCTCCAGATTTCCTACAGATTTCCTCAAAGATTTCCTCGGATTTTCTTAAGATTTCCTGGGATTTCCATCTGAGTGTACACCAGATTTCCTTCGCGGTTTGCTCCTCGGATGTAAAGCATAAAATAATTACGCATTTTATATTTCGTTTAGGAATTTGTAGAGGTAGCTAATAACAAGTTGTATGTAATTTAAAAGAGTCAATGGGTTGAAATCACGGACTGAACCTTTCATTGACTAAATTCTTTAGAAAGCGAGTAGGCATTTCAACTCTCTATAGAAATAACGAAAATAACCATACTTCCTGATGCGTCACCATAAATCAACGATACCACTTTTAGTTCCTTTCAAATTAATATTTTAAATATGTACAAGTGATGATTGACTTACAGCCAACAAAAACTTATGCATATAAATGAGCCTTTTTCACTTAATGAGAGTGCTTGCTTAGTAATAGGCATAAATCAAATTATAAAACTATACAATTGTTATTTATTAAGACTCATTGACCTTTACCGACCGCAGATATTAATTAAATTCATTTAGAAACTATTCAAATAAACAAGCAGTTCTCCGGTGCTTGAGGAGCACTTATGTGGCTTTACAAATACTTCAATCTCTTCTCTTCTTTATACAGAGGTTTGACACATTAAGATATTAAAGCTATTTTTTATTTATATAAGAAAATAATTTTGAAAATTAATTTTTTAAAGACAAGTACAAGGTGAGGTTTTAGCAGGAAATCAACATAAAGCTATAAATCGCTTTAATTTTGGCATCGATTATAAAGGAAAACGAAAACAAGTAAATTGTTATAAATCAAATGCAAAAGCAAACTAGTGGAAGCATTATACTCTTCCCTGATTTACTGAGCTTTTTATATAATTGTTAAACAGTCTATCAGGGCATTTTTTAACATACATGTTATGTATCCAAGTGGATACGCAGTATTTTAAACTGGATACGGTGTAAAACCAAAATGGATTAGTAAGCGTACAATAATAGCAAAGAAAATCAATCTAATCAACGTAAGCTAGACTTAAAATTTATTCAAATTTCTAACTTTTATATTGCAACAAACAAGAACGAGAACAAATAAAATATAAAAGAAAAAAAAAACAAAATTTCACTGCAAATACAAATCTTACACACATCTAAGAACACAAATCAAAATTCGAGACGATTGTTCATTGTTTTTCACTTCAAGACATTCTGTGAGCAGTATTAATGTTGTTGCAGTGGGAATTTTAATTTTCATATGAATATATATCGATATTGATCATTATTTAAATTTTTAATATTTTTTTTACAATTTTTTGACAGTTTATTATCTCATTAATAAAAGTTGACCGAGTCATTTAAAAATTTGCCTCGACAAATGTCTGGGGAATTTAATTACCTTTAATTTAAAAAAATTATCCCGGTCCGATGGATATTAGGGTCTCTAGAGATTTTTGAACAGTAAAATCCGGAATTTCCCCACAGTGAGGCGGTCTGGGTGGCGGGATGTGTAAATTGGATACAGTGTAAAATATCCTTAAAAAATGCCCTGCATTCTATAGGATACTCTTCGCAGTTTTCTTGTAAATAATATTAGTTTTTAGACATTCTAAATTTTGTGATACCAATTTCGTTGTAAAAAAAATATATGAAAAAAAAAATGAAAGAGAAACACCCTCCGAAATTCGAACACAAGACCTATATATATTAGTAAAATGTAAAAACAAAAAAAATATAGAGAATAAAATTTCGCAAAATTTCTATTTAAGTACAAATGACAAAAATTAAGAAAACATATTTCTTTTAATTTAAATGATTAATAACTTTTTTATTTACCGATTGAATTTTTTCAAAAACAATAGAGTTCTTCTAGCTAAGGCTAACTTGCTTTCCAAATTTCAATACAATGGGACTTTTCTTTCTTAAGTTATCATGCTTACAAGAAACATGACGGACGGACGGACAGACGGACATTTGAAAGTTGTTCAAAATTCTTTCGATAACATAATGATATGAAAATTTTTTCTCTACGAGCGATATTTACTGTTTTAGAAATGTGCCGATCAAATACAATATACTCTTCGTTTTTGCGAAGAACATAATAAAGTTACAAGTCAATTACATATTACATTTTTTTAAATAATCTAATGAATATAAGCTGTAAAGTAAATAATACCGCAAAATAGTACGTAAATATTGTATGTGGCGTGCCCCAAGGCACAGTGTTGGGATTAACCTCATTTCACATGTACATAAATGATTTACTTGAAACGAAAATGAAAGGGACTATAATCGCATTTGCAGATGACACTGCCATATTCTTATGAGGACAAATTCTGGACCCGAAACAAAAATTAGAAAACGATATGAAGCGGACACTCACTTGGAAAACTTATTTACCGTAAATAGAGACAAAACATATTTTAAACTTTTCATCGTATTTTAATACTTTACCAGATTTGAATCACCTAAAAGTAAAAGTAAATAATCAGAAATTTATTATCAAACCTATAAGAGTGGTTATTGACTGACATCTAAGATGGAATATGCACATTGAATCGTTAAAAAAACTGCTGTCCAAGGAATCACTACTTCCACATCCAAATTTTCTATCCAAGTCACTCACAACGAAAAAATTTCGTATGTGGAAATAATTGTTTATGGAACTTTAATAATATAATATTTGAAATCCTCTACCCCAAAAACCCATAAAATGATTCCCCACATCGGTAGTGGGTGGGGGTGGTGATAGGCATCGGTAGTGGGGGTAGATGAAGTAGAAAAATATTTTGAGGTTTCTGGTTCTTGTACACACACTATATTTTTTTTCATCGCCTTTAATAATAGGGTGGGGGTGGTAATAGGGGTGGCTAACGCCAAAATTTTTTTTGAGACCTTAGCTTCTTTTGTATATACTTAATACCAATTTTATGGACTCTTACCTGCTTGATTTACCTATTTACACCAAATTTACCTCAATTTACCCCCCCAACCCTTCGACGGAAGAAGATGAAAATATAATCTAGTTTTAGATCTCGTTAAAGTACATATGTGTATCAAATTTCAAGTCAATATCTCAAACGGTTCCAAAGTAAACGTGCGCACAAAAAAAGTTACAGACAGACCGACAGACAGACAGAAATTTTTTTTTCGCTCAAACTTAAAATCCCGACGTTTCATGACATTCTAAGCCTATTTGAACAGTAAAAGATTTTTAAATTTTTAAAATTTTTTTTGTCGTTACTACTACTGGATGTGGAAGTAAAATAAACGTGCGCACAAAAAAAGTTACAGACAGACCGACAGACAGACAGAAATTTTTTTCGCTCAAACTTAAAATCTCGACGTTTCATGACATTCTAAGCCTATTTGAAAAATAAATATTTTTAAAAAATTTTTGTCGTTACTATACTTCCACTGGATGTGGAAATAATTAAGATAATATTCTATGCAAAGTAAGGAAAATTAGGGATTATTGCTGCTGATAAAATATACTTATAAGAACTCTGTATACTACAACCAAAAATATTTAAAATGACGTGTAATAAAAAAAGCATGTGTTCTTTATACAACAGTTAAACGTTTCAGATATCCGCCTACTGTTCTATCTCAATAAAAACACATTCCGAGAGAAATAATCTATCAGTAGTAGATCACAATAACAGTACACGTTGTAAAGAAAAAATATGTAATCGTTTCATTAAAATCTATAACAAGAGGATATAGTCGGAGAACGAGCAATGTCTAAGATATGTCTCTATAACACTCGCGAACAACCACCTAAAAAAAATTGATTCTTATGTAAATCGACCTGGCGGATCCGATTTTGGAGTTCGCCATACAATCTAGAATTGCGAAACTGGTCAAAATCGGCAATTTCCGAAAAATATCAAATTTTATGGATATTTTTTAATTTTTACTTATCACCCTATATATCCCTTAGTTTAAGTCCGATTAAATTAAAATTTTTAGGAGAGCCAATTTAGACCTTTGTTATCATGACGGACATGACAGAAATGCAAAAAAATTTACGTGTCACCAGTAATATTTTTTTTAATAGTGTGACAAGAAATTTGTTAAAAATGCAGCAACAAATACTCGATCGAGAAAACTTTTTTGTTTTTAAAGATATATGTATATATAGTAAGCTACAAAGTTGTAGCCAAAGAACCAAAGAAACTTTTTTATTTCAGTGATTTTTTTGATAACTGGCTTGGTTTTTAACATAACGGTGCCGCAATATAGAAAAAACTATGCCGGCCTCGGCCGGTCACGTACTGCACAAGCGTTTACGCCATGCATAGCCTGAGAGCGCCAGGATTTGTATTGTACTAATAATAACCTATTTAATAATCGTTTATTCAGTAAATTTTAATTTTGAAAAAGGAGCAAAATATAAAAAATAAAGTTTTAAATTTTGATAAAGGCAATTTAGACATACTCATTTTATTTCCACATTTAACTTCTACTCGTATAATTAAGCAGCAATATTTAAGAGATAGTTAACACATTTGTATTTTTTTATCGCAAATTATACGTTTTGGGCTTTCAACGGTCTTCCTTTTTTTATAACCAGTATTAGCCACATCTGTGCTTTCTGCTTTTTGTTTATAAGCTTTTCGGGTGTAATTTCTTCTGCATCTTGCATGATAGACAAGACATTTTGACAAAAATAAATCCCTTTTTTTGGTGTAATATTTCAACTTAAGAGAGATATCATCCGACATTATAGAAACTGCTTTAAATGCTTAGTCCAGTGCTTCTTCTGTAACACCCTGCACAGCTTCTTCACTATTTTGTTGGCAAAATATGCATTTCATAAAGTTTAACTCTGGGTTTAACTGTTAAAAAAAAGTTGAAAACGCGCACAAAACTGCTGACGTTAAAAAAATTGCTTAAAAGTTGTTCTTTGTTCAAATTAAATATTAAAACTAGTTTTAAATGTCTGGAAAAGTAATTCCGTTACTTTAATATGCACTTTACCCTCTATAGCACTTTCCTAACGCAATAATTATTATTATTATAGCTGCAACTCATCGATTTTCAACAAGAATAAGCGTCATAAACCACACAGACGACAACAACTCCTGTCGATCGGTTAAAAACAACTAAATAAACGTTTTATAATAGCTATTTATGTAACCAATTACAAAAGACGTAACAACACGAGTTACACAAGATTGTCTTTCGTTACATATATGATTTTTCTAATTTTAAAATTCTAAAAACAATTTAAACATAATAAATGAAATGGATGTATTTAAAAATCTTAAAAATTAAGTAATCTTTTTCATAGTTACCTTTGCTGCTATCACACATTATAATTTTAATGTCAAAATTGACAGACGTTATTTAGTCAAGTTACAATATTATTTGAAATCCTAATTTGATAACATAATAAAGGTAAATTGTATTAATGCAAAAGTTTTGATATCGTATTTTGAAGGAGAGAAGAATTTAAAAGCTTCCACTTTATGGAATTAGTATTTTATTTTGTGTTGAATAAACATTGTTTCTGTATCATTTTGAGAGTTGTTTATCTTTCCTAATTGATGACATAAGGAACTTTCTGTAACGCCATATCCTAAAATGTCATTTATTTGACTCTTTCCATGAATCAAAACAATGTCATTATTGACAAGTGTAAAATAAAGAAAAAAGAGTGAAATAAAGACATTTTATTTCACAGTGTGATATAAAACTTATTGGTTTCTATCGAAACAGCAATAGAATTTAGTCTATTTTTATAAAATTATATTGTTTTCTGATTTCGAATGGCGATACAAAAAATTTTGTATACAACTCGAGATTAAAATGTGCTTTTTTTTAGCCACTTGTTATATAAAATACTATTTTGTAACGCCATATCCTAGAACGACGTTTATTTGACAGTTTCAATGAATCAAAACAATGTCATTATTGACAAGTGTAAAATAAAGAAAAAAGAGTGAAATAAAGGAATTTTATTTAACAATGTGAAATAAGACTTACTGATTTCTATGGAAACAGCAACAGGATTTAGTCTATTTTTACAAAATTATATTGTTTTCTAATTTCGAATGGCGATACAAAAAATTTTGTATATAACTCGAGACTAAAATATGTTTTTTTTACTCGTGTGGTTTATAGCACTCGCCTTCGGCTCGTACTATAAATGCCCCACTCGTAAAAAAAAACACCATTTTAGCCACTTGTTATATAAAATACTATTTCGTAACCAGTTACGTAAAATTTTACTTTTCATAACTGGTTACATAAAGTAGGACGTTTTGACACTTACGTCAGTTTTGAAAACTGTCACTTTATACGTCAAAATTAGAAAAACCAATATTCACAACTACGCATTATTTTATTCACATCGGGCGGGGCATCCTGAAAGACGAGAAACAAAGCCGCAGTATAGGTCAACCCAATCTTTTATCTCGCGACGCGACCCTGCGCGGCGGTCAAATACTGCAGCACAGTTTTCTTGAAAACTAAGTAAGTTATCAAAAAAATCACCTAAATAAAAAAGTTTCTTTAGTTCTTTGGCTACAACTTTGTAGATTACTATATACATCTATCTTTAAAAACAAAAAAGTTTTCTCGATCGAGTATTTGTTGCTGCATTTTTAACAAATTTCGTGTCACCAACTTTTTAAAGAAATATTGCTAGTGACACGTAATCTTTTTTGCATTTCTGTCATGTCCAGTCATAATAACAAAGGTCTAAATTGACTCTCCTAAACATTTCAATTTAATTGGACTTAAACTAAAAGAGATATAGGGTGAGAAGTAAAAATTAAAAAATTTCCATAAGATTTGAGATTTTTCGGAAATTGCCGATTTTGACCAGTTTCGCAATTTCGGATTGTCTGGCGAACTCCAAAATCGAATCCGCCAGGTCGATTTACATAAGAATCAATTTATTTTAGGTGGTTGTTCGCGGGTGTTATAGAGGGTCCTGCATCGTAGAGATCCCTCGTTCTCCGACTATTAACACAGCTATGAGTATCTGGCTCCAAATATCTACAAATCCGTACCAGAAGATATCAAAAGATTACAGAACTAAGAGAATTCAAATATCGGCTTAAGAGACATATGCTTAATTAAAACAAAGACAAGATCTACGAATTAATAAATTGGTTTATTTTTATGTACTTATGCTTTGACCTACTGTGATGCAGTTAGTTTTTAAAAAAGGAGTGTCCAACGTGTAAAAAATGTTTAACGCACATAGGAAATAAAGAGCTATAAGTATTACTACATCACCCTTAATGATTTATTTCCTTTACAAAATTCGGCTAATATTTTTATAGGCAGATTATAACGGGAAAAATAATTTTGTAAAGATAGAGCCAAATAGTGACATTGAATTGTATTGAGTTTTGGCAATACTTTGTATGGTCGGCCATCATTAATAGAGAATTTGAATAAATTACGCACATATTTATAAGTCTAAGAAAACCACCTACTGAGGGTTTTTTTTTATAAACACATTTTGACCGCTGCTGCGTATCAAATAATTGTTTGGAAAAGAGCGACTGCGATAAATTCTGAATTTCCCAATTCAATTGATTTTGGTTGGGACTTGGAGAAAAATGTGTTTATAACTAAGTTAATAACTATAAATGTTCGTTTAAATGTAACTTCCGAAAATGAATTTTGTCGTGTAAATTTAATAAATGTACCAAATTTTCAGTTGTAAGAAAACCTAGGTACAATATTGGAGGATAAATGCGGCAACAGTATTTTTGTGGAAAACTATAATTAATGATTGTGGCACATCCCCCCTCCCCCTACATTATACAAACAAAAGACAAAACAATTATGCATGAGTCAAATGACAGATTTACTGTACTACTTGGATACATCACAACATTTTTATCGATTGAGTAAAACAATATTTCTTGAATAAGAGTTTATGGGAAGTCGGGAAGCTGAGCTCCATAATTTTTTGTCTACGACTCGTGGAACATTCCCTTGATTGAACGGTGGCATGACAAGACTAATGCATTTATATTAATCACAAGTAAAACCATATTCGATTTCTTTCTTCTAGCAATAAAACCCAATGAATCTTGACGCGATAAAAAGTAACAAATGAACGTATATTATGTTATTTCGATTTGGAAAATGTGTTTTACGCTTCTCCTTTTCTGTAATAAATATTTATGCATTTATTGACAGCATTCTTTGCGAATATAAAAACCTTATACAGTACCTAAACATATCAATAAATGTTATAGGTGTTTTCCTTAGGCCTCTCAAGCTTGGGATATTGCAGAGTCAGAGAGAAACATGTATTTATTTTTGTGTAGTATAACTATTTAAAAAATTAAATTGTTGTTTTCTTTAAGTGTGGGAGAACATTTGAAATATTTTATTTATATCGTGTATATGTTCTATTGTTTTTATGTTTGAACGTGTTCATGATGGTATTGAACCAGAAGAGTTGTCTGACATCCATTATAATTTACTTTCGAAGAACAAATCGCCACTGGGGTAAGTAAAATTACAAATTATTAATGTATCAACAAACAAAAAAATAGAGAAATGTTCACATCAATAATTTATTTTGCAATTATCAAATGCAATTGTAAAATTATTAAATATTAAATTTAAAGTCCTGCAATTTCGTATTCAAATACTTCTAATATTACGAGAATTTTCGTCTTTGCAAATCTCGAGCTAGTCCTGCTGTTTTTTAAAATATTATGGCTTTTCATTAGTATCAGTTTTTATTAAAAAAAAATTCTATTATTCACTAATTTTCCCAAAAATTCCCGTATTACTAGTAGGAATACTAAGGAAAATTGTTATTATTGTTTTTATTATTATTTGAAAGTTCTTTCTTAAGTCGTCATGTAGTAGTGTAGTGGCAGTTTCTTCTTCAATCTTAGAATAAGACTTCATTCGCAGAAAAAATTAGATTTCTCTTGTATGAGCAGCAACAAGCAGATGGTATTTGGAATGTGTCTGTGGTAGGTGAGCCTTCATCATTTAGAGACAACAAACTACTAAAAATATATTTTTGTTTGCAAGATGTTTTGGTGTCTTCAGGAACTTCTCCAATTACATCGCAACGATCACCTACCCTGGAAAATAGAAAAATACATTTACGTACCTTTGCAGAGAACATTTGTTTATGTAGATTAATAAAAATATATTTTTTCTATTACGCCTTTATAAGATATATCTGATAAGAAAATATTGATTACACAGGTCTATAAAAGAAAAAAAAAAGGTTTAGTCCTAAGGTCCTTTTTAATTTTTCTGAAGTACTTTGGCGAGCTGAAGTTAATTTTGGATAAAACAAAAGTTCTATCGTCAGTTCTCATTCTGCCATCCCCTAAAAAGGAAAAAAAGGTCTCGTCCTAACTTTTCTGAAGTATTTTCATGCGCTGAAGTCAATTTTGGAAAAAAAGAATTCTATCGTGTCATTTTCCCTTTGCCACCCCTAGGAGATAAAATTGTACCAAGGCTTTAACAAAAATTGCCGTGAAAACAAGAAATTAGACAATTGCCATTAAAATGGTTGAGTCTCAATGAAAAAGTAGAGATAATTAGACTTACCGGCAAAAATAGTCGTTCTATCAGAGGAGTGACTTGGCAGTTGTTGCCAAAATTAACAGAAAAAAAGTTCAACCAAAGTGATACTGTAATTAAAACCAAGGAAAAAGAAATAATCAGCAAAACGTAAACCAATTTTAAACGCTTTTAATGAAAATCACCGTAATAGTAGTAGTAGCATACGAGATATGGAATTAAACTTGAATTTGACTAGCAATAAAATTTGAAGGTGTCCTCGTCGATACAAATTTAAGCCATTGAAACTAAAATTTTTACACACCATATCGGAAGGCCGGGATATTATTTCTGGATTCAAGCAAGTTTCTTAATGAAAGGTGTTTTCTTTAAACAGATTATGTTCACTAATTAGATTCTTTCAGACTTACTTTTGAGAACTCTTTTATCTTATTATATCAAGGAAAGTGGGATCAGCATATGTTGGCAGACTTTTGTTGGACGTTGAAGAGGGAACTTGTGATTTAGAGCAAGAAGTGTAAAAGAAATCTGTTACATACGTCGTTCAAAGATAAAAGAGTTCGCAAAAGCAAGAGATCAAATAAAGTCACCTAAAGAGGAATTACCTGAAAAGAGAATGTAACTTTGCAAGTGGAGTACCACTTGCAAAGTTACATTCTCACTGAATCCCCAATTAAGAATCCCTAGTTTGCTCTTATTGAATTCCCACAATCACGGAGTTATACAGATAAAAGTTTTGCTGATCAAGAGCTAAGGTCACGGGCTACTCGATTTCAAGATTCCGAGAACATAATCCCATGAATTACCCTGTTCAGATTCACATTCTTCTATTATATTCCCTGAGTTATCTAGTTATGGGTTTACGGGATTACTGGGTTATGTAGTAGAAGGGTTTGCTTCAGGAGCGCTATAGGCTTACTTGGCAACAAGGTTCCGAGGGAATAATTTAATTGATTCCCCAATCAAGAGCCTCTCATTTTTTCATTGAATCCTAAAAGTTATAGAGCTATGAAGATAGAGGGATGCCGTTGAAGGGCTATGACGCCATAGGGTGCTTGATTCCAAGATTATAATGTCACAATGGCACGAATTTCCCCACTTACGAGTCTCCATTTTTTCCGTTGGATCTTCAGAGTTAGGGAGTTACGGGGTGATGGGATGCTCAGGTTATAGGATTATGAGGTTGTGGATGTATGATACTCTAGCAAAAGGATCCGAGGTCACAATCTCATTAACTCCCCAATCAAGATTTCCTACTGTTTTCATCGGATTCCCCAGTTAAGGAGTTATGGAGTTAAGGAGTTATGAGATTTTACGGTTTCTCTGAGTTATATGGTCTATACCGAAGTACCACAATGTTATTAGGTTGAAGTCTTAAAGTTGAATCACTTTTGGAGTCTGATTTAAATGAATTGGGTAAGCAATATTACAACCCAACATATTGTTTTTGGTGTTAGAAAACCTGACGTGCCGGGGAAAAACTAAGTTCAGGTCCGTGTTCAGCAGCTCAAAATATAAGGTGAATCGTTCTCAGTATTCGCTATATGTCCATTTTATAACTAAACAACACATATATCACATATATCGTGAAGATCAAGTGAATGTAGCAATATATTTATTTGCATTTATGTTTACTTCATTAAATGCAAAACGTTCACTAAAACCATTTGAAGATCACAAGGGAAAAGGAGGTATGTCACAATATATTGTAAAGTCAGCTGGCACTGCCATCTATTAAACGAACTTCTATGTTTTAATAAAAAAAAGATCTCCACTGTGAAAAGACAGCACAGTTCGCCAATATTCGTGTTTGAGAAATCGTACACAAGGAAAAAACGCGGAATGTCCATAAGAAAAATAATGAAAACGGGGAAGGTACGTATACTTTATTTTTAATCGAGTAATGTTTTGTTTTGCTTTTAGAAGATATTCTTTTAAGAACATCTGCAAGTGATGTATGCTCTTCTCTTTGTATTTTTTCAAGTCGGAACCTATTAAAATGGCCTAATGAATGAAAATAGAGACATTAAAAATAACTAGGACAGTGAAATGTTAAACAGCAGAAAGGTTAAGAAAATGAAAATGTATGGACGGTTTAGAGATGTGAATAAAAAATAGAGGTTAAATACAGATAAAGCAGGGAAGTATTGTGGGTGCAAAAGATTGAAGTGCTTTGAAAGTATGAGTTGCGAAGAAAGGTAATGAAAAATTTAAATCAATTTTCATCGAATAATGAGTAAAACTTATATTTATGTGGGTTGATTTTATGTAATGCTGTTGAGCAACGACGTCTCAAAAAATAGGAAAATGTAGCACAATGTAGAAAGGCAAGCATATATACAAATATACAACTGGACAATACCCCTCGTTTCCATGAATATATGTTTATTATTGTAACAATTTCTGTTCTTCTCCTGAATAATTGGTAATCATTTGTGTTTTGTATATTTTTTTCTGCATAAACAATTTTTTTTTGGCAGAATATTGTTAACGAATGATTTAATATACTTTCATAAATAAAACTCGAAGAACTTTTTTTAAAATAAGAATAAGCGAGGTTTCAAATTTCAAAATTCGTTTTTCTCGAAACTAACTTTTTGTGACATGCCCCCCTTCATGTGCCCTTTAAGTTTTAATATAATGCTTATCCTAAACCATGTGTGGTTTTATAATACTCAGATATTCTACGAATAAAGATTTAGATAATTCATTAAACTTGAATGCTGTAATAGTGGATTAGAAAAGTACACGTAGGTTTCTGTACTCTTAGAAGGGTTTTAAATCAGTTTTATAAAATCCTTTCAGACCGTTTACATTTATAAGTAATCCTGGAAATAAGCTTTTATAATATCTTATAGAATATTTTAAAACAAAAATTGTTACTTGGGTAATTAATCATGACAATGATTATTTACACATCTGTTAAAAAAAGATTAATTACAGTAAGTACCTACCTTCTACAGATTTCAACGCGCACACTTTGAATAAAATTATCTTGGTTTATAATATATCTCCATTTATTATCCTTGTTTTTACCAATTTTTGGATATATAACTTTAGGAATTGATTTACAAACAAAATTTCGATCGTCAATCATTCTGTCAGTAAACTCGTCTTCTTCCTCGACATTGTTAAAGAGTTTCTTATATATCGGATTTTTGTCTAAAATGTACTTTATATGAGCATACGGATAGGAGTCGACATTTTCACAAAACGTGATTTCATCAGCACATGGAGGGGGATTATCAAAGTTGGGAAGCTGTGGTTGGAAACGTAGGTGGTTTGTCTCATGCTGTAGATTTTCTCGAGTTGCGGGTTCCGATTTTACCATCTGCAAAAAAGGTCACATTAACAATAATAGTTCGGATGTGCAAAATATTTTTCTTGTTTCAATAACCTCGCTAATTTTTAGACAAATTATAGCAAACATAATATAATTTCTTAATAAGACACTCGATATGATTTAAAGCGAAAATTTTGAATAATAGGGAACTTGCCCAAAAAATAAAATTAATTTAAAATACTCAAAATCGTAAACTAACATTATTAAAAACTCCACAGACAACAAAAAATTTTAAAAAAATCTCTTCCAGAAATATAAGCGATTAAAATCTGCCGGATTTTACCCACTTCTGAAACGTGACGTCAGATGGAGAAAGTCGGATGACGGCATCAACGACACCGTTTCTGCTTTGTCTTTGATAATTCCGCATGCGCATGCGCATTTGTTAGAAACAACTAGCAGTGAACACAACCTAACCTAAAAAAACGTATTCGTTGGAAAAACATCTTCAATATTCTGCAATGTCACAAATTGCTACTTTTGATCCGTTCGTGCCGAGTTCTCAACTTTCGCCATGCAATTTATGATCAGGTTTATCTAGAAGACTTCCTCTTTACGTTGCGACATCGTATGGCCGTCCCAATGGTGTTTTTCGAACAATATGAACGTGTCAAGATTGCATGTTTTTGCAATTTTTTCGGCTTCGAAATGTAAGCTGTTTTTCATTATTTTTCGCAGATATCTCCGAAACGGTGGGAGTTGGCTAGAAATAAAAAATGAGGTCAAATGAGTATTTTCCACTATGAATCTTTTGTTGCCATCAGAATTTTGGTTTTTTTTTTTCGTTTCGGAGATAACTACTGAAATGTCGACAATGTACGGCAAAAAATCGCAAGTTTTGAGCTTCTACAGTTGGCAACTTTTTAATCTTGGCTCCTATACCAAAAGACTACTCTAGCTAATTTAAATAGAATTAAATTTGCTAAAACTTTCTTTTAAATTTTTTTAATTCCGACAAAAATGAAGGAAGTAGAGGGGGCGGGATTTGGGACTTTTTTTTTTCGGTAAAATTTCTCCATTTTGTCACCGTAATTAATCGATAATTAACTGAAATCGATCTCATATACGATGTTCACTTAATATCATGTACTACTGTACTACATTGACGCTCCGTTAATCTTGACTCTTAGAAACAAAGGTTTCTGAGAAAAATAATTTTTTAAAGATTTACATACACTCTATAGGAAAACGTGTAATTTCCTACATTTCCTCGAATATCTCGATAATTATCGTTTATTTCGAAAAATATGTAAAGAGAATTGATTGAAATTTTCGACGCTTTTTTTATTTTTTCTCTAGCATAAAGAACAAATGACTTATGACCGAATATGCGGACGTCTCAAAGCCAACCGCCGCCCAGCCTATTAAATAGGGTGAAGACGGTACCGCTCGGCTAAAGTTCGCCATCTGTGGGACACCATGCGAGACTAGCTTTCTCGATCTGACGTCACAGTGCTTTTCGTGAGGAGAGGCGAGGATTTCAACTTTAATTATTTATTGCAAAGCAAGTACTGCGATTTAAGAGCTGATATTCGGTTTGGCATGTTTTTATACATAAACACACACTTTAATGAAATTTAAAAAAAATGGCCAAGTTCCCCATTGAAAAATGTGATATCAAGACAGCTGAAGACGTCGTGAATTAAAATAAGAAATGAAGCTTTATACAAGTTGGTAATTAAAAGGCCCACAAAATCTATTAAAGCAAAAAATTGTTTAATTACACCTATCATTAGCACGTAGTATTACATCTGTAAGGAAAACTAATTGCTAATCCAGAAGTTTATGATAAATTTTATATTGTAGCAGGGTAGGAAATTCTCGCTAAATATTCTATTCTTTAGGAAACAATTTTTTTTCTCAAAAATGTTTATTAACAAAACTTATTCATAGACCTGTCGATTTATATTTGATTTTGAATGTTTATAATTTGTATAATAAATAAAAAAAGTAAAAAAGAAAGGAAAACAATGTCATAGTAAAATATTGCCTTGTTTATTCTGGTATCACACAACCTTTATTTCGAGCAGTTTTTGATTTCCACAAAAATTTTGGCGAACTGAAATGTGATTTGATAATAAATTATTTATCAGAAAACTAACACTTAATATATTTTGGTCCAAATAGTTGGAACATTTTAATAAATATTGACTTTCTTAAATGTCCTACAAATATCTTTATCAAAATACGACGAAATCTATATTTTTTATGTAAGAGATAATTTGATAATTAAGTAGATATATTTCTCTTGAATTATACATAATGATATACAATTTCGTATTCTTATTATTCATAAATTATTTATCATGTTGTATAATTAATATGTTTGTAATATATGCAATTTATTTTAACATTTCTATTAAGTGGATAATTTCATAATAAATAAAAAAGGTTGTATTTGCTTAACATCTAAATAAATTCTCTAATCATGATTAATTAACGAAAATATATGCGATTAGTCGCCATACTTTTATCTTAGTAACAAATTTTTTAGTAAAATATTATTAAGGGTGCTTAAGAAAATTATTTCGTAATTCGACAATTTCTCCTATAGCCCTGAACCTATTGAAAAAATACTTTGATAGGCTTTTAGAAAAAACTTTATAGAATATCAGACTATCGAAATGGACAAAAAAATTTTTTTTTGGATTTTCGCAGGTGAAATTTTTTTTCTTTCGTTTTTAATAGCCTAGTACCATTCTATAAAGTTGTCTCTAAAAACCCATCCAAAATTTTTTTTAATCAGTTCGGGGATGTAGGAGAAATTGTCGAATTACGTTCACCGGGCACGCCCACCTTAAGGCGTAGCATTAAATTGATAAAAAAATGAATATACAAAATTATAATATTTTACAAATGATCACGCAACAATAATAAATCCACATAATTATGAAATAATAATTAGTTAATATGTAAGTAAACAAAGTTCATATCCTTGAATTTAGGACAATTATTACTTAGTAATAATAGATGGCTATGTAAATAAAGTACAACTATAATTACGCATATAAACGTCTACAAGTAAAGTCTTTTTTTCATAAAATTGCTGGGAGATTTCAAGAAATATAGAAAAAGTAAAGTTTTTATAATACATTCAACAATATTAACACTATTTTGGAAACAATGTGAACATAAAACCAAGAAAAATGTATTTACCACTAATTTATTTTATACAGGGTGAGTCATGAGGAACTGTACATACTTCTACCGTAAGGGGGCAGCTAAGACAAATACCAAGTGACCATTAAAAAGTGTTTGTTCTCTTTCTTTACTATCATACAGAGTGATTTATGAATTTTGTCCAAAAATTGTTTTGGTCATAACATTTTAACGGTTAATCCGATTTGCCTCATTTTTTACAACAATGTACACTGTTGCCTATCAACCATCATACATATCCAAAATTTAAAAAATCTAGGGACGGTTTCAAAAAAATTTGTTGGATTGCTTCGTATGCGATAATTCACCCTGTATATGATTTATCTAAAACTTGATATGAAATTTGTATAGGACACAAATAGGTAGTAAAACCTGAGTATTTGAAATTTTTGTCACACTCTCAACATTTTTTTTATTAACGATCAATTTTTAAGTCAAATGAAAAGTTTGGCAAAATGGAATATTTTAATGCATACTAATATTAATTAATACAAAAATTTAGCTAAAAGAAAATAATATCTACATCGTGCCTAGGTTTAGTAAATACCATAATTTTAATCAATTTCCAGGCCAGGTCTTAAAAATGTGGCTGATGTGGTCCATCTAAAAAGTTGCCTCTGTACGTATTTTCTCCAATTAGTCAAATTGCTTCCAAAAAGGACAAAAATAAGTAGTCAAATTTGTGTTACCTAAATTTCCCCCATTTAAAGTGCCCAACCTATATGTTCAGTTTAAGATCAATTTTAACGAAAACCATACATTTTTCGAAATATTTTTAAAAGCCATCATATTCAAATGCAAGCATTGAATTTAAAATAAATACAAGATACGGATCTAAATACATACGTATTCAGGGACGGCTGAAGGTAAATTTTCCACCCGGGCGGGAGCACTTTTTGGTGCCCTTTCCTGATGTCATTACGGACGTACTTCATACTAAAGTACAAGGATATCCCTTCGAACTACGCGATCAATCACTGTCGCCTCGTGGGGAGGGGGGTGCAAATAAAAATCCAAAAAATTTTTTATCGCCTCATGGGGGGGGGTGCTATTAACAATCTGAAAAAAATTATAGTTGTACTTTACCCTCAATTTGGCACCTCTCCGAACCGGCGCTCCGGGTTGCCCGGCCCTTAATCCGCCCCTGTATGTATTGTAAATGAACATGTAAGACCTGGCCTGGAAATTGATTAAAATGATGGTACTTATTAAACCTAGGCACGAGGTATGTAGATATTATTTTTTTTAGCTAAATGTTTGTATTTACAAATATTAGTTACATTAAAATATTCCATTTTGCCAAACTTTTCATTTGACTTGAAAATTGATCGTTAATAAAAAAATTTATTGAGAGTGTGACAAAAATTTCAAATACTAAGGTTTTACTACCTATTTGTGTCCTATACAAATTTCATATCAAGTTTTAAATAAATCATATACAGGGTGAACTATCGTATACGAAGCAATCCAACAAATTTTTTTGAAACTGTCCCTGGATTATTTAAATTTTGGATATGTATGATGGTTGTTAGGCAACAGGGTACATTGTTGTAAAAAATGAGGCAAATCGGACTAACCGTTAAAATGTTATGACCAAAACAATTTTTGAACAAAATTCATAAATCACTCTGTATGATAGTAAAGAAAGAGAACAAACACTTTTTAATGGTCACTCGGTATTTGTCTTAGGTGCCTCTACTTACGGTAGAAGTATGTACAGTTCCTCATAACTCACCCTGTATATTACTTGATATAATTTATTGGCAAATAATTTAAGTCAAATTGATTTTGTTACTTTACCTGGCAAATATAGTTGGTCTTATTTTAATTTTTGAATTTTGATATTATTTCTCCCATGTCTTTACTGTGGTAATAAGTTATACTATATCTACAATTATCGCTGTCACTGTCACTATTATATTTTACTTACACATCGACATGGTGAAGTGGAAGTACTGTAATTGTAAAAAAAAACTGGAATTATTTTTTGCAAATAGGTTGGAATGCCATGAAACGTCGAGATTTTAAGTTTAAACTAAAAAAAAATCTGTCACTTCATCTGTCTGTCTGTCTGTCTCTCGGTGTGTAAGTTTCTTTTTGTCTAGACGATTACTCTGAAACAGTTTATGAGATTGAGGATATGTGGGAAGTAAATAAGTAAGGCAAGCAAGTAAGAGTCCATAAAATTGGAATTGTATGTACGAAAGGCCAAGATATCAAATTTTTTTTGTATCAGCTACCCCCACCTCCACCCCCATCACCAGTCCAGACCGATGTGGCACATCGTTTTTCGGGTAGGTACGCTATTTCAAATATTATATTATTAAAGTTCTACAAATAATTATTTCTACATAGTGGAGTGCACATACAGTATCAACATTTTTTTCGTTGTAAGAGATAGAGATTTGATAAGAAATCTGGATGTGGAAGTAGTGATTTCTTAGGCAGCTGTTTTTTGTTTTACTATGATCTCTTTTGTGAATAAGTATGGCTACACAAGTTACATTTTTTTTGCCTTAACACCAGCAAGTTTTAGGCGTATTGCCTATACTACTAAATTAAATAATAATACATAGATTCACAAAAATGTCAATTAATCAAAGGTATTATTTAATCAAATTAAGGACTAGACCGAGCAACTACTGTTTTCTGTTTCAGAAAATCCTACAATCGTTGGCTCAAAGTATTCCGCATATTACGTGCCAAGCCTGCACAAGTACGCAAAATTGTTGTGATATTTCCAATTAAAAGTTTTAAAAAATTCCTCCTTTAACACAACGAAATAGAGATACTGATATTTTAGAAAGTTTACAAACACCATTTTGTCAAAAAAGGAGTATTCTTTTCACCTATCGGGATAAAAATTGTTATACGTATAAATAATGAAATAATAAAGACTTATTGACTTACCAAATTTAATAAACTAGTAATTAGGAAAACGTATCTATAAGGCAACATGATGTAGTATGTCAGTCCAAATTGCAGTAAATTTAATTGGAGTCGCCAAATTCAACTGAAAACAGCACAGAAGAAAACAACATACAGCACACTATTGTATAAACGAAACTGAAATAGATTTTAAGGATGTTTAGTAAAGGCTATTCATAAATAAGTTTCGATTCCTTAATATAATAATTATTCCACGAAGTTGAGACCATCTTCCAAATAAATCATGTCATTACCTGTTACCTACCTGTTTTAATTGTTAGAATATTAGAAATAAAGTATAGCAGGTACTGAATAATAAAATTTAAAGTGTCGATTCTGAATATAGTATAATTTACATAATTATGACAATAATTTCAGGACGTGTGAGACTTTGAACTTGGTGCAAGTTGCATGCTATTTTGAGCGTTTGACTGAAGATACTGAAAAAATATTTTCAAAATGTGTAGCATATATAATGTGTCTCAAGTTTACTGTTCAATGTAGTAAAGTTTCAGTTTTGAATAGCAGTCAAAAGAATAAACATAATTCACAGAGTGCACAGGGTGTTTCACAAGGAAACGAACATGCTTTAATGGCAAATAGAGGACACCGATCAGAATCAGCCATAGAAATTGCTAGTTGGGTCCTCGTTGCTGAAATACAAGGGCGTTTTATGTATTTTTGGCAAAATTTCTTTTGGTTATTACTTTTAAAGGAATGGAATAATTAGTTCATATTTGGCACATATAATACACTATTGATCCTGAATAAGTACTTGCATCACACATACAAAAAATGTTTTTGTTGTTCTTCAAGAAATAATACCCTGTATATGTTTTTTTCAAATTTCTATAATAAATTCGAAAACCACATAAAATCTGAAAAAATGTCTTCATTAACTTTTTTGCCACACTTTTGCCCCCTTCGAAGTAAATTCCACTAGATATTAATTACCATTTTTTTTTGGAGGTGGCAAAATTAATAAAAAAAAATAAATGTTAATCAAGGATCTAGTCCATTCCTCTAATTTATTAAAGACTAGTAATGCAACAATATAACATACCTATTAATAACAATAATGACTGTAGAATCGACAAGCCCCACTTTAAATTTTACTATTACTTGCATATCAATAATGCACATAGTAACAAGATAACAACAAAATACCAACAGAATAATTGTACGAAAAATAAATGCAGATATTGTCAGAAAATGTATTTGCAAATCAGAATTATAATTAAATTTTATGTTCAAAATATCCTCCTCAGCTCAGTACATTTACTAGTGCGGTTCACGAGATGACAGATTGATCTTCTTATCACATCTGGATTGTTTCCAATTTCTTTGTGGTATTCAACAATCCTTTGAGTTAATTCATCCCTAGAATCAATGTCCACTTTGTAGACCTCACCCCTACATGGTTTAAATCCGAAGAACTTGTCGGTCATACATGAGGACCTTCGCGATTGGTCCATCTGTTTGGATATGTATGATTTAAATGGTTTCTAATTTGATTGAAAAAGTGCAGTGGGGCCCCACCATGCTGAAAGAACAAACCTCGGATATTTACATGTTCTAAAGAATTAGAACAATTTTACACAATCTTACCTACTTTAGTAGAAAATTTACTCAGTTCGCGCAAAATAATAAAATTTTTAATTTGTCAAGAGTCAGGGTGGGCACAAGCGTGGGCCAATGTAATTTTGGGTGGACCATGGCTCATCTTAGCCCCATCATAATTCCGTATCTGCCCAAATAGCAAGCTTTATTGGTTAGTAGGTGGTGGTTTGTCGAGTCGAGATGGAGTGTGGATAGGGTGGAATTGTGAATTCCGACTTACAACTGAGAATTCAGAGATATAAATATGTCATGGCCTTTCTACACTTTCCTACTTTTAAATGCTCTATATATTAAAAAATATATATTCCGAATCTCTTGAAAAAAATGGATGTTACATTCCATTTCAAATGGATCACTTTGTATTTAGTTGTTACCACTACAATACGTATTTATGTTAATCTTTCAATGAAGCACACTCTCCAGAAATTTTAATAATCAAGTAACAAGTTTAGTCTACTGCGTACAAAAATAACAAAATCATGACAATTATAAATTATCTCATAATATGTAGATTCCTGCTGATTCGTAAACGCGAGCTATTATTTTTTATAACTTAAGTATATAGAAATTATTTTCATCTCCTGCCCTTCTTGTTAGCAGGAGCCATAAATCCTGCGACAGACACTGACAGTTACTAATGTTGAGAGTTTCCCTAGGCTGCTCTCTCTACGCTCACCCACGGTCCGTCCACGAGACGGCGTATCATACATAGGTGGCTCTAGAAACATAAGAATTATTTATGATATAAACATGGAGATTTGTTGAAGGTCGGGATACACTGCTATGCCTTTTATTTATGTGAATTTACAGTTAAAGTGAATGCTGCCTCAGAAGAGAATATATATTTTTGTGTAAATGCAGATAGTAAATTCTGAAAGGTTTCTAAAATATAGGCGATTTTGTAACGTAGCATACGGCTGGATCTGATTTATCGCTTGTGTTTTGAATATTTTTTGGTAAAATAGTACATGAATTTATTTATATTATGTTACGTATACGCATGGGAAAATATAAAATATCCCAAAAAGGTTGCATTATTGGTAAACGTTCAATTGCTATCTGATTTAAGCGTAAATAAACGAAAGAGAAATTAGACTTAAATGGTAAGGGGGAATAGCAATGGCAAGTATAAAGTAATTTAAAAGAAAATTAGTAGAACATTACCATTGAACCAATATTGGTTTAATATTGTAAAAAACCCAATATTGAATCAATAGTAAATATGAGCATTTCTTAATTTAACTTGGTAACTACTTAATACTAGTTAAACATAGAGAGTGTTCGCTGTATACGTACAAATATTTTACATGATAATTATTGACCCAAAAGAAGCAAAAAGTCTAAAATTTTTGCTCTACTCCAACGGTTTGAGTAAAATTAATTATTTTCTAAAAAGCCGATATTTTCAGGCGAGGTAGTATTCGGGTATAATATATAAAATACTGTGTAGGTCAGTATTTCAATACAGTTCATGTTATCTTGCGGCCTGCATCTCCCTTTCTATTATGTTTATTGTATTGATATGATATATAAAATCTTTTAAAAAACGCCGGTATCTGTTTCATAAAAGTAATCCTCCGCTGTCGGCATCTGCGTTCAAAGAAAATTTTCATATTTCGTTGTTTAGGCGTAGAAGGCCGCCGCTTCCAATCATACAGTGTTGTCAATGCGTTCGATTTATCTAGTTTTAAAGTAAAAATAATAAAACTGTGTAATGAACGAGGTGATGAATTCAGTATTTATTGAAATTAAATTATCAGCTGTTAATTTAATTACTACAGTGGTTGAAGAAATTTTTTAATCTCATCGTTAATATACATTATTTGTTGACAGTAAATTACTGAGATGGGTGCCATTTTTTCAATAAAGATACAAGGAGCTTAAAAAAAACCGACCTGGACATCCTACTTTTTCTAATAAATTCTATGGAATAATTGTGGTTTGTGAAAAATTGCTAAGATAACAATGGGTAAATAAATATTAAATGTCAGTTAGTGTTTTCATTTCAAAACTGATTAAACGAGGTAAAAGTAAAACTGTTTTATTGTTTTAAATGACAGTCTTGCAACACTGTAAAACCCGTGTTATTTATAAGACAAGTGAGAGCGATAACCTCGTCTCTTCCGTCTTCTCTTTATAGTTGTACTGTCTAAACTAAAAATATTGCCTATTTTATAATTAATTTTTAATAAAAAATAAGTTTGAGTTAGAAAAAAATATATATTTTTACTTCTTGTGGGGCAATACGTCATCGTGCAAAATATTTGTACAGCGGACACCCTGTATTAAATAGATATTAAAAAAACTTTCATTTAACGCATAATTCAGTCCCATTAACTTAGAAAGTTTGAACAGAATTGTTAGAGCCATTTTTTTAAAAATCCAGTCATATTTTTGGTATCTTTGCTGACATATTGCTCGTAACACTACAGCCACAATACGTAATTTCCTAGATCATTGTCTACCACCTGATAATAAACAAAATAAGCCACTTTGTAGCCTTGCCCCAGGACGTAAGCAAAAAGCCCTCAAGGCGGTAATGGGTCTCCGACTGCGATTGCTACCCCCTATCCCCGTAGGCATGCCCACCGAGCCCATCAGAGCCAAGCCAACCAACACTGGCCACCAATATGGATCCTCTACCAATATGGATCCTCTTTTCGTTGAAAGAACAGGAGAGTGACACAGTATATCCTTTCCAGTTTCATCATCCGGCTTACACCCTCTACATTTGGAGTTGTCTGTAACTCCCATTGTATAAAGGTGTTGGTTTGGTCTTTGGTGTCCAATTAGTAATTCTACACAGATACGCACATTACGTTTGGACAACTGGAGACAGTGTTTGCATCGCTTAAAACTTGGTGAGGCTAAAGCTATTTTGCTTTATCTGCAGCTGCCTAGACCACTCCAACAGTACGCGAGGTGTTTGAGTGTCCAGGGAACTGTGGACTGAAGCCGAGAGACCTATTGTTGGTTCTGGACCATGCAGGGTGCTCTTAAATATCTTGCGGTTTAAAGCTTCCTCGTTACCCGGAATTCCATAGTGTCCTTTCCTCCAACGAAGCTGGACACTGCTATTTTCTGCGAGCACATCTAGCGCCTTTCTAATTTGTAGAACCAACCTAGAATATGTCCTACATGATGATATATTGGCAAGCATGGGCACTCTGCTGTCCGTTGATATGCGCACCGTTTTACCACTGACGTTTGCGTTCGTGATTTCTATTACTGCTTGCAGAATCCCTACTGGTTCTGCTTGGAATCTAGTGATATGTGTGCCTAGATATAATGTCGAGTATAGATTCAATTATTCTAAGTAGACCCCAGCCCCTGATCCGCAGTCCATTTTTGAACCATCAGCGTCCGAATCATCATTTCCGATGGCTTACAGATTGCAAGCTTAGAGCAGTCCTCAACGCCACTTCCTCTATGAATAGATTGAAAGGAGGGACGCAGAGTATAGTCTCTATTGCAGCTGCATCTGTCATTTTCATCTCACCAGTAACCGAGGCATGCCAATCTTTGAACACACTCTACTCTGAGCTACCAAACTATGACAAATCATGGGTCTTATTACAGCAGTATACAGCCAAAGGGAAATCCTGGGTAAAACTCTAGGACTTACGGACTGCGATACTGCGATACTGCGATACTGACAGAAGGCCGCACACCCTGTTTATCTTAAATTCCATGTCTCCTCCAATTTAGAGTGTGATCAAGTATGACCCCAAGGTACTTGCTAAGTGGAGTTGAGTGCCTGAAAATTTGGGTTTATTCATATTAGGTAGTTTACTTTTCTTGGTAAATAGTACTAGCTCAGTTTTCTGAGGTTAACCTAGAGAGAGTGCTCTATGCAGGCTGTTAGCATAAGTTCTCACAAAGGACCTTCAAAGTTTCCGTAATGCCATCTGCATAACCTATTGTGAGGAAGTCAGAGTTATTGAGGCGATGTAGGAGGCTGCCGGCGACCATATCCCACAGAAAGGGTGATAGGATGCCACCTTCTTTACAGCCTCTATCGACTATACTTCTAGCCTCGGAGAAAATCGTGGAATAGCACTATCTTGTAGTTCACGAAGGAATATGCACATACATAGACTTTGAAACACATGACCTTCCTTTGTGCAGTCGAGTAAAAAGAACCATTTTAGGGCTTGTTGTCAGATTACTGGAGCTGTAAATACCTTTGTACTTTTTGAAATCATCATGATTATAGTTTAACGTATACAAATGGTAAATTTTATTTTGTCTTTAATTTTTTATATTTGTATATTAACAAATGATGGATACGTGGGAAGACAGATGAGAATCAATTTTTCTGACAAATTAGGTAATAGCACTATCTTGTGGTACTCGATCTAAGCTTTCAGCTGATTTCTCAGTTTTGTGTAAAAACAATCACAGTACTTATAGTACATTAAAAACCTATGTAGCGCAGAAACGATCAGAATCTGCAGTCCCGAATAAAGTGATTAGAGTTCACATTATCAGTAAATAGTACAATGTGGTTTCTTAATAGAGTCACATATAAAAGCAATCACAACTAGTTTAGAGTTAAGTATTTGTTATATTATGTTCTTATACTAACAACATAAGATTCACTTTTAAGATTTTTCTATGTACATTGTATGTTTTCTACATAATTTCGACTTGTTTACACTTTGTTTTGAAAAATTTCAAAAAACGTGACCTGTGATTGATTTTAAATATTTAAATGTGGGATGATGTTCCATAGTTTACCTATAATTCAGTATACCGTATTAGAAACACTTGCACATAATATATTTTGCACAAAAATAAGTTGATGATAATAAGGTACAAAAATTATTGATACTGTATACCTGTAGTCTCAAACATGAGGCTGTACTTTCTTTTCTGTATTCCCTAACAGTTCTTGTGACTACGACAGTTTTTCCCCTGTGCTCTTTAAATGCTTGTAACTATTACACTTTTATCGAAATAAACATACAATATTTACTGTTTAGTTAAGATACGTTCGGTAGATTTCAAGAGTGTCAAAATTTATAACAAAACAAAGCACCGGTAACAATGCAGCGTCTTTCTTGTTCGAAGTGAAATTTTGGTACAAAATTGTAATGAATCAACAAAATATATTATTTTAATTACTAAAAATGTTCATTTATTCAACGTTTAATGTTTTCAATGTTTCAAACAAATTTAGTTCGAAATAAGAAAGCCATCAGAAAAAATAGCCAACAGCATAATTAAAGTCAAAACATAATCAACTGTTGTTGCATACCACATTTTTCTTTATGTCCGATGGGGTACTAGACATTTCTTAATCCTACAATGCTTAACCTCACACTAAAAATACACATCTCTTGTTCTCCCACCTAATTATATATATGAGCATCTCATTATTTACGCTCGTTCGCTGTCTGATAGTTAACAGAGTACGATGATAATTCACTTTAATTACAATAAATTTAAATGAATTTAAAAAGCAAATACGCCTAAAAGTGCATTCGATTTACATACCTGCTAAGCCCACATGAATTTTGCATCTATGGGTAATAATTCATGCATGAAGAGGTATTAAATACTTTAAATAGTTTCTCATTGTGGAACTGTTACATATGTAACAGACTTGCTTGTATTACAGTAATTTGGATATTAGTTATTCTGTAATAGAAACCTTTAATTAAATTACACACTCACACCAAAAAAGTGGTGTTTTTCTGAGACTCAATTGGGTAACCCCCTATGTATTTCTATGTGCTTGAACACGGATCAGGTGTTCGTTTATCTCAAACACCAATTTTTAGTAAATCGCGAAAATAACCTAAAGAACCTCATAAAGAATCTCATAAAAAATCTCATAAAAAAACCTCATAAAAAAATAGGTGGGTAATGAAGCTAAACGGAGACTTGATTCAAGTTCAGCACGTCTAAAGGAGTCTACAGAAGATCCAACCACCTAACCAATCAACCTTCTCGGTACACTTTGAAAATTGCCATAGCAACTCGTAAAAGTGAGCTGGACTGTTGGAATTCCAGCGTCTTCAAAGTGTACAGACCAGCTCACTTTCACGAGTTCGCATGGGAATCTTTAAAGTGTACCGAGAAGGTCGGTTGATTGGTTGGTTGGTTCGTCTGTAGATCCCTTATATGCATAGGAGTTACACAATGGAGTCAAGGTGACCACAGACCACTTTCTTGTGTGTCTGTGTTATTGATTAAAATTCGAAACTGTATACTGCCGATATTTGGGATGTATAATATACAAGGAATCGAAAATTTATAAAGTTTTTATGGTTCTATTGTTAAATATCACTGTTTGAGAGCAAACTTTTTGTAACCAATATTACTATTTTTATTATTTGACAAGTTGCACTTAATGAAACTTATGTGGTATGTAACCTCTTATTTATGTCCAATAGGTTCTAATATATTTTTCTATAAAGTATGTTATGTTTCTACATGTTTCTTGAATGTCACTAAATTATTATTATATTATAATAATAATAAATATTAATTTAAATACATAAGAATGTATAAACAAATTTTAAAATAGCCTTTGACACCAAGTAGAACAACAAGCACGTTATATACTAAATTAAAAGGCACAAGATTTAGATTAGAATGTCTGCATTCATCTCGAACCTTAGGGATATTATAATAGGATCATTCACAAAAATGCATTCAGTCTTATAGAATTAGGTCTACCTATAAATGCCCTAAAAAATTCAGGATGAAAGCTCTTTTCATAGCTGAGATATTTAAAGTCAAAATTACTGTTTTTGAAAGGAGCGTGACTCCATTGTACGGTTATTAAGATAGAAACGTTATACTTTAAATGTTTAATAATGTCGTACCCGTGAATCAAATCTAACCTATAGTCGAGTAAACTCTTAGCTGGCGCGTCCAAAGGTCGCTTCATCATAAAAACTAAGAGAATAAGACATACGCAACTAGTTCATCTCTATGTCACTGCGATAGCTGTATGCCCATCCCATATCAAATCGTACGTCGTGTTACCAACTCATACATACGCCACCTTAGACTTTACCTGACTATAAGAACTGAATATAACTTAAAAGAAAGCACGCTTAGCGGAGGTGGCCGAGCGCGCCAGCTGCATCACGCTCTTATCAACCGTGCAGTGACGGCACGCCAGCGTTACTAGATGGCGGTACTATTTAATCTGATGTCGGCAACCTTAGAACGTAAAGGCGGGAAATTGGTAAAATGCAGTAGTGCACTCTCTATCTGTTTTTACTCGTAGTATGATTGGTCGAAACGTGCCCGAGATCTCGGTGAAGACCAGTCTATGCGTTGCAATACCCATGTTTTAACGTACATTGTTTTCTTGATTGTCATTACATTTAAAATATGGCGATTTCGTGGACTTAAAGTGTTAGCAGCTGCGTTTGTTAAATATGTATACCTACTTCGTTTTTACTAGATGAGTCGCTTTGAAAATGCATTTTTATGTGAAGCAACTGAGAAAACGTCTGAAGACGTCTGAACTACAAAACATAATATTAAAGATGTACTTAATGAATTATTTATTTCTTGAAATATTCTCCCCAAATATCACTCGCGCTTTTAAATTTTATCTGTAAATTTTTTTCAAGCTAAGTTGCCAAAAGGTAATATAATTCGTATAAATTTGCAGTTTATTTAGTGATATTGCATACTATAAATTAATCAAAGAATTAACCATGGGAGTGTAAGAATACATAAACAATGCGGGACGCGAGGGCAAGTTCTAATGATACAAAAGGTTATCTGGCAGATGCACTGATTCATTAACAGCCAGTTTCACAATCTTTTTGGTTGACTAACCAGAACCTGAAAGTTATAATTATTAGTAAACACAACTTTACCAGACATTCTTACCTTTACAGTAATAAACCATTGGTCAAATACCCAGGCATATAAGAGATAAGTACATTTTAGTTTATTTATGTCTTAATGACTACAAGTGTCTGCCAAATAAAACCATTGAAATCTTTAGGTCCAGACCCTTGAAAAATCGACATCCATCGACAAATTTATGAGAGCAGTAAATTATTGAAATATGGCCAAATAAATTGTTTTTAACCATTATAAAAATATTCAAATGAATTTAATTTAAATTATATCCGGAATAATCAATAACGTATCGTAAAATATGGTCAAATATATTTCTTGTTCTCAAATAATTCTCTTTTTAATAATTATTAAAAATACTCAAACGAATTTAATATAAATTAAACCCGCAATAATTAAATGCATTACTCTTAGAGACAGAACAGGGACAGAACAATTTTCCAACAACATTCCTTTACCATGCGCCATGTGGCACTCGCTGCTGGCAACAAGCAGTCCAACCCAGCGTGGATGTAGCAGGCCAAGTTGTATAATCCTTGTGAGTGTCAGAAATGACTACCGCACGCTGGTAAATCAATCAATCAATCAATTGTAAAACTGACTGTGATGTCACAGATTTTTATAATAAACTGTTGGTCAAACTAACCATTAGTTAACCAACGATTGTGAAACTGGCTGTATGTAATTTATGGATGTTTGAGTTAGAGTCTTAGGAAAGGGCCCATTCAGAACTAATAAAATAATATGTAGGATCGACATCGACAGTTAATCTTGGGCATTAACAAAGTGTAGCCCAGTTTCTATTTCTGAACAAAAATATATTGTGAAGTTGAATTATTTAAACAATAACATAAGTATTATAATTACTTAAAAGGAGTATTTCCTGATAAAATTTTGTATATAATTAACATAGAACAAAAAAATATATGAAATTTGTTACCGTATTTACTTCATTTTTTATTATAAAAGGAAAATATCAACCTTCCTTATTGATATTACATTTTAAATATTCAAGCTTGTAACATCATCCCATTCTCATAGGTCACCTTGCACACATAAATCATTGGCTCTTGCGCCGCAGCTAAAGTTTCTTTTTATTTTGCCGTTCCCCAAAAACTCTGTATCCATCCATATATCTCCTCAAAGCTCTTTATGCAAAGTTAAATAACCGCTATTATGTAATTATTTAGATTTACGTGCCATGTTGCAATTTATATTTTGCCGTACTTTCTTCCTTTTTTATTATTATAACAGACACGAACGGGTAATAAAAGGGTCAGCCGAAGTAAGCCTACGGTGTTTAAAAAACTGGGACACATTAATAAAATATGACGCTAATATGGATAAAATCATGAATACTTTTATGTTGCGAGTATAAATATTTTATGTAGCACTTTTTTATATTGTCTGATAAAGTGGAGACTGTTGTTTTATTAGTTGTAAATTATTAATGCTCATGATATAAGCAGAGAATTTACATGTCCCGTTGGGAAAATAAAAATTTAACGTAAATTTCCCCGAGATTGTTAAAAACTTGAATAAAATTGAACACTTAAAAAACTTAGAACACTATGTACTTAGTTTATATATTAGCTAATTTTAGTGTCATATTTGTTTTATCTTATTATATCAAATACATTCAACTAGAAGTCGCAAATTTACGACTTCTAAATAAGGCATGGAAAAAAAAATTAGTTCACCACTTTCTAAATATTTTTGGAAAATTCAGTCTTGTCTTATTGCTAATTTGTAATTAAATGTTATGTACAGGGTTATTCATTATATATTGGCCCCACTTAATTTCTGTTATTATTGGAAATAAAAAAATTTCGTATAAAAGTTATAGGGTTGTATATGTACATTTTTTAAACGTATTTAAAAAACAATTGCTTACATAGGTCACGTGATATAACAATGAAGCTTGTTTTTTAAATGGAAAACCCTGTATGTTTTTACATATTCTTTTAGATCTTTTTTCCCTGATTTCAAATATATAAGGGTTGATAGGTTTAGCTGTAATATTCCTTGACATATCGGACATTAAATATGCATATAGGTGTTTTATGGTTATTGAAGGAAGCGCAGTAATTCCTCTTATGCAGTAGATGATACTATGACAACATTGTTACTATTTTCGTATTATTATTTAATCAAAATGGGTTACACGGAAGCAAAAAAGTTTGATATATTTTGTCTTTATGTTAAAAATAATAAAAATAAAAAGCTGTTAGAAGAGAATATAGCATTAAACCCAAATCGTCCGGCTGCTAGTGAAAACACATTTTTAAATGCTTACCGTCATGTGAGAGAAGCTGATAATTTTAAAAGAAAAAAACGTACTAATAGAGCAAACGAAAATGAAGAATGTTATATTTTGAGCAGGTAAAAAATGTCGGCGTTTTTGGCGGTACGGTGCGGCGTGTTTGATTGTCAAAGGCGCCGATATTTTTTGAGTGCTAGTAGACCTGAAAACAACTCTACATATCATACTTCAGTGACTATCTACACTATCGGCAAGTCCTGGATTAGGTATGTATAGTTTCAACGACTTAACCGACCGCATAAAACAATTATTTTTCCGCTTATCTCGCTCTAACTCTAAAACGACACAATGGATTACTCTCAAATTTTTATCGTCTAATCACTATATATTTGTTAACATAATGTGTTAATATGTAGGTAAAATTTTAATAAGTGTAGAAAGCATTATTTTTTTTCTAAGGCTATGTCGAAAATTTGCATTCTCAAATGTAACATGCGGGAAACTTTTTTATCTTTCGAAATAGACACCAAGTGTATCGAGAAGTAACGAAGATAAAAGATGGACGTAACTTTTTTATTTGAAACTTTTTTTTTCTAAAATTAGCAGTTTTCGAGAAAATTGTAAATGAGTGATTGTTGGCCAGGTACTGCAATTAATTGCTATTAGATGTCCACGTTCTTTATGATCTCTTTATCATTAAATAGGTTTTGCATGTATTTCCACTTCAATCTCTAAAAGTGTCACTCCTTCACGGTTGGAATTTCGACATAGCCTTAGAAAAAAAAATTAGTTAAGCGGAAAAATAATTGTTTTATGCGGTCGGTTAAGTCGTTGAAACTATACATACCTAATCCAGAACTTGCTGATACTGTATGTTTATTGTGCATTATTTTTATTTATTGTAAATGTATTATTTTATATATATGCAAATAAACATCGTTATTATATAAGTATCTTTTATTGTGTTGGCAAAACATGCGTTTAAATTCGATGAATCTGTACGATGCTGCACTTTTCATGCTTCATTTGCTCATTCTATAACTCAAGTAACAATTTAAATTTTATCGTGATCTTCAGAACCTCTATAAGTCCATTTAATAAAACTTCTGATAAAACTATATATCTTTGACAAACGCTATTAAACCTTTATAAAGTTTGTATAAGGCTAAGAGGGACCACTCTTAAAAGAGTTCTGCGGGCCTTTTTTAAAAGTCATTTTAAAATCAATTGGTTTTATTCTAAACAGCCTTTTTAACATTCTGAAGACCTTGATAAAACTATTCATAAAACCAACTATAAATTCTAAAAGCATAATTTTGGCCTTAAGGGACTATCTACAAACCGTTGCTTAAACTATTATAAAACCACTTCGTAGTCATCATAAAACTAAGATGCTTTAGAACTGCACTTAAAAAAGCTATTTGCTCTGTTAATATAGTTGTTTTTAACATAAAGGTTTTATCTTGCCATCATATTAAAACTAAGTTGGCAATGTTAGCAAATTAGTCGAGTGTTGGTAATGGATATTATAATAAGCAATTGCTGTTGTTCAGCTTTCAGCTGGTCTCTCTATACTGGTTAAAATTATCAAGTTGAGTAGGTAGAATGAAAATTTACCTGCACATTAAATTGTACTGATGATATCACAACTAGTAGGTCGAAAAATATGGAGGCCCTTGAAAAATATTGAAAATGGAAATTTATAAAAATATTTTAAAATTCATTTTTTAAAAAAAGGTTTATTTTTTGTTACTTAAACTGTAACTGTAACTGTAACTGTAACTTAAATCACACGTTTCTAATAATAATAATGATTTTAGTCCTTATTACCCATAAAATGTTGCAAAAATTGCAGCTAAGTAATTGTTCATTTGAATAATTCCAACATGACAGCTTTTGTTTACAAAGATATTTTTGTAGAAATATGGCGATTTTTAATTAAAACCTGTTGATTGCCGGCAATACCACAATAACAGTGTTTGATCTTAAGATTGTTACAATGCTGTCGTACAAGTGCATTTGCTACTAATTACAACCAATTTAAGTCTTCTTACATTTATGTAAGTCCATTTGGTATTGTCTAATACCACTTTATCTTGTCTAACACCATTTGACCAAGATTTGTTGGATTTATTTACAACCACCATAAAACTTATTGCCCAAAGATATTTGACTTTTTTGGAGGTAATTTACATATAACCTCACACTTATTAATTACTTTTTCCTTACCTTAGCTGTGCTGTGATTGCTCTGAAAGAGTCGGCTATATGACCTTATACCCAGATGCAGTGAACTGCACTGGAATGTGAATAGAAGAGCAAAAAGATATAAATAAGTAGAAGAATATAACCTCTCCCATTTAGTTAATTATTTTGATTAGTCAAATGTGAGGTGTGGCTCTAATTGTTTAAAGCAACCGCTTTTTTTATTTTCATCTACGTTTGTGAAAAATGCGTCTCCATATTTAATTTCTTGAGGTACTTCACACAAAAGTAATTTAAAAATCCGCTACCCAAGGAATCACTACTTCCGCATACAGATTTTCTCTCCAAGTCATTCACAACGAAAAAAATTTTGTATGTGGAAATAATTGTTTATGGAACTTTAATAATATAGTATTTGCAATCCTCTACCCCAAAAACCCATAAAACGATACCCCACATCGGTAGTGGGGTGGGGGTGGTGATAGGGGGTAGGTAGTGGGTGGTGGATGAAGTAAAAAAATATTTTGAAGTTTTTGGTTCTTGTAATGAGGTGGGGGTGGTAATGAGGGTGGCTAATGCCAAAAAATTTTTTGAGACCTTCGCTTCTCTTGTATATACTAAATACCAATTTTATGGATTCTTACCTGCTTCATTTATCTCTTTACCCCAATTTACCCCAATTTATCCATATTTACCCTAATTTCCCCCCCAACCCTTCGACGGAACAAGATGAAAATATAATCTAGTTCCAGATCTCGTTAAAATAGATACGTTTACCAAATTTCAAGTCAATATCTTAAACAGTTCCAGGCAAAAAAAGTTACAGACGGACAGACCGACAGACAAGCAGACAGACAGACAAAAATTTTCTTTCACTCAAACGTAAAATCTCGACATTTCATGACATTCTAAGCCTATTTGAACAATAAAAATTTTTAATTTTTTTTTGTCGTTACTACACTTCCACTGGACGTGGAAATAGTTAACCTAAAATAAGTAAAATTTATTTGTCCACCTGTCAAACTGCAACTTTTGCGGTTTTATGAAGGAATTTGTCCAGACGTGGTTCTTATGTTACATTTGGCATTATACAAGCCAATGCAGTTTTATAGCAGTTTTATGATTAGCATATTCAGGTTCCCCTTTAAAACTCTTAGGTATATTGACTTTATGAACGTTGTCTCTGAGGTAAATTAGTTTCCTAGGCCAAATGATTTTATCATGGTAGTGCTGACCACCACCATAAAACCTTTACAAGTACCAATAACGACTTAAAACAAATGCTAAATGGTATTAAAACTCAGCCCTCAGGAGGTTGTTACAACTCTTAATAAAACTACTTAGGCTGAAAGAGTTATTGGCCTGCTATACTACCGCTATAAAGCCATTTGGCAAACTTACATTCTCAATAAAGCTATTACAAAACTTATTCAAGTCCACATATGATTTAAATTGTTAGTTGGGAAGTGATAAACATACAGGGTGTCCCACCGGGAATTGCTTCGATCGATATAGGGAAGTGCGCATCAGAAAATTTTGAAAATTACTATTCTTAGTATGACCAATCCAAAGAAAATAATAACAAGCATTTGGTACTTTCGTTTACGATACCAACTTGTTTATTTGAAAAGGAACACATTATATATTTCAAAGTTTAGAGAACGAAGCATACTCTATTCCTAAACCCGCCGTTTCAGAGATATTTGACATTTTATAAAAAATTTGACAAGTGTAACGGTTTGCAATAACTTTTATAACTTTTTTCACGTAAAATATCCTCATTTGCTTCTTGGCAGAATGACCATAAGGTGAGCTACGCTTTACAGTTCAAAGAAATTCAATAATCATATACCAAGTGTTCAGTTTATTACGTTACATTTTGTCTACTTCAAACCGCGAAAACTTAATTCAAGCCGATCACCTTGTATTTTTTGCATTAAATTATGTAAAATTAAACTCCCCTTTTCCGATGTAGATATTGTAGGGGTTTAAGTTATTATTTGAATTATTTGCAATTTAAAATTGAAGCAGTTCCGTGTGGGACACCCTGTATGTTTTCTGTAACATTTTTGCAGAGAATTCAATTATCTACAACTTTGCTTTTACATTTTTTCAGTTTTACCATTTTAATGTGCGTTTTCATTTTAATGTGTGTATTGTAAAAGTGCAACATTTGTATGTATTTTTTTAATACACTAGCATGATTTTAAGCCATTTTGGATCCATCATTTTGAATGTTGCAATTATAATATCCAAGTCATCATTCATTTAAATTGTTTGAGTTGTCAGTTTCAAAATATTTTTTAATAAAATATTGATTTTTTGGAGTTTTTTGGAAAAAAAACTATTTACGCTCAATAGATGAACTTTTAATTGGTCATTTTTAGAGTGCGTTGCAAAAGGTTTCACTCAAATCCCTTAAGTTAAGTATTTCCGTAATAACATGCCTTTTCGATCTAAACGCACTGGACTATTATAACGACTGTCTTTTTTCAGAACAACCTGTCTTCAATATACGTAGTGACACTTACAAGTATCCTCTCAATTTATGTTTTTATTCTCTATTTGGTGATCCACTAAAAATTGAAAAATGTTGATTTAAACAGCCCCCCGTTGCGCCTTGCACATGTGCGTACGTTTCATTTATAAAGCCATAAATCCCTCAAGATCCAGAGCGAGGAGCTCTGGCCGAGTCCTGGGGGTGCGCCTTCGAAGGGATTCGGATTTGCATGAGATCGAGGTGCGTGTGCTGCCGCATTCATTCGTTTCGGGGTTCAGTATTTATAGCTGTTCCCCGTCTTACCTTCTGAACACCGCAACCTTGATACTTTCAATAATATGCCGCATTACGGGGATTTATACACCGGTGGAATTTATTCAGCATAATTCACCTGTAAGGAAAACAACCCGGTGCTTACGGTAATTTAAATTCTAAGGTAGAAAAGCGATTGTTTTTTTGGCTATAACCTGACCCAGGTTGTAGGCGTGTGTACAAAAATGCTAGATTTTAGGTTATTTAAATTTAGCTATAAAGTTAAATCCAACTCTGAAAATGGTGCTATATAGGGTGGACCAAATTAGATGCGATTTGGGGTTTTCTCTAAAACTATGGCAGAAAAACAAAAACCAATTCGATTTTCGAAAAACAAATATTTTCGACTACCGAGCAGTTTTGGAAAATTGGCATTTTTGGATGACATCTATATCTCAATAGGCTTCTTGCACAAAATATAATTTTGGCATTTTTAGAATCTTTACTTAATACAAAACACAGTATGTAAAGGATTTTTTCTTATTTTTTCTTTTACATGAAAGTTTGAATAAATCCGTTAGGTGCGCAAACAACGTGTGACGTCAAATGTACGCTAACGCACAGCGCTAGCCTACATTTTAAATTAATTCCATTCATGATTCGTGATCACTGATCAGTCATATGAATTTGAAAAAATTAGACATAAACACAACATTTGTCTTATCCATTAACATAAAAACCTAAGCAAATATTTTCTGTCTGTCCCGGTCAATCGGTAGGTCACAAAAATGAACCAAAAAAAATTGGAATGTGAAGATTATGAAATATTATTTTCTTTATAATAATAATAATAATAATAATAATAATAATAATAACAACAGGCAACCAAAAGAACGATACACCCTATTACAACTATAACCCCCCCCACTGTCAGTGAGAACGACAATTTTAAAATATATTGGGACATGCCTATACAGACTGATCACCCAGTTATACATAACAGGCCTGACATCATAGCTATGGACAAAAAGAATAAAACAGTCAGCCTGATAGACATAACGATCCCTCTAGACGATAACATCGATAAAGCCTACAGAGAGAAAATCAGAAAGTATGAAGATCTTGCCATCGAAATAAAGAATGTGTGGGGGGTCCAAAAGGTTAGAATAATACCTATTGTTATATCGGCGAACGGAATAGTACACAAAAACCTAAAAAGACATCTAGAGGAATTAAGTGTATGTGCGGCCCACCTCACGCAGATGCAAAAAGCTGTAATTTTGGGCACAACATCTATTGTAAGAAGAGCTCTTTCCACGTCGTAGCCAAACACATGTGCTTTGGTCTCAGGATCCGGCAGTGTGTATATACCAGAAAATTCTGTGAAGATTAAAAAAAAAATAAATAAAAAAATAATAAAAATATTCGGGATATTCCTTGAAGATGCGCAGCTCGCAGACGGAAGCATCCTACGACATCTGGATGCCGGAGAGACCTACACGTACCTGGGTGTGGAACAACATCACATCCAGGACGTGAAACAAGTTAAGGATACTCTCCGCGGCAAGTACAGACACCGGCTCCGAAAGTAAAAACATTCTAAGCCTATTTGAACAATAAATTTTTTTGTCGTTACTATACTTCCACTGGATGTGGAAGTAAAATTACGTAATAATCACAAATCTATAATAAGCAATATAATGATCACAAATTGGCGATTAATTACGCAACAAATATAAATCGATCATAAATTTATCACTGACTTAACACGTAACAACTGATAAAATATATAACTGATAACATTAATTTACTCTACTATAAAAAATACCACACGGCAGAATTATGAAATGTAACAAAAATATATACACAAGGTAAAATTGGTAATAACCAAAAGAATCTCTAAAGTAAGCCACACGGCAAAGTTACAAAATATAACAACAACATCTTTACACAAGGTAAAATTTGGTAATAACCAATACAAGATAAACCACACGGCAAAATTACACAATGTAACCAACAATAAATCTACACAAAGTAAAATTGGTAATAACCAAAAGTTACAAAAAAAGGGAAGTGGACGCAAAAGGCGACAGATTCAATCACGCGGTAAATTAAATGGACACATCCACTACAACGTGATTATAAACACCCTGTATCTTAAAATACATAAAATTTGACATCAATAAGATTAGCAGATGCATAGGGCACTCTAAAATTTTGCTTTTAAGTTAATGCAGTGATTATGTAGCTCGTAAGATTTTAATTAAATAAATAATTAAACCTGGCATAGGCCATTCAAATCTCGCAAATTGTTAGAGAGGTGATATTTAGAAATATGTAAATTATTAACATGAACTTAACTTTGTGAACAGCTGATTTGGCCAGACATTCGGAGAAATCCCTCTAGCTGGAATCGGTCGCTTGAAAAGGACACACCTCGTGGCTTCCACGGTTATGTACCGAGAAAATGGCTGCAATAAAATCTTGGCTCCTACGTTTAAAGAAAAAAATTTCTTCGTGATCCACCCATGTGAAATTTAAACAGCAAAAAACCATTTATAACGTAGTTCCCAATAAAATTATTAATTGAACGTCGTAACTGCCTCCAAGTAGCGTGATTATACAATCTTTGAACGAGTTCGGCCGTTTTGACTACAGTGGCGAAAGCAACATGGTGGTTCAGCAATTTAGCGATGAAGTTCAGTTAATACTTGGTAATAATGACGATGATTTACTGCTAATATGATCTATTTAATTTTTAAATTATCGTAACTTGTAATTCATTATAACTTCGTAATTTTTGGTGATTTAGTGATTTAGTAACTTAATAAATCATAACTTTGTATAGTATTAAAGTAGCAAAGCAGTACTTAGTGTTTCGTACGTAGTAAAGTATTACTTAGTATAGTAAAGCATAACGTGGTAAAGCAGAACGTGGCGAAGCACAACGTGGCGAAGCACAACGTGGTAAAGTATAACTTGGTAAAGTATACGTGATAAAGTATTCAATCTGAGAACCCTAAAATAAATGAAAACGTAATTAGCTTTGAAAAATAGGGTAGAAAATGATTTACTTACATCCCATTTGCACTAAAGATATTGAACACTTATGTTTGATTTAACGACAAGCCATTAGCTACTTGCTTTTATCACCGCGAGAACGAAAAAGAACCCCGGCTCGCGTCCAGTTCGTTCACATCGCCCAAGGGACGATTTTAGCGCCGCGTCGGCCTTTCAACGAACTACCGAGAAGTTCTACTTCAAACATCAATTTACAGAAAACGGCTAAATAGTTCTGTTCATATTATTGAATGTATTATACATTGGAACAACTCCGCTAGGAGGCGTTACAAAGTAAAAACAAAATATATAAATAAACACTAGAACATAATACTAGTATGGTCAAACTAAATAACAAACAAGCAAACGAACACACAAAATATGATTGTATAAAATACTGGGACATAGTTCTAGAATAGTCAATGTAAATATAAAAATATATGTAAATGACATACTCCTAATATTGTTTGTGTAATATAGTACAGGATAATTTAATAGTATATTACGTAATTAGTGTTGTAAGAAGCATATTACTCACGAATGGAAAAGTTACACACGATGCCGCGTAGCGGCGAGTGCGTATTTCCATGAGTGCGTAATTGCTTTTCAACTCGAATTATGTACTATACTTTACCTATGATCAAATTTATTTATTTATTTAGTAAAATCTGAATTTAGTTTACTTGTCAACAATATTATTCAACAAATATTATGTCAGTTTTGACACCTATATTTGCATGTCCCATGCGTTTTGTTTACCGTGCGATTTATTTACAGTGCGTTTTGTTTACAATATGTAAAATCCAACTTACATAGATGGCAGGTAGTGTGTTCTTTACTATTTACAGTAGTGATCGTAGGTAAAGAAATTAACAAAGAACAAACATTAATCTAATTTATACATATTTAAAATCTGACACATTGTAGTAAGCACTGGCCAAAAGATGCTTTCTTATCTTTGCTTTAAATTGTCTGTTTGACAAAGATTTCAAATGTTGGGGCAAAGAGTTAAATAAGGCAATACCAAAATTGTTTCTTTTTGTTGACTCTAGTATCTGATAAGGTGTTTGTATATCATTGCGATTTCGAGTATTATATTAATGATTTTCGCCATTTTTTGCATATTCGCTCAAATTCTCCTTTATGTGAAGTAAATTACAACAAATAATTTCGGAAGGCAAAGTTAATATATTAAGTATTGTGAACCAAGATTTGCAACTTTCAAGTTGACTTAAACCAGCCAGAGCTCTAATTGCGCTTTTTTGAATGATAAAAATGCTATGTACCTAGTTGGATGTACCCCAGTTTATCAAACCATATACCATGGCACTGTGGAACAAAGCATGATATGCAACAATTGCTGAGTCTAGATTAACTTTGTTTTTTATTTGTCTGATGGCATATACTTTTTTGGACAATTTAGTTGTTAGGTCATTAATATGGGGATGCCAACTTAATCTATTATCTAATGTTACTCCTAAAAATTTTATAGTCTGTGGGTTATTATTCTTGGTGGAAAAAAGTAATGTATGCGTTTTGTTGGTATTTAAACATAATTTGTTAGCATTAAACCAGTCAGAAGATTTGGTTAAAATGTTGGTTTGCAAATCAACAACATTAGTACCAGTATCTCTCAAATGTTCCGCGAAGGTTGTGTCGTCTGCAAAAAGGACTGTTAATGCTGAATGAACGTTAGGTAAATCATTAATATAAATTAAAAATAGCAGCGGTCCCAGTACACTACCCTGCGGCACACCATGTTCCACTGCTAGCATGCTGCTAAGTTTATCATTATAACACACACATTGATATCTGTCTGATAAATGTGATGACATCAGTTCAAAACCATAATATTCTAATTTATTTAATAAAATTTCTTTGGAAACGCAATCGAATGCTTTGCTTAGGTCTAGGAAAATTGCTAATGTTGAAAATTTTCAAAGCTCTCGCTAATGAAATTAACAGGCTTCCAAACAGCTTGTGAGGTATTTTTACCTTTCCTGAACCCAAATTGATTATTTGTAAGAATATTGTGTGATTCCAGATAATTAATTATCCTCAAGGCAATAATTTTTTCAAATACTTTGGCTAGAATAGGGAGTAAAGCAATTGGCCTATAGTGGCCAAATAAATCAAGCTTTCGACACTGGGGCTATATTAAACTATTCTTTATTTAAACTGGATAAAGTTGTTGCGGTACTATTAATCCCATACTTTGCGTGCTAATTCAGATTACAGCTGCTCTCTATCTATCATGTATCATAGTGACAGAATACACCGTTCAGCACCCAACTGATCAATGACGTAAATAATAAGTGATCGCTTAGTTAGCGCTACCGCGTGATGAACGAAACCATTGCACGCATGCACGCGCAGCGATATAACTAGTGACAGATGACGTCAACTCCAATATGAGATATGCCCCATCTCCCGGATATTAGTCGGTGATTTAGATACTTTCCAGTTAGAAATTATGAAAACAGATTTGACAATTGCTAATGTTTATTAACACTATATTAATATAAATAGATTAATTTAAAATATACGGCACATGCAAGTGTCAAATCGAAAATCGAGTAACACATTCTTAAGGCATTCCTGAGCAGAATCCGTTGCTGATAAGAAGAAAATTATGCATGCCTCAGTTTTCGAGATATAGACATAACTTGTGTTTTGTTAATATTCATCTCTAGAAAAAGTGGTTAATTTTCAAAAAATTTAATATATTTGTGAGGAAGCCATAGAAAACTATTAAAAACAACAACATTTCTAATAATATAAAATAATTTTGCCAAAAATAGGAAAGACTAAACTACAATAAATGTTCGAATTGGCTTCCATTGACTTCTATGCATCTTTAACACCTTCTCCTTACAGCATTTGTTGCATTTCTAATCATGACAGGAGTTATTGTCCTAAACGCAGCTCAGTGGCGGCTCGTGATATTGTCTGCAGAGGAGGCTTGATATTTTGAAAGACAATTAGAGAAATGTCTACAAGTAAAAGATATTAATTTGGAAGATTGGATGATATGCTGCTTCTTCCAAAGGAAGGCTCAGCCTCCCCTGCCTTACCTGACGAGCCGCCACTGACGCAGCTAATGTTTTGTTTTCCAATTCTTTTATGTTATTAGAACGTTCTCTATATATAATATTTTTTAAATAACCCCAAAGCCAAAATTCGGCATGAGTTATAGGTTTGGTTTTGTTAAGTGGTCCTATTTTGTGGCTCCCGATATAACTAACCCCTTCCGATTTTTAGCTTTGGGGTTATTTAAAAAATATTATATATAGAGAACATAGAAGAATTGGAAAACAAGTACAGTAATATTGAGGTAAGTATCTGTTCGTCGCAAATTGGGACATTGTTCTACTCAGAGATTAGTTCATTAGTTGTACTCAAAAATTGTTGTAAAAACCTTATTAAAAATATCTAGATACTAGCATACTCAAGATGAATCTGCTCTCGAAATTATGTGACGTAAGTAACTCACCCATCCCTACAAATAGTGCATATACAGTTCAAAATAACAATTCCATATTTAAAAAAATTTATATTTATTTATATTTGTTGATAAAAAATGACACCTAATTTGACCATGAATTTTTCTAATTTTATTTCGTCAGTAGAAACATGAAATTTTAAGAAATTTCATGATAGTATGCTATCTTACGCCGCATCTATTAACTCGCTTCACTGCTCAACTATTCAAGATCACTAACTTCTCTTATTTGTAGAAAATTTAATTCTCCACAGCTCTGTCTATATTCATTTTTTATCATCAGCTTCACGGTTCTTGCAACGTCTCGAGTAAAAGACTGTAACGCACCATTCTATTACAGTTTTTAATATTTTTGCATATCATTCCGCGACTTTTTCAATTAATATTTTTGTTTTTATTTCATTCTTAATCTCTTTATTTCACTATGTTGTATACAGTGAGTCCCATAAGGTATTGCACTAATTCATTTTCACCTAGAATAACTATTTTAATGAAAAATCCCAAAACAGATCAATTTTCGAAAATAGCGCATATTTTGAAATTGAACTCCAACTTACAGCTACACAGAGTGGTTCATGTTCGAGATATGATGCCACGGAATGTTTTTTAAATTCAAGATATGTGAAAAGAACATCGCTAGCATCTCAAATGACAAATATTCTCCCAATTTGCGGTGGCCGTCTTAGCTCTGCAGCGTTTCTAATAATTTAAAATTTTTGTTAATATGAAATTTTAAACTTCGCGTAGATGATATTTATATTCTCACTATATTATAACTAGAAAATATATTGAGAAGGAAAGTGCAGAGAAATTAGGTTGATTTGGCCATAAGCTTGTACTCGTTTTGACAGCGACGTTAATGGCAACTTATAGGTAGCAGCACTGTAATCGCATGTTCATTTGATATATCAATAGATAATACATTCATGTTTTATAACGCTGTTATTTTATGAAAGGGGATTATGTTTATACCCCGCTATTTTATAAAAAAAACTATATTTTAAAGGTAAAAATGGGTAAAAGTGAATCAGTAATTTAAATCAAAAACCTAGCTTATTACTTCAAAGAAAGAAAATAAATCCCAGTCCGAGATATACAGGGTGTAACGCAACTTACCCGAAAAATTTTAAATAAGAAGTCGACTTCTTAAAAAAAAATTAATAAAAGTCCAACACAGAAAAAGATACACATTGTTAAAGTTAGAAATTAATGGAGATGTTAAAATAACTACTATACTATTTAAACTATTTAAAATTAAAATTTTTAATTAAATTTTTTTTAATTTTTTTAAGGTACTTTTTTTTTACAACAGTCCTTCAATTAAGTAGAGTTCAATAAATTATCATTTTCATCAATTTGTAACTTTAACAATGTGTATCTTTTTCTGTGTTGGAATTTTATTAAATTTTTTTTTAAGAAGTCGACTTCTTATTTAAAGGTGCATGTACGGTTAAAAATTTTTTCTGGTGAGTTGCGTTACACCCTGTAATAAGGTAAAATTTGTAAACAAACTAAGGGACTTTTGAAATAAAAAGTAACTAATTAACAATAACAAAATTTATTATTGAATAAGAAATTAAATTACCAGAAAATACTTGTAATTATTACGAAAATCTTATCACAGATAAGTATAAACATATATATCCTTCTATTAAGAGAAATATAATACGCACATTATGTACAGTACAACTGTCACAGCAATGTTATTTTTTAATTTAAACTATTCCTATTAAAAAAAACATTATTGTGACAGTTGTACTGTACATAATATGCATATTATATTTCTCTTAATAGAAGGATATAAGATTTTCGTAAGAGTTATAGTAATTACTGGTATTTTCTGGTAATTTAATTTCTTATTCTATTTTATAGAACTTTTACGGCGAAAGGAATTTGCATTTTTATGCATTTAATTATTACAAAATTTATTGTAAATATAAAAGGTATGGTAGAGCAACTGACAAATCAGGGGTGGGCAAATAACATATGTGCTTGGATTACGGTTACAAAGATCAAACAGAATGAAAAATGTACAGAGAGAGACAGACAGATTTGTCATATACTAAAAAAGGTAAATCTATACGGTAACTTACAAAGATAAATCCATAATTATTGGCAGAAGGCCACAATACGTAAAAACTACTGTAAATGCTTCAAAAAGATAGATAACTAAATTATTAGTTGGCCAACGTAGTATTACTAAATGAAAAGATTAAATGACATATTACTAATAAACAAATGTTGTTATTTTATGTCATAAACAGAACTCTATATAAAGGTAATAACGTAGGCAATGAAATACATATCACTTTAAGTTACAAGATGCATACAAAAAACGTAACGTGCTCCGCAGAGAAAATTATTTACAGGTATTAAATAAGAAATTCTATTAACAGTCTTTAAGAGACGGGACGAGCACGCGTGAAAAGATGTAGCTTGTTTGTTTAATCAAACAACAAATGCCCGCACATAATACTGAAAGTCGCACCGAATTGGCATCTTTGGCCACAATGTAAAACGAAAGTTAATGGAATGTAGTCCGGAGCTATTCTCAGTTGCCGGCATACACAAAATATAAAGGTAAATGTACTTACAAAAACCGCAGCAAAAGGGACGGAGGCACTGTTATGAGTTACAAGCTCAAATTTATAAGTCGGTACCAATTGCAACCTTAACAAACTGTTAACCATTATAGGTGTATTAACACTGAATAAAACTGTAATTTCTAATTAAACTACACGTAAAGCAGTCAGCATTACACTTATTAAATGCTACTTTAATTCAGGACGTCTATACTGAACAGATTTTGGTGTTAACTTCTCAAATACTCGTTACAATTCACCAAGTTAAATCTCAAAACTAATGAACACTCAAATGGCTCAAACTCCAGCCATAATTTAACGCCTACAGCCTGGAGCCCGTTTGGAGAGTGTCTACATAACATTCATTTGTTTTATATTCGCGCCTAAAAAAACTATTTTCTGGAGCTGTAACCAAGGCAACTAGGCATTATGTCATAATTGTGCCCACTTACTGGAGGAAAATTTTCAGCGTTAGTCATATCCGTGTATTAATGGAATTTCTGGAACGCTAACGTCGACAGGGCCGGCGTTAAATCTTGTTTAACAAAACTAATAAAATAGGTAATTTTTGTAATACAGATATAAAATAATGTAATTTAACGGATTTCAATAAAAATTTACGAATACTTAAAAAGTTTACCATTATAGATTAGTTTCATATAATATTTAGATTCTTATACGATATATTAATATTAATTTGTTGAATAAATGTCATTTCAAGTATTTTATTATTATGTATGTTCTAACAAGTAACTAAAATACTCAATTAACAGTGCCACTCCATCACTATTGGTAAATTGTACATAACAAGAAATTAACCACCAATTTAAAATAACAATAATTTGACCATTGAGCGAATGTCACCCACATGGCACTTATCGGAAAACAGCTTGCGAAGTGTGCACTTTTGGTTTTATTAATTTTTATTTTAAATTTGGACTTGGTTAATAAATTTTGTTATGCCTGTAAAATCTGTAATAACATGTGTTTTGATATTAACGCCGTACTCTATTATAACAAAAATTTTAAATTATTGAAAATGTTGTAGAGCCAAACCAGCTGGGGCAAAATGGGTCAAGTGACACTAACTCGATGTGCTTTCCTTAATTAGCAAAAAATTGTCTGATCCAGCAGACATTTATTTGATATCATTAACTCTAATAATAGTACCAAACTTCTTATTTCATTGGCTGGAGGAGGGTGCATTATTTATACAGGGTGTAATCAGTTTCATGTCATTAAAAAAACTGGTGGTGAGGAACGACTAAACGAATAAAAAACCTTATATAACATGGGGTCTAAAACCTTGAAAAAATAAATAAACAAAAATTTCGAAAATTTTCAATAATATTGTTTGAGAACTGTTAAAATGTTGGGATAGGCTTTTATCTTCGCGTATGTCGGCGTCTCTAAGCATTAAATACGCTAATTACGGCTCTTTCAAAGTGTTCGCGCTCCTTTGTTAGAGACCGCGCGTCGGCGAGGACACAAGTTGATAATCACACTTTTTTATGGTTTTTAAAAGTAGATAAGGTAAGGTCTTTAGCGGTGCGGTAAAGGTGAAAGACGTCAGCGTTTTCTGAGTGCTTAGTAGATCTGAAGAAAACTATACTCTCCCTTGTGCAATATTTTAGTTTCTGTGGGCACTTCGTCAAGTACACACGTCGAACCCGTTTGTTGTTTTTGTATGTGCTTTTGTTCTTTTTGAATTTTGGGCCACGTATTTACAGTTAAGATTTATTTTATTGACTTACCGTTCAAGTCGTTAAGTTCTTGATTACGTACAGACACTACTTGTTCATTCTTTTTGTGTTACTTATTGGATTTTGGACCAAGTTTTTACTTTTATTTTCTTTATTGACAACGTTAGTTGATAGTTTAGTGTGGTATTTTAATGTGCATAGAAACCATAAAAAATGATCCTGATTTACCAAATGTGTTGAACGGAGTGCGTATGTCCTTAGTTCGACGTGCCGAAAAGTGTATTGATGCAGACGGAAGCCATCTCGAACAATTTATGTAAATCAAAAATAATTTATTGCTAAGTTCTAGATTTATTTATCGAATATTTTAGTTTTAGATACCTGACTGGCAATTAGTTAAATAAATCAGATTTTTTCTAACTTAAAATACACATAATTGTTTTCTGTTATCGTATCTCAGACGTCTAACTCTTTATTTCCCAATGTCATACAATAATTACTCGTTTTTTAAGCTTAACCCAGAACACTCATTTAGGTTATAAATGTTAATAAACCACATTTAAATCTGATAAATTATAAACAACAATAAAAGCTTCAATATTTTGTTCTATATTAAAAAAACACACATGTAAGAAATGCTGTGTTTAAACCTATACGCCACCATTTGCTTGCAGTTCTGCAAAAAGAGATAACGAATTATTTACATGTTTATAATTGGTTCGGTTCAGGCGATCATCAAAGGTGCCGCCCTTCTTTGTTTTGAAACCGCGGGCCGGCAAGAACGAGTCGGGTGGTAATATTTGCAGTTTTTTATGACAATTTAAAAGTTGTATAATTGGGAAGTACACGTCTATTGACCCAGAAAAACAGTGGTTCTCAAATGTTTCCTACACCAATATTCAAATTGTTGACCTAGGTCAGTTTTTTCAGTGCCCCCAGATGAAAAAGTCATGAAGGTTTTTTGTTTGTCTAGTCAGTCCCTATTACCAGTTTTTTTTTTTAATGACATGAAATTAATTACACCCTGTATCTCCATCTCGGACGACTGATATATTCTTTTTTTCTACGTGTCACTGAATGAACTGCTAAAATAAAGCCAATTCTCTTAATGGAATTTCCAGCAGCACCTGCGATGGGCTATGCTATTCTTGTCATATTTATCACGAGATGGCCTAATAAATTGTCATAATTTACACATTCGTTTAGACATAAATCATTAATACGTTTGACTTGACAGCGTACAATATGAACTTGCCTCACCGGTTTATGTACACCTGATCCCAATATTCCTCCTAATGGATTAGAGAGGCTATATTATTTTCATTGAACTGTGAGGTTTATTCGGTATACAGGGAATAATTCGTTAAATATGCCTAAAAAGATTTTTTTCGAATATGCACGAAAATCCATAGACGCATTTATCTCCATGTAAATATAGTGAAAAAAAATCTTAAATAGTTGTCTTGACAGCCAGATATTGTTTCAAAATACACTGAGTATGTTGGGTGGCATGAAAAAAGAAAATCTGCATTCCTCATAAAACGGTTTTACCATTATTATCGAATAATATGCAAACTGCTCATGAAGAAACTAGAATGGCCAGGATTCCTATCTTGTAATTCAGTACTTCATCAGCATCAGCTAGAAGAGTAGTTGTTTTGATTGGTCTCCAATGATGAGTATCTGTTTTAAAGTGTTTACCTAACTAGTATATTAGCGTGACCAGATTGAGGCACCAATATACAGAAAGTAGGTATGTGGAGTCAAATTAAGCTTTTAGTCTGGTTAGAGCAGTTTTTCTGTTTTAACGTGTTCAGGGGGTCAACTAAAGTTCACAACTCAGTTTTGCAAATGCAAGCAGAGCATTAATTTTCTTTTTCTTAAAGTTGGCTTTTTTAATCTAGTTTCATTACTCCTTTACCGTTTTTGATTTCATAAAAAAAAACAGAGAGTTATCTGAATTTGTTTACAACTATAATTTCGAAAATTTTAAACAACTGCAATAAAAAGGGTTTAAATTTAAAAAAAAAAATCTCGCTCTGTGATCTTAAAGTACTTATAAAAAGCTACAATTTGAGCCATCGTACACATTTCTTGGTTTTGATGGCAGGATTTCACAAGGGTGCAAAGTTATAGCAACAATTGTATATTTGAGCCGTTTTAATAATCATTTTGATTTGAAATTTTAAGTGGTGATTGTTCTTTATAAGTGCTATATCTCTCCTAAATTTCATTGGTTATAACCAATTATTACTTCCACATCCAGTGGAAGTATAGTAACGACAAAAAAATTTTTAAAAATTTTTATTGTTCAAATAGGCCTAAAAAAACGTCGAGATTTTAAGTTTGAGCGAAAAAGAAAATTCTGTCTGTCTGTCGGTCTGTCTGTCTGTCGGTCTGTCTGTAACTTTTTTTTGTGCGCACGTTTACTCTGAAACCGTTTGAGATATTGTATATACTTTAATGAGATCTAGAACTAGATTATATTTTCATCTTGTTCCGTCCAAGGGTTGGGGGGTAAATTGGGGTAAATTTGGGGTAAATGTGTAAATCAAGCAGGTAAGAGTCTGTAAAATTGGTATTTAGTATATACAAGAAAAGCTAAGGTCTCAAAAAAATTTTTGGCAGTAGCCACCCCCCATTACCAACCCCCACCCCCTTATTAAAGGGGATGAAAAAAAATTATGATTTAGTGTATGTACAAGAACCAGAAACCTCAAAACATTTTTTTACTTCATCCACCCCCACTAGCACCCCCCTATCACAACCCCCACCCCACTACCGATGTGGGGTATCGTTTTATGGGTTTTTGGGGTAGAGGATTTCAAATACTATATTATTAAAGTTCCATAAACAATTATTTCTACATACGAAGTTTTTTCGTTGTGAGTGACTTGGATAGAGAATTGGATGTGGAAGTAGTGATTCCTTGGGCAGCGGTTTTTTTTAAAGAGCAGTGATTCGTTTAGAAACACATAATTTTGCCATATTCATTTTCTTTAAATAATAATAATAATTGGAATGAATTATAGTTTATATATTTTTATTGTACAGCTCATAACGAACATTTTTTTTCTTTTTGTTGTTTTCCATTGAACTTATAGATTTCGATATTTTTATTGAACTTACAAAGTAAGTACAGAATATAGTCAATAAAATAATAATAAAACGACAAATACTGCTGATAAGATACAAATCGAAAGTACGATTATTAAAACAATCACAAGACAATTTTGAACATAAACATGTATTGTATATTGTACATATAGACATATTAAAATAGTAAAATAAAATAAGATATAAATTAATACATTTATCACTTATTCTTCCATATTAGGATATTCCAAGAATTCAGCAACAGAATAAATGTTATATTTTAACAGAATATTCTTTATTTTATATTTGAAAATTTTATTGTCTTTCAATAATTTGAGAGAAAGTGGTAGGGTATTAAATAACTTGATTGACATGATCATGGGCCCGTTAGCCATTAATGATACTCTATGTTGACGTACATCGACATTGTACGTTAGTTTTAAGGAATAACTATGGATTTCATTTCTGTTGGTCACGAACATATGTGGATTACACTTTAAATAACAAACACAGTTTAAAATATATAAACAAAAATAGTTAGAATGCCAACTTGTGAGAATAAGTTCCTACAGGAATGCCGCGAGTCTTTGAATAACATCGTACGTATTATTTTCTTTTGCAGAATGAACAGTTCCATTAATTTTGTTGCTGTTTCCCCAACACATAATACAATAATTCAGCCTCGATTGAATGTATCCAAAATAATACATCTTAAGAACATCTAAACTAACATGACTTCTTAATTGATAAATGGAAAAACAGGCAACTTTAATTTTGCTTATTAAGAAATCAATGTGATTTCCCCAACATAGATGGTAGTCGATATAAAGGTCCAAAAATTTTACATAATCACTTTGTTTCACACTTTGCCCATCAATTCTGACGAGCGAACTTTCATTAAGGTTTTTTGGTGAAAATAAAAGGCATTCTGTTTTTAGGTTATTAGGCACAAGTCCGTTGTCAGTGCAGTAGTTTTGAATCGAAGATAAAGTTAAATTGACTTTATCTCTAATATCATGAAAATTTTTACCTGAAACAGACGATGTGGTATCATCTGCAATATTGTGATGTATGACCCATTAATTATATCAGCTTTAACAATGTCATTTATGAATACAATAATGAATACAATAAATAAAAGAGGACCCAGCACACTACCCAGCACACTACTCCAGTGTGGGTAGGACTGGGAGAAGATTGAAATAATTGCCCGTTGTACTTTAAATGAACTTCCTGTGATCTATCTTTTAAATATGATTTAATCCAGCATAGAGGAGAACCTCTTACTCCATATTTAAAAAGCTTATCAACTAACAAATTATGGTTTATCATGTCAAACGCACACCTTAAATCAAAGAATATGTTGGCTGTTTTTTCTTTTGAGTCAAAGCTACTCAACGCGAAATACCCATAAAACGATACCCCACTTCGGTAGTGGAGTGGGGGTGGTGATAGGGGGGTGGTAGTGGGAGTGGATGAATTAAAAAAATATTTTGAGGTTTCTGGTTCTTGTACACACACTAAATCAATTTTTTTTCATCCCCTTTAATAATGGGTGGTAATGGGGGTGGCTAATGCCAATCATTTTTTTGAAACCTTAGCTTCTCTTGTATATACTAAATACCAATTTTATGGACTCTCACCTGCTTGATTTACCTATTTACCCCAAGTTTACCCCAATTTATCCCCGCAACCCTTCGACGGAACAAGATAAAAATATAATCCAGTTTCAGATCTCGTTAAAGTACGTATGTGTACCAAATTTCAAGTCAATATCTTAAACGGTTCCAGAGTAAACGTGCGCACAAAAAAAGTTACAGACAGACACAGACAGACCGACAGACAGAAATTTTTTTTTCGCTAAAACTTAAAATCTCGACGTTTCATGACATTCTAAGCCTATTTGAACAATAAAATTTTTTTTAATTTTTTTTGTTACTATACTTCCACTGGATGTGGAAGTAATACTGCCCTGACCAGACATTTCATATTAAATAAAATAAAAAGGTGTATATAAGTACCTAAATAATATTTTCTAATCATGATGAAAGCAAATAAATAAAAAAATATTGATTGTAAAAATTAATATCGTATATTTAGTAACGACCCTAAATCAGGTTTTTATGACACTCTCGCTAGATTAGCGCATCTCTCTATGCACAATTGCCCAACATAAGAAAAGAACATTCCACTGTTTGATTTTCATTTATTTATTTATTGGAAGCAACCACCCAGACAGGAAAATATCGTATCATATATAATAAACTTAAGTACGTGTCTGTAACATTTACGACAGGAAAATTCCCTGATTAAAGGATTATCTTAGACATGAATGTCCATTTCGTATGAACCAAAACGTAGTTAAACACTGATCCTCGTAGGGCTCATTACGTTAGTTTACTTACTGCAACAGTCATTCTGTCCAGAAAACACAAAGCTAAACTTTGCACATGGAGAATTCGGTAAAAATATCATATAAATGAGCGAGCATTCCAAGAAGTATCTTGCATAAAGATAAACATCAAACATTACGTTATAAATGAAAGTCTTTGTTGAAATCCTAATCAAGATTGTATGGCATAAAACACTTCTTACTGCAAGTAAATATACATACACGGTGACCTAATATTTTCGTCCACATCAATAATAGGCAACTTGCATTTTTTTTAAATTTCATTAGAGTGTTTATTTATATGGAAAAATAAGCTATGCCAAATACCAGCCCTTAAATTGCAAAATTTAATTTATAACAAATAATTGATTCAATGATTCAATGATTTATTTAAATATGATTTCAATGCTTATAATTTGATGTACATTAAAGTCGTAATCGCTAGATATTAATTTAAAAGGCAATAGGTGCGATAGTGGCTGTGACGTCATACTGTGTGTCAAACGGGGAGCAGCAAACGGCAGCCTTCGTTCGCATTGACATCAAGGTTGAAAATTGTAGTGGGGGCCTCTATTTACGTTTCTGTGTTTACTTTGCCTCATCATAAAAAATATTTCTTTTGGGAGCTACGGGGTTTTCAATGATATTAGCTCATTACGCTCTAGTGGACTTCCAAATAAATTAAGATAAATGTATAAAGAAGGTACCGGCATAATGCCAAGTGAAACAAAAAGAGGCCTGTAATGCTCTCTACATCCTGAATTGTCAATGATTCTGATCGCCATTTTTGTAACCGAAATATTTTTATAATATGACATGAATTGGCCCATATAGTGATGGCGTAACTAATGTGTGAATAAAAAAATTCAAGCTGGCAAGTTTGTGGCTTAGTTGTTCAATGTGACTAAACTACTTTAGTTTATTGTCCAATGTGTATATTACTCGTAGAAAAGATGAACCTCTATGTTTCATCTTCCCTCATTTTTAGCTTATTGGAGACAAACCAGGTATTGGCATAATTAGATATTAAAGAAGTTTGTTGATGAGACTATGAGAAGTTATCATTATGGTGTCATCAGCATAAGCAAAACACACATGAGGTAACATGAAATGAAATAAGTTGTTGATATAGATAATAAACGGGAGTGGCCTCAGAACAGTGCCCTGAGGCACTCTATGTTTTACCGGTTAGATCAGCAATTATCTCGACTGGCGTACTGTTTTCTGCTACATATGTAAGAGAGAAGTAGCATTTTAAGATAGCAGACTGCGACAGTTCAGAATGATCTTAAGAGGAACTAAAGGAGCACAGGAAGTCTAAATTACATTTGGATTTCAGTTAATACTTCTACTAATATCATTTTAGAATGTTTAGGATTATATAGATACGGTTCCATAGTTTCGAACCTCGAACACCACATGGTGCAAAGAGAGAGAAAGAGAAAGAAAGAGAAAGAAAGAAAAAGAAAGAGATAGACAGAGAAGGTTGGTGAAAAACAATATTTATTTTGACTGTCTCTAGTGAATATGAAACAAGGGTTTTTTTTGTTTAACCAACACAATTTATAGATATGCTAAATTTGAACTCACCAGTATATTAGTTTGGCTCCAATACATTTTGTTTTCAAGACAATAATGAGGTAAAATTTATAGTTGAGGCATATAATCCTTTGCAAAAATATATCTTCCCAGTTTTCAATAAAGATCCCACTATTTCCACCATATAAATTTTATCGGTATGAAGAACATCCACATTCTTGCTTGTTTGGCTCTCTTGGTAGTTTTACACAGAATTTAAAATGTGTCACTGTCAAAACATTGTAAAAACAAAGATCAACTGATAAAATTGTCACCCATCATTACCTAATTTTAATAGAAATTATATAAATATAAATTGTCTACCATTCCTTTATCGTATGATAAGAAACACATGTTAAAAAGTGAAATTGTGTTTATACTAAAACAAGAGAGATAAAAAGTTAATCTTGTTTATATTTACATTTTAATTATGGGAATTAGCATAAATAAATATTGATACAAAGTAATTAAATTCTAATATTCGTTCGTAGAAATCATTTTTACCGATATATCTGAAGCTTCTTCAGTCTAATGAGTATTATAAAGAAATGTTAATTACTTAATTAATTGACATCGTACATAATATATTTTAATTAAAGTGGTTGTATAGGACATATTCATTACATGGCCGCTATAAATATATAAGCAGTCACTAATAAATCTTCCGTGGTAATTGTATGTTAGATAATTTAGCTATATAATTGTATAATCAAATAGTTTTAAAATAATATGATTTTATCCGATTTAGTCACCAAGAATTGCTTTTATTTTCGGTTCATTGGAATACTTAAAAATAAATAGTATGATCTGACTTTTATAATGATATCTAAATAGCTATTTGTGCAACAAGTTAGGAATAGTAATTCATATTGACTGCTGGTAATTTCTAGCCGAGCGTAGTGTGGCTAGGAATAGAGCCAGTCCAATAAATCTATTTTGCTGCTGAGTTAAACATATAATTTTTTCGCCGATTGTTTGAATATATTTAAATTATTACAATTCTCATAATCTCGTTCGTTTTGTTGTTGTGATAAATTCAATAAAGATTAATTAAAAATCGCAGTTGTTGCCTGCTGGTTAGGGAAATTTTCTGTCAATACTCACTATAAATAACACAGCCCCACCAAAAAAAAAGTGGAAAGTGGTCTGTCCGGCGGACCAGACCAATGTATCCGTATGTATTTGGACCTGTTGAAACCGAATCCTAAGTCAAAATTGTCAAATTGGCTAGTTTTTCATCCCCAACCCCAAAAAAACACTCCCAAGACAAAAAGAAAGTGGGCTGTCTGACGGACTATACCAGTGTATCCTTATGTATCTTGATTTGCTGAATCCGAATTTGAAGTTAAAATTGACAGATTGGCTCGTTTTTCATCCCTAACCCCAAAAAAAACACCCCCGTTTTGTTTTGGAGGTGTTTCTTGGGCTCAGGGGTGAAAAACGAGCCAATATTACAATTCTGACTTCAGATTCGGTTTCAGTGGGTCCAAATACATACGGAGGTAGTCTGCTCTGTTCCGCCGGACTGACCATTTCTTGGGAGGGTGTTTTCTTGCTCTGTAGCACCAGAGTCCAAAATAAAACGTATTTCATCACCTCTGACACTTGAGGTATGTGAATGTTCTTCTTCCAGCATAAACACAAAACCATCACAATTTGAGTTTGTACTATTTTCACTTGTTACAATATCAGTAGTAACAGCTTGAAGGGTCTTAAGTCGTTTTTGGTTATTTTCTATGCTCTTCTTAAAATAAATACAGTCGCGTTTCCAATGGTTATTACGACCACAGTGATCGCAATGTTTATTTGACCATTTGTGAAACTGTTGTTTAAAGTTATAATTTGGGCTGTGGACATTCGTAAATTTTCCCTTTTTATTGTTGTACTTATTTTTATATTTATGCATTTTCTGCTTTTGTATTTTATTCATATTAAATATTGCTGAGGTTGATGCTGGTGCACTTAAAGCTTTCATTTTATTTGAATTATCTTCTGTCCTGAGTTTTATTTCCTGATTCAAGAGGCGGACTTTCACAAAAGCAATATTTAAATTGTCTTCACTCAAAGTTTCAAACGCCGTTATTACGCCATCGGAGATATTTGGCAAGGTCATAAGAAGGTGTGAGACTTTATCAATTTCTTCAAGTTTTGCTCCTGCGGCAATAAGTTCTGCGATGAGTTCATCAAATCTGGTAAAATGGACTGATAGTGGGATATCACTTTCTAATTTGAGGTTTAATAATTTCTTTCTGCAAGCCAGCTGAATAGCAAGACTTTTCTTTCATATACAGTGTATCTCACTTTTCACCAATATCTCGGCCATTTGTTGATCGATTTCTCGATCGATTTAGATCAAATTTGGTATACTTCGTTTGCTTCAGATTATGATTTAAAATTTATTTAAATTTTTTTTTTTCGAAATTAAATACGCCTACTATGATCAAAAGAAATTGGCAAAAATTGGGAATTTATATTAGCGATTGAGATGGGGTTTTTGTTTTTACAGAATCTTGTTCAGCATGGCCTAAAACCCCTGTATACCAAATTTCGTTAAAAAATATTCATTCCTTTAAAAAAAATCATATCTAAGATTTCGATAATAATCACCCTACTATTCGAGTTATTCGTGTCGGATATTTACATAACTTGGCAGTCGTGTAATAAAGACGCTAATTAAGCATTGGGACACATTTTTTATCTAAAACACTATTATGAAATGAATATTTGAAAAATTGTAGCTATTTTTTAAAATACTTAGAACTTAGCATACCAATATCTTTGTTAACATGGAGTGCTTTGGAATAGATTTGACAATTGCATCGAATGTCAAATTAAACTTAAATATGGCTGCACAACAATTAATTATTGCTGATAAAACTGAAATAATAAGAATTGTCAAAACCATTCCAAAGCACTCCATGTTAACAAAGATATTGGTATGCCGAGTTCTAAGTATTTTAAAAAATAGCCACCATTTTTCAAACATTCATTTCATAATAGTGTTTTGGATAAAAAATGTATCCTAATGCTTAATTAGCGTCATTATTACACCACTACCAAGTTATGTAAATATCCGACAATAAATAACTCCAATAGTAGGGTGATTATTATTGAAACCTTAGATATGATTTTTTTGTAGAGGAATGAATATTTTTTAACGAAATTTGGTATACAGGGGTTTTAGGTCACGCCGAACAAGATTCTGTAAAAACAAAAACCCTATCTCTATCGCTAATATAAATTCCTAATTTTTGCCAATTTTTTTTGATCATAGTAGGCGTATTTAATTTCGAAAAAAAAATTTTTAAATAACTTTTCAATCACAATCTGAAGCAAAAGAAGTATACCAAATTTGATCCAAATCGATCAACAAATGGCCGAGATATTTGGGTGTAGTGATGAAAAGTGAGACACTGTATATGATCTAAATTAATGAAAATTTGTCTTGCGAGTGTTTGATCTTGGGCAAAATTCAGTAATGAGTCGCTTAGGTATTCAATTATCACACTGCGAGCTGTTGAATTTTGTTTTAACCACGTTCGTTTGGAGGTTCTTCTTCGACAACTTTTAGCACACCAAGTTCACTGAGAAGTGCTTTGATACGACATTTCCAAATTGCATATTTTTCTCCGTTGAACGGTTTAATGTTTCGCTTTTGCTGGTGATCCATTTTCACTAATTATTCACTAATTAATATAAATTGATTGTTTAAATAAAAAAAATTTAGTGTCTTTATTTTAATTTAACTTCACGATTTGTCTTTATTGTTTTTAAATTATTTCACTACACACTTATCACAATGTACCTGGGCCCATAACCCACTGGCAGAGGTTAAGGGTAAGTGGTTATTAAATAATAACCAGTAATTAGATTTACTCTTTTTATTAAATACAACCTTTCGCTAGCAGGAAGATTTAACAAGTGCAAGTCTTTACAGTTTTTATTCTCAAAATAGAATAGGTCCATTTAGGTTTATTTTAGTTTCAGATTACTTATGGGTATAAATTAGAAATGAATGAATAGTATTTTTGATGGCCTACGCTCGGCTTCGAAGTTATACAAACAAAGTCATATATTAACATTATTTATGATGTGGACCCCCTAACTGTTTCAGCACAATTTATATTTTAATTTATGTTTATAATAAAGAGCAATACATTTTTACTTAAATATACAATAGTACACACCCTAAATCACAATTTTTTTTCATCTCATTTAATAATGGGGTGGGGGTGGTAATGGGGGTGGCTAATGCCACAATTTTTTTTGAGACCTCAGCTTCTCTTGTATATACTAAATACCAATTTTATGGACTCTTACCTGCTTGATTTACCTATTTTCCCCAAATTTACCCCAATTTACCCCCCCAACCCTTCGACGAAACAAGATGAAAATATAATCTAGTTCTAGATCTCGTTAAAGTACATATATGCACCAAATTTCAAGTCAATATCTCAAACGGTTCCAGAGTAAACGTGCGCACAAAAAAAGTTACAGACAGACCGACAGACAGACAGACCGACAGACAGACCGACAGACCGACAGACCGACAGACAGACCGACAGACAGACCGACAGACAGAATTTTTTTTTTTTTCGCTCAAACTTAAAATCTCGAAGTTTCGTGACATTCTAAGCATATTTGAACAATACAAATTTTTTTAAAGTTTTTTGTCGTTACTATACTTCCACTGGACGTGGAAGTAATTAATCAACGCGAATTAAGTGATCTTATAAGAGACCTTGATCTGTCCAAGGCAAAAGCGGAGCTTTTAGCATCTCAAGTACAACAATGGAATTTACTACAAGAAAATGTTAAAGTTTCCATGTATCGAAGTCGTCAAAAGACCTTTTTTCAAAATGGAAAATGACTTGGTTGCCTGCAAGGACATTGACAGTTTAATAAGTGCTACACATTCCCCATGATTCTAGTGACTGGAGACTTTTTATTGACGCCTCGAAACTTAGTCTAAAAGCTGTGTTACTCCACAATGGAAATAAATTGCCATCAATTACAATCGCTCATGCTGTCCACATGAAGAAAAATTACAATAACATGAATGTATTGCTACAAACTATAGAATATAACAAGTATAAGTGGCAGATTTGTGCAGACTTAAAAGTGATAGCTATCTTACTTAGTATGCAGCAAGCATACCAAATATTGCTGTTTTCTTTGTGAGTGGGACAGTCGAACGCGATTAGAACATTACAAAAGAAAAATTTGGCCGCCAAGACTGGGTTTTGAACCAAGAGAAAAAAATTTTGCTAACATTCCATTAGTTGATTCACAAAAGGTAATACTGCCACCACTCCACATAAAACTGGGGCTTATGAAAGACTTGGTAAAAGCTATGGACAAAGAAGGACGTGCTTTCAGTTATTTAAAACAAAAATTTCCCAGACTTAGTAATGCGAAAATGGGAATTTTTGTGGGTCCTCAAATAAAGAACCTTTTCAAAGATGCTGAATTTGACAACATTCTAGAAGGTAATGAAAAAGCTGCTTGGAATTCCTTTAAAATGGTAGCAACACACTTTCTCGGTTACAAAAGACCAGAAAACTATAGAGACCTTTTTGGGAATCATCTTTCTTGTTATCAGAAATTAGGATGCAATATGTCATTAAAAGTCCACTTTCTACATTCACACCTAGATTACTTCCCAGAAAACTGTGGTGCAGTAAGTGAAGTGATGAGCATGGAGAGAGATTCCACCAGGATATTCAAAATATGGAAAAAAGATATCAGGGCAAATGGACTTCTGCGATGTTGGCAGACTACTGTTGGACATGTATAAGAGATGCTCCAGAAGTAACTTATAAGAGACGGTCTAAGAAGCGCAAGAAGAATAATTAATTTTCTGATTAAAGGGCTTATATTCTAATTAAATATATAGTATATAACATGTATTTGAAATATATATCAAAATGGCAAATATTTTTTCGTATGATGTAATTAATTGCTTTTTTATTCAAATTATACCATAATATGTGAGTTAGGTCAGTTATTACAATTTTTAGAGCCAACAAAATTTTTTTATGACTATGTTAGATGTAGCTGGGACCAAAACAATGCAACCAAAACCACTTAGGTTTTGGTTAACGATACAAAATAAAAGTTAAAATTTGTAGGTGTGTGAATTAATTTATATTTTTATATATTTTTTATATTTTTTGTTTTATGAATTTTTGTTCAAATTGACATACCTTATCTACTGTAGAACAATTGTAATTGTACCATTGTGGCATTTAAAGGCGAATAAATTGAACTGAATTGAATTGAAAAAATATATTATCGGTACCTAATTAAACTAAGATACCTACATTATTTTTAGTTTTGATTCGTTGGTAAAATTTTTATTTTTATTGCTAGCATTAGTCACTGAGCGCACGCTCTGCTGATTCGGATTACATCGATTTCGAACTTGAAATCTTGCTTTTTATTACCGGATTCATTTCACGGTTAATTTTTACAAAAGTTAATATTTGCGGTTGGTTATTGGGAACCGTTTGTCGTGAAATCACCGTGAATAATGACTAAGCGCCAGTTAAGATTAACGTACCAAAAAATTAATATCAATTCAGACGAGTATTTTCCCATAAAATTTCATGATTGAGCTGGTAGTTCATTACCGGATGTGTTTTTAAACTGAATTTCAATAAAGTTATTTAAATTAATTTGAGAATTGCAGCGGTAAACAAGTGATGAATTATTCAGTGTAGGCGATAATAATTATTAATAATTAAATAGAAAGTTGTAGAAACTGCAAAAATAAGACAAGTTATATCACGTGTTTCACTTTTCATGTAGTAACCCTCTATCTTACTTTTATCTAATATCAAAATATCTCCAAATTTTGGGGGTAAGTTTATGCCCCGAAAGTGAGTATTTTGAGAACAAACCATCTTCCATGGTGCATTTTTGGCGACATGTCTTTCTGATTTTTTTTGCAAAAGTATAACGAGAATTACCAGTCCGAGTTTTCCTCAAAGCAATAAATCACCCCTGTATTAAGATGATTGGCAATCTCACAGAACACATCACAGCAAGAGAATATACAGGGTGATTAGCGAGGAATGTGCTATAGCCTAATGGCAGATACAGCACTTCAAGGAGAATCTAGATCACCAACGAAAAAAATGTTTTGGCTACTGGTTAAGAAGATACAGGGTGTTTTATGCATTTGGTCTGAAAATTTAAAGAGCTTTATCTCTACAACGGATGAATGTAATCGAATGAAATTTACCAGTAACATTCCTCAGAATGGCCTACTTCGTTTTGAGAAATTCAGGGCCGGACTCGGCCGGCCTCTTCGTTTTCGACAAAAAATTACATTTTTCCGTCGCTTTTCTGAAAAACTATTAGCGGATTTGGAAAGTACAGAAAAAATTCTATCAGAATAGCGATTCAATTTTGACGGCACACCTAAACCGTTTCGGCAAAAAAATCACAAAACAATTTAGCGCATCACGACTAACACTAGGCCCGGGCATTATCTAAGGAATGGTGTCATAGAGTCTATTCAAACGCCATATCCCTTCTAAGACTTCACATAGTACATAGCAAAAAAACTTTCCTATCCAGCAAGAAAAATACAAGGTCGTACTTGTGAAATTTTTTATTTGCTCCGAACTATGGCATCTAATTTATCTATCAAAAATGATAACATCTGAATCGATTATGGGTATAATCTAGAAAAAGCATGCACACATAAATGTGATAACACTTTGCCACGTCACCTTCTCCCCCAGTTGGCGGCTGAAGACCAAAGGGGAACGAAACGTAGCAATCAGCTAAGCTCAGTGGTTGGGTCGAGGTTCGAGTCGTTTAGAAAACTAGTTTTTCTAAGTATTCCTAAGCAAAAATAAAACAAACAAGTTGTGATATTCTGTAAATTTTTACAGGTGGATACAATCAATCTCAGGTATTTAAAAAACAATATAATTAATAAATTAGGGTAAAAATACAATCTCTTTACAATGTTTAAATGGAAAATAAAGTTATATTAAATGGAAAAAAACAAATTATAAAAAATTACTAAAAATCTTTAAAAGTTAATAAGTGAAATCGCTAGTGAGATTCGTCGTAAAATTATCAAAGGAGTTTCAGAAAGTCTGTTTATTACTGTAATGCCAGATACTGCACCGGATTCTTCAAATAAGGATATGAGAGAGAAAAGACGGGATAAAATATTACCCAAGAAATCTTAAAAGTCTTCAACAACATGAATATTCATACAAATACATTGGCATTTCAGTCCTCCTTCGCGGCGTCAATGTCAATTCAATGGTACCCAACAGCACATTTCGGATGTACTAGTCAACCATCCTAGGATGGCAAGTTGCCGCGCAGAGAGAGAAGAAAATCGTCATTGTTGGACAGAGACAAACAAACTGCTTAAGCTATGAAAGTACAATCGGTGGAAAAAGTTTCGGTAAAACGTGCGCGCCCTATTCACCGAGAATCCCGTTGTGTCATAGGTCAATTGGTGTTTTCGAATAAACACTTGAACAGTCATTGGTTTTTATATTTGATATATTTAATTATACCAATTATAATATTTAATTGTTTTAGTTTCAAGTAAACAATACAATATAGTAAATATACAAAACAAATACATATTATATTAAATAGAACGAGCCTAAAATTTAAAAAATTGAGATAAGCGCTTACACTATACTTTATTTACCTGATCAACCCAACTTCCGAGGAAACCCAGTAGGTAAACAATATTAAATTATATTAGTAGTCAGAATACAAAATTTTAAACTGATAATAAATTTGTACACTTACTTTTGAAAATAGTATAATAGGGACTCCAGCTCTAGATTCCTGCTTCATATATTTTAAGATAGAACTTATAATTTCTCGGCATTGACCAGACAAAGCCCTATGTTTTACTTTGCTTTCAAACACCATGGTATTTTCTTATAAATAGGCACTAATAGTGATAATAAACGTAACGATGCTTATAATAGATACCTAAGTATGTTATAGCGACACTCGCTTACTACCAAGTCAGGAGTCTTACTACCAAGTCAGGAGTTTTCTGAAACTGTAATAGCAATATTAACAGTTTGAGGCAAACGCCTTTTCCATAATTTAACTAATAAATCTTGACTAACCATACTGAAACCTTCAACCATATTCGACATGGATCTATAGAAATCTGAAGGTTTCAGATCACCCATCTGAGAACCTGAGAGCAAGTCACTAAGGCGTTTCTCCTCGCTCGGTGTCAGACGTGAAATTCAAATAGCTTTTAAATTCATGTATAAATCTGTTTCAGGGGGTTTAGCTATTACATCATAAATATTATCTTTCACATCTAATGGTAAATTAGCTATAACCTGGTCATACTTCTTTTTGTCATTGATTATTTTCGCGACCGAAAACTGCGACTCGACTTGGGTAAACCAAATTTCAGGTTTTGATAGATGTGACATAGTGACTTTAAGGGAGATTTAAATGTTCAACTGAAAGATCGTCTGAAGGTTGTATGGGCATAAATGCTAGATTGATGATTGACTGATTGACTGTCCGACTGTTCTCTCACGCTAACTCACTTACCAGTAAATGAAAGCAATTTAAAAGCAATATTTCCTTCACTTCAATGGGGATGGAATGAAATTTGATAATTTGATAATCCAAAAGTAAAAATTAATATCAGCCAATCCTCTGCATATTCTTCTAATTAAAAGGTTAGCATCATTTGGACTCTGACAATCGTAAACTAAATTTGTGTTGTAATAATAGTAATAATTTCTGGCTTCCTTTTATTGGTTTTGTTTAGTTTTCTTAAATTTGTGGTTTTAAAAATTTCTTCACAGCGAGCATGAGTATAGGTACGATTTTGCCTTATTTGATTATATCTGGATAAAAGATCATGTGTTCATCGGGTCACCAATTTATAGGAACCTTAATACTTATAGTTCTTCGTTCGGAGTCACCAATTTATAAGGACCTTAATACTTGTAGTTCTTCGTTCGGGGTCACTAATTTATAGCCGTGGCTATAATAAAATAAAAATTTCGTGGAAAATAGATGTATATTCCAAATATTATAACATGTTATTTTATTTTATTTGTAAAATATATATTTTGTTTTCTTGTTGTTTTTCTTTTCATTTGTTTTCTCGTTTCCAGAAAACTCCTGACTTGGTAGTAAGACTCCTGACTTGGTAGTAAGCGAGTGTCGCTATATATGTATCATATTAATCTCGTTATTAACCTCAAATATGCATAGCTGTGTAAATTTTTTCAATTTCCTCTAAAAGGTAACAATTTATCAAAAGAAAATTTATCTGAATTCTTGAAAATGTTTGTATCTAGGCTACCTAAAATTACAAAGCCCCACAAAAAAAAAAGTTCAAAGCTTCGAACCAGACCCATGCATTCCTATGTATTTTCGCTCGCTGAATCCGAATCCAGGGTCAAAAACGTACACCCCCAAAATCATTAGCTAGAGCCAAAAAGCACCCCTGAAATGGGGTAAAAAGAGTATTAAGCTACGAGAATAGTTGTTACATCTTAATCAATCGAATTATATAAATTAAGCGTAAACAGCAGAGTACGTACAATAGATATGAAACAAACCCCCAGGGAGGGGCGAAAACTAGCCCCCATATATAAAAAAATCGATCCAAAACAGCAATGACTGCTGAAAAAGCTCAAAATGTCTAAGTTTTGTTAAAGTGATAAAAAACTGCATCAGGTCCGACGTAACCTTCATAATCTACCCCTATAGTACTCTAAAATAGAACTAGAAACTTACGTACCTTCAAAACTCTACAGTGTTAACCCTCAGAGGGTGTGAGAACTTCCCCCTATGTAAGGTTTGACTATAAAAAGTTACAGTGACTTCTATAAACATTCGAAATACCTGCGTTGTGTGGAAGAGAGAAGAAACTAGACTATGTTCGACGCTGTGCTTGAAAACCACCCCCACGGGGTTGAGAGACGCCACCCCTATAAAAAAAAACTATAGAAATGAAATGAATAAGCAACACTATACCTTTTTCGTTACATCTTGAATTACGGTAGTTTACATCTTTTCTGGGGCTGTTACTTAATAACATTTATAGGACATGAGTTTCAAACTCTGAGTGTGCAACACGATTTTTGCCAATCATAGCATCCATAAAAATGTAAATCCGGTTAGTTTCTCTCTGTTTTTCCAGCATCCTACAGATGTAGTATCTCGCAACCCCGTGGGGGTTGTTTTCAACCACATCGTCGAACACAGTCTAGTTCTCTCTTCCACACAATGCAGGAGTTTCGAATTTTTATAGAAGTTACTGTAACTTTTTATAGTTAAATCTTACATAGGGGGTAGTTTTCACACCCTCTGAGGGTTGATAGTGTGGGATGAATGTTGATAGTACGTAAGTTTCTGGTTCTATTTTAGAGTACTACGCAATTTCAGCCAATCATATGAAAATAGAAATGGAAATTTTACGATTTTTCTTGTTTTTCTGGTGTCCTTTGAACTTCAACCCTTCTCAACCCTTTAGGGGCAGTTTATGAAGATTATGTCGGACCTGATGTAGTTTCTTAACACTTTAATAAAATTTAGACATTTCGAGCTTTTTCAGCAGTCATTGCTGTTTTGGATCGATTTTTTTTTATATATGGGGGCTAGTTTTCGCCCCTACTGGGGGTGTGTTTGATATCTATTGTATGTACGCTGTTATTTAACTATAATTTGTATAATTCGATAGATTAAGAAGTAACAACTATTCTCGTAGCTTAATCTTCTTTTTATCCCATTTCAGAGGTGTTTTTTGGCTCTAGCTAATGATTTTGGGGGTGTACGATTTTTTTTGGCCCCGGATTCGTATTCAGCGACCGAAAATATATAGGGATACATGGGTCTGGTTCGCTGCTTTGAACTTTTTTTTTTTTGTGGAGCTGTGTTATGATTGGAATAAGAAAAACGCGAAGAATACGATTTTTACAGTGAAATAATTTGTTTTGTGTACTAAAATATACATTTTATGAAAGTAGGTTCCGTGGGCGCAATTTTGAAACCTACTTTTCGAAGACAATATAATGTTAAATCAAAACTTTTAATTTAAGATCTTTGACCTAGAAAAATTTCAAATTTTCGCATGTGGCGCATTTTGTCACCCCTGCTTCACTTGTGAATAAACTAAAATAGTTGAGAAAGTCGGCTATTCTCCCCCTTCCCCCCTCCTCTCCCAATAATTAACCTTCGGCGTGTTCCTGAAGTATAATATACAATAGGTACTTGCTATTTTACTTGTGACTTTTGTTTGAAGTTGTTGGTAGATTTTTGTTTCTTACTGATATTAATTTTACTTACTTAGTTTTCTATGTATTTTACCAAAATACAAAATTGCATTTTTATTAAAAAAAATTTTTGATATACATTTCTATTGACTTGCTATACCATTGTATACCTAAATTATTCAAATAAATAAATATCGAACTATCTATCTTGTAACATATATATACATACATACAGACAAGTGAAACACATAAGCCTTCTTTTGGCTTCGGCATAGTCAGGTAAAAACTGATAAAAATTTCTATCAGACCAAACATTTTTATTGAAATCAAATAAAAAATTGAGGCAATCCTGTTATAAAAAACGTCATGTACAAATACATTACGAAATTAGCAATTACTCCGATTTATGTGGAAATAAACCGGTTTCATAAAAAATTAATTACTCCGACTTTCCAATCTAATTTTCACCTGCTACCATAAATCCCTTCGTTTTGTGTAACAATATATTATCCCGTGTTACAGTTATACTGATGCTTATTTATGTTTTACAGGGGTGCCAACATTAAAATAAGCCACTATTACCGAGTGATGACGTTATAAATCTACCTCATCCCGCTAATCTAGTCTGGATCAAAGTCAGCCACAGGTTTATAGACATGGGCGGATAAAAGAGGGGTTCGGAATTTATAAAAATATCAAACTGTAATTGGACATAAATGTTTAAAAATACAGTGTGCCCCACTTAAGGTGGACACAAGTCCATAAAATCTATTATTTTACTTCCACATCCAGTGGAAGTACAGTAACAAGAAAAGCAACTTTGAAAATTTTTATTCTTCACTTAGGCTTAGAATGTCATGAAGCGTCAAGATTTTAAGTTTGGGCAAAAAAAAATTCTGTCTGTCGGTCTGTCTGTACCTTTTTTCTGCGTACGATTACTCTGCAACCGTTTAAGATATTGATTTGAAGGTACACGTATGTATTTTAACGTGATCTGGAAGTAGATTATATTTTAAACTTATTCCGTTGAATGGTTGGGGGGTAAATTGGGGTAAATGGGGGTAAATAGGTAAATCAAGCAGATAAGAGTCCATAAATTTTGAGATGATCTACTGAACTTTTTTTGGAATTTTTTGGTCATATGTTCCATATATCGGTAAACCTCACAACGAAAAAATGTTGTATGTGTAATTGTTTATGGAACATTAATAATATAATATTTGAAATCGTCTACCCCAAAAACCCATAAAACGATAGCCCACATCAGTAGTGGGGTGGGGGTGATGATAGAGACGTCGTAGTTGGGGTGGATGAAGTAAAAAATATTTTGTGGTTTTTGGTTCTTGTACACACGCCAAATCACATTTTTTTCAGCCCCTTCAATAATGGGTGGGGAGGAAATAGGAGTGGCTACTGCCAAAAATTTTTCTGTTGTACTAAAATAAAAATTTTATTTTGGTAAGTAATTCATTTTTACAGACCAAACTCGACTCATAATTTAAATATATGTTATGTGTTTTTTATTCGATTTAAATGCTGTATGTTCCTTTTACCTTGTAGCGACACATACACGATGTTTCTATTGTATCATTATTTTTATAAATAGTGAGGTACTCTGTACATTCATGTATTTATACTTTCATTTGTATGTTTTTCAATAAAGATATTTTTATTTCTATTTCTATGAACTCTTACCTGCTTGATTTATCTATTTACCCCCCAATCTTTCAACGGAATAAGATGAAAATATAATCTAGTTCCAGATCACGTTAAAATACATATGTGTACCAAATTTCAAGTCAATATCTTAAACGGTTCCAGAGTAATCGTTCGCCCAAAAAATGTTACAGACAGACCGACAGACAGAATTTTTTTTTGCTCAAACTTAAAATATCGACGTTTCATGATATTCTAAGTCTATCTGAACAGTAAAAAATTTCAAAATTTTTTTTGTCGTTACTATACTTCCACTGGATGTGGAAGTAAAAATTACAAAACGTCAATTGTTAAGAACAGTTTCTAAATATAGATTTAGGTTTGCCGATTGCTTCCACAGCGATGTTATTGTTATGGGTCGCATGCGCCAACGTCACAGATTTTGAGACCTTAGGAAAAACAAACAACCGTCATTGAATCAGAATGTTTTTCTTTAAAGTGAATTTTGCTGTGTTTGTGCCATTTATAAGCTTAATGTTGGATTATTTAACATCTGCAACTATTCTTAATACTTGTATATCCTTAATTTTGTTTGTCAGGAAGACAGTTCGTATTTTACAGAATTGTCTCATGATGTAGAGGTTAGGACTGCTGCCATCGAATTAAATCATTATATTTTGAGAAAAAAATGTTTTAATATGAATATTAATGTACTTCCAAATATTACACATAGGGATACTGCGAATTACTTGATTCTTGAGAGAAGTACATAGACAGAAGAATGAGATCAAAGCATTCAAAAGTCTTGAAGCTGTCTGTGGTTAGGAAAGCTTGTGCAAAGGTAAGAATTTTTATCAGTGATCAACCAATCTTTTCATATATACTTGTCTAATTAAATGTTGCTTTATAAATAATTGCTAACGTACAAATTCATTTTTCAGGTTATGAACTCGTAGCATCTGGAACAAAATAAATTGACTCCTTGGACTATTGCAGATTCAAACGGTTCCTTAGTACTTACTGTGAATGTATTGCTAGTCTAAACAAAACATGTTCACTACTTAGTGACAAGAAGCATTTCCTTTTAGATTTTTCGCAGTAAACATGGCTATGGTCAAGGAATTAACCGCTGTAAATTTTGTGAAAAAGACCCCATATAAATTAAGCAATTGAGGTGCTATAAACTATGGGTGCCTATGTAATAAGACGTACACAATTTCTTCCAGCAGTTAACCCCTCGTCTATAATGTATCTATAGATTGGACTATATAATCCATTGTAATTTCTATAAGAACTTTTTTTTTCATATATTGTTATGTAATTTGTTTTATAATTATATGTAAGTCATTTGTTCATTATTATTTTATTAAATATTTCCTTTTTATTATGTTTTATTTATCACTCCTACTACTATATATTGTTACAGTAAACTGAAATGGTCAATTACGTCGAACTTGTACTTAGGTACATGCATGTAACTAAAAGCAAAACAAAATATCTTCATTAATTAAATAATTTATTATCCAGGGTCTTTTAGTACTTCTAAGAATAATCGAGAAGAAAGTTATAAGTTATAAAAGTTTATATTGTAACAAAAAAAATAAATGGATGTCCAACTGGACGTATCATCATGGTCTTGTAATACGGTTGTTTTTCCTATAATATAAACCCACGTGAAAAATCAAATCCTTACATTAATATGCAACAACGTACCACTAATAAAATCCTTGGAAGTTTCTTGTAAAATCATTTCTTTTAATTGTTTGAAATAGGTTGTAGCCTTTTAACCCCTAACTTCTTCTGGTTGTAAATGGAGGTTATTTTATAAAAATTGGCATTGTTTCGGATTGTCACACTTCCACAATTAATAATAAACCAAAAACTTGTCATTTTGTATGTCATTTGACAGTTAAGGAATTTCAGTTTGTTTTTCCTAAGGTCTCAGACTGTGACGTCACGCGCACGCGACCCATTCTAGCAACGAAAAAATTGCTAGAAAAAATTACAGTTTTCAATGAATGCAATAAAAGCCATACAAAATAAAAATCTTTCAACTTAATCAAGTCCATTACAGTCCACTCATCCAAAATCAGTACATATCTTATACCGAGCTCCATCATCCACAACACTAATCTATATTTTCTCATATCCTGTAATGCTCACATTAAAATAGATGTACTTATCAACCCTCGTATTCATATGCAATATATTTGTCGTCTGCCAATACGTTATGGGCTGTGGTGTCAAGTATATAGTTGTCATAAAATCGCACCCATTAATCAAGAATCGTGGACGGTGGGATTGGCACTCCCTGCACAATAAATCTATCTTAGGGTTATGGTTTTGTATCTTCGCGTACACATACTTAAGAGGAATAGGGCAGTTTTCTCTTCCAATTAATCCCGAGTTATGGTAACCTTCCTGTATTATACTTCAAAAGTTAATTAATATATTTATTCTACGGCAAGTATGAAGTGCATATACAGTTTGTATATGCACATCAGTCAGTTTGTACATCAGTCAGATTAATTGATGTTACCAAACTCTACAATAAAAAATATTTATTTTCAGCAGGTCGAGAATGCAGCTCCCGATTGCTTATTTCATTGAGATTAGGGACCTTTTCTTTCTTCTTCAAGTGCCGCTTCTTCAGTTAATTAAAAACCGAAGTTCTTGTACTTGGTAAGCAGAGACAAGCAATATCTGCCCATCCCGACTTCCGTATATCAATAAATATGAGATAATTGAGTCTAAAGATGTGTGTAAAAATTTTGGCGTTTACCTGGATGTTCATATGAAATTTTAGACACATTTTAACTACTTGGTGCTAGTTAAACTAAGATTATGCGACTCTCTGATCCTTTCACTATTAAATTATTTTTACAGTTTTTTGGCCATGCTTGCTGCAGTCAGATAAATATACTTTGCAAAAGACGCAGATAGTTCAATAACGGGGTAATTTATAGTTACTTTAAACAAGGTAGTAGATTTTTTTTATCTTGTATATGTTGTAGAGAGTACGTAGAATCCAAGTCTTAGACCTCCAAACCCTTGAAAAATTTTTGTGTAGACGAAAAAACCACAAATTTTGGCACTTTCTTCAGTTTGTGGCCTATACCTTAAAAACAATGCAACTACTCCAAAAGTCATCTGTTATCAAAATTAAAAAGCAGTAAATTTCGCTTCGAATGAGTACCTCAAAGTTGAAATTTCATCAAGAGGTATGGGCGTATTTACCTCTCCCTTCGATCCGACTCCGCCGGTCATGCGCGTCCCTTCTCCCTCGTTTCAGTTGTGTACATGCAAAAAAGGTTGCACTGCAACATGCAGCTGTCGGAATCAGACCTGAACTGCTCTTTGACCTATAAACACTGCTCTGGCCTCTCATGTCAGAACGCTCCTGAGATTGAGTTGGATGAAGATGAAGACGACGACAAAGATTGCTTCGAGCTTGAGGAAGTTGGTGGTGCTGCTGCAGTGGATCAGAAAGCAGTACGAGAATACAAATGGATTCAACTACTATAACCACTACACGCAAAATAAATTCGTTTTTCCCAAAAGTCATTTTTACTTCATTTCAGTTTTTTCTTACACCTTGTATTGTTCTTGCACTTTGCATTTGTTTAATTTTTTTTACACTTTGTTGTATTACTACCATTGAGAAAATTTTTATTTTTGGTTAATAAACTTTGGGCCTTTCTTTACATTATGCTTTTATTTCGACAACCCATTTTTTCAAATTAATGCGGATAAAAAGGAATAGAAGAAAATAATAAATATATTTATATGTAGGACATTTTGGACTTTGAGTGTATTTTCCTCTACAACTTTCATTCAATGGATTTTTTCATTTAGATTAGCCGTTTCAGAGCTGAAGACGTTTAAAAAGTCTCCCAGTGTGAATTTTTTACAAGTTGATAAAAATTATTGTTATTCGACTGCCAATTACGCCAATACATCTTGAAGAATTTCAACTTTCAGTTACTCATTCCAAGTGAAATTTAATGCTCTTTAATTTTGATAATACATAACTTTTCGATTGGATGCATTGTTTTTGAGTTATAGGCCACAAACTGAAAAAAGTGCAATAAATTCGTGGTTTTTTCGTCCACACAAAAATTTGCCAAGGGTTTGGAGGTCTAAAACTTGGATTCTACATACTCTCTACAATACATACAAGATTTAAAAAATCTACTACCTTGTTTAAAGTAACTATAGAATATTGCTTTGGTTTCCGTAAATTCAATAGAATAACTGAGAAATTGTTAGATTCTAAATGGTTTTATTTGAATGAGCGGTATGAACTGCACATATCTTGTTTGGTGTAAAACTGAAAAATTTAAAACCCCTGATACTTGTGTAAAAAAATTGGTCAAAGGTATTGAGATTCACGATCGTCCTACACGGTATTGAAGACTGTATTCAGTCCCAAGGCACAACTTTGCTAAATTTGAGATAGATTTCTAGTACAATGCTGTTAAAATATTTAATAAAATACCTCTAAATATAAAAAACGCTACAAGTATTTTCTCATTTAAAAAACAAATGAGGAAACTTATTGTTACGTATTTACACCCCTTTTGTAAAAACCCTGTATCGTGGATCCGAAAATTATAACACCAGAGTAACACTAAACACTAATTTATCAACTTACGTACTAATTACAGCAATTAATTTCTTGACTAATATAACACTGAGTACTATACTTCAATTACTCAGTCACGTGGTCTACTGAACTAACTACTCTGCTCACTGAACTAAACTATCTGACCATCTGAGCTGTACTAAAACTGTCTTCACTCAGCTGCTCCATGCCTTTATATGCCCAAAGACGAGGGGTCCAGAATATTCTCAACTATTCTGTAACTTTCTGGTAGGCTCTCTGCAATCTTTAGATTCATATACTGCATGCCATCTCTGGGCAATTGCCAAACTAACTAATTAGCATAGTTTCTGTTACTTATAGAACTTGTAGGAAACCCACATAGATGTCTCTGGGAGTAGAACATTTAACATTATTATGTCATTTAGAAAGGGCATAGCAGGATAAGCATGTAAAATCCGCCCCCAAACAAAATTTTGTGTTATCAACTGTTTGAAGGGGCTTACGCTAAATATGATTTTCCCAAAATTTCAAGCCTGCAGCCGCCATATTGGAGGAGTGGTGGGGGGTATTTAATTTTCGTTTTTTTAAATTTTCTTGGATACCGTTGTACGAAAAAATGAAAAAATGCACAGTTGTTATTTACATGTTGGGCTATTTACCCAATTTTTTTCATAATTTTTAAATGCAAATTTCGTATGCAAAAAAAACAATTTTTTGGCACTTTAAGAAAGAGGGCGACTCTGAATTTTTTATCGTAAATTACTCATTTATCAAGGCCTATTCTCAAATTATTTTCATATTTTTAAAAAATGTGGAAGATAGTTAAAAAAAAACAAAAAACTGCATTACCGACCATTCTCTTATCCGCGCCTCACTGTCATTTGGACGCATGTCTTGTTAACAAATGTACAGGATCTTTCATTAATAATTGGACATACGCTAACTGGAGAATCCTTAGTCTAAAATAGGAAGATTTAACTTGAAACACTTAGATAAAATGTGCCTCCTTACTGAGATACAGGGTGTCAAAGTTTATTTTTTTGCAATATCTCAACTACCTCTTGGCCGATCTTCTCCCAATTTGGTAAGGAAACATTTTTTAAGCTAAGAAACAATAATTTATATATTACATCGCGCTAACCCGTGGAGGACGCCTCATGAGCTATACCTGATGATGGATATTCTTTCTCTTTTTTTTACGAAACGTAGTGGCACTTTTGACTAGAAAATCTCATGCAGGAGTCATTTCTACGTAAAAAAGGTACACTTGATAGAACTTGATAATTCCAACCGTTGCACAGTGGAAAAAAAAAGCCTTTTTTGGACAAAAATCTGCCTACAAGTCAAATCTTAATCAATTTTGATCTACCTTGGCTTAAAATGTAGGTTATTGGCTACACTTTCAGAGTATACTGCCTAAATTGCAAACCCCGATTTCCTAACCTCAAAAAATGTATCAAATATGACTCACTTTTTTCTATTTCTACAAGTCAAATCTTGATCGATTTTGACAATCTTGGGCTTAAAATGCAGGTTATTAGCTACCCTTTCAGTGTATACTGCCTAAATTGTGATCCCCGATTTTCTAACCTCAAAAAATGTATCAAATATGAGAGTAATCACTTTTTGCTATTTCTACAAGTCGAATCTTTATCAATTTTGACAATCCTGGGCTTAAAATGCATGTTTTAGCTACCCTTTCAGCGTATACTGCCTAAATTATGAACTCCAGGATTGTCAAAATTGATCAAGATTTGCCTTGTAGAAATAGAAAAAAGTGATTACTCTCATATTTGATATATTTTTTGAGGTTAAGAAATCGGGGTTTGCAATTTAGGCAGTATACTCTGAAAGTGTAGCCAATAACCTACATTTTAAGCCAAGGTAGATCGAAATTGATTAAGATTTGACTTGTAGGCAGATTTTTGTCCAAAAAAGGCTAAAGGCTTTTTTTTTCCACTGTGCATTGTCGAGAAAACTGCCGCATAGATCTCAAAAAATTCTTTGAAAACAAACCCAATTTGAAAAGGAAAAAATTGTATTTATTGAAAAGTGTGCTTTGGTGACGTCTTAGTTTTGTCAAAATATCAAACTAATGAAATTATACGTAAATAACGTAAATGACTTATATTTTCTGATTTTAACCACATAAAGAGTGAATTATAAAATATATGAACTATATTAGGATATTAAGTAGTAGTAACTTAACGTAATATTTTCATGGATAATTTCAACAGAATGTCACTGTACTTTTTTGCTTTTCTTTATTTTTTGTTATTTGTTTCAACTTATATTTATTGTGGTGGTTGCGTGGAAGAGCGAGCAATCGAACATCCTACCATTTAACCATTTCATTACATTCTTTTCTAAATTTATTGGTATTATAAATAAAGACTATTATTATTATTAACTGGGAGAATTTCTTTTTTTATTTTTTTTTTGTGGAATTAGTACCAAAAGCAGACTTTTAATTTTACTCCTCCTCCTTTGTTGTCCACTTAAAGTTAGAAACATCGCATAGATGTTATCAATATGGCATTGATTCAAAGTGACATCCCATTAAGCAAGCCTAATCCTCTTAATTCGATTACCTGCAACGTAAACGTGCCGACAGATACATCTCAGACTTTAAATTTGTCAAACATGAGTCATTCGTTCATCTTCATATCCTTCTCCCCATAAAAAGAAGCTGTAGTAGGTGTTGTAGTTTATTGTAAATCACACCGGTTATCACTGTGCACGTAACTATGCACTTAAAATAGAATGCTTGTCGTATCTAGCCAAGCAAGGCAGTTGCATTGTACATTGTACACAGTGTAGCTACTAAGATTTTTCATGTGTCTTTAATTGAAATTACAGGAAATAACTCAGGTCAAGTTTTGAACACATCGCCGTAATTATTGGTATTAAGGCAAACATAATTAAGAAAAACATGAAAAAAATTGCGCTAATCATGCATGTTTATGGAATTTTAAGTCAGGAAAGCAAATAATATTAAACGATTTCAAGGAAAATGGAATTCGGCCTAAAGTTCACAGATTTTTCTTTAATAATGAAATCCCTACTTTAAAAAAAATTTCACAGTCCCTAAAATTAAGATGAAGATATACCCAGAATGAGCCAAACGACGCTTAGAAAATTTTACATGATATGAACTTAGCATTTGCAAAAGCAAATAGGAACAGTGTCCTGCTTGAGAGAGACGATATTACTGGTTGGTGAAGAAATTATATCCAGGCAATTAAAGCTACTCGTGAAGGCGGATGAAGATGTTATTATTTAGACAAGAAGTGATTGAATGAAGGATATACCTCCATAACGCGAATTTGGCAAGATAAAAATGTGCAGTGTTCGTCAAACTCATATGGAAGACTAGTCAACCAGATTTAGAGCGGGAGCTAGTTGGCTTTTCGGTACATCATCGTTTTATGAACTTTGAGATATTTTTATGGTTTAATGGATGATAACGATTCATAAAATCGACTTCTGGCGGGGCACCTCCTATCGGATGCGTCACAGACACTGTCTAAAAATCAGTGAAATTATGTCATCGTTACAAGGCTCATTTTTTTTCATGTGTACAGATTTTATGTTTAGAATGAATAAATTATGGTCGCCAGAAAGTGTGGGTCGTCAAGAGGCGCAGCCAGAAAGGTAATAATGAGGCACGATAGGAAGTCAAGTTAGCCGAAAGTGTTAAATTCCTGTATATTTAAGAGCCTATGGTACTTTTGTTGACACTAAAAACATTCTGGGGAGGCTATTCTATTATTGAAGGAGCTTATATTTACGTTTTAAAAAGGAGCTAGAACTTGTAACGATGAGTTTAGAATTCTGAGATGAAATATGCGAAAAAAATCCAATTTTCTTCAAAAATCTTAAACATTTTCTTTCTGGCTAGCCTTACTGACGGGAATTTCTTTCTAGGAATTTTTTTCTGTGTTCAAAACACTTAAATAAACATGCTCAGACTAAAAAAAAGCTTGCAACGATCATGTTATATATCTCCGTTTTTTTTACATCTTTGACTTTCTGGCAGCGCTCCTGACGACCCATACTTTCTGGCGATCTTATTTTATTCATTCTAAACATAAGATGTGTACACACAAAAAAAATAGCCTTGTAACGATGATATAATTTCACTGATTTTTATATCTTGAACCATGGCCAACTAGACGGGCTGACATGTGCCAGAAGTCTATTTTGTCATTATTTAAGTTCGATAGAATTAATCAACGCATAGAAAATATTTGTAACGATGAGTTTCCAAAAAATCCACTTAGCTCCCGCACCAATTAAAGAGACCAACAGGAAAAGAAAGCGTTTAATAATAGCGACGCAAGTGATTCAGGATTTGTGGAGGATGGACTATTCCTTGTATCGAAAAAATTGGCGATTATCATGAAGATATGAAAGCAGATGTTTTTGAGGAATGGTTTGCAAAAATGCTCACAAAGATAGAACTCGAACCTCTTGTTATTATGGATAACACACCGTACCACACACTAGTAACATTGTTCATTGTGCATTCTTTTCTGTTTCCATGCGTCCTGTTTATTTTACTACCTCCATTTATTCATACATCACTCCATTATTTTTAATAAATAATAGTTTATTTACCTGCTGTAATTGAAGAAATGGTGATAGGGGATTCTTTTTACTCAAGAAGTCTAAAAAGCTTACTTTCAAGAATTTTTCTAAAACATTGTAGAGGGGCGAAAACAGGCCAAAATTTTGGTCCCTATAGAAGTTATCGTGTTTAGTAAGTATTTGGAATCAGCAACGCCCAACTTCAACTTTCACTGGATTATTAAAAATAGTTTACCTACGATCACTACTGTAAATAGTAAAAAACACACTACCTGCCATCTATGTAAGTTGAACTTTACATATTGTAAACAAATCGCACTGTAAACAAATCGCATGGTAAACAAAACGCACGGGACACGCAATTATAGGTGGCTTATATCGGTGACGCGGGGTTTAAAAAAACAAATGCGCCTACGTAATTTTCAAACGCTGTCAAAACTGAAATAATATTTGTTGAATAATATTGTTGACAAGTAAACTAAATCCAGATTTTACTAAATAAATAAAAAATATGATCGTAGGTAAAGTATAATTCGAGTTGTAAAGCAATTACGCACTCATGGAAATACGCACTCGCCGCTACGCGGCATCGTAACTTTTCCATTCGTGCGTAATATGTTTTTTACAGCACTCATTACGTAATATACTATTAATAACATCTTAAGGTAAAATTGAAATATCATATAATCTATAAGAGAAGTTATCGTGTTTAGAAAGAAACGGTTCACAGACATATACACAGACTTTTTTATTCGATATTTAAGTTTAGCCTGTTATAAAACTGATTTCTGTACAAACCATTTTTTTCTAAGATGATAATTAAAAATGTTTGTTCGGTTGTCATATGCCTATACGATTGAATCAAATAGGTATAATAATAATTATTAATAATACCTATGCTGTACTTATGCTGCTCGAATTTACGCTCTGTCACTACCGCCTATTATCAAAGTGATACCTTCATCCATTCATACATCCGTCACATTTGGTTAACTGTAGGATTAAAAAGAATAAGAATTAGTCTCTTAATAATCTTAAATATAGATCTGCCGTTGAACGCACTCAACGACGGTCCCGCATGTTTATCTGTTATTTCCTTGATTCAAATACATTTTTGCTTTACTATCCACACTTTATCTCAGACTATAGAATACATACTTATGCAATGTCTTTTTGTATCCGAAAAAAAATAATATATAATATTAAAGAGGGTACCTCTGGTCAAACAAGCACCTTAATAATGGCATTATGGGTACTTTATACATTAGGAAATAAAACTCCCACATGGCGTCGGCGCGCACAGTGGGAAAAATATGCCCTTTTTTGGACAAAAATCTGCCGGCAGTAGAAATTTCAATCAAATTGAATAAAAAGAAATGGAAAGACATTGTACTTTAGAGCAGTGCTGCGACAAATTGCAGATCGCAGATATTACTTCCACAACCAGTGGAAGTATAAAAACAACAAAAAATTTTTAAGAATTTTTATAGTTCAAAAAGGCTTAGAATGTCATGAAACGTCGAGATTTTAAGTTTGAGCAAAAAAAATGTCTGTCTGTCTGTCGGTTTGTCTGTAACTTTTTTTGTGCGCACGATTACTCTGGAATATTGACTTGAAATTTAGGACATGCGAGGGTATATGAATGTATTTTAACGAGATCTGGAACTAGAAATGGGGGTGAATAGGTAAATCAAGCAGGTAAGAGTCCATAAAACTGGTATTTGGTATATACAAGAGAAGCTAATATCTCAAAAAAAATTTGGCATTATCCACCCCCATTACTACCCCCACCTCATTATAAAAGTGGGTGAAAAAATTGTGATTTAGTATGTGTACAAAAACCAAAGGCCTCATCTTTTGTTCACTTCATTCACCCCCACTATCCCCCCCCACTACCGATGAGGCATATCGTTTTATGGGTTTTTGGGGTAGACGATTTCAAATATTAGATTGTTAAAGTTCCATAAACAATTATTTCCAATTAAAATTTTTTTTCGTTGTGAGAGACTTGGATAGAAGAATTGGATGTGGAAGTAGTGATTCCTTGGGCAGTGATTTTTTTCTCTTTATTCCGCGTTTGCCTCCTTGGTCGAGAGTCACAAACAAACGAAGTAGTGTTCATGTAGATTGTAAGATTAAAGGTGAGATCTGCATCAAAAAAACCCTGAAGAACAACTTTTGATTACTTAAACTTTGTTTCACTAGAATCTCACCCCCTTAAACCTTCAGCTTTTACTTTAACCCCTTAAAAGGTTTATGGTTATACGTTAAAAACGATTCAAGAAACTTAAGTAATTAATTTATGATCCCATAAAAATGAATTTGCTATTCAATCTATATGAACACTACTTCGTTTTTTTCTGACTCTCGACCAAGGAGGTAAACGTGGAATAAAGAGAAAAAAACCGCTGCCCAAGGAATCACTGCTTCTACATCCAATTTTTCTATCCAAGTCTCTCACAGCGAAACAAAATTTGTACGTGGCAATAATTGTTTATGGAACTTTAATAATATAATATTTGAAATCGTCTATCCCATAAACCTATAAAACGATACGCCACATCGGTAGTGGGGGTGGGGATGGTGGAAGGGGGTGGATGAAGTAAAAAAAATTGAGTCCTTTGGTTCTTGTACACATACTAAATCACATTTTTTTCACCCCCTTTTATAATGGGCTGAGGGTAGTAATGGGTAGTAATGGGGGTGGCTAATACCAAAAATATTTTTGAGACATTAGCTTCTCTTATATACTAAACATCAATTTTATGGACTCTTACCTGCTTGATTTACCTATTTACCCCCATTTTCTCCAATTTACCCCCCCAACTCTTCAACCGAATAAGATGAAAATATAATTAAGTTCCAGATCTCGTTAAAATACATACGTGTACCAAATTTCAAGTCAATATCTTAAACGGTTCCAGAATAATCGTTTGCACAAAAAAAGTTAGACAGACCGACGACAGACAGACTTTTTTACAAAATTTTTAAAAATTTTTTGTCGTTTCTATACTTCCACTGGATGTGGAAGTAATATCTGCGATTTTTAGGTTAGGTTAATTCAAAGTCAATTTGTCGAAGCACTACTCTAAAGTACAATGTATTAAGGGTATTTATCATTTTTTTCATTTAATTTAATTGAAATCTCTATTTTCAGCAGATTTTTGTCCAAAAAAGGGCATATTTTTCCCACTGTGCGGCGGTTACTTTTCACTACTTTTCTAGATTGCTGTTATTAAAAACTTTTTTTTTGGCAACTTTCTTATATTTCACAAAGAGTCCCGAATCAAATAAAATATAAGCTTCGCACATTCGCTAATAAGTATCTTCTGGAATATTTTTTTCTATTTCCCATAATTTGTGATATTGGTTGATATAAACAACAGATTTTCTATGTATCCTCAAGTATGCGTATGATTGCATATGAAAGTTAAACTGCATATTATTATTATTATTTTTATTTGATCAATTTCTTATTTTTAACCAATTTACGATTATTAAATCATGAAAATTAGATTATATCCAGCAACGTTTTCCGAAGGAGTTTCAAATATGGTGTTTAATATAATTTATATTGTCAAATTGTAGCAACTTTATACAAAAAAAATCTTTTATTTTTTCAGTCTAATTTTATCAAATTCATGTCACCCACATTAACACTGTTTGGCGAGTAACGCTCTTTCAAAACTAGTTAAGATAGACGACAAGACCGGCACAAGTCCTTTCTCTAATATCTCAAGGCATTCTTGTCAAGAACTGTGGCAGAACATAAGTCAGATAACATTTGCGTCACCGGTTTATAAACGGAATAGAAGAGTTGACTCCCATGCATATTATTGTGATCAGAATTACTTCAACTAGCGTAGAGCAGTCAGGGATAATGAAGGAGTGAGAGTTGTGAATGGACAAATAGGTTGTTGCAAATTAACATCTGTTACGAATGCAAATGTTACTGGTTATATGAAGAAACTACATATAATATTCATAGATTAATAAAAATATAACTAAAACACGAATGTTAATGGGACTATTCAACAAATACATTCGCTTTTAGAGAGAGGGAATTTGACAAAATACTTAGGGGATATGGGGAGAGGGTTTCGTAAAAGTGAACATTCCGACAAAAAATAAATTTAAATTAACAGCTGTTTCGGAATTTTTAACTATTTTTATTTTCAAAACTTTGGCTTTTTAGTAGGTCAAACATGATTGTTTGTTGTTTATGTGTTTCCATAGTTCATAGGTTCCAGCAAACAATCTTAAAAGTTGAACGGGGTGAAAAGTGAAAATAATACATTTTTTCTACTCCCTACATAGAAAATACTATTTTACTCCCTCATTTCAGTAGTACTTTTCCTCCCTCGGGAGGAAAATACTTTGCCTCCCTAGGGAGGGAAATACTTTGGCTCCCTCTGGAAGCAAACAAGTAAAAACTTCAAATAGCTGTAATAGTAGTGTATAGACTTCTTTTATTGATACACAAACTTCCTAAAAATGTATAATTATGCTTTTATTTGAAACAGATTTTTTATTACTTATTTTTATTTATAATAAAATTATGTAAAAAAATTATATTTTTAAGAAAAAGCTTTTATTTGAAAAAACTACTAAAAAGTAAAAATAATTTTTTTTAAATTCGTACACATGGAAACCAAAAGCTTCGGTCATATAGCGCTATTGCATAGTTACTTTGCTCAATTGACCGCCCCCAAAGCTTTTGGTTTCCATGTGTACGAATTAAAAAAAAAATATTTTTACTTTTTAGTAGTTTTTTTCAAATAAAAGCTTTTTCTTAAAAATATTTTTTTTATATAATTTTATTTTTTACTTTTTAGTCTACTTATTTTACAGACAGACAGACAAAACCCTTTCATTTGCCACCTCCATCCACCCCTTCCCTCTCCTGTCTTCTCACGCCTCTAACACTACTTCCCACTTCTTCCCACCCCTTTCCCAACTCTTTTCCACCACTTCCTCTGCCCTTTCCCATCACTCCCCACCTCTTTCCACCCTATTCCCACCGCTTCCCCACCTCGTCTCACCCTATTCCCACCTCTTCCAACCCTATTCCCATCTCTTCCCACCCCTTTCCCACATCTTCCCCTGACCTTTCCCATTTCTCTCCACCTCTTTCCACCCTATTCCCTCCTCTTCTCACCTCTTCCCGCCCCTTCCCACCCCTTCCCCATCCCTTCCCACCCCTTCCCCACCTCTCCCCACCCCTTCCTCATCTCTCCCCACCTCTTCCCACCCCTTTCCCACCTCCTCCCACTTCTTCCCTCCTCTTCCCCACCTTTCCCCACCTCTTCCCACGCCTTCCCCACCTCTCCCACGTCCGCCATATTGAATTTAGAATGACGTCACACACTTTATCGTATTTTACTCGTCAAACCCTTTCATTTGACACCCATATCAACGGGGTTGTGATTAAAAAGCAGATTCGCCATTTTGGGACGTCCGCCATATTGAATTTAGAATGACGTCACATTGTTTGCCGTATTTTACTCGTCAAACATTTGATACCCATATCAGGGGGGTTGTGACTAAAAAGCCGATCTGCCATCTTGGGACGTCCGCCATATTGGATTTAGAATGACGTCACATTGTTTATCGTATTTTGCTCGTCAAACCCTTTCATTTGATACCCATATCAGGGGGGTTGTGACTAAAAAGCCGATCCGCCATCTTAGGACATTCGCCATATTGGATTTAGATCGATAATGGCTATACTATGTTGCATTGTCACCGGACTTAGCTCTAGCTTAATTAGAACTAGTCGAAATTCAGCTTGCAAGATTTGACCTAAACCAACAAACATACAAACAAACATTGCGAGTTAAATAAAAGCTTTTAAAAATTGAAAACAGTTTAAATCAAGGTTTAAATTAACATCAGTAACTAAATATTGTTAAAATTTATGGTACGATTTATGATACGATTAGTTAAATTACTAATTCCCCCTGAAGAAATATTGGCTCTGCTGGTGGAGATCAGTTCCTGTTTGTTGTTTTCCAAAGTCTTGGTCGCTGATGAAGTACTTGTAGAAACAAAATTTTCAAAAACAAGACAACGTTTTTTGGTACTTGAAGTAGTACTTTCTCCCGTAATTATTTGGCTGGCTACTTCACATTTTTTAGAAATACAATCATCTAAGTACCCTTCTGCTACTGCGTTTTTTCGCCATCCCCCATGTCTTTTTAGAGTGAGAATGTCATTTCCAGCATTGACTAATAACGTAGCTGAAGTACGGCGGAAACTGTGTCCAGTATAGCCTTTCGAATCATCCAAATTTAAAAATATTGCTACTCTGTATGGAATTTTGGCAATTGTGTTTTTGCCAATTACCTGGTTTGTACATTTCCCTTTAGCATAGGTTACGAAAAATCTAGAATGACATGTTTTAGGGGACCTACAGTCCAGATATTTTCTATACATGTCCAAGACAGATACTCCGTTTAAAATCTCATTTGTTATTGTAAATGTCCTTTTGATATTAGTTTTTGAGTCAGGTATTTTCACCACCAAAATATCGCCTTTATCACTGATATCCTCAAGTACCATATTAACTAATTCACCGCTATGGCATGCCCCAGCAACTCCAAATATAAGCACGACCTAAAAAAGGAAAAGGCGCTTATGACAACTGCCTAAAATGTCACTTAATTGTCATTTTATATATACTTTCTAATAACAAATACTACGTTACATTTTTATTTATTATTCAACAATAACGATCAATCTTACCTTCATATGTAAGTAAGTTTCATCTGGAGCTTCTGCAATAAACTTGTTGATATCCTCCCTTGAAAAAGTATTGGCTTTCTTGGCTTTATATCCAGCAGATTTCCTTTTTTAAAAAGCTACTAATTTAGGAAACTTAATATCGATATTGTCTTTAATTTGGAGTGTAGATCGCAACATGCTGTATTTGCTCCATAATGTTGAAGGCTTCAAACAGGCACATTCTTTGGAAAAGTAAATTAGGATCACTTCATCACATATTTTTCTTATTTGCCTAGTCTCCATCCAACATTTAAATAGCTGGTACTCTTTTTCATATTTTTCACGAGACTTTAACGGTAATAGATTTAACGAAACCACGTTTGCTTCTTCCAGAATATCTTGAGGAACTTTATCTTCACATTCGGAATACATTATTATAAACTTTTTGGAAGTTTGTTTATTTTGAAAACAAGAAGCAACCTTAGCAACGTTCCATGTACTTTGATTTTTTTAAATATTTACTTACCTAAATACCTATTATGACATTTTGACATATTTGGTTTTTTGATTGTCATGCATAAGAAAATATCATAAAATATATGTAAAACCAATGTAAAAAACACTGTAAATGGTCGTAGAAAAAATCATATGTATTACACAGGAGCAAAGTGCCATTTCCTCCCTTGGATATTGATGCCAACCGCTTCGCGTCGGGCATCAAACTATCCGCGAGAGGAAATTATGCACTTTTCTCCCTTGTCATACAAATAGCTATACTATAACTGGCCTAAAAAAAACGTCAAACATAAAATGCTTGGTTTAATAATTTCACCCATTGCTTCTTACAAATGAAACAGTAATACAGAAGAACGTCTATTATTTTTATAGTTATAAATGGAAGTTCAGATGAGACAACTATCATGTGTTAAAATTCAAAGTAAAATCATATTTCTATCATAGTTTACAAAAAAAAAGGTTACGATTGTTACAACAATCGTATCCATGGATTTTTATCACGGATCAAGATGAACTTGGCTTGAACCTAGTTGGTACAACTCGCCCTAATGTGCATTATTACACACTGTACAATAAATAACTATTATTTTATTTTTGGTTACGTCTTATCTCTTATTTATTTTGATAATTTTAATATTTGCACTGCTATGTGCCATTGAATAATGTCTGTTTACTAGAGTACCCAATAAAATTGTAGAATCTTTAATTTCACTAGATATATTAACAACGATTTCAGAATAAAATTGTTATGCTTTCAGCATATGTTGTTAAGAGGCACTACAGTTAAAAGATTATTTGTATGGTTTGTTGCAATATCCGTATTTTAGTCAAATACTACATTCTTTCATTCGTAAATCAAAGCCTTATGTATTCGTTGGCTAATTCTAAATATAGAAGAGGAATGTTTTTAACTAGCTTATTATTTGAATTATAATACATACCATATTTGGACGAAATCGATTAACTTTTAGGTTGGTTACACCAAGTAGGTTCAATGAAAGTAAAATGAATTTGTTTCATCCACTATTTATAATTCTAAGTCAACAGTCGGTGAGAGTGCTAATAATGCCTGTAAAGAACTAGACACTAGAATAATACAACACAAATCAATGTAAATGCAATAAATTAAATATATCATGCATCTGAAGTAAAGATGTTTTTATTTTCTTGACCGTAGGTAGGTATATCCTGGGATTATAGATCTTTATTATAATAAAATTACTGTTTCCTTACGTTTCGATTTATTCAACCATCGTTAGAGAACTACAAGTATATAAGACAAATATTTTTTTAAGTACTAATTTTTTTTAAATACATGGATATAAATTACTTAATTAATTAATATTATTGAATTGCACACTACAACTATTTACTTTTTAGGTGTATTCTGTTTGAGTGTTTAAAAGCAAATAAAAAAATGCAATTGATTATTGCCAATGTAAATGCAATAAATTAAATATAACATGCATCTGAAGTAAAGATGTTTTTATTTTCTTGACCGTAGATAGGTATATGCTGGGATTATAGATCTTTATAATAAAATTACTGTTTCCTTACGTTTCGGTTTATTCTACCATCGTTAGAGAACTACAAGTATATAAGACAAATATTTTTTTAAGTACTAATTTTTTTTAAATACATGGATATAAATTACTTAATTAATTAATATTATTGAATTGCACACTACAACTGTTTACTTTTTAGGTGTATTCTGTTTGAGTGTTTAAAAGCAAATAAAAAAATGCAATTGATTATTGCCAATGTAAATGCAATAAATTAAATATAACATGCATCTGAAGTAAAGATGTTTTTATTTTCTTGACCGTAGATAGGTATATGCTGGGATTATAGATCTTTATAATAAAATTACTATTTCCTTACGTTTCGGTTTATTCTACCATCGTTAGAGAACTACAAGTATGTAAGACAAATATTTTTTTAAGTGCTAATTTTTTTTAAACACATGGATATAAATTACTTAATTAATTAATATTATTGAATTGCACACTACAACTATTTACTTTTTAGGTGTATTCTGTTTGAGTGTTTAAAAGCAATTAAAAAATGAAATTGATTATTGCCTGTCTGAGTGGTTTGTTTATGTTATTGTAGATAAGACTTAATTGATGTGTTAGATTTCAACCACCCATTAACAAAAACTTCAAATCTAAGAATAATTTGAAATTAAAATTAAATTAAACAAGACAATGTAATAACAACTCATATTGTAGTTTTAGAATTATATTATAAACAATTTTATATATTAACCTCACTGAAGAAGAAGGCGATCGCTTTCAAAATGTAAAAATTTTTGTTTGAATTCAAGATTCAAAATTATAACAAAAAATTCTTCCGTTCTATATTTTAATTTAAATAAAACCAACATAACTCAAGAAGCAGTATACTTAGCTTAGAAAAGATTTATAATTGCATAACTATAGGATATCAAAGTTGGTAAATTTAATTGTCAAAATAATTATTACTATCCCAATATATTTTTTAATTTAGTCGTTTACTAAATTACAATCATTGCAATACAATTATTACTTGACGAATTCTTTTAATATTTCAGCATAACAACGAATTCGACCAAATTGTTAAAGCGAAGGTCAATTAACTTAAACATTAGCAAGTCTTTTTTTAATTAGTACAGTAAATGGCGATGATGAATGCAGTTCGAATTTTGTTTATAGATTGGTGAAGACTTTACCTAAGGTAGGACATTTCACAGTAGAATTTTATTCAATGAAACTGTATAGTAAATTAAAAGATAAGCATTTACTATAAGCGTACACTTCTTTTCATAAGTCACCAATTAAAAATGTTTTCCTCTTCCAGATGCATCCGTGGACATATTATATTATTGGCAATGAAGATAGTTATAATATGTTTTTTTCAAACCTTGCATATAATTTCGACATAAAACAAATTGTACGGGTAAAAAAATCATACACATAAATTTTAGAAACGTCGGTATACCATTTAATTTTCTTTTGGGAAAAGTAAAATGCCAAATTATATTTTCCTGAACATTTTATTAAACAATAACGAAATTTTGTATTTTCGTATGTTGTATACCATATATCAAAATATCATTGTTTAAATTTTTAGCTGATACGTTGTGCTGATTCTAGGTTTTACTTCAAGAAAACAAACAAATCTGTGTAAAAATCAGGAAGTTAGTGGAAGAAACCTAAGAGTCTGTTATGCAATTTCAGTAACAGCACAGCAACAAAAATTGTTGTACGTGCTCTGAAATTGAAAAACAAAGTTGTCTGCAACAGGCTTTGGATTCTTATTGTCTTGTTTATTGAATTTTTTACGACGATATATTTTGTAGTCTCTCGGCGACGTACTTAAATGAAAATCTCATATTGGATTGTGTAGGTCAGTAAATTTAAAAGCGAAGAGAACGACAAGCTTATATGATGCCAAGTATAGGATGTTTTCAACATTCGCTGAAACATAAAAGTATTGTTAAAGGATTTATTCACTATTTAATAATGGCGTATTAAAACATATTATGGTTACGGAAGTTCAATCACACTGTTTTTTTAATTATTAATAATGAAATTAATATAATTTTCGTTTATTTACATAAGCTAATTCACAATACAAAATAACTATTATAACATATATTAAAAGGTTCATGTATTACATAAAGTTGTAAATAAATAAACAAAAGAAAATACGACAAAAGTAAAACTTGCAAGTGACAATAATTTCTTAATCCGTTTAACACTCCAAACTTTGATGCATATAATATGTTATGAAATTATCATTTTTATGGACGTACATAATCATACAACACACACACAAAACACCTAAACAAATATCAATCCTGACTTTCTAATCTTAAGAGTTCCGTCTGCTACCACAGAAAACATGAAATCGCAGTTAGATCACTGTGTCATTATTAAAAAAGTTATGAACATGAAATTTGGACACGATATAGAGAAAGGTCCAATCTGTATCACTGCGTTGGATTTTTTTAAGAAAAAAAATTATATTTTTTTCTACGAATTTTCAAAATTTTAAATTGTAAAAACTGAAAAAGTAAAAACGCTGTGACACAGAATATGATTAGATTAATTGCATACCAAAATATTTGTAAATTATCTCAACTCTAAATATGTTTAACTGTCTAACTCTTATCCTAATTTTCGTAGTAAGGAGCAGGCGGCCTCTACAGTATCGTTTGCGGCCCCGCATACTATTGAGATCTTCCAGTAAGAAACGTTTAAAATGAAAAACAATTGAAAATAGCTAAAAACGTACTCTTCGCCAATTTACTAAGCTTTTTATATAATCGTTACACATTCTATAGGATACTCTTCGCAGTTTTCTTGTAAATAATTTTAGTTTTTGGACATCCTAAATTTTGTGATATCATCTTTGTTGTGAAAAAAATTATATAAAAAAAAAAATGAAAAAAAATATCCAACCTGTTTGGGATTCGAACACACGATCTTTGGATTGCAAGGCAAAACTTTAGCCACTGCACCATCACATATTGCTACGAAAATTGATTGTCTGTAATAATCTTTCGACAATCATACACATTTCAACTCATTAGATATATTTTTATGAAATATATAATAGTAAAACGTATAAACAAAAAAATATATATTATGAAGAAACATTTCGCAAGCGACAAAAATTAAGAGAACTTTTTTTTTTTAATTAAATAATTAATAACTTTTTTTTTTACTGATCGATTTTCTTCAAGAACAATAGAGTTCTTCCTCTAGCTAACACTAACTTACTTTCCAAATTTCAATACAATCGGACTTTTCTTTCTTAAGTTATCGTGCTTACAGGAAACGTGACGGACGGACGGACGGACAGACGGACATTTTGAAAGTTGTTCAGAATTCGTTCACTAACACAATGATATAAAAATGTTTTCTCTACGAGCGATATTTACGATTTTAGAAATGAGCCGATCAAATACAATATACTCTTCGTTTTTGCGAATGCTAAAAACGTACTCTTCGCCAATTTACTGAGCTTTTTATATATAATTGTTACACATTCTATAGGATACTCTTCGCAGTTTTCTTGTAAATAATGTTAGTTTTTGTACATCCTAAATTTTGTGATACCATCTTTGTTGTGAAAAAAATTATATAAAAAAAAATGAAAAATAAATATCCAACCTGTGTGGGATTCGAACACGGGACTTTTGGATTGCAACGCAAAGCAATCAATCAATAGTATATATTCAGTATTAAGAGTACAATATGTGCCTCCTCGGAGCCCAACCCGGAGCCAGCCACACGACCAGGACAGGTGACGTCGAGGTGGGTGTGGGGCTGGGCGGGGTGGGCCCGATTCCGCTTAGAGATAGTTCGAGTGGGGGGGCTAGAAGCTCCTGTCCACCGCAGGTGAACTTAAAAACTAGGTTAAAATATTTTATTGTCCACATGGACCTAAAAGTAAATTAAAAATAAACACAACACTGAAAACATTGGCGTACGCGCACTACACAATTTTAGTTATTGACACGGGAAAACTGAACGAAAAAATCCGTTCGAACAAATGACGGCCTTGCGGTCTGATCGCCGACAAGGAAGGTAAGATGGAAAGATAAAAGCTGTGATTTAAAAAATTAGGATTTGGATAAGTTTCGGCCTGAGCAGTGGCGGCTGGTGAAATTTCAATATTTTTTTTCTCGTCTCTGGCGCATGGGACCCATACGAAATATGGGAACTAACATCTAGAGAACCACTTCTCTAACGACCCGTAAAAAATTTTGAAAAAGTAGTTTGCGAAAAATTTTTTCAAAATTCGGTTGCCCCCCCTAGGTCTAGGGACTCCTGTTGAAAATAATTTTTTTTGTCATATACATTTTACTTTTCATAAAAGTACGACAATAGGTTCTGGAGTTTTTGAAAATATTTACATTATTAACTGAAATACAATGAACTGAAATTTTGTAATTTACAATTTAACAAATTATAAAATTTCAATTCGTTGTACTTCAGTTAGTAATGAAAATATTTTCATAAACTCCAAAACGTATTATTGTATTTTTATGAAAAGTAAAATGTATATGACAAAAAAAAATAATTTTCAACAGGGGGGGCAACCGAATTTTGAAAAAAATTTTCGCAAACTGCTTTTTCAAAATTTTTTACGGGTCGTTAGAGGAGTGCTTCTCTAGATGTTAGTTCCCATATTTCGTATGGGTCCCATGCGCCAGAGACGAGAAAAAAATTATTGAAATTTCACCATCCGCCACTGGGCCTGAAGGGGATTAAGGGGCAAAACAATTACAAAAAACAACAAAAAGGATAAAAGAACAAAATTGCAAAAACATGAAAGGGAGAGAGAAAGGGGTTGAAAGATAAAGATAGGGGAAAGGTAGGTTATCGAAGGAGAGAGTGTGGCTAAGGGAGTTGCCGGAAGATAGGCAACGCCTGGTATGGTAGGGGGTGTTTTATATTGAAAAGTATGGCATTATGCTGTCTGATTCAAGTAATGTTGCGGGAAAGCGGGCTACCGTCCAGTTTGAACTGATAGAATTCTTGAAACATTTCTTGGACGTAGTCCGCTAGTGGGGTTATGTCGTGGCAACGTGCATAGAGATCTCTGAGGGAGGTGTACCTATCAGAGGCTGAAATGAGGCGCATAAATTTGTGTTCTAGTACTTTTAATTTTCGCATTGTCGTGGCCGGGATGCTGCACCACACCGGCGCCTTTAGCCGCTGCGCCAGCACATATTGCTACGAAAATTGATTGTGATATACCTATATCTTTCGACAACCAGATTGTTAGCAAAGAAAGAGGGGCTGTAGAAGATGAATATGTGTTAAAATTTATAAAACTTGAGTTATTGGCGTCATTGGACAATTACAGCTGCGTCTGCTCTTTGTTCTTTGTGAATCTTGTTAATTAGTGGATTTTTAGGTAAAAGATATAGATAAGTGCCTAAAAAAAATAATTTTTTCAGAAGGATGCCTCCAAAAAAGTCTTAGCAAAACCCATTTTTCTAGTAAAGCATGTTCTTATTCTACGCTTCTTTCCTCTTTATAATCCATAGTGTTACCACGTCACCTTTTACAAAATAATATATACCTACAACGAAACGATGAGCGATTTTCTGACAATTTTTAATTTACTACAGCGCGCAGCGGGATCATGTAAACAGAGTACGACTCTGTTGTTATTACATTCCCAATAAGAATACACCAGCGCTAAGATAAGCTCCGCCTTCAGCCACAGCGGTTTTTGTTAAAATTGCTCAAACTGGACTCGCGTATTTCGCAGACGGAACTCTTAATACTTCTATGATATTTAATAGTTTATATACCTCGTCTCTACTCATAAACCCTTTACCGCATGATTTTTTATTTTCGCTTAGAAAAAAAAATTGGGCAGGAAATAATAAATAGGGTTTGTGCCATATACGGCACAACATGCAATTAAGACATATTAAGTAACATTATTCATTATGAAATGCATAAAAACAATTTTTATCTTTATTTGGACAAGATATACGTCACATTTCTCATATTTTATGAAACATCAAAGATACTTGCACCTGTCTTTGACTTTTTCAATGCCTCCAGTGGTCAATCCTATCTGTTCTGATCTCTTGAATTGAGAAATCAGTTTGCTGGACCTCAAAGCTTTTTAGCTTGCATCGCCTTTAATTGATGATTTAAGTCGAGCCCTTGCTTTAGAAAGAGACTTATTCCCTTTTCAACGGCATTAAGTATTAAGTATTATTTTCAAAAATTTATTTTGTAAAATTTCTGTTTTTTTAGGTATCTATTAGCAGCTTTGCCCCATCCATATGACATACGTGATTCCACTAACGCAAAATATAATTTTGCAATTACTTCCACATCTAGTGGAAGTATAGTAACGACAAAAAAAATTTTTTAAAATTTTTATTGTTCAAATAGACTTAAATGTCATGAAAAGTCGAGATTTTAAGTTCGAGCGAAAAAAAATTCTGTCTGTCGGTCTGTCGGTCTGTCTGTAACTTTTTTTGTGCGCACGTTTACTCTGGAACCGTTTAAGATATTGACTTGAAATTTGGTAATGTACATTAACGAGATCTGGAACTAGATTATATTCTCATATTGTTCCGTCGAAGGGTTGGGGGGGGGGGGGTAAATTGGGGTAAATTTGGGGTAAATGGGTAAATCAAGCAGGTAAGAGTCCGTAAAATTGGTATTTAGTATTTATAAGAGAAGCTAAGGTCTCAAAAAAATTTTTGGCATTATCCACCCCCACCCCATTATTAAAGGGAATGAAAAAAAATGTGATTTAGTACATGTACAAGAACCAGAAACCTCAAAATATTTTTTTACTTCATCCAACCCCACTACCACCCCATTATCACAACCCCCCACCCCACTACCGATGTGGGGTATCGTTTTATGGGTTTTTGGAGTAGAGGATTTCAAATATTATATTATTAAAGTTCCATAAACAATTATTTCCACATACAATATTTGTGAGTGACTTGGATGGAGAATCTGGATGTGGAAGTAGTGATTCTTTGGGCAGCGGCTTTTTTAAATGTGGTATATCTAAAAATGATTCGAACTATTTAAATTTATATAAAATACTTCTCAGAGTTTGAGCTACATATTCGATATAATAACCCTATTGTAGATGTTAGTCGAGGATTACTCCAAGATATTTAGCTTCGCCTGTTAACATAATTTCTATTATCTTTCCATGGCTGTTGATGGCCAATACATTCTAACTTGGGTAGAGAATGTTTGTAGCAACCAAAAGGTAAAACAGATTTTTTTTCGAAATTAATTGTTAATATCTTGTGGTTAAACCAATCGATAAGAATATTTACGCAATTTTGCTTAAGGCCCTTCCGTGTTGTTTAGTAATAATGGGGCTTAGAACAGTGCCCTATGGCACACCACTCGTTACTGCTCTATCATTACTGAGCTTACTTCAGCAGTTTTTTTACGGGTAGTTAAATAGCTTGCCATTAGTTTAAATGCATTTTCCATAAAGCCCATAACTTGCAAGGCTTCCAACAACTGTTTGTGACAGTGTCGAAAGCCTTTAAAGATCTAGGAACAGACAGGGGGCACGGTTTTTGGTTTTTCGCTCATATCTCGAAAACGGTTAGCCATAATCAAAAAGTGGTTATATGCAAAATTAAAGCTGACTAAATTTTCTACAATAATGTTTCTATCAATTTTTGTCGTATCTGTTATGGTTCAGTAATGAATTGTATGTCTTTTGACTGTATTCTAACTTTATTATAAATTTATTACAAATTGAAAATAAACTTTAATAATCATCGTAGAAAAAAAATTCTTGTGCAGATATTCGTTTCACAGCAGACTGAACTCAAAGAGCGAATAAAAAATGTCTTTGCGTCTGTCAGTGTGTGTATGTCGTTTTTTTGTAAATACTATAACTTCTCTTAGACTTAAAATATTTAATTACAATTTGGAACATATGTAAAACAGCATATTACAATAATCCCAAACTGAAATTGGGCTATATCTGTAATACATGGTGATAACCTACAAATTCCACTTCATAATAATCTTATTAAAAATACCATGTTCCATATTTTAGGATAAAATTGATATATCATGTAATTTAAATAAAGTTGGTTTGCCTAACATACACCTGGTATATTGCGGCTTATAAATCTTATACATCTTCTCATTTTTGTATGCTTAGTAATATTTTGCTCTGAAATTAAAATGACACCTATTTTACGTATGAGAGTTTATAGGCCTCTGGTTATCACAATGTATTACAGATATGGCCCAATTTCAATAGGGATTATTGTAATATACTATTTTACATATGTTTCAAATTGTAATTAAATATTTTAAGTCTAACAGAAGTTATCGTATTTACAAGAAATGGTATACACGCACACATACATATGCACGCACACACACACACCTTTACAGACGCAAAGACATTTTTTATTCGATATTTAAGTTCAGTCTGCTACGAAACAGATATCTGTATAAGAAATTTTTTCTACGATGATTATTAAAATTTATTTTCAATTTATAATAAATTTGTAATAAAGTTAGAATACAGTCAAAAGATATACAATTCATTACTGAACCATAACAGATACGAAAAAAAATAATAGAAACATTATTGTAGAAAATTTAGTCAGCTTTAATTTTGCATATAACCACTTTTTTATTATAGCTAACCGTTTTCGAGATATGAGCGAAAAAACAAAAACCAGGTCTTTCTTCATGCCCCCTTGCATGCCCCCCCACCTCCTACGTTCGTGGACTTTTGGTATGTTTACCTCCTAAATAGTCAAAAATTGTGATCTCGGCATTTCCCTCTAGACCCCCTTATTGAACGTTCATTGACTAGTTTTTCTGTGTTTAAGGATTTTAAAAATGTTACCTCAAATTATAAAATCGTATCTAGTCAAGGGTTAGAGTATTATGTTTATTCTGCCTCTGGCTTCCTGGACAAGATCCGAAAGGTGTCATATTTCTAAACCACAGATTCCCACTAACTTAAATTACTCTGTTTACTGTCCAAACTGTATTACAATTGATCTAGTAATTTGGATGTAATGAACGGAAACCTTCTTCAAAATTTTATCTTTAAAACCTCTTGTCAAATTAGTCAGACACACCTTTACAGAAAGTTGTTCATTATTCTTGTTTTGAACCGAAATAGTCGTATCGTCAGTAGTGACATACTGTTGTATGTCACTATAGTGTTCGCTTGAATATGGGAAATCATTAACATATATTAAAAGTAGGAGGGGGCCAAGTACTGAGCCTTGGGGTACCCCATGTATTATTTTTGTTTTATTTGAATGTGCATTATTTACTTTAATCGTTTGATGTCTATTTGTTAAATATGATCTTAATAATGATGTCCACAAGGGCTGCAAGGTATACCATCCTGTTTACTATCCCACTATCACCTATGCTCAACGTGTCTGGGTGGCTTTCATTAAAAACATATAAAAGGAACAAAAAATGACGAGAGGTTGGAGTAATGAACTGCTAATATATCAGATCAGCAATCTAAGTAAAGTATTTACGACATGGTAATAATAATAATTTTCACAAATTTGCATATTAAAATAGATTTACGCAGACAATTTTAAACATACTCGTTGCAATAAATTTAATTGAAATTCAACGTGGTCGTAATTTATAAGCGAACGGTTTATAAACCAATAAATAATCAATTTAACAAAACCACTTTCATTATATTAACTGCTTTTAAATGAATTCGAATATTTAAAGCATGGCGTTATTCATCCTTTTGTTCCAATTAAGTCTCATTAAGTGAAAGGGCTTCAAACTTCGCCCCAACTCATGTATTAATAGACGCTGATCTGTTTTGGATCATCTTTGCTATTTCAATATGGGTCGGGCTTATATATTCACTAATTTGATGAGCACCAAGTTTAGAACTGAAGGTTGTTTGGATTCCATTGTTCAAAATTAAATTGTAGTACTGAGTGTTGAAGGAATCTGGTTATTATACATATTTATGGTGTTTTGCATAAACTATTTCTGAAAACAATTAATAGTTCACCCCAATTAAATAAAGTAGGGTCGTATTTCCCGAATAAATTGTCGTTTAATGGAATGAAAACTTTTGCAACGCAGTTTAAATAACCGATGCCTAAGGATTCACTACATTTTTTTTGAGGCCTTTGATTTTTGTACACGCACTAAATCACTATTTTATTTTTTACTCTCTTTAATAATACTTGCTTTACTTTACTTGCTTACCCACATTTAGCTCCCAAAACTTTTTAACGAAAAAAGATCAAAATATAATCTAGTTCCAGATCTCGTTGTAATACATAGGTGGACCAAATTTCGAGTCAATATCATAAACCATTCCAGAGTAATCTTGCGCATAAAAAAAACTTACATACAGGCAGACAGAAAACGGTCAGATAACGATACCGACAGACCGACCGACAGGCAGAATTTTTTTTTCAAACTTAAAAACTTGACGTTTCATGATATTCTAAGCCTATTTGAACAAAAAGAAGCGTTTAATTTTTTTACCGTTACTATGTTTCCACGACTCACAGTGCTAAAAACGTGGCCGAAAATAAAAATATGTAATAGATTTAAGACGATCGTTCTTTTGAGTTATGTGTAGCCAACACCTTTACACATAATAAAATGAATCGCAGTTGGCCATTACATGATTCATTTCAGCGCCCACATCAGTCAAAACCGAGTAGTGCAGATAGTGTTGTGAATTTTAAAGTTTTATTACATCTTTGTGCTCGTTTATTTATTACTGTATTCTATTAAAATTCGAGTTTTTGCTATACAGGCTTCAAGTTCAGATGTGTATTACATTTTCTAATACTTATAATTTTGTGATAAGCAGTAATATTTTTGTAAATGCCAATTTAAAGTCGTCAATGTAAAATGTCAATTGTTCTTAGTAATAATGAAATATTTAGTTTGGTTCCAAGTGTGATCAAGACATTTTTTTAAATGGATGTATTCTTTATTTATTAAACAAATATATTACGTTTGAAATCTGTGCCCATATTTTGCCCTTCACTTTTAAAATTGAAATTATTTCTAGCCTGAAATGCTATTTAACAAGTATATAATAATTATTATATTCGAATGTTTTTTTCGATACTTATAAGTTAGATTTTGTAAAATATTTTTCCCATCATTACAGAATACATAAAAATAAAAAAATTCGTAGTTTTCTGTTGATATAATTTGTCCATCCCCTATAACACAACGCTTTTTGAGAAATGATGTTATTAAATAATTTTTCTATAAACCTGAACCTATTTTTGGATCATTAGCCAAGTTTCAGCTTTTGGCCAAATTTTCGGGTCTCCTGCCCCACTTTGCGACGTGAAAGTAAAATTATCAATTAAAAAGTGTATTTGTACGTATTTTCAATTTCATCATTTACGTCACATAAAAATGCATTTCCAAAGCAACACCCAATAAAAAACAAAGTAGGTATACATGATTTACATCATTTCATCTTCATACAATGAAAATCAAGAAAACCAGTGTACGTTAAACCATATTTATTGTAACTTATAGAGTAAAGAGTTCTCGGGCACACTTCGACCAATCACACTACCAGTAAAAACAGATAATGTTGCATTTCACCAATCTCCCGCAGACGAAATAATAACGCCATCTAGTAACGCTAGCTTTGAATTAAATATGTATACAGCGAAATTTTCAGGAATTATTATATTAAAGTGTATATTAATTTATATTTATTACGTATTCCTTATTCTTAATTTAAGTAGTTTAATAATTGAGTTAAGGTTTGCCTGTTTAAGTAGAGAGAACTTTAAGTACAACGAATTATAATGTATAGTGCTAGTACAGAGTTTTGATTTTTAGAATAACGTGTTGTTACTTTGTGATGGATTACCTACCGTACGTAAATACATTTGTGTGTTTAACATGAGATAACTGATTTGTCTACTTGGTAGGCATTTGTATTTAATTTTAGTTGTGAAAATTATTTTGCAACTGCGTTAAGTATTATAAGCCATTGAAAGCTATGTATAACTTGCTCCTAGCCTATATATTACACACAGCCTTGGCTTTGAAATTGGGAGTTATCAACTTATGTGGTGTTTTTATGTTATGTTTATATTATTACGTATATAACACAAAACTATAATTTACAATTTACGTTAATAATCAGCCGATTTAGGTTAGTTTACCACTAATAGTGACATTTTATTGGTGCAATGTTGTCAAAAAACTGACTTTCATTGGCTATCGTTGATTAGTGAAATAATCATTAAAAAACAAGCTAAAAACGTACTCTTCGCCGGTTTACTAAACTTTTTATATAATTGTGGCACATTCTATAAGATGCTCTTCGCAGTTTTTTGTAAATGATGTTAGTTTTAAACATTTTTAATTTTATAGTACGAACTTAGTTGGTGAAAGACTCAGTGTAAAATAAAGTAAAAATAAAAAAAACCATACCATACCCCATGTGGGTTTCGAACCTGGGACCCTTGGATTCCGAGTCAAAATCGTAAGAACGACCTAACACGTAAAAAAATGTAAAAAATGTAAATTTTTACAAAAATATAAAAATTATAAAAAAAATTCTCAAATTTAAATCATTAATAACGTGTCTATTAACTGATCGATTTTGTTCAAAAACAAGCTAACACTAACTTAGTGTCCAAATTTCAGTACAATCTGATTTTTCTTTCTTAAGTTATCGTGCTTACAAGAAACGTGACGGACGGACGGACGGACGGACGGACGGACGGACGGACGGACGGACGGACGGACGGACGGACGGACGGACGGACAGACGGACGGACGGACGGACATTTTGAAAGTTGTTCAGAATTCGTTCACTAACACAATGATATGAAAATTTTTTCTCTACGAGCGATATTTACGATTTTAGAAATGTGCCGATCAAATACAATATACTCTTCGTTTTTGCGAAGAGTATAATAAAGACCCTTCAAGGAAATGTGTTTTTTTACAGAAAATTATACGTAAATGGACATGATTCAAAGAATTTGTGTAATTTAGCTGCGAAAACGTATACTTGTTATTGAGGTAGCTGATTACGAACCTAATGTAAAGTGACTAAAAGTCCCTAATAGCTGATTACGAACCTAATGTAAAGTGACTATTCGTCCCTAATTGGGCGGGATAGTCCCGTTTTTCGGCATTGATTTATTAATCTATAAAAGTCAAAGTTAGTAAATGTGAGAAAACTATAAATTTTGAAATTTCACCCCCTCCCGCTCGTCAATTATGAGACCTGGACAAAAAACATTTTTTCATATTTCTCTCCCCGCTCGTCAGTTATTAAACCTGGAAATTTGAAATTTGTTCCCATTACGTCCTGCATTAGCAAGATTCAAATATGGTCACTTTAACCTGTCATGTCATAAAATCTAAATTCAAAATGACTGATTCAATATGGCCGACCTAAATATTAAAATATTCATAATTCGTAAAAAATCATGAACGAGTTTTAGAGGGCACTTATTACTAAATAAGTAAAACTGTTGGAACGTAAGAATTAAAAAATATATGACCATAAATATAAATACCAAATTATATTATTGGGTCATCTGAATTTTTATCGTCTTCTCCAGCGATGTCGTGGAGTCAAAACAGGCCAGCTCCTTTTCTGCCACCCCAAGCTGCACCGCACCACCGCTTTTTGCATGTGCACAAAAGAATTTCAATGCATTTTCTGGAGCTAGATACTGGTTCATAATATTCGGAGTTAAGCAGCATACGTATTACGTATTAGCAAAGAATTGTAATGTAAAAAACTGTTTAAAACTCCTTGAGAACAACCTATTCTATGGAGTCATATGTGAATAATGGTTGACATGTGACAAAATATCTCCGTCATGACATCACGCAGCACTTGTTATCAAAGCGAGAAAATTTGAATTTGCAATAGTTGAGGAAAAACATATGTATATATATTTTTAATTTTTTCGATAACTCTTTTATTGTGTGATAAACATTATGTTAAAAAATGTAAATTATACTTTCATTTTGGTTGTGGGGTGTTCAAATGCCCGTTCCGACTCTCGACGGCCCTGCATTCCAGTGCGACCGAATAAAAAAAAATAAAAAGAAAGTTTTCTACTATAACAAACAAACAAACAAGAAAATGATTCATGATGTTTTGTTTATACATCTATTAAATATTTCTTCCCAAATAAGTTATGGCTCTAAATTATTAAACTAAACTGATACCTTTAATTTTATATATTTTATAATTTTGTTCCTAATAAAAATTATTTACCAGCAAATAGCAAATGCCCGGATAATTTGTGTACACGAACTTTTCTGTTACAATAAACTTTAGGAATGAAAATAGAAAAGTCCCAGTTGATGTGTGAGCGAGTCACCGCTCATACCAAGGCAAGGCACCAAACTTGTTTTAAAACTAACGACAAATTATCACAGAGAGTATAGCAGAAGTGCATAAAGTTTTAAATTTACGGAGGCGTTCACGTCTGGATAAAATACAGTCTGGAGCTTTAATTTAGGTCTGGGATGCATGGTCTCGCGTTAACTGTTAACTGCGGGAAAGTACTTTAATGTACGTGTTTAAGAAAATAGATTTATTGGTAAAAAAAAACATTAAACATTCCACCCCAAGGGAGAGAGAGGAAAATTTTAAATTTATGTTCAGAAAGTTGAAAGTTATTGCAAGATTATGTATTTGTATTTTATTTAAAAAGATGCTCCTTTAGTCAAAATTGTGTCCTTGGAGAAAGGTTTCCTAGTGATTTATTTAAGTCTCTAAAAGGGCTAAAAATATATTTTACAAGTGTACATTAGATATTTTATATAAAGGGTGTTTCAGATATGCAGCTATTAATTTTTAGAGGTAATGCTATGCCGTAAAATATTTTTTAAAATTTCTATTAACATAGCTCCGGAAATCCCTATTAATGGAATTTCTGATGAAATGGTTCACTTTTCAGCCTTTGGCAGTGGTTCATTTGATTTATCGAATTTACCACATTTTATATTTTTTCGTTATAGAATTAATTAAGCCGACCCTGTATTTATGGTATATTGCTAGAATAACACAGTTTTGAATAATTCGCGCGTCATATAAGTTCAGTTTTTCTCTATTATACAGTGGCCCATTTAAAAGCGGGGCACCTCTCTATATTTTTTATTTATTGTGCGATTTGAATCAAATTTTACTCAGGTATAGAAAAAATTAGGATCTAATTATGACCAGCATTCGCCTCCTACAAATTCAAAGCCACCTGCGCTACCAAAATATGCGGAAAAAATCAAAAAATCATATTAGGCATTTTATTATCGGAAAATTTTGTTAATGAAACTTGTTCAGAATTGTCCAAAAACCTTAAGTCCAAAATTTAATAAAAATAAAAAAATTGAAATTTTAAAAATTCTAAAAATAATTATTTTAAAAAAATGCAAATTACTTGACAACTATCTGGCAGCTTGGGTTTAATTTCAAACAAAATTGTCATAGTACAGTTTTCTAAACAAAAAAAATCCCTTAAAATGATATTTTCGTACTTGTACATTATTTTAATCAAAATTTTAATATTTTTTTATTTTGATTAAATTTTGGGCCTAAGGTTTTTGGATAAGTTTCATTACCAACATTTTCCGATAAAAAATGCCTAATATAATTTATTGATTTTTTCCGCCTATTTTGGTACCGCAGCTGGCTTTGCATTTGTAGAAGGCGATTTTCAGGGTATAATTAGACCCTAATTTGTTCTATACTTGAGTAAAATTTGATTCAAATCGCACAATAAATACAAATTTTAGCAAGGTGCCCCGCTTTTAAATGGGTCACTCTGTAGAAGGCTATCGAAGAGAATAGAAGCTTTCTTGAATTGTGCATTCGTGCCAGTTTGATATTTGAGCGCGTAACCGGGATGGTTGCATCATTCGAGTATGGGATGAGCTGGAGGTAGGCGGGTGTAATGCCCAGGGAATTTGCAGCCTGTCCCAATTACTTGCTCCCCTGGTTTACAAAGTATTTCCTGATCACTGCTTATGAATTAATCTGTCTTAATTTTAAGAATAATAAGTGAGTGCATCGAAGTTCGCAATTAAAAACTGTAAGACCGAAAACCTTATTTTATGCCGTTTCTGGCTCAGCAAAATTGCTGTGCTTAGAAATCATGTTCCCGTTTTTCTACGAAGATGTTTTAGTTGTCTTCTTCATACCTCCAGCGTACGTTTTTGTGCAAGTGCGTGGTTCAGTCCTTTTATTAATTTGGTTACACGAATAACGTTAAATCGAATTTCAGTTTGACTTTCATAACCCGATGGGTAGAAGGATTTCTTTCGTGAGTGTTTTGTCGCTTTGCTTGGACATGCAAAGTCATCCCTTATATTACCTTTTTAGTATGTACCTCTTTCGTATCATTTTATCTAAGATCTGTTTATTATAATACAGTTCATTTATTTACGTATGTACAGATTTGATAAGGCATATCGCGTTTGTAAATTTGATTTAAGTAAGTTTACGTACATTTTATGTAACTACATTTTTAGTACAGTTTCTTTTGTTTTCATAAATTGCAAGTAAAACAATTTGTTTACTGATTCCGCTTATCTAGTACCTTGTATTCGTGTATTTAATGTCTCAAATAATTTATTTGCTTGATATCTAGCGCTGACCAGCTACTTCTGTTTTATGTGTACATTCGGTATACTCAGTAGCACGCAAGTGGTTAAATATGGAGTTCCACAAGACACCGTACTGGGACCTATACTTTTTAATATGTATCTAAACGATCTATTTAATATTAAGGTGGAGGGTGATATAACAAGTTTTACTGATGACACCGCAATATTTTATAGTGCATTGAACTGGAACGTCTTAAAACGAAAAATAGAAAATGATTTACCAAAAATTTTTGCGTGGTTCAATGATCACCTGTTGACAGTTAACTACAGCAAGACTTGTTACGTTCCTTTCTCATCCTACAGCAAGCACTTACCAGTTTATGACAAAATAATTCTCAAAGTCAATGATGTGGACGTAGATATTTCCTCTACCCATAATGTTAAGTACCTCGGCATATATATAGACAGTAATCTGACATTCATATAAATTATGTAGTAAAAAAATTAAGAACACTGTTCTACAAATTTAAGCAGTTATCTACTGCATGTGGAACAGATGAAGACTCTTTATCATGCTCTTGTAGAATCCCACCTAAACTATGGACTTATTGCTTGGGGAGGGGCCACAAATACCCACTTAAAAAGCCTGCAAATAATACAAAAACAAATTTTAAAAATAATTTACAAAAAACACTGGACGTACCCTTCCCATACTTTATTTGCAGACACGAAACTTTTCGATATGAAAATGTTGATTCGGTGGAATCGGCTGGAATTTTGGTATTTTGTAGTTCAAGTCATGCTGATCAAAAGTTCTTATTACATCGAGCCAATCCTATGGACAGTTTTTGAGATACAGCTTGTCAAAGTTAGGTAATTTGCGTTATTTGAGACATTCAAGAACTTTTTACTCTTAAACTATTAACATTAGCAAAACACTGCAAGTATTTTTGTTCAAGTCCAATAAAGCTCAAGAATTTTTTTCAGAATTTTTTTCGATTTTTAGGTTACGTAAAATATGTATATGTCATATTTTGACATACTTCGGTGGGATTAGCTGAAACTTTGCTATTTTGTAGTTAAAGTCACGCTGATCAAAAATTCCTGTTGCACTGAGTCGATCCTATGAGTGGTTTTCTCTCCAGGAGTACTTGCAGGTCCTAATAACGAGGTAACGGGTAATCTATATGTACGTTTTTATGAATGGCTTCCGGTGTGTTTGTGTTCATGCACAAAAAATGTAATGTAATGTAATGTTAAAATAAGTTTGTATTATTGTCAATATGTTTATAATGTCACGTCCCTGTAAATCAAAAGTTTCTGAAATATAAAATAATAATCAGTTTTTGGGAGCAATTTTCAAAGGGCCGTAGCTCAAGGTATTTGCGGACATATTTTTGCATGTAGAATCTGCACCAGAAGTTTGTCATCGATATTTCCAGAAAACCTTGTAGATACTGACACATACATACACACGCATGCACGCAGTACACAAACATGAAGGAAGCCATTCATAAACATGTACATATAGATTGCCTGTTACCTCGTTATTAGGACCTTCAAGCGCTCCTGGAGCGAAAACCAGTCATAGGATCCTCTCAGTGCAATAGGAATTTTTGATCAGCATGACTTTAACTACAAAATAGCAAAGTTTCGGCCAATCCCACCGAAGCATGCCAAAATATTACATATATATATTTTATCTAACCTAAAAATTGATAAAAAAATTCTGAAAAAAATTCTTGAGCTTTATTGGACTTGAACAAACATATTTCGACCCTTGCAATTTTTTGCTAAAGTTAATAGTTTAAGAGTAAAAAGTTCTTAAATATCTAAAAAAACTGTCCATAGGATTGACTCGATGTAATAAGAACTTTTGATCAGCATGCTTTGAACTACAAAATGCCAAAATTTCAGCCGGTCCTTTACAATACTCTTCCCAATGAACTTAAATTGTTAAACTCTGAAAACATATATAAGAAGCAAATAAAAAATGGATAAACAACACACCAAGATTACAAATTCACCAATTAATAGACCAGAAAAATACTTACCACCTGTAACATTCAGTTATGTTTTCTGTTATGATCTTACGCCTTCCACCGTATTTTATCTACTATTTTCATTATTTATATTTATTTTAATTGAAATATAATCATTCATTACTAATGTCAACTCTTTTATAATATTAATTATGCAGTTTATACATATATATGTATATACACATCCTTATTCTGTTTTAAATTATACACATATGCTACTCTATTTTCCATGTATATTTCATATATTTGCAACCTCTGTCATCTGAAATATGCGCACAAGTCTATGACTATTTTGCATACGTCATTTGTCTAACAGACATGCAGGTATGTGAAGTATATTTTTCCTTTAATTTTAAGCTATTATCTTATGTGTATAGTGATGCTGATTACATAGTTTTTTTACATAATATTTACATAGTTTACATGTTTTTTTTTACTTGGTTATTTTTGTCATATTTTCAGCTGTAATATTATTACTAATTAATTATCATACGTATATGAAATAATGTTATGTATATGTTTGCATGCATGTGTGTACGTACATGTATGTATGTGTATATGTGTATATGTCTATAAGGACACCCCATCGCTCAATCTTGGTGCTGTAGAATTAAGTGCATATACGTGATAGTGAACCTGTTTCCACAGTATCAAGGTTGAGTCACATGCCCACCTCCAGAGACAGACCCTTGACTGGGCCTAAATGGATTCTTCCCTTATATTTATTACGCTATATTTTAAAAATTATTGCCATGTATTTTACCTATATCATGCGTATTTTGTAAATAAATATTTTTATTATTATTATATTCTTTATATATTGCTGTTTTACTGTGCATTTATTATGTATTTATCTCTGATTTGTTTATATCAAACGAAAGCATTATTGCCCACTGTAGATATTTCATGCTCTCCGAAATAACTATCTCTATGTAATATATTTTGATATTGTTTATTTGTTTGTTTTTATTTATCGAGTCCTCCTACTTAAAATCTCTTAGTTACACTGAAGGAAACACCGTTACCTGTGTTACTAATGACATCAGATATCAACGATTAAAACGATTAAAACGGGAGTTTCCTTAAGGGTGTAGGAGGCAAGACGGTTTCAAGGTGTAATGAAAAGAATACTTTAATGTTTTTCACGAATCCTTTAGGTTAATTTCCTTACTATCTCAAATTACGAAGATGTGACTTGTTAGCAAAATTCTGGAACACCCTGTATAAATAAATGAATAATAAATACATAGTTTATTTAGAGTTTGCTACTTGCAAGAATTAATAACATTGTTACAAACATAAAGAAAAATAATATATACAAAGTTAAAACATTGTTCAATTTTAAATATAACACCATTAACATAAAATAGAAACTATGTACCTACACTTAAATATAACATCTTTGTCATTTGTTTGAAAGTTTCGACATTTTTGACATTTTAATTTCTGTAGGCAATTAATTAAAAAGCTTAGGGCCTTCGCAAAATAGAGATTTTTTTTAGAACGTCTGTAATTGACGATTTGCACGAAAGGAAGTTTGGTAAAAAGTGTCCAGATTGGTATCACTGTAATTCACTGCTCATGTTGACCAACTCGTCTAATTTCCAAACTTTGCAACAATTAAATACCTATAAAATAATAATCATAACATTGTTTGCATTATATTTAATGTTAAACCTACTTCCATTGAATATAAATCATATTTATTAGGTTGTTTCGTAGTCTACAATATTTAAAGAATGATTGACAAAATGCATAATTCGACATTTTTTAAATATTGTAGACTATGAAATAACCTAATAAAGATGATTTATATTCAGTGGAAGTAGGTTTAACATTAAAGATAATGAAAACAATGTTATGATTATTATATTATAGGTATTTAATTGTTGCAAAATTTGAAAATCAGACGAGTTGGTCAACATGTGCAGTGAATTACAGCGATACCAATCTAGACACTTTTTACCAAACTTTCTTTCGTGCAAATCGTCAATTACTATGGGACTAAATTATTTGCTATTTTATATATAAATATTAGAACAGATTGTTCGATTATTTATTCAATATTTAGCCATCAATATTTAGCCATCTTAAAGTAGATAACATTACTTTTATTGGTTCATATATATCAATTCTCATTATTTTATTTTGCAATATCTGCAATTTGTGAAGATCGCACTTACTACAGGAAATTGATAACGACATACAATTTAAAATGAGGATAAATAATAGTATTATACACTAACAATTTGCTCCATTTCCAAATTCTAAAAAAATAGCCATTTTTTTGTCTATTTCCTTAGCTAAAAAATCTACGTGTTTAGTGAAATTTAAATATGGATCCAAAACAATACCTAAGTATTCTATTTCATCAACAAAGTCAGTTTTTATATTATTTATTTTTACAGAGAAATTTTGACTCATGAATGCTTAACTGTTTCTAGTGCCGAGAACCATACTTTTAGTTTTGGATGAATTTAACTTTAAGTTGTTGTTGCATAACCACGTCTATAGGTGTTCCATTTCTTGATTCATCGTTTCAACAACTTCCTTATAATTTTTACCAGATACTGATATAAGTGTATCGTCCGCAAAGAGATTTACAAATGAATTATTTAATACATTACATATATCGTTCATATAAACAATAAATCATTGAGGACCCAGCACACTCCCTTGAGGGACATTATATTCACTTCTGATTTTATCCGATAAAACCCCTCATTGAACTTAGTTTTATGATACCTTTCGCCTGAATAGTGTTTAATCCAAGCCGAAACATCATTCTTTACCCCATACATTTCACATTTTTCTATTAAATCCTGCCTATCGATCGTTTCAAATGCTCGCTGTAGATCAACAAAGACACTAAGGACAATATCACCTTAATTAATATCTCCATTTTGAAGACACTAGTTGCACTGCTGTTTCACAAGAATGCCGTTGTCGAAATGCAGACTGTCCACTATACCAAATATTGTTTATATTAAAATAGTCATATAATTGCTCATATTCTATTATTTTCATAAATTTTTCTACCGCTGGTAATAAATTTATTGGCCTACAATGTTCCGTTTTTTTTAGGATCACTTACTTTGGAAACTGGCACGATAACACTACATTTTAGATCGGAAGGAATTTTTGCAGTTTTCAGAGACGTATTAATTAAATTTAATAACGGATATCCAATAACGACAAAGAGGACTTAACTCGATTTTTTCATTGAGAAATAGGAACTCTTGGGATTTTACTCAAATTCTTAACTTTCTTCCAAATATTTGCTTTTTCTAAATTCTATTTCTAATACTTCCACACCCACGTAGTGGAGTGAAAATGGAGTAACAATAAAAATTTTGCCATGAAACGTTGAGATTTTTAAGTAAGTGATTAAGAAAAAATGTCTGTCTGTCGATCTGTCGTAACTTTTTTTGGCACCAGCTACACCCACTATCACTCATTACCTCACCTCATTACTGAAGGGGATAAATAAATAAAATCGTGAATTAGTGTGTGTACAAGAACCAAAGGCCTCAAATTTTTTTATGGCATTAGCCATCCCCACTATCGATGTGGCATATCGTTTTATAGGCTTTTGGAGTAGACAATTTTAAATATATTATTAAAGTTCCTCGTAGTTGGAGTGCAAATATAGTATCAAATTTCTTTTCGTTATAAGAGATTAGATAGAATATTTGGATGTGGAAGTACTAATTCCTTATGCAATGATTCTGTAAATGTATTAGTTGAAAGTGTTGAATGTAGAGGGAGCTGTATTAATATCAAGAGTGCCCAATATTAAAAAAAAAAACAACGATACAGGCTCGAGAAAAACTAATTTTTGTTATCTGTATGAAAAAGATTTTAAGTCAAAGTTCTGTACCTCGATGAAATCATCAATAATTGCCACCTCTACATAAGCTGCACTTTATTTTTTCTACGTCAATGTTGAAAACTCAAGGAATAAATTCCCCAAACTAATTACAGGCACACTAAATAAAAAAGTGTTTTTTTTTGGTACTCCATTGGGTAACCCATATGTATTTCATCAATTTTTTTGTAAATTGCGAAAATAACCTAAAAAAAACTCCTAATTTAGGATGTTTTCGCGATTTACTAAAAATTGGTGGGTAATGGAGCTAAACGGATACCTGATTCGTACTCAACACGTCGAAATACATAGAGTTTACCCAATGGAGTCCCAGAAACAGATCACTTTTCACTTTTTTTTGTGTCAGTGTAATATATTTGCATACGCGATTTTCTAGAAAATGGTGGAGGTTCCGGTGATATTCATACATTACACAGACACGCACACAAAAAAAGAAGTTATATTCGCGATTTACAAAAAAAAATGATAACGTACACTGTAATATTATTATCTCCACTGGCTTTGTTTTTTAAATTAAAAATTACTTTTCTTAATTTATTTAATGAAATATTTTGAAAACTAGTAATTTAGGACTGCACCTTTGTAATTTCGTATTCATAATTTGAAGTGACATTTCACCGCCCATCGCAATTTCAGTAACACTTCCCGAAAAATAGTTATTAAAATTATTTTCCATAGATAAAGAATTGTTTTCAAACTCAACACACTGTATGTCCTTTGTCTATTATTTTGATTAACTATTTATTTCAAGATTTTGCACATTTGTTTGCTATCGTTTTTAATCGATCTATATTTTCTTCATAATATTCTTTTCTTTTTTGTCTAATTAGTGAAACTACCTCATTTCGTTTTTCCTTGTATTGTTCTCAGTCACCTTCAGTTTTAGCATGTTGACATCTTTTATATGCCCTATCTCTTTGGTTTTGTGTTCGTTTTACATTTTTATTCACCCATTTATTTTATTTTCCTCTGGTGCGATTTTGATAGATAAAGATAGAGTTAATAAATTTGCATTAACTAGTTCACTTCGTAATAGAAGAATTATTACTCTTGGCAATGCATAGTCGTTTTGCGGCCAATCGAGCAAGTGCTCTTTTAAGTATTGTTTATTTTCCTCAGATAATAAAATAATAGTTAGTTTAATCGATGCATCGTACACTTCCAAGATCAAGCAAACCCATCTTGAAACTATTATAGAATTAATGTTTCCCAATCACTTTATAGACGCGGGTAAATATCGGTAGCACGGTACTTATTTAATACCTAAGTTAGTGCCAATTTAAATCGTGGTAATCAATCATCCTGTCTAACGATACCACATTGATCGTCTCTTTTTATTTTATAACCGATGTTCTACTCTATTAGTTTTAAATTCAAGATATAAATGTCTACGTAGACCATCACATTAAGTGGAAGCGTTAATTTATAATATTCACAAGGCAATAAATTTGTTTGTCTACCTTTGTAGGTAGCAACTATTTAAATGAAATTGCATTAATGCTGTTGCTGTAAGGGGTTGTCACAATTTGCAATGAGATTGGTTGTAATAGGTGGACATGTTACAGCGAACGATCTACATTAATGTAGTATTGAAATAATGAAGACGTATTGCTGGACAAAATCTTGAGCAAACAAAATGTATTTGTCGACAGTGAAATCTTGAATACTTAAGTGTATTTATTTTAATTATTTGATGTTTAAATATTTATTCAAAAGAGTTATTGATTACTCTGCATTTAAATAGTTCTAAGACATAGGCGTAGGCAGCTAGAGAATAATTAGTGAGAAAACATAGAAATTGTTATTTAACACGATTAAAGATGATAAAGGTAGACTTTTGCAATAAGCGACAGCGACAGGAGACCCAGACAGACGACAGGGGTAGGCGACAGCGACACAACTGCACAGTGTGCAAAAAATACAAGTCGGAGGTCAAAATTCTGAAATTCTCCATACCTTCTTGGAATATCTAAAGACTACTGTGAAAAATCTTGGAAAAATTTAATCTGTACTCGGGGGGTGAGATATAAGTGGTGAAAAAAAAACGATGTAGAATATTGTTTTGTATATAAGACACATGTATATAGTGAAGAATACTACATAGACTGTTGAATTTGTTTACAAAATTATTTAGTTTAAGAACATTGTTTATAATAGTGTAAAAAGATAAGTGTTATAGGCAAAGTTCCCCTTTGCTTAGACTTACAAAATGCCAGGTGCGTCTGGGTGCCATGATTTTTCACCGTGACAGCTGTTGAAGTGTCTACTGTCTGCCCGCGTAAAGGTAAGCTGCGCCTACTTGCGCCTCTATATGTACTTGCGTAATCTTATTTTTCGTTACAGGAAATCTTAGTGGCTTCATTAATTATGGAGGAAATTAAATTAAATCGGCAGGAAATTTTTGATTTTTAGCATGACACAACTGGGTTTGCTGCTGATGAACTCAAACTCGTTTACATCCAAGTTTGTCATGTTATTGGAGACGAAAATTATTCAGAGGCTGATTGAAAAGCAAAAGCTTTATCTGCTGTGCAATGAAATTAGTCGCAGATGGACTAAGAGTGGCAGAAGTAAAACTAATTTCTTAAATAAATACTCATCGTGGCTGCAAAAAGAGTTTATTTTTACCATTCCTTCGCTACTGGCATCAGTTCCAGTGGAAACTTCAGCTGCCAAATTGTTCGAAGTTATTTAGTTTATATTATGTTTAAAAATTTTTCGATATTTTTTTTTTCAACCTCTACATCTCACCCCCGAGTACAGATTCAATTTTTCCACTATTTTGCCCAAAGTGTTTGAAATCTATTTAGTTTATATTATAAGTTTCGAAATTATTTTACGTTGTTTTTTTTCTTTCAACCCTTATAACTCGCCCCCGAGTACAGATTAAATTTTTCAACCATCTTTCCCAAAGTGTTCGGAATTTATTTAGTTTATAAGTTTCGAAATTGTTCTACATTTTTTTTCACCCCTTATATCTCATCCCCGAGTACAGATTAAATTTTTCCAAGATTTTTCCCAGTAGTCTCTAGATATTCCAAGAAGGTATGGAGAGTTCCAGAATTTTGACCTCCGACTTCAATGCAACCTTCGTTCGAAACGTACGACACTGTGCTGTGTGTCGTTGTCGCACAGTCGCACAGACTATATACGCTATTTGTCAGTATTTATTATATTTTGTTTAGTTTATTTATCTAGTTACAATCGGAGGTTTCGTTTTTCCATTACACTATAAATTACAATCCTTGCTATTGATTCCGTAAATCTTGGACCTTCCCTGTTTTCAATTACAAGAAGACAAGCCGTCCCTCAAGGAGCTAATCTGCGAGACTGGGAAAGCTTTGGAGATTAATTAGCTGCTTCACACAAGCAGGACCAAATGAATTAAAGTCGGGGGCATCCAGTTGGAGTTCCAACAGAATACTGTAAACAGAAGACACCAATCACTAATGGTGATGATCCCATGAGCCCGAGACATGGAAAAAGTGAAGATACTTTCACCATTATTTGGGCCAGTGTGAGTATTCTGGCTGTTGATGGGACACTTCTGAATGAAGACATGAAGAGTTAGATGTTAGGTGAGTTAAAATGGTTTATAGATTTTAAAATCATTGGAAATAAGGAACTGACATTTGATTTCATCAGATAAATTGTAATAAGACGAAAAATAGCAATGAACCTGAATTCAAGCTTTGAGGCACATGTAGACTCCTGTTACATTGATTTTCTTTAGGAGTAAGGCGTAATGTTAGACACCGTCTAAAATTAATATTTACCGTATTAATTTCAGAATACTTTATAAGGTTTTAATTTGTTTTTTTTTTCTGTACTATAAGTACTCATTTCTATTAAGATATTTTTTTATTCATCTAATTCATTATATAGTTTGATGTCTTTGGAATCGTTATCAATGGTTAATATATTTTTCTTAGCTTACGTGGGTTTTATTTCAACAAGGAAAACATATGTGTTTATAAATTTTTCCTTTCTTTAGACAGTTGCGTACCACTGGTATCCAAAATGCGTATGTGAGTGATCACCAGAGCTCGGGAATTTTATCTCTGTGATGCCAAAATCGGGGTTGTAAGTCTGACAATTTCGGCGGCGTCGCTTAATTAGATGAGATAATAAAACCGCATTTGTAAAAAAATCAACTACGTCCTTAGGTAATTGTCAGTACGTTTCACAAATGTAGTAGATTTCCGATAAAAGTAGGTTACGTATTAACATTTTAAAATGAAATAAAAGTCACTTTATCACATTTGTGATGCACACGGTACATGGCAGTTTTATGTCATTAATCCTTAACTTTGTTTGTTATGTATGATTTAATATTATATAAAAATGGTTTATTTTATTAAGAAGAAAATGTTTTATGTTGCCAGCAGCTTAATGGGTTTTTATATTTAATTATTATGAAAGTAAACATAATAAACTCGATGCACATATTAAACAAAACAGGAAAAGTATGTGTTTGATTTAAAATTATTTTTTTATTTGCTAGATATGTATTACACTTTTTTGTAAGAACCATTGCCGTTTTTTGGTTAAATTTTATTACCACAAATACTTTACAGCTGGCAATAATGAATATTTCACCATTTCGTCGTTTTTCTGAATATTTCAGTAGATGTTTGCAATATAATATTGTCTATATGAGAGCCGTCCCTGGCATCGAGATAAAATTCCCGAGCCCTGGTGATCACGCGAAAATGGATCTTACGGAATCAATTATTCTCTAACACATTTCATTCAGTATAATTTATCGTAGGTAGATATTCTAGAATTATACCACTATGCTACCGTCCCGCAGTGCTTTCGATATATCACGGCCTTGTTCTCATACACCTTCCACCTGACTTTTTCCTCAATAGAAAACATTCATTTCCCAGGCAGGGACTAGCAGGTGTATAGCGTATTGTGTATGGTCGAGGCCTCGCCTAGAAATCAAAGAATTGGATTTGAAGAGGCGAACAGAAGGTTAGAAAAGTCTGATTCACGGAACACGGGCAAGAATAATCCCAGTTGTTCGGCATGAATACATTCACAAGTACTTTTATCCGTCCCATAAATAGTAAAGTATTATTGTCCTTATTGAATCATCTGAAAAATTGGACGTCCTAAACAAACACACGGGCCTTCGGATAAGCCTCTCTGTATTTGTTCAGATGGGTTGTTTAGAATATACATACGTCGATCGAGAGATCGACGTGCCACTCAGTGACGGTGTGTTGATGAACGTAAGGGTAACTTCTATGCATAATTTGGGCCCATTTTTGTTATTATTATAAAATTCTAATAAGTCACTGTATTCATGGTAAGTAATAAAAGACGTGTGAATGTGAAAATAGTTTTGAGCAAGGACACAATTTTCAGGAATTTCAGTCCAAGATTGTGGCAGAGTCGGACTAGCCACATTTGACCATGCAGAATACAGCTTTAATTTCGTCCCTATGTCCTCCTCCTTCTATTATTACGATCTCAAAGCCCCATATAAATAAAATGGTCCCAGGTATTACAAATCCTTTTAATGAGAGATAGAGAGAGCAATAAAAGAACAATTAAAGAATTTCAGTTTATTCCTTGTACAATTTTAGCAACATACAAGAAAATTTATCATACAATTTAGTAAAATATTGATATAACAGCCTTACAATAGTATCTAACAATCGTTACTCTGAAGCTAGGGGGAAAATAGTTTAACTTTTAATTATATCAGAGAACAAAAATGTTTATGATTACATACAAAATATAGTACAACTTAACTTTTAAAACACCCGAAATCCAGCAGCAGTTGATCACAAGGGGGGGCTCCGATTACTGGTAGGTTAAGACCATTGCCTGGAATCTCCTGCGTTGAATGCAATATAGAACTTCCAAAAAATCTCCAGCTCTCCAAATTTATAGAATACCAAAATTACCAAAATTACAGGTCCTGGTCGTAGGTAACTCTCCGTTATAGTTATATTGTATCGCAAGGTATTATTTCATAATTTTAAACTCGTAACCAATAGTCCCTCATATGATCCAAGTCCCAAAATATTTTCAAAATTACACAAAATGACCCAAAGAGGTATATGATAACGGCTGATGGTTGTTCTTCTCCGTATCCCAAAAAAACGTCTACAATAAATTACCAAAAATTATTCTCAAATTCTAACCTAATTTCGAGCACTTGTTTTGCTCGTAGATCAAGGAAATTTAAAACTTACCCAGAAAATTCTGGACGTAACTTGCCAAACAAAATCCGATTTAAATATCGAAACCCAATTAAATACACCAAAATTTAATTGAAAAATGTGGTGAAAATTAGTCTAGATCCGTTAATCTATAACGATTAGCCAAGTGTGCCGTTTGACTAATTAACAGATAGCAAAGTTTTAATCTCAATTCTTGATTGAAAAAGGGCGAGTATTACTACTTGCCTGGCATTTATAGAATTTGCCTTTCACAAAAAATAATTACGGAAGAACGACCATCATTTCCCTTTTCTTGACAGTTCACCTTGAAACTTCACCGTTGCCAACCTCTAGATTTTAAAAACCAAATCTATATTATGGACTTTTGATCATATTTCACTATATATATAATAATTATTAACAATCATTACGCATAAATATCGTTCCCCAAAATAATTATAATTGTCATATTGTAAAATGAAATTAAGCAAAAATTAAATAATTAGGATTTGTTGTAGTCTTCGCCATCTATTGGTGAATAGCATAACCAGACGGCCTGGTGAAATACTCGAACTATTTGAATTGTATTGAGTTACAGAATTCTCATTTTTGCGTCGCGACACTATCCAAAAAGATTAATAGTTTTCAGGACATATACAACTTAAAATAAACAAAATATAATTACTATTTTTGATATCGTTCATTATTAAAATAAATATTAAAATTAGGCAAAAAGGTAAAAACAACTATTTAGTATTTGAATTTGTACTTGAGTAAGTACAGGTTCCAAAAAACAACACAAATAATGTGAAAGTGAATCAAAACCATACGTTATACTGGTAGAATGTACAATATATCCTAACAAACAAAACAACAATATAAGGCATGTAAAATATTTTTTTCTGACAGCCTTCATATGTGGTCGTCATACAAAATGGAATTGTTTTCGAGTGGATATCATGCTTAATATAAGAGCATAGTTTTGCATTATAATTTCAGGTTTTTTACATATAATGTGTACACGACAAAAATAAAAAAAGGTCTAAAAAATCTGTTGTCATGGAGATTATTGTGGTCTGTACAAACTTGTATATCGACTGTATCATTTTTTTTTGTTATAATCAATATTTTAGATATTTTATGCTCCACCAAAATGGTATGCCCTATCTCGTTTAGTTCTCAAGGTATTGACAAGCAGGCATAATGAGCTCCCTTATTTTGTTATTCTTATTTTTAATAACTTTTTATCTGGAAAAAAGAGAGAGGTCCCAATATATCAAACGATGCACGTCACTCTTAAATTGATGTCACAGTTTTACTATGTTTATATACTGTCAAAGCTAGTATACAGGGTGTAATTAGTTTCATGTTATAAAAAAACACTGGTAATGGGGACCGACTAGACAAACAAAAAACCTATATGACTTTTTCCTCTAGGTGTACTTTGAAAAAGAACTGACCCAGTCAACAATTTGAATGTTAAGATAGGATACGTTTGAGAACCACTGTTTTTCTGAGTCAATGGACGTATAGTTCCGAATCACAGAAGTGTCTTATTTTATTACTTTTTAAAAAGTCATAAAAAAAGTATAAAAATCACATATCCAAGAACATTTCAATTAAACCCCACCATGGGGGTGGTTAAATAATGTCTGTCTATAACTCGGGAGTCATCCCAAAGGACTGATATGAATGAATTATCATTATTCGATTGCTGTGCTGCTACCTATAAGTTGCCATCAACATCGTGTTTCGATTTCAAAGCGAATATACGTTTACATTCAATGTCTAGTAATTTTACACCGCTCTCTACATCGTTTCATCCGAGAGGGCGTTCCATATTTTCACAGCGATTTTTTTTTGAAAATTAATCTAAAACTAATCCTAGAAGAAAAAAATTAAATAAAAAATATGTCTATATCCTTTATCTTCATTTCTTCTCAATATATTTTAACTATTTCGAAAAAATGAAAGTATCCCACTTGCTATATTTACCCAGCAAATTCGTGCATTTTATCGACACAGCCTTAGAACAAAAATCATATTATCTACACTTATCAACATTTTACCTTCATATTAATACATTTTTTTAATACGTATGTGGTAATAACACGGTAAGTACGGTGAGACTAATTCATTGTTCTGTTTTTGAGTTAGAGCGAGTTAAAAGAAAAAATAATTGTTTTATGATATTACTTATTTATCCAACAGACGCCGAGAATGCGAAAAATGATTCATAAAAATTCGTGACAGTGTTAATTAATTATTTATAATAATTAAACTACTCAACGAATAATTATTAAATTCAATATAGTACGTAATACAATAGCAATAGCTGTACGTGCACCCCCTTCCCCCCAATCCTTAGGGACAATGTTTTTCATAATGATTCAAGCCCAAGGAACATTTTAAGACATGTCCTAAAAATAAACTGGCTGTACTTTCAAAATGGCGGCCATATGTTAAAAAAAACTGTTTCCAATGTTGTTTTTGTCATTTAACACAAAAACTAAAAAAGATGGACAAAAACTTTTTTCACAAAAATCAACGTGCATAAAATTTTCTACAAGTTTGTTCCTATACAATATTTTGATAGAAGTTACCATTTTCCAGATAAATGAGTCCAAACTTAAGAAAACATGGAAATTCATATATCGGTAAATCACTTAGAGGAAATAACTGTGACAATTATTATTGTAAGGCGTATAATTAATAATATTAACATAACAAAAAATAAACTAAACTGAAAATAATAATAATAATAATAATAATAATAATAATAATAATAATAATAATAACATTATATTTACAATATCGCTAAAAACACTACACAAAATTCCATGGTGCTTCTACCTACAGACACTAATGAAATCAAAGAAACTCTAAGAGAATTAAAAGATAAAAAATCGGCTGGCTTAGATAATATAAAAGCAGAAGACCTAAAGTTAGTATCAGACTACATCCTGCGTCCATTAGAATATATCTTTAATAAATGTATGATACTCGGAGAATGGCCTACAATTTTTAAGGAATCTGTAATAATACCTGTACACAAAAAAGGGGACAAAGAAATCTTAACCAACTACCGATCGATATCACTTATAACGCACCTATCTAAGTTATTCGAAAAGATAATCAAAAAAAGACTAACATCTTATATCAGTAGATACAAACTACTTTCTAAGAACCAATTCGGCTTCAGAGAGAACGTATCAACACAAGACGCAATACTAGCACTAACTACCCAGATTTACTCCGCTCTGGATGAGGGCAAACCATGTTTATGTACATTTTTAGACTTGTCAAAGGCATTTGATACAGTTAGCCACGAGTTACTGTTAGAAACATTAGATGACATTGGTATTAGGGGAAATACGTTAAAACTATTCAAGAGCTATATTACAAATAGAAAACAGCGCGTCAGAATAAACAACGAAATGAGTGACACAACGATAATAAGATACGGAGTACCTCATGGTACAGTCCTAGGACCCACTTTGTTTTCAATCTATGTAAATGGGCTGTTTTCATTACAGAGCGAAGGGGAAATCATAGGCTTTGCCGATGATACTGCCATACTATATAAAGCAAACTCCTGGGAAGAACTCAGATTAAAGACTGAAACTGACTTGACAAAAATCAAGAACTGGTTTGACCATAAATTATTAACAATCAACTTCGAAAAAACGCACTATTTACCTTTCAGCTGTAATAACTCACGCAAACCATCATTTGAGAGACTTGAAATAAACGTACTAGGAACGTTGTATACCATATTACCTGTAAAAAACATAAAATACCTAGGCATATTCATAGACTCTCATTTAAGATGGGATACTCACGTGAGCTATCTGATAAAAAAATTACAAACCATTATTTATAGATTCAAATACTTAAAAAATATCCTAGAATTTAACCAATTGAAAATACTTTACCATTCCCTCGTAGAGAGTCACTTGAATTATTGCATACTTGGCTGGGGTGGCGTTGCTAAAACGCACCTAACTTCTCTGGAAACCATACAAAAATGATTTATAAAAATAATGTTGTCAAAGGACCCAAGATATCCCACAGACCTGCTGTACGCAGAGGCAAAGCTATTCGACATCAGGCAATTATACTACTACAACATAAATATAAAATATCAAATTACAAAAAATATAAAATCATTGCCTGCACACGAATACAACACTAGACAGAAAAGCCAATTCATTGTACCATTTATGACAAAGACAATCGGCCAAAGACCTTATACTTTCTTAGCCCCAAGGGCTTACAACACCTTACCCAAGGACTTACAAAAAGTAACAAAAATATATCAGTTCACGAAACTATTAAAACAGCATATATTAGAAATCCCTAGAATATTAGTAAATGACGTCATTGACCTAAAGAATAATTAGACCGTATGACTTTGTTCCGTTTTTGGCTCTCCGACTGACCGGGACTACTAAAATAATCGTATTCTCACAACTGCACACGAGTAGTTCAGCTCAGGGCTGACGATCACCGAGAGGAAACATCCTAACGTTGCATTAAAACAATGATAGAATTCACTTTAGCCAACGGACTCGCCGACCACAACATATATTCCTAGCAACTATCAATAGTGCAAGTTTTGCCCCTCATTGTAAATTTATCCTTAACACTAGTTTTTATATAAAAATAGTTTGTAGTATTAGTTTAGCTTAGTCTTTTTTAGTTTCTTATATGGTAAGTTCGATATGATAAGTTCGTAATTCGACATACAATATCCAAAAGTTTTTACCCCGCTTTATACTCAATCTACTCAATACTCAATTAACAATCATTAAAAATTACATTTTATCACCCACCATTCCAAAACAAGTGTTAAGTCACTTATTGGGAAAAAATGTTTATTTACAACCATTGCACCAATATTACCATTACACCTAACTCGTAACTATTGTAACTTACTTGTAACTCACTGTTATTTTCTCCTTTTCGTAAAAAAAATAAACGTTATTATTATTTGCAGATATTTATCTCGAAAACGGTAACACTGGGTTATGAACAAATTAGGGTTAAAAGTGTTGATAATGACATCTTTTGGATTCTGCTGGCTCATTCCAATAAAATTAAATGTAAATTAATCTTTGATTCCTCAAAAATGTTCGGCGTTACTGGGCCTTCATTCATTATACTCTTCGCAAATACGAAAACGAAGAGTTATTTTTTAACAAAATCGATCAGTAAATAAAACCGTTATTAATGATTTAAATCTGAAAAAAAAATGTTTGATTTTTATGTTTTTGAAAATGATATTTCATTTCAATATTTAAATATTTATATATTTTACAAATATATATTTCATAAGTAATATACAACCGTGGAAATAAGATTTCAGCTCGTCTCTTGTAATGTAAAAATGTCCATTTTTTTTCGTATTAGGTGGTAGTGTAGTTCTTACGCTTTTGACTCGGGATCCATGGATCCCGGGTTCGAAACCCAAGTGGTATAGTTTTTTTATTTTTACTTTATTTTTCCAACTAAGTTCGTACTAAAAAATTAGAAATGTCTAAAACTAACATTATTTACAAAAGACTGCGAAGAGTATTCTATAGAATGTGTAAAAATTATATAAAACAATCAGTGAACAGGCGAAGAGTACGTTTTTAGTTTGTTTACTAATTGCCATTAGACAGAAATGTGGTGACAAAGGTTTGTCGTTATCAATTGACACTAAAGTTGATTTTTCTTCGATTCCACCTTCAAAAGCTTGCCTTATCGAGCATATTAAAAGCAGTGTTTACCAAACGCGTATTTGGCGATTATCCGACGAAATTATTCACAATATTCAAAAACCTTGGAATGATGGCAAGAAAATGGAGAACATCTTTGGTGTTCAGCAGATAAAATACTGCCTCAATCGCTTTTTTAGTTTTTGTATAGGAACAAAATTGTAGAAAATTTTATGCACGTTGTTTTTTGTGAAAAAAGTTTTTTTAGTTTTTGTGTTAAATGACAAAAACGACATTGGCAACAGTTTTTTTTTAACACATGACCGCCATTTTGAAAGTACAGCCAGTTTTTTTTTAGGACACGTCTTAAATTGTTCTTTAGGCTTTAATATTTATGAAAAACATTGTCCCCAAGGATCGGGAGGGGGGTGCACGTATAGCTAGGGAGGGCTCCCCGACTATAAGGAATATAACTATCTATGTTTTTTATGGCAAATTTCTGTAATATTGTAATATTTCCCTCTTACTCTGTAAAATTCTATCCTTAACAGTAAATAAATGGCATGATAAATGATTTCTTATTTCCTTTGTTTGTAGAATACTTTCTACTTTCTATATAATATTTTATACTCTCAAACTTTGATCATGGGAAATTGTATCCACCCGAGACGTCAAAATGTTAAATCTGAACAAAGCTTATTTCACCTAATTTTATTCTGGGATTGGATTTTAGTCTCTTTCTTCGTGACCAGAAATGAACTGAACAAGATAATATTTACTAGTTTCCGCAGTAGAACCTGCCTTGTTAAGGATCAGGCTAATACTAGATCTATATCTGCTGTTCGTATCATAATAGGATCTGTCACGAATATATCTACTTATAGTCAACCACATTTTAAAAATTGTGAGCGTCGTTAAATTATTCCAGATAGAACATTTATAGTATATTATTAAACAATTCATTTCGTGTATCAACCCAACATGGATATTATGTAACCTAGTTATAAATGAAGCTGCTGTGCGTTTCTTGAACTATAATGTTGTACTGCAAACTGTAAAACTGTAAAATTAAGAGTATCTGAAGGAAAACGATAAATTAAATACAGTCAATTTTAACAAAACAATATTTATTTAATAAAATAAAAAATAAAATAATAACAACAAAAGTGCAACAACTTATCTGTACAGTCTGCACAATCCGGAATACAAATCCACAAGCGGGGTGCTTGGGGACGCTTCCAATGGGCAGCACCTTGAGCTTCTTTGGCATTGAACCAAAATAATAATTTTTAAGATAAGATATTTAAAATATTGCAATGTAAGTTCGTTATGAATTATTATTCATTCATTAAAGAACGATCGGCCAAATTCACGGAAGATCTACTGTACCAAAATAGAGAGGCCATTAGGATAATAGTGGGTATTCTAATTGGACACTGTTAGTTTAATAGACATGTGGGTCTAATGGGCCTGGCAGAGGATGGAACATGCAAATTCTGTCAAGAAGAAGAGGAAACCTCAGTACGTGTGCTGTGCCACTGCGAAGGCCTAACCAGACTGGATTTTAACTACTTGGCGAGGAAAAACCAGGGGCAAATAGCTATACTAAGGAGCTCCTGTCAAGGCTAGGAAATCCGGTACAAAGGATAGAGCTGGATAAGCAACTCTAAATAAATTAGTTTATAAGAGCCACAACAGACCCACAAGGGTCGGGGTGGCCAATGCCAAGTGGTCAGCTCCCCCTTCAAATCTAATCTACGTTCTGCTCTTCCACTTAACCAGATAATTAACTATATATTATCTAAATTACAAGATTAAGATTTAAAATATACCGAATAAGTAAAAGTATTACAATGTTTGAAATATAAAGACTCTACATTATTCTACAAATAACATGAATTTATTGCAAAATAATATGTACACGAAAAAGAAAGAAAGAAATAAAAATAGAAGAGAACACTGTGATGAAAGCTGCATGTCTCCCTATTTTTAGTTTGATCCTACTCAGTATTAGCGTTTTCTTCATTGGATAAGTTTCCAGCCTTCATTGCGCATATTTATATCCCTCTGGTTATTGTTTTCCTCTTCTATTAATATTGAAGTTTACTGTCATTCCTTTGGTCATATTGTTTTTGCAAATAGTTGAGCAATGTTTTCTTCAGCTCCACTCAGACTTATTCTCTTGGCTTTTCATGGTGCACATATGTTTGTCCGTTGATCTACCTTTAAAGAACGTTGTCTGGCAGCCTGATAGTTTCCCGATAAGTTTTGCTAGTTGTTGGAATACTTCTTCTCCTAGTTTCTTAGACCAATGTTGCAAATACGTCTTCCGATATGCGTATTGTTGTTTCGTTTTGACAAATGCCTGAAGGTTTGGTTTAGTCGTTAAGGGTTGAAATTAACCTTAAATACTGAAAAATTAATTCTTCTAATGTTACAAATAAATTCACGAAAATCCATATAATTATAATTTTTAGGTCGCTGAATATGATTATGAGGTCTAAATTTATTAAAAAAAAAATGGTGGATTAAAGAGGTCACCAAATAGTAATATGTCTAATTTTATTAAAAATACAGATTGTTATAAATAAATCAAATTAATACAATTAAACATACATACTAAAGTGCAATGCAACCCGCTTTTTCTGCGCATTCTTCTTAGACATTTAAAATGCACGTACAAACTGAAAAGTTTCAACATTATTGCAAACTGTCATATCTCTGGAACAGTTTGTCGCAGGAAACAAAAATAAACACCCAAACTCTCTATTTTTATTATAAGCTTCATTTCATTTTTATATCATGTTTTTATCAATCTTATAGTTTTTGAGTTATTTCAATTTTAAATACATAATTTTCTTGCGTATGTGATCAAGCGCCATGTTTAAACCTGTATATCTGGAACAGTTTGTCGTAGGAAAGTGAAAAAAAAAGCTATTCTTTTTTTATAAGCTTCTTTTTTGTACTCTTATTGAAAATTTTAATTATTGAAAATGGGTACGGAATGAAAAATACTTATTTCAAAAATTCTAAAAAAAAATAAGCATATTAGTAATAATATGAATTATCAATATATAGAAGGATTTAAAAAAAAAATGAATTAATAAGAAATTAGAGCAATAAGACTAAAAAAAATGACGCCTAAATTTTTAACTTTTTTGTTTGTAACTTTTTTGTAACTTTTTTAGTTTTCAGTAATACTCAATCTCAATCGAAAGAAAATTTTAATACCTTTAATTTTTACAAGAATAACAATTTTTCTTATAGTTATAGATTTTGAGTAATTTTAGATTTTAACGTCGTATATTTTTTCTGAACTCTTCAGCGCCATTTTGTAAATGCCATATTTCCAAAACTAAACATTGGAGGAAAAAAAGAAATAAACCATTCGATTTATTTTCGTAAAAGCTTTAGTTTTGTACTCTTGCATTTTTTAAAGTCCACATTTTTCGAGTAATTTATAAAAAACATCTAGGAATACTGATTTTAGAGGGTGAAAATTGCAATTTTCAGTTCGCAATATCTCGAAAAATATGCATTTTTGCAAAAAATTGTATAAGAACTTTCTTTCTTGTAATTTGATTTTCTATCAGACTATGTGTATTTTTTTGCAACAACCCCTAAGAAGGGGTGGGAACCACCCCTAACCAAAAAGCAGGCAAGATGAAAATATGGATTCCTATGTACATACTTTAAGAAGCAAGTTGAAGAAAAAAATTTGGAAATTCATTAAATCGTTTTCGGGCTAGGATTTAAAAGCTTCACTTACTGTACTATTTATTTATTTCGCTTTTTGAAGCTTCTGCCATCTTCAAATTAATTTTAAGAAGTTTCATTTTTTTATAAGTTCTTTATAAATAAAATCGAAAACTATAACAATCATTATTTTCTTAAAAGAAATATTAAAAAATTCCGATAATTATATTTTTCGTGGAGATTTCTAAAAATTTTATTATTTTTTTTAATTTATGGATTTTAGAAACTGCAGTAATTTTCACTGGCTAAACTTTTTAGTATATGGCATTAGAAATCCAACAAAAAAAAAAATTTAAATCCATTCACTATAGCTGGGTCCTGTCATTTTTCATGTATAATAACTAATTGCACTGGACTATATCCTGCTGATAGAGTTTCTATGTTTTAGAAGAGTTTTCTGCATTTTCTCTCTTTACGTATTCTCAATGTTTTTCTTTTTTCATTAAATGCTTCTTTTAAATTTTCATTTATGTTGCACGTCTGATGTTATTCGTATGTGGCCATTTTTAGCGGTTTATATTTATTTTTTGTTTCCTTTTTTGTTGGGCTGGTAGGTGACTTCTCTCTTATTAACGTTTTCTTTACCGCAACTCTTATTTTTGAGATAATTCTGTCTTCTCCTATTAGTTGTTTTCTATTATCTCGCGGTATTTATTCTGATGTTCTTTGTGCTGCAGTAGGAGCAGGTATTGTTTTCTGCCATCCATATTTATTTTAATGTTCTTAACCCATTCATGTGTGTACATTAAAGTCTGCTAATATGATATGAGTTATTTGCAATAATTTGCTCATATTTTCTATATGATTACAAATGTGATTTTTAGCCAGAATTTCTTGATATTTCAATTTTCATTCGATTACTTTTTTGAATATATTTTCCGTTTGGAAGTAATGATATTTAAAACAAATTTTTCTTATTTTAAAAATCGAAAAATAAAGAACCTGCTGCGTCACTACGCTCTGAATACGTCTCTTGCTTTATTGGGCCATTTTACTCATACGTATCCGTTAAGAGAAAGCGACTATACAAATATTTATGTTATCAATAAAACGGACTTGAAATCATAATATTTTGAAATTGTACTCAGAATGATTGCATTTAATTAAATACTTACTTGTGGTAAGTGTTATGTAAGGCAATATAATTTTATTAGTAATTTAATAGACAAGAAATTAATGAAGCACTCGTTGGTCACATAAAGGGCTTTAATGTATGAAATGTATTTACTTGAATATGGTTTCATTCATAATGGGCCTTTGAGCATTGAGTTGGTTTAAATGTAGAGGGTGTAATAAAATAAAAATATAAAATTTAAATAGCAAGTTTCAAGAGATTACAGTAATAAAGCTAAAAGCTGCTGCGTTCATGAAGCTTTTTATAAATACTGGTATTGTAAATATACAAATGATAAAAATGATCTAAATAAAAACAGAGTTATTATTGCCATTAAAAACATGATGCATGATTTTCTTGAAAGTTGCTCCTTTACACCTTAAAGAATACTGTTTATTGTGGCCGCTAGTAAGTTGTTTTAAATAAATCTTTGTAAAAAGAGGTCACTAAAAATATAAGTATTTGCAATTTGTTAATTTGTTAATTTAGTTAATAACTGAGCTATACGATGTAAGCGTCCGTTTTCGCTTAACCACCCACCGTCGAGGGGCTCGGACAATTTTTATTGTCGGAAAATGAAAATGAACGGAAAAGAGTGAAGTCTGATATTAGTAATTTTTGGTATTATGTTTTTTCTTTTTAGAATATGTTTAAGGACATTATAAGTTGCAGGAAACTGCAATATGACGAGTTGTTATCTTTGGGCATCTCGTTTTATAATAATAGTAATACCTTAATAGCATACGTCTGTCGGAGGTCCGTTTTATGTCCATTTAATGTACTGACGTCCATGGACATAAATTGGACGTCTACCGGACGTCTATCATCAGATTTACTTAGAATAGACGTCCTCTGAATGTTCATTTTATGTACGGGAAGTATGTACATTTTATGTCCATATTGAGACAGGAGAGATAGACGTCCATTTCGTGTCCGTTGATTTAAATATTATATTTTTGTAATAGAAGATAATATTTCCATACCGTTTTCTCCCCAACACGTTTCCGAGATATGTATACATACCAGTGAATACCACACTGAACGTCCAACAGATATACCGCAATGGACGTCCTCTGGATGGCCAATTTATTTACGGCAAGTACAAACATTTTAGTTTCCTACAGGGACAGCAGCAAGACGTCTATTTAATATAAAAACAAAAAAACGTTAACAAAACCGGTTTTTCAATTTTACAATGATTTTGTTTATATTTGATCGTTATTTCTGTAAAATTTGTAGTTTATTAACCTCCCCACAATAAAATTGTGGGAGGTTACTACAATTAGTCTAAAATCAAAAATTGAGATAACATCAAATCTTTACGTTTTGAGGTTCCAGGAACCCAAAAAAGTGGTTTTTAAAAAATGTCTGTGTGCGTGTGTGAATACGATAGCGGCGAAACTGTTAAACGGATTTGGATGAAACTTTGCATGAGAGTTTCTTTAGTGCTCCAGAAGATCTGAAAAGGTTTTGGTTGAGATCGGATTATGTTTAGTGCCGTTTTGGCACAACAAGTTGCTTATTTTATTATTACTTACAAATTTTAATCGAACCACTGAAAAGCAGTAAAAATTCCGATTTCAACTATATATCACACTTGCACCCTTTCGATTTGGTTTCCGTGAATAAAATTAAAAAGAATTCGTTATATGTGCACGCATGACAGCATCCAAAAATATTATTGGTATTATTGTTAGGGGAAAATGTATTTTGCCATCTGTCAAAAATATTTGGGTTGGTAACTTTTGTGAATATTGATTTATAGGTTATGGTACATTTATCATCTGACGTCACAGCTAACCTCAAAAATATATATTTCTTAAGATTTAAGAATATTATGTAGCTATTATTAAAATTTCTGCCTGGTTCCCGCACTTTCAAGTAAAATCTGGTACAGTGTAATGTTTATGAAGTTCTAAATACTTTGTCCTAATAAAATAGAACACGATATAATTTTTTTCTGTCTAAAATTGGCTTCAGCGCATCAAAATACTTCAAAAAAGTTGGATCAGAACCTTAGGACAAGATCTTTTTTTGCCCTTTTTATGGGATAAAAGGGGCGGTAGAAAAAAAATGAGACCGTAGAATTTTTTTTTTCAAAATTGGCTTCAGCGCGTCAAGATACTTCTAAAAAGTTAGATGAGAACCTTAAGACAAGACCTTTTTTTTTTGCAGACCTGTGATTATTAAAGATATTATTTGATACTAAACATTTACTAAACATTCAAATACTTTCTACATTTTGAAATAATTAGCTATATTAGCCTAAGATCCGGCAGCTTATTTTTGTAGGTATAGAGTTCTTTTAATAAAATTAGATGAAATGAAAGGTTAATGATAACATAATAAATTACAGCCAACTATATAGTATTTAAGTAAGTACTACCATACGATTTCAGTGCACGAGTGAGTTAAAGCGTTGACTTACAAATCAGGATGAGGAAAATTTTTTTTCGGATTTCTCCCCCTCCCTGCTCTTCAATTTCGAGACCTGAGGAAAATGATGTTTTTTAACGGACAGCCACTGAATTAATGTACCGTAATATTACATTGTTCAACAACTACTCGTACTTCTTAGGTGATACTGGTGACAGTTCTATCACAATATCACAGTTTTTTCGTTACAAATTAAATAAGTTCTTCTTGATAATTATAAGTAAATAAAAATACTAGTAACAGAAAAAAATCAGGTTTGGGAACACATACAAAATAGAAAAAAAAGAGAACCTGAAAGATTTTCACACATTTTAAATAAGGCTAGAAATTCAATTTCTCATAATAAAAACCTATTATTACTGATAATCTCATTGAATACATTTCACACACACATTACTATACTACGTTTAGCATCCAAAATCACGGACACCAAGATAGCTCAGTGGGTAAGAGAGTCAGAACTCTTATAGAGACAACGCAGACATGCAGATTCGATCCCTACCGACGGAAATTAATAAAAAAGTAAGTAGTAAACATTATAATTTGCAGGCAACCCTTGTGAGAATAAATTGGAGTTATGGTAAATAATATTAGATGTATGTTAATGTAAATAAAATATACGATTGCTAACAAAGAAATTCATAGGACAATATTTATGCAATAATTACTTCATTTTTATCGAGTAAAGTACCTATACGTCAAAGTTGTACTTTTTCGTAACAAGCGCCCTGAATAATATATCTATATTAAAAAAGTAGGATATCCATATATCGTACTTATAGGTGTACACATATTGTTCAAGGTTGTGGCATTTGGACGATGTACTTTGAACCAAAAACGAACGTCCTTCAGATATCCAGAGGACAATGTTGTGCTATTAGGGTAGTAACTTTTAATGAAAAAATGTAATAATATGTATTGTAATAAAAACAAATATAATTTTTCGATGCAGATTCGCCTTTTTGCGATAGTCGGACTGTAATACTACCGCTAAACTTATACGTATTGCTGTTCTGTAAGTTTTACTTTACCGGAGTTAGCACGGAAAGTAGCACTTACCGGAATATGAACCAAAACAATTATACGTCTTTGTTGAAAATAAAAAAATTCTCTCCACCATAGTAAATTAGTGTCATGGTACTGCTGCTGTATCACTAAACACAACCCGGAAAATGAGTTTAGCTTGCTTAATACAATCATTTTCCATACAAGCAATCTTACACCCGTGTTTGGTCTTGGATGACATGCGTATAATGTGTTGCACTTATTTGCCAAATATTACATATATGTGAAAGCACGTGTAGCACAGAAATGCTGTTCAGAATTGCACCTGATTGGTGCATGGAGTACTGGTTGAAGTGTTTGTATTTTCGTTCTTTCTCTACCTTGTGGCACTGAGGAGCCTGGGAAGGCGAAACGCGTCTGCCAATGTTGAGAAATGAACGGCTATACAATGGGCTTCAACCAGCTCTCCTGACATTTATTGTTCTATGGTTTGCTGCACTTAAAAGTGTAGGGTATAATACCAGACTGAAAAATGTCAGAACAAGTCTAGTGGTCGCCATCTATGGTACGCTAGATTAACTAAAAGTAGTTATAAACATGCCAATAGATCTTATTTGCTCCCGAGTTATGGGGTTTCGTGTTAGTTCACAAAAGGTGTATATCGGGAGTGTTCTTTTCCACGAATTTGTGCCTACATCAATGTTCACAGATTCAGATGTTATAAGAATATGTAAGTCGAAATATAATATGAAGGGAGCTCTCCAAATAAATTTGGGTTTCGGCCTCTGCTACCGGACTATATATCATTGAAATCAGAACAACATTTACTTTTGAATAGTACAATGAAAAATTGCTAGTATGTTGGAAAATAAAGTCTACGTTTGAAAGGAGCACTAAACGTCATTCGATATTCACCAATATCTTTGTGAAAATGTTCATTAAAATCGGTTCGCTGATTTCGGCGTCATCGAGTCCATATACATACACATCGACATTTTTTAAAGACCATTTTTTCGTATTCCTGGGTCTTCAGAAGTAAAAATTTGGTTTTGCTCAATTTTCGATTTTGGACCATTTGCAATAACCTCAAAACTTTATGAGTGGGGGGGTTACTATCGAGAACATGACTGAAATTAGGAATGTTTGATAATTTACATGTTAATTCGATTATTTGTCTAAATTAAAGCTCGATTTGTCTACTGGTGGCTACGTGATTAAGTAACAAACCTACAACCTCATGACAACGTTTCACTTTTCGGTGTAAAATACGTATTTTAAACTCATATGTAAGCACGTTCGCTGATTTCAAAGTTTCAATTTTCTGCGGACAGGATGACAAATGGAAATATGTATTAATAGTTGTTTTTCGCTTTGAACTGAAAACCAATCTCATCACGTGAAAGATCAATCATATTTTTCATGATGATGCCCCCATCCGACCCAAAAATAAATCAATTATGCTTTGGCATAATTTTAAAACTATTTCACACCCACAACACAAAACTAATAATAAAGCTCTAATGGACTGACTATTATGTTTACCAAATGGTCATATTAACACTGTATCCCCTATATTTATGGATGATAAAGCTGAAAATATAAAAAGTGACCACTATTCTGTCGTGATGGATGCTTTATTAATTACTTTAAATATTAATTACCGTTAATTGATCATACGTCACTGTAATTAAGCGTGGCCCATAAATATTTTAAATACGGGTATTATTTTCAGTAATAACACCATTATTTATCAAACAGAATTAGTTATGAAAGCACTAGGGATGATTTAGAAGGTATTACTACATAATGCGGTGAAAAATGTTTGATAGGTTGCCAGAAGAGGTGTAGAGGTACATTTTATACACAGAAACACTAAAAATATACTTATATTACTCATGTTATATGTTTATCATTTCCTTGTTTTTAATATAACGTGTGAGTACACCCATTTCATAGTCAAGTCGTCCGGCTTCGATTTTATATTTTATGAATATTCTCTATTTTCTACAATCGATTAAATTTATGTTGAAACAACGAAAAACTATTAGAAAATCAATCAAGTATTATTACAAGGGTAAATTTCCAATAATCATTAAAAATACCTGTCAACTCTGTATTAGTTATTTTCAAATAATAATTCTATTTGTACGTTATTATCTTGTTACGACACATCGATTTGCGCGGAATTTTTTGAGCTACAATTCACTTAAGCTTTATCAAAGTTTTCCCAGTATTGTTGCGTTTTACATGGGAGCGTTTCAAACGCACATAAGCTCGCTCGACCTATGCGAATCTCCCTGGCCATTCCAGTCTTGGAGTTGACGAAATATTAACTTTGGAATCTTCTGTTCTCTCTCATATTTAGCACTCTTCAAGTTCACGTATCGTTACAAACAATATTTTTTTAGATTGTACCTACTCGTAGACTAGTATTACTATGAGATGATGCCAGGGCGGAGCCAAAATGCGCGAATATTTTTACCAGTAGCATAGCTTTATCTGGCGTATAGGGATGTGTAATTGCAATAAAAGTTTCGCGGTCAACTGTTACGAGTAACCTTTGTTCAGGAGAAGTGTAAGAATAGTAAGTTCTACTAAACTTTGCCTAGTAAAGTTGTTTTATTATTATTATTACCGTCGCCGCAGCTCTACTGCAAGGCACCGCCACCACTGGTGTTGACACTGAATGTCACGTAATTCTTTCTCATTGGCCTAGAATGATGGAGCGCACAAACTCGTTTCTGCGCATATTTTTTGCTGGCATCTTCTCATAGTAATACTACTTTATATTATAATCTTTAGTTTATCTAGTATGTTTAAAACTATCTTGCTTCATGTTAACATTTGCTTCAGAAATATTTGGCAAAATCATTTCCTGTTGCCATACATTTCCTTAATTTAAGCCCGGTGCTAATGTTATTTTATCTTATATTTGGACATATTGGCTTTTAATTCCGCTCTGCTATATATACTCTAAATATTATATCAATCATTATATCCATTAAATTTAGGAAGCAGTTTCTTTGATCTATGCTCAGTATTAAAAGTTTGTAATATTAAATTGCAAATCAGCTTTCAACGATAAGTAGCTGAAAGACTTAGTCTCCTTAGTTTAAAAGACATCCTTTCATCGTAAGCCTCTTAATTAGAATTCCATTTTGTAAGGCTGTATCAGTGACGAATCTTAATTATTTTTTTCAAAGGTTTTTTCAATCCCGTGTCTGTCTAGTGCGCTCGGGAACGAGATTGATATCAAAATGCATAATTATGCTAATGTTATGGCAACAGATGACGTTAATGATTCTTATTCTTACATTCTCAAAGGACATTACTCGAATGTTTTTGGGTATTTACGAATGACAGCGGCGTAGAGAGAAATTATTGGATGAATTTTGGGACTTGTAAATGTGCAATCAAATATTCCTGAAAGCATGTTTACGGTATTCTAATTTTACTTCCACATCCACTTGGTGGAATGAAAGTGTAGTAACGTCAAAAAACTTTTGATTTTTTTTTAAAGTAGGCGTAAAATTTCATGAAACGTCGAGATTTTAAATTTGAACAAAAAAATGTTCTGTCTGTCGGTTTGTCGTCTTGTCTGCAACTTTCTTGGTGCGCACAATTACTGTGGAACGGTTTATGATATTGACTTGAAATTTGTTACAACCTATGTATTATAACGAGATTTGGAACTAAATTTTATTTTGACCTAATTCCGTTGAAGGGTTGGGGGGTAAATATGTGAAGCAAGTAAGTAAGAGACTATAAAATTGAAATTTAGGGTATGTACGAGAAGCGAAGGTCACAAAGCTTTTTTGGCATCAGTCACTCCCACTATCACTCGCACCCCGTTATTAAATAGGGTAAAAAATAAAATTGGGATTTAGTGTGTCTCAAAAAATATTCTGGCATTAGCAATCACTAAATAGCCTAGTAAAAATGCGTACTACTGAATTTGGAGAAAACATTTCTACTGAATGTTCACACGCTCTGTAACTATTACAAAGGCTAAACAATAACATGTTTAAACAGTACATTCAAGTCGAAGATATCTCAAAAACTATTAGGTTAGCAAAAAATATCCGCAAAGGTTGGTGTAATGTGAATTTAATGAATTTAAGGTTCAATACACTTTGTTCCATTAAAAGTATCGAAGTAATTTGAGTCTGAAAGTCACTTTTCGTAGTACTTCCGGTTTATACGGAAATTAAATTTGTATGACTTTAACAAATTTTATTCGCCAAAAAACTTAAATAACCGTAACAGATTTGTTCCTACATTCATTTGTTTTATGTGAAAATGGAATAATTTATGATTGATATAACATTTTCAACCGCCATTTTCTCGAAAACTGTCAAAGATAGATATGGAGTATGGTATGTTTTGTACCTAGAATTTCTTGAGCAATCTAAATTTCAAATAATATGCAGGGTGTTCCATTTAAAATAACAAAGTTTATACTGTTTCCGGTTAAACTGGAAATGAAAATCAGACCTTGGAGCAATCAAAATGTGCACCGTATTCAACCATACAACGTCCCAAAATTTAAAATCGATGTCTTTTTTACGAGAAAGTTATAAGCTGGGTAGTAATATCATAGGCACCCGGTATACGAATTGTGAGGTAACGGTACATTACAATGACACGCCAGGGCAGAATTTTTAGAGCTTTAAATAACGAAAAGATTACATTTGGATTCACTCGACTCTGATATCTAGTTTAAAAGTTATGGCATGGCCGATTAAAGGAAATAAAAATAGGAAAAAGGAGTAACAAATGGCCACTAGGTGTCCAAACACATGAAAATGTCTATGTAGGTTTTTACCGCAATATTTAGAAATGTATACAACATAATTTAAGAGGGGGACTTCTTCGTGTTGCGCGCTCTTAAAAATAGACGAAGATGGAGTAAAAATGCATATAATATAATTTAACTTACTATTTTCCAGATAAATTATTCAGCTCTTAAAATAAAATATAAAATTCAATATAAAATGCAAATGTTCATATGTGGTGTAATAAAGACTATCTATCTATCTATAAAACGTAATACTACAAAAGTCCACCCTAACTGTCCTTGGGGACAATGTTTTTCATAAAGATTAAAGCCTAAGGAACAATTTTAGACTACACTTTCAAAATGGCGTTCATTTAAAAAAAAAACAAATATTGTTTTTTTCATTTAACACAAAAACTAAAAAAGATGGAGAAAAACTTTCTGCACAAAAAACAAAGTGCATAAAATTTTCTACAATTTTGTTCCTATACAATATTTTGATAGGAGTTACCATTTTCCAAATAAATGATTCAGCTCTTAAAATAAAATATAAAATTCAATATAAAACGTAATACTACGAGAGCCCAACCTAACTGTCCGTACACCCCCCGATCCTTGGGGACAATGTTTTTCATAAAGAATAAAGCCTAAGGAACAATTTAAGATATGTCCCGAAAAAGAAAACTGGCTGTACTTTCAAAATAGCGTCCGTTTAAAAAAAAATTGCAAATATCGTTTTTGTCATTTAACACAAAAACTAAAAAAGATGGAGAAAAACTTTCTGCACAAGTGCATAAAATTTTCTACAATTCTGTTCCTATACAATATTTGGATGGGAGTTACCATTTTCCATATACCATTGTTACCGTTATGATTGATTGATTGATTTACCAACGTGCGTTAGGCATTGCTGCCACTCCCAGGGTTATACAGCTGGGCCTGCTTCGTCCACGCTGAGTTGGATTAAGGTTATGCTTGTTGCCAGCAGCGAGAGCCACATGGCGCATGGTAAAGGAATATGGGATGGGAGGTGTAGGTATTTATGAGATGCGTTACCGCATTGTGTCGTGAGGGAGCGCTTAAGCTCCCTTTTTTGTGTTTTTGGTTCTGGGCATCTGCATCTTCTGAATCTTCGTGTGAAATATGTGCTGTGTCTTGGTATAGAGTGTTTATGCTCCTCTTTTCGTGTTTCTACTTCTTCAAATTTTCTTTTGCTGGGTCTTCTGATTCCTCGGTTTCCGATGCTGGGTTGGATTTGGGTCATGCTTGTTGACAGCAACGAGAGCCACATGACGCATATTTTTTTTCCTCACTTTTCTTTCCTAGCTTTTTATGATCCTCTCGATTATTATTTTACACGTGTAACATGGTCTCCCCATTTTTAATTTGCTGCTGTTCAGTGTTAGCGTTTTCTTCTGCTGTCCTTTTTATTTTAGCCTTCTTGATCCTTGCCCTTATCTCTCTGCTTACCAGGATATGGTCTATTTGTGTGATTGAACTTCCAGGTGTCAATGCAGGTTTGACTTTTGCTCCATGCATTTCTTATTGTTGAGTCAAACATGTGTGCTAGGTTTTTCAGCGCGTTTCCATTTTCGTTAAGCCATTTGTGAAGTATATGTGCATTAAAGTCTACTAATAGTATAATGGACATTTTACTTGATTTTTCATATCGTTGGTGTGTGCCGGTTTTCTCTTCCTAATTGATGGCTTAGTGCTCCATATAGACAGTCCTCTCTTCGGTTATTACTAATTTCTTTCTCCTCTTTGCCGCATAGCACGGTTTCACTGCACTATATATACCATTATTTACTGCGTTAGAGGGGAAGCACTGTGTAAAGTTTTGGTTTGTATACCTAATTAAGCACTATCTAATGTTTCTTATCAATTACTGAAAATGTTCCGAGATATGTATTATTTTACAAACACATCCACTTATACTTTGTGTTAGTTGTTTAATGTTTATGCTCATCTTTTTGTGTTTCTGTTTCTACAGATTTTCTTCTTCTCCTTCTGAGTTTTCTGATTTCTCGGTTTCTGATTTTGGTGGGGTATATCGCTGCGATTTCTTTGTGGAGTTCATTTTTCCCACTCGCTTTCTTTCCCAGTATGTTTGGTCGCTTCTCAGTTTGTTCATGATCCTCTTAGTTGTTGTTTTCCACGTGTAACCCGGTCTCCCCATTTTTAGTGTAAAATATAATGTAGAATTTTTCACTTAACAACGAGCGCAGTTTGACCTGAAAAACTTCACTTGATAATTTACCTAAGAAAATATAAGAGAATATAATGACCATACTGTAAGAGGAATGCATTTGCTTATTATGTGCGTCATGCTAATATGTACCACCCTGTAGAATTTTTCACTCAGCAACGGTTTTTGTCACCCTTTTTCATTGTAATTAAAAAATATTTATTTGAAACCAAATACCTTAACAAGAATTTTCGTCTGCACGACTATTTTTTATTTATTCTTATAAATACAAATATTTACATCTTATTATTATTTTTATCTGAAATGAATATGACACTGCCTTTTTGTGTTCTAAATAATGCTATTAGTTATTTCACTCAAGTGAATGACAGATCAGTGTTAACGGATTTATTTGGTTTGGCCGTAATTTATGCCCTCGCCCGCTTAGGAGCGCTAGACCCTAATTCTAAGAAATTTGGTACTTCTTGTTGAGAATATTCAAAAATTAGCCACTTGTTTTTGTTGACAAAACTTACACAATCAGAATAGTTACCATTTTCGAGATAAATATCTGCAAATTATAATATTATTATTATTATTATTAATTTTTTTCGGTTTATTTTATTTTTTGTTATGTTAATAATATGGTTATATTATACGCTTTACAATAATTGTCACAGTTATTTCCTCTAAGTGATTTACCGATATATGAATTTCCATGTTTTCTTAATTTCGGACTCATTTATCTGAAAAAGGTAACTCCTATCAAAATATTGTATAGGAACAAAATTGTAGAAAATTTTATGCACGTTGTTTTTTGTGAAAAAAGTTTCTGTCCATCTTTTTTAGTTTTTGTGTTACATGACAAAAACAACATTGCAACAGTTTTTTTTTTAACATATGGCCGCTATTTTGAAAGTACAGCCAGTTTTCTTTTAGGACATGCCTTAAATTGTTCCTTAGGCTTTAATCTTTATGAAAAACATTGTCCCTAAGGATCAGGGGGGGGGGGCACGTACAGCTGGGGAGGGCTCCTCGACTAAATATTATTTTAGGTAAAGGAATGCCGATATTTCCCCTCCCAAATCTACGCCTTTTCAGATTTTAATAAGATATTATCTTCATGTTGTAGCATATTTTACTGAGACACTTAATAAATTGCTCTCTCTTTAGGTTTATTACATTCGTATTCAGCTATTTTATATTCCATTTTACCGTCGCTCTCCCAACGTGACTTTTATGAATATTTGTCGTGTATATACTTAGTTTTACAAATAGGGCTCATTATTCTAAGCATGGGAGTGTCAATTTTTGCAAAATACAGTTTCAGGACATTAACCAAAGGTAAATTAATAATATTTCCTAATGAGGTATACGAAGTGTAAGGTAAAGACTTGATCACGATATTCCTCCTGAAGAATAAAATAATATTCATCTTCAGAATTTCCGAGTTTGTAATTCTCTTTAACATGATAATCTCACTAGATAAGTATTGCAAGCATTATTCAGTGAAGAAAGCTTTTAGAATACTGTCTTTAACCAACTTCAGAAAATTTAAAATAGGAGAAGGTTCTTAATTCGATCCAAGAAATCTTTCACAAACTAGAAGTTGCCCCAACATACCTTTACGAGGCTACGTCTAGCATAAGGTACGAAAGCATAGAAAGGACATATATAAAACATTTTATAATTAATTAAGTTTAAACTTAAATTTTGTATAATTGCAAGTTTGAACTGACAATTATATACAATGGGGTTATTTCATAATTTGTATTTACGTTAAAGCATTCTAGGACTAGTAATAGCTAAGTATATGTAAAGGCAATTTTTTTTATGTACGTTAAATAATTTTAAATTCAATTTTTAATTTGAAAATGGTAGTTCCCGCTAAAAGCCGTGACGTATAGTTCAGGCAGTAAATTTGTATGACAGCCATGAAATACAAATTTATTATATTGACATGTGTAAGTGACATTTTTTGCCGTTTTCCCTAAATGTCAAAAAATCCCACTTTTCATTCGTTCGTGTCGAGCCGAAGATGCGGATCAATTAGAACTCTTTCTCTTTGCGCCGCGACATCGTTCGGCCCTCCCGCAGGTGTTTTTCTCGAAAAATATGAACTTTTTAAGAATGCTTGTTTTTGTGACATTTTCAGTTCCGAAATGCATGTTTTTTTTTACTATTTTTCGCCGATATCTGTGAAACGGTAAGAGCTAGCTCAAAATAAAAACGAGTTTGTTTCATTACGAATTTTTTGGTTTCATCAGAATTTTGATTTTTTTTCGTTTTGTTTTGGGGATATTTACTGAAACGTGTGGCGATGTATGGCAAAAATTGCACATTTTTTTATTAAAAAGTAGGAGACTTCTTAACTTTGGCTCCTAGGCCAAAAAGCTACTCTAATGAATTCAAATAGAATTAAATTTGCTAAAACCCGTTTTTTGATTTTTTGTCTTGCGACAAAAATGATGGGAATAGAAGGGGCGAAAGTGAGGACTTTTTTTTTCGGTAAAATTTCGCCATGTTGTTACCGTAATTAATCGACAATTAACTGAAATTGATCTTATATACGACGTCCTCTTAATATTATGTATTACCTAGTAGACTAGTTGATGGTGACAGAAAATCAAAACTGATAGCCTACCGTCTGCAAGTAATTTAGTCAGTATTATGTATACAATAAAGCTCAATTTTTGGTACATTCAAGGTTTGCCCGCATGCACGGGATGTAGGAAGTGATTTCCGGTTTGCATAAAAAAACAATGTTTTCAACTGATACACTACTGTCTGCAAAGTTCATCATTCGAAATTAATGGAATAAAAATATGTCAGAAGCGCTTTTGCAGACAGTTCTCTCATGCACCAAACCTTATACAGGGTACTCCAAAATGTATCAAATTTTAGTAAAAAGAAAATGATAATTTACCGTCTGCAAACAATACAAAATGATGATGATGAAGACGAGTAGGGGAAAGGTTCAGACGTTTACGATATGCATATCACCATATTGTGCGCATGTCAACTTGTTATTTTTTTTTTATAACTTTGAACAATTGTTTACCGTTTAATTATAGTTTTATTAGAAAATTTAGGTTGCAAAACTATTGTAAACAACGTTTTCAGACGAACCCAATATGCACGGTTGTCCATTGAATTCTATAAACTTGTAAGAAAATGGGGGTAACTTTTACCGATTATTAACTGTCTGCAACTTGATACAAAGAAAGGTTATTGATTCGATTACGCAATTATTTAATTTGCAGACAATGCGCACATGCACTAAAACCACAGATATGTACCAAAAACAACTATCTATACCGTCTGCAACTTGGTACAAAGAAAGGTTACTGGGTTAAATACGCAATTATTCAATTTTCAGATAATGCCCACATGCACGAGAGCCACAATAGAGTCAAAACTCGGCGAATTCCGTTTGATATCTCTTCGTGTGCGATATGCACCAAAAACAACTCTTTACCTTCTGCAACACAAAATTGTGTAAGCTAACTTATGCAAGTATATTTTTTTCGGATGGGCAGACAACATGCAGATACACACAGACCAGAATTAGTGCTGGTATTCGATAAAGTTGATCGATAATTCGCGTCGTAGTTAAATGCAATTGAAAAGATATTATTTTATTAAAGTTGTAACAAAAATCTTATACATATTATCATAATAATAATTATTGTTTATAAAAAATTTTGTTCGCCGTCTGTTTCTTCTTTAACATCACCATTCTCAACCACTGACTCCTGGAACGTTTTCCGATAATCCTCAGTGAAATGATACATATCTTCCTCGCTGTCACTGATATGTTCTAAAAACAAGTTTTCTTCATCTGAATCATTATCAGCATTGTTGTCGGTGAGCATTATTTGTTCGTTCTCCTCCTCGACCACACTGTTACTGGTAATTGCGACTGTAATTTTAAAAATCAATCAGCATTTGAAATTCATTGGAATTAATAAGAAAATTACGGTATTTTCGTACCGTTGTCATTATCAGCTACAAAAATTTCTTTGACGGTTTGGGGCATTTCATCTCTATCAAACAGTCCTCCGATTTGCACCAGCCATACTCCTCAACTTTTAAGCTTGATGCTTAGGCAAAGATGCGTTGCTCAATATTTTTGACACTTTATTGCGACTCTCGTGCATATGCGCATTGTCTGCAAGTTAAATAATTGCATATTTGAATCAATAATCTTTCTTTTTACCAAGTTGCAGACAGTAAATAATTGGTAAAAGTTACCCCCATTTTTTACACAAATACGTTAAGCGGCAAGTGCTTTGTACCCATTTAATCTATCTGCAAATAATTCTTTATCGAAGCTCCATTTTTAAATCATGTTTTGTTTTTAGCTGCAGACGGTGAACAATTGTTCAAAGTTGTAAAAAAAATTAACAAGTTGACATGCTCACGATATGGTGACGTGCATATCGTAAACCTTTCCCCTACTAGTCTTCATGAACCAGAATCATCATTTTGTACTGTTTGCAGACGGTAAATTATTATTTTTTTTTTGCTAAAATTTGATACATTTTGGAGTACCCTGTATAAGGTTTGGTGCATGATAGAACTGTCTGCAAAAGCGCTTCCGACATATTTTTATTCCTTTAATTTCGAATTATGAACTTTGCAGATGGTAGTGTATCAGTTGAAAACATTGTTTTTTTATGCAAACCGGAAATCGTTTCCTATATCCCGTGCATGCGGGCAAACCTTGAAAGTACCATAAATTGAGCTTTATTGTATAGATAATACTGACTAAATTACTTACTTTTAGAGGAAAACGTGAAATTTCTCCCATTTCTCTCCATTTTCCCAAAAACTTCGATAATTATTAGTGTCTCAAAATATTTGTACACACTAATTCTAAAGGAAATTGACTGAGCTTTCCCACACTTTTTTATTTTTTCTATAACATAAAAAACAACAAAGTTAGACCGAAAATATGCGCGTTTTCGCATTTCCTAAAATTAATAAAATATGTATTTGCGTACTGGAAAACTACAACAGTTAAAACATTGGTATTCGTACATTTGGTATTGATAGGGCATCAATCCAACAACAATAAAATTACCTCCAACTATTGACGTCACGCGTTAATAAAATTTAAAATAAATGGTATAGTTTTTGTGGATTTATGAATAATTAACAAATATCAGAGTGTATAACGTCGTTATTTTCTTAAAAGTAAATAAATTAATAAAGTTCTAAAAAAGGGACGAAAAATTATTGCACAGCTATTTATTTAAAAGAGATAATAAATCCCTATCTGGGATAAACAAGTAAATAAACTAGGGGACTTTTGAAATAAGAAATAACTAGATGAAAAATTCACTGTAAATTTACAGTTCTTGGTGCAATTCTTAACTGCCAAGATGTATTTGAGATAAGAAAAAAAAATTGATTACCATGAAGTACGATAAGAATGTTTTTTTTAATTTTAATTTCTTATTAATAATTTGTAATCCAATACAAAATATATTAAATTCAAAATATTTTATAATGGTTTACTAACCTTAACACTTGTCCTGAAATGTGTGGAAAACCAAATTCAAAAATTATTTAAAAATTATCTGTTTCACTTTAAGCACTATGTGTTGCCAGTCACAAAATCAAAGCAAAATGGAAGAGCCTCATTTTTTTTAGTTCACAAATTCTTTTTTTGTTAATATATATAAAAACTTCTAGAGTATTTCTCTCTAGTATTATAATTGTTGGCAATTCTCTCCCACTTCCTGCAGGCAAAATTTAAACAGTGAAGCTGATGTCTAAAAATTAATATATGATTTCATAAATTATTTTAAATTCAGAAATTGAAATATTAATATTACAACCTAATTCTGCGATACGATTAAGTATTTCAAATAAATTATTTGAAACAAAATATACTTTATAACTATGCCGCCATTTACATGATATGACTTATGTATTTGTAATAAATGTGTATGAAAAACGACATTGATTTATTTTTATTAATGTTTTTAGGCACATGGTTTATAAAAATGGTAACGGGCACCGTACACTGCTGATCTGACTATCATCGGCGGTGAAATTTTCTGCAAAAAATTCTATGCCAAATATTCCCATGTTTGATTAACAGAATGAGAAAAAAATTAAAATGATATTAATTTCGTCAACTAAATTTCATAATCGATACTTTAATGCTGATTCCATGAGCATTTACTATTTAACAATATTAAATTTCCATGTCCCTAATAATATGAACTGAATCTCCCTAATGATAAACAACCCTTTACCGTTCGCAAAATTAATAATGTATACATATACCTCCGACCCATTTTGAAACATCCGACCCCAGATCCTCACACCACATTCACTTTTTAATTAACACATTTTTCATTTTTTAAATATCCTCCAAAACCTGAAAAAAATGTAAACATCTAGCCCCAATTAGTGTTTTTTCTGCTAATTTTTTTCCTGTAATATAATCTTTCTTCTCCACACATGTAAGCCGTTTATTATGAATCGGATTTCTAGTATTGGTTGAACTAATGAATGCTACACACTCGGTCAGGACCGTTCATGGTTGCCATAGATTATGGTGCACCGCCTTCGGCAGATGTGACCTGGAAACAGTAACAACAGCGATTATACAGTAGCGGTTCGAAAAATCAGGGCTGCATTTAGTCATTTCTCCTTGATTTATAAACAGAATTAGAAGAAAAGAAAGTTATCATAGTATTGATTACAATCACATATTACAATCTTAAATTACACTGAACAGGTTCCAACGTTTTACGAATCTTTGAAATAACTCATGGTATAAAATGTTAAGTCATATACGAACTAGAAAATGATATGAAAAAATTAATAATCGTTAATAAAACTAAAAGTGCACATCCCGTGAATTGTTTTATCCAATCACTGCTATGCGTATGCAGTCTCTAATTTACAGTTAATAAACACATTTAGTATACTCAACAACAAAACTTCTCCTGGTAGTGATGGTTTTAGCTTCCAATTGTTAAAAACAATTAAAGATTGTAACATACCCAATTGAAAGTGGTTATTTTTCAAATATTCTATTCCAAATATTTTAAAAATTTTGCACATGGTTCCCTTATTAAATAGGGTAATCCATTGGATATAGAAAAATATACACATCGTGTCAACATGGCTTCAGGGGTGGTAAATCAGTAGAGACTGCTAGCGTTCCGTTACTAGATACGATTTATAGCAATTTAGATAAAGGTAAATATGTGATAATGCTACAATTCTACTTATCCAAGGCGTTTGATACCTTGGATGTGGATTTTATTACATCTATGCTCTTTAACCTTGGTACACGGGAAATATTCTAGAGTGGATCCAGTCATACTTAATAAACCGTAGAATAATTGTGAGAATTGGTACACACTTCTCTGAAGAATTTAATGTATCCCGAGGAGTCCCTCAGGGATCAGTACTTGGGTCCATACTTTTTATACTATATGTTAACGATCTGCCAAAATATGTAAATAGTGGGTCAGTTTTCTGATGATAGCACCATAACTGTGGCACACTCAAATATTGATATTCTCCATAAAAAAATTAATAATGTACTAGACGAATTTTTTGCTTGGTGACCGTAATAAACTTATATTAAATTCATCCAAAACAACTTACGTGAACTTTTACAATAGGAAATCCTGTATTATACAGAATTTTACATTTTGCTACAAGAGTAAATTCTTAGGAGTTGTCTTGAACGCAGATCTATAGTATGCAAGAAATTAAATCAGGCTTATTTTGCAGTTATCCAATTAAAAAATATATTTGATCTTAAGATATTACTAAATACTTATAAGTTTTAGTATATTATATTGGGGTACGGCCACTGAAAGAGACAAAGTTTTCATTTACCAAAAAAAATGTATGCGTTTAATATTTAACTTAAATCAGAGGAAAGCTGTATACACAGTCATATAAATTACTTACAATTCCATCAATTTTTTTAATTATAACTGCTTATGTCTCGTAAATAAACTCACACCTTTTTGATAAAGTTTCATCTCGTCATAATTATATCACGAGAAGCAGTAACCTCCTAATTCCATCGCATAGTTCTACATTATTTGAAAAATCACCATTCTACTGGTGTATTAAATTGCATAATTCTTTGCCTCTTGATTAAAAAAAAATATTAATAATTTTAATTCATATAAACTTAAAGTCAAAAATATGTTATCAGACGGGTGCATTATATATAGATTTTTTATACTTGATTGGTTCTCCAATGATGAGTATTTTAAAGTATTTTCCTAAGTAGTATAGTAGCGTGACTAGATTAAGGTACCGATATTCAGAAAGTAGATAATTTCGTATTAAATAAAAAAAGTGTGAATGACTGAATTTAAATAAATGATTTAAGTGTTTTCATTATATTTTTTTGCTTTAAAATGCTATGAATCCTATTTTGTAATTCAATACTTCGTCAGTATTAGCTAGAAGAGTAGTTGTTTTGATTCGTTCTCCAATAATGAGTGTTTTGAAGTATTTACCTAACATGTATAATAGCTTGCCAAGATTAGGGCAACAATATACAGAAAGTAGGTAATTTCATTATAAATAAAAAAGTGCGTAAGTTGGGATTTACTTAATACCTAAACAATATTCTCCCATTTTAGAACTTAACAAAAATGTTCATCAACCATTTATTAGGGAAGTATCTTTCCTTTTTAAAAAGGTATAATTAAAATCGATGCCTTGCAGAATTAGCTGAGTAAAATAATCTTTAAAGCACCAAAGTTAGTAAAAAAATTTATGAGAAAAAATGAGATACATTTTCTAGGATTTAAGCATAATTAATCAATTTGAAAATTAAGGAAAATGGTCCCTATAGAATACTATTATTTGAACCGCCACTGGATACCATATCAAAATCGGTTCCAAATATTCTCATATAAAAGTATATTAGTCGTGTGCTAAGCAGCTGTATATCAATTATTCGATCTCCACCCACTCTCTATCCCTTCCTGTTTATGTCAGATAAATTGCCCAACAAAATTCTGAGCACAATCGAGTATTAGTTTACACAATAAGTTGGATAATCTAGAAATCACAAAGAGACGGATTTACTGTTTGCTAAAAGGAGTAGCTTTCGGACTGAAAAATGGATGTAGATACTCCTGATTAAATAAAAAAATACAAGGGTATAACTTAAAAACCCTTAAAAACCCTCTGTTACGACTATTATATTCAATAATAAAAAGTAACTTCTTACTACAGTATCTAAAGGTGAAAAGTCGCAAAACTTAATGTAATGATATTTTTTAAGGGATGATTTTTGTAGTAAAAAGTATGCTCTTCAGTTTTTATTACAAAAGTAATAAAGCAACTGTTTTTTACTCAAATAATAATTATTATTACAGATGTTTATTTTATTTATTTATATAGTTATACCACCCCACAGTATAAACCAATTACGGGGTGGAACAAAAAAACAATAATTTATACCTTGTGATAAAAAAAATATACAAACATATAAAAAAGGAAAAGAACCGATTATAAACATGCATAATACACTAACAGATTAAAAGCAGAAAAATAAAATTACAAATTACTAAGTAGATACACTTAATATTTGAAATACTCTAGTAAAATATATCAAACTGTCCTTCAGTAGAGATGTAAGTGTTACACATAAAGAATAATGGATAGAACATCAGAACATTTGTTCGTGGGGTGGAAAAATAAAACGTTTTATGATTACGAGTTTCAAATCAGGGGGCATGAAAATTTAACATATTCAGGATATTAGATGAGATTAAAAATTAACTTGTGCAAAAACAAAAGAGAACAAAGTTTCCTGCGGTCGTGTAAACTAAGAGAACCAAATCTATTTAGCAACTGTTCATGTTCGAAGCCAACAACGAGATATACATGATCAATTTTGTATGACACGAATTTTAGGTTACGTCGTTGTATATTCTCCATGCAATTACAATATTTATTATAGCCCGGATTCCAAGTAAGTGAGGCATATTCAAGTCTGGATTTAACAAATGCTGTATACAGATTTAATATTTCAATGTCATCAAAAATACTTTTGAATTTCTAATCACAAACCCCAAACTTTTATAAGCAGAAAGAACAATATTTTCTATTTGTTTGTTAAAATTTAGTTTCGAGTCGAATAGAACCCCCAAGTCAATGAACTCATCTGATTTATTCAATATGGTATCGTTCAACTCATAATCAAATAACAATGGATTATTCCTCCTGCAGAAAGACAGAACGTTACATTTGGCGATGTTTAAAGACAGATTATTTTGAAAACACCAGTCATTAACATCATTTAAATCACTTTGGAGTAACACACAATCCTCGTCTGTATCAACAATATAATACAATTCCATATTATGAGCATATAGCAGGCAGTTGATCAACACAGGTCACTAAATCATTAATAAAAAAATAAATAATAGAGGCCCCAGTACTGAGCCTTGGAGCACTCCGGAAGATGTTGTTTTAGCATTGCCACAAAAGGGAATATACTAATCCTAGGTTAATGTAAATCAGATTCTTAAAATAATATAATTACCTAGTTATTTAGAACTATGATCTTTTTTCTTTTACATTGCACTTGCTGTGTGTGTTGTTCGGTTAGTAAAAGCAGCATAGCCATGAGATGTAGTAATAACAGTTGTCAATTTTTGAATTAGAAAAAGCTGTATTTTTCTGTTTGTGAAACTTAATGAGAACCAGCCAGTTAGTATATGTAGAAACTTGAAATAAATACGATAGTAACAGTAACGGGTCGTTTTATTAAATTGACATACAGTTGCATAAAAATATATGAATTTACACATACAAATTTAAAACAATAAATAACTTTCAGTTAAAAAAACAACTTTCAAAGTATTCCTAGAATATGTAAATCCGTAAATTTAAAAATAGTTTTTACTTCTACATCCACCTAGTTAGCATACAAGTGTTTTATCACAAAAAAATTTTTGAAAAAACATTTTTGAAAAAAATTTTTGAAAAAAAAATTATTTGCAAATAAGTTTGAGCAAAAAAAAATATGTTTGTCGGTCTGTCTGCGCATAATTACTCTGGAACGGTGTACGATATTGACTTGAAAACTAGTATACCTATGTGTTATAACGAGATCTGGAACTAGATAATATTTTGATCTTATTCCGATGAAGAATTCGGAGATAAACGGGGGGAAAATGAGGGTAAATAGGTAAAGAAAGCAAATAGGAGTCCATAAAATTGGGAGTATGTACGGGAAGCCAAGGTCTCAAAAAATTTTTCTTGTATTATTATGATGCCCCCACCATCACTCCCGTTACCGTCTCCACACTATTATTAAAGGGAGTAAAAAAATAAAATTGTAATTTAGTGCGTATACAAGAACTAAAGGCCTCAATTTTTTTTTCTTTAACCATCACCTCCACCATCCCCATTGCCACCACCTTATTATTAAAACGGGGGTAAAAATAAAATTGTGAATTAGTGTGCCAAAGGCCTTAAAAAGGTTTTTGGCATTATCCATTATGTTGGGGTGTTATGAAATGATAACCTCCTATATACTCTTTGCAGGGCATTTTTTAAGAAACTTTCACTGGATGGCCACTTATTCTGACAAATCAGTCAAAGATTTAACAAATTTAGGCCAATTTTTTTAAATCGCCTCCATTAAAAAAATCCGAAGCCTATACTCTACCCCCACCTCACCTACTACCTGCCTACCATGTTTTGTTAAATTAAAAATGGCTTTTATTTTTTAATAACTAACAAAAAATGTGTAAAAGTATTTATACAAAACTTCCCTATCTGTTATTTTCTTAGGATGACCACACTGTATATTTTTCATATTTTTCTTCTTTGATAGTTGTGTTAACTGAATGGGAAATATCGTTCTCCGTCACATCTTTTAAATATTTTTTTTTAGGTTGTATAGGTTTTTCAGATTTATCTTCATTGACAGTTATGTTAATTATATGCGAAATATCATTGCCCTCCGTCACATTTTTTCGTAATTTTTTTTTTTGGTGTAAATTTTTCACTTGAAGTATATCCCAGTTCTTCATTGAAAACAGCGTCGTAACTGCCCACAAAATATTATTCCTCTCCATCAAATGGTTTTGTGGATATAGCGCGCCAACAGACAGTCAGACACCAGACCGAGAGACAGACGGATTTAAAAGACTTTAATTTTGGTAATCCACAGTCTGAAACGTGAAAATCCGGAGAAATCTCGGAGGGTGATTTTTTTACGATTACAATACTTCCCTTTGGTAAGCGAGGGAAGTGAAAATCGCTGTCGCATAACTACGAAAAAGAAACTAAAGCTACTAAGAATAAAGAATGCCTAAATACAAGCACAAAACTTTCCAAAGCCGATAACCGATACCGTGAACTACAATTTGAAATTTATCGTGAACGTGACTTTGTAAAAGAATTCGGTGTTTTCACAAATTTTAAAATCTCATTGATTGTGAAGGTAATACTTAATTATAACTAAAAGCATTTCAATTTCCACAACTAGTTGAGTAATATCCAAGAAAAAGTATTTTTAAATTTGAATTAAAATTTTACCGCCCAAAACACTAAGCTATATTGTTGACGTCATCGGTCATAAACACCCAACCTCAAAAATATATATCTTTTAAAAATTTCCGAGTAATATGTCATTATTATGAACATTTCTGCTTGGTTCTCGTATTTTCAACTAAAATCTTGTTCAATGTAATGTTCACAAAGTTTTAAATATCTTCTCCCAATAAAATAAGGCGATTTTTGTAGGTTGAAAATCCAACCTATAATTAGCAACCCATTTTTAGTAATCAACAATATTGAGACATCATATGCGTCAATTTTTAAATGCTTGCTTGGAGCCATACTGGTTTCAAATGAGAAGTGTGGATATAATCATTAAAAATGACAATAAACTTAAAAAACCTAAAAGTTGAGGTTATGTTGATGCAACCGATGACGTCACAGCCCGTTTTGTATAATACCCGTTCAGTTATTCAGTTTTGTTATTTATTTGTTGAAATTTTAAATTGATAGATGAAAGAATGGTGTTTAAATATTGGTAAGTACTTCAATGTATGGAGTGCTTCATTTTAATAATATCAAAAAAGCAAATTTGCATACAGTGAAAACACCTAATTGTTAAAAAACGAGGAGATCTGTAACTTTGTTTTAAACATTTCTCATATTTGGGTTCTTTTAAATTTATCATATCTTCTTTTTTTTAAGAATAGTTTAGAGTGTTTAAATTTTTGCTTGACCAAACTCAATTTAGTGTGTCGCCAATTCTTTTCACTGGGTGGCCATTTGGCCACAAAACCCCTGCTTAAAAAATGGCCTGCCCCTTTATTCCGTGTATTATGACCATGGTTTTTTAAGTTTACTTGATTTTTTGACATGTTCTAAACAATACTGTATGAAGAGTGCTATGCGCACTTTGTGTTACAAAATCTTTGTTTTTAGTTTGTACTTACGTCACTCGTGTCGCCACTTATGCAATTTGATTTTAAAATAATTTCACAATAATTCTTAGGCTTTATTCTCCAATATTCTGTTTTGAGATAATTTTTTTTTTACTTCCCAAGAGAGATATTAGTTTAAATGTAATAAGTATCTGAAATATAAAATGATAAAAGTTGTATATCTAATAATGACACTAATATTTGAATTCAATGTTTTGTGACACAATTATTTATTTTGAAATTGGAATCTTTGGATTGTGCCTAGCAATATATAAAACAGGATGAAAACATAATAAATAACGTTTCCTGAAGTGTGACAAAATGTGCATGTTTTGTAGTTTATATGATATGTGGGCCCACAGATAAAGCTGCAGACTTCAGCATAAATTAACACTGACATAAATGGTCCCCAGTAATCCCCTCTATCCTAATTAGGATAATCTTTTACTAAATTAATCAGTTTAAAACATATCAACAGAAAAGATATCTGTTTTACATTTGCAATGAGTGGGCAAATGTAGATTTCGCAGTAAAACCGAAATGAAACAAAGGACTTTTTCTGAACTGTAAAAAGTGTTCCAAGGCTGCGGTTATTGTCTATTGTTTTTATTATGAAACAAGTCATAATTTATGTTATTTAGTGATGCATGGATTCCGTGACATTTTTTATGATTTTAATGAGTCTGGGATTTAGGTGTAGCAAGATTTTAAAAGGTTGTAAAATTATTGGAACAATGATTAAATGGTAAAAAAATACAATATTTTATTAATTTGATATATTTGCATTTGATATGATATCAACATAGAAAAATTATTTCATGTAAAAACAATAAGTTTCATTTCTAGATATACCCGGTGTCAACGGAATCATTGGCAGGGGTAATATATACACAGAGCTCAGCACTAAAGTGACGCTCCCACCTGTTTAGTGCACAAGGCAACTGGAAGAAAAGTACGTCACAGAAAAATCTAAAATACTTAGATCTGGTAAGCGGGCAGGCCAACGTACAGGTCCATATGTTGGAATTATTCACCCATTATACCGGTTCACTAAATGAGCCATAACTCATTATGAGACGGAGTTGAATATACATTTGTTCAGAATTTGCAAGTGGTAAGTACATCAACATTTCTTCAATATCATATTGTAGGAAGTCTGTGGAGGCTATGGAGTACAATAAGCTTCAGTACGGTGGGACATTGGCACCGCAACCTATAAGGAAAAAGAAATAGAAATCGTATTTGTTTTACTCGTTTTATTCAGAAAGCTAACTCATGGAGAAATTCTCTTTCATCGCTACTATTTGAATTTATTATAAGTTTTTGCCTTTGTGAAAACGACATAATTTCAAATAATTATTCCCAATTTTAATAACATGCTGAATTGTTTTTTGTCGCTTCTCAGCCGTAATATGGTACTTTTCTCGTTTCAAAAGTTTAATCGTCGTACTATTAAACATAGGTATGGTATTAGAATTGCAATCTGTATTTTTTTCGATCCCCACTCCATCTCATCACAGAGATTTTATTAATTAGTTCAGTAATTCGATGGTCGAATTCATTACAAATCCGAAATTTATTTTATTTCACTCAGTTATTTAGATTTCTACCAAGGACCAAACTATTTTATCAATTTTATCCATAAATACCTGCTAGTAATATTGGGGAACATTAGAATAAGAAATATAGGGCTACAGTTTTTCAAATACTATTTGCCAAAACGAAGACAATGTGTTAAATAGGAGATGTAGGTAGCTAAACAAAAAATATCTAGTACGGGATACCGCAAGGAACAGTTTTAGGTTCATTACTTTTCAGTTTTTATTATTATATATATCAACGCTTTATTTAGTTTACAATGTAGTGAAGATATAATCAGTTATGTAGGTGATATCGCTATTTCGTATAAAGGCAATTACTGGAATCGGGTAAAATTATTATTGGTAATTTATTAGAAGTCCTGAAAGATTTGTTCGATTATAAGCAATTAGCAATAAATATATCAAATACAGTATACCTAGCATTTGCCTTAACCCGGTCTGCACCCCCTCACGGACGGTGTCCTGTCAATTGGACGCACGACAATTAGACGCGGTAAAATAGGACGTGTTACATTGGACGCGTTTATTAAAAATAATCATATTGCATAGCCTTGTCATGATTACAAACAGTGGTTGCTGATTATGTGAACAGAAGCATTTTGGACTACTTGCGAGGAATTGCCCAACTACAAGTGTAAATAAATTATATTTTATAATTTCTGTGTTATTATATTTTGATATATTTTTTGGATGATTATTTTCTTATGTTAACCATATTCTTGGTGTAACCTATTTTTCATGGTGAGTCTGCTTCTATGTTGAATTTCTAATTATTATTATTATTTAGGTTGGGTTAGGTTATGTTAGAGTGTGTATACATGATTTTTTTTTAAAACGCGTCCAATGTTATACGTCCTATTGTCCCGCGTCCGATTCACCGCGTCCTCCCGGACAACGTTGGCTTTGGATTTGGGGGTTGTTTATTAAATGTGGTATGTTTATGTTATGTTTACGTTAAATATTGGAGAAGACACATATTCGGTAAAATCTGCAAATCAAGTAAAACACTTAGGAATTTTTGTAAATGAACATCTAAGACGGGTCAGATTTCTTTGAAAATTAATATACATTTCCTTTTAATGAATTGTTTAAACTGGCAAAATTTTTGATATCCGGCAATTAGTCTTTTTGCATGTGAGCATAAACCAATATAATAATAAGAAAACATTCAGACTCACAACTCATGTTTATGCCACAAGAACAAAAGATTCTAATTACGTAATACCTATAAGTTACATAACCACAGGGTAACGTTGCCATAGTTTCCTTACGCCAAAACTGTATGGATCAGTGCCAACTGAAATTAAAAATTAAAAACATCATGATACATTTAAAGCAAGTCTAAAAAAATACAGGTAGAAAAGAAATTCATAAAAAATTATTAATTACCACTTAACATTGTTGTCTGGTTAATGCATTAATAATTAATTATGAGTATACGCATCCCATTTGTTAAGGGTCTTGTAGTTTTATAATAAACATTAGTTGATCACTTTTATTTTTATTTATTGTAATTAATATTTTATTTGTATTCTCTATTAATACTAAGTTAGGTCCCAGCACAGGTTTCGACAGAAACTTCTGTGACTTGTTCTCATGTTTATGGTTATAACTCTCTGTTATGTATTGAGCTATTTTTGTAAACTTCTTTTAGCCCAATAGTGCCTATTGTATGATTTATCAGACAGAGGTTAGATTGTCTCTAATGAAGAGTAAACAGATCGAGTGCGATAAATTCAGTGATTTTACTCATCTAAAGTGTTATTTGGATATATAGGCAATAAGCTTAGGACAAAAATTCGATTGTTTTATACTTAAATAAGTTATAACCGAGCATTCTATAACCAGTAAATTTCTACGCAGTAGAAAATGAGCTCACGGTAAGATTATGTTTCACAACGAGTTTCACAATTACTTCCACATCCAGTGGAAGTATAGTAACGACAAAAAAATTTTTTTAAATTTTTATTGTTCAAATAGGCTTAGAATGCCACGAAACGTCGAGATTTCAAGTTTGAACGAAAAAAAATGTCTGTCTGTCTGTCGGTCTGTAACTTTTTTTGTGCGCACGTTTACTCTGGAACCGTTTGAGATATAGAGGATTTCAAATATTATATTATTAAAGTTCCATAAACAATTATTTCCAGATACAAAATTTTTTCGTTGTGTGACTTGGATAGAAAATCCGGATGTGGAAGTAGTGATTCCTTGGGCTGCGGTTTTTTCATTTGGATGTGATTTATTTGACTTTTATTCATGTAATAATTCTTTATACATATTATAGGATGTAATTATACCATTTCATAGTCATATCAATTCTTTCTGTAATTGCAGCAGCGGAAAAAACTTTTCGTATGATATATCATACGGTAGGCAGATGGCGGTATGAATGTTAGTTTTGTTTCAGAACTTCTTTTTCATTGAATGAGGCTATGGAGCCTTATTTTGGCCGTCACAATATGAAGCAATTTATAAAGGGAAATCCAATTCGCTATGGCTTTAAATTTTGATGCCTCACAACCCCACAAGGGTGCTTATTGAAATTCAACCCCTACACGGACAGTGGGGATAAAGTCAAGGGTAAAACTTTGGGATCCAGTGTCACCGAGAAACTTTGTATGAAATTATATTCCCCCGCATTCGACGATATATTTGGATAATTTTTTCAACTCCTTACCATTACTTGAGTTTCTGCAAGATAATGAAATTCAATGTATTGGTACCATCCGCTCTGACCGTATAGAGAAAGCTCCTTTAAAATAGCTGCAAAAAGAAAAACGGGGGACTTCTCATATTCTGATTGACTCTAATAGTGGTATTCAACTCACCAGATGGCATGACAATAATAGTCAAGTGAATATCGCAACCAACATCAAAAACAAAGACATTTGTTTGACAAAAGGCACGTGCAAAAGGAAGCAAGTTGATGTGGATCAACCGACACTTATAAGTCTCTATAACCAAGGAATGGGAGCTGTGGATATGTTCGATAAAATGAGAGGACTATCGTATACGAATCAGATCTCGCAAATGGTATTGGGCAATGATTCGCTTTTGCTAGAATGGATTGGTAGTCAACATGTGGCTTCTTTATCATTTTGTCTATCCAAAAGTGTCCCTGCAGTTTTTGAGGAGAATTGTTGTCACAACCTTAACTGCCCCTGAACATTTAGCTGGCCCCAAACCAAAATGTAGTAGGAATATATTGAAAGAGGTCAGGTATGATAAAACTGATCACTTGATTGATAAAATTGCTACACAAAGACGTTGTGGTTATTGTGGCAAATGTACAAAATTTTCTTGTGACAAATGTAACAGGATTACATCCAGGCATATGCTTTCGAAGATATATTCTGCTATTTTCTCTTAAATTTATTGAATATTTTGTATTATAATAAATAATGTTTTTAATAATATTCTACATGTATATTCCTATGGTATGATATATCACACATCAAAAAAATCGGTGAAAATGCACAGCAATAAATAAAATGTGATTTGGGGGGTACTGACAAGCCCTAAATGAAGGTTAATCAATATTTTTTTCAAAAGTTTTCCAAAAAATATTACTCGGGCACTATTGGGTTAGTCTGAATAAACATTATTATTAGTATTATTGAGAGGATTTTCAAAATTATTTGTCCAATAATCACAACCTTCTTCTAGACCAGCTTCAGAAGTTTCAGAATTTTGGCCAAAAAATGTTAATCCCACTATTAGATGGTGTAATTTTCACCGAAATCTTTCTATTACTAAGAAATTCCCTAAAACATTTACAATATGTAAAAGTTAGATGAAGTTTCATTCATAACAGTCACTTTCAATGGAAACGATACAATATTATGAAAGGAGAAGTTTAACTAGATTAAAAAATTACTTAATAACCTAAACACCGTGTTTGCATGGCGGACGGCCAACGACCACCCGTACATTAATTCTGTAGGAACTCTCAGTTTATGTTACAAACACACATAATCGAATATCGCATACTCGCATAACAAAACATTGCGTATTCCTGATGGAAAGGAAAAAATCGTTTTTATCGTTATTTGCTAATATTCACGAGCAGAGACAAATTCAATTTCTCACAGTCGTGAACAGTTTTATTGTTGTTAAGTACCAGATTAGTAACAGCGCAAATATGCTAGACCATTTAAAATCGCCAATAATGAAAGTGAGTCATTTATCGATGAGTTATTAGGTATTTGTAATTTGCAAATTCATAGTAATAATGCTGCATGTTCTTATTAAGGGACTGCAATATATTTTCTAATTATGTCGACCCCATATTGGATAACAAAGCGTAGCGGTCTCCGAACACGTGCAGGCCCAAATTCGACACGTGTCTAGAGCTCTCGATATGGTATTGTAAAACCAAATGGCAGTAATCCGTTTTTGCGGAATGATTAATGCAGTGCCAGGTATGGACAAATAAATATAGGCTAGGGGTAGCCATACGTCCCGGTACACCGGGACATGTCCCGGTTTGCAAAGCTGTGTCCCAATGTCCCATTATTTTTTATGAATAATTAGACGAATATGTCTTGCCAAGCCCAATGAATATGGGTTGCCACGCCGACCCAAATAACATTTCCATACGAATTAGGGCATTTTAAAAATCACGATGACCTTGAACTTAAAAAAATCTTCGGAGCGCTAAGGGGGGCTACCCTCTCTACCCCCCGCAGCGCGGTTCCGGTCAACATATTTTTAAAAGCGTACTGCTCTAAGGAAAACACTTTGTTAAACATATTTTACTGGAGGTAACTCGAGTTATTACAAACTATATACGTTCAGCTGCAAATAATATACAGTGTGATCTAAATAAATTTTGGGCGTTCATAAAGAGCAAAAAAGGATCAACCAATCTATCTGACAATATGCTTTAAGGCGGTAATAGGTTAGATAATCTCTGAGATATTTTGAATTCATATGCTGATTTTTTTTTTTTTTTTAGTAAATCGTTTACACCTTCATCTGATATATCTTTCGATGATGAAGAATTTTTAATTAACTCTCAGTTACACATAAGTGCATTTGAGTTCAACGATGTTCCCACTGCTTTAATACAGATTAAACCTAATATAACGACTGGTTCCGTTGCAGTTCCAGCTTTCTTAGTCATGAACTGTGCTCAATGCTCATGTTCTCGCCATCGATTAAAAATTTTGTTTAATTTGAGTTTGAAGACTTATTCTAAAATGTATCCTTTTTATAAAAAAATTATATAAAAAAAATATTTTTAAGAAAAAGCTTTTATTTGAAAAAACTAATAAAAAGTAAAAAAAAATTTTTTAAATTCATACACCTGGAAACCAAAAGCTTTGGGGGCGATCATATAGCGCTATTGCATAGTTACTTTGCTCAATTGTTTGAGAACTGCTGGAATGTTGGGATAGGCTTTTATATTCGTGTATGTCGGCACCTCTGACCATCAAATACGCTAATACGGCTCTTTCAAAGTACCGCGTTCCTTTGTTAGAGCCCGCGCGTCGACTAGGACACGAGTTGATAGTCACACTTTTTTATGGCTTTTAAAATTAGGTAAAGGAGTCTACACACGATCCAGCGGCAGGGACTCAGCCATGTCGGCATGCTTTGAACTCATTCGTAAAAATGAACTGGTCCGCTGGAATTCCAATTATCTTCAAAGCGTACCGACAATGTCTAGTCCCTGCCGCTGGATCGTGTAAGGTGTTAAGGTAAGGTCTTTAGTGGTGCGGTATTTTAGTCTGTGAACATTTCGTTAAGTGCACACGTAGAAGCCGTTCCTTGTTTTGCATGCTCCTTTGTTCTTTTGAATTTTGGACCACGTATTTACAGTTAAGATTTATTTTATTGACTTACCATTCAAGTCGTTAAGTTCTTGATTACGTACAGACTCTACTTGTTCGTTCTTTTTGTGTTTGATGTGGATTTTGGACCAAGTTTTCATTTTTATTTTCTTTATTGACAACGTTAGTTAATAGTTTAGTGTGGTATTTTAATGTGCATAGAAACCATAAAAAATTATCCTAATTTACCAAATGTGTTGAACGGAGTGCGTATGTGCCGAAAAGTGTATTGATGCAGACGGAAGCCATTTCGAACAATTTATGTAAATCAACAAATTTATTGGTAAGTTCTAAATTCACCGAATATTTTAGTTTTCGATACCTGATCGGCAATTCGTTCAATAAATCAGATTTTTTCCTAACTTAAAGTACACATAAATGTTTTCTATTATCGTGTATGTCATACGTCTTTATTTCCCAATGTCATGCAATAATTATTCATTTTTGAAACTTCTCTTGTATATACTAAATACCAATTTTATGAACTCTTACCTGCTTGATTTACCTATTTACCCCAATTTACCCCCCAACCCTTCGACGGAACAAAATGAAAATATAATCTAGTTCTAGATCTCGTTAAAGTACATATGTGTACCAAATTTCAAGTCAATATCTCAAACGGTTCCAGAGTAAACGTGCGCACAAAAAAAAAGTTACAGACCGACAGACAGACAGAAATTTTTTTTCGCTCAACTTAAAATCTCGACGTTTCATGACATTCTAAGCCTATCTGAACAGTAAAAATTTAAAAAAATTTTTTATCGTTACTATACTTCCACTGGACGTGGAAGTAATAGTGTCATGTATGTGTATTGAATTTACTGATTTTAAAGTGTATGTATTTTATTGTCTGATTTTACATTTTATATAATATTATGAAGTAATATTATTACTTCATAAACATAAACAGAAAATTTGAAATATTGACTTGTGTGAAACAAAATTAATTGTTACTTGGTTATTACCAAATAAATAAAAACATTAACTAACAAATAACTATTATAGTTTAAGTGACGAACATTTTTTATCGTATTTCCTAAAAATAGCATTCACGGAGTGTTACAACATCTAAAAAGCTTATTTAGGAATTCGGCTTAAGACAAGTTTATTTAAAGAATGTCTGTTATTTGCCTATCAAGTGTTTGTCTATCTTACATGAAGTCATCTGTGTTACTGTCTATCGCAGACGATTTCTTGAGTAACTTCAGAAAAATGTAAGGTAACAACTTAAATCGTGTGCATAAACACACATAAACAGATAGATACCTCTGTATCGAAAATACATTTTTCTAAGTAATACCCAAGAGAGTTTATTTTCTCAACAAATTAATATTTCATTTTTGTAACACGAAAAAGGATTATGAACAAAAATATTTTTTCTTGAAAATGTAAAAATATTTTGATGTAATAGTAATGTAGAGATATTTTCACAAAAGGTAGATAAATAAATTCAGTTTTCACGAACAGAAAATATATTTGCTTATGTTAAGTAGGATACATAGGCTGCCAAGAACAGCTATTAAGCAACCACCAAGGTTATGGTCACTTGTCAACTGATACTTAATGTAAAAATTATACAATTTAATTTTTTTTATTTATTAAACACTTTACATACAATAAAATTGCATTTGGAGTCATAATAGTACCTATTGAGTGTTATCCAGAATTAGTAAACATTAGGTAATCATTCATACTGTAGAAAAATTCCTCTATTAGGAATTTTTTAACTAATAGGACAATGCATTAAAATTCATATTTGCGATGTCAGTGTCCTTAAAATATTTCACAAAATTGTTATATAATACAACATTCAATTTATAGTTCCTAATGATGCAAGTCCTAGAATACTGTTGACCTATGTTCCTAGTATTAGAAGAGTGCATATCATTGTTTTGGAAACTTATCTAAGCGGGTGAATTTGCAATAACATTTCAAAAATGTAAATATAAGGCAAAAACATAATCCTATACTTTTTAAAAAGTACTTGGCACGAAGCTCCACACCTTCAATAGCACGAACAGCTGCTTTTTGCAAAACAAATAATTTTACAACTGTTCTGAAGTTGTCCCATATGGTAATATGTATTACCACAAAATACACAATACGTAGAGCGTTAGAAGCTATCAAGATCATTTTAACTAACGTATGCGGCGAATGGTCTTTGTAATCGCAGTCAACAAACCTAATACACACACACACTGACAATATGCAGAAAATTTAAATTTATCTGAGCTGAAAAGCATATCTTGGATCTTCGATTCGTTTAGTTTTAGCTAAGTGGATGCAAACCAGCTTTTTGCAGAAATTATACTCTCTATTTAAATCAATATCATCTTGGAAATTAAGGTGGTGTCATCTGCAAACAATATACATGAACCCCCACTGAGAGAGAAAGGAAGGTCATTAATGCAGAAGAGGAATAAAGTAGGTTCTAGAATAGGTCCCTGCGGAACACCATTTTTAATATGTAGTAATCCTGACTCATTGCAGTCAATATTACGTATTGTTGTCTATTGGATGAAGAAGAAGAAAGCTATTCAAGCATATTTTGCCTTATGCCACAGTATTCTAATTTATGGAACAGCATTTCTGCATTGACGCAGACAAGAGCCTTGGTAAGGTCGCACATTGTAGCCATTAACCTTGTACCTCTGTCAAAATCCTCGAGTACATTTTCAACTATCGCTAGTAAAGCTGTAACGATTCAATTGCTACTTTTTAAAAAAGTTATAATAATATTAAGAAAATATATAATATTGTTCAACAGCGAACTTTTATTGAGACACCAAATATACATAATAACTACATCAAAAACTTTCATAATTCCTATGTACTATGGAAAGGAATAATCTAAATCTGCTGCTGTTCTGAAAAATAATTAACATAAGTATATGCTCAATCTATCTGGTGATTACTTACCTTTTTTTTCAAGGGGGGGAGGGGGGTTGGCAACAGAGCAAATTATTTGCCACAGAATAAGTAACTATTTAATTTATCCTTTAAAATAATTCCCTAATCAGTCTTAAGTAGTTTAATATCGTCTCACGTGAAGATGTCGCATTTTAGTTCATCTTCTATCTATACCTTTCAGTTTCTCAGACCTAAACTGTAATAGAAAACATCAACATTTAAAAGTCTAAGCTCCTTTGATACATCGACTGGTATTGCCCCATACTGGTAAATATGACATTTTTCTCAGTCCGTATTTTTTGGAAATACATTTTGGTATACACTGTCATAAGACATAGTTGCTGTTCTGAGTTTTCTGTACCCGACCATTGAGACAATTTTTGATGAATATTGTTAAAGTTTTTCTCAAACCACAATTATGTGTAGTTCAATACAAAAGGAAAGTCTTAAAACTAACGTAATTGTCTTTACCAACACCAACGGTTAGTACCATGCCTCCTTGTTCATTTTAAATAGATTTTCATAAGTATAGTCTCTAATTAAAGTTTTTTTCTAATTAATTTTATAGAGTGAGATTCCAGAGCCGCCAGACCTACGTCATTTTAGCAAAGCTAATATTTTGACAACAAATAGTGTAATATCTAGTTAAGAACGTATGCGTATTTGCTAGTTTGAATGCGGGGCCCTTTTGCAGAAAACAGGTACAAAAGGTACATAAGAATTTTACTCAGTACGTTAAATTATGATAGCTGGATTATTTTACAAGTGACACGCTAACTACATGGTGCAAGCGTCAGTCTTGAAATCCGAAGGTCCGAGGTTCGATCCCTGAGAGGTCTCAGTTTTTTTTTTTCAAATATACGTACTAAGAAAAAACCTCGGACCTTAAGATTCGGAGGTTGATGCTTACACCACGTCGTTAGTGTGTCACATATACGAGACAGTACGCAAGGTCTACTCCATGTCCAGAAGTCTGTATCCGCTCCTGGCAAGGGGTAGCGGACTCAACAGGACAAATAAAAAATTGTTGTATACGATGGTGATCAGGCCGGCCATCACATATGCGGCGCCGGTGTGGTGCAGCATACCGACCACGACAATGAGAAAACTCCGAGTTCTCGAACACAAATTTATGCGCCTCATCTCTGATTCGGGCAGATACACCTCCCTCAGAGATCTATATAATCGTTGCCACGACATAACGCCACTAGCGGACTACGTCCAAGACATCTCCCAAAAATTCTATCAATTCAAGCTGGGCGATAGTCCGCTAACCCGCAACATAACACGAATCAGACAGCATAATGCGATCCTTTTCGATATCCGACACCCCCTACCATACCAGGCGTTGCCTATCTTTCGGCAACCTCTCTAACCACACTTTCCTCTACGACAACTTCTTCTTTCCCCACCTTTAATCCTCACCAAAACCTACAACCAACCCCTCTCTATTCAATCTATTTGTTTTTACCTTTTTTGTTCCTTGCCCATTTTTTGTCTCTAAATTCAGTCTCGACCAATAAATTCTTAACAAACAACAATTTCACATAATATTACACTCTTTTAACTATCCACGACACTTTCCTGGCGTCAGGAAGACTACCAGGGTGGAATTGTCTCAAACGGGTTTTTTCGTTGAGTTTTGTTTTCCCGTGCCAGCAATCAAAATTTTTAAGTGTTCGCGTGTGCGCGAAATCGATAGTTTTACAGTTTTAATTATTTTTAAGTACCCTCGTGTACTACGTTGCACGATACTGTTAAATTTAAGCCTTTCCCTATTAGGCAGGAGTTTTAACTCACAATTAATTTTCGTCACCGCCAAACCGGACCCTCCCTGCCCAACCTCACACCCACCTCGGCGATGTTCGCCGTGGTTGTCTGGCTGGCTCCGGGCCGGACTCTGGAATGACGCATTATTGTATGTGAATATTAATAAATGCTTGTTGTTGTTGTTGTTGTTGTTGTTAGTGTGTCACATGGAAAATAATCCAGCTATCATAATTTAACGTACTTAGTAAAATTTGTATGTACCTTTTGTACCTGTTTTCTGCAAAAGGGCCCCGCTTTCAAACTAGCAAATATGCATACATTCTTAACTAGATATTACACTATTTGTTGTCAAAATATTAGCTTTGCTAAAATGACGTAGGTCTGGCAGCTCTGGGATCTTGGACTATTAGGCCTGTTATGTAGGATTAAAATTGTACCTAGCTATAATATAAAATCTACGGTTCTTTTTTTGTGGATATCGCCAATTCTTGCTGAGAATCTAGCAAAGTCCCACCAATTTTTTATTGAGTCCACGTTGACTATTGTTCCAAGTGTAATTTTTCCATACTATCTAACTAGCAGTAGTTTCCCAACATCTGAAGATAACGTATATGCTGTACCCTGTAAGAAATCGGAGGTGATCCCGTACAAAAGCCTATTTGGTTCCAGATATCACAGGTTGTACCACTATATTTCTTTGCTCCTTTTTTTTTCTCATGCCGCAATATTTTTCCATCAGAAAGAAGAGTTAACTAGTGGAAGCATTATACTCTTCGCCGATTTACTAAGCTTTTTATATAACTGTTACACATTCTATAGGATACTCTTAGCATTTTTTTGTAAATAATATTTTTGAACATTCTAAATTTTGTGATACCAACTTTGTTGTGAAAAAAAAATGTATTAAAAAAAAATGAATAAAAAACAACCACCCGGTCAGGATTTCGAACACAAGACCTTTGGATTGCAAGGTAAAAGTTTTAGCCATTGGGCCATCACACATTACAATAAAAATTGAATGTCTGTAATATATATCATGCCAGAAATATATTTCCCCTGTGAAGGGGTGGCATCCACCCTCTATAAATTAGCAAGCCCCCGCACAATATAGAAACTTTTCTGTGAAGCATTTACTATTATACTGCCAAAAATGAATGAAATCCGTTCAATATGACATTATTCCAAAGTTAAAACCTCTAGTTACTGTATTATTTGGCGATAAACGGAAAATAGTATAAGTTATATAATTCTGTTGGCAGAATCTTAAGAACTGAGCTTTAACACGTGAGGTCCTACCTCACACATGGTCTCAAACACTATGCTATTCCCTTGCCGGATCTTTACGCCAACCTATCTACACAAATATTAATGACTTTTTAACCACATCTATTGTAAACTATTTAGTTTAATGAAAGGAAACAGCAAGAGCTTAAATCTGTGTAGAATAAGCTCAAGCCCCGAGGGCACAACCCTACCAAGGAAACAAGTTAAAGTTATTGAGCTCGTTTATTCGACGCGGTTTTCTTGCATCGCTGAATTTCACCTTATTGCTTGTATATCAACGTCAGAATTTCATAATATGAAATTTACCTTCTTTTATGTTAGAGGAATATTAAACTGTTCTTTCGTGCGTATTTGATGTTAAATTATTAAAGTTCTGAAATGAATGCTTTTCATTATTAACTTTGAATCTAATATAGCTCCTTTACTTGTAGTGTATATAACTTTGTCGCGGGGATATGTTTATTAACGTTTATTTTTACTGCTTGTTAATTTCTGCACGGGACCGAAATTGTGTGTTATGACTGTTATCCGTGTTATTGAATTATCCGCATGTTCGTAATTTAAACGTCGCACATTGGGGTATTTTCAAATAAACCTGGCCATATTAAAAAAGAGAACTATTTTAAATAATTATGGTATTTGCATACATAAATTATCACACGCCTACAAATTTTAACTTTTATTTTGTATCGTTAACCGAAACCACTTATTTGCATTGTTTTGATCCCAGCTACGTCTAACATAGTCATAAAAAAATTTGTTGGCTCTAAAAATTGTAATAACTGACCTAACTCACATATTATGGTATAATTTTAATAAAAAAAGCAAGTAATTACATCATGCGAAAAAATATTTGCCATTTTGATATATATTTCAAATACATGTTATATACTACATATTTAATTAGAATATAAGCCCTTTAATCAGAAAATTAATTATTCTTCTTGCGCTTCTTAGCCCGTCTCTTATATTATAAGTTACTTCTGGAGCATCTCTTATACATGTCCAACAGTAGTCTGTCAACATCGCAGAAGTCCATTTGCCCTGATATCTTTTTCCATATTTTGAATATCCTGGTGGAATCTCTTTCCATGCTTCATCACTTACTGCATCACAGTTACCTGGGAAGTAATCTAGGTGTGAATGTAGAAAGTGGACTTTTAATGACATATTGCATCCCAATTTCTGGTAGCAAGAAAGAAGATTCTCAACAAGGCCTCTATAGTTTTCTGCTCTTTTGTTACCGAGAAAGTGTGTTGCTACCATTTTAAAGGAATTCCAAGCAGCTTTTTCCTTACCTTCTAGAATGTTGTCAAATTCAGCATCTTTGAAAAAGTTCTTGATTTGAGGACCCACAAAAATTCCCTCTTTAATTTTCGCATTACTAAGTCTGGCAAATTTTTGTTTTAATAACTGAAAGCACGTCCTTCTTTGTTCCTAGCTTTTACCAAGTTTTTTATGAGCCCCAGTTTTATGTGGAGTGGTGGCAGTATTACCTTTTGTGAATCAACTAATGGAATGTTGGCAATATTTTTTTCTCCTGGTTCAAAACCCAGTCTTGGCGGCCAAATTTTTCTTTTGTAATGTTCTAATCGCGCTCGACTATCCCACTCACAAAGAAAACAGCAATATTTAGTATACCCTTGCTGCATGCCAAGTAAGATAGCTATCACTTTTAAGTCTGCACAAATCTGCCACTTATACTTGTTATATTCTATAGTTTGTTGCAATACATTAATGTTACTGTAATTTTCCTTCATGTGAACAGCATGGGCGATTGGAATTGATGGCAATTTATTTCCATTGTGGAGTAGCACAGCTTTTAGACTAAGTTTCGAGGCGTTAATAAAAAGTCTCCAGTCACTAGGATCATGGGGAATGTGTAAACCACTCATTAAACCGTCAATGTAAGAATGAATATTAGTTTTAGTGACAAATAAAGAGGTAGGTAGTTAGTATGTCCATTTTTCGTAGAATTCTAATTCTACCTGTTATTTGTGATAGGACCGCCCATAAACTAGGGTTTATAAGGGGTCTACATACGATCCAGCGGCAGGCAGCCAGCCTTGTCGGCATCCTTTGAACTCATCCGTAAAAGTGAACTGGTCCGCAGGAATTCCAATTATCTTCAAAGCGCACCGACAATGTCGGGTCCCAGTAGCTGGATCGCCTGTAGACCTCTATACCTGCGTTACACTTTATTACTTGTATTGGGAAAACCAGAGCCAACTTGAACTTTTGCTTTTTATATTGCTATTTTTACTTCCAATACATGTAGGCTGTAGAATAATGATTATAGTTGGCGTAATAGATATAAGATATTTCCTCTTAATAAATATCAAAAGCGCCGGGTATGCCGTCAAAGGGTTTTGCGTCTTGCGTCTCACCCGTCGATCTACTATTGCGACTTCGACCTATACAAGAAAAAATATGCAGTGTGTCCCACAATTGAATCTCTGTAAAGGGTGAGGGTGTAAATGACCATTCATATTTGGTGGTTTATCCCAGTTTAGCTGTTTATTTTTAGTCTACTTTAGTTTTCTAATTTACGTAGACGTATAGTTGGGAGCCACTGAGGATGTACGTGCACCCCCCACCCCCCTTGACCATCGTAACTATATTCTAGCCAATGAACAGGTTATTCAGGATCTTAAACGGCTTGTCACTGTATCTAGTGCTCATCAAATTCATATTAATCCGATAAAATCTAATGTACTTATCTTCTGGAAATTTCGTCAATTTATTCAGGATCAGTTAAAAGTAAGCATCAATGGTAATCTTTTGTCATGTACACTCGTTGCTAGAAATCTAGGCCTTGAGCTAGATACTGACCTGCGGTTTAAGAATCATGTTAATACATGTTTGAAGAGAGCATATAGAAATCTTAAAATGCTTTATCCGAATCGTCATATTATTCCACGTTCCTCTAAAACATTATTAACGGATTTACTAGTTCTAAGTCATTTTAATTTTTGTGATGCAGTATATGGCCCTTGCCTAGATTTTGAAGATTCTAACAGAATACAACTAGTGCAAAAGTCGTGTTTAAGATTTATTTATGGTATTCGTAAATTTGATAGGATTTCACACAAGCTTAAAGATGCCAATTGGCTCGATATGAAAGCTCGCCGGGAACTTCATGCTGCTACACTATTCCATAGTATTATTCGGTTCAAAACTACTCCATACCTTTCTCAGAAAGTTACTTACAGAAGTGATATTCATAATGTCAATGTACGATATTGAGGATTGATCTCACCTCGAACTCACCACACCGCCATGTTTAGGAGGTCCTTCACTTACTCCATTTATGCGCTCTACAATAATATTCCTGCAAATTTAAAATGCTCGTCCTTGTCTAACTTCAAAAGATTTTACAAAAAAATTCTGTTTTTTTGTTATGTTATTTAAGTTTTTATTTCGTGTACACACTCTCCCATGTATTTATCTTCTTACTCTTTCTTATTATATGTACCATCCTTATTGCTTTCTTTGATTAAAAAATTGGGTTTAAGTGTTCTAGTGTCAGGGGCTGGCACATTGTGCCTCAGTTTTAACTGTTGTCAGCTCCTTTTTTGCAATTTATAACCTTATTCTCTTTATATTAGGTTGTGTAGTGTAGCTAAGTTCTTTGTTATAAGTTGCAAAGAAATTGTTTATTATTATTATTATTATTATTATTTCCGTATCTTAACATAAATACTAAGAAAAGATAGAGAAAAACTTCCTGCACAAAAAATATTTTGGATAAACTTGCTTACAATTTTGCTTTAATGCAATGTTTTGATAGGAGTTTCCGTTTTCGAGATAAATGTATTGGAATGATTATGGATAGCAAGAAAATGGAGAACCTCTTTGGTGTTCAGCAGATAAAATAGTGCCTCAATCGCTTGCTGAAGTTCTTCAGGAGATGATTCCAAATCAAAACATAGTAGAAGAAAGTGAGGATGATAACGATATCATCAATGAAGCAATAGAGGAAGAAAACTTGCAGGAAATATTCGATGTATTGGAAGACAGCGATAGTGAATCTGAAAGCGATTGAGATGTTATACATACGTTTTATATTGAATTTTATATTTGTTTTATAAGAATTTTTTTCAGTTTATTTTATTTTTTGTTATATTAATAACATAAAGTTATATTATACGGAAGTAAATACCATACAAAAATTGTCACAGTTATTTTCTCTTAATGAATTTCCAATGTTTTCTTAATTTTGAAATTATTTATCTGGAAAATGGTAACTCCTATCAAAATATTGTATACGAGAACAAAATTGTAGAAAGTTTGATGCACTTTGTTTTCTGTGAAATAAGTTTTTCTTCATCTTTTTTATTTTTTGTGTTAAATGACACATTTATGCCAGTTTCTTTTATAAATATGGCCGCCATTTTGTAAGTACAGTCATAGTTTTTTTTTGGGGGACATGTCTAAAAGTGTTCCTTAGGCTTTAATCTGTAGGAAAAAAATTGATTCATGCAATCGTGGGAGGGGGTGCACGAAGGAGGGCCATAGGTATTGTATTGAGTAGTGTTGAATGCATTTCTACATAATGGTTTGTTGTTGCTACATACGAGTCCAACAAAGCTTATTAGTTTCTCAATATTCTATTTGTATCAACCCAACGTTATATAAATCTGATATTGGAAGAAATTGTTGAATTATTCCATGATCTCCAATGGGCTTGTCTAAGATATTACTTCCTGTAACAAAAAAATGTCGCTTGATCCATCACGTGTAATCCAGTTTTAACTTTTTTACTTCAATCATTGTGTTATAATGCAAGATTTTACGTTTTTTTCAATTTCTGTATTGTCTTGCACTAATTTTCTTTATTCCTTGGAACAAATTTCGAGATACCACTTCAGATATCATCTTAGTACAAAACACATAAGAGCCATTATTATATTAAAGTTTTCAATCTGTATTATAAATAACATTCTTAGAATTGTCAAAAAATTCAAATTAACCGGTACACAACAATTATTAACATCATAATTCTCAGTGTATATTCTGTACTTCAGTTAAAAAATTACAGTAAATCGTATTGTCCATAACACTCAAGTAAAATGTTACAAAATATTTTATTTATACAGACACACCTGTGTAAAATTGTGTTTAGACACGTTTAAAGTTCTCAAGACTTTCAAATAAAAGTGATGCAACTTAAATATAGGTGGATTGCATGTTTCATTCCATTTCAATTATAATAGAAGACGTCTGGTCGAAGTACATATTTTCTATTTACATATTTTTTCCCATTTAAAACCAGGTTCTGGGCCACAGTCACGTGCTGGAGCTTACTCATAATGACGCTAAGCCGGAGCTAAAATGGTCAGATATTTTACGGCTGTCTACTATAATTTAACGAATTCTATTCCCCGTACAGAATGAAATATTCTAAAGTTTAAGCTTTTCATTATGACGCCATTGATATTCAGAATTTTGGTTGGGGAAGCCGTATTTAATTCAATAAATTTACAACTGAAGTCTAGTTGGATTTTGTTAGGGAGCGGTCTCACACATGGGGATACAATTAACACTTAGAGTTGAAAATCAAAATTCACAGCGTTTTCTCATGTCATACCACTAGTGCTTAGAATTTAATTGGAATTTTTTTTTTAGATGCCTAATAGTATAAAGTTTACAAACTGAGAGTTTAAATCACCAGTGCTTTAACGGGGGATTTAATCTGGTATAATAAATTGCCAATTAACACGAATTTTTTACTTTTGGCAACTTGCCTCGAAAAAATTGCTTTAATTTCTTTAATATATACTTTTGCTGTTAACTGCTTCCGGATGCTTTCTTGGCATTTTTTGAATGTCTGGAAAGAAAATAGAAAAAAAATTAACTGTAAATTCCTCAGCCCAATTTAATTGAGGTTCTTCATATAACATTTTCCTTCGTTGTCAAGTTACGGTCCCTTTAAAGGGGACCTTAAAAACCGTTTTCATTTTTTTTGTCAAAAAACAATATTCCAAAAAACAAAATGTTTGGCATATCTACTACGCTTATTGAAAGGTATCTTGTGAATTTTTTTCATCCCCTTGAGTGCTTCACCAAGGACCCCTAATGTAATTTTAAAAATATCTTTAAAATCCATTCATTTTTCATTTGAGAATAAAATATTTTTTGATTCCCTTGTTAATTCTTAAACTTTTCCTTCTCTTTAAAAAATGCGGTTTTATCAACCGTTTTCGTGATAAAAAATAAAATTTACGTTCATGCAATTGAGTTCATTTCTCCGATTAAAGAACTAGATAGAACTAGAACTTATATCTAGATACGTAATTGTATTGGTTTGTATGTTGCTTATGGAATATGATGTTCATCTATCCTTTTTAATGGACATATAATGTGACTATGTTAGGAGCAAGCAAGGTATATAGTGAAAAGATAGCTGTTATGTATCTAGATATAAGTTCTTTAATCAGAGGTTCATTTCAATCATTACTGAACGATAATGTTTTGAAACCTTTGCCTTCAAGTTTCTATTTGACAGTGGTATTAACATTTAAGTATTTATTGGAATCAGTCTACCACATCTAGTAGACTCATGTCAATTATTTGAAATAATTACCTAGTTTATCATTCTTAATTAAAACCATTATTTTTTCCATGTCACAAGCTTTTAAACTGCCTAGACAAAATAGTAGTGAAGAATATGCAGATATGCATTTCATTTATGGGGAATGCAAAGGAAACCCTCTAGCAGCCCAAAGAAAATACAGGCTGAGGTTTCCTAACCGTGTTAAACCTAATGTGGCCGCTTTTACCAATATCCACATACGGCTGAGAGAAAGAGGTTCTTTTAAAAAAAAGAGTCAAGGTGGTCGTCAAGTAGAAGTGACTGTCTTAGAACAACAGATATTAGAATATTTTGGAGAGAATCCTGAAATGAGTATTAGACGGGGGGGCTGTTCTTTATCTTAATATAAGTAGATGGAAAATATGGTCGATTTTGAAGCAGCGAGGACTGCACCCTTACCATCTGCAAAGGGTTCAAGAATTGTTCCCGCGTGATTTTCCAGTAAGGGAGGCTTTTTGTACAACTATTTTAAGGAAACCATTAGGATTCACAAAAAAAGTACTGTTCACTGATGAGTGTTGTTTCACTCGTCATGGGATTATAAATTTTCGCAATCGGCATCTATGGAGCGATGTATATTCACACGCTGTGGTAGCTAGACGATTTTAGTACAACTTTTCAATTAATATTTGGGCTGAAATTATAGGCGATTATTTAATTGGACCAGTTGTGTTGCCTCAAAGATTGAATGGCGAGTCGGATTTACATTTTTTACAGAATGACTTGTTTCCGATAACTTACCAGTTGAATTACGCCAAGATATGCGGTATATACAAGACGGAACAGTTTCCCATTATTAGCAAACTTTTAGAAACCGTTGGATTGGAAGAGGATAACAAGCTATACTTAAATGCCCTCCCCCCGGATCCTCGGATTTGAATCCATTAGATTTTTACTTTTCGGGGTACCACTTCCAAATGAAGACGTTTTGAGGGAAATCATTTTTAATACTGACGTCTAGGGTATGAATAACCTTCCTACTGTAAACATATTGTTTTAAATGACCCCAAAGAAAATAGTCGAGTGGGTAAGTCAGGCGATCGTGTAGGCCAGTTTATATGGCCACCACGTCCTATTCACTTATTTGGATACGTTCTGTTTAATTTTTCTCATACGTGCAATGCATAATGTGGTGAAGCATCATCGAATTGAAACCACATGTTACTACGTTGTTATAATGGCACATCTTTCAATAATTCCGATAGGTTTGTCCATTTAAGCGAGCAGGAAGTTCAAAGGGTCCAATCTGTAGAAACAATTTTAACATTACCTACCTTTTTGTTAAAATCATTTACTTACCAAAGAATTTCCAAAAAATATATTTACACTGAACATATGCTGAAAACTTCTGGGTCTGAAAGCATGTGGATTCTTATTGATCCAGATATGGCAGTTGGGTGTATTAAAGATTCCTTCATGCGGGAAATTTTATTAATCGGTGAAGAGTACCTGAAGCAAAAAATTTGGATCCATTCGTTCCTGTCCTAAAAGCATAGTGCAGAAATCAAGACCTGACTGGTAATCTTGCGGCATAAGATTTATTATACGCGTATAATGATAGGCATGATATCTGACGTCCTTCAAAATTCTTTGTGTTGAGCTTCTTGAAATATTCAACATTCGCGCAACGTTTCGTACAGAATCCGTTGGTTCTACTTCAATTGCATGAATCATAGTATCCTCATTTGCCGGGGTTCGTGCAGTTCGTTGGTGATTAGCTACATTTTATACGAAGGAACCAAAGTACCTGTGTTTCTTGCACTGTTTATCAGTCTTAAAAAACATTTCCATTCGGATGTCTTCCTTATGGAAACCGAAGCGCATATTCTCGCGCAGCAACTTCAGAATTACGTTCACATTCACCATAAATTATTATCACTTTGCAGTATTCTTCTGAAGTGTAATTCATTTTTATGTTAAGAAACTTAATAATGGCAAATATACGCAACTGACAGATATTGATTGATTTGATTGATTTACCAGCGTGCGGTAGGCATTGCTGCCACTCCCAAGTTATACAGCTGGGCCTACTACGTCCACGCTGGGTTGGACTAAGGTCATGCTTGTTGCCAGCAGCGAGAGCCACATGGCGCATGGTAAAGGAATGTGGGATGGGAGGTGTAGGTATTTGTGAGATGCGTTACCGCATTATGTCGTGAGGGAGCGTTTAAGCCCCCTTTTTTGTATTTTTGGTTCTGGGCTTCTGCCTATTCTGGGTCTTCTTGTGAGATATGTTGCCGCGTTGTGTGGCTGCTATCTGTGCTCCTATTTTTGTACTTCTGTTTCTACAAGTCTTCTTCTTCTTCTTCTGAGGCTTCTGATTCCTCCGTTTCTGATTCTGGTAGAGCATATATCGCTCCGATTTCTTTGTCAAATTCATTCTTTCCCCTCGCTTTTCTTTCCCAGTATGTTTGGTCCTTTCCCAGTATGTTTGGTCCTTTCCCAGTTTGTTCATGATCCTCTCGATTGTTATTTTCCACGTGTAACATGGTCTCCTAATTTTAAGTTTGCTGCTGTTCAGTGTTAGTGCTTTCTTCAGTAGGTATGTTGGTTCCCTTCTTTGGACGTGTCCCCAGTACTTCATTGCGTACATTTCTATCCTTTTTGTGATTGTCTTCCCTTTTAGTAGTGTTGATGTTTTATGTCGTTGCTCTGTTGTTTTTCTGAGTAATTGGATGATGTCTCTTTCAGCTCTTCTCAAACTTCTTCTGTTGGCTTTTGTTGTTGCCGCGTTTTTAACTCCATATGTCATTGTTGGCAGTATGATGGCTATATACAGCCGTTTGGCCAGGCCCCATGATAGTTTGTTTTTCTCAATGAACGGTATAATTGCTCTTGTGACTCTGTATGCTGTTTTTATTCTCTCCTTTACTGTTCCTCTCCTTTTCAGTTGGTTCGTCAGATATGTTCCTAGGTATTTCGGTTTGTTCGTTGTTCTTAGGGAGTAGTCACCTATTTTGTGTTCTTCTCCACTGATCCGACTCTCTTTTGTTGATGGGTCTCGCTCCATTATTAGACATTTCTTGAAATTTATTTTCAGCCCAGATGTGTCCAAATGAGGTTTCATGTTTTCTAGGAAGTTGAGAATTTGTTGCTCTTCTTCTGCGACGATTAGGAGGTCATCGGCGTAAACTAATACGATTGGGGTTCTCAGTATTTCCGTGTCTTCGTTAAAATTTGGTGTTTCCCTTAATGTGTTTTGTGTCGCTTGGTCTAGGAGCGTGGTGAATAGTCGGGGGGATAGGGGGCATCCTTGTTTGACTCCTCTGTTCTTTTGTCTGGTTTCCGTCATTTGTCCGAACCATTGTATGGCAGTTGTTTCATGAAGGCAGGCCTTTATTATCTTGTTTATTAGGTAGTGCGGCACTCCTTTGTTATACAGAGTGTTGACTATGGCTTCGTGACTGATGGTATCGAATGCCTTTTGAAGATCTATAGCGGCTATGTGCAGTTTTGTCCCTTCTCTCCATTTTTCTTCCAGTATTCTTCTGGTGGTGTACATGTGGTCGTCCGTTGATCTGCCTTTGATGAATGATGTCTGGTAGTCTGGCAGTCTTCCAATGTACTTCTTTAGTTGCTCGAGCAGGAATTGTAAGTAGTATTTGTATTCTATGCTGCAGAGTGTTATTCTTCTGTAGTCTTCTATGGTCTGTGGCGAGTTGGTTTTTGGGAGGGGTATTTGTATAGTCTTGGTCCATTCCGTAGGCAGAGGTGTGTTTTCTGTCTATACCCTGGTGTTGATTTCTAGGGTTTGCTCCTTTAGCTTTTCCGCAGATATTATTAATAAATTCAGTATTGTTATAATTCATTTTGTTTACAGCGCCTACGTATACAGAAACTTCAATAGAGTCTAGCTGGAAAACGGTTAGAAACTCGACATTATTGTATCGAGGTTTTTGTCTCAGAATGTTGTAAAGAATTTGTCATTACGAGCTCCTCCGGTGATTTTGTGACACCCTGTATATTGATTGGTTAGGTACTGCATTATGTCAAAAAATGTTAACCAAATGTTGAATTTAGTTTGTATAATGAGTAGGTAATGACTACCGACTAAGAATAAATATACGCAGAATTAGCTATATTGAATATACCATCGACTGCCTTATCACAAAATTCATCTAAATCGTCTCTGCTCTCATTTACACATAAATTCCCCAAAGTAACAATTGGAACCCAGCTTAGCACGCCTAGTTGACGTCTATTGTGATTTCGAATCATTCATATAATGCCAGACGGGGCGCGCTGGTCACCAAAACTATACCCGTGGCTTACTATTGTTCAACTTCGTTGTGACGAATCTTACCTCGCTGTGCAGCTGGTGTGGACCCACATCGCATTGTTTGCAATTGTGTTATGATTTTGGAAACATTATACTTAATTGCGGCTAAATAGGGACCTCGTTGACGTCCGCCTTTGTGTGCCTTGATTCTATTTAACAAATTTACTTTTAAAAATTTGTCTGGCCACTGAATGGGTGGGTAATATTTCTATTTATTAGCTTGGTAATGTTATGCAATTTTTGCTTGCTCACACAATACAGTTTTGTTGAATTACCGTGAATTTATCTATTTTTGAGACAGATATTTGAAAATGTACTGTTACGAAATTGTATTTCTTTATTAGGTGTTGTAGCACAGGAAAAATCATTTTCAGTTACATAAGAATACCTAGCTAGTTCAAACTTTGCAACCGCATAGCTAATTTCGTAAGTTGACGAAAAAGAAAATTATTTAAGTGGTTCCCCTACCTATCGGACGTAGGGGGTGGAAAAAATAAAGGTGGCAGTTCGTTTTTGTGTGCTTTTTAGGAAATATCTCTTTAAACATTAACTTATACAAAAACACAAATAGTGCCTTTTATAGGTTCCTTGTTTGGGTACGATATTGATCAAGATACCAGTTATTCTCCTTTTTAAAAAATATTCCTTTTACTTTTTGTAGGTAATCAAAATCCCTTCAATTTGCTTCGTTGTTTTATTCTATTAAAACTGGTGCTTTATAACAAGAAGTATCTAAGTATGTCATACTTACTTAAAAACGAATAGTATAGAAGAGGTGGAAGAGATGGATAACTTCACAGATTGCAAAATGTGAAAATATATGGACTGGTATTGTTTATAATTAATTATTTGTGACATGCTCATGATTTATTATTGTTTATTCAGAGGCGTAGCTAAGCTACATGGGGTGACATACATTTTGAGGCCCCTATAGACAATAGTGATACGCAAAAAAAAACAAAAGATATAAGAAAAAAATAGTTTTTAACCTTTTTAGTACCTTCTATTATTTATTTAACTTCGACATAGTGAAGGAAACAATTGTGAAATTCTCTTTATGTTGGGGACTATGTGAATGTTACCGGGAAAATAATGCCCTGTTGTTTGTGAATTAATTGAAATTACTGGCTACTCCGCCAAATCTTCGAATATGGAAAATACACTCCACTATTGGTATATAGAGACACACTGATACAAGTGACACAACAGAAAGCAAAATTGTTTCTGACTTATGCGCATCGACCGTGTCCCGCGATGCACTCAATAAGCTCGCGTTCACTCGGAGAAAATGGGAAGTTACCGAGGTATACCGTTTGGCTCAGGCAATAGGGACACTCTTGTAACTTTTGAATAGGAGAATGAATTTTTTTCAAAGGGCATAGCAGGATAAGCATGTAAAATCTGCCCCCAAACAAAATTTTGTTTGTTATCAACTATTTCAAGGGGCTTATCCTACATATGATTTTCTCAAAATTTCAAGCCTGCAGCCGCCATATTGGAGGAGTGGTGGGGGTTTTTTGATTTTCGTTTTTTAAAACTTCCTCGGACACCGTTGTACAAAAAAATCCGAAATAATTCACAGTTGTTACTTACATGTTACCCATTTTTCTTTTTTTCATAATTTCTAAATGCAAATTTCATATGCAAAAAAAATTTGCAAATTTTTGAACACAATTTTTTGGCACTTTAAGAAAGAGAGCCACTCTGAAATTTTCATCGTAAATTGATATGGAAGATAGTTAAAAAAAACGAAAACCTGCATTACCGACCATTCTTTTATACGCGCCTCACTATCATTTGGACGCATGTCTTGTTAACAAATATATACAGTTTTTCCATCGCTTATTAATGCATTTTTAACAATCTGCCGCCGTTATAGATCATTTTAACAGTTTTTAGGTGCTATTTATAACGCTTTTATTACCTGCGTTCAAGTATGCCCAGTAATGAAAAGAACGACGTGCACTCGAGCGGTGCCTCCACGGGACCGTAGGAAAGACCAGGTTTGTTCAGAATATCTACCGTTTATGTGTAAAAACCGCTGCCCACGGAATCACTACTTCCACATCTAGATTTTCTAACCAAGTCTATCACAACGAATGGTGGATGAAGTAAAAAAATAATTTGACGTTTTTGGTTCTTGTAAACACACTAAATTACAATTTTTTTTCATCCCCTTGAACAATGGGGTGGGGTGATAATGGGGGTAGCTAATGCCAAAAAAATGTTTGAGACCTTAACTGCTTGATTTACCTAATTACCCCAATTTACCCCCCAACCCTTCGACGGAATAAGATGTAAATATAATCTAGTTTCAAATCCCGTTAAAGTATATACGTATACAAAATTTCAAGTCAATATCTTAAACGGTTCCAGAGTAATCATGCGCACAAAAAAGTTACAGAGACCGACAGACAGACAGAGATTTTTTTTCGCTCAAACTTAAAATCTCGATGTTTCACAATATTCTAAGCCCCATGTGATCAATTTTCGAAATGTTTTTTGTCGTTACTATACTTCCACAGGATGTAGAAGTAATTATTCTTCTATTAATGTCCGATGGAAAATCACAAGGTTTATTCATTACAATTTAACTATCCGATAGTCGTACAAGTTTAGTAAGTACCAGTTATCAACAGTTTCCAAGAAATAACGTTTATAAAAATCAGGGCATGTTAATATTAATAACTTCTGTAATGATGGATAGAAAACTCTAATTGTATGACGATAGTAGTATAGGTATTAATCCTCGGGTAGAAACGCCAGAAACCACCCCTCACTCACCGTTTGAGGGAAATGAATATTTTTCCCGTGATCAACGACCCCGAAAACGGGGGGATACGCGTTTGAATCGAATCATTTAAAAAAAAAAATGATTTTCCACCCCTCGGGAGGGTTTAATCAACCCTAGGCCTGCTGTCTGAATTCCACTTACTCTATAACCCCCTTCCATGATATTTCAAGTATAACATGTTGATAAATCACTCCCAGACCCGTTTATATCTGAAAACATAAAGAGATCCATAAAAGGGCTGGCCGTTTCAGGGGGTTGCGGCGGTCAAAAACTTATCCCACCACTTGCGTCGTGTTCAGCATCCTCGAAAATGGGGGGAAAGGTAATCTCGTCTTTGCACGAAATATTTACACTATTTTTGCCTTCATTACATAAACTAACATGCGTCCAAATGATAGTGAGGCGCGTATAAGAGAATGGTTGGTAATGCAGTTTTTCGTTTTTTTAACTATCTTCCACATCTTTTAAAAATATGAAAAAAATTGGGAAAAGGCCTTGATAAATGAGTAATATACGATGAAAAATTCAGAGTGGCCCTCTTTCTTAAAGTTCCAAAAAATTGTGTTCAAAAATTTGCAAAATTTGGATTTAAAAATTATGAAAAAAATTGGGTAAATAGTCCAACATGTAAGTAATAACTGTGAATTATTTCGGATTTTTTCGTACAACGGTATCCGAGGAAGTTTTAAAAAACGAAAATCAAAAAACCCCCACCACTCCTCCAATATGGCGGCTGCAGGCTTGAAATTTTGGGAAAATCATATGTAGGATAGCCCCTTCAAATAGTTGATAACAAACAAAATTTTGTTTGGGGGCAGATTTTATATGCTTATCCTGCTATGCCCTTTGGTGTACCGATATGGGATGAAATTTTCAATAATATGATGTAAAGAACCAAAATGGACGACTTCCGGTTTCAATACAATTTACATGAGAATCAAATTTTTAAATGGGACAACCTGTATATTTTTGCATATTTGGATCCTGCTGACCAAAATCAATGATGCTCAAATATTATTTTGATTTTCAAAAAATATTTTTTTTATTTATTATAAATTTATTAGTAATTTAATAGTAAAGATAAAGTAAACATTATGCACATCATTTTCTTCGTAAATTAAAGATCTAATTAAATGACATGTTGTTCCATAGGAGTTCCATTTAAAAAAATAGTTTTCGCTGAAAAATCAATACCGTTGAACGTAATGAAGAATAAATCGTGTTTATCTGAAGAGAAGGTATTTTAAAGGTGCTTACAGATCGATTTTTAACAATTTTGGCAAAGTCGCGGCCTTCTATGATTAAAAAATCTATATTTTTTGAAAAGCAAAATAATATTTGAGCCTCAGGTCATATGTATTTTGGCCAGAGTCCTGGGGGAGCTAAAAACCTGGGGCCTTGGGCAACTGCCCAAATTGCCAATGTATATCTACGCCTCTGTGTTTGTTGAGTAATTTGCCATACTTGAAATTAAAGTTTTCATAACGGAAAAAGAAATAATATTTTCCTTGAATTTATTTTTTTAAATTCATTTAACATTTTTGTTTCAGTTTATATATTTTTAGGTGTGAGATATTTTGGACTAGAAGTATTAAAAAACCAACCTCTGATACTTTTGGCGCAGAGGTTCCTTTCATTAAAATTTTCAAATATTTTTACAATGGCAAAATACCCAAGAAACAGTATATAGGGATTGGTTAAATAAAAATGTGTGAGTAAATCACCTGCCAGACGTTGAGGTGTAAAAAATGGGGGTGGTGGTACATTTTTGCGCGCATTATAGCACATATCTCTTTAAATATTAATTTTTATAAAAAATATAAGTAAAGCTTTCTTTTAGGCGATAAAGTTCGTTTAATTTGTTTGTTTTTATTACGGTACAATAATAACACATACACACAGGTCTACAAAAAAAAAAAAAACAAAAGGTCTTGTCCCAAGGTTCTCATTTGACTTTCCTGAAGTATTTTGACGCGTTGAAGCCAATTTAGAGTACAAAAAATGTTTCTATCGTATCAGTTACTTTCTACCACCCCCTCTTATCCTCTAAAAATGGCAAACATGAGATTTTTCTTCATATATCCACAGTTAATACACAATAATTTTACATCATGTCGAAATTACTAAAGTTTGAGTCTTTCACCCCCTACCTCCTCTCACTAAAAAAAAATCTGAATTTTCCTATATCAATCGACATTTAATGGCCAACAATTATATTTATATTGTAAAGTTATGAGTAGTAAGTGGTGGTGGGGGTTGAATGACCTTCGATAATGTCGATATCATCAAAACTTTACAATATTAATAAAATATAGTTATGGACGGACGACGTAAATTTTTAAAATTATGCAGAATTGGACATGTTATGAAAACTTTTTCGCTACGAGGGATATTCAAGCGCGTGCTGGGACGATTTTGGGCCTCGGAAAAATATCTTAGCAAGGGCCCCAGGCAGGAATCTGAATTTTTTTTAACTCGAAAATGAAAATTGACATAAAAAAATTTATACCACTTGAAAAATTGTTACTGTCTACAGGTATATGTTTTTTACTGAAGGTACTAGCATTCTATCATACCACTGGAAAGGAATAAAACAAAGAAGTTTTTAAAGTTATTTGAGTGTATTTCTTATAAGCTACTTTTGAGAAAATAACTACCCTTTAAATTCCAAATTTAATTCTACACAAACGCACCTAAGTATTTTAAATGTTAATGAAATTAGCAACCCATTATTGAAAATTTTGCTCAAATTGGTTTGTTGCCGAAGATATGCAATTGTGATTTTTTCGTTTGAGACGCAATAATTTTTAAAAAAAACCACTCGAAACCCCAAAAATCCCAGAACCTCAACATTAGAATTTCGAACAAATTGTTTTTGTGATCGATGGCAGTTATTTTCGTTTGCGACATTTCCTTTTTCCCAGCAAAAATGTCCAACAATAATACATCGTAGCACACCAACATTGGAATTTCGAAAAAAATATTTTTGCCATCGTTTGTGATTCATTTGCGAACGCTTGCGATCACATTATTTTCGTTTGTAACGTTGTCGTTCCTCAGAAAAATCCAACAATAATGCATCCCAACGTTGGAATTTAGAAAAAATTCTTTTTGTGATCGTCTGCGATTCGTTTGTGAATATTTGCAATTACATTATTTTCGTATGCATTGTTTTCATTTGCGACGTTTCCGTTCCCCTCCTCTCACTTGAAAAATTGATGAGCGGGGGGAGAAAATCTCAGAAAAAAACTCCTACCCTACAAAATAAAAATTATTCAACAGGGAAGGCCGAGGGGAAGGCCCTTCATGAAGGGCCCCTTTATCAAGGGAAATTCCCGGTATCCTGGTGGGCCAGCACGTGCCTGGGGATATTAACAATTTTAGAAAAGTGCGTGGTAAATACTGCTTCTCAGTTCTGCAAAGGGTAATCATAAACGGTATGTCTACTAAAAGTAACACAGGAACACAAAATTTAAAAAAAGTAAACCCTAAGGGTATACCCCCTACCCTCATGTATTTTGGGACGCTAAAACCGAATATGACAAAAAAAAAAAAAAGTGATCCAATTTTCCCCCAGCAACCCTCCTGGACCTCTATTCTGTAATTATGGTGAGAATGAGCATTCATCATGCGATGCGAAGCGAGAGTTCCCATCACACGCATTTCACCCGACCGTCCTAGATTGCATTCCGTAAGTGCAGAGAATAGGTGGTGAACGTGAAGTGATTCATCGAGAATAGCCGAATTTATAACCAATTAGGTTGGCGCAAAAGCATCAGCTGTTCAGTGTTCAGTTGTTATTTTAGAAATGCTTGGTCGCTTAATGATGCAAAAGAGTTAATATTATGAAGAACTTGCCGTTGCCTTTCCAAATCCTCCTCGGCACGAAGATCTCGTAATACCTAGAATTTATTTATTGACCAAAAATTCCGTAAGGATATACCCTCGTTATTGGAAATAAAATTTCACTTCTTATGAAAATTGAAAATCTAGGTATATTCTTAAGTATTTTGGTGCGGTGAAACCGAATATGACGATCATTAACTACCCCTAGCATCCCCTTACATTTTTTATCGTCATATTCGGTTTCAGCGTACCAAAAAACCTAAAAATAAACATGCTTTTTAAATGTTTAGAACAAGTGGAATTTCAACCTCTCCTGGTTCTTAAAGGGAGTGCTAGGGGGTGACTGGGTGGTTCAAATCAGTTTATATTATATTCGGTTTCAGCGCACCAAAAATCCTGCTTTTCAAATTTTTAGAACAAGTGTAATTTCAATTCCCCAGCAGGGTTGTAGGGGGGTGCTAGAGGAAAATTGGATAATTAAAACCTTTTTTTTTTATTGTCATATTCGGTTTCAGCGTCCCAAAATACTGGATTTCGACTTTTTTTAATTTTGTGTACCTGTGTAATTACAGCATTGTAAAAAGTATAAAACTCAGTTTATGGAGAAAAGAAAGATTTAATTGAAAATCTGATTCGTTAGGAAATCTCAACTAGACTTATCACACAACTGTAGTTTCTGCAAGTTTTCGGAAGTGTTATGAAATATTGGAATTTTAAATTTACACATGCCTAAGATATGAAAACAAACATATTATTCTTAGCCATATTTTCCTAAGAAAAATAAGAGCAAGGTTTTCTTGGATTCTTCTTAGAATTGATAGTAACTTCAATATATTTTTAGCAAGATAAATTATGAGAAAATAAATTATTATTATGACGGCTTTAACTTGATAATGTTATTGCGATGTGGCGATACATTTTGGAATGGAAAGTAAAATATTCATTTATGACAAATATCTTACAGAAGAACTTAGTTGCCGGTCGGCGTATGATGGCCCTTCTGATGGTAACAAAGCTTAAATAAAAACAAAATACACATGTCTGACAGCCTTCAAATCCAGAAGCAAAACTTATACGGAGATTGCATTTAGGAAAATTTGAACTTAAAACTCTATCGACTATGCTGTCAACCTTGGTGTTGGAACTCGAACCCAAGAACACGAAATAAAGTAATAAATCGGCGTCTGACTATACCAGTATGGTTAGACTTATATCAACAGTTTATACAGATTCGGCAAATGTATTTTTATATATCCTGAGATAAATGGGTGCAAGAAACAAAACAGAGAAATTAGGAAAAGAAAGACGGACATGCTGTTCCGAGCACGCTATACACTTCGTGAAATTTTATTTTTATTACCTTGTCGTGTATTAACTCAAGTCATCGGTACCTATCGTTTCTAACAGGGTGCGCAATGGTATTAAAGTAGGTTCAGTATATTATTCAGCGATATAAAAAAGCTCACAAAAAAGGTACCGACCGCATATCACTTTCAGTTTATTTACAAAATGGCCATAAAGGTGTTCGGCTTCGTTTATTATCATCACAAAAAATTGTCTTACAGATTTCCTAACAAGAATGCAGGCCAATCCCACTGAATATAATTGGTTGAAATTTGCTCTAGCTGATTGATGATAGTCTGAATAAACTATGTATTCAACGTGGACTATCGGGGGGGGGGCTGACTGTTTCTTCGTCATAAATAAAAGTTTTCTGTTGAAATAAATAGTGTATCCCGTGTAACAGTAAAACTAAAGTTTATAAAAATAAATAATTGTTAAAAAGATGATCGTGATAAAATGAGAATTAAGGGTAATTAAACAGTTTTTAATTAATCCGTGAAAGAAGAACGCTCGCCACTGTGGAAGTAGACCACCTGATGGATTGAAAATGGACTGATATTATGTGGATAAAACGGAAGAATGCAACGTTGATTACCACAAACATATGATGATGTAATTGAGGAATGGTTTGAGCATACGGTAATTCCGAATTTGAAACCTACCAGTGTGATTGTTATCTTATCATTCAAGACAAATTGAAAAAACTCCAAATACTTCATCAAATAAGGAAGAAATACAAATTTTTCTGATGAATCACGATCTCTACTTTGAAGAATGTTATACGAAGAAGCAATTATTGGAAGTATTGCGTACCAAAACATTTGAAAAAAAAATAAGGTGTCGTTAACATCGCGAGGCAATATGGACACTCTGTTTTAAGACTACCTCCTATTTTTGTATTTTTAATCCAATAGAGATGGTCTGGGGCCAAAAAGGCGGATTCGTCGGAAAAACACATTTCCTAAATTTGACAAAAAAAGTCATCGAATTAATTCACAGTGAAATTTCCAACATACGAGAAGACGACTGTAGAAAATCAATTCACAATGTAATTAAAGATGAAGATGATTACAGAAAACTGGGCCAAATCTTTACAAATAGCGGAAATAAATTTATTATCGACGTGGGAAGGGACAGTGACAATGGCGAAGAATTCGAATAACGGAAAAGTTTTCTATATTTTACTTATTTTACTGTTTATATTTAACGTTCCGTGAGTACATTTATGACAGTGACAGTGGCAGAGATAGTGAGTGAGTGGTATTCTCTGATAGTGTTAGTAATTGTGATAAGGTTCATTATTTTTATTTTGGAAGTGTTATTATTTTTGTTTAAAACATGTTTCATTTGCAACATTTTAAGAAATGTTTTTATTTTATTTATTTTACTATAGGAAAATGCTATTAATTTTCTTACTAATTTAATGTTTTTTATATTGTGTTGTTGAGTTTAGTTATTTATTTATTTATTTATTTTTATTCAGTTTTTACTTTGAAACTTTATTATGTTATTTTAATAAGAAAGTTTATTAGGTTGCTATTTTGTAAAACAGTTAGTTATTTTTAACCGAAAAATGCTGGTTTATTTTTTTTTAACTTCTTACTCTCTAATTAACAATCCTGTTACCATCCTGTCCTGGCAAGGGATATGCTTATACCTCCTCGTTGGATCTTGCTGGGCAATAAGAAAAACTGATACTGATGTGTACATTTTTGTAAACATGCTTATTTTACAGTTCTCATATCGTATTATTCACTGTTAAAAAAATTATGTCCTTAAAAGAACACCAGTTTTTGTTTTTGGCTAAGATGAGCATAAAAACGTGGATTTAATTGTATTTTATGTAATTACTCTCTATTTGTTATTAGTTATAATTCACTCCACAATTCTTAAGCGTGTAAAAAATGTCAGCGTCTCTGACGATGCAGTAAAAATCAAAGACGCCGGCATTTTTTACACGCCTAAGAATTGTGTAGTCAACTTTACAATTGAACGAGGATTCAAATCTTTTAATTCATTGTTTGAAATTGAAAATGCATTTTAAATCCGGTCTTGTGTACTGCTCAACCTAACGCCGGCGGTACACTAACCAAAAACGATCGATGTCCTTTACGTTTTTTTGCGAGCATTTTTATATCGCTGAATTACATACGGAACCTACTATATCTTCGTTGTTAATGGCAACGCACAGCCTTCTAAACAGTCAAACTTTAATGTCGTGTAATGAGTTAAGAAATGTCATGTTTTGTGACGTTTGAAGAAAAAAGAATTTTAACACTTACTTTTAGACTAGTTTTTATTTTTGTTATTAAATTATGTATACAATGTATGTGTACTTTTTGTTCATACATTCATCATGTTTTCTGTTTCATTAAATTCATCTAAATGTCATTATTTATTTACCTAAGATACCTATTTGTTGATTATTAAAGGAATGCAATTTTTTTTTAATTGTGCTATTATAGCTCAAATCACTTCTATTCGCAAATATTCCCCTACGTGACAAGATTTTGAGATAAGCACTATAATATAATATTCTTAAATAATAAACGTCTTACACACTAAATAAATTTTTAATATGAAAGTTCGAAGTAGATAAAACATCTAATTTAAACGAATAGAAAGGTAGGTAATGATGTTCAATTCACATGCGAAATGTTGACTTATTCTTTGAAGTGTAGAAATAAAGAAAAACCTAGGTCCTAAAATAACTCCAACTTGGATTGCCTTCCGGTCGAATTCACTTGAGACGAACATTATATGTTCAAGAATGCGACGTTGCCAATAATTCTGTATTCTTCCATTAAGCTACTTTTAGAACGGTAGCTGAAACTATATTTTGGACCAATTTAAATCATTTCTGACTTAAATTGTGGTTAGTAAAAATTATTTTGTTAATACAAATAGAACTGTTTTTCTGTGACTATTGATGGTTTCTGAATAGTTGCAGAAATGGTAAGTAGAAGTATTCCCGAATTTGGGGCGGAACCTTTGTGTAACACTGACACTGAATAGTAAACACAAACGGAGTATTACACTAAAATTGAAAGTAATGCTCATCCACCGATGATACTCAATTGGTTGACGAAATCCGCGTCGGGTATCGACGGCGGGTACTGCGAAGGATATCTGGTGTACACTCAGAAGGACATCCGAGAAAATCTTAGGAAATCCCAGGAAAATTTAGTGAATCCGAGGAAATCTTAAGGAAATCCGAGGAAATCTTAGGAAATCCGAAGAAATCTTAGGGAATCCCAGGAAATCTTTTGCTTTTCGAATTTCTCCCCCGCTCCTCAAACATTTTTTTGAAAAAATTCGAGGAAATATTAAAGAAATCTTAGGGAAATCCGAGGAAATCTTAAGGAAATCTAAGGAAATCTCAGGAAATCTTGAGAAATCCGAGGGAATTTTAAGAAAATCTTAGTAAATTCGAAGAAATCTCAGGAAATCCGAGGAAATCTGGAGAAAATCTGTGTAATCTTCGTCAAACAAGAAATTTGGTGTACAAAATTTTGGGCGCGGTTGACCCTCAGGTATCAGTAGTATTTAATGTTATGTAGTGTTTAGTGTTATATTGTTCTGAAAAAGAATCTCAGCGTTAGAAACAACACTATAATGTTTACTACTTCGCAATCATCTATCCTTAGCATGTCATACATGTTCATTCACTTGGTCTACAAACATAATTTTCTTTTTGTTGTAGTTTACACTTAAATCGTACTTGTTGGACCTGTGCGACAGTTGGACCTGTGCGTTGGAGAATCGGCAGAAAGCTGTGGTAGCAAAACTAAATGCAGGCCTTTAAAGCCTTTAAAGGTAGGTAGCGAAAACCGCCTTGTGCATAAGTAAGATAAAAAGGTCGTTTGCAAAAAAGTCGCTCAAAAGCGAAGTCGCTTATGAACCTATATGAAATCCGGTACATCGCGAGGCGGAAATAACTGATACTAGTTGAACTCAAATCGAACTCCGTTCTTGTGAATGATATAATCACTAAAAGGAACCTTAAAACTAACCACCAGTGTCCTAAAATTTTGAAAAAAGTAAAATATTAGGGTGGCCCATCTTTTTCGAAATCGAAATTTTTTATTTCTCACCCCTGCAAATGGTTCCATTTGAAGAAAAAACAGTCCCCTCAAAATATTATTGAGGCAAATTGAAGGCAAGGGGTGCCGCAGAATGCATTATTATGCAATAATAAAAGTAAATGGAATTATTTACATTCTTTGGCTGATGCATTGTTTTTTTTTTAATCAGCAACATTTATCTTTAGAATGACTAATCAAGTCATACAAATATCAAAGACATTATCTGTTGTGACTATAACATGTATCATACTACTGTAAATTCGTAGTCTAAGAAAACTAGACTAGAAGTTTTTGAAATAAAACTCTCGTTTTATCTTTGTGTATTTTATTATGAAATGTTTTTTTCATACATAGTACCAAATATTATCCTAAATCTACAAGACATATAGTAATAAAAACAATATTTTTTGCACTAGGCCAAAGCATGCGACAGGGTTTCTTTTTTTACATTTGGAAACTGTGATTTATAGTCATTTACAACTTGGAGTAAAAACTGTTTTTCGTCTTCATTTTTTGTTAAAATGTCATTATAGTCAGTAATAAGTTTGATTCCTCTCTCAGCGGCATCATTTACAACTTTAATTTTGTTTACAATATTGAAACATCGGGTATAACTTTCATTTTCCCTCCATGTTGTTGGATCATTTTCCAAAAATTCCATAGACAAATCTAATTTTTGAAAAAACTGTTTAGTGTTCTCGCATATGAAGTCCTGAATTTCCTTGTTTTCAACGTCAGTAATGTTACTAATCATAAGTCGTTTAATACCCTCTTGATTTGGTGCTTTCCTATTCAAAGCTTTAACCATTTCTCTTTTAGTGGTAACTGAAATATCGTCATCAAAGAAAGATAAGCCAACATTTACTGAATTAAGGTACCACAAATGGTTCACTATTTTCCTACTTGCGGCTTGAGATATTTCTTTGTCAATATTTTGATAATGAATGAGTTCTTTACAAAAGTCTAAGTCATGAAGCGGTGCTTTACTCGCAAATGACGCTGTAAACCAGGTCTTTACATAAACCTTTATAATAAAGAGACATATATCTTCAATACCTATTTTTTCTTTTTTAGTTAGTTGGAACTGATCTTGGAAAAAAAATATTTTTAGACAGTAAATGGCTTTGGCCATCCAACGTGCATGATGAAATGCCCCTGGTTGATAGAATGTCGTGTGAGTGGGCTCTTCTTCAACAAAAAGTTTAGAAAGCATTAAAAATTCTTTATAATCATCACGAGGCTGTTGCAAAGTTAAAGCTGCATTTAGAAACTTTACAATTTCGGCTTTAACTGGTTGTAAAATGTGTTTAATTTTTGATATCTGAAATCCAGTTTTTAGTTTATTTTGATCTATTTTAGGCCAAAATTCCCTAAAACGTTTAAATAGTGGCACATTTGGACCAGACGAGGAAGGCATTTTTGTGTCAAACACACTTCTCAAAACCACTTCAAAAATATGATGTCTACAAGGAAAATATAGAATATCTCTTTCTAATTTTTGTTGCAATAGTGTGGCTGCCCCATTTATATAACCCATATTTGATGCTGTTGTATCACAACACAAAGCTATTATCTTTTCGTCCAAATTCCATTCACAAAGCACATCATAAACTGCTTCAGTCTGTTCTCTTCCAGTTGAATTGGGCAAAGCTGGTACTCCAAGTAGTTGTTCAATATCTCCACTAGTAACTAAGATAGCGAGTCTATCGATATTTCCCATTCCAGTGAGAGAAGGTAAAAGTTTTCCATCCCAATGGATGACTGGGGCCGGCAATTCAGAATTACCGAAGGCAGTTTTTAATATTTCAGCTCTTTCTTCGCGGATGCGTTGTCTAGAGCGCTGAAGTGTGGTTCTGCTAATGGACAAAGATGTGGTGTCATGTCCTAGTGCTTCTGCTACTGCCGTCAAAATATGGACTCCATACCTTGCAAGCATCAAATGCAGCGGCAATTTTTGTGGTATGATGTTGTTACATGTTCCATACAATCTCCTCTTTTTTGGCTGTGACGGGCCAGGCTGGTCTTGTAACAACTCTTCTTGGGCTTCGATTATTTCATCTTCATTTTCGTTGGAGTCGGCTGAATTACTACTTGATGATGGACAGGTGACTGTTTCCTTTAATGTAGCTTTTTCTTATTGACTTCGTTGCATTCGTTCGGATAATTTCTGTAATTTCTCCTCAGCTGATTTTTCTTGAGAAGCAAGTTGGTAATCAATACCATGCATAAATCCAGGACGTCCCTTTTTTCTTTGGTTAATTAAAAACTGCTTATCTTCATCTATTTTCATCAACTCCAATGCGTTTGCATGAGAAATGTCAAGAAGATCGTCCAATTTTTCAACAACATTTTTTTCTTTACCTCCCGCATTGGCCCTTTTAGTCGATTTTTGTAAGTTCCTCCACTCTGCATAAAGTTTATCTAGTTGTTTAACACAATGAAAATCCTGACGTGTCGGAATGCGAGCTTTATCTTTTTTATTTATACCTCTTTTATTGTTAATTTAGCACTTTCATGTACACTTAGCTTCACTTCACGAATGTTATAAAAGAGCACTTGTAATACTTGTCTATTAGACGGCAATTTATTGCCAATGATTTGTGACGAATAGTGTCCAACTAAGTAAATGAAAGTATCCTTTCGTAAGGATCTAACATCAGCCATCGTTAAATGTTTTTTCAAAAAGGAACGTATGCTAGAACTTATAATGTCACCACTGTAAAACACAATTACAAACTGACATAAAAACCTACCGTAGGTGCATTATATTTCCAAACTTGCAAAAGAAATAATTTCTAGGAAATAATTACACCAATAAAACATTATGAGAAAAGAGGTAGATATTTGTATTTTAAGTAAAATTTAAGTGTATTACCGTAATAAAATCTTATCTACAAATTTCTACCTGAATGCGGCACGGGTTACCGTTCACCGAATTATCTGAAACTTTGACATAAATTATTCCTAGTATAATAGTATATTTTCGTGGGGTGAGACTTAAAAAATACGCAAAAAAAATTCACCCCCTATAGAGATGGGCCACCCTAATATTCATATATTTTTTTATTATTTAGTCAATCCTAAAACCAAAGTGCATACATAAACTTCCGAGGAAGTTGTGTGAATGTTTTTACCTAATCGATTGCCAGTTCACGCTCTCAATTAAATGGTAGTTTCTAAACCAAAATCTTCACTCGTCCTTGCCCTACTTGGGAAGGCGTTTCATTGAAATATATGTATAGATTCTCTTAGGTAGGATAATTGCATATAATTTGTACTTATTTTGAGTCCAATCAATAAATGGTAATTTTAGAACTGTCGTGTTTTTATTGATTGAATGGTTTACTTTCCATTATCCCTCAAGGGCTTTTGTGTGTTAGGCCGGAACTGAGAATCGGGCGTCTCCAGACACCGACAAGTTTGTAACTCAATCACCGGTCACATAACATGGGCTCGAGAGGGATTTTTTTATGAAGGAAAATCAGAGATCTCTAAGCCACAAGATCCATTAAATTGTTAAGTAAATAAAATAAAGTGTATCAAGAGAGAAACCAATTGGGGACAGCGCTTCTACGGTAAGTGCAGCTTTCATCTTTCTCGTCTGTCAAACATCTTATAAATATATATAGAACCCGTCTGGGAGTGGAAAAGCACATATGCACAAGGGAAATAGTATTGCTTCCTTCAGACGCCGTGTGTAGGTTTCTTCTGCATTTACACCTCTTAGTAAACACCCTGTACTGTGGGTTCGGAAATTATAATACCAGGGTAACACTAAACACTGATTTATTACCTGACGCACTAATTACAACAAATAATTACTTAATGTAACACTGAGTACTATAATTCAATAATTCAGTAACTTTATCACTTTACTTCTTCTTGATCTGTTCTCCCTCTCTATTTGAACTGAAATGTCCTCACTCAGCTTCTCCATTCCCTAAAGATGAGAGCTCTGGAATGCACCCAATTATTCTGTAATTTTCAAGTAGGCTAAGAACAACAGCGCCTTCTCTGTGACGATTGCTAAACTAACTAACGATGCTTAGTTTCCTGTCAATACATGGAACTTAAAGGAAATTCATGTAGATATCTATAGCGGTATAAAGGTGTAGCAATATTCTATGTTTTTGTAACATTTTAGGTATTGAAATATCTGACGAGTGTAAACATATTCTTCTTGTAGTAACATAAAAATATTAAATAAATGAATTAATAAATTTATGCTCAATGAATCATAGTTATGTTGAGAGTAACTAAAATATCAAACATACTGTATAGTAAAATGTTGTATTACGTAGTTTCATTATCAAATTTCTTATTTATTCTAAATGTTGAAAGATGTTTGAATCTGTCTTCTCTCATGCCGTTTATCGACCGTGCTAGGGAGCCCTCATCTCCAATGTTTGCTGGAACGTAAACATGTCTCCAACTTTCGTTTGTTCTAGAGACTTTGGCAGTAATTACGATATATGGAGCATAACTAGCATCGTTTTGGGTTCGAAGAATGATTATGCTTATCGAAACTGTTATTTAACTTGTTTTGCTCTCAATTTACGAAGGACCAACAACCAATTTAATTATCCGGTAATTATCTTGTCAGAAATACAAACAAACCGAACGTTTTTCGTTGTTTCATTAAATAAAGCTGAGAGAATCCAATAAATACTTCCCGGCTTGCCAAGTTCACACAGACAACTGAATTCAGAGCTATTTTTTCCTTGAGATTACTTAATTCGTTAAAACATGAAAATGGATTGACAATACTAATAACGACTCATACACTTTTTGTTTAAAAAAATAAGTCGTTTTTTATTATCGACTTATACGGCGACTATTTAAATGAATATTGACTTAATTTGCAGGATTCTGCGTACACAAAGAGTAGCAGTGATCTTTTTTTTTTAAAGACGAGTTTTAAAAATATTAACCCACCTTGCTTTATGCATGAAGACATAAGCGGTTTTCAATGATTTGAACAGGCTTTTAAGAAGATAATCTTAAGGGTGGCGGTGCCATGCCCAAGAAAATGATTTCGTAATTCCACAATTTCTCCTACATCCCTAAACCGATTGAGAAAATATTTTGATAGGCTTTTAAAGAAAACATGATAGAAGCATACCAGACTATTGAAGTCAACAAACAAAATTTTTTTGATTCGCACGATTTTTTTTCTTTTTTTAGTTTTCAATAGCCATTCTATAAAGTTGTCTCTAAAAGCCTATCAAAAATTTCTTTGAACCAGTTCAGCATAGAAGAAATCGTCGAATTACGTATCCCGGTACCGCCCATCTTAGACTTAAAACTGTTTTCAGGGAACTGCGTACCCCCAGCCACAAAAATGGAGAAAAAATTGTAATCTAGCTTTTAAGTCTGCACGTGGCAGACAGGAGATTCTACCCCCCCCCCCACGAATTTACTTCCAAGCCGAACCGGACCTACTCCGCCCAGCCTCACACCCACCTCGGCGATGTTCGCCGTGGTTGTCTGGCTGGCTCCGGGCTAGGCTCCGGTGAGGCACATAATGTATAAAACTGTTAATAAATTGTTTATTCATTCATTCGTCTCGCAATCCAAGGGTCTCGGGTTCGATCCCTCCCATCGTGATTTTCTTTTTCATATATTTTTTTTTTCACAACAAAGTTGGTATCACAAAATTTAGAATGTCCAAAAACTAACATTATTTACAAGAAAAATGCGAAGAGTATCCTATAGAATTTGTAACAATTATATAAAAAGCTCAGTAAATCGGCGAAGAGTATAATGCTTCCTCTAGTTTTCAACTTAAATTTAGTTGTCACTATTATTTTTACTTCCACAGCAAGTGGCAATATAGTAACGACATGTCATGAAACGTCGAGATTTTAAATTCGAGCAAAAAAAAATTCTGTCTGTCGGTTTGTTGGTCTCTGTCGGTCTATCTGTAACTTTTTTCGTGCGCACGTTTACTCTCTAACCTTTTACGACATTGACTTGAAATTTGGTACACATATGTACTTTAACGAGATCTGGAGCTAGATTTATATTTTCATCTTGTTCCGTGGAAGAGTTGGGGGTTAATTTGGGGTAAATAGGTAAATCAAGCAGGTAAGAGTCCATAAAATTGGTATTTAGTATATTCAAGAGAAGCTAAGGTCTCAAAAAAATTTCTGGCATTAGCCAACCCCATTACCACCCTCACCCCATTATTAAAGGGAATGAAAAAAATTGTGATGTACCAGGAAGCTCAAGATATTTTTTTACTTTACTTTTTTGGGATAACCATCTTGATATATTTCATTAAAAGCACAGAAAGTATCTTTTTTGACAGTTGCAAATATTATTTCCCACTACCACCCCCTATCACCACCCCCACCCCACTACCGATGTGGAGTATCGTTTTATGGGTTTTTGGGGTAGATGATTTCCAATATTATATTATTAAAGTTCCATAAACAATTATTTCCACATACAAAATTTTTTCGTTGTGAGTGACTTGGATAGAAAATCCGGATGTGGCAGTCCTGATTCCTTGGGCAGCGGTTTTTAGATTAAATTTAATTATTTTTTTTACAATGAAAAACACTGAAATAATTCATAATAATTTTACAAACTTGTAGCAATAATATTATATAACGAAATAATGAAACGTGTTTATAGAAAATTTACAACCGTGTGCTGTTAGAAATTGTTTTTTTTTTGTTTTTGGGGATATTGTAGAAAAAGTGAAAAAAAAACCTATAAAGGTATTTATACAAAACTTCCAGGTCTATTTGACACTTTTTACTATTAATTATACTTTGTGTATTTTTTGTATATTTTTTACTTCCACATCCAGTGGAAGTATAGTAACGACAAAAAAATTTTTTTAAAATTTTTATTGTTCAAATAGGCTTAGAATATCATGAAACGTCGAGATTTTAAGTTTGAGCAAAAAAAAAATTTCTGTCTGACTGTCGCGTCGTCTGTCTAACTTTTTTTGTACGCACGTTTACTCTGGAACCGTTTGAAGATATTGAATTGAAATTTGGTACACATATGTACTTTAACGAGATCTGGAACTAGATTATATTTTCATCTTGTTCCGTCAAAGGGTTGGGGGGTAAATTAGGGTAAATTTGGGGTAAATAGATAAATCAAGCAGGTAAGAGTCCAGAAAATTGGTAAGGTCTTAAAAAATTTTTGGCATTAGCCACCCTCATCCCATTATTAAAGGGGATGAAAAAAATTGTGTTTTAGTGTGTGTACAAGAACCAGAAACCTCAAAATATTTTTTTACTTCATCTATCCCACTACCACCCCCCTATCACCACCCCCACCCCTCTACCGATGTGGGGTATCGTTTTATAGGTTTTTGGGGTAGAGGATTTCAAATATTATATTATTAAAGTTCCATAAGCAATTATTTCTACATACAATATTTTTTCGTTGTGAGTGACTTGGATAGAAAAGCTGGATGTGGAAGTAGTGATTCCTTGGGTAGCGGTGTTTACTAAAATATATCAGATTTCCTTCCTTGCAATAGACAACTACATTCGAAATATCATTTTCTTCTATCGTTTCTTTAGTAATTATATTTCTAGAGTGACTATTTTGTATATTTTCACTAAAGTATATCAAGGTTTCGTTCTCGGTGCTAGTTTCAACTGCATTTCAAATATTAGATCCACTAGTTTTTTAATTCATTATTTTTTGGGATAACCACCTTGATATATTTCATTAAAAGCATAGAAAGTATCTTTTTTGAGAGTTGCAAATATTATTTTCCTTTTTACATTTTTTCGATAATTATATTTAAGAGTGCACACACCCTGTATATTTTTCACTAACCGCGTGGCAATTTCTTCCTAATAATGCATGCCAACTATTACTCATCTCTGTCACATTTTTTTCATGAATTATTTATTAGGATGCCCTTGTAAATTTTATTTCCACATCCAGCAAAGTTTAGTAACGCAAAAAAATTTTGAAAATTTGTATTGTTCAAATAGGCTTAGAATGTCGTGAAACGTCGGGATTAAAAATTTGACAAAAAAAATTTCTGTTGTCTGTATAACTTTTTTCATGCGCACGAATACTCTGGAACTGTTTAAGATATGACTTGAAATTTGTATGTGTATGTATTTTAATGAGATCTGGAACTAAATTATATTTTGATCTTATTCTGTTGAAGGGTTGGGGGTAAATTGGGGTGAATGGAGGTAAATAGGTAATTCAAGCAAGTAAGAGTCCATAAAATTGGTACTTGGTATATTATGTAATAGAAGCTAAGGGCTCAAAAATTTTTTTGGCATTAGCCACCCATTATTAAAAAGTTTGAAAAAATTAAATTGTGATTTGGTGTGTGTACAAAAACCAAAGGCCTCAACATTTTTTTTTTTTACTTCATCCACCCCCATCCCCACTACCGATGTGGCATATTGCTTTATGAGTTTTATGGACGATTTCAAATATTATATTATTAAACTTCCATAAACAATTATTTCCACATAGTGGAGTCTAATATATATAGTATCAATTTTTTTTTCTTTGTGAGAGACTTGGTTAGAAAATCTGTATGTGCAAGTAGTGATTCCTTGGGCAGTGGTTTTTCATTGAAGGTATATCGTTGACAATATCGTCAAGTACCTTCCGATAATTATTCTTCTCTGTAAAGTAGTTCAGTAGAAGTTAATTTTCGTATTCTATATGGTCTGATTTTTTTTTGTTTTCTATGCAGTAATTAATCACTTTAATGATAAAGCACAGGAGCTGAAAAGATCGCCTGATTTTTTTTATAAAACTATTAATCTTCACCAGATAATACCAACATGGTTAGCGAAACCTGCGTCGAGTTATTATATTCGAGTGTAGTGTTTTGGTGCGTGCAATAGCTTCACAATAAATATTCTTGCTTATTTCACTCTTCCTATAATAAAACGAAATTTTAAAAGATGCAAATTAGATATACCAGTTAATTCATTAAACCAAGACTCGACTTATTTTTACCCAGACTGGAATAAGGACTACTGCTCAAGCCTACCCTTTCAGACAAACTTCCAGCCCTTTTCATCTAAAATTCTCAAAGATACCCATCTTATTCAATAATCAACTAGAACGAGATCAAGTAGATCATTATCATTACAAGGATTACTTTCAACAGTGCCCTTTATAGTACAACCTAGGCAGGAAACTGTTAATTGGAATAGGGTCTGTTTACATCATTTTTAGTTGCATATAAAGGGGTTGAGATAATCTTAGAATGTATAGTCTTTTTGTGTTCCCAGTTATTTCTTTTGCATCGTTAGCAGTTTAATGAACTGTTGAAGTGCGTAATGATAATTAAAAATAATCTCAAGTGTTCTGTGAGACATGTAATAACTTACGTACCCTGTTTATACGTGATTTTCTTTTATGTGCTTAATAAACACATTCAACGAGACGTTGTAGAACATATATTTCTACGAATATTTTATTCAATTGACGAGTAAGGCATGCTGTTGGAATTTGTCCAAGCTTAAGGGAGATACCCTGTATAAAAGGGATATAAATAAATATAATATGAAGATAGAGAAATGCAACAATAATTAACAAAATGCAAACAAATAGAAAATGTAGACCAGTGTTATACCATGCAACCTGCAACAATTTTAAATTTCAGTTTAAATACATGAATATACAGGGTGCGTGACTTAAAACTACCCAGACTTATAACTTTTTTATTTTTGAAGCGATGACCAAGTTGGGCACATCAAATTGTAGACATTTTTTGTTATGAAAGGAAACTTAATTTCTTTGAATATTTTTTTACCTTACCTTGTACATGAAATGTGTTAATGTTTTCTTACAAAGGTTTTAATTAGCTCCAATTTATGTTATTAATAAAAAAAAATTTAAATAAAAATTTTGCAATTTCCTATTATTTAGTACATTTTAATAAAGTTTCTTTTTAAAAATATTTATTTCTTTTGTTTCTTGTTACTGTTTTCTTGCGTTGATTATTGTTTGTGATATCTTTTTTACAAATAAAGCATAAAATTATTATTTACATTTTTTCAGTTATACTAAAAAAAAAAATCAGTTTGGAATCGGAAGGTGTTTTTAATTTCTTTCTCTAAAACCAAAAAGAATTTCGAATATGACGTAATAATATAAATTGAAGCTAATTAAAACCTTTATAGGAAAGCATTAACGCAGTTCATGTACAGGATGAGGCAAAACATTATTCAAGGAAATTAAGTTTTCTTTCTTAACAATTTTTTCAAAATAATTTTTTTTTAATCACTCTGTACACATTTAAACAATGCAAAAAAACCGCTGCCCAAGGAATCACTACTTCCACTTCCAGATTCTCTATCCAAGTCACTCATAACGAAAAACTGTGTATGTGGAAATAATTGTTTATGGAACTTTAATAATATAATATTTGAAATCCTCTACCCCAAAAACCCATAAAACGATACCCCACATCGGTAGTGGGGTGGAGGTGGTGATAGGGGGGTGGTAGTGGGTAGTGGGGGTGTATGAAGTAAAAATATTTTGAGGTTTCTGGTTCTTGTACGTACACTAAATCACATTTTTTTCATCCCCTTTAATAAGGGGGTGGGGGTGGTAATGGGGGTGGCTAATGCCAAAAATTTTTTTGAGACCTTAGCTTCTCTTGTATATACTAAATACCAATTTTATGGACTCCTACCTGCTTGATTTACCCATTTACCCCAAATTTACCCCAATTTACCCCCAACCCTTTGTCGGAACAACATGAAAATATAATCTAGTTCCAGATCTCGTTAAAGTACATACATGTACCAAATTTCAAGTCAATATCTTAAATGGTTCCAGAGTAAACGTGCGCACAAAAAAAAAGTTACAGACAGACAGATCGACAGACAGACAGACAGAAATTTTTTTTTTCGCTCAAACTTAAAATCTCGACGTTTTCTGACATTTTAAGCCTATTTGAACAATAAAAATTTTTAAAAATTTTTTTGTCGTTACTATACTTCCACTGGATGTGGAAGTAATAACTACAATTTGATGTGCCCAACATGGTCGTCGCTTAAAAAATAAGAAAGTTACAAGCCTGGGGAGTTTTAAGTGGCGCACCCTGTATAGTGCTGGTAAATATAAAAATTATTCCTTGGGAAAAGAAAAAATAGGGAGTAAATGAAAATTTGTTTAGTATTAAGAGACCTATGAGTTTCCAAAGGGTACAGAAGGGTGTTTCTTTAGGGGCACAAAGGGATGAAAAATTGTTTTTTAAATCATCTCGGAAAATATTGTTTTTTTTTAAATAAATCTTTTCAATTTGTTTTTCTACTGATAGTACGATAAAGATTGACCGAAATACAGAAGTTGAAGTTGGGGTACTTTCACATCCCTAGTAAAAACGAGTTAAGAGTGCAGTGCGTATTTATTATACCTACTTGATTTAGCCAAATAGGTATACTATAACGGGACAAACATTTTTAATACCATCGTAGCAAAAAAGTTTTTGTACAGAAATGCGTTTCACAACAGACTGAATTCAAATATCGAATAAATAAAATGTCTGTGTGTTTGAATGTATGTATGTGTGTAGACCATTTCTTGTAGACACGATAACTTCCGTTAGACTTTCTTTGTTTCAAATTTGGCACGTATGTAAAATAACATGACAGAACACTCCCTATTGAAATTCGGCCATATCCGTCACACAGGGTGATCTCTAGAGGCGTGTAAACTCCCATCTTTCATAAAAACTATGCTTTATTATAATTTTAGAGCAAAATGTTACTAAGGTTTTTGATTAAGCACACAAAAATATGAAGATGTATAAGATATCTAAACCTCCATATACAGGGTGTCTCTCAGGTTCGAACCAACTTTGTGTAGATTAGATGACATACCAATTTCACCTTAAAATATCTTTAAGATATTTTTAGTAAGACTATTATAAAAATAAAAGTTGCAGTCGGGCGTTGCGTATAAAACAGCACGGTAGCATAGTTCTGTTCAAATTGGATCATATCCGTTATACAGGGCGATCGTCAGAAGCGTGTAAACTCTCGTCTTTAATATAAACTGTTTTATTATAATTTTAAAGCAAAATGTTTCTAAAGTTCTTGATTAAGCAAACAAATACAGGAAGTTGTACAAGATATCTAGACCGCAATATACAGGGTGTTTTTAAGGTTCGAACCAACTTTATGTATATTAGATGAATACATCAATTTTACCTTAAAATATCATTATGGTAGTTTTAATAACATTGTTGTGAAACTAATAGAAGTTGTAGTTGGGGTTTTCCGACTGCGAATAACTATTAAGTACTATAATTTTTGTTGGACTTATTATTTTTTTTTTTCGAATTTGAAACATGTAGAAATATTTGACAATTTTGACATTTTATAAAAAATTTGACAGGTGTAACCGAGGGTGTAACGGTTTGCAATAACCTTTATAATTTTTTTCACGTAAAAAATCAGTAATAATATACCAATTGTTCAGTTTTTTAAGTTACATTTTGTCAACTTCAAGCAGTGAAAACTTGTTTAAATCAAGTGGAACACCATGTATTTTTTTGCATTATGTAAAATTAAATTCCCCTTTTTTCTATGTAGATATTGTAGGGATTTAAGTTACGACTTTTTGAATTATTTGCGATTTTCTTAAAAATCCCAGAATTCTTAGTAAAATTTTTATCAAATTAGCCATGATTAGAAACAGTCTCTAAAGTCAGTCATTCTCTTATGTCTAAAAATGCCACTGCATTTAAATTACACCAACAAAGACCTTTTTAAACTTTAACCCTATATGTTCGGGCAATCAACCAGCTAAAAAAATTATTTAGCTGGTCTTGTTTACTTTCTTCTGAAGAAAATTCGATGTGGATGTAGCAATGCAGGAATTTAGATCGCTAGAAAAATACGAAGACCTTGAAATTACCGAAAAACTTTCGGTTGCCTCCTCTTTTCAGATTTCCGTGAATCGTCACTGCTACAGAATAAATCTTCAGAAAATGTAGATGTACATTCATCTGCTCACGAACAGATAGATATCTTCCAAATGAAAATATTAAAAGTTAAAATGAACAATATAACAATCGCCTATAAAACCAATCCGTATATATATCATGTTGTATTGGTCAAATTATCTTCATTCACAACAAAATAGGTCATGTACGCGAATAAATTTAAAAAGAAATAAAAAAGCCTCTTGTACGTCCCTGAACTCATGAAATATTAACCCAGTGTGTTTATGCCATAACGCCCATGACTTCAGACAGTTCATCATCCTTGATGCATTCGTTTCCAATCCTATCTTATCTATTTATACTCGGAATTTCTTAAACATCTAAAATTAGTAGTGATTTGTATTTTTACCGCTTCTTATCTGCCTAACAGGCAAAGTAACAGACTTGTTTTGAACATCAACATGAATGAAGTCGAACAGTTACATTAAATAAATATAAAAAGTGTCATTGTTGGTATGTAGGAAAAGCATGTAAATTATTTTGGATTGTTTACAATACTTTTTTACTGTTCTGTGCGAAGGTTAACCATAAAATTAGAACTATCTTGTTCTATAAATATATTTAACATAGACAAATAATGATGCCAGACTGGGTATGGTTCTAAAACCAAGATATGGATTTTTTTCATAAATTATGGATAGGATGATGTGAGAGGCGATTTGTCTTTGAAATTTCTTGTGTTTCATGTTTTATACCTTCGATAGTATTACTGTCTTATAAACTATGGATCATCAATTATGAAATTAAGAGGTTGTCCAGGCAGTGGCGTAACTAGACGTCATGGAGCCCCAGGGCAAAAAATTGTTGGGGGCCCCCATTATATTTTCTTAATACCTAATCCGTATCTGGAAAAAATTTTTTTTGATCTCAACATTTTTTTAATGAGCGAAACGAGCAGAAATCCCAAAATCCATAGTTACGCCTCTGTGCCCAGGCTACCGACAAAAAAGGGGAACACGGCTAAGAGAAAACAAAAAAATCTAAAATGTAAATGAAAAGCAAAACCACTCATCAGAAATAGGAAATCATTGCAGGATAGAACAAATAAAAAAAATATGTGTTTGCACCCATACTACTGGTAGTGGGGGTGGAAGAAGTAAAAAAAGGCCATAGGTTCTTGTATACACGCTAAATTACAACTTTATTTTTTTCACCCCATTTATTAATGGGGTGGGGGTAGTAATGGGGGTGGCTAAGCCAAAAAATTTTTTGAGGTCTTAATTTCTTTTATATATGCTAAATACCAATTTTACTTGATTTATCTATTTATTCCCTCAATTATTTACCTCAATTTACCCTCAACCTTTCGGTTGTTTAGTTCCAGATCTCGTTAAAATACATACGTGTACCAAATTTCAAGTCAATATGTTAATCGGTTCTAGAGTAATCGTGCGCACAAAAAAGTTACAGACAGAATTTTTTTGCTCAAACTTAAAACCCCGACGTTTCATGACATTTTAAGCCTATTTGAACAACAACTGGATGTGGAAATAAAAATACTCGCAGAATCGCAGATATACACGCAGAATCGCAGAAATCACAACGATATATGCTCTAGCAGAATGAGAAAACAGAAAGAGGAGCATAATAATACATTATCACGACACAACGGCAATGCATTTCACAAACACCTACACTGCCCATCCTACACTCCTGTACCATGCGTCATGTGGTTGTCGCTGCTGACAACAAGCACGACCCAAATCCAACCCAGCGTGTGCATAGCCGGCCCGGCGGTATACCTTGGAAGTAGCAGCAATGCCGACCGCACGCTGGTAAATCAATTAATCAATCAATTATGGACAGTGATGAATGGGTTCACAAACCGTGAATACTTTTGGAACAGGTAAAGTCAAGCTGGATCTTTAAGAAAGACTCTATTTAAACAAGTGATTTGCAAAGATGTCTCACACCATGTGCTGCTGGCAAACTTAATGTTGAATTTAAACAATTATGAGCTAACTAAATCATATTTATCAAATCGTAAGAAGTATAAGAATGTAAGCAATATAAATTACGATCTCCTTGATGTGAAAAATGGAATGCCACAAGGATCCGTGTTAGGACCCATTTTATTCCTAATTTATGGTAACGATCTTAGACATGTTGCAATAGTGACTGGCCTCGTGTTATTTGCAGATGACACGTTAAGATCTGATAGATCATTAAATATACTTCAGCAGCTCATGGAGTATACACGTTCAAATGCGTCAATATAGTTTTTTTGCAATAAATTAATCCAAAATAAAATGACAAATATGATTTTTACACACAGACTTCTAGAGAGCTATGAAATCCAGAAAAAATAACATTTCTTGGACTTTATTTCGACTCAAAGTTAAATTGGGGACACCATATGGATTTCCTTGCAAATATACTGAGCAAAAATATTTCTATGCCGAGAAGTCTGAGTAACATTATACTAATAAATATTCTAACTATTGACTACATAACAAGCTTCCTTTATATGTTAGAAAGCTCTCAAAGGTGTGATATAAACATGTAATAAAGGATTTCCTAAAGAAACAGGTGTTCTATGACAATCATCGTTTGACAAGTTGTGATAGGCATTTAGGTAGTTAAGAAGCTGTTATTTTAGTGTACTTTTATATAAAGCTACACTCAAAGAAATAGTATGGGTAAATTCAACAAAAAAAAAAAATGGTTAACTAACAATATCGTTAATTTTGTTAAACTAAATTATATTGATGGTATTATTAAACAAAAGGTGATTGTTATTTTAATTAATAAAAAGTTGTCGTACAACAAAACAAACATTAACTTAGAAAATAGATGAATAAGACTATTATTTTTTTCGTCTGACTATTATTTTGTTGAATTAAGTCAAATTAAACTAGATAATAGTATATGTTATTTTTAACTATTGTCGAATTGTAATTGTAAACCCAGTAACAGTTTGCTCTACTATTATAGTTGACAGATAAATCAATATTATTGTAGAGTTAACCCGCAGTTCTGTTTACATAAACATAACATCGTTCTGCCATCCACTTTGATGAATTAAGACGTCGCATTAGCGCTTTTGTTTGCAAATAGTATGGGTTAAATCAATCAAAAAAATAGTATATTATTGTTCATTTTATAAATTGAAGTATATTTAATAGTATTTTTAAACAAAAGGTGATTGTAATTCTAACCCAGTATTAGTTCGCTGTATTATTGTACTTTGTAGACAAACCAATATTATTGTTGTCTTCTAGAAGTTCTAAAAGGGAATTACCATAAAATTTGCTTGCTTACCATGTAGTCTATTACAGAAATTATTCCTAGATGACGCCACATACAAATCACTGACAATAATCAATCATGCATTATCTTATACTCTTATGAATTTATGGAAAATTAATAACATGATTGCAATGTTCAAATTCTCTCAGGGATCATCGATATATTTGGATGGATCTTATAAACGATCTCTAATCTTTGGTTTGGGTCGTCTGATGTCTCAATACTGAGATTTTGGCCAACCAAAAAAAACTTCAACATACAATAAAGTGTAGATCAACATAAAAATTAGTTGGTGAACAAAAAACAAAGTCGTTGTACTATTTAATTGTAGACCAAATTGAAAATGGTTAGTGAACATAAAAAAATGTCATTGTACTATTTAATTTGTTGTTCTACAAGAAGATATGAACTACTATTTGTTTACGAAAACAAAGTTGTTGTATGACTATTCTTTTCTGATTGATTTAATTATGAAACTAGATTGGCGCGATTTCATATGTTCTTTTTGGTTGAATTCTTCTATCATTTTCTTTGAGTGTACAGATTGTGATAATTGCTTTAATTACTTATCACTAGTTTTATGTATCGGTGTAGAAAAGCAATAATATTATTTTTACCGTCGACAAGCTGTATAATTCAGTAGATTAAAATTTACCAATTTACCCAACTCTGGTGTTTACATAGGTTACACAACTCCACCACAGCAAAAAATATGAAGACATTTTACACTGAAAGCGGGGTTGTATCATTTAATTTAATCACCGCCGGCGAACACAACTCTACTGCAGGCTACCGCTGCCACTGGCGTAATTTGTTTTCGTTGGTTTAAAATGATGGATGGGACAAACCCGTCTCCGAGTATATTTTTTGCAAGCATCTTCTCAAAATAATACTACTCTACCTACTTGTTACATTTTATAATTAACCGACTACAAAAAATTTACAAGAGGTGGTTCTCAATTCGACCCGTATGTATGTAATATCGATATTAGGCAAATATGGAATTTAACTGAATGTAGTTTTGGCCAATATCATAGAATAATAACCCTTATTGATACTAAATAACGTACCGAATCTCATCGCTGTGGCATGGAGGGTTATTGAGATGTTAATTATGAACCTACTCTATTGCTCCATCTTTAAAGGGTCCTAGCTACCTGAGAATTCATTTCCGGACACATGTCTATAGGAACTTTTTTCATATTCTTGCGAAAATTATCACCTCCTGATTCATTTTCTGAACATCCTGTATATTACCGTCTGTTTAAGTAAATTTTGTGGGTGATTACCTGACGTCAAATCGGGCCTCTATGCTTTTTGAATATGTTGTATAGAATTAAAAATTGATGAGGTTTACGACCTCACCAGACCTCCGGGTTTTGGTCAAGAATCCAAAATACTGCGAGATTTTTGTTGTTTTTTTTTTCAGTTTTTGTACATTTTGGCACCTAAGACATTACCTTTTTGGTAAAAACAATTTAGTATCTTTTAAAAGTAGACTAAATTTGCTACAAATTGGTACCAGAGCGGACTCTGTAGATCAAATAGTATTCGAGATGTGGCTGTTCAAAGTTTTGCAAAGTTTTCATATTTTGACATTTTTAACGATTCTTCCGTTTTTTTTTAACTAACGATCAACTGAGGCCGGTTGTCTACCAATGATCTCAAGTGTGCTCTAAATCTGGTTGTGGCAAGGAATAACAAAACAACATAATAAAAAAGCATAGATACATGATTTGACGTCAGGTAGCATGTATAAAGTTACTGTATTACTATTATACAATATACAATTAAATTCAACTTCATACACAACGTAAGAAACATTATTCATTATTAACAAAATGAGCAGAATTATTACACGTTTATTTTATATTTAATATACATTCAACATCATTAAACTCGCCACATATTTATGCGCCCACGACCTTACAGCAGTACAAACTTATGAGAACAAGCCCAATTTAAATCTCAAAACACCTTGTACATTATTAAAACATACTATAAAAGTTTATCTGCCTGTTCTAATCTTTAACTGAAACATGCCTCCACCAAGACATTCAATTTTCCACGAAACAAACCCACTGGATTTCCTTTTTTATTTAAAACAAATGACGACTACCAATTACGCCTCATAAAGAATCCCAAAAGGAATATATGTCGTGTAAAAAAAGTGGATTATCAAGTTTTTATAAATCAGAACAAATTACAAACTGCTTAACCTAATTTTTATTAGCATTATTATACTGTTTAATGATTAATTGTATCATCAATTAGTCCATAATTAATGAGTTTACCTAATACCTGGAATTCCTGTGATTTATGTTTCTATGTTGATTCTAGAAGCGTCTACATGATTGATTTACATATAGATTCATTAAATAAGCCGATTCAAAAACGGTTAATATATTGTAGAAACTTATTATATTTCAGTTTCCAATAATATCAACAGAAAATCATTTTTTTTTCCTTTGATGGAACGAAGCCTATAAGGTGTGATTTTGTTTGTTTTTCTGTTCCCTACTAATTTAAAAATGCACCAATTTTATTGCAGTTTTCTGTTAGATAATTCTTTAGAGTAGTTTTTTTAGATACTGTCTATTGTACTGAATCAGAAGAGGTGCAGTTTAGGGGTCTTTATTTATTTTTAATTTAAAGTTATGATGAAAATTATATAGATGTTCATAAATGTTATATGTATACTAATTTTGGCCAATAATCAGAATACTTTGCAAGAAATTAGTAAATGACTCTGTTAGATCGTCTAGTATCCATTGAAAGATTTAAATAGGAACGTATTCTGATTTCATCTCGGTTTAAAATGAGGTAAATAAAGAAATTGCATAATAATTTAATAAATAAAACAAACAGGTACTATTAATTTAAAACAACTGAAAAAAAAAGAACTAAAACATTTGAGGAAGATTTACCATCACATTTCTAAATTCAATTTCATTAAATGAAATATTAAACTTAAAATAACGCATATATTAAAATATTCACTTGTACTTAAAAAAATATTCCTATAAACAAAGACTTAAGGCCGATTAGTGTACTCTGTGAGTTAACAAAGAAAATTGAGAGGCATATTCATAGTCAAATCTATAAATATCTGCAAAAAATAAACCGTTGTCGACTTGTCAGTCGGGGTTAAAAGCAATCATAGTACTACTACAACATTAACATATAGTTGATGATGTTATTAGAGAAATAGACAATGCAAGGTGCACTTGTCTGGTACTGCTTGATTTTTCACTTTTAACACACTAGATCATTCACTACCACCTATATCAAAATTAAGTTATTTTGGATTATCAAATATTTCACTGCAGTTAATGTCAACCTACCTTAAGGAACGTAGCCAATGTGTTGTTATAAATCAAAATATTGGTAAATTTCAATTGAAAACTTTAAAAGCAGGTGTGCCACAAGGATCAATCCTGGGGGTCACTACTGATTTCATTATATGTTTTATTTGCATCTAAATTATTAAAGATTCTACTGTCAAATATGCCGATGATTCGCAAATTTATTGTTCATTTAACTCAGTAGATCATAAGGGTACGAACGTGCCGAAGATCCTACGCAGTTGGAAGATCAGGCCGCAGTTTCAGACGATGCATCGAAGCCATCGATTTGTAAAATAAACCTGTACATTTAAATGTGACCGCACATACCGAGGATGCTAGCAGGGTGAGCTGATAAAGGAAAGCTGACATACTCGTCCAAAAAATGGTACTATTTAAAACATAATCTAAGTACCCCCAAGACCTAAAAATTTTTTGTAATTTTGTAATGTAATGTAAATATTATCTCTACTTGATTAAGTTTATGGTAATAGGCTGCTTTTTTAATAATGAAGCATATTATGCAAAAAGTTCAAAATTTCAAATATGGAAAACAGAAGACTACATCATATGTATTGTTTCATATGGAAAAATCATTAATGCCAATGAGCCAATTTATTTAAGATCTAAATTAATTACACAAAACCATGGTCACCGTGCTAGAAATTTCCCGAACTTTGTCATAGTTGTACAGAAGACAGCTATTTAAGGAAAATGTATATAGCAGCCCATATATGGAACGAACGATATAAGAGGAAAACCATTTATATGACGGTTTCTTTTCCACCCTTCTCGGGGTGTTAAGGACTCAACAATCTAGAGGGTCTTTACTAATGCTCAATTACATCTACCATAAAAAATTTAGCCTTCTGTCTAATGTTATTACTGTAAATATTATTTTAATTATATTGTATTATATATACTACTTTACTGTGTTTCGAAAGATTGTATTCATCCTTATAATGATGAATCCAATGTCATTTTGTACTATTTATGTACGGATAATAAAAATATTATTATTATTTTTATTATTATTATGACAACTTCAGAACTTCCTTGACTGGACTATATAGGAATCTTATAATGAAACAACAAATTGTAATATATTAATTAATATTATTTATTTACAATACTGATGGATATGTATATACAAAGGTATAAACAGTTTATAATTTAAAATAGGGATATATTTACAGACATCTACTTAATAGTACCACATATAATATTGGATTGTCTTATTTATATAAAGCAAAGTATAGTACATAATACCTAAATAAATTAAGCGATACATTTGGTAGTCTTCAGCCTTGTATAAGAGATGAACAACGTCGAGCTGCAACAAAAGAGAAACTATATTAAAAACTAGAAACCACATATGACATAGACAGAGCCGGATTGAGCAAGCGAGCTAGCGTAAATTCAGGGTGGTTATTCAAAAGAAACAAATTATTAATAATACAAGGTGTTAAATACAGATCTTTTTAATACGTTGTATTGTCCTGTAATTGAAAATGAAAAAATTGATACATATTTGATGTTATGATTAAACTATTGTCATAGGTACCTCCTGATTGTTCATTCAGTTTTCACGAAATAATATGTGAAAAGATAGGGACCCTGAATGACCCTCTTCCCAGGGGCTCTACAAATCAGTCCGGCCCTGGACAGAGCGTATGATAAGAATACTGCAAGAATTTATATATACTTCGATTTATATATACCTTTTCATATTATAACATTTAAAGACAATGTTACATTCAATTCTTGTGCATAAAAATTTACTAATACCATTTTTGTAAGCAGTTTATTGCTTAGTGCATTGAATTAGATCGAAATTTTGTTACCTTATTAAGTTATCAACAAAGCACTTAATATACTCAATTTAACAATTTCGATTTATAAGAAATGGGATATCTTAACAATAAAATATAGTTTTCATTGAAAAATCTTATTTTAGGTAGGTATTTACATTCATTCATTCAATATTTAATATGAAAATATAAGAAATTACCTATTCTTTATTTATAGTGTTAATCTAACGCTGTGAAATACCCAAAGTAATATTTTGCAACAACTATGAAACCAGAAATAATATATTATTCAACGAGCACGTAATGATGGCTGAGGATGACGTTTACGGCACGGGAAGGATACTACACTTTTTCTACTACTCTACAGGAAGTGGCATTTATGGTAAAGTTGCCGAAAATAATAATTGTGACAAATGGTGGGATTTTTAGGGGAAAAAATGCAAAGATGCACATTGTATCGGCCACCAGGCCCCCCGCATCAAATCATGGGCCCTGGTATTAAATGGCGGGCCCCTGCGCCAAATAATTGATGAGCGGGAAAAAATATTTTTGTCAAAATTTCTGGCAGGCCCTCGCTACAGGCCCCTCGGAAGCCAACGGGCCCCCGCGCTTAATAATTGATGAGCGGGGGGAGAAATTTGAAAAATAAACTTTGCCAAAATCTCTAGCGGGCCCTCACTACGGGTCCCTCGAGAGCCAACGGGCCCCAGCGCTTAATAATTGATGAGCGGGGGGGAGAAATTTGAAACAAAAATTTTTGCCAAAATCTCTGGCGGGCCCCTCGATATCCAACGGGCCCCCGCGCTTAATAATTGATGAGGGGGGTGGCAAATTTGAAAAAAAAATTGCCAAAATCTCTGGCGGGCCCCCACTACGGGCCCCTCAGAAGCCCGGGCCCTTAAACTCAGTACCCAATAGATCCCCCCATACGGGGGGCCTGTCGGATACAACTTCTTTATTTTTTTAAGCAGGAGAATAAATAAAAAAATTACTTTCAGCTTGATGGATGATAATCTTTAATTTGATTTCTTAACATTTTTGGCGCAAGTGCTATAGTTTCTAAGATATTTGACGGAGATATTTGATTTGATATTTGATTTGGATATTTGACTGAGACGGCTCGGCGAGAGAAAGACAGAGGCTGATAACCGTGCCTGGGGGCTCTTGTCAACAGACTCGAAGTCTAGGAAGACCATGTTTGGATGGGGAGCCCTGAGGGACACAAAAAAAGGAGTACTACAATAGACCTTATAGGTCGCAGTGGGGGAAGGCCAATCGCCCGCTCCTTCAGAGTAATCTAAGATATTTAACTTTTAATGCAGTATTTTGACTTAAAAACATTTGACGCAATTTTTTAACCTCCATATCTCCGAAAAAACAAAAAGTTATGGAGATTTTATAAACAACAATTATTGTTCCTCAGTTTATGAACTTTTCCTTGGAGATTTTTATTTTTTAGCTAGGAGTGAGACTTTTCGATTTATACGACAAAAGCCATGTTGAGGCGCTGGTTTTCGCAATCTGCAAAGAATGCAACACACGAAATTTTTAAAAGTTCAGATTTTTTTTAATACGAGTTGCAGGGCCATACAATACCATTATGGAAAGAGTGAGAATTGCATTTGATACACATCGTGAATCGCACCGGCGAAATCGAAAATTTGAGCCTACAGTCTTTTGGGATTGCTTCACAAAAACTGTTGAGTAATGAATATAAGCTCTTATGACTGGTCTTAGCCCATTGAGTAATGAATTATTACTCATGGCCGTGGGTAATGAGCCCCTTTATTTGTTTAAGAACGTGTCGATAATTAATGAAATATGCAATATTCTAGTTGTTCTTAAACAGTTTTCATTATAAGGAAATTTAATCAAAATTCAATATAGTGCTGGGGCCAGCGACACGTTTAGTTGCTGTATTTGCTTAAACTTGGTTTATTATTTTTTCGATTACATTAATGTAACTTATCCCCAAAACTAACTCCTGCCACTTCGTTAACGGGCCAACGCTTGGCAGCGGCATTTTGATTATTTTAAAAAAAGTGTCACTGGTATACTTGTTTAAAGTTGATTTTTTTTGGGCCTTTATTGACATTACAGTATGACGGAAAATGATTTCCTCTTTATTGTAACCGGCGTGCTCTTATCATGAACATAAATACGTAACTAAAATAAAGTCAACTGACACAAATAGTTAAAGCTGAATTTTTTTGCGAGTAGTTTATTACCTAAAATTGTTAAAAAACTTGTCCTGACGCTAGTGCGCCTGCAGGAGTCGATTTTGTGGAGAAACGGCCTAAATATAACACAAAAAATTAAAAATTAATTTTATGCAGATCTTTCAAAAAAGAGTGTCGCTGGCGCCCGTACTATAAATACAAATACAATGTAATGGCCCATCCAGAAAAAAGCAATTTTTTGGCATATATTCTTCTGGGATTGATTGAGCCAATTATGTCACTGATGTTGCTTCCAGTTTTTTACTTGATGGCACTTAAAAAGGCGTCTGTACCTTTGTCTGTGACTTTACCAAGGATATTTATTCTTATATTTTTTGATTCTAAGGAAGTTCTAATGTTATGTTATATATTTTACGTAGCATACTTACAGTGTGACCCATTTAAAGTGGAAACACCTTTATAACTTTTTTATTTTTTTGTCCGATTTGAACCAAATTTTACCAAAATATAGAACAAATTATGATCTAATTATGGCCAAAAAACATTCGCGTCCTACAAATGCAAAGCCATCTGCGGTTCCAAAATAAATGGAAAAAATGAAGGAATCATATTAGGCATTTTCTTGTCGGAAAACTTTAATAATGAAAGTTGTTCAGAATTATCCAAAAATCTAGAGTCCAAAATTTCGACAAAATAAAAAAAAAATACAAATCGTATAAGTATAGTAACGACAAAAAAATTTTTATTGTTCAAATAGGCTTAAAATGTCATGAAACGTCGAGATTTTAAGTTTGAGCGAAAAAAAAATTTCTGTCTGTCGGTCTGTCTGTCTGTAACTTTTTTTGTGTGCACGTTTACTCTGGAACCGTTTAAGATATTGACTTGAAATTTGGTACACATATGTGCTTTAACGAGATCTGGAAGTAGATTATATTTTCATTTTGTTCTGTCGAATGGTTGGGGGGTAAATTGGGGTAAATTTGGGGTAAATAGGTAAATCAAGCAGGTAAGAGTCCATAAAATTGGTATTTAGTATACAAAAGAGAAGCTAAGGTCTTAAAATAATTTTTGGCATTAGCCACCCCATTACCACCCCCACCTCCTTATTAAAGGGGATGAAAAAAAATTGTGATTTAGTGTGTGTACAAGAACCAAAAGCTTCAAAATATTTTTTTACTTCATCCACCCCCACTATCAACCCTCTAACTCCACCCCCACCTCCACTACCGATGTAGCATATTGTTTTATAGGTTTTTGGGGTAGACGATTTCAAATATTATGTTGTTAAAGTTACCTTGAGTAGTATGGATGCGCAGTGGCTTTCCTCGACTACTATGGATGCGTGGTAGGTTTCCCCGAGTATTATGGATGCGCGGTGGCTTTCCTCGAATATTTTGGATGCGCAGTGACTTTTTTCGAGTATTATAGATCGCAGTAGGTTACCTCAAGTAGTATGGATGCGCAGTGGGTTACTTTAAGTAGTATGGATGCGCAGTGGCTTTCCTTGAGTACAATGGATGCAGTAGGTTACCACGAGTAGTATGGATGGGCAGTGGCTTTTCTCGAGTGCCATAGATGCGCAGTAGGTACCTCAAGTGATATGGATGCGCAGTGGGTTTCCTCGAGTAAAATGGATGCGAGTGGGTTACTTCAAAAAGTATGAATGCGCAGTGGCTTTACTCGAGTAAATTGGATGCACAGTGGGTTACCTTGAGCAGTATGGATGCGTAGTAGGTTTCCTCGAAGAAAATGCTTACTTCTATCGTGTAGTTTACGACACACAACGATTTTTTATATCTTTGTCTTGCCATTTTCTGCGTATTAGTTCGACATTCAGTTGAAGTATATTAACGCAAAAAAAAAAAAATTGGAAATTTTCATTGCTTAAATAGGCTTAGAATATCAGGAAACGTCAATATTTTAAGTCTGAGCAAAATAAATTTGTCTGTTGCGTCGGTCTGTCTGTTAGTCTGTATCGTTTTGGTGCTCACGATTACTCTGGAACCGTTTAAGATATTCACTTAAAATATGGCACACGTATGTTTTTTAACGAGATCTGGAACTAGATATTCCGTTGCAGAGTTGAAGGGTAAATTGGGGTAAATGGGGGTAAATAGGTAAATCAAGCCAGTAAGAGTCCATGAAATTGGTATTTAGTAAAAATAAGAGGAGCTAAGGCCTCAAAAAAATGGCATTAGCCATCCCTATTACCACCCCTACTCTATTATTAAAGGTGGTGAAAAAATAGTGTGATTTAGTGTGTGTACAAGAGCCAAAGTCATCAAGAATTTTTTTCACTTCATTCACCCCTACCTCTATTACAGATGTGGCATATAATTTTATGGGGTTTTGGTGTACATGATTTCAAATATTATACCACTAAAGTTCCATAAACAATTATTTCCACATAGTGGAGTGCAAATATAGTATTTTGTTGTAAGAGACTTGGATGTGGAAGTAGTGATTTCTTAGGCAGCGGTTTTTTTCCATTAATTTTGGTACCGCAGGTGGCTTTGCATTTGTAAGAGGCGAATGTTTTTTGGCCATAAGTAGATCCTAATTTATTCTATCTTTTGGTAAAATTTGGTTAAAGTCGGACAAAAATAAAAAAGTTATAAAGGTGTTTCCATTTTAAGTGGGTCACACTGTATATAAAAAAATAAGGTTTAGGCATTTTAATCATTCTGACGCCTGTAAAATCCTGTAAAATTCCATATAATTGTGTAATATACCAAATCGAGCTCAGGACACCTATATTGGTTTTTGTCTATCTGCCATAGTTTTAGATAAAACCTCAAATCCCGTCTAATTTGGTCATCCTGTACTATAAAAACAAACATTAAGATTTGGTTTGATTTGCCTATCATGTTTTATTTAATTCATTCTGTTAAGTTCTTATCACAGTTTCTATTAGATTATTATTATCGTCATTTCACATGTACTATATTGAAGCGTAATTAAAAAAATATGCGGAAATAAAATACATTTATTGTTATGTTGTAATGTGAATTTATCATCAAATACAGGTCGAATCAATATTTGTGACTGTCTGTACAAATACAGTAATAACAAACAGAAACAGAGATAAACAAAAAGAATTATTGATACAAACTAATAAGTATAACATCAAATTCATAATGCATAAAGAAAAATACTGATTACAAGGCTTGCAAGTTGATATCAAAGACCTTTATGACAGACCACAGAAAAGCACAATTTCTATTAAATGCATTAAACTTACACAAACATGCGATCGTAAGGCAAAGTATTTCCTAACGAACTTATTAACGTAATGCGATAGGTCAAAAATAGAACACCGGAACGAATGTACAGTTTCAAAACGACCTTTTCGTACTTCCTATAAATCATTTCACTGGTATGAAAGCTTCTAAAACATTGTATCAGAACTACTGCTAAAAATAACAAGCTTTTTATTTTGTAGATAATACTAGATGTTTGGCTTATATCGGGGTAATGTTTAATATTTGTTCAGTGAGTTGCTGTAACATTAACGAGGTTTGGATGTAGAAATAGACAATGCAATTTAGCTTGGTTTAAATATGAACTATATGATGAATACAAAATGTACAGGAGACCACACAACTTCAGGAAACTGCATATGAAATGCAATAGCTTAAACTTGTACTAATGATTACGTACGTTAGGCAAACAGAAAGATTAATGAGTGTATGATTCATTGCCACTAGCGAGCTACGAAATATGACTTAGGTTGTCGTTGCAACAATACATAAAATTACTTGCAAAATATCCGTTCTACGAACGGACTGAAATATTTGAGAATGGAGAAATCGTCGCACAGTGAACCATCTACAAGAACTAGGTGGGCAAAATTTTTTCAATATCCAATAACCGTTAGACAAAAAAAAATTTCACCTGACGTAGATAATTATAAAGACACAAGTGTAATGCCCTGAAAGACTCCTGGGCGAGAAGAATGTGCATTCGTACCTTCCCTTGGATCTTCTTTACAATTTCCTGTTTTTTGGATTAGGATAGGTTTAGGGTAATATATGTATAGATGTGTGCTGCGTGTATATGTGTGCAAATGTGTTTATCCCATTAGTTTTATATATAACAACTTGTGCCTGGCTGCATGGATAACTCCTAATGCCATAAAAAAAAAAAGACACAAGTGATTAAAGTAACCTACAATTTTAGGTACTTGCTTAATCCATGTATGGCAGTTTGATGTACTGTATGTATATAAGGTATATTTTAAAATAGATTACTCTGAAGAAAAAACATCGCTATGAATATGGGAACCACAAGTTTCATTTAGCTTCATTTATTTTCAATATGTGTCTCGCAAACTATTATTCGTTTAAAACATTTTATCTTAAAAAATGTCATTTAGCAAAACAATGCTAGAGATTGTCAATTAGTGAAAAGTAAGGAGTCGGCAGAGTATGTAAAATCATGCTAATGTTATGAAACCTACCCCCCCACCCTTTTCGAGGGTGCTGAATACGGATAGCAGAGTAAAAAAAGTTTTTAGTCATGCGTACCCACTTTAACGGCCGAAAACCACCCCATTTTGCTTATTTCTCATATGACAGCTAGGCATCTACTATTTTTGCTGGGATTCTTTGTTTTTTCAAGAGGATATAACAGATGGTGAAAGGTGATGTCAGGTATCAGACCGCAATCTCCCTTAAGGTTGGAATTTTCCCTGTCAGGGGGTATAAAATTGTTTCCTTTTTTTTTCTTGTTAAAGACATTTACCCCCATTTTCGAAGATGCTGATCAAGGAAAATGGTAAGAGTGAATTGTGTCGAAAATTGTTTTTTTCTAATTTGTATATTGAGTGGGAGTGGTTTCAAAGTCACCATTTGTCCATTTTACATCCTCATCAAAAATGAATCTATCCTCGCAAGGATTTGAAATTCATGTTTCTTAAAACGGGATATAAGGAAGAGAATACTACTGGAAAAAAAATCTGTTTTTAATGAACTATATATACAGGACACGATTTTGAATACAATATAATATTTTTTACAAGACATTAATATAACCCAGGGCGTTTACAAAGATAATTGCATGACCCATATTCCTCGAAATGAACATCGTATTCAATGCTATTGCCTCCTTCATCGCACGCATCATCCGTTTCCCATTCATGATCGGAAATATACCCTTCGGGTATAAAATTTAGGAAATTTACAGCATTTTAATAACTATTATCATTGGATTCATTTGTTTCTGTACTTGGTTCATCATCTTCATCCTCTGACGCACAATTCCCACAAAATTTACCTTGACAAGTCTTACAAAAAACGCTATATCATAAACCTAATTTTATACATCCGCATGGTTTCGCACATCCGCCCTTACAATTACAATTATAGTCTTTAAAAAAGAAGTCAGGAACCAATTGATCTTCTGAAAATTTTGGTTCTAAGCAACCGTTAATTGATATCCACCTCCATTCGACGGGATTCGGTTCATTTCCCAACCAGGTTTGACATTGGTAAAAAAATAAAATGATAGTACGAGTCCCTAATATCAGCGGCACACGCACTGATCGCTCCCAGAAAAATGGATAGTCTCCGGAGTTATCAGCGCGCTAACTCTATGTCCATGATGTACCTCCAGAGAAATTGATGGACTACGGATACCTCGAGGACACAAGATTTACCCAGAAAACAGTAAAGGCAGCAAAAACAAATAAAATGATAGTACGAGTCCCTAATATCAGCCAAGTCGCTACCTATTATTATTATTGTAAAGTTTGAGGGTGAAGAAAGAGTCGAACCACCGTAAAACCATTTTTTTCTTGATCAGCATCCTCGAAAACGGGGGTAAACGTCTTTAACAAGATAAACAAAAAAGAAACAAATTTACACCCCCTGACAGGGTAGATTCCACACCTAAGTGCGGTTGCGGTCTACTACCTGGCATCACCTTTCATCATCTGTTATAACCCCATGAAAATACAAAGAATCCCTGCACAAATAGTCGATGTCAAGCTGTCATATGAGAAATAAGCAAAAAAGGATGGTTTTTGGCCGTTCAGGGGGTGCGCATGACTAAAAACTTTTTTCACCCCGTTATTCGTGTTTAGCACCCTCGAATATGGAGGGGGGGGGGGGTATGTTTCATAACTTTAGCACGATTTTGCTTTTTATAGAGAAAATCCCGACTCCTTACTTCCAATAAATAAGAAAATAACAGAATGAATGTTTTTTTTCTAATTTCTTTAGAATTCATATTTTCGGCACAGAATGAGGAACTACCAGCGTCCAGCAGCGACACTTCTCCTCACCGTCTTTGATGTTTCATTGATCAATTTAAGTGATCTTCAACCATTTTTTTCTTGGTATTTGCGTCATGTTCATTTATTGTTTTAACCTAATAATCTGCCACATAACATCAAACTACATTTTTTCCACGTATTAGGATTACTATGTTGTGCATAGATAAGAAGTCATAGAGGGAAAGTGCTGAGTGTTGTGTTAACGAGTAATTTTTATTAGCGATATGATGAGTAAACGAGGCGGAACCGTTTGTGCTGTACAAACAGAACGACAGGAAATGACATTACTTTATTTAGGTTTCCTAAGGATCCCTAGAGGTATTTTGTTGCTGTAAATAAGCATTAGTTGTGATTCTCCATTCCTCTAAGGTCCGAATCTTCGTTGACAGCATGCAATTGTAAGGATTTGGCAAGAAAAAGTTCAGCCGAACTTTACAATAATTTTAAGTTGTGTCCACTTAATTTTGGGACTAAAGTTAGTTTACAGGGTGTATACTATCTCAGAATTTGCAAATTCCCCGACTTTCAGGTTTTCCACAAAGATTTGTCTGTTGCCTGTCAAAGAATAAATACGAGCAACCTTTTAAACAAATAATAACTAGTTTGTGTAATTTCAAACTACGTTTGCACGATGCGAGAAGCAAAATAGTAGGTGACTCTCGAATAAACTAAACTTTTGATACAAGTGGTTTTAATTCATGTTCCTTGATTCTTTTTATAAATTTATTATTTATTTATTTAATAATTAAAATATAGTTATATTGGATATTATGTCACAGAATGTTAGGTTAAGACAATAAATGTATTGGCGGAAATACCAACAAGATGGTGTCAATAGAATTTGGACGGGACGTTAAGTGTTGCTTCTAGTAGTTTTGTTTTATGTGGTTTCGCTATGGAAGTATAAAGATGGCGTCCGAAGATTTATAATTCGAAGTATTCAAATGTCAAATGTCTCAGAAATTATGACACATACTTCCAAAAACGCTCATGACCGAAACAGAACATTAAAATTAAGTTTCCAAACGATTTTTTGATTGTTCCTGTAGCATAAAAAACAAAAAAATTATGGGGGAGAGAAAGGACGACTTCACATTTTTTAATAAAACATCGCCATTTTGTTACCGCAAGTAGTCAGTAATTTAAAAAATATGATTGTCAAATCCTTTTTGTTAATATATGCAAGACCTAAATAGTTCAACTTTTTGTTCATTTACAGGAGTTGCTTTAGAAAAAAAGTGCAAGGAATTTTTGAAAAAACTTACTTCTTTGCAAATATCTCAAAAAATATTAGCTTTAGCGAGGCCAAAAGCAAAGCTTTTAAACTGGGGGTGTTTTTTTTAATATGTATGTAGGATTAATTATTTCGGAGATACGGAAGTTTAAAGATGTCATAGAATGAAATGTTGAGTTTAAATGTTGAATAGCTTAGAAACTATGACATTTGATTCAAAAATGCTAAGGGAACATTAAATATAAATTAATCAAGTACAGTGGTATAACATATTGTGTTCCCAGAGTAGATCCGACAGAAGACACCAAATTGGAAGAAATTGAGACCTAAATCTAGCTTTATTTACGTCTACAATATATTGATTTTGTTATTGTCATATTGATAAATTTAACTTTCTTCAAAGACTGGGAAAATTGTAATAAATTGTTGCGATTATCTAAAAGAGTGTTATATTTCTACCAAGCGCCACCTCCCAATTAAACAATATTCATATATTTATAAAAACATTTGACACCTTGCCTTAAATCTTAAAAGATATAAAAAAAAATTCTAATTTCAAAAAGCAAACAAAATATTTCCTGGATAAAGCGGATAAAGTCTGTATAAGAGTTTCTATCTTTAAAAATATAAATTATAACCATAACTTTTTTTTGTCTATGTATACTTTATAATATATTGTTTTATTTTTCTATTTCAATTTAAATAAAATAAATATCACTGTATTAAATGTCTAGTTGAATTTCAAAAATTGTTTCATTACATTAATAAGTAGAATAACTTACCTAAAAAGAAACTTCTACTTCTCGAGGCCATATATAAAAAGTCTTTATCACAGTTTAAGGTCCAACATAAGTTCTATTAGAAACATATCTGGGTTGTCTACCAAGCCGTACGGGCGGTGGAGTGGACAAGGGCGGCGGCGGCGGCACAAATCCAGTGTTGCATATCTCCGTGGCCGCGTAGTATCTCTCTGGGGGTGGAGGGACTGGGGGCGGCTTGGGGAAGAAGTTGTGTAGGGGTGGCGGAGCCCTTGGCGTTTGAGGCTGCTGCAGAGGGACAGCGTACTCGGGATCCCTTACGTCTGCATAATCAGAGCTACCCGGAAGTCTTCCCAGACTCGGTTCCCGATACAAAGCAGCTTTATCGCATCCACTCGGCACTTGAGAAGGTCTCGGCGATGATTTATATCGTCTTTGCTGAATTACCACGTAAAGTACTACGGCTACCATTAACACTACTAAAACGGACAGAATCCCGACGATAATTCCCAAGTACTGGCCCAGACCGGAAGGCTGGTTCACGGAACTTACAACGTTTTTGTTTTCGATACCCGGTGTGGCGATCTGGTCCTTTTGCAACGGAGGATCCTCTATTTCCTCTTCCTCTTCCGTGACGTTGCCGTTTACTGGAATGGAATCGAAGGTAATCTCACTAATTAGTATCCACCTCGCGGCGAACTGCAGTTGCAGTTTAACAAACCTGCCGACGCGATGGTGCAGTTTGATAGAAATGTTACGTGGCGTTTCAAAAATGCGATCTTCGATGTAATCGAAGGTTATTGGCTCACCTTTGTAGCGTTTTCCACCTACACTAAACAACACTTTCGCTTCGGAGAATACCGCCACTTCCTTGGTGAATTGATTATTACAGTAGATATTCACTGAGGAGAATTCGCGCACTTTATCGAATTCGAAGGTGATTTCAATCGGCTTGTTCTCCCTGGTGTCGTTCTTCCATCCAACCCAACCCTGTCTGAATTCCTGGTGAAAGGGTAGTTTGAAATCTTCCGGGGCTACTTGGCCATCTGTCAACTGACCCAAGCCGTATTTGAGTTTTTCCCCGTCCCAATGGCCGTCGTAAGTGGTGTCGTAAAACTCCCAATTAGGACCGCGCTTATCTCCCTGCGGCATGGAGTAACTTACTATACCGTCTGTCCACCAACAACCGTAAACCTCCACGCGCATACACACAGTCCGCTTGTGATTACTGTACGGTAAGAATCGAATTTTACTGGCCCATATTGGTGGGTCCAATTCTGTCTTGGATTCCAAGTAAGTGTTTATATTTCCTTTTATGAGTTCTCCGTTCGTCCGGCTTCGGTACCGGATCCATTTGTTTAAGCGAGGTCGCCAGTATTCTAACATGTAACTCTCTGCGAATTCCACACCTTGGCCATTGCCAAAACGGCCTTGAGTTTCGGCGGCCGTTATCATGTGCACTGTTTGCAGATCTATTTCAATCCATTCTTTGGTTTCTGGGGTGGCTTGGGTTTGCGGACACCATGCACCTCCGTTGATTTCATTTCGTACCCTGAAAAAGAAAAAAAAATCGTTTATATTTTTAGAGATAGACTATTTTGACACGATTTTGAATTAATAAAGTACCCAAAATTTTATGTCCAAAAAAGATGAAGTAAATGTATTAGTAGATAACGCTTTTTAATAGTGAACTTAGTTTAACGAATAACAATTACAAACCTTTGTAAGTCATTAGATAATATTTCATTAAAAAATTACCATTGATACTTTTAATGGTTCCCCTTACACGAGGAGGGCGGTCAAAACTACACCAAGTGTTTACGGGCGGATTTTAAAAAGCCTAATCGCCATTACGACGCTCTGATTTCATTATTTGAGCCTAAAGTATAAGTAATTTTTTTCCCCTGTAAATAATTTTTGTCTACTTCAGCCAAATTTAGGGGAATTTTATAGATTTTTCTTTCAATTCTTCTAAAGTCAAAATTTAATTATGGTAACGCGTCCCAAAACACAATTTTCGGCTGAATTATAAAACACTTACTTGCCAAAAATTTTGTATATTTCTAATTTTCAATATGTCTGTTAAAAGGGAGAACAGTTTCTGGAACAGTTTTATAGATTGAGAAGTAATTATACAACAATTTATTCACATTTCAATATGGCATGTAGTCTCGACGACATTAAATTTAGCTTCGCAGAAGACAGGGAAGGTTGTATTGTCGCTTTGATAATAGGCTAGTAGATAATAACGAAAACGACAATATGAATAATATAGTATTATAGTATGACTCTCCAAAATGTTATAAATACAATTTCAAGGTAATTTTACCGACTATTATTGGTTTTATTGTACAATGAATATGCTTAAAATCAGAGTGAATTTAAAATAAGGTAGTTTTTCGGATATCTCGTGACGTAATAGCGTAATAACTTCTAAAACAGGGGCATTTTACATTTGACAGTAACTAGCTACGTTGCCACATTTCTAAAAAAGAATGTGCACTATTGTATTGTCTGAAATAAATTCTCTTGCTCTTCACTAATTCATTAGAAATATACCCTGTTAGTAATATCAGAAATCAGGGCTCTCATTTCGAATATGAACGATAATGAAATTATCCCAAGTAGCACCTTAGGTCAGAATTACGTAGTGTAGATCTCGTTTTGGTCTCGTTTTCCCGTTTAACCTAACCTAATTGACTTAAAATTTACGTAAAATATAAGTAATTGCGGAATGAGACGGCGTCGGTAAAACGTCTTAAATAAGGCCGATCAGTTATAATGACCTATTAGGTATAGAACATATTTCCCTGAACAGGTAATTTAAACGTAAACATTGTGTTTAATTATGGTCGCTAATACGTAATATCTACTTAACCAGTTATACTCTTTTAACTGCAGTCTTTCTTTCCCAAAAATAATTAATAAGGTCTTATCTGCAGCAATCATGATTTACTTATAAGACATAAGGCATACGCAGTAAAGACATAACTAGAAATCAGACTTCTCTATTATAATGATGGAGTCGGAGTCACACACAGTAGTTGTGAAATACTGTGTCCAGCCTTCTCATATGTGTGGTTTTTATTGCCAATCAATTTTCACTGTAAATATATCCATTCCACCTCGAAATAATAAAACGCGTCAAGTATTTTACGTTTTTAAAGAATAAAATGTTTTTTTTTAGTTTGAATGTATTTTAAAAATATTTGTATAGTACACGAGATAGATACAAGATAATTGTTTTATTGCCGACCGTGTTTTATTGCCGACCGTTTGTATGGGCCGGCTAATTCCTTTGTCAACATACGCGGCCCTTTTGATATTTGATAATAGGAATTATTTTATATCTTTTATTTCTAGTATAAAAGACTATAGAATTGCCCTGCAGGACTTTCCTGAAGCATAATATATGATTGTATTGTACTAATATCTGATGATTTTTCTTTTTTAAATTAATCACTTATCAAATTTTCATTATAAAATGGCTCCCTGGTTGACAAATATGGCAAACATAGTACCGCGCAACTTCAAAGTATATTTTTCCAATATTTTAGACCTCCCTAACGTTTTTCCTTTAGTCCAAGTCGTTAACACCTTGACTTAACAGTTAGCTTGGCCCAATATAGGTTAAAATAATTTTATAGTCTTCAAAATTGTACAGTCTTTAAATTACATTTCGAACTTGGTCTTATTTCCCAGTCCAGGTTTGACATCAGGTTCAAGGAGAATAAGACGATAATCGTCTGTAATCATTCTGGAGAAATGAAATAGCTGACTAGCAGTTTCGTTTTATTTGTATTCTGAAGTTCCTACATAGGTGTGATATGATCAAAACATTTCCGTTGACTGGATCAATACGTTAATTTACACTTGAATATCATATTTATACTTCGGTGATGATTTTCATGTATGGAAAATTCCGATGATGGAACTCGTGATGACGTAACGTTTTAAAATCACTGACAAGTGATACCGCGTGCTTTTTCATTCATCGAATGAGTCGTGCGCATTCAACAGACATCCATATGTCCCTTTCTTACAGCGTAAAAGAGACAGAGATAGCAAAACATATGATGAATAATCGATGAACACGCTGATATCAAATATTCGCAGTAACAGTTCAATAGTGTGATTGAAAAATCACAATACCGTCCATCATAGTGTTTTACTAACACATGGTTGGAGCCCCTGAAGGTTTCAAAATCAAAATTGTGATTAATTGTAATTAATTGACAGTTGTCAGTGTTTTTTGTCTCACACACTGTTTATTAGTGAGATAAATATATGAGATAATTTTTACCGTTCGAAAGTTTTTTTAAGTATTTGAACACTCTAGGTGGCTGTATTTTTTTCATAAGCTTTCCTGGAAAACTATAACTTGATGCCATGATATTTAACACTTTTTCGAAATTAAAAATGGCATTATTAATTTTTACTTCATTGTATTGAACAGAAAAAATACACATTAGAGCAAGAAAAAAACTGAAGAATAAAAATAACTCTCTCATTATTGCGTAATTTGCGTATAACCTACGTATAATCTACAAGATTTTCTCAAAAAAAAAAACACACATTTGCGAATAACTGAGAAACCGTAAGAATTTGTACTAAGGTAAGTATGGCTGAATAGTCTCTAAATGGCGTATTCTATCAGCTCCCAGAAGGTTTGTATCGATTTGTAATACACCCTGTATAGATCAGTAATATTAACATTGAAATGAAATCGGTCCCAATACTGTTCCTTGAAGAACTCCAAATTCTGGCTTCTCGGTATCAATAAGTTTACCATTAATATCTTTATTTAAGCCATTCATAATATGTTCTTTCGGTATTGTCTCATATAATATTGCTAGATTTGAAATCGAAGAAATAGATCGATAAAGAGGCACATTCAACGGGTCTCAATTTTTACAAATTGGATTTACAATGGCTCATTTAGAGGCTGCGGGGCATTGGCCCGAATTAAATACTCGGTTAATTATACAAACTAATGGCGCAGATATGTATGTTTTTCTATAATTGGTGAATTAATTAGTATAATAATTGTTATATTACTATTACTTAAGATCAGAAGGTCAAACGTTAACAATAACTAATTCATTTGAAAACCAAATAGATTTTATTGCTTTATAATCCTTTTTTAAAATTTGAAACGCGGAATTATCAACTGGAGAAATGTAAACGTATTTAGTAATACAGACAAAACCATATTCTAATTTTATTACAGTACGAAAAGTGCAGAATCTGATACTTAGGTGTGGACTAAATTTTCTACAACGCCAGATAAAACTGCAATGAAAGTTTTCTCTCTAAAACTTTTACGACAGTTTCAGAACAATCTTTATAGATTTTTATCGATATTAGGTATTAAAACGACTTTAGGAATTTTATGAGTCCAAGATATGATTCATTATTCTTAAAGTTATGTCGATTTAAGTCTATAAGTAGGTTTTATTACCACAAATTTCATATTATTTTGAAATTATACAAGACTTTAAGACACTAAAACTCCTAAAAGAAACTTTATTGGCGCTCTATTGTTAGAATTACCATTATTCGAGATGGATAATAAAACTGTTTGCATCTGTGTTTTCTCTTTAAAATACCCGTTGTTTATACTTTATATTCTTTTGATTTGTCTTGAATCGGTATGTTTTTGAAGGGGAAATTCAACACGGGATAAAAATAAAAACGTACCTGCCATGATGTGGTCCAACGTTGCCATGGTCAAATGATGAACTGGCTGTAATGTCTTGGTCACGGATGCTTCCTGATTCCATTCCTAAAGGAGCGATACATTGTGCTGCAAAGAAAAAAAATAGTAAATACATTTTTTCATTACCGCAGTTCGACTTCAGTTACATCAGTGGCAAAAACAGCCCCTTTAACCCATTTTTGGCCAATGGTGCGTATACGCACCAACCTACTAAATATTTTTTTAAGGTTACGTTTCGCAATATTTTCTATATCCTGAGTTTTCCATCGAAAAAGTAATGTTTACCAACCATGTTTTTCACACCTATATGTAATTTTTTCCCTGAAAAATATTTTTGAAAACGTACCAAATTATGATAATTTTTACTAATAGCGCAGACATATAAATAATAAGGAATAAAAAATATTTATTGTTTACATATTTCGTGTTTATATGTTTGATATTCTTACTAAAGCACTCTAAAGTAATGTTACATAGTTGAAAAATCTCAGATATTTTTCAATAACAATAACTTTGACTAAAAATTATAGTGGTGCGTATACGCACCATTGGCGCAATAAAGGAACGGAAAGTAAATTCGGTTCTGAAAATTACCATCCGAGAACTGTCAGGAGTTTGCGCAGTTTCCAAATCCGAACGCGTCAAGCAACTGCGCAAACTCCTGACAGTTCTCGGACGATAATTACCAGAACACGAATTTACCTGGAAAGTAAACATATGAAGTGCGCAAGTGCATCTTTGTCATAGAATGCGTCACCGTTGCCTCTTTACTCAGTTCTACGTTAGTTTCTAGACAGTATAGTTGGAATTTATAGTGTAAAGTGCAAATTTATAGTGTAAAGACAGATTTTTTGTGAAATGGCGGGCAGAAAGTTTTTGACGCAAAGAGAATTGAAAGAGGCAATGAGGATATTATGCATGAGCTGGAAGATGAAGATGATCATGGTAAGTGATACTTTTATTTTATGGGTGTGATAGTAAAGTTTTTGTTTTTTAAAAATAGTGGTATTGAACGCTGTGTACATCCCGCCAGAGGTTGATGAATTGACAGACGAGGAAAATATTGATGAAAACGAACTATTGAATGAAATACCTCTGGACAGGGAAATCGCTGGTACATTTGAAATAGATGTTGGAATTGACGATAATTCATATGATGAATCAGACGAAGAGCCCCTTTCAGAAAAAAGAAGAAAGCTTGCACAAAAATCAAAAGAACCTAAGTGGGAAAAAAGGAAATAGTGCACATTCGTTTGTCTGTGTCAAATGAAGCTGAAACCTTACAAAATCTACGGGACTCTTTGGAAGGAAAAACACCTTTGGACTTATTTTTCTTATTTTTTGACGAAGATATTCTATCTATGATAGTGGACTTTTCTCTAAAATATTCTCGTGACAATAATCGTTTAGACTTTGACTTCAACAAAAACGATCTGAAAAATGTTCTTGGAATTCTAATACTTTCTGGTTATCATATTTTACCATAAACTGATCTTTACTGGAGCAAAGATGAAGACAAAGGTATTGGTATTGTACGAAAATGTATGAGTAGAAATAAATTTAGAAGTATAAAAATAAACTTCCATTTGTCAGACAACGCAAGTCTAGACAAAACTGATAAATTTGCCAAACTGCGTCCATTTTTTGATGCTATGAACATTCGTAACAAGCAATTTGGAATATTTTCGCACAACCTTGCTATTGACGAGCAAATGGTACCATATTTTGGTAGGCATTCGTGTAAGATGTTTATAAAAGGAAAACCCGTCCGGTTTGGGTTCAAGTTGTGGTGTTTATGTTAATCTGATGGATACCTCTTCACATTCATACCATACGGAGGAGCAAATGCAGAGAAAGAAAAATCTCCTTATGGATTGGGAGGACAAGTAGTTCTAGATCTATCGAGTGCATTACAAAATCCGCTATACTACAGAATTTTTTTTGATAACTATTTCTCATCCTATAAATTATTCGAAAAATTGCATCAAATGCAATATTTTGCAACAGGCACTATTAGAAGTAATAGGACAAATAAGTGTCCTTTAGAAAATGCAAAGTCTTTCGGAAAGAAAGAAAGAGGTGCCTATGATTTTGCAGTCGAAGAAAGCATACAACTAAGCCTTGTCAGATGGAACGACAATTCTGTTGTTACTGTCGCTAGTAATAATTTTTCTGTGCAACCTTTAGCAAAAACCAAAAGATATAACCGAAAAGAGTGCAAAGATGTTCAAATTTCACAACCCGATATGATAAAGCAGTACAATTCCTACATGGGAGGAGTTGATCTTCACGATAATGCTATTGCTAATTACAAAACAAGCATTAGAGGCAAAAAATTGTGGTGGCTACTGCTGGAAGCTCTACCGTAGAGTAAATAACTCCAAAATAACACAGCTAGAATTCAAGTCTTATTTAGCGGTACGTCTTTTGAAAAGTGATGATGCCGCTGAAGACAAAACTGCTATGGGAAGACCTCCAAAGGAACCTGTTGTGAATGAAGTGAGGCTTGACAGAGTGGGACATGTGATAGTAAAACATCATGAAAAGGCAAGAAGGAGATGCAAGTAGTGCAAAAATCATACTATTTATTTTTGTGATAAATGCAAAATCCATCTACACACTGATTGTTTTGAAATCTTTCATAAATAAAATAATACTAAAATGTATTTTGAAAATTTTGTTCTCAGTTTAAGCCAATGGTGCGTATACGCACCATGTCATATATATGTCAATTTTAATGATAGAATATTTTGGCTATAGAAACTATGTTAAAAAGTTATTTTGAAAATAAAAATGCTAACAAACATTGTTTTTTATTATTTTTTCATAACTTGGCCGTTAATGGGTTAAAAAAAATAAATCGTAATGTTCAATTGTATTAGTATTAGATTATAAGGTTGGCATTTTTTATAATGTCCTATTCTACAAAAAAACTCGTTGGTGATGTTCGACTATCGATTTGAGGATACGATATTAGCAAAACCTGATACATTCCGAGACCTCGGGATCAGGGTTCACAGCAATTTTTCAAACTCAAATTCCCTGACTTTTACAGGTTTTCCAGGACTATTGGAAGGTTTTTTCCAGGTCACATAAAAACACTTTTTTTGGCCTGGGTAATACACTAGTATATTCCCATGTATTTGCGCGCGCTGAATCCGAATCCGAGGTCAGAAATGGCCGATTGGTTCATATATTCAAGATAACCTCAAAAAATAGCTAAAAATGAAAAATATCTTTCAAAAAAAAATCAAAGGAAAACATTTGAAATGTTTTTTATAAACTGAATTCACATTGGACTACAGAATTGATTATGTATATTTTAACTCATATACAGGGTGTCCCGAATTGCATAGGCCAAACTTCACGAAGCAATACAACTTTTCAAAATAAGAAAAAAAGTTCCTATAAACATGGGTCGGAATTTAACTTTTTATGCTTTTTAAGACAAAATGACAACTATGTACGAAAATCATTCAGGAGCGGGTGAAACTGGGGGGGGGGGCTAGGTATAATTTAGCCCCAACTTTATTGTGTGACACTTACATTAATTAATGAGCAGAACTTATAAATTTGAAGTTTTCTACACATTATTTTTTATTAGACAACAATGAATTAGATTAAAGTAAGATAAATTACAAATTACTAGAGTTGTTCAAAGTGCATTCCGCCAGCATCAACACATTTCTGATATCTGCGCCGTACAGAGATTGTAGCTTTACGAATGAAATCAGGATTAGCCCGCAAATTTTCACATTCTTCGAGAATTCTTTCTATTAACTCTTCTCTTGTGTTTACAGGGTTTGCCTAGACTTTGTACTTTAAATAGCCCCATACAAAAAAATCAACTGGAGTTAAATCCCGTGAACGGAGTGGCCAGGCTCTTGCACCTAATCACCCGATCCACCGTTCAGGATAATTACTGTTTACCCACAAACGGTTCTCAACAGCAAAATGTGCAGGAGCTCCGTCCATTCGAAACCAGTATTCATTTCTTAAATTAAGAGGAATATCCTCGAGAAATTGGAAAAAATGGTTATTTGAAAAATCATTAAATAATGGTCCATTTAAACGGGGAGGAAAGATGTGGGGGCCCACAAAAAGTCACACCATACATTAACGCTCCTGTTGAAATGTCCTAGGGCGATTTATATGAGGATTCCGAAGAGCCCAGATTCTTAAATTATTAAAATTAACCGATCCATTACGGTTAAAGGTAGCTTCATCAGTCCAAATAATTTTACTTCCGAAATCGGGATCTTGTTCCATGGAATTTATAAACCAATTACAAAAATTGATACGTCTTTCGGGATCACATGGTTGAAGGCTTTGGACTGGCTGCATTCGAAAAGCTTTTCTGTGGTCTTTTTTCAGAATCCGAAAAACTTTGTTTTTGGAAACATGCACAGCTTGCGCACGCAGCTGTTGGACCGCTCTTCTGATACTTAATTTATTATTATTGTTAAATTTGGCCAAAATTATGTTTTTAAATCGTCCATTTCGTTGTTCTTCATTTCTTGGACCTCTATTAAGTCCAACATTTCTAAATTCTAGGTGGGTTCGAATAAAAACAACTTTAGATGGTTTATTTCTATTAGGAAATCTTCTGCGATATTCGCGTACCGCGGCATTCGCATTTCCATTACAATATCCATAAATAAAATGAATATCCGCGTACTCCACATTACTAAGCATGACCATTTTTTACTTTTCAATAGAACACTTTTTCCAAAACGAAATAATAAAACTACAGAACAATGAACTACAGAAAACACAAAAAACAACAATGTCATTATTGTCATTCTGGCATTGCATGCTAGATTATTTTTCATTTGTTACAAACATTACAATCATGGCACACTCCTACATACCAGGAATGCTGGTAATAATGGTTACTAATTAATAAAGTTCAGATAAGATTTACTCAAAAACTGATAATTTCAGAGAAAAAACACAATAGACTATTTTTGTGTAGAAAACTTCATATTTTTAAGTTCTGCTCATAAATTAATGTAAAAGTGTCACACAATAAAGTTGGGGCTAAATTATACCTAGCCCCCCCCAGTTCCACCAGCTCCTGAATGATTTTCGTACATAGTTGTCATTTGGTCTTAAAAAGCATAAAAAGTTAAATTCCTGTGTAAATTATCATTTGTTTATCTTTAGATGTTTCGAAAATATTCATAAAAAGACATTTTCAGGAGAATTATTTGAACACCCTGTATCTCGGAGCACTTCCAATGTTTATAGGAACTTATTTTTCTTATTTTGGAAAGTTGTATTACCTAGTGAAGTTTGTCCTATGCAATTCGGGACACCCTGTATAACCTCAAAAAAATGCTCTATATCACTCAAAAATTAAATTTTGATATAAAATGGTAATAAGTAAAATAGTCTTTTACCAAATTAAGTCATAGCTAATTTTAACGAAAGTGTTTGTTGTGAGTAGATTTAGTTTTGCAAATTTTAATTTCCTATATGAAAAGTAGCGATTACAGATGTGCTTCTCCAAAATTTCTGGCACATAAAATTGTAAAAAAACATTAAATGTATTTTTTAAGCTGACAGCTTGCTTTTTATTAATATTTTCGCTCCATATCCGTGCTCATTCTGTAATTAAATATAATAAAATTAAGTATTCTATTGAAAGCAAAAGCCCATTTCCCCGTTACAAGCTTTAAAATTAAACTTTTAAAATTACTGTTTGCTCTAATTCTCATTCCAATTTAGTGGCGGGATTTTTTCTACCTTTAATACAGTTAAATGCAAATAAAGTTCTTTATTAAGGACTCCTTTATTCGAGGACCAAAGGCTACACAAAGTACATGCAGTCTGAATTGAAACGCTGTGATATGCTAATCTGCCTTTGCTACAGGCAATTTATAGACTGTGGGCCAAAAAACGTTAACTTATTTATTTGAAGGATTATTCGTATTTAACTGGTAAGTGAATAACTAAAAAGCCAATCAAAATAAGAAATGCAACTTAGAATAATTATGTTTGAGTTCGCTGCTTACGAATCTGAAGTCAAAATTAGAAAAAATCAAAATGGCTGCTCTAATATGGCGGATAGATTTTTTTTTTCTAAAAAGTGTTTTAAACGAACAATATAAATTGAGCATCTAGGTGATGCTATATATTAACGAAAAACAGCATTTTTGAAAAAAAAAATTGGTTACTAAGCAATTACATTAACAAAATGGCGACATTTTGTTGAAAAAAAATGTGAAAACGCACATTGAATCGGCCATAACTTCTTTATTCTTTGTGATGTAGAAACAAACAAACAATTATTTTAAAGATTGATCTTTAATTTTGTTCCTTAGAATTTTTGATGGAAGTGTCACAGTTTCTAAGATATCCAACATTTTAGACTAAATGTTTCATCCTAAAAACGGTCGAATGCCATCTATAAAATTAAATATCTCCGAAACTATCAACCCTACACAAATATATATACAGTGTGTCCCAGGATAGATGTAACAAGAGGTGTAATGGACCAAAAATTTTGGAATTTTGGAATGGTATTTGGGGATTGAGTCCTGCTTGTTGTAAAATTAAAGTATACCAAAAATGACTTGATTTGGTGTTCTACAGGGTGTTTTATAAGCAAAGTTGTAAAAATCACTACTAATAAAGTACCTTTATTTTTCAAAATATGAAAAAATTCCACTAAGAAAAGTTATTTAGAATGCAGTTTTATATCTCTATACCAAATTTCAGGAATGTAAAATTATTTTTTTGAAACTTCCCATTTTTTCAATAAATTAGTATTTTATTTTGAACCATTCAATTAAAACTGCATAGAAATTATTTTCTGTGAATTAATATTTAAAGTTATGTAGAAGCTAAAAGTAGGCTATGAGAAAAGCAGTGAATACACATTTATCATTTATTATTGACATATCTGTCAAACGTAGTCAATATTATCCTTACGTAATTGGCGGTGAAAACTCGCTAAGAGAAATGGTAAGCCAATTTAATTTGAAATTTCCAAACACTGCTTTGTCACGTACTCAGGCTATGAGAATAATTAAAAAGTTTCTGGCTACTGGTAATGTTCTTAACATGAAAAGAAAAATAAAAGCATATGATGAAGATAATGTTGGGGCTATTACAGCTCATGCCTGTTATAGAAAATCCTAGGATGCCACTAAGAGAGAGATCAGCTCTTATTAATATTAGCAAGTCTGAACTCCAAAGAATTTACAAGGCAAAGAAAATAAGGGCATACAAAGCAAATTATAAACATACGCTTGAAGAGGGAGATGACGGCCGTAGGTTGGATTTTTGTTTGACCATTGGAGAAAAAATCATGGAAGAGAGATTTTTTTCATCATTTCATAATTTTCTCAGATGAATCCACATTCACAACCAATTGTGTTGTTTCATCTCAGAATTGTCGGTTTTGGGCTTCTGAAAATCCAAATTTTAGAATTCATTGTAGAAGACAATATTATAAAAAAGTGAATATGTGGTGTGCCGTTTCTTATCACGTTGGAGTTATTGGACCTTATTTCATTGGGGGAAGGTTAAACCAGCACACTTATTTACAGCTTCTTGAAAGATTTTCTGAACAACATTTAAATATTTTAAGAGATATGCCTTTAGTTCATTTTCAACATGATGGTTGCCTTGGCCACACCACAGAAATGGTTAATCGGTGGTTTAATTTAAATTTTGGAGAAAATTGGATTGCCAGGAATGGACCGATCAAGTGGCCGGCGAGATCCCCAGACCTATCAATATTGGATTTCTTTTTATGGGGTCGCCTCAAGCAGTTGGTTTACGCTGAACCACTTCCTAACGATGTAGCAGTATTGAAGCAGAGAATTAAAAATGCCGTAAACTCCATACCGTTAGATCATATTCGAAACAGTTTTAAGGACTTCAGGCGAAGGATCGAAATGTGTGTGGATGTGGGTGGTAGCTACGTCGAATAATAAAAAAATTGTAAACATTGTTTTGTATTTGTCAATAATTAATTTGTTTGTGAATCTGTTATGTTTTTGACATTTATTACTTGTTATAATTTTTAAACCTCATTAATCTTCTGTTATTAATTGTTTCTTGTTTTACAATTAGCTCGATTAACATTATACCTTCTTACATCTCGTATATTCAATTTTTTATTTACCAATAGCCTACTTTTTGAGATGATTAACATTTGCTCCTACACAACTTTAAATATGAATTCAACTCTTAATTCGCAAAATATGAGAAGTTTCAAAAAAATAATTTTATATTCCTGAACTTTGGTATAGATAAAATTGCATTCTAAATAACTTTTCTTAGTGGAATTTTTTCATATTTTGAAAAATAAAGGTACTTTATTAGTGGTGATTTTTACAACTTTGCTTATAAAACACCCTGTAGAACACCAAATCAAGTCATTTTTGGTATACTTTAGTTTTACAACAAGCAGGACTCAATCTCCGAATACCATTCCAAAATTCCAAAATTTTTGGTCCATTACACCTCTTGTTACATCTATCCTGGGACACACCGTATATAAAAAAAAACAAATTTGTTCTCAGTTTATAGGCTTCATTTTTAATGTCGGCTATATTTTCTCTAAAATTAATATTTATTGAGGTATTTACAGAGAAACAAAAATATTGCGTTTTTTCTAAAGTTCCTTTACAGACTAAAATGTATTTTTTTCTAAAGCAAGCGAAGTAAGCAGGCGAAAAAATTTGAGCGTCTAGGTCATACATATATTAACGAAAAACAGTATATGGGAATATATTTTTTTAATTGCTGACTACTTACATTAATAAAATAGCGACGTTTTTATTAAAAAATTTGAAAGAGTAAATTATTTCTGTCATGACTTCTTTGTTTTTTCTGCTATAGAAATAGAAAAAAAAAATCATTTGAAAGCCTAATTAATAGTCTTTTATTTTGGTTGTTAGCGCTTTTGACGTAAGTGTCATAGTTTCTGAAATATTTAACATTTTAACTAAATACTACTTATAGACGTTCGGGCGCCATCTTTATACTTCCATATCTCCGAAACCATTAACTACAGGAATTAGAAGAAAACGAATTTCATCCTCAAGTTAGTAGCTTTTTTATTTATCTCTAGCGTGTTTTCGAGTTATTTGACGAATATTGTTTTGATATTTTTTAAGCTAAAGTCCTAACTTTCAAGTCGTTATAACTTAAAGACTATCAATTTTTATGAAAAGTTGCAGAGAGAAAATGTTCTAAATCCTATTCGTTCCCAAAATACGCCCTTGTAAATGTTCAAGTTTTTTGCTTAAAAATCATACTTTTCAGATTCTTTTAAATACCCCAGTCGGTAATATTCATGTTATAGAATCTAGCAAACTTGATGAAATTTAATTCAACGAAAATTTCCCCAAACTGTAATAAAATCTGGCAGTTCTTCATCCGTTGACCTAAAATTTTGGGCAGTGCATCGAAATTTTTCAAGCTGCACTAAAATTTGACTTGTAATGAACGTAGAAAATTTGTCTATGTTTATTTAGCAGATTCCCTAAAATCTGATTTTAGCTAACAGAAATTGAATCATAAATTAGGAGATTTTTAATCATCACAAAGAGTGGCTTTCATCCGGAAACAAGAGCATTGGGGTAAGATACAAGGATCCCTCTCACATTTCATTAAACATATCGTCAATTCCAACCATTTCAATTTCCAAACCAAAACCGTTAAACATTTTAAAGAATTTAAATATTTTTGTGTCAGTTGATTGTTATCACTCTAACCCTTGTATGTAGTTCAGATTAAACATTTTCGATGGTGTGTCATTAACTTACCATGCGTGGTATGCAGGTTTAATTATTTTGTACATATTTTTTTAGTTGTATTTTCATGTAGGAGGTTCTTGAAAGTTATTTATCAAATTTGGATATTTAAACAGGATATCCTGCATTTTTGCCTAGTAGGAAGGTAGAAGTAAAATGTTTTAAGTATATAGAAAGTAATATCTCATAGTTTTTGTTGTATATGCGGCACTTTTATTTAAGATGACAGTATTGCGATTAGAAGATTGTTTTTTTTTAGTTCATAAAAATTGAGTGTACTGGCAATTGAACAATAATAATAAATGTATTCGTTCCTTTAGCCAATAATACATTGGGTAGACTTTGAAACACTTCACATAGCTTCAGGTTCTCTTAGCGTCTCTCTCTTTTATTTGAATAATATTTATTCCACTCAACTTTGTTTAATATTGACGATTTAGATACAATGAAAAAGTACGTAGTATGGCCAATTATTTTTTCACGTTAATTTATTGACAGCTATTTTTTATTGCGAACAAAAACTAATGAATAAATAAATTATACAACTGTTCATTTGTGAAATCGCGTGCAGTGTTGCCTTTATTTAATAGCAGATAATGGAGCCGCCGTGCGCCATAGAAGCCAAATTATATTATTTAACAAGTCGTTTATTTCTATAGTAGCGTATTATATTACATGTAACTTCGTTAATTTTTATAACTAGGAGAGAAAATTTACATAAAATTCCCAGGTGCGAATAAAAAGAATCGTGTCATTTCTAAAGCGATAAAAACCCCATGAGACACTTAAATATTAACCAGTTAAAACAACGTTGAGGATAGTACGCATTCAACAATTTCAACAAAAGTTAGAAGAAATCGAGGCTTTTTATGTCCACAATGTACTTCACCTTTATCCCTCGGGGATGGATTACTTACAGGGCTCGATTGCTTCTATTTGCGCTGCCCAGAAGAGCACTAAAGTTGAAACGAGAGCCTCCTTCATCTTTAGTTTTTATATGGAACCTGGAGAGGAAGGTGTGGTCTTATTCCATCTGAAAAAAAAGAAAAACGTATGATATAAAAGAGAATATAGAGCAGGTATTGTTACATTAACAATGAACTCAATTCATGGACTTTCTTTTTTTATATTTTCTTTATATCCAAGAAACACTAATAAGTCTAAAACACGTTTTATATGCTACAAGATCATACATTAAGGATAGGATTTTGCAGAGTGAGACGGAATTACGCGTTTATTTTCGGTTTAATATAAATATTTAAATAATCATAAATTGTATAATCTTTAAAATAGTTTTTAGGAGTTGAAACTTTGAAATTTTACTTATGTGTCCATATCTTTTTCCCTATTGCCCGTAGGGCTCTTTACCAAGTTACACTTTTTGAAGATTCATCCCTCCTCTACATAATATATATATTACACATTTGCCGTAGGACAAACGGTTTTGGCTCTACGAGGCCGGAAAGGTCGCGCTGTCCGAATTTGGGGGTCTTCTGTACAGGACAAACGGCTATTATTTAAAATCTACAATATTACACATACTAATGCCCTTAAGGAGGGATGGTGATTTGTGAAAAAACTTTCATCGAATACCGCGCGGTTTCCATGATACGGGATGTTGAAATTTTGAAAACCCTTTTTAAAAAAAAAGTGAACCTACTCTTTCTCGCTCATTTTTTATTCATGTATGTACGACCCTAATATAAGAAAATTTACGCTGGTGTCATTTCACTTCCATCCAGTGGAAGTATAGTAACGACAAAAAAATTTTTAAAAATTTTTATTGTTCAAATAGGCTTAGAATGTCATGAAACGTCGAGATTTTAAGTTTGAGCGAAAAAAAAATTCTGTCTGTCGGTCTGTCTGTCGGTTTGTCGGTCTGTAACTTTTTTTGTGCGCACGTTTACTCTGGAACCGTTTGAGATATTGACTTGAAATTTGGTACACATATGTACTTTAACGAGATTTAGAACTATATTATATTTTCATCTTGTTCCGTCGAAGGGTTGGGGGATAAATTGGGGTAAATTTGGAGTAAATAGGTAAATCAAGCAGGTAAGAGTTCATAAAATTGATATTTAGTATAGCTAAGGTCTCAAAAAAAATTTTGGCATTAGCCACCTCTATTACCACCCCCACCCCATTATTAAAGGGGATGAAAACAAAATGTGATTTAGTGTGTGTACAAGAACCAGAAACCTCAAAACATTTGTACTACCTATGTGGGGTATCGTTTTATGGGTTTTTGGGGTAGAGGATTTCAAATATTATATTATTAAAGTTCCATAAACAATTATTTCCAGATACAAAATTTTTTCGTTGTGTGACTTGGATAGAAAATCCGGATGTGGAAGTAGTGATTCCTTGGGCAGCGGTTTTAATACATTCATTGGTTTAGGAGCTAGACAGCAAAATATGCCAAAATGGCTATTTTGGTATTGTTGCATTAAAAAAACCAAAACCAGTATAAGTCTGGTAAATGTTTTTGTTTATCCTAAAAGACCAATTCATTGCGCATAGAAAATGTGTTTTTGTCTTTAAATAGGATCAACACTTATTGTGTAATAACGATTTATGTCGTGTGTTCTCCAGTCTCCTTTTTCACAATTTTTTTTGCAGCCTTATGGTTCATAGTAGGGCAGAAAGCAATATACACGTGGACAGGGCACATAATATGGTGTTAAAATGCGATAGGACGTACCGTTTTCGAGTAAAACGCACTTGCTTGCAAAAAATTACTTCAGATCACTTTTCATCGACTGACTAGTAAATACTCATCGCTGACTACGAAAAAATACAACTCTGGGACTCTGACGGAGTCATGCTTGTCTGAAATACTGAAATCATCATTGCAACTTATTTTGTGTCTATAGCAATATCCACAGTAATTTTACCTTCCTCGAGAAACAGCTATTAAATACAAAACACATTTTCTATGCGCAATGAATTGGACTTTTAGGATAAATAAAAATATTTACCGGAATTATACTGGTTTTGGTTTTTCTAATGCAATAATACCAAAATAGCCATTTTTGGCATATTTTTCTGTCTAGCTCCTAAACCAATGAATGTATTGAAATGAAACCAACGTAAATTTTCTTATATTAAAGTCGTACATACATGAAAAAAAAATTAGCGAAAATTTCAACATCCCGTATCATGGAAACCGCGCGGTATTCGATGAAAGTTTTTTCACAAATCATCATCCCTCCTTAAGGGCATTAGTATGTGTAGTATTGTAGATTGGAAACTAGTGGAAGCATTATACTCTTCGCCGATTTACTGAGCTTTTTACATAATTGTTACACATTCTATACGATACTCTTCGCATTTTTCTTGTAAATAATGTTAGTTTTTGGACATTCTAAATTTTGTGATACCAACTTTGTTGTGAAAAAAAAAAATATGAAAAAAAAATCGTCATGTGAGGGATCGAACACGAGACCTTTGGATTGAAAGGCAAATGCTTTAGCCATTGGGCTATCTCATCTTACCACAAAACTTGAATGAATATCGTTCAAGAATTATATTTCAACGGATTAGATACATTATTATGAAATATATATATTGGTAAAATATAAAAACAAAAAAAAATTATAGGGAATAACATTTCGCAAGATTTCTATTTAAATACAAATGACAGAAATTATGAAAAAAAAATTTTTTTATTTAAATGAGTAATAACTTTTTTATTTACTGATTGATTTTTTTCAAAAACAATAGGGTTCTTTCGCTAGCTAACGCTAACTTACTTTCCAAATTTCAATAGAATCGGACTTTTCTTTCTTAAGTTATCGTGCTTACAAGAAACGTGACGGACGGACGGACAGACAGACGGACAGACGGACGGACAGACGGACGGACAGACGGACGGACAGACGGACGGACAGACGGACGGACGGACGGACGGACAGACGGTCATTTTGAAAGTTGTTCAGAATTCGTTCACTAACATAATGATATGAAAATTTTTTCTCTACGAGCGATATTTACTGATTTAGAAATGTGCCGATAAAATACAATATACTCTTCGTTTTTGCGAAGAGTATAATAATAGCCGTTTGTCCGGTACAGAAGACCCTCAAATTCGGACAGCGCGACTTTCCGGCCTCGTACAGCCAAAACCGTTTGTCCTACGGCAAATGTGTAATATGTATATTATGTAGAGGAGGGATGAATCTTCAAAAAGTGTAACTTGGTAAAGAGCCCTACGGGTAATAGGGAAAAAGATATGGACACATAAGTAAAATTTCAAAGTTTCAACCACTAAAAATAGGGGACGCACATGGTGTAGCAGGGTGTAGTTTTCTGTACTTGCTTATTATGCCCTCTTAAACAAATTCCACAAAAAAAATCCACATGACGCAAAATTTTTTATTATGTCTAATTCGACTGGTCTATATGTTTGGTTTTTTAATTATTTAACATAAACCGAAAATAAACGCATATTTCCCTCTCACTCTGCAAAATTTTATTGTTAAAAAGCGGTAAAATTAAAGGATGTAGAGTGTTACCTTACTAGTTAAAAAAAGACAAATGCTAAAATATTGATTACCTCTATGCTCAAGGTCATAAAATTAATGATTACTAAAAGACAAAAGTTAAAAAATTGAACTATTTGAAAAGTAACTAAATAATAATAATAACAAAGTTCAAAGTGTTTCAATTTTCCTCATTTATCCATTATAGTTGCCACTGCTAGATTCTGACTGCACGTTTAATTCAGGAATGCATATTACTTTGTTGTATTTGCAGATGGATAACTGCTTGTACAGGTGCAAGGAAAAGACGCATTCATTGACACAAATAGATCTACTATCCGAGCAAGAATACTCATACGAGTGGTCAAGACGAGCGGAATTATTTGTGGCAATAAAACTTCTTTGGTATTAACATACGAGATAAAAAAATCTCAAGATTATATTATATCGAAGTTGTTACAGCTTCTCTTTGGTACATGGTAGTACAAGTGCCGCATATCAGTAACTATTATATTGAGAATAAAACTAGAGGAAGCATTATACTCTTCGCCGATTTACTGAGCTTTTTATATAATTGTTACACATTCTATAGGATACTGTTCGCATTTTTCTTGTAAATAATGCTAGTTTTTGGACATTCTAAATTTTGTGATACCAACTTTGTTGTGAAAAAAAAAATATATGAAAAAGAAAATCACGATGTGAGGGATCGAACCCGGGACCCTTGGATTGCGAGACAACAACAACAACAACAAGCATTTATTAATATTCACATACAATAATGCGTCATTCCAGAGTCCGGCCCGGAGCCAGCCAGACAACCACGGCGAACATCGCCGAGGTGGGTGTGAGGTTGGGCGGGGAGGGTCCGGTTTGGCGATGACGAAAATTAATTGTGAGTTAAAACTCCTGCCTAATAGGGAAAGGCTTAAATTTAACAGTATTGTGCAACGTAGTACACAAGGGTACTTAAAAATAATTAAAATTAAAACTGTAAAACTATCGATTTCGCGCACACGCGAACACTTAAAAATTTTGATTGCTGGCACGGGAAAACAAAACTCAACGAAAAAACCCGTTTGAGACAATTCCACCCTGGTAGTCTTCCTGACGCCAGGAACGTGTCGTGGATAGTTAAAAGTGTGTAATGTTATGTGAAATTGTTGTTTGTTAAGAATTTATTGGTCGAGACTGAATTTAGAGACAAAAAATGGGCAAGGAACAAAAAAGGTAAAAACAAATAGATTGAATAGAGAGGGGTTGGTTGTAGTTTTTGGTGAGGATTAAAGGTGGGGAAAGGAGAAGTTGTCGTAGAGGAAAGTGTGGTTAGAGAGGTTGCCGAAAGATAGGCAACGCCTGGTATGGTAGGGGGTGTCGGATATCGAAAAGGATCGCATTATGCTGTCTGATTCGTGTTATGTTGCGGGTTAGCGGACTATCACCCAGCTTGAATTGATAGAATTTTTGGGAGATGTCTTGGACGTAGTCCGCTAGTGGCGTTATGTCGTGGCAACGATTATATAGATCTCTGAGGGAGGTGTATCTGCCCGAATCAGAGATGAGGCGCATAAATTTGTGTTCGAGAACTCGGAGTTTTCTCATTGTCGTGGTCGGTATGCTGCACCATACCGGCGCCGCATATGTGATGGCCGGCCTGATCACCATCGTATACAACAATTTTTTATTTGTCCTGTTGAGTCCGCTACCCCTTGCCAGGAGCGGATACAGACTCCTGGACATGGAGTAGACCTTGCGCACTTTCTCGTTTATGTGAATGTTGAACGTCAGTCTCTTGTCCAAGTTCACCCCTAGATACCTCACGCACCGTTTAATTGGAATTTGGCGACCCCCGATCGAAAGTGGTGTTAGAATCCGATTTTCGGTGAAACGGCGCGTGAATAGAATTGATTCCGACTTCTCGGCATTGATCCGAATTTTCCACTTGTCGTAATACGCCGTAGCACGGGCCAAGTGAGCCTTCAGCAACATATTAGCTGCCTGTGCATTGTGTGAATGCACGTACATGGCCGTGTCATCGGCGTACTTGGCAAGGTTCGAATTCGGGAATTCCGGGAAGTCGGAGATATATAAGTTGTATAGTTTTGGTGACAGGCATGACCCCTGGGGGACGCCCGCGCGAATGTCCCGCCGAGTTGATAGTTTATTATTCACTCTGACCTGCAGCGATCTACCCGTCAGGAAAGAGTGAACAAGTTTCGTTATGTGCATGGGGAAGTCCAGTGCGTTTAGTTTATGAAGCAGTCCCGGGATCCATACGGTATCGAAAGCTTTCTCAATATCGAGGAGCACCATGACGGTGCTCTTCCCGAGGTTGCATTGTACTTTGACGTCATTCACAATCCTGACGATCTGCTGCACAGTGCCCCTGCCCCGCCTGAAGCCGAACTGGCACTCGTCATCGATGTGGAGTTCATCCTGAGCAGAGTCTAATCTGATCAGGATAACCTTCTCCATCAACTTGGAGATCGCCGACAGCAACGAGATCGGTCGATAGCTGCCGGTGAGCTTCGCGTTCTTGTTCGGCTTCAGGATTGGCACGACCACAGCGCATTTCCACTTGTTGGGCCAGTGCTGCAGTCGCAGGATCGCGTTGACAATGTACGTCAACTGCACAATGCCCTTTCTCGGGAGATATTTAAGAAGCTTGTATTCGATGCCGTCTGAACCCGGGGCTTTGTTGTTGGGTAATGTCCGGACGATGCCAGCCACCTCTGAGGGCTTGACCATGACCTTTAAAAATTCTCGTCTCGTCAATTGGATGTCATGGCCAATCAGTTCGTTGATGTTGTTTTCGATGCGGTCGTGTTCTGGATTGTTCGGTATTTGTACGTTGTGTATACTTGCAAAGTAGTATCTATTTTGTTAAAAAACAATAGGGTTCTTCCTCTAGCTAACACTAAGTTACTCTCCAAATTTCAATACAATCGGATTTTTCTTTCTTGAGTTATCGTGCTTACAAGAAACGTGACGGACGGACAGACGGACGGACAGACGGACGGACAGACGGACGGACAGACGGACGGACAGACGGACGGACAGACGGACGGACAGACGGACGGACAGACGGACGGACAGACGGACGGACAGACGGACGGACAGACGGACATTTTGAAAGTTGTTCAGAATTCGTTCACTAACATAACGATATAAAAATTTTTTCTCTACGAGCGATATTTACTGATTTAGAAATGTGCCGATCAAATACAATATACTCTTCGTTTTTGCGAAGAGTATAATAAGTTCAAATATAATGTGTTTCGTTACGAGGTTCATTAACAACACAGGTCTGCGAATAAAAGGGCCATGAATGTTGTTGGGCAGCTGAGGGTTATTTCCGAAGTAATTTCTTGCGCTGAATCCGAATCTGACCTCAGAACTGGCCCATCACGTCAGGGTTTTGAAATATTTGAGGTTAAGTAATTAAAAATATTTTCTAAATACGTCATTTAGTACCTTCCTTAATCTTTAAAATGAGCTTTCAAAAGTTATAGGTGACAAGAATTTGAAACCATGATCCCCCACAACCCAACAATCTTAACCAAACGACTCTAAAATAAAAAAAAATCTATCGATTTCACCCCCGAGTAGGGAACGTGAGCTGGATTTAGGTCGTCACGAGACAGGTTAGTTTTACCCTACCGATGACTCGTCGTTGCGATAGTAATCCTGCTCAGTACGAGAGGATTATTATTATTATTATTATTATTACTTTACTAGCCCGCCGTTGATCGACGGTCGGCGGTGGGATCGATCCTTGTCGTGTCCGACCTGATCTCACAATAAGTAAAATAAAATCTCACCAATCTCACTCTAAATCCCTTCTGTTGTGTTAAATCTTGATTCGTTTGGAGTCGTTTGGTTAAGATTGTTGAGTTGTAGGCGATCATGGTTTTAAATTCATGTCACCTTAAAACGATTGTAACTTCGCGGGGAAACATTGTAGATGGCCATTCGAAAGCTTAACCACATAACCACAAAAGTAGACAAAAAAGCCATTTTTTAATTACTTAACCTTAAATATTTCAAAATCCAAAAGTGGTGGGCCAATTCTGAGGCCAGATTCGGATGCAGTGTGGAAAATTACTTCGGACATGACCCCCCCCATCTGCCCAACAACAAAACCTCGCAGACCTGTGTATAGTGTGAAAAGTTCGCGAAAAGATCGTGACCTGCTTGGGGGGGGGCTCCCCGATTTCACCGTCCGCCATCTTGAAATACGACGCCATCTTCGTTTTCTTTGGACTGTACCTGTAAATTTTCGACTTTTATTTGATTTTTACTAAATATCTCCCCAACTTCTGGGTTTGTAGCAAAATCTGACAACATAGTATTCATTGAGATATTTGCAAAAGCCTTTGTAAAGAAATTTATTTAAATGCGTCAAAAGGTATTTATTTTATTGATGATCAAAGTTGCAAATAGTGTCTTCTAATTCTCTAGTAAAAATCTAAGTAGACCTTTGAAAAATAAACAATAGAATGTGAATATGGAAATTTTTTTCAACGACTGTTCAAAAACTGTACTTTTTTCATTATTTTTAGTGCGTAAAACATATGTTTACGGTAACAGTGAAAAAAAAGTAATATTGCTTCACTCTTATGTATAGCCAGATTCATGAGTGCATTGAAAACAATTGAAGTTGTCTCACGATCTTCGCTTTAAAAGCGTCAAGTTGTGAAATTGTGTTTTGACGTTTAAGTTAATTTTGAAATTTATTTATCTAAATATGGAAATTGAGAACTGCTCTAGAAAAAACATTGCATGAAACTCATACATAAAGTGCCTTTTTTCACTCGTAGGATTGCCGCGCTCACCTAACGACTCGTTCGTCAAACTTTCCATTCGTAAAAAACGCAGTACTGTATGCACTTGTTGCATAAGTTACTATTATTTTGAATAAGAACAGGTAATGAAGTCATTGTTTTGTTATGAATTTTTATGAAAAACCCTATGCATTTATGCCCAAGAAAGTTAATCAGTTTTCAAAATAAATCAGATGAAAATAAGATAACGCTACAAAACAATATTGAAATAATAATTAAAATTAAAATAAACAAATACAAAACATTAAGAGAAACTGCGGGAATATTTAATATAAATCAAATTGGTTATTCCACTGCAAATAAGATTTTAGGACAACGAAACATGTAAGTTAGAGATTTAAGTATTTAAGTAGGATTTGGTTAGAAGCGATTGTGGAGGAATGGCACTATTAAAGATGACAAGGCAAAACAGTGGAGGGAATATGTGCAAAACTTATTTAATGACGAAGAAAATGGCAATCTAGTAGCAACTAATTGCGGTAAGAGGCAATCACTCATATTCCTACGAGAGTCTACGATCAAAATTTTTCTCATAGTTTCCCGGCCAAAACCGTATAAAATCGATAGATTAGATGTCCCTGAACCCAAAAATGCGAGTTTAAACTAAATTTGTAACAATTTGAGACCAGAGCCGCTTTTGTAACTTTAATATTTTGCGAGATACAAGCTTCCAAAGTTTTGGAATTTTTTTAGGTTATCACGAAAATCTGTATTTTTGTCGGTTTTGCTAAATATCTCTAATGCAGTCAGTTTTACAGCAAGCATTATTTTATTAATGTTTAAGAAGAATAAATAGGCTACAATGTGAGTAAAGGAACAATTTGCTGAGATAATTTATTTGACCATGTTACAAACGTTTTAATAAAAAAAATTACAGAATAACTAGGTGCAGCGATTAGTGTGTTGAATGGGGCTTTCTGTGTGGGTGGTAGACATCTTTACTTTTTTTCCTTGTGTGAAGAGATCCTTTCTAAGCTTGTTGATGCTGTCAAGATCTGTTGTGAAATCGTACAAGATGCATGTGAATCGTTCTATAAGTTCAAATGCCTTTGTTTTAACAACTACTGAATGAAATGGATATTTTGCAGAGAAGATAAATCCTTCAGTGCCTGGAGGGTATGGTTTCCGTGTCTTCCATGCTGACTTTTTACCCTTACCAAAAAATTATGATGTAGTATCTGAACCCGTGAAAGTATGGAAAAAGAGCAATGCTCGCGATATATTTTCTCCAAGCTCTTGGCAGATGGCGTTAATATGATAATATCGGAAGTGTTTACCATTACCAAATGCAATCCAAAGTTGAATATTACATTTGTAAGTTTGTAGTTCGAAAAAGATGCCTACTAGTAACAGAATAACATCTGTGTCGACTGTGCTTATGAGGATGTTGGTTGCACCCTTTTGTAATCGAATTCATGAAGATATATTCTGGTATCAGCTTCTTTGTAGTCAGTTTCGGACATCGGTGCACTGCTATTTTTTGAAATAACAGATTTACCATAGGTGATGTATATTTCTTTACCTTCTTGTACGTCATAAGCTGCCATGGGCGCAGCCAGGGGGGGAGCCATGGGGCACGCCCCCCCCCCCCCCCCCCAGCCGTCTTCCATGAGCCAAAAAATAAAGAAGTAGTACAAAGCAGTATCTAAATTATCCCTTGAAATAAATATTTTGTAATTAATGCCAATATTATCTAATAGAGGAATCTACATACACATCCTTTTCAACCATTTTCTGAAAAATTTTCCTCATCCTCTGGAGAGGCCGGTTCTATTGGCCCCCTCCCAGATGAATTTTCTGGCTGCGCCGCTGTAAGCTGCGACTGCATCACTTAGAAGTGTAAACAGTTTTGTATTGTTCTCTGAAGGGGAGTGTGGTTTTTTTTGCGACTTTTCTCCTTTCTCGCTCCCCTCTCTTCACACGTGTAATTTCTTCCAGATTGTTTGGCTTGTATATGTCCCATACAACATCGATTCTTAGGAAATTCTGAAATTATCTCTTGATCCATGGTAAGGAGACCATATCACTATATTCTCTAAATGTACATGCATTATATTTAGGAAGTGCATGTACAATGGCAGGTCCATCAAATATTTTGGCATCAAAATTTGGTATATCGTGGTCTTTAATTGAAGATAGGCAGGACAGTAAATCTGATTTATCGTCAGTCAGTTGTAAATCCTCGTGATTACTCAAAGATGGAGGACAAGCATGGTTCTCGTGTGAAAGGAACTCCGAAAGATCGCTTTGACGCTCTTGACATGCTATGAAGAGTTGACCGAAGAGTCTATAGTCACTTTTCAGCTCATCTTTGCGATCAAATTTACACTTTCGAGTCCCAAAAAATTGGAAGCTTGTATCTCGCAAAATATTAAAGTTATAAAGGCGGCTCTAGTCTCAAATTATAGCAAATTTAGTTTAAATTGAATCCTTTTTGCTACAAACCCAGAAGTTGGGGAGATATTTAGTAAAAACCAAATAAAATCGAAAATTTACAGCTACAGTCCAAAGAAAATAAAGATAGCGTCGTATTTCAAGACGGCGGATACTGAATTGATAGTACTGAGGGTATATAAGAACTCTGCAAAATTTGGCGCTTTAATCCAGCAGGTCACGATTCTGCCTAGTATTTGCTTTAAGCCACCACACTAGTAATGAACGCCCTTATCTTACAAAATAGTTGATTGATTTTTATAAAACAAATATTGAAATAATGGGTATCAATAAATTTCTCACTTTTGGAAGTGTCAAAAAAATTATGATCTTAACTGTATAGCGTCATGATGGAGGTGTTATTTTGAATTTTTCAATTTTGATAATTTTTTTGAGGGTCTGAAGTTATGTCCTATCTACTTGCAACATTTTAAGATCTCAGCATGCCTGAAAGTGACTAAGTAATTATCAAAACAGTAACATAAATTACGACCAATTTGATTTGGTGGTAGTAAGTTAGACAGGGAATACCTAGTTAACTCCTCGTGGACTAGTGGCTAAGCTGTGAAACCACCTTATGTACGTAAAAATGAACTTTGACAAATAATGAATTAATGATATTATGTGAGTTTTGTGACAAAAAAAATGTATCATCATTTTATTTTTATTTTTGATATCTGAAATAATACTGAGAATTGTTTGTCAAGAGTTGTTTGATTTCATGTAATTGGTACAACAATGATGTCTCAGTGTCCCACGTACTGAAGATCCATTAGAAAAAAAATCGATAACGGATAACGGATGACGATATTAGTAGAACTGGAAGACGGCAATACCTTTACTACGAAATTTTTTTCCAACTCGTATAAGAAGTCTCGAAGTCTCTAAGAGTAGACATCCTTACGTATATTGATGATAATCATAGGATTCACAAGGACTATGACAGCACCTCTTGTCATTTTTTATCAGTCCACAAAGGGTTAACAATTATTTATGATCATTTTTTGTGAGATGAAATAAAAAAACCGTAAACAATAGTAAAAGAGAAATGCTCCTTAAATTTTTGAAGTAAACGTATATATTAGTCACATTATTTACATCTTAAACATAATCCGTGCCACAGAGTACTTAACGAGTTTTTAATAAACAAATAAAAAACAACTTTAATGAAATTCAATACTAAGATTCGATATCCAATTCCAACATCATCGAGTAGAAATATTCCGTCGCTATATATGGGTTTCGGTTTCATTAAAGATCTAATATTACCGGAGCAAGAGTAAACCGTATACGGGTAACTGAGTAAGAAGCCCGTCAAACCTCAGACAGTTCATTACATGATGGCGAAATGAGCAAAAACCACGAAACTGACTCGGCGTTTGATCAGGGGACTGTTAATAATCTGTGACGACAGGCTGCCGCCCGGGCTTGCTTTACCAAGTTTCTTGATATTTCCGTTATCTACGTATTACATTATATCCAGGTAGGTAATAGGATATTGGATATATTTACATTGGGTGTTGATATCTAAACATGCCATACTTTCACAGGAAATTAGATTTTCCAATTATTATGCTCGTGTGCTCGGCGCGGCGCGGTCTAGAGAGAAATTTATTCATCGTAAAAAATAACATGTGAGGGGATCGAATGTCTCTCTGTGACGTTTCAATATTACACACTCTTTATTAAAGTACTATTTATGTGCTCTAACAATTATATTTTCCGCAAAAATATACCGCTCTAAAACTCTGCTGCAGTTATCGGTGGTTTTTTGTTCAATTATACTTATATGGAGATAAATTATTTCTGAGAAAATTCATATACTTACACTTGCAATAAAATATTGCAATATAACCTCATCACTAATATAATGAAGGAGTGTAGGTATACTTGACAAATTGAAGAAAAATGTTGGTCGACAGAATTTTGTTTCATCGTGAACCTTCTGGCATTTTCAAGGCAGTGAGGGTTATATTGGGTGCACAACATTATAGAAACCATCAAGACAAAACGAAAAGGGTGGATATGATTTAAATAAAAATGATTTAAATCAGCGATTTAAATAGGATTTAAATCATTTCCAAAATGTTGATTTAAATCAAAAAAATCATAGATAAGAAAAAATGGTTTATACTTTCTACAAATCATAAAAAACGTGTGTTAAAGTGTAATCAGTGGAAAATAAATAAAGACGACGACCTAACGGCCTAACTTGTTGGGGCCAACTTAGGCGGTATGCTTTGAAGTTTTTCGGTACCTATGGTCGGCCTGAAAAACTTCAAAGCATACTGCCCAAGTTGGCCCCAACAAGTTAGGTTGTCTGTAGACTCCCTTAAAGTGGCGCTGCAATTATTCGCCCGACTGCATCTCAGAATCCTCTGAAACCACTAATATCGAGCATTTTATTAATCGCTACTTGACTTGCACATGAAAATTTGAAAAATGAGCGTGATTTATATATATTATTATAAAAAAATATGAAACCTATATAGCTATACGATTTTTAAAGATTCAATATAATTTTCCGGAAAAATTTTTGAATGTGCAAAAAATATAGCACATTATTTATCGTCAAAAACTGCTTGTAATTTGGAAAATTAGCAAGTTACAAAAAAATTTCAAGAAACAAAGAATGTTTAGAAGGCCTCAATGCATACGTCTAAATTTTTTCAAATGTTTAAATGACATATTTTTAAAGCTCTACAATGTCAAAGATAGATGTTTTTCCGGAAAAACTCGGCGAAAACGCACTTTACAGAAAAGTTACAAGTAAAAAAAAGTCTTGTACTTTGATGATACATGAATTCTTTCAGATTTTTTTACTTTTACATTTCCCCTCCCCCATTTTTAGGAATTTTCGACTGGCCATATCTCGAAAAATATGCATTTTTCGAAAAAATTCACAAGAGTAATGGGCCAAAAAAAAGGTAAATAAAATAATACATTGTTTTTTTTTTTCATTTTTGACCTAAGTTACGGTGTTTTATACTCCTTCCGATCATTTCCTACTCTAATCTTTTTTAACTTTTTTATTAATGTCATTACAAACACATTGCGCAAGGTTTCAACAAAATCCATTTATTAGCACTCAAGTTAGAGATTTTGGTCATTTTAGAGCTCAGTTCACTGGACTATATTTATAATGAAGTTTACATTTATAGTTTATTAAAAAAAATTAATTCAAAAAAATCAAAAAAATCCGATTTAAATCACCTAAAAAACTCTTTTTAAATTAATTTTAAAAAATCATGATTTTTTCCACTCTGAAACCAAACCATATTCAGTATGATTGGTAAGTGGGCTCAAGCTTTCTTGGAAATAACAATGATTTTCTAGTAAGGTAACGGTATGTGTGAGTTGATTTTCTGTAGACTGAGTGGGAGAATTGATGTTTGTTATTTTTGTTGATAAGGGTGTCTAGGAAAAGAAGGAAAGAATAGTTTTCTATTTCCATGGTGAATTGGACCCAAGGGTGTATGTTGTTTATATGGAACAGAAAAGTATTTATGAAATCTCTATCAGGCGATCAGATGATGAAGGTATCATCAACATATCTTAAACAACAGGTACACTCAAAGAAAATGATAGGTAAATTCAACCAAAAAGAGCATATGAAATCGCGTTTCATAGTTAAATCAATCAGTAAAGAATAGTCATACAACTTTTTTGTTTCCGTAAACAAATAGTAGTTTAATAATCATATCTTCTTGTAACAAATTAAATAGTACAATGACATTTTTTTATGTTCACTAACCATTTTCAATTTGGTCTACAATTAAATAGTACAACGACTTTGTTTTTTGTTCACCAACTAATTTTTAGGTTGATCTACACTTTATTGTATGATGAAGTTTTTTTTGGTTAGCCAAAACCTCAGTATTGAGACATCAGACCACCCAAACCAAAGATTAGAGATCGTTTATAAGATCCATCCAAATATATCGATGATCCCTGAGAGAATTTGAACACTGCAATCATGTTATTAATTTTCTATAAATTCATAAGAGTGCAAGATAATGCATGATGGATTATTGTTAGTGATTTGTATGTGGCGTCATCTGGGAATGATTTCTGTAATAGACTACGTGGTAAGCAAGCAAATTTTATGGTAATTCTTTTAGAACTTCTAGAAGACGACAATAATATTGGTTTGTCTACCAAGTACAATAGTACAGCGAACTAATACTGGGTTAGAATTACAATTCGATACTATCTAGTTTAATTTGACAGAATTCAACAAAATAATAGTCAGACGAACAAAATAATAGTCTTATTCATCTATTTTTTAAGTTAATGTTTGTTTTGTTGTAAGACAACTTTTTATTAATTAAAATAACAATCACCTCTTGTTTAAAAATACCATCAATATAGTTTGGTTTAACAAAATTAACGATATTGTTAGTTAACCATTTTTTTTTGTTGAATTTACCCATACTATTTCTTTGAGTGTAGAAGAAATAAAAGACTTGGGTTTCGAAATTCTTCATGAAGATAATGGCTATGACATGGGTGATCCCATCGGGGCAGGGGAAATGGGCTTTGGAAATACAATGTTCTAGCAGGCTTATAGTACTACGGTATTTGGTTTTAAGGAAGTCTACAGCTTCAGAAAGTGGAATGTTGGTAAACAGTAACATAATATTGAAACTATTGAGTATTTAATTTTGTGGCATGGAACAGTTTCGAGAATCAATAAAACGGGTGGAATTTTTGAAAAAGGATGACGCTTGTTCGACGATGGGTTGAAGGATGGTGACTAGTTGTCCAGCTAGAGAAAGAGAGGCGCTAATAATTGGTCTTAGAGGACTATTGGTTTTATGAATTTTGGGAAGGCCGAATTTCTTAAGAGTTTTGGAGAATTTTTCACAAGGATTAAGAGTTTTCCGTGTATCTGGATGGAGGTCAGAGCTGTCTATGATGATTTTTGTCTTCTTTTCTCAGTATGTGGAAGGTGCGAGCTGAATGCGTTTATAATCAGATCTATTGAGTAAATCATTCATTTTTCTTTAGCAATCGGAGGTGTTAAGCTTGATTATTTTCAACTGTTTCGGTTGGGATGGTTTGGCTTGGAGGGCGGGGTTGCGGATGTGAAAGTCAGGAAAGTTGTGGACTGCTTTATCAGGATCTAGTATATAAGAGGATTTGGGATTTTGTTTGGCAATAAGTTGTAAAAGTTTGTTTTTCTGCGTGATGGTCTTTTATTCTGCTATGTATTGGGCAGTGTCGTTGGATAATCAGTGTCCCAGAGTATCGAATTATCACCGAAAGTCCTGTGAATCGGTTTCATATATACGAGTGCCTCTGTTTAGTATTCATCAGATAGAAGGAGACCTGGAGTGATGTTTGAGTTGTAGAGATCTTGTGATGACTTGGTGATCGCGAAATGCTCTTAAGAATCAAGGTCACAAAGGAGTCTATTTTTTTTGAAGAGTGTACAGTAAGATTTAGTCAGACAATTAATTTCCTTATCCTAGAGAATAAAATATTTCGAGAGATTTTCGTAGATGTTAGTATGAATTGAAGCGACTCAAATGTTTGATAATTTAGTATGTTTAATTCTTCAGGGTTCGAAACCCACGTAGGTTTTGGATATAGTTCTTTTTTTTCTTTATTTTACACTGAGTGTTTCACTAACTAAGTTCGTATGATACAATTAAAAACTAACATTTACAAAAAATTGCGAAAAGTATCTCATAGAATGTGTAATAATTATATAATAAATTGGCGAAGAGTATAACGCTTCCTCTAGTTATTTATTATTTTTTAGGCAAAATAGTTTTTGTCTTCTGTTTTCTGACTTGCTACAGATGCACTAAGCTGTATATAAGGCTATTTAACGAACATTTATATATCTGTCTATTATACTTTCCGTACGGTTCTTACTAGTGTGCACTGTACTATCCTGTACAAATGTACCTGCAGTACTTGTAAAGATGAATCAACATTCTTTAGAGATTAATTTAAATGCAAATAGGACTTTTATTAATTTATAAATCTTCCTTATCAGATGTGTTGTCCTGGATTTACACTTATTGCCGATTTATAGCTCATTGATCCTCTGCTTTATCAGCAACAGAGACAATTAGTTATCAGATGCAGAAGATAAAAATGATATTAAACCGGCCCTGCATTGGAAAACGTCGCGTTGTGAGGCCTTACTCGGCGGCTATTCACGGATTATCCAGCTTATATTCATTCTACTGCCGAATATAGGTGGTGCGTGGACTTAGAGACACCTTCACGATTATTGGGTGATTAACATAAAATGCATATGCATTAGCATAGCCAGTTTCGTGGAGGTTACCGCGTCAACTGGGAAAAGTACATAGAAACTCACGGCGTTCACATTGCTCTAGTCCATTTAGACAAAAATATATCGTTTAAAGAAAAGATTTCTCAGAAAGCTACATTTTTTTGCACTTTAATTTCGTAACTCTAAGTAACATTTTTTTACACGGCGTAGAAAATTGAAAAAAAGTGCTGTCTCAAAAATATCTCCGATCCTATTAATTTTACGAATGTGAACGTTATTACAAAATCCAAAAGTTAGAGAATTACACAGGTCTAAAAAAAGGTCTCGTCCTAAGGTTCCAACTTAACTTTTCTGAAGTATTTTGACCCGGTGAAGCCAATTTTGGAAAATTTTCAATCGTGTCAGTTTCCCTTTATCACCCCTTTTATCCCCTAATTTTTTTTTGGTCCAAAGTTGGCATTAACGTGTGAAAATATGTCAAAAAGTTAGATGAGACCCTTTTTTGCTTCCGGAATCACTGCAGCCGCTTGGGCTTATTGTAATGTTCTCCCCTTTCAGCTTTCTCGCTGCGCGATGTTCCTCCGATGCACAGTGGAGCAGGAATTCGAAAACGTGGCATTTAATCGTAAAATGAAATGAGCTAAAGGACTATATGTTGGTGGCAAGAGAGCACGTCAGTGTATCATTTGCGGCACTATCTAATTTCATTCAAGATTACCTCGCCTACTGCCACCTACATGAAACTGTTGTTGTTAAGTAGTATTCGCGTATGATCGATGCGCTAAATTTGATAGAACTTTTAAGTGGATAAACTCATTTATATCTGTAGTTTTTTCAAAAACAAGCCTATGCAAATATATCAATAAACTACAATATATTTTGTAACCATAGGAAAAGTTTACTTCCACATACGTCCCCATTGTGAATTTGATGTATGATTATAGGTGAACTACTTTAGTTTAAAAATTAAAGTCAGACTAGTACTTATGTGTACTCCTTAAAATTTTCTTGCGATTTTAACTAAACATTTTGAAATATTCAGTTTGAATTTGTCAAAAGCAAAACCAGCCAAACCAGTGTGATCGCTTATTTACTTTCCTCTAAAATTCATCAAATTTATAAATGAATATAGTGATGAAGTTTGAACTATGCAATTTCGGACACCCTGTACGAGAGAGAGGTTAATAAAATTAAGATTAGAAATATTATTTTGTACTGAGGGAGACAACAAAATGTGAAAGAAGATATAAATCGTAGAGAAAAATAGAAATAGTAGTTAAAAAATCCCACATACTTCAACCGCCAAGCCATATTGGAATACATCATTTTCAAATTTTTCTTTCAGAACGCACACACTTTTTTTTGTTTTCAGTAACACCAGAAACCTGTGTTTATTAAAAATGCTTCAATTAATCCTGAACTAAACGTTTTACGCCGCCATATTCAAACCGCCATTTTCAATTTCTACATTTCAGTCAGATTTAAAATGTACACCCTCAAAAACTCTTATACACGATTTTTTTAAGGATTGTCACGGAAATTTTTTTATTGTGACGTTTTCGAATTCTTGCTCCACTGTCAATAGTCGGTCAGGACACCCATCCAACTCCTCACCACACGCGGCGTTGCTTTACTTCGGTAACAAGTCTAGGTCAATCAATCAATCAATAAGAAGTTTATTAAAATTAAAGGTACAGATATGTGCCTCCCCGGAATCTGGCCCGGAACCAGCCAGACAACCACGACGCGCAGCGCCATGATGGGAGAGGAGCTAGGCGGGGCAGGTCCAGTTTGGCTAAAACAATAATTGGAAATTAAAGGTTAAAACTCCTGCCTAAGAATAAAGCTTAAAATTAAAAATTTAAATGAATAATAGTACACAAAAATACTTAAAAATAATTAAAATCAGCACTTCAAAAAAAGCTAGGCTATTTCACGCACGAACACTGGAATTTTGATTGCTGACACGGGAAAACAGAACTCAACCCTGGTGGTCTTCCTGCCAGGAAGATGTGGTGGGTAAAAGGTGCGGTTTAAAATATTTGGATTTTTAGGGAATTTTTCGGCCTAGACGGAATTTACAAACAAAAAGGACAAAACAACAAAAAGGGTAAGAACAAAACTGAACAAACATAAAGAAGGAAGAGGGGATTGTAAAGTTACAAAGTTGAGGAAAGATAAAGAGTAGGGTAGAGATAATTTATTGTAGGGAAAAGTTTGGCTAAGGGAGTTGCCAGAAAATATGCAACGCCTGGTGTCTGATATCGAAAAATATGACAGTTTGAAGATAATTTACTAATCTTTCGGTGTTATAATAACATTTATATCCGTAAAATTAAAAAAAAAAATGGAGATAATAGCGAATAAATACATTTTTAACTCGCAAAAAATTGTGCGTACAACCGAGGACTTTTCAGACATTGCTTAGAATGACGAAATTCAGTTTTCTTGGACTTCTTTCGTTAACGGATACTAAGAGCACTGGACTACACGTTTTAAGTTGTGTTGGTAGATATTATTTTCTTTATTAAAAGAATTTAAGTTTTTAATTATTTCTAATAGGGTAGTAAATCGAGTCTTCCTGTCCATTTTAATGGGTGTTACCCATATCGAATGTGGTACTTCACACTACTTAAAAAGCCATTCAGGATTTTAATTTTTTTTAAATTAATTCATATTTGGCTTTTGACTGTATGAAAGATATTAATGCTTAATGATAAGAGGCATAACAGTTTTCGTTCATGGTTAATTGGTATGACACAGCATATTTCCATGGGATTATTTCAGATTTCAAGCTGTGTATCAATTTAGTCCTTTTTGTTTAATATTTTGGTTGCCTTTTTATACATTTTTTATACATTCAACTTTCATATATCTGAAAAGGACCCGTACTGGGAATGTCCATATTATTTGGACATAGTTATATCTAAAGGTAGGATTTCTTAGTAGCATCGAAACGCATACATCAGACTCATGCGACAGATGTGCGTCTTGAGATATTACAGATTTTCTATGCATGCGTTTGTGTCAATGGCATAGGGCTATATTTTGACCCCGAAGGAGAAGTTGTAGATGCAAACATTTGTTTTCTATGGTATAGTAGAAGTACAAAATGAAATTTCTGCATATTCAATAGAAGTAATTATCTAAATGTCTGATCGTCGTAACTTAACTCACCTCGTATTAGCAAAACTTGCGTATTTTTTCGTTTTCTCTTTTTAAATAGTTCGATTTCAGATTTTATTTTTTCTTATATTCCTAAATCTGAGCCTAAATCTAATAGCAGCATTACCTCATCCTCTTCTTCTTGCAGCTGTAACAATTTCAATAGAGCGTCTTCCATATTGATATTTTAAACATTCTCATAAATCACTACACTTCAGTAAATATAAAACGCAGGTGTGAACTAACTGAGATGCATTGCTTCCCACGCCGCTAGAAGAAGTTAATGTAGCAGTTTGTAGTGGCATCGTTGAAACACCCCGTATGATAACTAATAACAAATGCTTCATTTATTATTTTTTATGTGCATTTTAGACCCATTTTATCTATCGTTTATGCGGCCTAACTGCCTTAAATTTGTTTCTTTATCAAAGATTCAACTTAGTAAACCCATCTTGAGATGATTGATGACTTGTTTATCATCTTTTCGTTTCATACAATATTTGTGGGTATGGACGCAGCGATAAAAAAACCACATAAGATAAAGTCCGTGAAAAAGAACACTATTAACCTTTCTGGAGGATGCTTACACATGTTCAGTAGCTGACAATAAAGATAAACAATGTTCCTTGTGAAATGTTGGCGACCCGGGGCAAATAGCTTAAATAAACTCGAATCAATGTTCCTTAGCATTCGTCAGCAGCCATCAAGATCATTCATCGGGTCTGCCGGCGGTCTGGAGCGCGATAACATCTCACGAACAAGCCTCCCTCTGTTACGAAGGCACTCCTGCACAGATGCTGGTGACGGTGGCAGGCGGCAAAGATTTAATTATTCAGTTTTTAGAATCCCGTTTCCTTTAAAGGAATAACGCCGTAATTATTTGATAAGAATGGCGCTCTGTTCCCAAAGTGTTTGTAATGGTTAATGAGTGAGATAAGCTGGAATGGGGACAGGGCCCGTCTCGATAGGTATGCGCAGGTCTACCCGAAGAAAAAATTTTCAAAGGTAAAATTGTTTACAGCCCAGTCCTCATAGAAATAATATTGGCAAAATTTGGCATAAAAAATCCTTACGTGAAATTTTTCATAGAAGGTTTTCGGTATCAGAAAAAAGATAAAAGAAATTCTCAAAGCTACCGTGGTTGCAACATAAAACAAAATAGCGCTAAACTCCCAAAAATTGTTATTTTGAAATTAGCTTCTAAAATCCTTTCCAGCCCGAATTATTATCCAGGTCAAGAAAAAAATCTTTTACCTTTTTTTTTTTATTCACAATGATACTACTAAACATATATATGCAAAGAAAAACTAAAATATTTACATTTTTAGTGCCAGAATGAATTGACGCCATATGTAGTCACTGGGCAAATATATGCTAAAATGAAAAAGTTTGTATAATAAATTATTTATTCAATTATCATGAATAATAGTTATTTACAATGGAATAGTTTAAAACAGTTTTTATCCTTTGTCAAACATAAGGGCATCTTACACACATTATACGGGAATATGCATAAATGCAAAACCGGCCCAATACATGCGGTAACTTGCGGTAACTGCTCAAAATGTGAATACTGCTGGAAGAAATAGCTGTAAACTGCTGTATTTCTCTGCATGTTGTGTTGATATATAAGTCAGTTTTCTCTACAGAATACAAAGTTTGATGTTCAATATTTTGTATTATGTTGTCATCAAAGAAATACTTGAAATAAGTCATCGGTGTTAGTTCTGGTTCAGGTGGATCTGAAAAATTAATTTCACATGCTGAAGCTACTTTATCTAAGTCTTTCTGCCTCCAGTGATATTCCTCCTTTTTTTTTCTTTCTCGAATTAGGAGCATGATTTGATTTATTAGACGTTTGAATATCAAAAAGGACAGCCAATGGTATTTCGTCCTCAGAGTCATATTCTTCTTCATGTTCCTCATAGTTCAATCCACGTTGTATTACAGTAGATGCTGAATAGTTTTGTACTTCAGTAATTTCTGTCTCACCATCGGCATCTGATTCCTCAATATCCAAATCAGATACATCTCCTTCTAGAAGTAACAGTAAATGTCGTTCTTCTTCTTCACTCAATCCTGCTCTAGTCATCTAAAAATACAATTATATACAGGTGCTTTGAATTATAAATTGTCGCCAATGAAATCAAATATGACATAAAAAAAAAAAGGTTAAAAACATAAGAAAAACCAAAGTTGACAAAAAACGACGCGATATTCAAAAAATAACCAATTTTATGGTTGAATACATATTCCTTCTGAATGACCACTGACTCCATATGGAGTCACACAATTTTGACCTATAACAAAGGTCGAAATATGGTAAAAATTTAGCTTGCTGTTATGAAATATTTATAAGCTGCTATTTTAACTTACCTTTTATGCAAAAACTTTAATAATATAGTAATAAAACACTAAGAATCAAAACTTTTTACAAACTGTTGTTACACCACTGACAATACTATCAATTCACAGCTGACAGAAATTCGCCATTTTATACCGAACCTCGTAATAGAACTAAAGTTTTTGGCTTACGCCACGAATTAACTTCAACAAAATCTACAGTAATAATTATTTCGGTTGTAGATTTAACAGACTGGTACCACAACGACGCCATATGGCATCACTGGGCTGGAAAGGGTTAAATTATAAAAAAAATCGTAGGAATACAAATTGTATAAAGTATAAAAAATTCTACGTAAAATATCCTTACAAAAAAATTCGCATATGCAACCGTTTTCGTGTAGAAAAATTTAAATAACTTAGTGTTAAGGATAGTTCTTGGACAATTGGGCATCAGTAAAATTGTCAAAAAGCAAAATTATCAAAACATTTCAGTACGAAAGAATACAGCCTGACGCCGCGAGCAAACGTACAGTATTAAAGAAAACACTTAATGTGATGCTCTCGCCTAGAAAGGTTTAGATAAGCTGCTCCTTTACAGGTGTTGTACCTACTAATTTATGTTCCGACTTCTATATAAAATTTTACTACTTTTTTAATTTTCATGTATGCAGTCATGTTCAAATAGGCTTAGAATGTCATGAAACGTCGAGATTTTAAGTTTGAGCGAAAAGAAAATTTCTGTCTGTCGGTCTGTCTGTCGTCTGTCTGTAACTTTTTTGTGCGCACGTGTACTAGATTATATTTTCATCTTGTTCCGTCGAAGGGTTGAGGGGTAAATTGGGGTAAATTTGAGGTAAATACGTAAATCAAGCAGGTAAGAGTCCATAAAATTGGTATTTAGTATATACAAGAGAAGCTAAGGTCTCAAAAAAATTTTTGGCAATAGCCACCCCCATTACCACCCCCCACCCCATTATTAAAGGGGATGAAAAAAATTTAATTTAGTGTATGTATAAGAACCAGAAACCTCAAAATATTTTTTTACTTTATCCACCCCCACTAACACCCCCCTATCACAACCCCCACCTCACTACCGATGTGGGGTATCGTTTTATGGGTTTTTAGGGTAGAGGATTTCAAATATTATATTTATTGAAGTTCCATAAACAATTATTTCCACACACAAAATTTTTTCGTTGTGAGTGACTTGGATAGAAAATCTGGATGTGGAAGTAGTGATTCCTTGGGTAGCGGTTTTTTAAGAAGTCAAGAACCCTTTGAGCTACATTGCCCAGTTTTCGAACGGGATTTGATATCAATAAATTTATGCTATCAGGAGATCGTACAATGAAAAGGGAGCTTCCTTATCCCATCTCCAAACTTGTTATGTGTAGCTTTTGTGATTTTCTTATAGAAACATGATTCCGTGGTCAAAAATACACAAGGATGCTTATCTCGTAACACCATAAGATCAACCGAAAAATATGAACCAAAGAAACGCATGCACTCCCCATGCTTCAAAAACAAAGATGTCTCGCTCTCCCGTGTAATTTGGAAAAACTTATTTCAGCATTGATCATTCTATAAAATTAGCTTTTTATTACGTAATTGTCATTTCTTTAGTTGATATCCTCTGATGTCATAAATAACATAAAACCTCTAGCTTCTTTGATATGAATTTTCGAACTCATGTCTATTTAAAAATTTTCTGACACAGAATTAACTCCAAAAACTAATGATTGCGTACCTAAAATACCCTGAGTACAACCGAAACAATAAATATTTATCTTTCGTTCACTATTGAAAAAAATGCGAGTATTCACTACTATACTGAAAATGCATTTATAAAAAACTCCAATTTTAAGATAGATGAGTAGGAAAGAAGTGAGAAGATTGACCAAACCCCGGCGAATAATTATAAATGAAATTGAATTTAAAAGAAGAAAAGAAGTAAAGAAAGTGTTAGTTGGTAAAGCTTACCATTCAGTCGATGAATTCTTTCAGCACCACTTTGTAAATCTCTCACCACCACTTTGTAAACCCACAATCACTTTATAAACCCTATCATTTCATCCTAAGCCCCGCCCTAAGCTGTGAAAGTACAGGCCCATACAGCGCCCATACAGTGAAAGTACAGGCCTGTACTTTTACTGCCATAGATTTTTAATAGATGTGATGATACAAGTACAGTTTGAATTTTGTACTTGGTTCGTGAGTCAGTATGATGACGCGCCGTATTTTAGCTTAAATATGATGTTTTCGGATGAATCTTGTTTCGCTAGTGATGATTCAATAAGCACAAGAGCCATATCTGAAACTACGAAAATTCTCATGCAATTGCTACTTGGTCACCAGCAGCACTTTTCCGTAAATATCTAGGCTGGAATTGTTATTCTTGTTTCTTTGCTTTCTTTGGTGAAATACCGTCAGAGAGAAAGACCAAATTCTTATTAGAGAGTGGAAAATAAATTTTTATTAGAGAGGGAGCATCGCTAATAATCTAAGGTAGTGCAGCCTTGGCCTATTACCAGAGCTGGGCAAAGTACTCATTTAAACTACTTCAAGTACTTATACTTGAAGTAGTTTCACCATATACTTTGCACATAAAATACTTCAAGTACTTGATACTTGAAGTAGTTTAAAAAAGTGCTTTGACCAGATCTGCCTATTACTTATTCTATCGAGTTGTGTCTTATCTCGAACCCGCCTGGGAGTGGAAAAACAAAGGGAGAACGCGACTGGCGCCTTTAATAAATAAATTGGTGTCGCGTCACTCAGACGCACGGTAGTGAATTCTTCTACAATATCACTGAAACACTGTATAAGCTGTCTAAATTAAGCGCATGTTTATGTTAATTACATGGTGCTAACAATAAACAAGTTTATGGCATAAACGTTTAATTTTCTCACGCAATAGCTAAAACAGGTATTATAATAGCAAGTTTTAACATTTATGGCAGAAGTTAAACTTATAATTAGAAATAAAATTATAATACCATAAAGAGTTGTTACATAAATGTACCTTAAACAATTTTAATGTCGATTTGCTAGAATTTATTTTAAGTGTTTCTTGTATTTTATGTGAGGTTCGTCCTAGTTTTATTAATACTTAAGTTAAAAAATGTATGTAGTAGTGTTTCATTACTCTGTTAATTATTATTATTAAGAAAAACATGTATCAAAAGGCGTTCCGTTTTTTAGAGGCCTTAAAATATTCTAACATATACTGAGGTAGACTATAAATCTAAAGAGGCCTATGTTTGATCAGCTATTTCAAATAAAAATAGTCGTAGGTTTTGATAATGGCTCGTTAACGTTTTGTTTTCTCAAAAAGTAAAGGTGTAAGTTGGAATTTACAAGTTGTTTGTAACATTTATCGTCAACTAGCTGCTTGGCCCCGTTTCGCCCGTGTCTCCGTTCTCGGCATTCTTTCTGATACAGAACTTTAGGCCGTCGTTTTAAATTTTCCAATGTCCATTTCTTGTGGGTTTGCCGGTCTCTATTTCTTTGCAAAAGCTCCTAGCAAGTCATTTCACGTGAAAAAACTTTAAGCTGGTCATATATGACGATGTAATAATCTCAAATACTTTTACTTCGCATTTTGCCTAGATTGTCACCAATAATATAGTGAGTCACTTCGGATACAATGGATACAATGGATACATTTAATGAATTTTATTTAGTAGTTGTTACTTCTTGTGGATAAAGTATTATGTAAAATTAGGCAATGTTGAAAATTTCAAATGAATCCGATATGTGGTTCTCGAAATATACGATTTATAAAAAGTGCATTCCGCTTAAGATCGTCGAGTCTTTCTTTGTGCGACTAGCGGGTTGCTATCAAGTGACCATGCAATCTCTCCAAATATCAGACAAATTCATTATATTTCTGTAAAATATCAAAAGACGAACTTCTTGGTGTAATCATTGAATTAAATATCAAAAAATCTGGTCTGGATGGTTTAACAGTTCAAATAATTAAAAACATTTCCCTGAATATTATTGACATCTTATTAAATTTAGTTAACAGAATTATTTTAGATTATTTCCCTGAGGAGCTTAAAACTTCAATCATATATCCTGTTCGTAAAAAGTGTCAGGAAGATGATGTTGCAAATTTCAAGCAAATATCACTGTTTAGTATTACTCTAAAATTATATATACATACACTATTTAGAAAGAAACAATATATTAACAGATAGCCAATATGGATTTAGAAAGAGCAGATCAATAGAAAGCGAAAGTTATTTGGCTTCATTTACAATGAGGTGGATAGAGAAAAATATATGGTATCAATCGTATCTGATCCCTCCAAAGCCTTTCATTCTGTAAATAGGCATGTCTTGTCTGCTAACTGGAAAATACAGGTATAAGAGGTAACGTAATTTATCTAATAAATTCTTTTATGGATAACAGAAAACTTACAGTTAAATATAATGAGGCTTACTCTGTTCCACAAGCTGTTATTTTGGGAGTACCCCAGGGATCTATTCTGGGACCTCCATAATTTTCCATATATATAAATGGTTTAGCGTCACAGACATTAGCAAAGGAATCACAATGATGGGTGCTTGTGTGATCGAAATAAATTAATTAAAATGAAGAATAAAACAGTGTTTATTAAATTTAAAACAGTATTTACTAAATTTAAACTTGGATATATCACTTTGTGGTTTCCGTTAAGAGAAGGTACTAAATTGTTGGGCACATGTATCGGAAGCACACTGTCGTGGAAACCGTATATTGACGAAGATTTGTTTGCAATAAAGTAAATAAATCATATTTTGCCTATATACTTTGCTATGACGTATTCCTATCTATCTCTAACTAGCACCTCTGGGGAAAATCTAGTGAAGTATCGAGAGTATTTGTGTTAAGTCTTTTTATTATAATGGGTAATACTATACAACGGTTTGCCCGAGAGTGTTAAAAGTTTGTTAATATTTAAGAATGATATTAAAGTCTTACTACTAAACTGGTACTACAGTGTAACTAAATTTTTAAACAGATCAACAAATACATGAGTTGTTACTATAGCTTTCAATTTGTGATATATATTGCGATTTTAAGCATACCTTTTAGTCAGGAATCAGGAGCCACTAAATCGATCATAGGGTGTGCACTCGAAGATATAGTTTTTGAAAAATACATACATTATCCGAAATGACCTTGCGGATCTGAATCCAGAGGGCGCCATTCTGTCCGCGATTGCAAAAAAGTGTAAAAAAATTTTTTCCGAAAATTTTTGTGTCACTAATTATTGATTAATTTTATATTCCCACCGCATTTACAGGCTTAATTTTTAACATTTCTTAATGATTTTCAAACCAACGGAAAGCTTATTCTTTCTAGATTCCGGTGCTGCTAAATAATTCTCATAATTGTTGTTAACAAATGCTACAGAAATTGTTTAAACAAAGAGAGCCCAAAGAGGCTCTGAAATCTGCAAAACATAATGGAGCAATTTTTAGAGAAAGAATTATCTACATTGCGTTATTGTTGTAAAAGATACGATTATTTTTGTACAGCACGCGTTGTGATCCGGCTCGTCTTTTGGTAGATATACAGTGTACATGTATGTTTCGCATTGCCTGGCTCTCTTTAGGCTTGTTGACTACCTGCTGAGGTGTAGTGTAATAACAAAAAATCTTATGAGTAGCGTATACAGTAACTGTGTTGTGTGTTGTTTATAAATTCATGTAAAATATATTTAAAATAATTTTTGTATTAGTTTAATAGCCTGTATATTTCCATTATTATTGCAGAGTATCCGATGAAATTACAAAAATAATAGCGCAATTGCATTTTTATCATCATAATGATAATGAAGCCGACACTAGAATATTTGCGATCATCCTATATTATCAAATCTGGAGTATGGTAGAATAATAATAGAAGCTACAACAGATATTTTTGTCTTATCCCTGTATTTTGTGTCTAGAATAATGGTGTCGTAGATTTGATGTATTTATTTATACCGATTCATCATGCTGTGCGAGAATTAACTATAGAGAAGACAATAAGTTCTCAAATGAATTTGGGTAATTTATTTTTGTGCATTTATGCTTTGACTGACTGTGATACAGTCAGTTTTCTATTTAAAAAATGAAAAACTAACGCTGTAAAAAATGTTTAAGACATACAGAAGATAAAGAACTACAAAGAATACTTCAATGATTTCATTACTTTTCAAAATCTGGCCCGGTATTTTTTTAAAAAACGCTGCCCAAGGAATTCACTATACTTCCACATCCAGATTTTCCATCCATGTCTCTCAGAATGAATAAATTTTTTATGTGGAAATAATTGTTTATGGAACTTTAATAATATAATTTTTGAAATCGTCTACCCCCAAAAACCCATAAAACGATATCCCTCATCGGTAGTGGGGTGGAGGTGGTGATAGAGGGGTGGTACTGGGGGTGGATGAAGTAAAAAAATATTCTGAAGTTTTTGATTCTTGTACACACACTAAATCACAATTGTTTAATTCCCGTTAATAATGGGGTGGGAGTGGTAATGGGGGTGGCTAATGTCAAAAAAACTTTTGAGACCTTATAGCTTCTCTTGTAAATACTAAATACCAATTTTATGAACTCTTACCTGCTTGATTTATCTATTAACTCCAGTTTACTCCCCATCCCTTCAACGGAATAAGATGAAAATATAATCTAGTTCCAGATTACCTTAAAATACATACGCGTACGTACCAAATTTCAAGTCAATAACTTAAAACGGTTCCAGAGTAATCGTGCGCACAAAAAACGTTACAGACAGACAGATCGACAAACAGAATTTTTTTTCACTCAAACTTAAAATCTCGACGTCTTATGACATTCTAAGCCTATTTGAACAATAAAACTTTTCAAATGTTTTCTTGTCGTTACTATACTTCCACTGGATGTGGAAGTAAATGTTATATGGTCGACGATAAGTCTGATATAAGGAATTTATCGCCTACCGAAGATTCTTTTTATCAACATATGTTGAGAGCTGCGTATCAAATTATTCTGTGGAAGAGTGCAACTGAGATAAACCCAGAAATTCTCGATCCAATTGATTTTGGTTGGGATTTGAAAAATAACGTACTTATTCCTAAATTAATAACTATAAATGTTCGTCCCAATATAACTTCTCAAAATGTATTTGGTAATGGAAATTTAAAAAATGTATCGGAAACTGAGCTCTACTATTATAAATGGAAGGCCAATATAGGTATATGCGCGTGAACAAAATACGGCAATTACGCCACAGATTAAAACTCAAAATATAAAGCCACGCGTCGACGCAGTAGAGAAATTGATGTCTGTGCTTGAACCAAACGGCTGTCTACGGAAGTTATGCGCTGACGCGATTCTGTGTTTTATTCGTTTCCCATAGATTCCGTAGCGTAAGTCTTGGATTAGATGTAATTTCCAGAGTCGGTGTCACTCATTTTATTTTCTTTGTTTATTTCTGTCATTTATGTAAAGTTGTTATAAATTGATTATTTTGTGAAATATATTTTGTGACTGTTGTAAACAGTTAATTGAGACAATATGGTGCAATCTTGTGCGGTACTGTGTTGCAAGAATCGTTGCAAAGTCCCGGGTTATAAAAAGTTGCAGTAACAATAAGACCGGTTCTGGCGTATTACTTCCACGTCCAGTGGAAGTATAGTAACGACAAAAAAAATTTTAAAAATTTTTATTGTCCAAATAGGCTTAAAATGTCACGAAACGTCGAGATTTTAAGTTTGAGAGAAAAAAAAATTTCTGTCAAAAAATTTTTGGCATTAGCCACCCCCATTACCACCCCCACCCCTTTTTTAAAGGGGATGAAAAAAAAATGTGATTTAGTGTACCTATGTACAGGAACCAGAAACCTCAAAATATTTTTTTACTTCATCCACCCCCACTACCACCCCCCTATCACCACCCCCCACCCCACTATCGATGTGGGGTATCGTTTTATGGGTTTTTGGGGTAGAGGATTTCAAATATTATATTATTAAAGTTCCATAAATAATTATTTTCACATACAAAGTTTTTTCGTTGTGAGTGACTTGGATAGAGAATCTGGATGTGGAAGTAGTGATTCCTTGGGCAGCGGTTTTTTGTAGTGCGATTGCGCTCCGCTTTAAGGTCGCCATACTTGCGCGAGGTTCAATTTCACGTAAAAATTGGTATAGATATTGACCTTCCATTTATGTAGTAGAGTTCAGTGGGTTGGAATGCATAATAGATTGCTACTGAGAGGGTAAATGTATTAGCTGTTAATTTAGTTTAAGTATAATGTATGTATGTATATTATTATTTTTGTATTTCTATTTCTCAAGCACAAAAAGTAAATTTAAGTTCATTTAATTAGTTATATGGTGTTCTGTCTCTAATCAATATTTTAAGTTAAAATATAATAATTTTAGTTCTCAAGTAAACTAATCTTTAAATACCTTCGTTTTTTTTCATAATCACAAATGATAATATTTACGTATAAGTAATACGCATCGTAATTTTTTTGCAATCACAGTACATTGTCAGCAAGTTACCGATCGGCCACAGCGCGCGAACGTGTCAGCCAAAACGATAGCGGAAATAACGGAGCGCTGTACAAAAATAGTCATATCTTTTACAACAATAAAACAATGCAGATAATTTTTTCACCAAAAACTGCTCCATTCTATTCCGCAAATTTCATATCATAGAAGTATGCATCTATCTATAATAGTTTTTAAAATGTCTCGATACTGAAATTTACCGTGCACTCTTCGGGCATGCTTTGTTTAAACAATTTCTGTAGCATTTGTTAACAAAAATTTCGAAAATTATTTGGCAGTACCAGAATCTAGAAGGAATAAGCTTTCCATTAGTTTGAAAATCATTAAGAAATAATAAAAAATAACCCTGTAAATGAGATGGGAACATAAAATTAATCAATTTTCAGTGACACAAAAATTTTCGGAAAAATTTTTTTTATGCTTTTTTGCAATCGCGGACAGAATGGCGCCCTCTGGATTTAGATGCGCAAAGTCATTCCAGTTAATGTACATATTTTTTCAAAAGTATATCTTTGAGTGCACACCCTGGCATTTTAGGACTGTCTTTTGAGAAGATTGATTCCCGACTATTTCTTTGTCCAATTTGTAAATTACTTGAAATATACGATGTTAAATGATGTTAAAATATAATTTATTTTTAGTTTTAGATTGCTGACATGCCATATATGCATATAATGTATCAAGTAAATGGTAAATATAGAAGCTACTTATGTAAAAAGATTCTAATCCGGAAAGGTTTGTCTTCTGGAAATCAGCAGCATCTATTGAACTATCTAGATATCTTGATATCTAACCTGCATCTATTTTGGACTTCTTAAAGTATGCGACACTATTTTCATGTTATTAAGAATTAGGTCAATCAAAACGACTCTCTTGGATCGTATTTTCTGCAACCTATCATTATTTGGCAATATTCATTGGAGAATATATTGACATTACAGCTAAAGGTTGAAATCGTCTACCTTAAAAACCCATTAAACGATATGCCACATCGATAATCAGGGTGGGGGTGGAGATAATGCAAAAAAATTAAGGCCCTTGGTTCATGTACACACACTATATCACTTTTAATAATGGAGTGAAGGAGGGAGTGAGGGTAGCTGATGCCAACAAAATTTTGGGCCTTGGCTACTTGTAAAATTTTCAATTTTTTTACCGTTACTATACTTCCATTCCACTACGTGAATATGGAAGTAACACAGAGAGGATGTATTTTGCTGAAGAACGATACACCTTATATTAGTAGCTCATTAAACGTTGAATGTATGCAATTGCAATATCTTTAACGATGCTTATAGAGAGATATATATAGGTGTTTGTGATTTACGTTTATCATTTTGTTTAAACTTGCCTACATTTTCCAACCTGAGTACAACGCCAACTCTGTTTGTTTTCTCCATATGCAATATTTAAAGATTTTGAGTCATAGCCTATAATTCTGTTTGACTTGACACCATTCAAATAGGTTAAAAATATTTAGTTAATCATATATTTACAAACTGATATGATACTAATGAATTATGATTCGAATAAATAAGTTTTACACCCATAAATTATAATTAAATTTAAATATTAAACACATTTATAAATATGAATATTTATCACTCGAAAAATGTTGACATTTCTTAATACAGCAACCAGTTAATAAATTAATTGCCGTAAAAGTTACTAATTAAATATTAAATTTTGTAATTTAGATAAAATATAAAATTTAGAACCCGTTATGGAAGCCAGTAAACAAAGCAAAAGTTCATCCAACAAGCACTTATTTGAGTGTAAGACATGTAGAACTAATAAAACAAACTATTTAAATTGGTAATTTATTTTGTGTTATACTTTTATACATTCCTTTGTCATGACTGGTGCTATTATAATTTTATGGTCAAATATGTTTGTCTAGACGTTTATCTCTTGCAAAGACCATATATTTAACTGGTCATGGCGTTTATTTTTTACTGCCCTGAAAATTAACGTTTTATTTTTAATACCTTTTCAACAAAGAAGTCTAAAACTAATAAATAATTGTAAATTACGAGGTTGGTCTTAGCCAAGATTTACTAGTTTTGAGAGATCTGTATTTAGTAATAATAACAATAAATTAATGTTGAAAACATTATACACAGTAAGAAAACGTTTTGTTCCAGAGGTATAGTCAGGGGGAGATGCCGCATCGTCGAAAAACAATCGTTGAAGATTTCAAAAAGATCCATACAAAGCACAAAAAAATAACCAACATTCAACACAATCCAAAATACTTAAATAAAACAACACAATTCCATAGAACATACTAACTTCTAACATACTAACACCCACCAGCTTAAACAACACCACCAATAGCCTCAAAGCATCTTACCTAATAAGAATGCATCCCAGGGAAAGCATCCAGATTGAATGGAAGCCCTAGATATTGTCAAATACCATCAACATTTGGTCAGTTTACTTCATGTGGATGAAAGCCAAGAAGCTCTGAACCAGTACATGGACTGACAGACGCAAAAGCATCATAGCGTGAAGTCTGATAAAGTGCAGGTCTTTGACGGGACACTTTCCCGTTAAGAAGTACCTACATTTAATTGGAAAGTTTGCTGGCGACCTTAACTGCAGACTGTGCGGTAAGGTTCCAGAAACTATAGAACATATTATGCATGACTGCGAAGCGTTGGTCCGCAGAAGGTGTAATATCTACAGGCAAACACAAACAGATCCGGAAATCATCAAAACTCGTCTATTTTCAGACCTGTATCACCTTGTCAGTGATACAGGAATATTAAAATGGACAGTGTAAACTAAAAACAGGGAGAGCACAATAAGCCCAGGAGGATGCAGTATTCTTGGAGTATTCTTTACAGACGAGCCCTAGGAGGAGGGGTTTTAGTCATTTGGAGGCTGACCCATTCCAAGTTGGGATGGGCAGCCCGTGTGGGTTTCCCCTCCTCGCCAAAAAAGAAAAAAAAACTACTTTCGGTGGGGACATATTGATAAATTTTCCGCACATCATGGTAGATCACCCTGCAGATGATTTGCGGTAGAACAAAATGTACAACTTGAAAGTTTCAAATTAATAAATTGCGGAAAACTAACTACAGTTAATGTATTACGGAATAACTTATTTTTTGAAATAAGTGTACATATTGTGCGAAAAGATTTACAAGATTGACAAAGAAAATATATAATTTGGGGAGATCATATTCAGAATCCCACATTTATTAACATCAGTCTATTTCCACAACTAATGCTAATCACCGGTGCCAAGAGACGAAAGTTACCGTTTTTCGTAAAAAGAGTAGGGATTACTTACCGAATATCTAATACATAAGGGAGATCGACTGCTTTACATCCCCTCCGAAGGATGGTATATGTACCACGCAATTCTCGTCCAACGTTGCATAGCTTCTGCATATACGCTGATACACAAGCCGTTAAAAAGTGGGCAATAATGAACTCGAAAACATAGGGAAGGTACAGCAAGAGAACTTGTGATTCTATAAGTATTCGAGTTTGGTATGTGAATATCACTCAATAACAGCTGCTGTCAAAGTACTTTCATTATATTTCAGGTGAAAATTTCTTTAAAAAGGGTATATGAGAGGCAAGAATTTATATAGCTTCAGGAAGTACTTAAAGTTCTAACTGCATTTGCTGTTGAGTTTAAAATCATCTGGGGATATCTACAACCAGTAAAGCAACTGGCCAAATACAGCAAGGTTACCTTGATTTGGGTGCCAGGGCATGAAGGAATAAAATTGCAGACGATCTTGCGGACAAAGACATTCATTCATTGAATCGGAATCATTTTGTGAGTTAGCAAAATGTTATACAACGGAGGAAGGAAGAAAATGGGAGGGTGAAGGAAGATCCTCCTACAGGTCACCGTCAAGAAAGAAAGTTTTTGAGCTATTCGCGAAAAGAGCGAAAAACTACTCCATCTCTAATGACAGGCTTTTCACAGGTCATTGCTTACTAAGGTATCATCTCAGAATAATTAGTAGCTGAAGACCAAATGTGTCGTTTTTATATGGAGTTAACTGAGAATGTGAAAAATATACTTATTTCTTTATGTAATGCCCTAACCTCTTAAAGGCTATAACAGTTACACAAATAGTTTTTAACACCTTCAAAATTGGAGAAGATGACCCCAAGAAAGATCCTAGGACTTTTCCAAAACCTGGATGGCTTCATGTAGGTTTGAAAACATTGAAAGGAAGATCACCTCCTAGGTGAATGAAGAAAGTCGCCTAACGACCTATCGACCTTGTAATCTAATGTATCTGTCAGAGGTACAAAGAAGACTTTGAATTACTTTTCTCTTCAAGTGACTCGACCCCCTTAAACGAGACCTTGAGTGAGTTAGACAATGGGCACACATCCAATATCCGAGTGCATTGGGATTAATATCTTCCGATAAAATTTCAATGTCACGAACGAAATTCGTATTCGAAACTCCAGGATGAGAGCCAAGTGTGCCTCTCAACCAGGCAATTAATAATAATTTTAGAGCATCAGCGTGGTTACTTGAGCATTAATTTTATTTGAAAATATTCTATTTTTATTTGAAACTACCTAATTTCATCTTTTTAGTAATTTTCCATACAACTTTCTGTTTGTTGAATTGTGCTGTAGGAGTTCTTCAAGTTCTGATCATTAATAAGGATTTAAATGATTATAATTAACTGAATTGACCTGGTAAGTGGCCAGTAAATCAAAATTAATTGGGTCGTTAGTACGAAAAAAATGGTGAAATCGAACATTTAATGAACATAAGATACACAAGAAAAATTCAACCAAAATCCTTTTTGTTTTTCAGAATTATTGTTGATCAATCTACCTCAACACCTTCAACTAACTACACCCTTTAAGTGACAGTAGCGATACAAAATTCAAACCTATGTGTTTTTCATAAATAAACCGGACCACCTCGAAAAAAATAATTGCTAGGACAAGCAAACAGGCGTAAACCTCGTTTAAACGTAAACCAACAACTCATAAAGCAGTTAAAATTGGCAGTAAGTACGCAGTTAACAATTTAACCGATATTTACAAGTTCTGTTGTCATGTAAATGGCTATTAATTTTACAACAATTATTTCCAGATGTTTTCTACTGGGGATAGAAAAATTCCAAGGTAAAATTCCTGCTGAACGCATTACTCACGTTGAGGCGTTACAACCGCCAAAATGGTTATATTCTGATCAAAGCAGTCCTCCTTCTTTGCTCTTTATTTTCATATGGCAAGCACGTGCTATTTAAATGAGGAGGAAACTGGTAAATTCAACTGGGTTTTAATGGATATGTGCAAATTCGTCTAAGTCAAAAAGGTTTGTGTGGAAAATAAACCTTAACTTGTTTTAAATTTTTATAATACTTTTTTATAATTACTGTATAGTTAGGTGATCTGGATCTATCTATTCTGATTGCAGCAGCCCCATGCCAAGACCACATTATACTGTTCCATAATTAAAAACTAGCACGTTTCAGAATTTACGCCGATAACACAGAAAAACAAGCTGAAGGATACCTATAGTGTAATAGTAGGTGCCATGGGTGGGTGTTTAGTTAACTGAAATAAAATCTTAAACAAAAATATGGAAAATAAATAAATAAATAAAATTTAATATAATTAGTTATAGTAAAATTATACTTTAAATACAGGAGTATAATAATAAATGGCAAAATAATAATAATTTCTGCCCCTAGTGCATAAATTGGTACTTTTCTCACGAATGGGAATTGACGCAGGTGAGTGCGGCAATCCTATGAGTGAAAAAATAGCTATTTGTGTATTAAGAGCGCAAAATGCCTCATTGCCGCTCGATAGTGCGCGCGTCGCGCGACAAACACTCGAGAGCGACAACGACACTGCGCTCGAATTACACACATGGTTTTATCTACAATCGTTTGAAAATATCAAAATAGAAGGAATAATTAAGTTGAATTTTGTCTGGAAACGCCGATTCATCAATATTTTATGAGCATGCCTTGCATATGTGATCAAAATAAACAGACGAACAAAACACAATCGCTGTCAATGTATTTAAGTTTTATTGATTATTATAAAGTTCGTATTCTTCGTATAAATAAATTAGGTAATTAATTGCTACTCTTACATCAACTTTCATTATATTAACGAGAGTTTTGGGGCATTATTATTTTATAAAAATACAATGTGTAAGGACAGGTGCCCTCGGGTGAACGTAAAAGTACTTTTCCGCTCGTTGTCATGGGAGACGAGCGGCAAAGTGACATTATTACAGATCCTCGGCAAACGTCAACTTTGTGCTTTCAAAATGTGAGAAAAAAGTCCACTTTATATGTCAATAAGTAATTTATTTGACCCCGTTATGAAATGTCAAGTTTTACATGCATTTTTTGACGTTACGAAACGTCACATTTTTCATAACTGTCTAACTGTCAGTTTCATTGCATAACTAGTTATGTAAGAATTTTTACGTAACTAATACTAACCTATTTGTTGACACCAATTTTAAAATTTCTTATATACTTCTTCATTCATGCTTTTTGATTTACTAGGTATTATTGAATTTATTGCTAAATTATCCGATTGTTCTATATCAGATGGAATATACATATCTGAATCAGTTTCGACTTGATTTGCTTCAAAAAATTCAGCAGATTGACAAGTAAAGTTTGTTTATATATAAATGTCGCTTAGGTAAAGCGATAAAGACAGAATTTATTTGTACGACTAAAAGTGTAGCTATGCTTGGCACCGCAAAAGAGTATTCAAAATAAATTGCCATTTCTTTTCTATTTTAAAGCGGGATTAGATAAAATTTTCTACTTAACACGTTTGTGAAACGTACTGACAATTACCTAAAGACGTAGTTGATGCTTTTACAATTCCCTAAAAAAGTACAATGTAAGATATATTGTGTCATACTTGCATAAAAATCTTTCCGCGCTTACTTAGAGCCAACCCTGATTTTGACGTCACAGAGATAAAATTTCCGAGCTCTGAGAGATTAAAGGAGCAGGAGTGCTAACGAAAAACCAAACAAAAACCTGCGCTTTGCTACATTATTATCGTTCTTTCTATTATCCTGTCAAACCCTTGACATTTTTCATACTCTATTTTGTTGAAAAATTATATTTGGATTTTGGAGGAATTGACAACTGTACGCGCGTGCTGTTTCTGTCAAGCCTAGCACACGACATATCAAAGGACGTTAACATGAATCCTACTTCTTATTTTAGTCATATTTCCTTTTTACTTGGTAATTATGTCACGTAACACGGACCTGGACCCACCGCAGATGATGCACTTTAAAAGTAAAGTTGTCACGCCTTTTCCTCTGGCAGTAGAAAATGTTTACTTTATACTCTCCAAAAGTAATAAATTTTAAAGTGATTAAGTCGCAGAAAATCTAAAACGCGAGATAGGAGTGGAAATATGCTGAGAGTAAATCGAGTTTTCATGAAGTTGGACAAAACCCATTTATAATGAATTGATAACATCTGTCTACCTATAACGTATTGTTTAATACTAGAAAGTGACAAATAACCGAGTTGCTAAGGAGAATTAGGTGGAACAAAAAATAACAAGCAAGTTCATCCCGTAGTGAAAAGTGAAGTAAAAATGAACAAATAATTATCATTAAGGATAGTATTGCGCAGAGTGAGAGGGAAATATGCATTTATTTTTGGTTTATTATAAATATTTAAAAAAATCATAAACAGTATAATCTTTAAAATAGTTTCAGATACTTCCCATTGCTCTAAGAAACACAACCATATTTTATACAGTTTTTATCATAAACTTTGTATATAGTTAAATACCATACTCTAATAATGAAATTGGGGTCTATTTTCGTTGATAAATTACGATTTTCAAGTACAACAGAAATTTACAATAAAAAAAATATATAGTTTTATTCATTAGAACAATGGCAATTATTTAAAACAATTTTAAAGATTATACTATGTTCGGTTATTTAATTACTTATAATAAACCGAAAATGGACGCATATTTCTCTCTCACTCTGCAAAATCCAAACCTTAAACAAATCTTTATATTATGAACCACTGTTTAAAATAAATGCTTATTTATGTTCAACATAATATGTCAATATATATTACCCACAGAGTATTTTAGTAGGCTTATTACCGCAGTTATGTTGTCATGTATGATTAAGTTGATTGTGGAACTGAAATGCAGGTAAGGGAGGGAGAGAGGAGTCGCGGGGATACATAAACATATTTTCAAGATTAAGATGATACATTTGATATATTACGTAAATTCGATATTGTACATTGTAAAATGAAATATTAAAAATTGCTATTGGTGCCTTGAAAGTTCACATGGCCCTAAAACGATATTTTTTGTACAATGTTCCCGTTGTTGTTCTAACATGTGGAGAACAACAATCGAGCAGATCATGAACACACTAGGAAAGAACCAAGCATACTGGGAAAGAAAAGCGAGGAAAAAAATGAATACCACAACGATATATACTCTAACAGAATCAGAAACGGAGAAATCAGGGGACTCAAAAGAAGAACAAGATTTGTAGAAGTAGAAACACAAAAAGAGAAGCACAAACACTCCATATCACAACACAACGCGGAAACACCTACACTGCCCATCCACATTCCTACACCATAAGCCATGTGGCTCTTGCTGCTGACAACATGCATGACCTAAACCCAACCCAGCATGGTCGTAGCCGCCGCAGCGGTATATCTTGGGAGTGGCAGCAGTGCCTAACGTACGCTGCTAATTCAATCAGTCAATCAATCAATCAGTGTTCTCGTTGTTGCTCCTTTTTAAAATTTTATATAGTAGATATGACCATAAGGAATAAACACATTTTTTTCGTAATTTTCAAATACAGTGTGTTTCACTTGAAATGGTCACACCCCAATAACTTTTTTAGTTTTTTTTCCGATTTTAATGAAATTTTACTTAAGTATGGAAAAAACTAGGATCTACTTATGACCAAAAAAACATTCGCCTCCTACAAATGCAAAGCCACCTGCGGTGCCAAAATATGCGGAGAAAATCAAAAAATCATATTAGGCATATTTTTATAGAAAAATTTTGTTAATGAAACTTGTTCAGAATTGTCCAAAAACCGTAAGTGCAAAATTTAATCAAAATAAAAAAATATATAAGTCCGAAAATATAATTTTAATTGTTTTTTTTTTGTTTGGAAAACTATAGTATGACAATTTAGTTTGAAATTAAACCCAAGTTGCCAGATAGTTGTCAAGCAATTCAGAATTTTTTTTTAAATAATTATTTCTAAAATTTTTAAAATTTTAATTTTTCATCTTTTTAATTTTGATTAAATTTTGGCATAAGGTTTTTGGACAATTCTGAACCAGTTTCGTTAACAACATTTTCCGATAAAAAATGCCTAATATGATTTTTTGATTTTTTCCGCATATTTTGGTATCGCAGGTGGCTTTGCATTTGTAGGAGGTGATTGTTTTTCTGGTTATTAGTAGATCCTAATATGTTCTATATTTATGTAAAATTTGATTCAAATCGGAAAAAAAATAAAAAAGTTATTGGAGTGTTACCAATTCAAGGGAAACACACTGCATATACTTTTTGAGAATAATTAGTAATTAAATTTGCGACCTTTAAATTTGAAGTAATAAAATTTTTGGAACTCAAATAGAGAAACTTTGCCTAAACATTACAAATCCACGTTTGCCCTGCCTTTGTATCCCTTACCGTTCCGAAGATATTTTAATTCTTAAGCGCCATTTTTTCAAAACAATTTACTTTTTTAATGGAGCGGGGTTCTCTAAGGACTGTTTTCGTCCCCCTACAATTTTTAAGAAAAATTCTTGAACAAAAATAAGTCTTTTCTTTTTATTCTTGACCTTTTTCCATTCGTCCTGTGTATTGTACTACCCCCATTTAATCAGATATCACTCTATTTTTCATTTTTATTAACTACTAGGTTATTTACCTACTCTAATTAAAGAAGGGGCGGAGGGATTGTCGTCCCTTTCACCTGGAAATAACTTATTTTTGCTCAAGAAGTCCAAAAAACTTAGTTTCAAGAATTTTTCTTAAAAGGGGGGTCCGGAAACGGGCCTTAGGTACACCTCCTCCTTTCAAAGACTTATTATTCAAGAACTAATATTCAAAAACATTTAAAAATTTGAAATTTTTGTGCTACTGTGAGGCGTAATGCTTTCATCAAAAATTATGAAAATCGGGGAGGTCAAGTTTCAAAATACTGTTTTTAAAACGCTTTTATTAGGTTGACCTGTAACTATCTATCTATGTATGTATGTATGTATGTAAGTAAATAGTCTAAGGAACTGAATTTCACCCACTTCTAATTGTTGTATCATCATGAATTTTTTTTCAGTTCAATACAATACAATATAGTATACTCAATATTATATGTTCAAAATGGCCGCCGCCTAAGATCGCGGATTATCATTTTCTTTACAACCCCCTTGATATGCCTATCAAAAAAAAGATAAGTAGAAAACAAATATGTGATCAAAACTTAAAAATTCAAAATGGCGGTGTCAACATGGCAGGCATAACAGGCTTTATCAATTATCATCGGATTCGACTAAAAATCGGTATCTGTGGGTGTGGGTTACCGAGGTTGCAGATTACAATTATCTAGTTCAAATTCAACAATTCAAAGCGGTGGCGTCAAAATGGCGGATAAGTTTTGTAATTTATGTTTACTAGTGAAATATTTTGTCGAACTCCTCTATATGTTTCCTTAAATATATAAGGAATAAGAAACCAGACTGCAACCAACAGCTATTCTCCGGACTAATGCCCCGCCGAGCGCTGAATTACGAGTTACAAGCCTGGCCGCGTTAAGTGCAATAACTATGTATTGCCACAAAACGCTAAGTTTCGATTGTAATAGACACCAGCCTCTTCTTCTTATTCCTTATATATTTAAGGAAACATATAGAGGAGTTCGACAAAATATTTCACTAGTAAATATTCCCCCCTCTAGAAGCATATCTACTAACTGTGCCCATGTCAGGGCTACTGCTGTTTCGATTGTAATGGATATCAGCCGCTAGATGGAGCCTGTCATTTTTGTTGCATGTCGTGGTTTTATAAATCTCGTCATGTACCAAGAGTGAACAAATGCCTCGCTACAGCCGTCTCATCGAATTCTTTACATAAATGTCGAAAGTGCCAAAATTCTCTCCTTAAATATAAAACTAAAAAGCAGAAAAACAAATTAATGATTTAAAAAACTAAAAAAAAAACACGAACCTGTTCGAAATAGCGTTCGAAAAACGCCCCACGCTTTTATACTCAAATATTATACTTAATTACAAACACGGCTTACACTAAGACCCTTACGGGGTAGACAGAGAGGACAGGTTCGATGATTACTTTTTACTTTTTAGTGAAGTATTTATAAAAGCGTGCTTTTTTTATTTATTAAACTATAAATTTTTATTGCTTGATTTGGCATGAAATGACCCACCTGTACATTAGGCTTCTCTAAAAAAAGGGACGTAATGATCTGTCAAACATACCATCACACGCAGCATTGTATTCTCAGAACAATGAAAGTACTACCAAGGATTTATTTTCGAATCAATTATTAAATTTTTAGTAACAAACTAAGAAAGCATTTAAACGAATAATATGACAACCATCTGCACCATATACCTAAAGAGTTCTATGTTTAGTCTAACTTGTTTCCCAATCTTTCAGCTGTCACTCAGAAGACATATTTTAATTCTATCATGAATAAGAAGCACGCGTAGGTTTTTTCATACACAATTCAATATCCACTGAAAGAAATACTGGAGGAAGCTGCTTACTGATAAGAACACTTTTTTAGAAATAGAGAAAGATTTTTTGAATGAATGCCCTTTATAATGTTAAAAGGAGAGGATATATGAGTTCGTGATATGGTTGTGTAAGATCAAGTATGCCACATGTATTATACATAACAACTAACAATGCACTGCCTGTATTCTGAGCCCTACACTTATTGCTACCCTAGATTTCTCCCTAGATTTTATTCCTGGAATAACCCGGAGCTTGAATTGTTATAAATATTAATCGCCCACTTCGCCCCGACTCTCAATAAAAAATATTCCCGCAATCTCCTTTATGGGAAGTATATTGATTTCAGTGTTAAAGAATTTATCAAAATTATGCAGGATGTTTCACTTAAATTTAAATTTCTTTCTTTTCGAAATTGTCGTTTTTAATAGTATTTTTCCTATATATTTTTTTATAAACTTTACCAAGGCAAATATAATAAAAATAATATTTATTTATAGAAACTGAAATATGTAAATACAGAGAAGTATTTTAGAAACTTAATTATAAATGTAAATAAATACAGAAAGAAAATCCATTTAGGCTCAATCAAGGGCCTGGCCTGTCTATTGGGGATATATAACCCAATCTTGATACTGTAATGCTATATGCAAGTTTTTTTGTCATGTCTATAATATTACAGTGGCTAAGAGTGGTCGACGATGAGTTCTTGTATAAAATAATATACCTAATATGTAGTATATACCTTTACAACGACATAAACATATAGAGGTGTCTCACCGGAAACTGCATTTTCAATTTTAAAATTTAATTTTAAATCGCAAATAATTCAAAAAGTTGTAAGTTAAACACCTATAATATCTACATTAGTCTAGTGCCAAATCTTTTTGAAAGAAAAAAAAATTAACAGGTAAGAACTAACCGGAGAATTTAGTTAAGGTTATAAAGAAGAGAAAAAACAAAAATTAAACACGAGATAAAGTGAAATTGTGAAATGGGTGTGCTGTTTAGGGGTTGAAAGTGGTTTCTTGCGATTTTCGGCGAAATGTGACCTCCTAGCGGAAAATGTCCTTCACAAAAGTTGTAGATGATAAAAATATCTATTACTTTCATATAAGGCATTTTTCATCATAACCTTAAATTTTCCGAGAAAATGGCGGAAAACCAATTTTTCGGTTTTTTTATTTTTCTCTCTCGTAAAAATAATACAATTTACATAAAATTTTGTGAAAGTATACATTTTTTTGCATTGAATAAGCATGATTTTTTTTAGAACCTGGGAAACAAGTAGTTTCCGAGATATTTACATTTTTCTAAAAAAAAAAAACAAAATCTTCCACGGAAAACTTTATTGGTGTTCTTTTCGATTTCAATATTCTATCTGGGCTCATTTTAACCGCTGAAATGCCTACTTTAAAATGGTCTATACATGTTGATAGTTTATTTTTTATTGAACCGCTTAAAATTGAGAAAAACCAAAAAAATGACTTTTCGGATCACGAATTATTCAATATTATATATTATTTTCAATATTTTTTTATTATTTATGTAAATAATATATATTATGGATCCACCTGTATTTTTTATTTTTCCTACCTTGACTTAATTTCAAAATTTTGAAAAAATGCGATGAAAAAAAATATTTTTCATTTTTTTTTATGTTCTTTATATAGGGTGTTCCATTCAAAATAAGCAAATTGGTGTCGATTTCCGGTATAAGAGGAAGTGAAATTATTTTCTTCTCTTCTCTTTGGATTGGCCATACTGATATTAGTAATTCCTTAAATTTTCAAAATTTTCTGGTGCATGCTTTTCCCTATATCGATCGATGCAGTTCCTGTTGTACAGTATTTATATGTAAATGCATATATTTATATATGGGGCTTTTCATATTAACCGGAGAAAAATTTTTGAGCTCAATATTTTTATTAAAAATTTAAAAAAAATTGAACCTCCTTCAACCGCTGCTAAAAATTATGAAATAAAATTTCATCGTGGCCCAGTTAATTGAATCTTGTTACCTAATATCGATATTGAGGTCGGTGTAAAAATGAACAAATAACAAAATCAAACGTATTTATAACCGACTTAAAAAAAAATCAATCTTTTTTTAGATTTTACATAGTAATATATCGTTGTTACTAAGTCTTAGCATTACGCTCGTTTTCTGAGAATCCTGGCATCACTCTGTATTATTTTTCACAATTTTCTCCTTCAACAATTACGTAAAACAAGTAGTTTCAGTCTCTTGGGCGATTGAGTCACAACGTTTAAAGCAAGTTTTTTTCTCCTATCCTTAAGTGTTGCCCATTAAAATTACAAATTGTTTCGGAGTCTATTACTAAACAACTCAAATAGCTGAAAAATGTTCACATTATTAATACATGTGCTCTTAAAATAGATCATGTTCTTTAAACATCTATCTACCTGTGTTATATAATTGTTGAAGGAAAAAATTGTGAAATATAATTGAAAAATTAATCGACTTACCTGAAGATTCATTTAAATTTCATGAACAATTTTCTCCGAAACAATTACACCCCACCCTCCCTTACAAACTCTTTTTCAAAGATCTGTTTTAGCACACACAACACAACAGAAGTGGGGTCCGATAGCTCGAATGGTAAGAATCTGAGAGGGGATAGGAGGAAAAAACTAACTTTAAACGTTGTGACTCAATCGCCCAAGAGACGGAAACTACCTATGATATGTAATTGTTTCGGAGAAAATTGTTCATATAATTTAAATTAATCTTCAGGTAAGTCGATTAATTTTTCAATCAAATTAGTACTTCTTTGAGTATGTATGTAATTATTGAATGCGACCTAATATAACCTCCTTTATGCTATACGATGCTATGTTCTATATTAATATTTAATATTTATATTACAATTTTCGAGACTGAACCCTATAAAATAAATTCTAAATACGCCACTGCAAATAACAGTCATACAATTTTATTCAACTTCTTTTTCAGCAACCGTTATTTAAAAAAATGCATTTGATGTAATGAGTCCCACCCAAATGCCATGCTGGTAGGATCTGTTTCTTAATTTCATGGTCCATCACACAATGCGATGACAAACCTACAACGGTCATGAGATTTTTATAGTTGACGATGAGATGACTGACGTCCATTGTATGTATATACGTACTATTCACAAATTCTCCTAATCAATAAATCTTGAGACACGCGAAAGAAGCACGTCCACAACCGGTTAACAATATAATTGAATGAAAAATAAACAAAGCCTTATTATTCTTTACTGCCTCGTGGGCAGAAAAAGGACAAATGCATGGGCGGTTGTTAGCTCGCAGACCGTAAGGTGCATATCTTTCAAACACTTGACGTCTCGGAGTAAACATGTCAAGTGGCTACCTCACTTCCAGAGCCATTCTAAAAAATCCCACGCCAATTAAGTCTAATCTCCAATCGGTGTTGTTAACACAACAACTTGAATAGGACCAAAACTAAAGCAAAAAGAAGTGCCCTGGGCAGGCTGGCTGTGACACTATCTCACTTATTAATTTACTACTGTCTTACGGGTCGATAATGAGCGGATTTATGTAGGTCGACTATGGATTTTTGTTGGCTAACAAATTTTAAACTTTCCAGAGTCCATATTAATTTAATTAATCAAACATTTATTTAAATTGCTTTTCTACCGAAAGTTTACTTTTGTCTTTCTATATTTAAATGAAAAGTTACGTTAAATAATTATAATTTCGTCACCACATCAAAGCAGTTCTGAGTACAAGCAAAAAGTACTACAATACTGATTGAAATATAATTCAATACTAATAGTACACGGAAATTAGCAAAAATAGAAGAAAAAAATTATAATAAGCTGATATTTTCTGAATCGACAGTTGATGGGGGTAGCAATACAGGATCAAAAAGTTCCCATCCCTAACTGGTGAGCTTCATCCCCTTTTTCACCCTTATAATGACACCGTGCTGGTTTTTCAATAATATTTTGGAAACGTGATGTTCTACGACAAAACTAGAGGTATTGAAAAATATTGAGAATTACATTTTCTATAAAACATGTCTTATAGGCCGTTTGCAGATTATTAAGGGTGTTTACGTTAATCGAAGGCAAACTTGGGTGTAGATAACAAAAACGCTTTTGGATGGAAACACAATATTTATCCAGCCTTGTAATATTCTGTTTTGTAACATTATTTGGGGATGACATTGGAATTGATATTAGTCTAAATACTAAGTTTCGATAACTAAGTAGAAAAAGAAGTAAAAAAACAAATTCACCCGTTCAACCCTCCTCGCCATCCCCTCACCACCCAAAGAAGGTTGTAAGCTACTATAACTACTATATAGTTATTTACATATTTAAAAAAACCAGAACACCTCATTAAGTGGTTACTATCACAATATAATAATATAATTACTTCTGAGTACACTTATATGCCTCCTCACCCCTAGAGGATTGAGTCTCACCTTCTCAGGGATATTGATCGGTTTTAATTATAAAAAATATCCTAATAATCAGTTGGATGTTTTTTATCATATTAAGGTGACTTGGCCAATTCAGATCACTCCTGAATATTTCTTACCCCTTTAGGAAAGGTGTCAATATCCCCTTTAAAAAATGTTGCTTGATTTTTATAGTAAAAAATTATTTAGTTATTTAAATAATTAAAGAATTTTTTAATATAAAAACAAGTAATATTTTCTGGATAGTGATATGCACAGCACATCGTACACCCCAACCGCAAAAGTGTGAGAAATATTCATCTGAATTGATTAAATCACCTTACCATGATAAGAAAACATCAAACTGGGTAATTACACTCAAAGAAATAGTATGGGTAAATTCAACAAAAAAAATGGTTAACTAACAATATCGTTAATTTTGTTAAACCAAACTATATTGATGGTATTTTTAAATAAGAGGTGATTGTTATTTGAATTAATAAAAAGTTGTCGTACAACAAAACAAACGTTAACTTAAAAAATAGATGAATAAGACTATTATTTTGTTCGTCTGACTATTATTTTGTTGAATTCTGTCAAATTAAACTAGATAATAGTATATTTTATTTTTAACTATTATCGAATTGTAATTCTAATCCAGTATTAGTTCGCTGTATTATTGTACTTGGTAGACAAACCAATATTATTGTCGTCTTCTAGAAGTTCTAAAAGAATTACCATAAAATTTGCTTGCTTACCACGTAGTCTAGTACAGAAATTATTCCCAGATGACGCCACATACAAATCACTGACAATAATCAATCATGCATTATCTTATACTTTCATGAATTTATAGAAAATTAATAACATGATTGCAATGTTCAAATTCTCTCAGGGATCATCGATATATTTGGATGGATCTTATAAACGATCTCTAATCTTTGGTTTGGGTGGTCTGATGTCTCAATACTGAGATTTTGGCTAACCAAAAAAAACTTCATCATACAATAAAGTGTAGATCAACCTAAAAATTAGTTGGTGAACAAAAAACAAAGTCGTTGTACTATTTAATTGTAGACCATATTGAAAATGGTTAGTGAACATAAAAAAATGTCATTGTACTATTTAATTTGTTACAAGAAGATATGATTATTAAACTACTATTTGTTTACGAAAATAAATAAAGTTGTATGACTATTCTTTTCTGATTGATTTAACTATGAAACTAGATAGGCGCGATTTCATATGCTCTTTTTGGTTGAATTTACCTATCATTTTCTTTGACTGTAGAGATTCCTGTTGAAATTAAAACCAATAAAAAATCCGAAATCAAAATCAAGAACACCAAACAATTTTACGATTTAATGTGCGCATCAAAAGTTGTTTTGCGCGCGGAAACTGCATGCCAATGAATTTCCGCTGGATTCTTTTTCACGGCTTTTCGTTTGGCACTATTGGCCATCCATTTTAAAACAAAAAAAAAACACAATAAAAATACAAAAAAAAATCGATTTGCACACCCTTCTGCACGCGACGACTGCCTAAAATTTGCGTTTCTACCATATCCATGGTAATTTCATTCATATATATGATTGGCATGCATTTTAAAAACGTTGCACCTGACTGGTCATGTACCGCCAGTCTAATATAGTAGTTATAGTAACTTCTATACTATCTTCTTAGAGGTGGTGAGGGAATGGCGAGGAGGGTTGAAGGGGTGAATTTGGTTTTTTTACTTCTTTTCTACTTAGTTATCGAAACTTAGTACTTAGACTAATATCAATTCCAATGTCACCACCAAATTAGGGTTGTTTTTTAATGTGTTCCCGAGATTTTTCGTCAAAACGGATGACAGATTCGTTTTCAGCACACCAAATTTGCTTCCACACTTTACCACGGATGGGTTAAAAATGGCATTTTTTAACATTGTTCTTTGACAGCTTCTTGTATGTTGGCACTGTTGATGTTAAGACTAAACTACTTTATTTTTCAACTTTTTCTTAGGTTATGTAATGCATATGGATTTTAGTTCTGTTTCCTTCGATGCACCTTAAGGAGCAAAAAGGTTCTTTCTGTTCTAGAAATCTTCCAAAATTACAATGAATTAGCCAATTCACTTATGTCAACTTAAGCATTTAGGGACTTTTAGCTTTTTGCTATGAAAGAAAGGAAAGCTTACACACATTTGTAGTAGATCTTAATAACGATGTAACTGGCAAATTGTTCTTGTCTAAACTTCACATTTTGATTAGATTAAATTAGATATGATTCAGTTATCGATTGAGTCTATATTACTATATTACAAAATAAAAAATATCAGATATAATATCTAATATTAATTATAACTTAACGTGATTCGCTGCATTTTATGCTCATTGCTATTTATCTGTACTTTCAACAGGCACATTGGAAACATTAAACTAAAGACATGCATTTTTTCTTATTGCATAATCACAGTTTTAATCCATCTAGCTACATAAATTTGACTTGTGGTAATTTATGCGACCAATTTGGTTTTTATTGGATTTGAAATGGATTGGACTTCTTCAGATGTAGCTTTTATGCCTTTAGAACAAAGGTCGTCATGGTAATTAGAACTGAAATAGCCTGTGGTTTAGTGGCGTTTCAAGACCGCCCGCATAATATCTGAGCTTTGAAGAGCTAGGTAATGGTGTGGAGAAATAAATTGGGGATATTTTTAGTGTGTAATGGGATAGCTTACCATATTGCCTCGTTGAAGGACATCTGAAATCAGATAAAGGTGTATATTAGTAACGGGCAATTAAGAGAGTATGTTTCTACAAATTACTACGCAATAATATTATCACTTATCATATAAGAATAAAAACATGCCGATAAAATTGGGCATATTTTTTCCTAATCGTAGAAAAATTGAAAGATCGTTAATATAACTGTGTTACTAGTTCAAATGGATTATTCAATTTAACTCTGAAGGATCATCCATGGTAGAAATTCAGATATTAATAGTTTAGGAAAAGAAGACAATACTAATTTCACGATAATTAGGAGGAGATAGAAAAAATTTGGTAAAAATCAGTAATAAGAATTAAAGTGTAAAAAAAAATTAAGAAGCAGAAACTGTAACGTGTAAATATTTGATAGTTTCAGAGGTGTAGAGGACAAAATTCTCTACAGAAAATTCACAGACGGTGTATAAACATCTTTTAGTCTGTGAGATGCGATCAAAATTGTGCAAGCAAAATGCAAATACATACGCACTCTTAGTTGTTTAATTCATGAGTACATTTTATATCTATCTATTCATTGTATACTGGTATTAGAGGGAACATTTTCTCACGTCTAACGCCATATATAGAAGACAGATCCTTAGCTGTAAACCTCAACAACGTAAAATCTGACGTGCACAGCATCGTGCTAGGACTTCCCCAGGGTTCCGTATTAGGTCCCTTATTGTTCACGATATATATTAATTATTTACCCAGCCATATGGAATCTGGTCATACTACAATATTTTCTGATGGCACAACAATTACTATGTCAATAGAAACTCCCGCGGAACTACAAAGTAACGTTAGTAAAGTGAGTCCTTAAGCATATGGTGCCAGATACACAAACTCATTTTAAATGAGAAAAAAAAAGAAAGAAACCGCATACTTAAATTTTCAGCTTCAAAGATGATTGATCACTAAAATCGTTTGGCGCTATTCTCGAGTCCAATTTGTTCTAGTCTAGATATGTGGTTCAATTAAACAGTTATTTTGCTATATTGCAGTTAAAATCAACTCTTGATGAATATGACTTAATTAATATCTATTAACCTTTAGCATACAGTCAAATATCGTTTAATATTATGGCATGGGGTAGAGATGCTGAGTTTGAAAGGGTCTTTATAAGTCAAAAAAACGAAACGAAACCTGCAGACATTGACCTAAAGGGAAACCGATTATAATGACTACAGCGCTTTTACTTCCACATCCAATGGAAGTATGCTAACGCAAAAAAAATTTGAAAATTTGTATTGTCCAAATAGGCTTAGAATGTCATGAAAAATCGAGATCTTTAAATTTAAGCAAAGAAAAATTTGGGGGCAAATAGGTAAATGGAGCAAGTAAGAGTCCATAAAATTGGTATTTAGTATATATAAGAGTCTCAAAAAAATTTTTAGCATCAATACCATCCCCACCCATTATTGAAGGGGGTGAAAAAAATAAAATTGTGATTTGGTGTGTGTACAAAAACCAAAGGCCTCGTTTTTTTTTTTACTTCATGCACCCACACCCCCCACTCCCACTACCGATGTGGTATATCATTTTATGGGTTTTTGGGGGAGACGATTTCAAATATTATATTATTAAAGTTCCTAAACAAATTTTTCTCATTGTGAGATTTGGATGTTAAATCTGGATGTGAAAGTAGTGATTCCTTGGGCAGTAGTTGTTTTAAAAGTGTCCCCCCACGTTAACTAAAAATAATTTGTATTATCTTAGAAAAATAGTAAAGATATGGTGAGCTTTTCAGTAGGAGTCTCTATTCACCACACCAATGCACAAATTTCATATTTCACTTTTTAGAACGTTTATGCGAAGTAATCCTCGAATAATTATAACACTGAAAATTTGAGGTCGATTCGACAAGTAGTTTCAGAAATATACTACTCTAAACATGAACCAATGCGCTCAAAGTGCTGAAGTTATTGTATCCGAAAGTCTGTATCGAAGGTGCGTTTACTTTGTTAGAATCCGACAATTTTTCTAATCTCCCAGAGATGAACTGATTATGGTGATTTTGAAACTAGTGGAGCATTTTAACAACAAAAATATGCAGTATGTAAGTGCCGAAAAGAGGAACGAAGATGCAACTAGGAGTGAATGACGTCACGTAGCGTCGATGTTCTTGATTAATTTTAAAGCCTATAGAGATCCTAGAATATTCTGGTTTCTTGCATGTCGCTCTAAAATGAAGATCTTTTGGAAAACGTAATAAAAAAATATGCTAAATGAGCTAATTGTATCACTAGGTCTAACATCCTTCCTGATGAGATTTCCAATATTTCGCAGTACACGTGATATTAAAAAAAATGAAAGAAACTTTGGCCGTTAATTGTTTTTATAGTGTAAATGACTTTTTATATAAAAAAACAATGCTATCTTTCATGTAGTATTGTATTTAATTTGTTTTTTTTTATAACTTTATGTATGAGTCATATATTTTTAATATTATCCATGTATTCTATTTTCTTACATATGCTTAAATATTTGTATCCATCAGTGTTATAGCTTTGATTTGATTTTTGCTCGTTGACTTCGTATTTTGGCTTGCCATATGTACATATTTGTATCTAATTTTGATCAAAAAATTATTATTATTATTTAAAATAATTTTAAATCTGTGTTGTATTAATATATGTACCGTTCATGGCTTCTGGAAAAGTATTTGTACAACATAAATATGGATCACGTGTGAATATAATTAAAAAATTCTGAAACAAATTAGATACTTAAACACAATATTAACATTTCAAATGTTTTTTAAAATAAAATATTTTGAGGACCTGTTGAATATTTCTAAAATAACCATACCTTTTTATAGTTAATTATTTTTTATTTATTTGCTTTCATCATGTCTAGAGAATATTATTTAGGTATTAAGCAAATCACAACTCACACACTTTTTTATTTATTATAAAATTACCTATTTTCTGTATATCGTTGCCCTAATCTGGGCACGCTAATATAACTAGTTAGGTAAATACTTTAAGACACTCATTATTGGAGAACCAATCAAAACAACTACTCTTCTAGCTAATACTGACGAAGTATTGAATTACATGATGGGTCTCTTAGCATTTTAAAGCAAAAAAATATATTAAAAACGCTTCATTTATTTAAATTCAGTCATTCGCACTTTTTTATTTAATATGAAATTATCTACTTTCTGTATATTGGTACCTTAATCTGGTCACGCCAATGTACTACTTAGGAAAACACTTTAAAACAATCATCATTGGAGAACCAATCAAAACAACTACTCTTCCAGCTAATACTGACGAAGTATTGATTTATATTATTAGCTAGTAGTTGTTTTAAAGTGTTTTCCTAAGTGGTATATTAGCGTGATTAGATTAAGGTACCAAATATACAGAAAGTAGTTAATTTCATATTAAATAAAAAAGTGTGAATGACTGAATTTAAATAAATGACTTAAGTATTTTTAATATATTTGTTTGCATAAAATGCTAAGAATCCTATCACTTAATTCAATACTTCGACAGTATTAGTTAGAAGAGTATTTGTTTCGATTGGTTCTCCGTAATGAGTGTTTTAAAGTATTTACCTTTTTTTTTTCTTCCCGGGGTGGAAATCCTTTATGGACACCTGAACGGTAGTATGGGACTCACCTCTAGGCATACCCACTAAAACCACCCCTCTACCACCTATTCCTCTGGAATCGCTCGCGCATCTACTTCAGAGAATGGGCCTGTCCTTTTTTCTCCATAGGTTACCAACTCTCGTTTCTTTCCTCTTCTTCCTTGGTTTTAAGTATGCTGGTAAGGGCACCTGCTATAATATCCCAATTTCCTTCGTCTTCCAGCATCAGGGCAACTAAATTTTCCTCATGGAGTATCTCCCCTACTCTATCGTGGCAGGCATCTCTATAAACGGCCCACCTGGAGCACCAGAAAATGGTATGAGCTGGGGAATCTGTTTCCCCGCAGTAGACGCACTCGTCGTCGTCCACCTTTCCGATGTTTCTGACATAGGTGCGGAAACAGCCATGTCCGGATAGTGCTTGGGTGATGTAATATCCTATTTCCCCATGCTTCCTGTCCACCCACCTTCTTATGTTCGGAATTAGAGTCTTTGTCCAAAGGCCCTTTGTGCCGTCTTCCCATCTTTCTTGCCTGTGCTCGTACAATTGGTCTTCAGTTTGTCTTTTATCGGCGTCCTCGTAGATTTCCTTTCTCTGTCGGGCTGGAAGATTAATGGGAGCTACGCCTGCAATCACTTGGATAGTATCAATTGAGACTGTCCTGTATGCACTGGCTATTCTAATGGCCGTCTTCCTGTGGATGCATTCAAGTTTTCGCCTCGTCCTGGCTATCAACAGGGCCTTTTCCCATACCTGGGAGGCGTAGAACATAATGCTTAGCGCCACTGAGCCCGAAATTCTTCTTTTACTAGCTCTAGGGCCACCGACACTTGGCATGAGCTTTCCAAGTTGGGCGATCCTTTCGCCTGCCCTGATAGATGTCTTCGTGACATGGACCGAGTTTAAGTGCTTGTCCAGCCATACTCCCAGGTATTTAATGTAGTCCTTTGGTGTCACATGGACTCCTTGGACGGTGAAGGAGACATGTGCTAGCTTCCTGCGTCCTGATAGCAATATAGCCTCAGTCTTTTGGGGTGCCAGCTCCAGGGATTTTTGCTTCATCCAGCCGCAGACTTTTTCCAAGGCCTCGCTTGCTTTTACCATTAGCATTTGCTCGTTGTCGGCTACGGCCACCATAGCTAGGTCGTCGGCGAAGGCTACCAGTGTAACTCCTGCCGGAAGACGGAGTCTCAGTATTTTGTCGTACAAGACATTCCATAACGTGGGTCCTAGCACCGACCCTTGGGGCACACTTAAAGTATTTACCTAACTAGTTATATTAGCGTGCCCAGATTAGGGCAACAATGTACAGAAAGAAGGTAATTTTATAATAAATAAAAAAGTGTGAGTTGTGATTTGCTTAATACCTAAATAAAATTCGGTAATCATGATGAAGACAAATAAATAAAAAATCAAGAATAGGCTTATAAATAATGAATGAATGTTTCTATGCTCTATTGATGAAAATTAACGAGTTCGAAAAAACTTGTACAACTTTTCTAGAGCTGAAATAGAATGTAAGGTTCAATAATTGTTGTGAATGACTGAACTTCAATAAATGATTTAGGTATTTTCAATATCTTTTTTTTTGTCTTAAAATGCTAGGAATCCTATCATGTAATTCAATACTTCGTCAGTATTAACTAGAAGAGTAGTTGTTTTGATTGGTTCTCCAATGATGATTGTTTTAAAGTGTTTTCCTAAGTGATATATTAGCGTGACCAGATTAAGTAGTTAATTTCATATTAAATAAAAAAATGTGAATGAATAAATGATTTAAGTATTTTTAATATATTTTTTTGCATAAAATGCTAAGAATCCTATCAGGTAATTCGATACTTCGTCAGTATTAGCTAGAAGAGTAGTTGTTTTGATTGGTTCTGCAATAATGAGTATTTTAAAGTATTTACCTAACTAGTATATTAGCGTGTCCAGATTAGAGCAATATACAGAAAGTAGGTAATTTTATAATAAATAAAAAAGTGTGTGCGTTGTGATTTGCTTAATACCTAAATAATTTTCTCTAACCATACCTTGTTTAAAATAATAAAATGCAATCCAATAACGTTCAATTTCTTGAGGTTAAGGTAATGTTACTTTATTTTTAATTTATCATAAACCGTTCACTGCAAACTGCGGGTGGAACTGCTAGTATCTCTTTATCATTTAGCTGAATTTTTGATAAATATTGCCCGAGCGAAACACAGGAAATTACACGAACCGAGAAAAGACAATATTACCATCTTGCATAAAACCACAGCGATAGCGCCGCAATGAAAAAACATATTTCCTTAGAATTTTCTTTTTAACGTTCACCATTCCACCTTATCGTTCGACAAAACGGAAATTATCGGTAGTTTTGAGAACGGCAGGCCTCAGAGTCTGGCGTATCTCATTCTTCAAAGGTTTCTCAAGACATATTAAGCACCATCGACCCAAGAGTGCTGTTCCCCACGCCGCACCTGTTGTCATGGGAACCTCTTTACAAACATCCCAAAATAATTTGAAAGTCGCCAGAATCGCTGCTGATATAAAACAACAATGACTGCCACTTTAAAAGTTTTAATTCGTGCTATCACGTTAATGCCTATGATAGGATGGCGGCAATGAGTCGGAATAATGCCCACCACTGGGATTCACATCGAGCTATTATAAAGAGCCGGGCGGTCCCGCTAATTGCTTCTAAGCGGATTTTAAGTCCAAACCAGCAGCTTTACGAATACGAGAGTTGTGAACGGTGTACTAATATTGGATGCGCTCGTCTCTGGAGTTGTTTATTTTATAGCTTCTGATGTCCAGCGACATAAAAATGAGCTTTAGTAGAGTAAAATCTGGCAGTAAAGTCGCTTAGTTTTCGAGAAAAAAAAACCGGCGTAGAACCAAACCAGACTTAGTGGGATTCTTTAGTAAGATAATCTTGTACACGAAATCGTTTTTTACGACATTTTTCGGTGGTCGAGAACTTTTTTATTTCGGAAAAACTCAAAAAAATAGATTTTTAATGAAATATGTTTTTTAACGTCTCCACCGCTGTATCTCTGAAAATATTTGTGCTATCAAGCTATTTTTTTTTTTAGATTAAAGTAGACACAATAGCGCTTCGAACAATGTCCCACGTGAACCCGATTTATTTTTTTTTAGTTGGTAAAATAATAGGAAACTCAAACTTGTTATTTTCAGTAGCGTAATTTTAGGCAATCGAGAAAAAAGTTTATTTATGAAAATTTGTATATACATGCTGCGTACAAATTGAAGCCAATAGTTGAAAAAAGTTTTTAGGATAAAAATTTTTCATGTACCGTTCATAGTATTGAGTCAGCGATTTTTTTTAACGGACCAAAGTCATATTCTTGCGCGCTCGGATGTAGCAAGCCTGCCGACTGCAAAACGATCTGACGATCCCGGTCGCATAATCGTATGTTACAGACTGAAATAGGCGTTCGGGCCCACGAAGCATGACTTGTATGTTACCGACGTATCCTTACTTTACATCGGTAACATAAGATGTCCAATGCTATTCAGAATTCAGATCGATGTTACCGAGGTATTCTCACTTTACATCGGTAACATAAGACGTCAAATGTCATTCAGAATTCAGATAAATGGTGTGATAAGTGATACCGAAATTATTTGCAATTCATTTGTTTTTATGCGATTATACCTAACAATGAATACAAAATCACTACCACACAGTTTTCCATATGTGTTACAAGATGAAACTATAGTTAATCTGAAAATTCATTCGAAATCTTGAGGTGAGTTAAGTTGAGTTCTTATTCATGTTTTAGATTAGCTTTCTGTTGTTTTCGTCTCGATACTGCACTACTTCATTTGCAAAAGCAACAATTACTGTTACTATATTGCTACTTTGACATGTATAATGTGTTATTAATTAATTGCCTATTTTATAAGATTTATTAGATGAATCGTCTATATACTATTAGCAAACAAAAATACATTTAGACCAACAAAAATGGTAAAAAAGTGTTGTCATAAATGTCGTAAACCACTGAAAAAGTTTTACTATTTTGAACAAACTAAGAGATTATTTTTCGAAAAATGCTTTTTTGATTTTATGAAAAAATGAGACGTGAGAGAAATAATTGGATATTTTAGAATTCAACATTTCCGAAGTCTACATATTATAATATTCTTATACATTTTTACTTTCGAGCGACACTAGGAGTAAAGAAAGTATTGTCATCGTCCAAAAATTCGAATTCGAGTTTTCCACAACAACTCGAATTTCGACAAATATCGACTTTATATCACTCCCAGACACTAAAAAAGTGGTTTAGAAAAAATGTCTGTCTGTGTGTGTGTAACCGTCGCCTAACCTAGCGCCGAAACCAATTGACCGATCTCATTTAAATTCGATATCTAGAGTCCCATCACAAGTATCTCGATACTTGTGATTATTTTTCACCTTTCAGGGTAGTTTACTGATGAGCAAACTAAGAAAATCACGATTTTCTCAAAAACGGCTCTAACGATTTTGCTCAAATATTGTATATTATATTCCTAACGATATGCCCATTATTAGTTTTTCCCGGAAATTCAGATAAGGGTAGTTTATTGAAGCAATTATTTTTTAACTTTTAATATTTTATAATCCTCCTATCCTTTTTGAAATGTCACTCATTCAGCACTTACTCAGTTACGTGACCCTACCTGCTTATGTTACCGATGTAAAGTAAGGATACGTCGGTAACATAGAAGTCATGCTTCGGGGGCCCGAACGCCCATTTCAGTCTGTAACATACGAATATGCATCCCGGTCGGGATGTATATAGTAGTTTAACTTATATCAATAGGTACAAAACCAGTAGTGATCAAAAGCATCTAGGGGATCAATATTATTGTTCAATATTTCATATATTGTACAGTAGTATTGATCATATGTTGTTAATATTAAGAAATTGTATAATAAATATTAAATAGTCTCCTTTTAATAATAAAAAGACAGGTGGTAGTAGTACAGTACCTAGAGGTAAAAAATATGCAAAACTTCGAAGTAATGTCATATTGAACGGATTTCGTTCATTTTTGGCAGTATAATAGTAAATGTTTCACAGAAAAGTTTCTATATTGAGCGGAGGCTTGTTAATTTATTTATATTTTTTAAGTGGCACTTAAAAAATATATGAAGTACAATCATATTTTAAGAAGAAAAGGTTCTATGCAATTTTTCACATAAATTAATAGTTTTTAAGTTATAACGACTTCAAAATTGCGATTTTAGCTTAAAAAAAGGTGTTTCTAAACGGCTTTCGTCAAGTATCTCAAAAAGTATTACTTTATCGAAAAAATGTTATAGACCAATTACAGAAAGTACAAACTGGGAATTAATTATATTTTTTGTTTATTGATGTAGGATTAATAATTTCGGAGATATTTAAGTTTACATTTGGCATCCAAGTGTTCGTAAGATAACTATTTAGAGTGAGAGTTAAATATCTCAGAAACTGTGACACCTACGCCAAGGATACTAATAGATACAATCATAGGTACAATTAATTAAGCTCTTAACTATTTTTTTATTTGTTTATGTAGCATAAAAAACAAAGAAGTTATGACCGAAGCAATGTCCGTCTACACATTATTTTAATAACAACGTCGCCATTTTGTTACTGTAATTAGCCAGTAATTAAAAAAAAATTAATTTCAAACACGGTTTCTCATTAATATACAGCATGACGTAGATGTTCAAATTTTTTGGTTCGTATGTATACAGCACTTGCTTTAGAAAAAATACAGTTTAAACTATAAAGGTATTTTCGATAAAACGTATTTTTTTCCTATTCCAAATACCTCAATAAATATTAGTTTTGTTCAAAAATGTGTAGAGACCAAAAATAAGCTCATAAACTAATAATGAATTTCGCTTGTTTATTTATTTACATAGATTTAATAGTTTCGGAGATATGAGTTTACAAATGGCATCCGAACATTCATAAGACGAAAAATGCAGTTTAAATGTTAAATATCTCAGAAATTGTGACGCATGCTAAGAAAGGAAATTAAAGACAATTAATTGCGCTTTCAAATTATTTTTTACTCGTTTTGTTACTCTAATTAGCCAATAATTTAAAAAAATTATCTCAAATACAGTTTTTCGTTAAAATGTAGCATTACCTAAATGCTCAAATTCTGTTTTGCTCATTTAAAGCACTTGCTTTAGAAAAAAATGCATTTTAAACTTTAAAGGTAATTTCGAAACCCTTGGATACCAAATATAAACTTAAATATTTCCGAAATTATTAATCCTACATCAATAAACAAAAAATATAATTAATTCCCAGTTTGTAGGGTGCTTTCTGTAATTGGTCTATAACATTTTTTCGATAAAGTAATACTTTTCGAGATACTTGACGAAAGCCGTTTGAAAATACCTTTTTTAAAAGCTTTTATTTTAAGCTAAAATATCAATTTTGAAGTCGTTATAGCTTAAAAACTATCAATTTATGTGAAAAATTGCATGGAACATTTTCTTCTTAAAATTTGATTCTATTTCAGCTCCAATAAATATATATGTATATTTTAAGTGCCACCCCTCAGAGGGGGTGGCACTTAAACGTTTTTTATGAATGATATCTAATTTTTTAGATGACAGTAAGCAACTCCACCCCAACTTAGAATGCCATATATTAATCTAGATTCAACTAACGCTACGTCTACGCGACTAATCTGACCAACCCTGCATGCGAGGTGTATTAATTGCGTCCCAATGTCGCGTTTAGCGCTGATAAAAAAAATCGCTGTTGCCAAACGGTACACTTTAGGAAAAAACATATTGTTTCAAAAACTTTTGTGATTATTAGGCTTTATTTTCTTCGCTGCATGTATGCAAATATTTTCAAAAATAAAAAAGTTTATCGATTGGTGAAGATTTCAATACACAAAATATGTATTTTTAGTTTATTTGATTTTTAGAGAAATGAAAGTGCGAATTGTGCCCAAACCGTTTATATTGGTAAAAGCGCTACAGTGTGTGCTTTAATTTGACACAAAACAAATTTCGGTACCTTTAATAGTTTTAAAGATGGAAACAAAAAAAAACAATTTTCTTTAAAAATACATTTTTTTCACTTATTATCGATTTAAAAAGTTCGAGACCACAAAAAAATGTCGTAAAATATGATTTCATATGCCCGGTGACTTACTCAAAGGAACCTAATATGTTTGACCTGGTTCTACGCCAAAAAAAAAAAAACGACACGATAGACTTACGAAATCGCTGCTCTACTTATAATGCGGGTAAAGATCAAAGGCCTATTTCCATTGTTATTCTCAAACAGAAAGCAAAGTAAATATAAAACTATATGATATACCTAGTTTATACTCGAATTTGATTGATACTTTGCAGTTTGCACCTTGGTTTGCAATGATACTTTCAAAAATCGTACACATCACGGCTCCGAGGCCGAATAGAGTCAAAAATAAAAATCCAGAGATAAGTTTAAGAAATACGTCACAATATTTCAGACTGAAGTGATTGCAATACAGTAGTATCCCAAGTAACAATTTAAGTTTTATCACAATCTACAAGAGGTTATTAAGTCTATATAATCATCCTTTATCACATCATCCACGTATAACATAATCGAACATGAAACTGCAGGTAATGTTCCCCAACTTAATATTCCAACCATTACCGAAAATGATGTTTTAAAAGCACTAAAAAAATTCAAAAATAAACTCACGACAGGTCCCGATGGTATACCAGCTTTCTTATTAAGAGACTGTGCCTCCATTTTTGCAGTACCACTTTCTATCATTTTTAATCTAGCACTGCAAACCACTACACTACATTTCCCCAAATATGAACTCAATGAAAAATTTGTCCTGTTTTTAAAAAAAGGTGATAAGACTAAATTACAGACCTATAGTTGAGGCGCTCGCGCGCAAACCCCGATAAATCCACAAAAAGTCAATTTTGAGTTTGTAATAGTTTCATGTATGTTAGACTAAACTCTACAAGCCTATATAATCTTTGGTAACCAAAACGCCATAAATCCCATATAAATCTAATGTTAAAGTTGACCGTTTCGAACAAAACTAGATAAATCCAATATTATCGGGATCAAAAGCAGATAAATCCATTTTTATACAATACACTGTCATCCATTGTGAGGTAGAAAAGTTAATATTGATTGACGTTTGAAAAAGTTCTCTGTAATATGACTATTTACTGTAAAAACCTACTTCTCTTCTAGAAATAAAGAAGACAACTGCAAGACATTTTATTACCAATATATTATAACGGTTTTATCTGAAATTTTAACAGATATTGAGAATTAATTTTTGTTAACAATGAATGTTTTTATTTATTTTTAATAAATTATTAATGTTGTCAAAATTTATTTTTCTGCATCTTTAATGTTTTATTTTAAAGCAAAAATCGATAAATTCGTATTTACATAGCAAAATCCGATAAATCCAGCAAGAAAAGTTAAAAAAAAATAAATAAATAAAGTAGCATTGTTCTTATTTTTTGGTCTTATATTCTACAGCCTAGAAGATATTTTTTGACTTAAAAAGAACAAAAAAAGACTTATTGGTTTTTGCTTGAGAAGTTTTTTGTAATTTCCCACAACTTTGTGTGTGTGGATTAATCGGGGTTTGCGCGCGAGCGCCTCAGTTATCCTGTGTAATTTTGGCAAACTCTTTGAAATTGTCCTATATGATATAATCTCTTTTCATGTTAAATCTCAACTCTCCTATAGTCAACATGGGTTTTTGGCAGGTAGATCTACAATTACCAACTTGGTAAGTGTTACACATTTCATCTCAAACACACTGGATTATAGTGGGCAAACAGATATCATTTATACAGACCTGTCTAAAGCATTTAATAGGCTTGATCATGGGCTCCTACTGCAAAAGTTGTCTGATTTTGGTTTGAGTCTGGACTTTCTAAGTTTCCTTGAGTCATATCTTGGTAATAGAACGTTAAACGTGAAGTATCATGGGTTTTCATCTATTGAAGTGTTAGCGACGTCAGGAGTTCCACAGGGCTCTGTTTTGGGCCCACTGTTCATAATATTTATCAATGACATTTGCCATGATATCCAAAGTAATGTCCTCCTATACGCAAATGATCTTAAACTGTTTGCATCCATTAACTCCGAAGAAGACTGCCATCGATTACAACACGACCTCACAAAGATAAACTCATGGCGTGAAAATAATAGGCTACCCTTAAATATATCAAAATATAATGCGATGACCTCTACGAGAAGAAATAACTCTATAGACTTTTCCTACAAAATAGGCAATGATATGGTAACTAGATGCACTCAATTCAAGGATCTTGGAGTCATCTTTGACTCAAAATTAACCTTTACTGCTCACATAGATCACATAACTGCTAATGCCTACAGAAATCTAGGCTTTATTATGCGAAACTCAAAGCATTTTAAAAATATTTTCACACTTTCTCTCCTATTTAATGCTCTTGTACGGAATGCCAAAACTGGAATACGGTAGTATTGTCTGGAATCCACAATACAATATTCATATCATTAATTTGGAACGGGTTCAGAGAAGGCACGTTAAATATCTCTCCCTCAAAGCTGACGGAACTTATCCTCCCAGAGGTACGCCACAATCTGACTTATTAGCTATATTTAATCCAAACGACTTAGTGACACGTAGGGTCTATTTTTCTGTTTTGTTCCTATACAAACTATTAACAAGTCAGATAGACTGCCCGGATATTCTTAGTTCCATAAATTTCAATGTTCCATCTTTTCAGACTCGCTCATACGCCCTATTCTACTTAGCTACGCCAAGAACAAATGTACTAAAATCTTCTCCTATTCACAATATGTGCTCCAACTATTTAAGGTATCAGTCGAACCTTGATATTTTTAATTGTAGCAATAACAATATAAAGCAATGTATTTTAAATCACTCTTAAATTAACCTTTAGTTCCTACTATACCGTACGTGTATTTTCCCATTAGGCATGTACATCCACGTAGCGCAATAGATATGACAACATAGCTGCCGTAAATTCCTCCGTCGAGCGGAGCATTCCAGTCTGTTATTTCATTTCAGCCAGCTGGCACGCGCGATGTTGTAATTTTACTCCCTATGCCTAGCGTTCGGCTACACGCACGGTATCATTTGTCTAGTGTAAACTATCTTCTCACATTACTTTGTATTTTCCATTTTAAAGTTTATAAGAATTGTAAAATATCGCTGTAAACTATTTAGTTTCAAGTTTGTACTCTGTACTATGTACATATATATTTTTTGTATATTTCCAGTCCTGTAATTGGATGCACATCTGTCTGGGCAGCTGTATTCATAAAATAAAATAATAAAACTGATCGTAAAACTGTTTATACTAGATTAAAAGCTACAATAAACCCGGCATAAAACCAAAAAAGACCTTTTATAAAGGTTATAAATATCTTCCTTAAAACTATCAATGCAACCAACAGTACTTTAGAACTTAAATCTGCAATATGTTTTCAAGTCTACCATAAAACCTTTTATAAAATCTTCTTAAAACCGTTAGTACTTGCATTCAAATTTTAAGCCTGCTTTGAGAACATCATAAATAATTGTGTCTCTAATAATTCTTTGTCGAAAACTTGTTGCACTTAAACTGTCTAAATCAGAAAATGTCACCAAGTAGTAATATATGTCTGCCTCGATTGAAATATCTGCATGTGCTAACGTTTTAAAATTTGATATTGATAAATAACCTACTATCAAAAAATTGTCAGCGCAGATCACTGTATTGATAAAGTATATCAAAAAACTTTTAATAAAATTACGCGCTTTTCATTTGTCAGCTTATTAATTATTATTTACAATTAATAAAAAAAAATAGTAACCCTAGTTTTAGCTTACTCAGTATGATTTGGGGCTTTTTAAGGGTTTATATGACATATTAACACATTTTAGATAGTTGTAGGCTAAATGTAAACAGTAAGAATAAGAAAAATATAACTAAACACTGATGCCCCAACTTTGTTCAATCATGTCTACCAGAGTTAACAGAAAAAAACATGGCTGAACGATCGACAAATAAATTAAATCATTAATATATACATAATAAACAGTTGTGGCCCCAAAGTAGAGCGTTGAGGCACCCGTAATTTGCCGGACTTAATTCAAAAGTAATATTTAAACAGACGCATACTGTTTTCTGTCACATAAATAAGATTGGAAAATTGTTATAATTCATTTCAGCACTTGTCCATGGTGGATCACTTGCATTTAACTAATACTCATTAGGGTGGCCCATCTTTTTCGAAATCGAAATTTTTTATTTCTCACCCCTGCAAATGGTTCCATTTGAAGAGAAAACAGTCCCCTCAAAATATTATTGAGGCAAATTGAAGGCAAGGGGTGCCGCAGAATGCATTATTATGCAATAATAAGAGTAAATGGAATTATTTACATTCTTTGGTTGATGCATTGTTTTTTTTTTTTAATCAGCAACATTTATCTTTAGAATGACTAATCAAGTCATACAAATATCAAACACATTATCTGTTGTGACTATGACATGTGTCATACTACTGTAAATTCGTAGTCTAAGAAAACTAGACTAGAAGTTTTTGAAATAAAACTCTCGTTTTATCTTTGTGTATTTTATTATGAAACGTTTTTTTCATACATAGTACCAAATATTATCCTAAATCTACAAGACATATAGTAATAAAAACAATATTTTTTGCACTAGGCCAAAGCATGCGACAGGGTTTCTTTTTTTACATTTGGAAACTGTGGTTTATAATCATTTACAACTTGGAGTAAAAACTGTTTTTGGTCTTCATTTTTTGTTAAAATGTCATTATAGTCAGTAATAAGTTTGATTCCTCTCTCAGCGGCATCATTTACAACTTTAATTTTGTTTACAATATTGAAACATCGGGTATAACTTTCATTTTCCCTCCATGTTGTTGGATCATTTTCCAAAAATTCCATAGACAAACCTAATTTTTGAAAAAACTGTTTAGTGTTCTCGCATATGAAGTCCTGAATTTCCTTGTTTTCAACGTCAGTAATGTTACTAATCATAAGTCGTTTAATACCCTCTTGATTTGGTGCTTTCCTATTCAAAGCTTAACCATTTCTCTTTTAGTGGTAACTGAAATATCGTAATCAAAGAAAGATAAGCCAACATTTACTGAATTAAGGTACCACAAATGGTTCACTATTTTCCTACTTGCGGCTTGAGATATTTCTTTGTCAATATTTTGATAATTAATGAATTCTTTACAAAAGTCTAAGTCATGAAGCGGTGCTTTACTAGCAAATGACGCTGTAAACCAGGCCTTTACATAAACCTTTACAATAAAGAGACATATATCTTCAATACCTATTTTTTCTTTTTTAGTTAGTTGGAACTGATCTTGGAAAAAAAATATTTTTAGACAGTAAATGGCTTTGGCCATCCAACGTGCATGATGAAATGCCCCTGGTTGATAGAATTTCGTGTGAGTGGGCTCTTCTTCAACAAAAAGTTTAGAAAGCATTAAAAATTCTTTATAATCATCACGAGGCTGTTGCAAAGTTAAAGCTGCATTTAGAAACTTTACAATTTCGGCTTTAACTGGTTGTAAAATGTGTTTAATTTTTGATACCTGAAATCCAGTTTTTAGTTTATTTTGATCTATTTTAGGCCAAAATTCCCTAAAACGTTTAAATAGTGGCACATTTGGTCCAGATGAGGAAGGCATTTTTGTGTCAAACACACTTCTCAAAACCAATTCAAAAATATGATGTCTACAAGGAAAATATAGAACATCTCTTTCTAATTTTTGTTGCAATAGTGTGGCTGCCCCATTTATATAACCCATATTTGATGCTGTTGTATCACAACACAAAGCTATTACCTTTTCGTCCAAATTCCATTCACAAAGCACATCATAAACTGCTTCAGTCTGTTCTCTTCTAGTTGAATTGGGCAAAGCTGGTACTCCAAGTAGTTGTTCAATATCTCCACTAGTAACTAAGATAGCAAGTCTATCGATATTTCCCATTCCAGTGAGAGAAGGTAAAAGTTTTCCATCCCAATGGATGACTGGGGCCGGCAATTCAGAATTACCGAAGGCAGTTTTTAATATTTCAGCTCTTTCTTCGCGGATGCGTTGTCTAGAGCGCTGAAGTGTGGTTCTGCTGATCGACAAAGATGTGGTGTCATGTCCTAGTGCTTCTGCTACTGCCGCCAAAATATGGACCCGCTTATTTTGCAAGCATCAAATGCAGCGGCTATTTTTGGTGTGATGATATTACATGTTCCATACAATCTCCTCTTTTTTGGCTGTGACGGGCCAGGCTGGTCTTGTAACAACTCTTCTTGGGCTTCGATTATTTCATCTTCATTTTCATTGGAGTCGGCTGAATTACTACTTGATGATGGACAGGCGACTGTTTCCTCTAATCTAACTTTTTCTTGTTGACTTCGTTGCATTCGTTCGGATAATTTCTGTAATTTCTCCTCAGCTGATTTTTCTTGAGAAGCAAGTTAGTAATCAATACCATGCATAAATCCAGGACGTCCCTTTTTTCTTTGGTTAATTAAAAACTGCTTATCTTCATCTATTTTCATCAACTCCAATGCATTTGCATGAGAAATGTCAAAAAGATCGTAGAATTTTTCAACAAAATTTTTATCTTTACTCCCGCACTGGCCCTTTTAGCCGATTTTTGTAAGTTCCTCCACTCTGCATAAAGTTTATCTAGTGTTTAACACAATGAAAATCCTGACGTGTCGGAATGCGAGCTTTATCCCAAAAAACTGACACCTCTGTTATTGTTAATTTAGCACTTTCATGTACACTTAGCTTCACTTCACGAATGTTATAAAAGAGCACTTGTAATACTTGTCTATTAGACAGCAATTTATTGCCAATGATTTGTGACGAATAGTGTCCAACTAAGTAAATGAAAGTATCTTCCCGTCGATGATTTGTATTTTGCATTTAAACATATATTCACAGTTCTAACGCTTCAACCTGTCTTTTTATATTAACTTATACGACATTTAAACGAGCTTTAATCAGTTGTGATTTAAATAATAATTCATGCAGATATAATTTTATGATACACCAAACAAGGAATTATAATCCCTTGGCGTCCCAGCATCTACAAAGCATAAACACTGATACTAAATTCTGATTAGCAATCCAATGCACGGACGTTTATTGCTAATAAAAGAATTACCAATGAAATACTAGTTGTTTCGCAGATTTTTGAAGTCTCGTACTTGTTATTATGCGAGACCGGTCAGAATCGTAAACAGGTTGAACCGTTTACTTAGTCTTTTTAATCGTTATTATTCCTCCAATTACCAAAGGATTAAAACTCCAAGAAATGCTATAAATAAGTGTTTATGTAAGTGTTCACAGGTGTTGTAGTGTTAAAATTTGCAAAAATCTGGTCGCCAGTGTCTGTTACAACGTCCAGTCACCGGTTTTATGTTCCGTATTAACATATTAATGATAATTATACGTTGTAAGCTTAGAGTTTGCTCAAGGGAACTGTCAATTGATATAGGTGTTTGCTTGATATTAATAACAAATTAACACCATTACGATAAATGATTGACGCTTTGTGAAAAGTTGTATGTTACATTCAGGAGGAAATGAGATTAATTAGATATCTGCTACTAGAGAAATCTTTATAGCTTCTCATAGACGTAGGCGATGAAAAAAATATGTTAATAGTGACAATCATAGAAAAGACTTATTCAAGAAATTATTATAAGATGGGCTAAATCATTTGTCCTCTTTTTAACCCTTTCAGTTCCAGAGTAGAGAACTTACACCACAACGAAGCGACAATATTGGTGGTTCCTTTGATATTTTATGGCCCGGTTTTAATGGCATTGAACATGAGTGAAACACAAACTCTTACACTGTGAGAACTTTAAAGTTTAATGTACACTGAAAGCAATTCAATATAATATGTTACTACACCACATATTAAATATAATTAATGATAATAATAATATAATATAATGACAACTACACAACATATCTTGCACATGCGCATACGAAAACGGTTCACGTGGGAAGCATTGCTGTCGCTTCTCTGTGGTGTAAGTTCTCTGCCCAGACACTGTAATGCCCACAATTTTATAAGCTTGTAAATACAAAGTGGAACTGGATTATAACTGTTAGATCCCACTGTACACTTCAGTGTACTTATTAGTTTGAATATAATACATGCACTGTCATCTATGTTGTGGAAACTACAAATTGGAGAGTTTATTATTACAGGGAGCATGAAATTGACAAATTTGCCTTGCAGGTGTCTAGATTTGCCACATTTTATATACGTCAATTGTGTGTAGTGGCGATAGAAAAATTGTGTTTTTAGTGTATATTTTTTCTACTCCCATACTTTAATTCGTTTATTAGACACTCCCTACCTGTACTTTAATGAGATTCATGAGGATACAAATTTTCTCTTAATTTAGTTTCATAATATTTCCTAATAGTCGGAGAGCAGCCAATCTGTAGGAAGCATTTTAAAAGTAGTCTATACAACTCGCGAACACCCACCTAAAAAACAGATGATATTATGTAAAATGACCTTCTGGATATGATTTTTGAGTTCGCCCGTTAATTTGAGATTGCCAAATCGGTCAATTAGCAAATTTTTTGAAAAATTTTAAAATTATGTGTTAATTTTTGTTTTGCACATAACACATCATAATCTTTTTTATTTCAATTCCGATTTAGACCAATATTTTACACATTATCCCTCCGATATTCTTGGACAGGCTGACGGCAAAGAATATAGTGTAACTAATAATATAGTGCCTAAAAAAAATATAGTTACCCTCTATTGTCGCGATTTTTTAAGATTTGCATTGAAAAATACCCGATCGAGGTAACTTTTTTATTTTTAAAGAGAGAGTTATAGTATAAACGAGAAAAATGTTCCATATACTTTAAACAAACTTTTTTATAAAAAGATTTTTTGAAATTATGCTCATGTAACGAGATGACGCTGTTGAATGCGGCCGCGCAACTCGTCCGCATTAATTTAAAGCATAACTTCTGTTAACGTCGCCCATCTGTGGTGTCGTTTAAGCGATCAAGTGAGTCTACGGATTATTTAGTTTCTATTTGCAATTATATGTTATAAAATTATGTAGATAATCTCGAAACATACACATTAAAAAATATATTTTCATTAATTATAACAGCAAGTGGGTACTAAAGATTACATTTTCCTTCGCATAAACAACTTATGTTACATTGCACGTTTGCTTTGCTACATTTGCAGTTTGTAGTACAGTTATATAATTTACATTTACAAAATGGAGTTAACTCAATAAAATTGGGTTTTGGGTTTTTTGAAATCATCTTTGGAAATAAGATTTCCTCCTTTAGGTACCATCCAAAATCTAAAACATTGGGAATTCTGGGCTTAATTTGGTAGGCTGTCTTGTAAATAGCACATTGCAGAAATGCCCTTTTTACTTGTATTCTCTGCACTAAGATTTACAATTTTTGATTTTCTTTTATAAGCAGTTCGGGTATACGAATACGATCTTCTACATTGTGCATGGTAAACTGGATTTAGTGATAAAAATAAATTTTTCTGTTCTAAATATTGTTTTAGAGCCACAGAAATGTCATCGGATTTTGCATTTGATCGGTACATTTCTAAAACAGTAAATATCGCTCGCAGACAAAAAATGTTTATACCATTGTGTTAGTGAACGAATTCTAAACAACTTTCAAAATGTCCGTCTGTCCGTCTGTCTGTCCGTCCGTCACGTTTCTTGTAAGCACGATAACTGAAGAAAGAAAATTCCGATTGTACTGAAATTTGGACAGTAAATTAGTGTTAGCTAGAGGAAGAACCTTATTTGAACAAAATCGATCGATAAATAAAAATGTTATTACTTAATGATTTAAATTTGAAAATTTTTTTTTTTTAATTTTTATGTTTTTGTAATTGAATAGAAATCTGGTGAAATGATATTTCATTTTAATATCTAAATATTTATATATTTTACAAATATACATTTCATAATGTAATATACAACCGTGACAATATGATTTTAGCTCGTGTCTTATAATGTAAAAAAACCGCTGCCCAAGGAATCACTACTTCCACATCCAGATTCTCTATCCAAGTCACTCACAACGAAAAAACTTTGTATGTGAAAATAAGTGTTTATGGAACTTTAATAATATAATATGTGAAATCCAAGAACCCATGAAACGATACCCCACATCGGTAGTGGGGTGGGGGTGGTGATAGGGGGGTGGTAGTGGGGGGTGGATGAAGTAAAAAATATTTTGAGGTTTCTTGTTCCTGTACATAAACTAAATCACATTTTTTTTTCATCCCCTTTAATAAGGAGGTGGGGGTGGTAATGGGGGTGGCTAATGCCAAAAATTTTTTTGAGACCTTAGCTTCTCTTGTATATACTAAATACCAATTTCATGGACTCTTACCTGCTTGATTTACCCATTTACCCCAAATTTACCCCAATTTACCCCCCAATCCTTCGACGGAACAAGATGAAAATATAATCTAGTTCTAGATCTTGTTAAAGTACATATGTGTACCAAATTTCAAGTCAATATCTTAAACGGTTCCAGAGTAAACGTGCGCACAAAAAAAGTTACAGACAGACCGACAGACAGACAGAAATTTTTTTTTCGCTCAAACTTAAAATCTCGACGTTTCATGACATTTTAAGCCTATTTGGACAATAAAAATTTTTAAAATTTTTTTTGTCGTTACTATACTTCCACTGGACGTGGAAGTAATTTACATTCTTTTACGTGTAAGGTGGTGGTGTAGTTCTTTTGACTCGGAATCGAAACCCAAATGGGGTTTGGTATAATTTTTTTACCAAGTCTTTTACCAACTAAGATCGTACTATAAAATTAAAAATGTCTAAAAGTAACATTATTTACAAAAAACTGCGAAAAGTAACCTATTGAATGTATAACAATTATATAAAAATCCAGTGAACAGGCGAAGAGTACGTTTTTAGTTTGTTTCCTTTCATTTCCTATCCGAGTAATTATAATTTATTATGCCAAACTATGTGTTTATAACGCACTAAATATAAGGACTGAGACAAAAAGCACTTTCAACTTAACAGAAATGGATACTGGAAAATAATAATAATCACCCGGCACGTGTCTGCGTTTAGCTCTAGATGCGATTGCGGACGGTTCATAGTATAGCGCGCATTCGTTCGGACGCTGAAACAATCAATGAATATTTCGATAAGGGAGCAAAATTTCAAAAAAAAACTTCTTATAAAAGATTTTATTTAGTTCATTCGGAACATTTTCTTCGGTTATAGTAGGCACCTAACTTTATAAATAAAAAAGATACCTCGATCGGACATTTTACTCTGCAAATTTTAAAGATTTTGCGTCAAAGAAAAGTTGTTATTTTTTTGCCAACTAATTATTTTTTAGGTAAAGTTTTTTACTTTCAACATATGAAAGAATAATTAGAGAATACTATGTAAAAAAATTAAAAAATTCTGAAGTAAAATAAAAAATATATGACGTGTTATATGAAAAACAAAAAATAACACTTTTTATTTTTTCTAGAAAATTGCCAATTTGGACATTTTGGCAATCTCAAATCAATGGGCGAATTCAAAAATCAAGTTTAGCAGGTTATTTTACATCAGATTACGTATTTTTCAGGGGGTGTTCGCGAGTTGTATAGAGGGTGTCGAATTCAGAGGGTCTGGTCTTCCACTATAAATTGTAGTCTATAATTAATAAATTTCAGAAATAAAGTGTTAATTTTCTATTTTATTATAAATGGTCGTAGAAAGAATAGTGTATGCAATTCACATTTAATGGCTATTAAGGCACTCACATTCATTGAGCCTTCGGCTCATGTCATAATTCTCATGCCCGTATCTTAATAGCCACCATTAAATGGTCGTTTAATAATATACTAATTTAATGCATAAGTGACTTTATTTTATTTTTGGATAGCTCGTATTTGTACACTATAGTGAACATTGGGTAAAAGTGGAATAATATCGACAGTAAGTCCTAACCTCAACGCCTTCCACAATTCGGATGATGTGTTTCACCAAAATAGTGTTGCGGTATTATATAGCACCCACTGTATGTAATATGCACAAAATATTAATACACCAAGAGCAAATTATTTCTATACCGATTTTCTCTGGCACACAGATATTTTGTTCTATACGCAAGGGCATTAACCGACTGATTAACTACCCTATCCGTAAATTGATAAAAAGATGTGTAAATTATACACCCTCGCATCGAGCAGTAATTAATAACTTCACTATTACGATAACCCCATAACCCTAACAAAAGTGCGTGTGCGTGGCTCCGAGTATTCACGGCATTCTCCAGTAACGTCACCGCAAGACGGATGAGTTAAAGTGTGCTTCTGGTTATCAGTCTCCCTCATCGAACCATTATTTACCGGTACAACAATAAAAGAGTTTCGAGCAGTTCCACAACCACCTTATTTTCGCCGCCAGGGGCAGGCCTCTTACAATTTATGTGTGTCGGTCCATCCGACGTCGATACCGATCGATATCGTGCTAGTTGTAAATCAGGAGAAGGCGGTACTCGAATTACTGACAGCATGACAGTAGTCAGGCTCTCTCCCAGCTTTTTATAACGTCGAGAACAACGAAGGTCAATGTACATCATGTTTTATCGTTGACGGTTTTATCACCAGATACGCTTAAACAAGGAAGTTTGCATGATAATGTTTGTCCTGATCGGTTTTTATGAGATAAGGATGTTGCCGAGTTTGAAATATGCGTTCTTATTTGCAGTTTTGCAACAGATATTGACAAAGAAAAGCAAGGAAATATTTATAAATTTGTGGAAGATGTAAGTAGAACTGTTAAGTAATAATTAGATAATACACAGGGTACACATCGATCTTATATTGGATTAAACGTTAATTAATAAATGACGGTCAAATGTGTTTGAACAAGAGGATATACAGGGTATTTGCCAACCTATAGTATAGTGGTTAAAAATAATTGTACTGGAAGGAATAAAAATTATCCTTTTCACTATATATGGGGACCACTCAAAGATGTTTTAACTTTTAGATCGCTCAACCTATCTCAATTCTGTATACAACATAGCAAAGTACCGCCCATTATCTCTCCCACTTTGCTCCCACTCCGAGCCCAACTCCAAATACGCGTGTTGTCTATGCGCATGCCTGGCTTCTAGTTGACGTCCTATCGCAAACCTTCGCGACGTTGTCAAATATCAGAGACAAAAGGCGTTTAAAGCGGAGAATTTTGAAGTGCACAAACGCAATAACGTTGAGCGATCGGAAAATATAGAGAAAATGGTGGCAGTCTGGCAACACCGCTGGTTGCTTCGGTTAGTTGTTGTTAGTGCCGGTTGGGATTTGATTGCGTTTTAAGAGTATACAATCTTGTTGACAAACTCGAACTGGCTAGACACTAGCAATGGTAAAGTCCGACAATTCCACCATTGCTGTCTCGCTTTGTGAGGCGTGTTAATATTGCTTTCCTCGTTGATATGATTGCAGCTTTCTCATGTACGAATTCCTTATGGGTTAAATCATCTAGGAGTTAAAGATCTTTGGGACCACTGGCTCAATAATGATTCTCTGTGCTCTCGTTTACTAATGCACATGAATGGTTGGTCTAACAAAATGCGTCCTGTTGCCTATTTTTATTAGCAACTGTGTCCACTCTTAGTATATACAAATGTACGAGCATCGAAAACGTGGTGTGTAAGTCTAAATGCTTCAGTGGTATTTTACAAAATAATATTGTTCACAAATTCACTACTCGCGTAAGTATCCACAAGTTACTAGAATGTGGAGAACGGTTAAGGAACACCGTTTAGCAGGGGAAGAAAAAATCCTTTACCTGGGCCTAAGTTCAGCCTTTGGTTTGCCAGGAAATCAGATTCAATCAGGGCTACGAGACTGGGCAGTGGGCACAGTTCAATAACTACTGCGCTCAAGCCTCCAGAATGAGCCAGTCAAGGCTCTATGAGTAGAGAAAGAATGAAGTGGATGGTAGGCCTAATAACAGAAAACTGTCCTCTGAATAAGCACCTACATACAATGGGGTTGAAAGACGGTCCTCTTTGTCGGATGTGCGGATATGCGGAGTAGAAGATAAAACCGTCACTTATATTATATGCAATTATAGAGCACTAAGTATAGACATCACGAAAGGACATTTTTTTAACTGGTGGTTACTAGTCTTTTCTAGGAAATCCTATATGTCGGGAATGTACAGTGGATCGACAAGCCTGAGAATTGCGGATCTTATAATCTGCTGACGCTCCTAATAATATGAATAACAATAGTAACTAAAATAGGATACACTAACACAGAATTAAATCATGTATATCTGCAAAATACATTAAATGTTGTATAAACAAATAGTTGCCATGTAAGAAAATACCTACCTTATGCAGTAGGGCTGAAAAACACGAAAATTTGAATTTGCAGATGGCCTAGTTACTAATTTATTACTATGTATCTAAAACTAATTCTGGTAAATTTTTAGCCAAATCGGTGAATAGAAATTAGAAATTATATACAGAAAACCTTATTTTCGTCGAATTATACGTTTTAATGACAAATTTCTAATTTCCCTGGAACTGAAAAATATTTTATTCGGAAAACTTTTGCTACACGCGTTTAGACATTAATAAAGAATCAAAAAAATAATTCAAATGTCAATTTAAAAAATGTTAAAAATCGAAAAATTGGCCCTTTCTTTCATTTTCAAGGCCCTGGGGGGTGCGGCTAGATATTCACCGATTTGGCTAAAAATTTACCCGAATTAGTTTTAGATATATAGTAATAAATTAGTAACTAGGCCATCTGCAAATTCAAATTTTCGTGTTTTTCAGCCCACCCTATTATGCAGTGTGTTTCACTTGAACGGGTAACACTCCAATAACTTTTTATTTTTTTCCGATTTGAATCAAATTTTACTCAAGTATGGAACAAATTAGGATCTACTTATGACCAGAAAAAGATTTGCCTTCTACAAATGCAAAGCCACCTGCACCTGCGGTACCAAAATATGCGGAGAAAATCAAAAAATCATATTAGGTATATTTTTATCGGCAAATTTTGTTAATGAAACTTGTTCAGAATTGTCCAACAACCTTAAGTCCAAAATTTAATCAAAACAAAAAAATATATAAATTTTGATTAAAATAATGCCCAAGTCCGAAAATATCATTTTAATGGGTTTTTTGTTTAAAAAAATGTACTATGACAATTTTTTTGAAATTAAACCCAAACTGCCGGCTAGTTGTCAAGCAACTTACAGTTTTTTTTAATAATTATTTTAAAATTTTAAATTTTCATTTTTTTATTTTATTTAAATTTTGGGCATAAGATTTTTGGACAATTCTGTTCAGAATTGTTTCCTTAACGAAATTTTCCGATAAAAAAAATGCCTAATATGATTTTTTGACTTTCTCCGCATATTTTTGTACCGCAGGTAGCTTTGCATTTGTAGGAGGCGAATGTTTTTCTGGTCATAAATAGATCCTGATTTGTTCTATACATAGGTAAAATTTGAATCAGATCGGAAAAAAAATTAAAAAGTTATTGGGGTGTTACCATTTCAAGTGGAACACATATATAAACTTTCATCGACATTAGAAGCATACTTTTCCTACAATTTTTTAATCGCGTCACAAAAAACTTATTTTTTAACAACCCTGTTCTTATTTCGAAATTCTGACTAAGGTCAAAAACTTCTCAGAATAAGCAAAACTTTTTACGTAAAGTGATTTCTTGTCTTAAAACGCGAAATAAGAAAGATTGCAAGTATAGTTCGGTCTCAAGTTAAGTCCATCCGAGGACACACTGTATGTCATCCTCTGTAAGAGTATCACTATTTGCGATTGCAATACGATATTTATTACACAAGAAAAAATTATAAAGCTCATTTTTTCATTGAAACCTGTCTTGGATGGATTCAACATGAATGAGTTGGTTGATGTGGGCGTAGCGGGGCCAAAATGCAGGCTATCTAAAGCCCTTGGTAACACCCCAACCATCTTCCAGGCAGAAATCTATGCTATAGATCATTGTGCCCAGGAATGCCTAAATAGAGGCAAAGATCTATATACTTTCAGATAGCCAAGCAGCACTAAAGGCTCTCAGGTCTTACACCTTCGAGTCTAAAATTGCCTGGGAATGCAGACAATCCCTGAAGCAACTGGCAAAAAACAACAAGGTTACCTTGATTTGGATGCCAGGGCATGTGGAAATAGAAGGCAACGAATTAGCTGACAGCCTCGCAAGATGGGGATCGAAGCCCCATTTTTTGGATCCAAGCCGTTCTGTGGCTTATATAGGGGACAAATAACGGAGGCCCAAAAGTGGGAAAAGGAACAAAAGAAGTCCTACTGGAGGATTACTCCAGGCCAAAGACAAGCGAAAAGGTTTATAACCTATTCAACAAAGAAGGCTACAAGGCTTCTCGAACTTGAAAAGTCTGACCTAAGGCTGATCACTGGCCGTCTAACTGGCCATTGCCCCTTGAGATATCTCAAGAACATGGGCTGAAGATGACAAATTCAGATACTGTGAAGCTACAACTGAGACTGCGGAACATATACTTTGTGAATGCAAGGTACTAATCCGCATTAGGCTGAAGTACCTAGAACAGGCGGAATTAACGCCCGAAGACATAGGTAAATTAGCTTCCAGGAAATCACAAGCTTTGCAAAATGTCTTGGAATCCTGAGCAACAACTAGTTGCAGGGTAATTCAAAAAATATCTTTTAGGTCGAGATGAGGAAAGGCCAACTCAGGGCCAAGCGACTCCTTAAACAATCTACAATCTACAGTCCTATCCTGGAAACACAAAATATTTACTTTTCCATGTCTTAACATTTGTAGCTATATTTTATTCATAGAAAAGAATGTTTTTTGTTAACTATTACACAGGACATGGTATAAAAAATAAATACCTATTATTTCTGCTTACATCATTGTTAAAAAATATTATTTTGGGCATTCAGCAGATAGCTTTCAAATGTTTTCTTTGAAAGTTATCTGCTGAACACCCAAAATAATATTTTTTAGGACATGGCTCTTTCATTAAACCACCCAAACATCATTCTTGTATGAATAGATCACATCTTATGCTAGAAGTCAATTATATAATCGGGATGAATATATGAAATTAAGAGTAATTCCACTACCAGTTCAAGAAAAAACTAAAATTGTTTTTAATTAGCAAATTTTATTATTCATCACTGAATTATGTGATAATTAGCCGTACCGATGTTTTAGTGTTAGAATAATTGTGATAAAGTATAATGTATATTATGGCAAGACAAGGTCATTAATGACCTATTAAACAATTGATAAGCTTTTAAAAGAATTACTCTTACTGAGAAATTTTATTATGTATATAAGTGCATTTTTCCTTGGCCTGTGGGATACCGTGGATATTGATTTAAACTAATAAATTATTATTGTTATTACATCTTTACCCAGATCTTAGTACAAAATATGAATCGTTGGTTCAAATAGGCAAAATTCACTCCATCAATCAAAAGGAAATATGAGAAATTATCAATGTTTTTGATGTCAAATAAAAATAACAATTTCGTTTATAAATATTGACAATAATATACCCACGAAGATAAGGGCAGCATCATCATCTATATTTGCTTTATGACGAGAGTAATAAAGATAGTCTGGAAATTTTTAAAGTAACATTTTATCTAAAAATAGCTGATACGAAATACCAGAGAATAAAACTATTGCCGATTTAAGGTAAGACAATATCAAATTAAATACTTACGTATCAACTTAAAGTATGATAAACATAGCTTGTTTCACAAGTGTTTGTCAATATTAGCCAAAGATACTTCCCGTTACTTATTTTAATGGAATAAATATATTTAGAGTATTCACCATTGAGGCATGGATAAATTGTATTCATCGGTATAAAATGAAAATGCCATACAGGGCGGTCAAAAGTATGGAAGCAAACCGCTTTAGTCTTTGTAATGAGATTTATTTTCTTATACGACGAATTTTGTACCGGTTTATTTCGAAGGTTACATAAATCTTACCAACGTTCACTTATTATTTATTTCAACTTAAAAAAATATTCACCCCATACAAAGCATATTTTAGTGTTTAAAAGTTACTATCCTCTAATATAAGAACAAATAAGACAATGATATTCAAATGATAGCTATTTAAATAAGAAACCGAAAATATATCGCATATCTTTCCCTATTAATGATTAATAATTAAAAATTTTTTCAAAAAAGCAAAAACATACACTTGGTATTTGGCAATGTCTACTTTCAGGTGCTCTTTCTTCAAAAAAAAAAAACAATTTTACAGTTAGTTTGCTAAATAATAAATCGATGCCTATGCAATCACTACTTCCACATCCAGATTTACTATTCAAGCCTATTCCTATCCAAGTCCAAGTCCAAATTTACTGAAAGACCGATAGACCGAATTTTTTTGCTCGAGCTTAATATCTCGACGTTACTTGTCATTCTAAGCCCATTTGAACAAAAAAAAATAATAATAATTTCTTTAACTGTTAAAGGTAAACTTTTTAGATTATCACTTCAAATATACCTCCTCAAATTTTCAGCGAACTGGGAATATTTCAAAAAACTAACTGCACTAAACTGTTAGTTACTTTTCAGAAAAAATAAGATAATGTATGCGAGTAATGTAACTCAAATAGATACTGTGCACTGTGCATAGAGTTGAGATTACTTGAAATTTAAATTTCTGAATTGCTCTTGTTTCAGAATTAGTGCAATATAAACAAAATACAATGAAACCTATCTAATTGGAAGTTTGGAGTAAATTCTGGTATGTGCACTTTGCTTATGTGCAAGTTACAAAAAAACTATTATATACTTCCTGAGAGGAAAACATGACTGTAATGAAATAATACACAGACCGCATTTTACTTTAAAATATTATTACAAGCGAAAGGTTGAAAGACCTCCAGTAAAGCTATAATATATTAACATAATAATTGTTGTAGAACTCCACTTGGCTAGCCAGTCACTTTTATAGAAGAACGAGTTTAGTTCCCCTTACAACTTGAATTAATAAACCATAAACGTTGAAAATAACAAGGAACCTCCATATCTTATAATACTCGTATCTATTAAATCTATGACCCCTCATTTTTAACGTATGTAGTGTCAACTACATTATAAAGGATTTATTAAAATTAATGGCTTGTACTTCACGGTACAAGACCTGTTTAATTTAATGTTTTTAACTGTCTAGACTGAAACGAGTCCAAGTTTTTCCTGTTTCCCTATCAAAGCAGAAATAATATATGTTCTGACATTTTCCGAAAGAGTAAAAGTCGATGCAACCCTTACTGGAATGGGCGTGATTCTGCTGGAATAGGAAAGTTTGACCGGTTCAAGGCAAGTAGGGAACGTAACCCATCACTTGTGTTAATATATTTACATCTTTGGGAAAAGAGAAAGTCATAGTCGCGTATCGTGTGCTCAAAATTTTTGAGCAAGAATTTATAAATAAAATGGAAATAAAGATTTTTTTGTCGATAATTTGGCGAAGTCGTTACTGAAAAAAAAAACAAATTTCGCCGAAATTGCATTAAAATTGGCTGTAGGTATTTTAGGAGCATCTGGTACGGAATTTGATGTCAAAAGTTAAGAATTCAAAATGCCAAATTCAATATGGCTGTTCATTGAACTTTATTACCTAATAAATCAATACTGAAGTCAGTTAAGACCACTTTTGAATTTGTTATTTGTTTACGAGATCACCAGTACAGTGAATAAATTTTCATTCCATTTTACTTCTACACCCTGTGGAAGTAACGCAAAAAAATTTTGAAAATTTTTATTGCTTAAATAGGCTTAGAATGTCATGAAACGTTGAGTGTCTGTCTGTCTGTAACTTTTTTGTGCGTACTGACTTTAGACACAGTGTTTTTATACAATAAATTTATTTATTTAATTTTTCAATAAACCATTAAACAAACCATTAAACAAACAAAGATCGTTAAATTCTAACTAGTAAACATTTTACTACTGTGTCTTAGCAATACAATGCAAAAAATCGCTGCCCAAAGAATCACTACTTCCACATCCAGATTTTCTATCCAAGTCTCTCACAACGAAAAAAAATTTGTATGTGGGAATAGGAACTTTAATAATATATTTCGAGATATATTTGAAATCGTTCACCTCAGAAACCCATAAAACGATATCCTACACCGGTAGTGGAGTGCGTGTAGATCTCGGTGTAGATGAAAAAAAATATATTGAGTCCTTTGGTTCTTGTACACACACTAAATCACAATTTTATTTTTTTCACCCCCTTTAGATGGGGGTAGTAATGAGGGTGGCTAATGCTAAAAATTTGTTGATACCTTAGCTTCTTTTGTATATACTAACTACCAATTTTATGGACTCTTACTTGAATTACCTATTCACCCCAATTTACCCCCCAACGCTTCCACGGAATAAGATGAAAATATAATCTAGTTCCAGATCTCGTTAAAATACCAAATGTACCAAATTTCAATATCTTAAACGATTCCAGAGTAATCGTGTGCATAAAAGAAGTTACTTACAGACAGACAGAGTGACAAACAGAACGACAGACAGAATTTTTTTTTTGCTCAAACTTAAAATCTCGACGTTTCCTGACATTCTAAACCTATTTGAACAATAAAAATGTTTAAAAAAATGTTTGTCATTACTATACATACTTCCACTGGATGTGGAAGTAATTGTTAGAGTTTCCTACGTTTTGGTTTATTAACCATCATCAGACAACTATAATATCTATAATACACAAGGACTTTTTCGTATTCTTTTTTTATGACGTAGGGTATGTTATGTATTACAATTACTATTTGCATTAATTTTATGGACTATTACATTTAAGTGTTTTGACACATCCAAAAACTGAAGTAACGTACTGCTTGCTTTCGTGTCTGCCTTGTTCGTATAGGGGTTTGTTTGTGTTACTGTTGAATAAAATTTAATTTACGGATAACTTTGAAATATTTATTAATGAATGGTTCTGAAAATACATTTTAAACACTTAGCGGACGGAGTGATCATGTGACATGTAAAAAACCGCTGCCCAAGGAATCACTACTTCCACATTTAGATTTTCTCCCAGAAGTCTCTCATAACGAAAAAAATTTGTATGTGGAAATAATTGTCTATAGAACTTTAATAATATAATATTTGAAATCGTCTGTCTATCCCAAAAATCCATAAAACGATATCCCACACGGTAGTGGGGTGGGGGTAGTAGTGGGGGTGGATGAAGTAAAAAAATATTTTAAGGCTTTTGGTTCTTGTGCACACACTAAATCACATTTTTTTAAATCCCCTTTAATAACGGGGTATGGATGGTAATGGGGGTGGCTAATGCCAAAAAATTTTTTTTAAACTTAACTTCTCTTGTATACACTAAATACTAATTTTATGGACTCTTACCTGCTTGATTTACCTATTTACCCCCCATTTACCCCATTTTACCTCCCAACTCTTCGACGGAATAAGATGAAAATACAATCTAGTTCCAGTTAAAGTACATACGTGTACCAAATTGCAAGTCAATATCTTAAACGGTTCCAGAGTAATCGTGCGCACAAAAAAGTTACAGACCGACAGACAGACAGAATTTTTTTTTTTCGCTCAAATTTAGAATCTCGACGTTTTATGGCATTCTAAGCCTATTTGAACAATAAAATTTTTTTTGTCGTTACTATACTTCCACTGGATGTGGAAGTAATTCAAATTGAAATTTGATAAAACTACTGTCCTGTGTGCATTAGTAGTAGAGCTATTTTTGACAAGATGTCCTACATATACCAATATTCACGATGCGCAAGATTTGATTGAAACAAATTTAGGTCCAAATCTAGTGTCTCCTCTATTCTCAATAGTTTAGTATGGGTATTCCATCTGCAATTTCGATGTACTTAGATTAAGTGTAATATTTTATACTATTTTAAGCGTACCTAATCGCCAATAACATAATAACTCAGTTGGAGTAAGCTATTAGCTTAACTGCGTTTCAAGTGGAAATTAAGTAGTTATTTTAGCACAAACATACATGCAATTGAAACAGAAAAACAGACTTTGATGCTGAAATCTTAATGCCACTACGTTTTGGGTATAAAATATATACTTCCTAGTTTTAATTTTAATTTAATTCATAAAACTTCTACTAAATTGTAGTCATACATGATTAACTTGATGTAGGTATATCCTGGGTTATCGATCTTTATAATAAAATTACTCTTTTCTTATGTTTCGGTTTATTTAACCATCGTCAGAGAACTACAATTAAGTGAAGACAATTTTTTTTAAATGTCATTTTTATACACATGGATATACATTACTTATATTAGTTAATATTATTGAATTGATATTTACTTTTAGGTGTATTATGTGATCTACCATTGTCATGCGGAAAATTTAACAGTAGGTTGTCCCCTCCGAAAGGAGTTAAAAAAAATGAAAAATCAAAAAAAAAATAACCAAAAAAATGACCTTATTTTTTGTAGAAATGCGCCACCAATGACTTTAACTAATGACGTAACGTGGTACAACCATATCACTTTATCAGACTTGGGATTGACACTATTGACAGCAAAGCTGCATGGATAGGATAGAAGTGACTTTTTGGTTTTGATCAAATCACACTACAAAAATAGCGAAATAAATCGAAAAGACATTGACCCTATGCTGAAACAACAAGCAGATATACGAGATATTTAGTTAAACTAGTCAATAACACGCCGGTGTCCCGATTGTTCGACCGAAAGCAAAAAACGCGGCACTTTGATCTCGCTGGGCGGCTTCACTTTTTATGCCAATTAAGGAAATGTAAACAACTCCAGTACGTTATTTCACAAGTAAGTTTGTCGACCTATTCCCGACCTACTCAACATCAGTAGTGTATCTTCGCAAATTTACTAATAATGTAATATACTAAATTATCTCAGAACCCTCTAAAATTTTGCAGGGGCTTTCCTAAATTGAGGACTAGTACACCATTTTATTTTCCGCATATCATGGTAGATCACGTTGTATGTTTAAAAGAAACTAAAAACTAAAATTAAGTATTGCATGTCTGCTTTGAATATGTATAGTGGTTTGTTTATGTTATGTAGATAAATAAGACTTAATTGATGAGTATTAGATTTGAAGTTTTTGTTAAAGGGTGGTGTGAGATTTTACGATTTAAAATTACTATATTTAGCAAACTTGATGGAAAGATGTAAAAATATTTAAGTTGCATAATCATATCATCTTTTTATATTTTAATATATTGAAATATGTTTCGCTTAAGTTCTCTATATCAGTGCGGTAGTTTAATGCGTTAGTATGCCTTTTAATTTGTAACATTTCATGTATTGTTCTTCGGTGAAGGTTTGGTTCTTTTTCTAAAATTTTAATATTATTAAAGTTAAAGCTATGGAAATTTTTTAAGGCGTGTTTTGAGAGTGCTGTAGAATTTTGGTTGTGTTTTATATTATATTTATGTGTATACATTCTTTTATGTAAATATTGTTTTGTTTGCCCGATATATGAGCTATTGCGGTCTATTTTGTATATGGTGTTTGTCTGATCTTTTGGTGTCAATTCAGGTTTCAGTTTTGTAAAAAAAAATTGTCGTGAAGTATGGTTTATGTGCTATTGTTATATTACGTTTTTTAAAAAAGTTTGAAATATTTTCTCATACTTTTGATATGTAGGTCATAGATATAATATTTATTATTATTTTTTTGTGTTTCATTCCTTTGTTTTATTATATATTTTGTGTATTCTCTTTTTTATTATAGGTTCATAAAAATGTTTTGGCTAGGAATTTGTTTCGAGGACTGTTTTAATTTTTTTCAAAATATTTGGTCTGTATTTTGGATGTTGAATGGCACGATCTGTTAGGCTATTGACAACGCTTTTTTAATAGCTGTTAGGTGTATGTGAATTAAAATTTAGATATCTTTGTAACCAAACTTCTTTTGTGTACCAGTTAGTACCAATAATACCAGAGTCATTGTATTTGATAGTTATGCCTAAAAAGTTGCTATTGCTATGCTATTTTCTTTTCCTATTTCGGTGGTAAATTGCAATCGAGGCTGAACCTTATTGAAGATATTAGCTGTATATTCTATTTTATTTTTTGCTAAACAAATAATACAGTCATCAACGTATCTCTTGTTAAATTTGGGTTTATAATGTAGTGATTTCATTCATTACATCGCATTCTAGGTCTTCCATTACTAAATTTGCAATGGTGGCAGATATAGGAGAACCCAGGACAGTTCCGAAAATCTGAGAAAAAAAATTGGTTGTTATATATCAAATATGTAGAGTTTAGGCATAAAGTAATAGCATTGACAAATTCGTTTTTTGTAATAGATGTGTATTTACTAATTTCGGACCATTTGTTTTTTATACATTTTATTGCAAGTTCTGTTGGTATATTAGTATACAGTATCGGAAGATTTTGGATTTGGGTGGCAGGAATAGTTTCAACGGCTTGAGAGACCGACTACAATAAAGGCGTGCACCAGTGCTCTAGTAGAGGGGCAAATATTGACGCGCTATCAGGAGAACACGTACATCATTGCATGATACAAAGAAAACATCTTTGTATCATGCATCATTGCTATTAAAAATTTCAGTACCATTTATTCAAAGGAAAGATGTAGTTGGCTCTGTTCAGTATAGGTAATATTATTACGTGCTTTAATAACTAAAATTATTTAACTCGTTATACTTTCAAAACGAGTCAAATAATTCTTTACATTTCCCGCAGACAGAGCTGCCCACGTACATGTGGTGGGGAAAGCAGGTGCCACGAGTAGGATGTGTTGTACGATAAAAAAGAATAGCCTAGTTGCTTCGCTCTCGCTTGCTCTCGTTGCCGACCCAAACGAAACATTTTCTGACACTATATAGTGAAACAACGTCTAGTGAAATAATAATATGATCTTTAGGTACTGTTTGATTTTTTATAAGTTCGCAGAATTGCCAGGAGTCTTTTACATAATATTCAGGTTTTCTTAAAACATTACTTAATATAGACACCTAAAAGGTAAAATGTAAATAGTTATAATGTGCAACTCAATGATATTAACTAATGTAAGTATTTATATCCATGTATATAAAAAATAGCATTTAAAAAATATTTGTCTTCACTTAATTGTACTTCTCTGGCGATGGTTGAATAAACCGAAACATAAAAAAAAGAGAGATTTTATTATAAAGACCGATAACCCAGGATATACCTACATCAAGTTAATTTGATATCAACGGTCAAGAAAATAAAAACATCTACATGTAGTTATACATGTTTCCATTCAAACCAAGTCAAATCTTAATTTAAGTTAAATAATTTCCTTCCACAAAACGTTTAAACTAAAGAGATCTGTAGAGCCATAAATCTTCGACAAGCACTCAACTGGCATATTGAAAATCAACATGTAACCTCCACATCCGCTCTCGGATATAATTTAGAGTAAAATTTCGTTCCAAGAATATTGATGATATAACATAGTCATGATTCATGAACTAGGCATTATTCAAGTCATTTAACGAGGCACCTCCTTAATGATAGTGCCGAATTTTCGACGGTATCTCTAAGGGAACCCCATATAATTTTCATAATTAATCTGATACCGGAGGTGTTAAAATGATCCAAGATATTAAATTTAGATAAAAACACCCGCCGTAATCGTTTTGCGTTATATAACCCCTACGAGAAAAACAACACAAAAGAGCAGATGGTTTATGGGATGAGTTGCAAGGCTAGATAGACCAGCAGCTTACCCTTTTTTTTTTTACAGAACCGGGATAACTCGTTTTGTCGTAAAAATTGTTGAAAATATGTGAGAATGTGGGAATACCTTGAACCAAAATGACCCAAATTAACTGTGTGACAATTTAAAAAAATGAGGTCTTCAACGTGTGCGATTTCTAACGACCTTACTTTTATTACTTCCACATCCAGTGGAAGTAGAGTAACGACAAAAAAATTTTAAAAAATTTTTATTGTTCAAATAGGCTTAGGATGTCACGAAATGTCGAGATTTTAAGTTTGAAATTTATGTCTGTCGGTCTCTGTCTGTCTGTCTGTCGGTCTGTAACTTTTTTATGTGCACGTTTACTCTGGAACCGTTTGAGATATTGACTTGAAATTTGGGACGCATATGTACTTTAACGAGATCTAGAACTAGATTATATTTTCATCTTGTTCCGTCGAAGGGTTTGGGGGTAAATTGGGGTAAATTTGGGGAAAATAGGTAAATCAAGCAGGTATAAAATTATTGGAATGTAGTATATACAAGAGCAAGTAAGGTCTCAAAAAAAAATTTGGCATTAGCCACCCCCATTACCACCCCCACCTAATTATTAAAGGGAATGAAAAAAAATTGTGATTTAGTGTGTGTCGACGAACCAGAAACCTAAAAATATTTTTTTACTTCATCCACCCTCACTACGACCCCCTATCACCACCACCACCACCCCGCCTCCGATATGGGGTATCGTTTTATGGGTTTTTGGGGCAGAGGATTTCAAATATTATATTATTAAAGTTCCATAAACAATTATTTCCACATACAAACCTAAAAATATTTTTTTTACTTCATCCACCCTCACTACGACCCCCTATCACCACCCCCACCTCGCCACCGATATGGGGTATCGTTTTATGGGTTTTTGGGGTAGAGGATTTCTAATATTATATTATTAAAGTTCCATAAACATATACAACACATATAAAATTTTTTCGTTGTGATTAACTTGGATAAAAAATCTGGATGTGGAAGTAGTGATTCCTTGGGCAGCGGTTTTTTTTATACGGAACAACCTACATATTTTTTATTTTTCCAGATATACCGCATATTCTAGATACACTAATACCATTTTGAAAAATGTATACAGGGTTGATTAGATTTGATTTACTAGCGCACTGTATGCATTGCTGCCACTTCCGCGTACACCACCGGGCCTTGTTTTTGTAAAATATACATTGTCACAGTGCAGGATACGCCCATCGCTAGCACCTATTGGTGTATTGAAAATATACCCGCTTACAGAGTTTCCAATAAAACCTACCCGAGTATCTATTGCCCACGTGTATCTCGATTCACGGTATCAGTTGTGCATTTTGCTTTGTTTGTTTATGTACTTAATAATTTCACTAATGAAGATGCGTAGAAAATATAAATAAAATCTGCTTAAGATGGAGTTTTTATTTTAATCAAAATGTAACATAAAAAATGGTTAAATGGTATAATAGACAGAAGTTGACAAAATGAGTTCCCTAGTTATCTCTTTAAACTTAAAATCAATTTTAACATAGCGCATTTTCCCTTTCACAGGGATCAGATTCCTTGAATTTTCCAGGTTTTTCATGACAAAAAAATGTTTTTCAATGACACACAACAATAAATATTGTTATATTAGACGCAGTTCTAGGTGTAGTTTAGTCGAATTGTAATTTGACACGGCGAAAATACATAACCACGATTTTATTATTTTAAGTTAATGGGTTGGACATTCAAAACAAGCCCTTATAGTTTGCCAACTGATGTCATACCGGATAGGGGGGGGGGGGGGGGGGTCGTAAAGTTGAAAAGTCTGTTTTTCGCGTTTAAATAGAAGGCTAATAATCTGAGAGGAAAGTTCAAATGGGAATGTTATAGGTATTAAAAAAACCTATAAAATGAACCCCCGAACATTAAGATAACTTTATTAGGTTAGGAGTAAATTAAAAAAAACCGAAATTTAAAAAAAAAATTTTAATTCAGCAATATTTTAGAAAAATTTTTGAAATTTTACTAAAGTATGTGCTATTTAGGAGGGAACATCTGATAAAAATTTCAGATCGATATCTGCATTATTTTTTGATATATTCAATTTTTTTGGAAAAAAAAGGGTCTTCGAAAAATGGCTATAAGTACTTCATTTTCTGTCAGATTTTGCTATGAAAAGAAAAATTCTATTCTTCGAGAGTTGTTCAATATTTACAATTTTTTTCTATATGGTCATTATTCATTAAATGAACAAATAATATTGTTAAACAAAACAATTTCCATGAACTTAATGGAAAATAAAGTACAGGCAGCACCATCTATCCCTAAAAAGACTCAACTTGGGCCACCGAAGTTCTCAAATGCTAATACGACAAAGCAGAAACCTACTACTCTGCTACCGATTACGACCGACGTGAGCTGTCAAAACACAGCTGAGGGGTCTCAAAATCAACAAACTATTCAACAAATTTCGATGAAGGAAACGTCCAAGGCTATTCTTGAAGCTAATACCTTACAGAAATGCCAAGAATTAATACATATTACCGACGATGAAACTTTTAAGGAGGTAAATCACAAAAAAAAGCGAAGAAAGAGCAGTGCAATGACTGGGCAAATGGATTTGAGTAATCAAACATCCTGGAAAGCCATAAAAAGACAATCGTTTTTCCACGTTTATAAAATTCATCCTGACACAACCGTGGAGGAGTTGACAACATTATTAAAACCAACTTTCCCTGAAGTGATTTGCGATAAATTGAATTCAATGTACCCACATTACTATGCCTCATTTAAAGTAACCATAGATGAGAATAACCTTCAGAAAGCTATGGATCCTTCTTCTTGGCCAAAAGGTGCATGGGTGAATAGATATTTTCACAAGCGAAGAGCGGTGTTAGCGGGAAGCTAGACCCACTTCAAGATAAATTCGAAGTTAATGTTTCAAAATTTAATACTAATATTTGTAAAAAGAATGAGGTAGGTTTAAGTTTATTCCACGTAAATGTCCAGTGCATATCAAATAAGTTAGACCAGTTATCAATTTTTTTAGATAAACATAATTTCGACATTTTGTGTTTTTCGGAACACTGGTTAGAGTTATCTGCCTTAAAAGCCATTAATATACCGCACTACAAACTGGCTGCTTGTTTCTGTAGGGAAAAGAATAAACATGGAGGTGTTTCCATTTTTGTCAAAAATACAGTCAAATTTAAGCAAATTCAAATTAGTGATTATTGTAGTCATATTAACGCAGAATTCTGCGCCATTGAAATTTTACAGATTAACACCATTCTCATAAATCTATATAGATCTCCACTGGGGGATTTAACCATTTTTCTTGACTTGTTGGAACAGCTATTAACACACTGTTCAACTAAATATAACAAAATTATACTGACTGGGGATTTGAATATAAATTTCAGGTGCACGTCTTCTGCTTTATCTGAGTTGGTCTGTTTGATTTCATCTTTTGGTCTCGATATTACAATATCGGATTTTACGAGGATTACATCTCATTCAATGACTTGTATAGATAATATAATTACAAATCTGGAGGATGGTGGTTATAGGACGGGTGTTGTTGACCCGTGTTTATCTGATCATGTAGGTCAATATATTATAATAAAAAATGTAAGGCATTGTGTGAAGGATATCTGGAGAAGATCCATTAATGCCAAAGGTATCGCTAAGTTAAAGATTTCATTAAATGACATTGACTGGAGTTTACTTGATAACCCAGAGCTCAACTCTACCTTTTTATCTGAATTTTTAGTTAACACTTTTTCATCTCATATTGACAAACATTTTCCTTGTAAAAAATGCAAAATGAATAATAAGCCACCTGTGCAATGGTTCGACGACTCACATAGAAAAATGAGAGATACACTTTGCTGTGTAAAAACTATCTCTAACTGTACTAGAGATTATACGTTGTATAATTTATTAAAAAATGATTATAAATCTAAAATTGCTGATTCAAAAAAACTGCATATGACAATTTCATAAACATGTCTGACAACAAGATGCGTGATAGTTGGAAATTAATAAATTTCGAGATCAATAAATCCAGCGCGTGCTCTCCTGAACACGATATCTCTCCAGACTCTTTTAATACCTACTTCTCTACAATTGCTGAACAATTGATTAACTTGTTGCCATCAGTGGACGCTTCTGCCACTGACCATTTAAAAAATGTACCTAATGTTAATTCCATTTTTCCTTGATCCGGTAACCTCTATTGAAGTTAGGGAAGCAGTTAATAGCTTAAAAAATTCTAGTTGCACTGATGTATATGGTATAAATAGCTTAATCCTTAAAGAAACTATTGACATAATTATACACCCACTTACTCTTCTTATTAATGCCTGTTTTCGCGAAGGGCACTTCCCTGATGTATTAAAAGTTACCAAAGTTTTACCTCTTTTTAAGAAAGGTAACATTAATCTTATCGACAACTATCGTCCTATCTCCATCATCCCCATATTTGGAAAAATTATTGAAATTATTCTCAAAAAAAGACTTACAAATTTCTTAGATCGTAATAATGTTTTAAATTGTCGTCAATTTGGTTTTAAAAATAAATGTTCCACCACTATGGCAGTATTTAAATTAGTGTGTGACATAGTTGAGGGCCTTGAGGAGGGCGAACATGTAGCTATAAGCTTGTGCGACCTTTCCAAGGCCTTTGACTGTGTCTCACATGAAATACTTCTGGAAAAGATGAATTTTTATGGTATTCGAGGTCTGCCATTGAACCTTTTTTATTCCTATCTTAACAACAGACTTCAGTGTGTCTCTATAGATAACCTAAACTCTGAACTTCTTCCGGTTAAACATGGGGTTTCTCAAGGCTCTGTTTTGGGGCCCCTACTCTTTATATTATACGTCAATGATTTTTTTCACTTTATGTCACCAAAAAAATGCATCGCCTATGCTGACGATACATCCATTCTTGATTTTAATTTGAATATTCCTGACCTAAGTGTGGATAGCTTTAGTTCTATCAAACAAGCTGGTGCATGGTTCTCCTCGAATAATCTTAAATTAAACGAAGAAAAACCCAACAAATCGTTTTCTCAACAAATAATTCACTAATCAAGGGTAACAGTGTTAAAATTCTTGACGTTGTCTTAGATGTGGAGCAACTGTCACACAAATTATCAAGTTCAATATTCATGCTACGTAGACTAAAAAATCAACTCTGTTCTAAAACCTTAAGAACATGCTATTTTTCATTATTTCATGCTCATATTAATTATGCTATACTCCTATGGGGTGGTTCATCTCGGGCAGCTGTAATCTTTCGTCTGCAGAAGAAAGCAGTCAGGTTAATTGTTAATGCAGGTTGGAGAGACCACTGTTTACCAATATTTAAAAGTCTTGGTATAATGCCAGTTCCTTATCTTCACATTTATGTTACTTTACTTGAAATTCACAAGAACGTAAATTCTTTTTGTACTAACTCAGATTTTCATTCGTATGGCACTAGGTCTGCCAATCAACTCAGGCAGCCTCGTCTTAGATTAACAAAATCACAGAAAAACTCTCTAAACCTTCAATTATACAATCACATTCCTATTGACGTAAAATCTCTTAATTTTAATAGTTTTAAGAACTTAATTAAAAAACACATTTTAAAATACTGTTTCTATTCAATTGATGAATTTTTAAACACACAAATTTGTTGATATCTTTTAGCTTAACCTTTGCTTGTTTGGTATGCTCTGGCCATTTCGTGGGAGCCTGCCTCTTTCTTTTTTTTTATATATATTATTTTGTTTGTGTGAAGTATCTGTACATGTAGTGATATGTAAATAATGTTTTTATATTTTTATATTATGTGTTTTGTATTTTTGACTTGCCAAAAACGATTTGTAACTTGGTCAAATAAAATATCTATCTATCTATCTATCTATTCAGAAAAAAGTGGTGAAAATTTAATTTGAAAAAATAGAAAATTTGTTTGCATAAAAAAATCCAATTAAAGTTAAATATCTTTTGAATGCAGTGTTTTTTTTTTGAGGTGAACCAAAAAGAAACAGCTCTTCAAAATGGTAGACATGATTTTTCGACTCTGCTTGGTGCTCCATATAGGCAATTCCCGTCACCCATAATTTTTTGCACCAATAGATGGTGTGTCTTCGTTGCTACGCTCTGTAATAGATCCATTATTTTTATGTTTTCGAATAAAAAATAGTTAATATTTTAATTTTCAATTTAGAGAGCACAGTCGAATAATTTCTATCTCTTTCTAATTCAATACAAAAATATAAGAACCTGAATATCTACAATAATTCGTCATACTGCTGCTTCCAGAATCAATAAAGCCATTTTTTTTTAAATGCTACTATAGAAGGCCACCACGATATTTAGAAAGTCCTATTGTGACATAGTTCGAACAGTGTCAAAAGTTCTAGAGCATCAATAGCGATAATTTTTCTTGAGTTTATGAATTACTGCCGTAAAGGAGAGGTATCGATAAGGCCCTTATTTGGCCCCAGTTCAGCACAAACCCTTACATATGTGAAAGATTTTACGTTCTAACCTACATATTTAAAAATCTTTGCAGTACTCTCTTGCGCTCGGTGTAAAACAACGAACCAAAAGCACAAGCAAATGGTGATTTTCACGTATTTTAGGTCTTTATTGATGGTAAAAATTCGAACTACGTAAAATGTATATTGTCCTTCGTATCTTCAAATGTTGAAGTTTGAAAGAAGTAATAATTTTTTTCCTCTCCTTTAAATAATTTTCATGTAGCCCTGTAAAACTTTTGAAAATAGTAACAGTGTAATCAGAATGTGACATAGATTTAAAAAAATGTAAAAATATATGTAACATACAGGGTGTTGTATTGGATAAAACACAATAATCCCTGCCGTTAAAGAATTTGGTGAAAAATAAACACCTGCATTTTTTCATTTAAATATTAGTAAGTCATTTGAGATTGATCTTACTGTATTAAGCACAATTGCTTGAGGACGCCAGAGCCTCGCGGAAATTCCCCGGTAGCACACCACCCAATCCGACCCTGAACTTAGCAGTAATAGCGAGCTAATATAAAAGGAGAGCGGGACATGCTTTATTTTTCTAAACTGCACAGAGACGAATTTAGAATGTATTGGTCAGTCTCGCGAACGTGAAGGACAGTTAGTAGTAGGAAACTTTCCATATTTGATGAAAGTCTGTAAAAGTTATGTAAATAATATAATTTTATGAACTTATTTGGTATCAAAATGAAGCTTGCATCATCCTGAATCAGATTTCATCATAAAATAGCATATCAATATATCCAATGGAAAGTTAGAAGGAAAACTTCCTGGAGTTTTCAAAACTGAAAGTTTCCAGGAAGTTTTCCATCTGTAACTTTCCATTGGGTATATTGATAGTTTATTTTATGGTGAAATATGATGCAAACTTCATTGTGATAGCAAAAAATAAGTGCATACAATTATATTATTTACATGACTTTTACAGACTTTTATCAAATGTGGAAAGTTTCCTTGACCCATTTCTGGTTAGTAGTATTACTATTCTGGATTTACGTTAGGAATTTTTTGTTGGTGCATCAGTGCTGTGAGTGCTGTTTGTGTTTTCCATGATTTTTTACATTACATTTTAGCGGAGTAAATATCTAATATTATTATGTTCATTGTAGGTTACAAAAAATTCAAGTACGGCTCTGTACAGCGGTGACTAACTCTTGTCAGCTTGTACTTGCTCCGACTTTGATATTTTTATAGGCAGTTTTTGCAGCCTTCTTTTGTGCAGCCTTCTTGTGTGCAGTATAAATACCTACATTTATAATATAATATATGGTTAAACCAATTATCTTAACCTTGCCGATTGTACCCATCATAAAAGTCTGCTATGGGGTGAGCTGCCGGCCTATAGAGCATTATGTCAGAATCTGATAAGACTTAAGGGTTGTTTAATATATGTAATTAGATATTTCTGGATTTTCATCATGAATAATTCAGAGTCTAATTTCGTACAATTAGGCATTGTTTCCTCTAGAATAGATTAACAATTCGAGGCTTGTGTATCCCAAGAGGTGTTAATTATTTATGGAAAGCGTATGCTCATGAATTAGTCAAGTTTTTAGTGCTTGAATTCGAAATGGCCACGCGCAACACGTTCTGCGGTGGTATTTGTTTTTTATTTAGCTTGCCTGATTTTAATGTTTCCAAGAAATTTAGGTACAACAGGCGATAAGCTTTTATGGGTTAAGGAGGTAATTTATTTTATTGTTTTCAGTGAAACTGATAAGGTTTGGAATTTGGAAATTGAATTAAGCAAATATATAAAAGGCTATCATTGCGGATAAGTAATTATAAAGATGAAGTCATCTATTGCAACAATTAGTCGATAAAAGTGTTGTTTGTTGAACTGTTTCCGTTTACTAGCAGTACCTATCGCTTTTCTCTGATAGCAAATAATGAGATCTTGCGGAATGCAATAAAATCGATGATTTGTGCTTCGTGTAGTAAACAATTCATTTTAATGCAAACCCAACAGAACAATAATGATCCATTAAATAACGAAATATGAAATAGTTTAAAAACTGTTTGCATCGAAACGTGACACTAAACAAATACCATAAAAATAGCAACTCATGTTATGTCTAGATAACTTTCTGAAAGCCAAATCGAAACAAAAATATTTTAAGACATCTAAGAGTTACGTGGATTTGAATGTCGCGATAAAATTTTTAGTAGAATCCACTACTGAGAATAAGTAGATAGTCTTTGAGTTTTTCGTTTTATTTAAATATTTATATATTGTGTCTCTCACGATAAACTAATCCATAAAATGCAGTTATATGGAGTATGGAGTCTTTTTGATTCCTATTTGCTAGAGCGCCAGTAATGTGTAGTCATAGGAAATAACATGTCAAATATTCTAGATATTAATCATGGTGTACCCAGGGCTCTAACCTGGGGCCATTGTTATTTCTGATCTATATTAATGACTTTCCACAATTTATGTTGCCTAGCAAATCAACTTTGTTTGCTGATGATACCACTCTCCTGTGCTCTGACCGCAACATTGCCAATCTGATCCAACTCAGCTCCGACATAGAACTCCGGGCAAAAAACTAGTTCACCTTAAATAAACTAACACTTAATCAAGAAAAAACTCAGAGACAGATAATATCAACCAACAAAAATTTATCCAAAGGTGAGCACGTTAAACACCTAGGTATATATCTAGATGATAACCTTAGCTGGGTAAACTATATTGACCAGTCAAATAGAAAGCTTTCAAGCACGATCTTCCTCCTCAGGAAATTAAAAGGCATTCTCGAATTCGACATCTTAAAGAACACTTATTTTTTCCTTTTCCACTCTAGACTTTCCTACGCAGTGGTCTTATGAGGTAAGTCCTCCCACGCATTAAAAGTTTTCCGACAACAAAAGAAAGCTATAAGAATATTCGTTAGTGCTAAGTTTACGAAACACTATCGACCTATTTTCATTAAACTGGGCATTAGGCCCTTCCCTTCACTGTTTATTTATTATAGTCTTGTAGAGATCCACAGGAGTGCGTCCAGTCTTTCTATCCAGTCTGATTACCATCAGCACAACACACGTGCTGCTGGACTTCTTGGAGTACCTTGCTACAGGTTAAATTTGTAAAATCGTTTACCATGTCATATAAAGCAACTAAACTTACTGTCATTTAAAAAGAATGTAAAAAATTTCATTCTAAAGTACTGCTTTTACTCGGTTGACGAATTTTTTAGGATACCCTATGGTGCCAATCCACAATCGAGTGTTTAATTGCTCATATTTACAGAACGCTCTGATACTCTACATATTTTTGCATTTTATACTTATTCATATCTGTGTATATCAATGTGAAATATTATATACATGTATATGTTTTTGTGTTTTATAAATTTAGTTTTAATTGAAATGTTATTTACATATATATACAGTGTGTCCCAGGATAGACGTAACAAAAGGTGTAATGGACCAAAAATGGAATTTTGGAATGGTATTTGGGGATTGGGTCCTGCTTGTTGTAAAACTAAAGTATACCAAAAATGACTTGATTTGGTGTTCTACAGGGTGTTGTATAAGCAAAGTTGTAAAAATCGCCACTAATAAAGTACCTTTATTTTTCAAAATATGAAAAAATTCCACTAAGAAAAGTTATTTAGAATGCAATTTTATACCCCTATACCAAATTTCAGGAATATAAAATAATTTTTTTGAAACTTCCCATTTTTTCAATAAATTAGTATTTTATTTTGAACCATTCAATTAAAACTGCATAGAAATTATTTTTTGTGAATTAATATTTAAAGTTAAGTAGAAGCTAAAAGTAGGCTATGAGAAAAGCAGTGGATACACATTTATCATTTATTATTGACATATCTGTCAAACGTAGTCAATATTATCCTTAATTTCTGTTTCAAATTAACGAACCAAGCATAAAAAATTAAGTGAAAATGGTACTCACACTGTGTGAAAAAATTTATATTGTGCAATGCTACGGAATTGGCGGTGAAAACTCGCTAAGAGAAGTGGTAAGCCAATTTAATTTGAAATTTCCAAACACTGCTTTGTCACTTACTCAGGCTATGAGAATAATTAAAAAGTTTCTGGCTACTGGTAGTGTTCTTAACATGAAAAGAAAAATAAAAGAATATGATGAAGACAATGTTGGGGCTATTATAGCTCATGCCTCTGTTATAGAAAATCCTAGGATGCCATGAAGAGAGAGATCAGCTCTTATTAATATTAGCAAGTCTGAACTCCAAAGAACTTACAAGGCAAAGAAAATTAGGACATATAAAGCAAATTATAAACATACGCTTGAAGAGGGAGATGACGGCCGTAGGTTGGATTTTTGTTTGACCATTGAAGAAGAAATCATGGAAGAGAGATTTTTTCATCATTTCATAATTTTCTCAGATGAATCCACATTCACAACCAATGGTGTTGTTTCATCTCAGAATTGTCGGTTTTGTGCTTCTGAAAATCCAAATTTTAGAATTCATTGTAGAAGACAATGTTATAAAAAAGTGAATGTGTGGTGTGCCGTTTCTTATCACGTTGGAGTTATTGCACCTTATTTCATTAAGGGAAGGTTAAACCAGCACACTTATTTACAGCTTCTTGAAATATTTTCTGAAGAACATTTAAATATTTTAAGAGATATGCCTTCAGTTCATTTTCAATATGATGGTTGCCCTGTCCACTCCACAGAAATGGTTAATCGGTGGTTGAATTTAAATTTTGAAGAAAATTGGATTGCCAGGAATGGACCGATCAAGTGGCCGGTGAGATCCCCAGACATATCAATATTGGATTTCTTTTTATGGGGTCGCCTCAAGCAGTTGGTTTAAGCTGAACCACTTCCTAATGATGTAACAGTATCGAAGCAGAGAATTACCAATGCCGTAAACTCCATACCGTTAGATCATATTCGAAACAGTTTTAAGGACTTCAGGCGAAGGATTGAAATGTGTGTGGATGTGGGTGGTAGCTACGTCGAATAATAAAAAAATTGTAAACATTGTTTTGTATTGGTCAATAATTAATTTGTTTGTGAATCTGTTAGGTTTTTGACATTTATTACTTGTTATAATTTTTAAACCTCATTAATCTTCTGTTGGTAATTGTTTCTTGTTTTACAATTAGTTCGATTAACATTATACCTTCTTACATCTCGTATATTCAATTGTTTATTTACCAATAGCCTACTTTTTGAGATGATTAACATTTGCTCCTACACAACTTTAAATATGAATTCAACTCTTAATTCGCAAAAAATGGGAAGTTTCAAAAAAATAATTCTATATTCCTGAAATTTGGTATATAAAATTGCATTCTAAATAACTTTTCTTAGTGGAATATTTTCATATTTCGAAAAAAAAGGTACTTTATTAGTGGTGATTTTTACAACTTTGCTTATAAAACACCCTGTAGAACACCAAATCAAGTCATTTTTGGTATACCTTAGTTTTACAACAAGCAGGACTCAATCCCCAAATACCATTCCAAAATTCCAAAATTTTTGGTCCATTACACACCTCTTGTTAATCTATCCTGGGACACACTGTATATGTTTTTGTGTTTTATAAACTTGTTGATATTATAATTTGCTGTTTACCAGCTCTTACCCTGACTTGCTGCAAATGTTCATGTATGTAAATATAGTGGTGAAATAAAGACTATCTATCTATCCATCTAACTATGTATTATTATTATTATTAGTTCCAAAATACGCAAGTCTTTCAAGCATCTCGTTAAATATTATTTTTAGGGAAAAAAACAAATATGCCTTGATTATCCAGGGTACAAAATTATGTTTCGATGGAAGAATCACATCCCTAGCTTTAAAATTGAAGAAGATACAAGTTTATATATTTGCTTCAATAAACACAGCAATTACTGAATCTTAATTTCATATTAAATAAAAAGTGTGGATGATTTTCAATATTTTTTTTTTGCTTTAAAATACTAGGAATATTATTTTATAATTCAATAATTCGTTATTATTAGCTGGAAGAGTAGTTGTTTTAGTTGGTTCTCCAATAATAAGTATTTTAAATTATTTACCTGACTAGTATATTAGCGTGCCCAGATTAGGGCAACAGTATGCAAAAAGTAGGTAATGTTATAATAAATAAAAAGTGAGTAAATGGTGATTTGCTTAATACCTAAATAATATTCTCTGATCATGATGAAAGCAAATAAATAAAAATAAATAATTGTAAAAATGAGTCTTTCATGCCATTTACAGGCTTTTTTTATTTATATGTTTATCTTTTCAAATAGGAGATATCACCTATTAACGTAATACTGGAACACCCGGTACACTTTCTGATTTAAACGAATCCCAACCCCAACAATCCCGCACTGATAAACACTGAAAATGTCAAATAACAATGTTTTCGTCTGCGTGTACAAAAATGTTATATCTTCATTTTATCGTTTCTACTCTTCGGGACACATTTCGGGCCTTAGAACTTTCCGAGGAAAACAAAGTTAATTTAAGTTTCTGTCAACTGCAACACAATTAGTTATTATAAATGTCACTGAGTAACACATTAAATCAAATTATCATTAGTCATAAAGTCGCTATCTGAATTAAGCGATATTAATGACGCCATTAAATCACTAAGACCAAACTAGGAAATAATAAACCGAGCTTTGGTAAACAAAAAGGAACCACTGTTGTGTAAATCAGCTAGTTATTTATTAACGACACACTTAAAAAGCCTTTGAAAATCGAAATAAAAGCTCTAAAGTTTAAATATATATTTGGGTTAGGGAAAGTAAACACATCTGGCATAAATGAATGTTGAATGATTCAAGTTTTATACTATTTAAATTCCCATCTAATATAAACGGGGCCTGATTACCAAAATAGAACAAATCAGCACTTGCTAGGGTTTATTTGGGAGATATAAAGTAACTATTGAAATATTATTTCCTTTTTGAAGAGAGTCCCTCTCGTAAAGATGTCATGATTATTTACGTGGTTGAAACTTTTAAGGATGTTTATGTAAAGTGAGATCTACCATCGCGGGATGGTTTTTGAATAACGACTCTTGAGAAACTTGATATGAGGGCTACGTATGTATCTAGGGGGATGATTTAGATGGGGTTCCGCTAATGATGGGGGAAGTAGGGCTCTCTGTGCGGTGTGTAATTTGAAATTTAATTATTCGAAGCCTGATAAATGTTGCCGTAACAAAAAATGAATGGAAATAATTACTCGGAAAATTGCGCTGTTAGAAATTTTGCATATGTAGTGATACGTATACGTCAATTATGATGTTACAGATCACTATGAGGAGTAATATATCCTTGCGGAAGTAGACAGTAGTAGATATAATAGTATAGTCGAATTGATTTAATTTAATTTTTTTCTACAACATTCCACCTGAAATTTGATTGTTGATTCTTATGTATTATGACCTCCTGATATCATATCGGACAAGTCTATATTTTTTATAAATTTTATTTTAAATAAGCCAGTATTTTTAAAATTCCCATCCGATTACTAGCACAAGATATATTAAGCAGATAAGTTGAAAATCCGTGAAAGCGCGTCAAAAAGTGCAAATAACTTTCTTAGGAATTTTTGGGCACAAATATTTTTTTCGTAATCAAAAGTTCATAATACATAAGAATCAACAATAAAATTTCAGGTGGAGTGTTGTCGCCGAAAAAAAAAATTATATCAATTCGACTGTACTATCAGGGTTGGTCAAAATCTGATTTTTATTTAAAAAATAAAAAATCATTGATTTAAATTTAAAAAATCAATAAATTTTCTATTTTGTTTATTATAAGCATAGTAAATTATTTATCGCAACACAGGCTATATCAAATCTAAGTTAATTTTTAGTTCATCATAATTTATACAAATATTACACTGAAAATGTAGTTAAAATATAAACTAAAGTCTTTTTTTTGTATTGTATAATATTCTGTAAAAATGTTTTTACTGTGTTTGCATTTTTGGAATATTAGTCTATTTTATTTTCATTAGTTAAATAAAAATCGAGTTTTATATAACTTGTTATTTTAATTTAAAAAATCATCTAATTTAAATCAAGCCAACCCTGGTTTCGGTTTAACAACCATCGTCAGAGACTACAATATTTACAAAGATTTTCATTTTGTGCTTTTCATAACAATATATGATAATATGTATTACTTATTGAACAATTATTATTATTATTAAATTTTCCTACATTATTTATATTTTAGATCTACAGTGTGTTTCACTTGAAATGGTAACATCCCAATAACTTTTTTATTTTTTTTCCGATTTGAATCAAATTTTACTTAAGTATAGCACAAATTAGGATCTACTTATGACCAGAAAAACATTCACCTCCTACAAATGCAAAGCCACCTGCGGCACCAAATATGCGAAAAAAATCAAAAAATCATATTAGGCATTTTTTTATCGGAAAATTTTGTTAATGAAACTTGTTCAGAATTATTCAAAAACCTTATGCCAAAAGTTTAGTCAAAATTAAAAAATTGAAAAATGAAAATTTTTAAAATTTTAAAAATAATTTAAAAAAAACTGTAAATTGCTTGACAGCTACCTGGCAGCTTGGGTTCAATTTCAAACAAAATTGTCATAGTACAGTTTTCTAAACAAAAATAAGTGTAATAATTTTAATAATAATAAGTTTGATAATCATTAAAATGAGATTTTCGGACTTGGGACATTATTTTAATAAAAATTTATATATTTTTTCATTTTGATTTAATTTTGTATTTAACGTTTTTGGACAATTCTGAACAAGTTTCATTAACAAAATGTTTCGATAAAAATATGCCTAATATGATTTTTTGATTCTCCGCATATTTTGGTACCGCAGGCGCAGGTGGCTTTGCATTTGTAGGAGGCGAATATTTTTCTGGTCATAAGTAGATCCTAGTTTGTTCCACATTTAAGCAAAATTTGATTGAAATCGCAAAAAAATAAAAAAGTTATTGAGGTGTTACCATTTCAAGTGAAACACGCTGTATATCAGCTAAGTGTTTTGATGCGATTAAAAATTGAAATAACTTGCATCATGTCTACGTTGTACTTAGTGGAATGCTTATGTTACTATCGATAAGTTCTAATTTATGTATACTAGATTTGAGGTGTTTGTTAATAAATGGTGGTGTGAAATATTACGTGTAAAACAATAACTAAACATCGACAAGTACCCTACACGTCAAAAGTATGTGAAAATATTTCAAACCTATTAAAAAACGGCACGACAAAAATATTTTCACAAAACTCCAAGCTAAACTGCAATCAAGAAACGAAAACACCGTATACAATATAGACCGCAATAACTGCAATGGCACATAAATATCGGAACAAACAAAGCAATACCTGCATAAAAGTATCTACACACATAAATATCATATAAAAACGCTAAACCAAAATTTCTACATCACTCCCAGAACATGCTTTAACTTTGACAATATTAAAATTATTTTCAGATACAGTGGAAGTATAGTAACAACAAAATTTTTGAACATTTTCATTGTTCAAATAGGCTTAGAATGTCATGAAACGTCGATATCTTAAGTTTAAGCGAAAAAAAAAATTCTGTCGGCCTGTAACTTTTTCTTGTGCGCACGATTACTCTGGAACCGTTTAAGATATTGACTTGAAATTTAGTATACGTATGTATTTGAACGTGATCTGGAACTAGATTGTATTTTCATTTTATTCCGTCGAAGGGTTGGGGGGTAAATGGGGTAAATGGGGGGTAAATAGGTAAATCAAGCAGGTAAGAGTCCATAAAATTAGTATTTAGTGTATACAAGAGAAGCTAAGGTTTCAAAAAATTTTTCGGCATTAGTCACCTCCATTATTAAAGAGGATGAAAAAAATGTGATTTAGTGTGTGTACAAGAACTCAAAACATTTTTTTAATTCATCCGCCCCTATTACCACCCCACTACAGTGTGGGATATCGTTTTAAGGGTTTTTGGGGTAGACGATTTCAAATATTATATTATTAAAGTTCTGTAAACAATTATTTTCACATACAAAATTTTTTCGTTATTTTAGAAAAGGAACCAAACTATCACCGAAAAACGATACATGCAGTACTAGAAACTTAGCTACGAAATAAAACACATTATCAACGCAATAAACAAACGCACTGATGTACAATTTATTAACTTAAATTTAATAATAATAATCTGGAGAATTTGTTTCGTTTCTGTCGTACTCTGTGTAGGAGTATTGACATTTCACATATTTTTTTGGATTATGAGACATTTAGTATGTTGGTATGATCACGATATCTTAAATCAAATCACTATATTTACTAAAAAAGATTTCGTATGATTTCATTGTTACTCGATGATGTATAAATATAGGCGTGTCTTGTGATGGTACGAAGTAAATTTAGTAAAGTAGCAACCGGAAGATGTCAATTTTTTTATGATGCTCGGGTGTCAACTGCGCTGGAGCCGACCCTGTTTTTAAATTAAATATTTCGCTAAATAATATAATTATACTTCAATTAATGAAATTTGTATCGAGAATTATTCTCAATGATAAAGTGCATTATTTTCTGTACACGACTCATAGTTAAAGTCATTGTTACTACATGAATGCTTAAATACGTCAATATAAAGGTTAGTCTATTGTCACAAAAGTATAGGATCATCATCTATTGAAATCTCGTCCTGTATGTCTTGTGAACCGTCCCATCCATAAATAACAATAAGAGATGACAGTTGGTCTTGTTGCAATAATGGGTGTGATGTCTTCGGGGTATTAGGGCTCTGACACCTCGATATTTACGACGCCAATATTGGTCAGCTACCAAAGTCCCTTCCTGTCTACTTCAGAAATGAAAGAATCGCGTAGAATATCAAATTAGTCACGTTTCGTTGACCAGAGGTGATAAAAAATAATTATTAATGGTGATTATATCCGAACCATAAGGAAGTATTAGTAAACCTATTTATTTCAAATTACTTCTCTATCGAAGTCGGAATAGGGAGTTTTGCAGAAAAATTTGTGATAGGAATGTGAATTTGCAGTCATGTGGTAATAATCAGTCTATCAGAACCGCCAATATACAAAATAACCGCGAGGATTACTAGAACACTATTAAGTCCAAAAATTTATTACAGTTACACAAAAATAAAAAAAATGTTCCGTACAGAAATCCGACCAACCATTTCCCTATATCCTATGTATTTTGACGTGCTAAAAACAAAGCTGATGTCCAATTTGGGACCACTTTTTTTTCTGCTATTTATTAACCAACTAGCTGAGGAATTAGCTTGTGGCAATTTGTTATTGCCGATGATTTAAAAATGTATAGTAAGATCACTAATCCGGAGGATTGTTACAAACTTCAAAATCAACTAAACAAAATAATTCATTGGTCGAGTGCAAATAACATTTATAAACGCTATTTTAAGTGTAAAATAGTTTTCTGTTCACGTAAGAAAAAACCTACACATTTTCAACGCCATGTTGATTAAATATACCTAACAGAGTAAGCCCTATCAGGGACCTAGGTGTTGAATATATTCTATCCTTGACAAGTCAAATAGCAATATGATTGGCTGGCTATTATCCTGAAAGAGGTACGGATTATAATTGTTTACCAAATAAATTCAAATTCAGTTTCAGCAGAAACGAGCTGTTTTTGCTATAAAATTTTTATTTAATTTAGTGCATAACAAGATCGACTGTTCTGATCTCTTATTGCAATTAAGTTTTTTGGTACCTAGGCAGAATTCAAGGCAGAATATCCTTTCATATAGACAGGGCTAAAATTAATACTCTTGCTAAATCTCCCATTTATACAGGGTGATCTACATACGGAAAATTTATCAGTATGTTGTCCCCTTAGGGCGTTTTTTCACTGGCCGACACGATACCGACAATGTCGTACCGATACTGAAGAATATAATAACATGGCGCCGACAAAATGTGACAAAACGGTATCGTATCGGCAAGTGAAAAAGAGTTCCATATAATTTTATACGTTTGTGCTGCCCCGATATCGTTCTATTGGTGTCGTTGACGACGAATCGGTATCGTATCGGTCAGTGAAAAAACGCCCTTCGGGTCTCCGATTCCCGATTTAGTTGCTCTAACCCATAGTCGTGGATGAGATCTGGTTCGGCGTCGTTAACAGGTAAATTTAGCCAAAATTCAAACACTGTATATCCCAAAACTAAGTTGAAACACGGTATATTCGACACGTGCAGTGTTTATATTTGGGAAAGTGGATGTACAGTGTTTTAAATTAGTAACTTGTTTCGGTTAGTGGATATACAGTGTTTACACATGGACTTTCTTCACAAACTCATGGGAATTTTAGTTTCCCTCAATCGCGGATTAGTAGATGTTGACACTGCATATCCAAAAATGTAAAAATATGATTTTTGATGAAACTGGCTTATACAGTGTTTTGACTTGGCACAGCCGTGATGTCTGATTTCTAATACAAACTATTCTTTTCCTTTTGTCTGGTTGTGTTATTAATATGCCACCAATTTAAATAATAGTACGGCAGCCCGTTACGAAAAATCCCTATCATAACGGCGAGCTCTATCGCAGGGAAATTCTATAGATTATGAAATTCTAAGATACTTTTTCATAAGACAAAAGTTCGAAAAACGATACGGGCAAACGACTTTGCGTCTTACAGTGGCACTATTCATGATTTTTTCGTTCAAAATTATCTAGAGCACTTGTTTCGCAACCGATTGGAATAATTTTTTTTTTTAAATACTCGTTATTTAATTTCCAAAAAACGTAAGAGAGCCGATTTTTGAATTGTGCTAACCAAAATTATTGTGCTTAGCCAGAATGGTAATTTTTAATTTAAATCTTAATAAAACTTACAAATAAAAAAATTTTTTTCTTATTCAATTTACATAAATCTTGATACTCGGGGGTTTTTGAGGTCGTTGATTACGAATCTAACATTTAAATTGTCATAAACCAGCCTGCAAGATGGCGGAATCAATAGCGGTTGTAAAATGCTAAAAAATTATGAAAAATGAAATATTTTTGTTAAAGTTTATGCCGAAATCGGTTCTCTTACGTTTTTTGGAAATTAAATAACGGGTATTTAAAAAAATATATCCCGATCGGTTGCGAAATAAGAGCTCTAGATAATTTTGAACGAAAAAAATCACGATTCGTCCCACTGTACGTCTGTCGAAAAAAATGCCGTAATTTTTAAACCGCGGACGGGCAGTTCTCGATTAATTCTCGTTATGTATCAAATTGGAGGCTAAAATAATCAAAGCAGCGAGGCTAAAATTTTTTTCTATGTATAAAGTGGGTTGTATAAAACGGTAAAAAAATTCGAACTGCGTTTTCTGTTGGCCGTAGCTGCGGGAAATCGATATAAAAATTTAAGAATTTTGGTAGAAATCGATGTGGATCGGGTTCAATGCCAAGATCATTATTCACCAATCCCCGATATTATTTGCCTCCAATTAACGAATCTCCAACCAAAGCCTCTACTGTTTATCAAACTCTTCAAATGGCATTAAAAATAGCAGACGAATGTGAGTCTCCATATACCGAAGTCACATATATCTCGCGAAAGCGATTATCAACGGGAAAGTTCAGGAAATCAGATTACAACGGGACATTTTTGGAACATTGCTCAGTCTTTCTCTGACTGCCCAGGTTGACCTGCAGTTTGCTCTTACTTTGTCAATATCCCCCGTTGTACTTTCTTTTTGTCACCCTAGCGGAGCACATCACAAGACCGAGAAGGCGACTCTGCTTCGGCTGTTGGAAAAGAGAGTGGATTCTGAAGCCTCCGATTCTCCGGGCATTATAATCATTGATGGGTTTTTTGCTATATTCGTTGAAAAGTGCTGGTAGCACATACGGCGATATTTCAAGAAGGATACTTCGCCTCTTAGATAGTCATGAAGCGCAAGAAATTAATCAGATGACTAATGTTTAAAACTACAATAATAAACCTAATAATTTGAATCCTTCTTTTATCATTACTGTATGTAAAGAATCTTGAAATTCAATTCCAATTCCATTTAAATACATTCTCTGAGAGCCTGTGCTTAGAAACAGCCTAATTTTCTTCTTTTTTTTGTCGCGGCGGAAATCATTTTTCTCAAATGTGAACTGGGAAAAATTTCAGTTCTTATTTTTTCGCCTTCTTAATGATATTTGGAATAGCCTGAAGTGGAGAACTACCTCGCCGCGATGACTTGATCAGCCCTCTAAATAAAGTAACATGCGAATGTAACCACCCGTAACTGAACTAGCCAAAAGTTCCGTTCGAATTTTCTTGTGGTCAAGAGACATCGAAACTACTCGATAATGAGCAGAGAATCTCTCTCGCCAGAATCTCGACCGATGGCTATTTGTCATTATTTCGGTCTTTGTAACTCGCCGTATCAGTCAGACAGTCAAAAGGGCAGTTCTCAATTTTTCCTCATCATGTTTACTTTCCTCGACAAGAAGACAAAAGACCGAGATGAGCGGTTTTTCTTTACATGTTCAAAGCCCGATTTGAACCCTTTAGGACAGGTAAAAAATTCCGTCACCCTGAACTTTTCTTCTCAGCTCTCCCAGAACAGATGAGAAACGCTGGAATTATATTCGCTAAAGTAACTCGAAAATCTTGGTAACGGGCTGCCGTGCTGCCGTACTATAAGCTCTATTAGGATTAATACGTCGAATTCCTGGATTTTCTACCTGCTCTTGTTGATACGAGTGGTGTAGCCGTCTAAACAAATGCAAAAGAGCCACAGCCCTTATTTGGCTTTCTGAAAAAGTTTGCTTGTAAAAGAATTATAAATATTTCCATAAGTAATGACACTTACTGAAACTAAACTGTAGTACTTTGTTAGAGTAAATAAGCTTTGCAATGTTTAAAACATTTTCATCAGTTTGAAGAGTTGTATAATAATATACAAGATGTTTCATTAGGAACTGACCAACCATCGCAGGGTGATAGAGGGAGAGAGATAATAAAAATATAATCTAGTTCCAGATCTCGTTAAAATACATACGTGTACCAAATTCCAAGTCAATATCTTAAACGGTTCCAGAGTAATCGTGCACACAAAAAAAGTTACAGACAGACAGATTTTTTTGCTCAAACTTAAAATCTCCACGGTTCATGACATTCCAAGCCTATTTGAACAATAAAAATTTTCATTTTTTTTTTGTCGTTACTATACTTCCACTGGATGTGGAAGTAAAATAATTATAAATATATATCTATGGCCTACATAACAAAAGTATCAGAAAATATTTCAAACGTATTAAATATATATAATGTAATAATAGCACATACATACGAAAGAACGACATGAACTGAAATATAAACCGAAAGATGAAAGAAACACCATATACAAAATAAATTGCAATATCTGTAATAGCCCATATATCGGCCAAACAGAACAATACCTACATAAAATAATATATACACATAAATATAATATAAAAACACTTAAACAAAATTCGAGACAAAATTCGACAACACTTGGAAAATACGCTTTATAAGTGTATGAAAGAAGTCGGTTCTTAAGCGAACTTCTTGTTGAAATTCTAGTTTGGACAGATTTAGATCAAAGGTATATAAACGAAACGAATGTTTTCTTTGAAAGTTATCTACTGAATACCCAAAATAATATTTTTGTTTTTTACATACTTTGTAGTTCGCTGACGATGGTTGAATAAACCGAAACATAAGACAATTTGTAATTTTTATCGCAAAGACCGAAAATCCCAGTCAAAGGTACATCAAGTTAATCTGGAAGAAACTTTTAATTTTTTTTCAATGTCTCAGTTGCAGCAGGATATTGGTTGCTTTCCGATTAAATACTTTTATTTTTCTGTTAAAATATATCCGTGTGATATCCATAGCGATGAAAGAAACTTATTGTTCCAGTGACATCCTGAACACACACAGCATTCCATCTATTTTTTCTTTTCGAGCAATTTTACGTCAAGCTCGTACTTTTGTGTGGATTTATCATATTTGACAAAAACAGAGAATCTTTGTTTATGTAAGAAATTCGAACTGAACGCAATAAAGACGTGGAAGAAATTCAATTTACTGGATTTGGTTTGTCGTTTCTTTCATTTCGGAGTAACAATGGATTTATACTTTATTTCAATGGGTCACGAACTTGTACGTGCCCCGGTGTCTTGAAAAATATCAATCTGTTTTTACTAAACTAAAATTGCTTTTGGATTCAATGCGACTGTGGGAAGTTGCAGTTAATTAATTCAAGCGTTAAAATGCGGTTTTTAAAACCATCGAATTTATTTTCACACAGTTCTATAAAAACTACAGCAAAAAATGAATACAATACATTTTTTATACGTAATTCATCAAAACTCGTTTTTATATTATACGTTAGATCAGGTTTTAAGAGGCATCTGAACAGATTTCAAGCGGGAGCAGCTTGATTTAAATATATAATTAATCTTATATTATAAAATAGTTAAAATATATTTTCTAGCCCTCGGCCAATTTTGGATGTGGTTTGGCTTATAAAACTAACTGTACAAAATGGTTTATATTGGTCTATTCACTTTTTGCATTATATGTATGTTAACTATTCTCCTATCATTTTATTGAGAATTACAATTTACTATATTGGGTCTTCGGAAATGAAATGTATAAAATTTTGTCAATTTTTATTGTTCAAAATACGTCATTATTGAATAGATATTGTAAGTTAGTTTGGCTAAATTATGATTATTTATAACATTGAAAAGTTGGCTGCTGTCATCATTTCGGTGTATTCACTGATTTCTTACATTTCATAAGTATTAAGTGATGAAGATTTGGTTGGATTAAAAATATTATAAAGTCACTCACCAATTGTGGACCGTTCAGGCCCAAATTCCCAAAACTCCTTCGATTCCTGGAATAAAAATAAGACATCGTTAGCGAAAAGAGACATCCTAATAATTCTAAATAGAATAGTATCAGGTACCAAGTAACAGAGAAGCGATACCAAAGACACATAGTTATTGTAATAATAATAACAATAATGACAAGCTGTGCAAAATAATAACTACTAGTGATTGTCAAAGGTACCAATCCTTTAACTATGGTACACCACCACACGTTTGGCCTTTTTTTTTGCCTATACTGTAACGCCGGATGTCATCAGTGTAAAGGTCAACTTTTTAAGTGTTTGTAAATCTTTATTAAAATTCGTTAAATTACATTATTTTATATCTTCATTAGAAAATTACCTATTTTGTTAGTTTCTCCAAAAAAAAACGATTAAACGCCGGCCCTGTCGGACATTTATTTGTTTACGAGTTGGCATTCTAGAAATTCCAAAAAATGCGTGGTTAAATGGCCACGCTGGAAGTTTTCCTCAAATAAGCGGGCACGATTATGACATAATGCCTAGTTGCCTTCATTACTGCTACAGAAAATAGTTTGTTTTAGGCGCGAATATAAATCTACAAACGAATGTTATGTAGACACTCTCCACACGGCTGCGGGCTGCAGGCCTGGAGGTCGTTAAAATTATAGCTAGAATTTGAGCAATTTAAGTGTTCATTAGTTTTGAAATTTAACTTCTTTGGTGAATTGTACCGAATAGTTGAGAAGTTGACACCAAAATTTATTCAGTATAGACGTCCTGAATTAAAGTAGCATTTAATAAATGTAACGCTAGCTGCTTTTAGTGTAATTTAATTAGAAATTATAGTTTAGAGTCAGTGTTAACATACCTATAATGCACAGTGGGTCATTTTAAGAGATTTCTGGCCAAAACTCATATGAACCAAATTTCACCAACTTCCGAGAAATGAGTAATAAACATGCTTTTTGGTAAGAGTGGACGTTATTCTTGGGGGAACAAAAGGCCTTAATCTCTATATCTGCCCCATTTGCGTTCTACAGCTCGAGAACGAAACCCGTGTTCAACTTTAAAATTGTGCAGTGAAAATTCAGCGTTTATACGACTGTGAATTTTTGTTTTTTCTCTCTTCAATTGAACGAATCGGCCATGTCTGGCATAGAACAAGGCAAGAGCTTTATTGTAGGCGGTTAGTTGACTTTATTTGCTACTTGGTATCCGAATTATAGCCATTTAGCGAGTGAGCGGTTTCAGCCGTAAATTTTGATTAAAATGAAACTTTTCATTTTTGTTACACTTCACTTTCGCAAACTTTACCTTTATAATTTTTTTACGATATTGCATACAGTGTTCTCTGCATGTTCTGTGAATTGCAGCTGCCCCTAGCTGCCGTTTTTTGAGTAAAGGCGTTTTGAATACGTTAATGCGGGTTAAAAATACCCAATTGTAGGAGTAATATAATTACTGATATTGCAATGACTGATTTATTTCAATTCATGAAATCGTTCAATGGAATTTTTTCACCATTTTTCCTAGAATTTGGAGGCAATTTCTAGTCAAGACACAAAATTTCACAATTTTATCCAATTATTTCAGTTTCCACCCCCTGAAACCCACCCTTATATATCGGTGGAATTTTTTAACTATTTTTCCTAGAATTTGGAGGCAATATTCTATTCAAATCCAAAGTTTCACAATTTTATTCAATTATTTTAATTTCCACCCCTGAAACCCACCCCTATTTATTGATGGGATTTTTTTCAATATTTTTCCTTTCAACGCCAGCTGATTTTGGGGCGTTTCCAGGAGTTTCAGAGTTTTGGCCAAAAAACGTTAAACCTGACCCACTGTGTAATGGTATAATTATGCAGTTTGTTGAGGTTTCAACTGGTATCGACCTATAATTCGAGCTTATAACTCATAACAGTGCTTTCGTCCCTTTCGCTACAGTTTTTGTAAGTACATTTTTCTACCTTATGTATACTTGCAACTGAGAATAGCCCGGACTACATTCCATTAATCTTTGTTTTACATTGTGGTGAGAGACACCAATTTGGTGCGATTTTCAGTGCTATGTGCGGGCATTTCGTTGTTTGATTAAACAAACAAGCTACATACTTTTCGCAAGTGCTAGTCCCGCCTATTAATAAAATTTCTTATTCAATACCTGTAAATAATTTTCTGTGCAGAGCACATTACGTTTTTTGTATATATCTTGTAGCTTCAAATGCTACTATGTATTTCATTGCCTATGCTATTACCTTTATTTACGTTTAGAATTCTCTGTATGATAGAAAATAACAAAATTTGTTTATTAATAAAATGTCATTTAATCTTTTCATTTAGTAATACTACGTTGGCCAACTCATAATTTAGTTATCTATATTTTTGAAGTATTTACAGTAGTTTTTAAGTATTGTGGCCTTCTACCAATAATTATGGATTTATCTTTGTAAATTACCGTATATATTTACCTTTCTTAATATATGATAAATCTGTCTGTCTCTCTGTACATATTTCATTATGTTTGATCCTTATAACCCTACTTAATCCAAGCACTTCTTTTTGGGGACTGAAATAAAGATAATTCCCTTGCAGAAAATAACAACGTTATATCAGAAATGACCATAATTTCGTTTTTTCTTCTATATTTTTCTGGCCTTACGTTCTATATATTTCTAATCATAAATCCATCTAATCTCAGAATTATAGGAAAACATGATTTTATACGTCTTTATATTACAAAACATTTTTTGACAAAAAATTTGACTGCCTTCAAAAAAAGTCGTTAAAAATTAAGAAATAAAATTTCACCGCCGCGCCGCCTAGTTACTTGAACCTTATTACCTACTATCGATATTGAAGTCAGTTAAAAATACGTTTGAATTCCTTCATCGTTCATTTTTTCACCGACTTTAAAATCGATAACTATTATGGTAATTATGTTTTAAGATTTAACTTCAGACGTGTTATTAGAAAATCCTGAAATAGCCACCTGAAATTTCATGTCATCCTGCAAAAATATTGCAATTATCGCAACCACATTGGATTCGCCAACAAACAACGAAGTAGCTACGGACAAGTGTTTCACAATTGTTGTACCTCGTCAGCGTAGCGCAGCTTAAAGGAGAGGAAAAGATACATCAAGAACAATAATTATCACGTCTGGAAATTCCCTGATTTTTTTATGTTTTCCTTTGAAAACATAAAAAAAATCGGACAAATTTTCTGATGATAAATTTTTAAATGTCGAAGTGGGCGTACGTTTTTTTGTGAGTAAAATGATTACAAATAATAATAAAAAATCTACAACAAAATTTTATTCAAAAATTAACTCAATAAAATGAAACGTGAACTTTTAATTCTAAACATGACACTACTCTGAACAACATAAAAGCAGTAAAATATAGCAAATGGAACAGATATTTTATTCGCAATTTCTTTCCATATTCAGATATTTCTCTCTGTAATAAATCACTTGTATTTGTTTTTCAAGGCCAAAAGTATTTCCCTGGCAAAATTTTAATTTTCTGATATATTTTTAAAAAATCCATTATCCCTCAGTTTTCCCTGTCTCCAGATCGCTGGGAACCCTGTCGAAAGCACAGTACACAGTATTCCATTTGCTCCCTCATGTCTAGTTGGGCCCAACTTTGGACCTCGACATTTCTACGTTGATGAGGAACAATAATTTCGAAACACTTTTCCATAGTTACTTTTGTTGTGTCTTAGGGTACAGGATGCAGGTATTTTGAGGTTATATTGTTTTCCGATACGATCGCAAATGAAATCAACAAGGATTCTGTTTCTCAAAAATATTCCGAAATGTAATAGATGTTCATTTCTCAACAACATATTGCTAAGCATCTTTTCTCCAAATTAACACATCGTATTTCTTACGGTTTCAGGAAACCAATTTGTAACAACCTGTATTTGTTATCATATGTTAGTCAATTTATAGATAATAAAATGAGCGTTCCAGAATTAGTGTAATAAACTTAAAACCTAAAAAGCGATCATAAACAAATCGCAAAGTATGTTAAATTTCCAAATATTTACTCTGTCCTCGTGAAATAGTAAACAACGCTCGAAAATTTTATTCCAGTTAATTTATTTTATTTTCACATACTAAAATACACAGACGTCTAGTATCAAGCCTAATATTATGTAAAACTCAAAAATATTGTGTTTTCTGTTCATCCAAATTTATCTTTGACAAACACAAAACCGCATGCTATTATATTCTTTAACGACTTTCCGTTTTCAACGTCGCTTTTACGTATACGTATAAAACTGAAAACTGAAAAGCCTCGTCATATTATAATTCATCCTAAGTTCTATTTGCTTTCGTTTTATTGCCTCTAGTCGTTTATATAAAAATTATGTAAATGCTCATATATGAGGCGCCGCAGCTACATCCTTATCTGAAAAGCTAAGCTTTACTAAAAAAATAAACGCTTAATGCGGTTATTTAGGAAGATAAACACGTCAAGCCTGGAAGTGTACAGTCAGATAGAAAATAACAGAAAATAAATGCAGGAAATACATAGACACTAACTGCATTTTTTTTAAAGTTTAACTGTTTAATTCAAAATAAAATATAGGTTAGAGCAGGAGTTATGTAAACCAAAAATGTAAAAAAGTGAAACCAAAAAATACATCTCGAAATACATCTTCGTTGTTTTGTTTTTACACTTACTTCACGGAGATAATTATACTGTATGACTGTATAAGATTCGTCAGTTATTGCAAACATTCAGAAACTTTTTAAAAACATATGTCCATCGAAAGTTTCTTTAAAAAACAAAAATGTCCACTTCTTATATTTAACATTTCTTGGTAGTTAAACTCCTTGGGTCCAAGACAATTGGGAGCATCTAATCTCAGTTTTTATCTAGTGAATGGCTCATAAAACTAATCAACATGTCTGGTATTATAATTATACATATCTTTCTTAACGATGAAATTTATTTTATTCTTATGAACATAAAAATACACATTTCGTATATGTATAAACATGGAAGGGGTAATATATTCAATCCTTAAAATCTATGCAGAATTGCCTGTCATCTTCGTATAATCCTATTCTGTGCCACAAAGACATTAGATGCGTCAATACAGTTTCCCCACAAACAAATTCAATATCTACGTCTTGAATCTACTTGCGCAATGTAAACCTGTACTAATTGATACATTCAGGACCGTGGAGAGAAAATGCGGGCCCGGGGGGGAATTTTTTTTTGAAAATTGATGAGCAGGAGGGAGAAATCCCAAAAAAAAATTTTATCAAACATTTTTTTAAATTATAATACAAAACCGCTCCCCCTAAACAAGCCCGGGCCTATGGGAATCACCCCCCACTCCTCTCGACAGGACTAGATACATTCCAGTACCTTTGGCAAATTAATGAAAAGAAATTTTAGCGAATTCATTTTGCACATGAGTTTAAGATAATGTAGTTTCCAGTTGAGAAATTTATCAAATGCACACCAACCTTCTGACTATTATGTATCCTGAGTACGTCGATTTTTTCGATGTTGAAAAATAAATCAGTACCATTAAACTAGTCTGACATTCTGGCAACAGCCTTTGTACTTTATTCAATAAGTCTAAATTCTTTGATGATATAGCAAGTGAAAAGTCATCAACATTAGCTCAATTAGCTGAGTAATAACTGTTTTTTACAACTGTGGATATATCATTTGTATACAGAATGAATAAAATCGGGCCTATTTTCGATCCCTGGGGAACCTCTATATTTACATCCAAGCAATTAGAATTAACATAACCTACATATTTCTCAGTTTCAACTTTTAAAGATAAATATTGTTGGCGATCTTGAAGGAATATTGATATTCAGTTTAGTGCGATGCCTCTGATGACATACGTTTCTAAAATGGACAATAACTGGTGATGGTTGACGCAGTCGAATGCCCTGCACAGATCGTAAAAGCTGACAGCTGGGCAGTCGCCTGTCTCGAAATACAATGAGTTGGTAACATACCGATAACATTGCAGATGATGTTGACTTGTTAGTACATAAACTATACTGACTATTCGATACAATTCAGAACTTATTGAGAAATCGAGAATGTCGATATCCATTTAACCGAGGGATTGAGTGAAGTTTTATTCCATAATTTTTAGTAACCTTTTTTGAGGACGATTCATTTTTTATACTTTTTTCAACTTTTTAGTGGTGCCTAAATGGTTGAGAACTGCTGACATGGATATGGTTAAAATGAGGGTCAATCACCATCGGCAGTCGCTGGACAAATTTCAGGCAGGTTTTCTGCCGTCTCTAACAAGGACGTACAGTATATCCATGAACGAGCAGTTTTAGGGGTTTCGCAAATTACATAATTTGTTTTTTTTTTATTTATTAACATAATAATTTATTTTCCTGAATTGGGGAAAATCGCGGTGATAAGTCCTATATATAATAATACAAACTAACTTAGAAGAAATGGCCTTCTATCAATCATGTTAAAAAGAGTTACAGCTGATTATTTGCGAAAATGCATAGAGCATGTTAAAAAAGCTGCAGGTAGAATGTGGGACGCTGATATCTAGATTAACACAGTAGCGACAGTGACAGTGATAGTGAGTAAGTGATAGTCTTAGTAATTATGATACGGTTAGTTATTTATTTTGGAAAAATATTACTTATAGTAAGTTTAAAACATATTTTGTTTGTACCATTTTAAGAAATGTTTTTATTTTATTTATACCACTTTAGGAAAATGCTATTAATTTTCTTACTAATTTAATGTTTATTACAATGTGTTTGTCGAGTTTAGTTATTTAATTACTTATTTTATAATGTTTTGACTTTAAATCTTTGCTGTTGTGTGCAGTGATCTTTCAAATATATACACATTCAATGTAATGTCATTAACACAGGTGCAATCGAATATAACTATGTGTAAACTGGGCACAAGTGTGTATGAATCCAGCAAGATGGGGGTTCGTATTTTTTATTTTACGACCATTTTTTAAACTAACTGAGCTTTGAAATTTGAGATCACTTAAAAAAATACAAGGATCGAGCATTAGATTATATTTGTTTTATTACTTAATTTACATAGGGTTCTAAATAAATACATGAAAAGTGCTTTTGGACGTGCTCATATAGATTTACTTTTTAATTAAAATACTGAAATTTAAACAAAATCTAATGTGACGTATGATCCCGTTTTTAAGTGATATGCAAATATCACAACCCAATTTAAAAAAATGAGGCAGTATGCATGAGACAGATTAAGGCCATTAAGGGTATCGAGATAAACGCCACGTTAACAAAATCATCTCAAAAAACTTATTGAGATTAGCTGTAATAAAAGCTGATGTTTACACGGTGAGTGGAGGTTATCTACACAGTAGATAAGTGATTAAATAGTGAAGACTTTAAAGTCTTAATATACTTTAAGCGTGAATACTACTGTCCTGGCTGCCCTGTCTAAGTTACAGAAGTAGAACTCTTATTACGCTTAAAGATTTATCACTGGCAAATTATGGCAACTTATTTATAGAGCTATTTGGCGATATTGAAGTTTATAAAGCAATTCGGTGAAATAAGTAGGTATGCTGGTAAGATGCTTTCATAGCAAAAATATAAAGTTACTTTATGAAACCATTTTATACAGTTTTTTTTTATTTCACAAAAGGATTAGCAAGATCTTTTATATAGATACAAATCAGGTAAATTTATAACAGATATATAAACCTTTATATAACATTTATAGAACTGTTTTATAGCTTAGTCATTTCTCCATAGTGGCTATATAACATGAGTTTTAAAGAGTTTAAAAGCAAAATTATACAGCAACATAGTTATTTATGCTAAATTCAAGGCCAACTGTCATCTATGCCAGCACTAATATAGGTTACTTACAAATGCTTTCTACGTACAGTAGCAGTATTTTGTAAAGCATTTATACAACTGAAATTTTCTTTAGGAGCTATTTAGCTGCAATCATCCTCCTTTATAAAACTCTTTCACATCTAAATGTCGAGTCTAAATGTACTTCGTCTCATAAACTCTAAAAAGATACTTAGATAGTTTAATGAAAGCTCCATGCCATGCGTATTTCATGTGCCGTTGCACAAAAATATGAATAAATAATCATTAGGTTCTATATAAACGTTGTATAAAAGCTGTATAAAGCCAAAGTACTTTATTGTTAGTTTATAATTGCTTTATAAGTGGGCTTTCTAAAAAAATATCTTATAAGGCAAGCAACACTTATACATAGTAAAAATATTGTGTTAAGGATTTATTACTGTCCTTCGATTTCTTCCATGGGACCATATTGTATTTTCTAAAAGTAAATCCGACGGAGCAGCATTTACATCAGTTGGAGGTGCATTATGCATGCAATTTTTATCACTTAGAAAGGAAAATTTTGCAAAATATTTACAGCAATTCAAAATTTATGGCATCATCATTTTAAGACAATTTTATAACAAAATTTAAAAGCATTTCTTTCAAAGTAATTTTTAACAATATCAAATTCAAGGAATTTTTAGGCACGTTTATTTATTAAAGTAAAAGAATATGCTTCGACAGAAAAGTTTTCTTCGCATGACAAATTTAGTTCTCTATCTCGTTTTCTATGGACGACCGCACCTAATTTGTAAGTAAAAATATTCGTTGAGTTTCTGTTGCTAAGCTATTAGCATTGAAGCTTCCACAGACACCAGATTATGGATGACTATGGATGCTTTAAAATTGCAAGCCATAACCTACAGTTAGAGCAATTTTTTACTGCATGAATACTTGCAGCCCTTATACAACAACTTCTTAGCAGCCGTATAACATGCTTTATAAAAGCTGGTAAAATGGAACAGAGAGATTGCCATAATGCTCTTTATGTATTTATGTACCTTTTAAACAGGTAGGACAAATAATAATTTTAATTTTTCAAAATTATTCTAAAGAGTCGGTAGAAGCAAATATATCCATCGAGATTTTAACGAGTCTAGTGAGTAAAAGAACAACATAAAGAACATAAATCAACCACAAGCAATAAAATGTATGTGTCTAATCTTTGACCCTGGTGTCACCCCAGAGAATCTAATTGGTTAATTCTATAAAATAGACAAGATATAATCAATCAATTGCTCTGATATATTTACATACCATACAATTATTGTAAATAGAAATCAAAGTTTACAACACAATGTATTTACTTTCGAAGCAAGTCAATGGAAGCATTATTTTCATTTTACGAAATGATGAATTTAACTATTTGCTTTTGGCGTTCGCACAATATAGATTTGACTCATATCCTAATCGTTTTATATACCACCTTCCATAGGAATGTTTAAATCGTCCCGTTTAAATCGTCCCATTTAATCTTGGTTTTAATCATATAAAAGGTTTTTTAAATATACAGAAAAAATTCTTTTAATTGACCTCAAAAAATGTAGCTATTACTCCGCGGTGGTCCCACGACAATTCGATCAAGCTACGTCTACTGTAAGGTGAGCAAAAATTTGAAACAAGATTTTTCTAGTCGAAAATTTGGCGATAAAAAAATTTATTTTGTGATGAAAAATTCACATTTCGTAGGAATTGCATTAAAATTGATACTTAGCTATGTATTTTAGAAGTAGGTTGTAACAAATCTGATGTCAAAAGTTAAGAATTCAAAATGGCCAATTTAATATGGCTGCAAAAATTGCAATATTTTGCAGATTTATATGAAATTTATTACATAGTGATTTCAGAGTTTTCTGATAACAAACCTTAAAAAGTTAAAGCTGAAAAAGTCAAAACGACGGATATTTTACTTTGTAGAAGCTAAAGAAAGAGGCCACTAATGAAGGTGAAATTTAAAAAAAAAATGACCCGCCTCGTGACTTTCCTTTTCCTAATCAAATTTGAACTATTTTTCTCATCATTTTTAATTAAGACTGTATTTTTTAATGAAAATAAGATCTATTAAATATTTTTTAATTTGTATAATATAAGAGGCTTTCAAACATCTAGAAAAAATTTAATCTTCTATTTTAACTTTCAAGAAGAAAATTCTTCCCCAGTTTTAAATACATTAGTAGTTTCTTGAAGACAAACATGGGTTTTAAATTTACCAATATTACCAATAAAAATAAATATCCGAAAATTAAAAAGGTAGATGTGATAAGTACTACTAGAACGGATTTGGTGATTCCCCTGTATGTGTAGGCTACATGCACTTGTGACATTCTTTTATTACAAATTACACATGTCACGTCATTTTCCGATGACAAATAATAAACATCTCCCAAGTCTACGTTTTAAATCAAACATAACATCAGAAAATAAAATAAACAACTCCGCTTCGTTTGGACCCCTTTGGTTATTTATCGTTTTTTTATTTCTTTAGCTTAGAACGAGGCTTATGTATTTTAAAAGAAAACATTTGTGTTTATAAAATAATTTATTTTTTTATATAAAATGTAACGGCTCGATATTCCAAATGTTTCTATGCAACCATAAGGAACGTGGTGGGCTTTGACACCACGCCAGATGGCACAAACCGAAATGATTTGTTCTTTTCATATTTCAAATAATTTAATGTCGGATCATTTTTCATTTTTGTTACGTTCTCGATGGTTTCTGTGAAATATTTCATTAAACACATAATGTAGCTAGCTATATTTTCCTTAGTGCACTACGTGCACCAGTTCTAACAGTGTAAATGGTGTCTTTGGAAATTATGTTCTTTCGACGGTTGTAACTGCTTTTATAACGTTCTTTTTATCTAGTGTAGCTGCACCAGAATTGCACAAACTACACTTCCTTTTTATTAGGTGTGGTTAGTGAAGCAGTGCAGATGGCAGAAATAGCTCAGAATTTTCAAATATTATTTATGGGTTATGTTAACGGAGCTAAAACGGGTAAAGCTTATTTGAAAATAGAGAAAAAGGAATCGGTAGTAACTAGTAATAGGCAGATGCTATATATTCCCATATAAGCACAATAACGTGTATCTAAATATTTATATTATAAAGCACGTGAATATTTTACTTGGTATAGGTGAAAATGGTCTTGAGGATATAGATATTCCAACGAAAATGTGTGACATAACTGAGGTCTGGGGACTTTACAAAAATAGTAGGATTTGAACAGGTTATGTTACACACTCGTTCCCATTTACTGCAAAATTAATTCTATTTGTTTTGTTTAGTACTAGCACATCTATTTTAGTACCGACGTACAACAAAACTACATTACATTTATAACTCCCCACCAAAAAGAATTGACCTTATAATTATGGAATCATAAGAGACAACAACATTATCTTGGTGCTAAAACTTTCGCGGAGCTGGTGATCTGGCTGCTGGTTTCCGGATCTTCTTCCAAGTAGACTCGCAAGTAGACTTGGCTGAGTGCTTAGCATTACGGCAACCTTTCTGTTTTGCTTTACCAGCTTTTATAAAGTATGTTATGTGGCTGCTAATAAGTTGTTGTATAAGGCTGCAAGTAAGTTTTTATGCAATAAAAATTGCTGTACATGTGGGTTATAGTTTGCTATTTTAAAGCATCCATAATCTAGTGTCTGTAGAAGCTTCAATGTAATAGCTTCGCAGGTACTGTGATGCAAATTGTTTAGCCGAATTATTAGGAAACTCAAGGAAGATTTTTACTTACAAATTAGGTGCTGTCGTCCTGAGAAAGCTAAATTTGTCATGCGAAGAAAACTTTTCTACTAAACATATTATTCTACTTTAATAACTAAACGCGCCTGAAAAATCCTTGAATTTGATATTGTTAAAAATTACTTTGAAAGAAATATTTTTAAATTTTTTTACAAAATTGTCTTAAAATGAAGATGCCATCCATGTATTTTGAATTGGTGTAAATATTTAGCAAAATATTCCTTTTCAAGTGATAAAAAATACATGCATAATGCACCTCCAAATGATAACAGTACTGCTCCATCAGATTTAGTTTTAAAAAATACAATATGGTTCCATGGAAGAATTCGAAGAAGATCATTACAAAGACAGTAATAAATCCTCAACACAATACTTTAGCTGCGTATAAGTGTTACAAGATATTCTTTAGAAAGCCTACTTATTATTTATTTATTATTTTTTTTTATATTTATATATTTTCTTGTATGTTTCTTATGAATTTTTGTACAAACTGACATACCTTATCCATTGTACAACAATTGTAATTGTACCATTGTGGCATTTAAAGGTGAATAAATTGAATTGAATTATAAAACAATTATAAACTAACAAAAAAGTACTCTGACCTTTGGCAGACAACAACATTAATTTGTGAAACCGTAAGCCTTATACGGTCTTATTTCGGGGTATAAAACCTATCTGATATTCACAATATTAGCAACTGGCAGAATGCTGAAAGAACGAAAAAAGTTCCGAGTCAAATATGTGCGAGGCTGAATAGTACAAGTCGTATGACTGTATGGTCGAGTGTCAAGAAGGTCTCGGGTTCGATTTCCGGAAGGGGCATTGGGATTTTTTCGGAAAAGGAAATTAATCCTGGTACACTCAGAAACGAGTGAAAAAAGATACTTTATGCATGAATCTCATACAATATTTCAGAATTAACTTAAACGTCAAACACAAATCTATAATTTGGCGTTTCTAAAGCGAGACAACTGTTTAGTGCACCCTTATGATTCGGCTGTACGTCAGAGTGAAATAGTGTTAAGTACTTCTTTTCATGCTTTTTACCTATACTTACTCGGTTCTGATTACTGTAGCATATTACCTCTGAAAGAAACTTGTTTCGAAACTTTTTTGGGAATGCTAACAATCATTGTCTTACAGAAACAATTTTCTCTTTATTTCGGTCATTGTTTCGGTCTGGTTTCGGAAAGGTTGGCAACACGTGAACAATGGCCGGCAGCCGGGTGTATTGCGCGTGCATTCTGGCATTTTCGGCGGTTTTTATCAATTTTATTTTGGTTCTGCAATCTCCTCTTCAAAGTCAGTATCCGGTTAATGGTTAATTGGTTATTTGTCTTTTGACATTCCACAGCAACTTTTTTAAAAGCCACTCTTGGTTTCACAATTCTTGTATACTTTAACAGGTTGTAATGCCGGGAAGAATGTTTAAATTGTTTGGTTTTTCCAATTTTGCATCTCTAAACTTCTCTATTCTTTTCTCTACGAGTATAGATAGATAGAATAATAGTAAAATGTTAGGTTATAATACCTAACTCTATTAAAATAGTTAACGGTTTTGATTAATAATCTATTTTATGGTGACATGTTCTCATTATATTCATGGAAAAAAATGGAAAGAGTTTGGAAACATTTGGAGACATAAGAATGTTCCATACAATTTCAATAATGTATCGACACAAGTTTATAATTTAGAAATGGTGCAGTATGTTTCGAAAATGTGTTCAAACACTTGTTTTGGAAAAAACATATATATAAAAGTGGAAACCGTTGCTAAACTGTTCCATAATATTGTTGCTATATGTAAAAGGTAAAAAAATGGTAAAAACTTCAGAAAAAATGTTAGAAATGTATGTATCTCCCATAAGTATCGAAACCGTTACAAAACTGTTTCCCACTACACTAAATTTGTTCCTGAACTGTGTCTAAAAATGCTACTTGCGTTGTAAAGAGGCATTGATAACCCAGGCACACAAAATAAAAAAGTGGTCTTTTTCTGATACTCTATTGGGTGACCCACATGTATTTTGACGTGCCATTGGCCACCATTTTTTTTGTAAATCGCGAATACCTATAACTTCTTTTTTTGTGTGCGTATCTGTGTAATGTATGAATATCACCGGAACCTCCACCATTTTCTAGAAAATCGCGTATGCAAATATATTACACTGACACAAAAAAAAGTGAAAAGTGATCTGTTTCTGGGACTCCATTGAGTAAACCCCATGTATTTCGACGTCTTGAGTACGAATCAGGTATCCGTTTAGCTCCATTACCCACCAATTTTTAGTAAAGCGCGAAAACATCCTAAATTAGGAGTTTTTTTTACGTTATTTTCGCGATTTACAAAAAAATTGATGAAATACATATGGGTTACCCAATGGAGTACAAGAAAAAAAACACTTTTTTATTTATTGTGCCTGTAATTAATTTGGGGAATTTATTCCTTGAGCTTTCAACATGAACGTAGAAAAAATAAAGTGCAGCTTATATGTAGAAGTGGCAATTATTGATGACTTCATCGAGGTACAGAACTTTGACTTAAAACCTTTTTCATACAGATAACAAAAATTAGTTTTTCTCGAGGCTGTATCGTTAAGTTTTTTTTTTAATATTGGGCACTCTTGATATTAATACAGCTCCCTCTACACTCAACACTTTCAACTATTACATTTACAGAATCATTGCATAAGGAATTAGTACTTCCACATCCAAATATTCTATCTGGTCTCTTATAACGAAAAGAAATTTGATACTATATTTGCACTCCAACTACGTGGAACTTTAATAATATATTTAAAATTGTCTACCCCAAAAGCCTATAAAACGATATGCCACATCGATAGTGGGGATGGCTAATGCCATAAAAAAATTTGAGGCCTTTGGTTCTTGTACACTCACTAATTCACGATTTTATTTATTTACCCCTTCAGTAATGAGGTGAGGTTATGAGTGATAGTGGGTGTAGCTGGTGCCAAAAAAAGTTACGACAGATCGACAGACAGACATTTTTTCTTAATCACTTACTTAAAAATCTCAACGTTTCATGGCAAAATTTTTATTGTTACTCCATTTTCACTCCACTGCGTGGGTGTGGAAGTATTAGAAATAGAATTTAGAAAAAGCAAATATTTGGAAGAAAGTTAAGAATTTGCGTAAAATCCCAAGAGTTCCTATTTCCCAATGGAAAAAACGAGTTAAAGAGTTCTTATACCATTTCTGGAATTATTCGTATTTTCTAATTTTATCAATTATTCATGATAGACATATTACAAAGCGTTTAAAGTTTTAAGACCGGAAAGCAAATATTAATATTAACAAAGTACTTCGTTGAATCATCATAAATAATTCAATAGGCTAATGACCGAGGTCCTTCTGCCTATTTTTACATTTATGTAGTGATAAATTACAATACGATGTAGTATTCTACAAAGACATATCTAACCATAATTTTTTCAACTGTGGTATGTAGTAATTTATAGTAGGACCTAGAATGCATTATTTGTTTCAAAAACACAGACGTCCAAGATAATTTAAATATCAAACTTCAGGGGAGTAGGTACCTCAAATTTAGACAAAGTTCTTGACCATAAACAGTACATATGCAATGTGACAAACAAATGTCATTATTTCGCCTTAAACACCCATCTACGATGGTTATTGTTATAATGATTGTTAAAAGTTCTTATAGAAAATTAGTTTTATGTACTAGTGAGTACCACCTAGACACAACTCCATCTAGGTAATGCTTGTGGCAGATTTTACACCTAGTTTTCCAACTATCCTTTATCACATAACCCCAAAATGTACTAGATACCAACTTAAAAAATTACCCAATAATTTATGTGTATAATATCATTAATAGGTAGGTAGGTACTTTAGATACAGGAGACTTTTTATCAAAAGCAAATGTATTTTATGACCTAGGTAACTATTAATATATAAATAAAATTATAGAAAAATTCTTAATTACTATAGTTTACAAAGTCATACAGTAATTAATAAATTAATAAAACATTTTTATATATTTGCATAGCACTGAATAAATTTCGTTTCGAAGGTTCTGTTTTTAACTAGTTTGTTAAGATAACAGAAATATTTTATGGAAAATCTTTCTTTTCTTGACACTTTAGGGGAGGTATATGTGAAAGATTAAGTTCAAGTCAGTTAGATATTTCTGTTTTCATTTGGATTAATTCCACTAAATCACGGCTATATATCACAACGGACAAATAAAAAATGATAAATCCCTACCTGCCATAAAAGCTTATAATCCACAGCGAATGTCACCACAAGAAAACATAAAAGTACACATCTAATTCATAAATAAAGAGTTGAAATATTTTACAGCACAACGTAAACCTCACTATAAGCCGTCGTAAAAATTCAATTCGAAACTACGACCCGCCGTACTCCAACCATCGGAACGTTACACTAAAACGAAAGCTCTGATATCCAATGGAGAAGAGTCCCTGACGCTCCCCACCATCTTCAGATCTCCCCCCACTACCATCCCTGGACCTGGCCCATCTGATTCCTAGGCCAAAATCTCCCGGTTGCCCCGTTCCGGACCGCGCGCACCGGTGCCCGCCGTATGTTTCGGGACTTCGGGGCCGGGGGTAGATGCTTTCGCGACTCGTACTTGTGGGAATAAGGATTCGCAGCTTTTACGCCTATGGCTGGGTGTTATCAGGAAATATGGGCATATAGGAAGGCGTTTGTTTTCTACAATAAAATTATTGCACCTTTGTTTAGGTCAGTGGTTGGTATTGATGCAGAGAAAAATTTGCATTTAAAAATACTACCCCAGGAATTGTACTTTATATCCAACGTGCTCCACTTTACAGCATATCGGAATTTTTCTACTGAATTTTGGCGAAATTTAAACAGCTTCAATTTGCTGTAAATATTAGCATATTCTTTTTATAACATAAAACATATAGATAAAAACACGGCGCATTTTGGTAAAATACTAAACGAATAAAATTAAGAATACGAAAGTGATTACACAGAAAACAAAACAAGAAAGTCATGGATTACACAAAAAGTAGTAAATTCTATAAATAAAAGGGGCAAAATGTATAGAAAATGTCAAAAACATCTAGACAATGAAAAAGGTAGACCAGACTTTAACAAATATGGAAATTATGTAAATATTCTTATTAAAATAACGAAAGTTAGCTATTATATAAACAAAATTGATAATAATAAAAATGATACAAAAAAGTTATGGAACACAGTAATTGACTTAAACAATAAACCTCGCAACAATCCTAAGACTAAAAATAGTATTAAACAAATATTAACAAAAAATGAAGAAATTGTTACGGATGATATGTCTGTAACAAATACGTTTAATGACTTTTATGCAAATGCAGGAAAAAATCTGGCCGACAATATGATTAAACCATCAACTTTGCCCCCTCCTAAACGACCAGTTATGTGTTTGCTATTATTATACCCTTCGCAAATACGAAAACAAAGAGTATATTGCATTCGATCGGCACATTTCTAAAACCGGAAATATCGCTCGTAGACAAAAAATTTTCATATCATTGTGTTAGTGAACGAATTCTGAACAACTTTCAAAATGTCCGTCTGTCCGTCCGTCCGTCACGTTTCTTGTAAGCACGATAACTCAAGAAAGAAAAATCCGATTGTACTGAAATTTGGATAGTAAGTTAATGTTAGCTTTGTTTTTGAACAAAATCGATCGGTAAATAGATAATATGTTAATGATTTAAATTTGAAAAAAAAATTTTTGATTTTTATTTTTGTAATTGAAGAGAAATCTGGTGGAATGATATTTCATTTAAATACCTATCTAAATATTTATATATTTTACAAATATCCATTTCATAATGTAATATACAACCGTGAAAATATGATTTTAGCTCGTGACTTATAATGTAAAAATTTACATTTTTTTACGTTTAAGGTTCTTACGCTTTTGACTCGGAATCCAAAGGTCTCGGGTTCGAAACCCAAATGGGGTTTGGTATATATTTTTTTTTAATTTCTACTTTATTTTGCACTGAGCCTTTTACCAACTAAGTTCGTACTATAAAATTAAAAATGTCTAAAACTGACATTATTTACAAAAAACTGCGAAGAGTATCCTATAGAATGCGTAACAATTATATAAAAAGTTCAGTGAACAGGCGAAGAGTACGTTTTTAGCTTGCTTCAATCTACAGATAAAAGAAAGGTTATTAATACTATAAAAATGTAAAAAAAAAATAAAGCTCTAGGAATAGACATGATTACTTCTAAAACGTTAAAAAAGTCGCCGATGAAATACCACTTCCCTTGACACATTTGATAAATGAAATAATTGAAACAGGTAATGTCCACAAAAATGTAAAATAGTAAAAATAAAAACGAAAAAATAGAGACAAAGATGTAGCATCCAATCAAGAATTGTGAAATGAAGTATAAAACAAATAATTTAATATCAGAAAATCAATTTTAATTTCAAGAGTGTAAATCAACACAGCAGGCCATTACGGCATTAATGAATGAAATATATAAAACCTTGAGAGTAATCAAAAATGTTTGTGTCTATTCCTAGATCTTGCAAAGGCTTTCGACACTGTTGACCCTTAGCCGTAGCGAGACAACTTTTTTGGGGGGTTATTTTTCAAATTTGCCAACTTCATAAACTTAAGAAGCCAAGTCTGTAAATAAATAAATAATAATTCCTCCAAAAAATTGATGAGCGGGGGGGGGGGAGAAAATCTAAAAAAAATGTTTTCCACCGAAATAAAAATATATGAGCGGAGGGGCGAAAAAAAAAGAAAAAAAAATTCCTTGCCTGCCAACGTATGTCTCAAATTTGCAACTTTTACCGTATGCCAAATAGGTAAATAGGGAGGACTATAGAAGAATTTATAGATGTTTTTAACTCCCCACGGCCCTGCTGTTGATCATAGATAGTTGTCGGAAACTGTGCAAGATATGGGCTTTATCGGAAATGCAAATTTTTAAAAATTTTTATTGTTCAAATAGGCTTAAAATGTCATGAAACGTCGAGATTTTAAGTTTGAGCGAAAAAAAAATTTCTGTCTGTCGGTCTGTCTGTAACTTTTTTGTGCACACATTTAAGATTTGACTTGAAATTTGGTACACATATGTACTTTAACGAGATCTGGAACTAGATTATATTTTCATCTTGTTCCGTCGAAGGGTTGGGGGGTAAATTGGGGTAAATTAAGGGTAAATGGGTAAATCAAGCAGGTAAAAGTCCATAAAATTGGTATTTAGTATATACAAGAGAAGCTAAAGTCTCAAAAAAATTGTTGGCACTAGCCACCCCCCATTACCAACCCCCACCCCCTTATTAAAGGGGATGAAAAAAAAATTATGATTTAGTGTATGTACAAGAACCAGAAACCTCAAAACATTTTTTTACTTCATCCACCCCCACTACCACCCCCCTATCACAACCCCCACCCCACTACCGATGTGGGGGTATCGTTTTATGGGTTTTTGGGGTAGAGGATTTCAAGTATTATATTATTAAAGTTTCATAAACAATTATTTCCACATACAAAGTTTTTTCGGTGTGAGTGACTTGGATAGAGAATCTGGATGTGGAAGTAGTGATTCCTTGGGCAGCGGTTTATATCTGTTTCTGTTTTTTGTTTGAGATTTCCAGGAGTTACGTGAGTAGAATATTACCGTATTGTCAGCGTATATGATGATAGTTCCTTTGCTTTTTACTGAAAATAGCCCATTTAAATATAAGTTGAGAATACAGGACCTAGTACACTTCCTTGTGGAACGCCATATTCATTTGTTTTGTAATCACTGAATTGACGCATTGTTTTCTGTTAGTAATATAGCTTTTAAAAAGTTCTAAAGCATTATTTCTGATGCCGATGTCTTCCAGCGATTCCACAAGTAGCGTATGACTCACAGTGTTAGGCTTTTAAAGGATCTATAAAAACACATAGTGTTTAGTTGTATTTCTTCATGTAGCTGTTTAATTTCTGTTTTAGTGTTTTTTCAAACACTAGCAAAATTTGTGATTAGAGATATTGGTCTATAATTATTTATGTTTGTTCTATTACCGCTTTTATAAATAGGGAGAACTATAGAAGGCTTGAAAGCAGAAGGATAGTGTTCAGCATCCATACACTTATTTACAATGTGAGCTAATGAAACAGATATTAGATGTGCAACCACTTTCAGAGTTTCTGCCTTCGAATCATCCATGCCTACGACTTTTTTGTTTTTAGTATTTTAATAATATTTTCCACTTCTATGGGGTTAGTGTTGCCTAAAAAGAAAGAATTTAAATGCTGAGTTTGTTCCGGTTTAAAATTATAGGTCTCGTTTTATTTTAATTGCCAATTTCTTTCCTGTTGCATTTAGCATTATCTTATTATCCTCAATTTTTTCTCCTCTGTCAGTAAAAATATTTTCATTGTGGTTTGTTTTAGTTTGTTGATTACAAATTTCTTTTACATTTTTCCATAGATTCTTTGTGCATTGTTTGTACTGAACTGATATTATTTTATTTTTATAATAGTTTACTTTTATCGTTTTTATTAGATTATTTACTTTATTTCTATATATTTTGTAGTCGGCTTTTAATGGGATATTGTTAGGTTCTTTGAGTGTCTGTTTATAAACTGTATGTCTTGTGTCAATGGATTTAAGCAATCCATTTGTTATCCATGACTTTCTATTTCTATTTTTTTATTTTTTTTATATACTGTACATTTTGTAACATTATTTTTTTATTATTTCCATAAATATATTTGTTACCGATTCAAGGTCTTCATTAAGCAGGATTGATTCCCATGTTTCTGTACTAATGTTTTCTATAAGTTTTTTGTGATTAACGTAATTAGAAATTATTGACAGAAATGAGGTTTGTCCTTGTTTTTTTGGGATAGGTTAAACGGCACTTTTCTAAAAATAGCAAAATCTGAGCAGTAGGTCAGGTGAAAGACGGTTGTATGGAAACTTGTTTGTATTGATTTACTTTATTGGCTTGATTAAGTATTTTGCTCCAGGAGAAAACAAATATATGAAAAAGTCTAACCAATCTAAGAGATTAAGTTACCTCTCATCAATCAGTTTAACGTATGTTAGGTTGTTTACACACGATTTTATCAACAAGCAAAGCAAGTTAGATATAATTAATATAAGCATCACTATTTTTTTAATGGAATATTAATATGAATGTAAGACATTATATATACAATCTAATAACTACTAAATGTATGAATGTTTTTAATTTCTTTACCATTGATATCAAATTAACTGAACTTGTTCTGAAATTTTTAATTCAATTTGAATAGATATTATTGTATTTTCTTAAGTTTTGGTTTATTAACCACTTAAAACTGGTGTGGAAAATATTAACAATAATAACAATTGCAAGTAATGCATATCCTATGTAGGCTTATACAAAAATCTTTGTCTTTGTCATTATTGTAGTTCTCCTGCGATGGTTAATAAATCGAAATACACTGCAAATAAAAAGTTTGTTGTGGAAACAAAAAGAAGTTTGGCAAATAATAAGTGTTTTGTTGGCAAAATGAATATTTTGAATCTAACTATTCAATTTCCACGGCGTTTTTTTCTCGATTTTTTAACTATTATTCGCCAAAGAACATGTGTATTTGGATTAATATCAAACCAATCTATTTGAAGTTATCAATGGATTTTTCCTTCAAAATTAGTATCTAAGTAACTACTGGATGTCCAAAAGATGTAACAATGGAAAAATATCACTTAATTACACAAATTGGTACTTTCGAAAATTTTGGTTGGTCGTACGTACTAAATCAATTCGAAAATCTCAGGTTTACATTTTTGTTAGCTGTTGGTTCCAGTCTGATTTATTATACCTTATATATTATAGAAGAGTTCGACACAATATTACATTAGTAAATATTCTACCCTCTAAAAGCGTACCTACTAACTATGCCCATGTCGGGGCTACTGCTACTTCGATTGCGATGGACATCGGCCGCTGATTGGAGCTCACCATTTTTGTTGTATATCGTGATTTTATAAATCTCGTCATGTACCAAGAGTGATCATCAAGGGTTTCATGTTTCACTACAGCCATTCTGGACCTACATTGCACTGACGAGAGCCAACAGCTCGAAACTGCAGTTTGCGACAGATCCCTTGAGTAGGAATAAGTCTTTCTGTTAGTGTTTATTGCAATCGAAGCTTTTAGCGTTTTGTGGCAATACCGTGCTTGTATTTTGTAATCTTATGCTCAGCGGGGCATTAGTCTGGAGAATAACTGTTGGATGCAGTCTGGTCTTTTACTTCTTATATATTTAAGGAAATGTATAGAGGAGTTCGACAAAATATTACGTTAGTAAATATTCTGCACTCTAAAAGCATACCCACTAATTGCTATAAAGAAATGTTATTATGATAAATTGTGTTCAGACTGTTACAATATTTTTCTGAACTAGTATCAATTTTTCCAATGAGGAATATCAAGTTCAACTGATGTAAACCACATATCTTAACGTCACTGATAAAAATTTATCTCTGTAAACCTAGTATCACAGAGCACTAGATTCTAATAACAATATCTGCCGCACCCGCTATTTTTATGGCAGTTAACAATTTCTGTTTAATTCTCAAAGTTACACCATGTATACATTCAGTAATATTTACCGTCTCATTTATAGTTTACAATAAATTTTTGTAATAAATTATCAGTTCATTTTGACTTAAGACTCAGTAAAGAATAGTAGTTATTGTTTAATAATTTCAACACATTTAAATAGTATTTCTCTCCATATCTGAGTAGTCTCTCTTTTTAGTACGTTTGGTGGTATTGTTACAAGACATTTGCTCAATCTGTTAACACCTTGTTTCTTCAATTATCATGTTTTAAAATGCGTAAAACCGGGAAAATATTTTTTGGGTATGTAGTCTGGTTGTTAATTATTTTCTGGGAAATCTACTTTTACTATTCTGTATGACAAGAATAGTCGGCATTTTATATTATTGGTCTATGAGCTTGGTCTTCATTTTAAAAGTGAATGGTCGACATAGTGTAATAAGTGATATATTAGACCCTCAAAATATCAGAGAAACTTTAAAAATATATCAATATTTCATGTAATTAAGAATTTAGGTATTTGCATTTATTTACAAAGTAATGAAACTAACAATTAAGATTTTAATGAAAATAAAAACTATCCGTATATATTTAAAGTAGGTGAATGTGACGTAGTAAGAATGATACACCTTAGAATCACGTCAACAAAGGCTCCAAGGTCCCGGCAATTACAAATATGAATTTCGACGAGAAATTACAGATATCAAGGCTGGAAACTTACCAGTTCAGGAATATTTGGCGAATAGTGAAATTCACGACATGCAAACGCATTCATTTTCTCCATTTTTTCTGTACGCTTCTGAGATATGGGCCATTAAGGAAGGAGACTGATAAGTGATCCGGGTTACTACAAATTCCTTGAAAAGTTTATCATCACTTCGATTGTTCAGGAGGTGTATCCTTCAAAACAATATAAAAAAACCGCTGCCCAAGGAATCACTACTTCAACATCCAGATTCTCTATCCAAGTCACTCACAACGAAAAAACTTTGTATGTGAAAATAATTGTTTATGGAACTTTAATAATATAATATTTGAAATCCTCTACCCCAAAAACCCATAAAACGATACCCCACATCGGTAGTGGGGTGGGGGTAGTGATAGGGGGGTGGTAGTGGGGGGTGGATGAAGTAAAAAAATATTTTGAGGTTTCTGGTTCCTGTACATACACTAAATCACAATTTTTTTTCATCCCCTTTAATAAGGAGGTGGCGGTGGTAATGGGGGTGGCTAATGCCAAAAATTTTTTTGAGACCTTAGCTTCTCTTGTATATACTAAATACCAATTTCATGGACTCTTACCTGCTTGATTTACCCATTTACCCCAAATTTACCCCAATTTACCCCCCAACCCTTCGACGGAACAAGATGAAAATATAATCTAGTTCTAGATCTCGTTAAAGTACATATGTGTACCAAATTTCAAGTCAATATCTTAAACGGTTCCAGAGTAAACGTGCGCACAAAAAAAAGTTACAGACAGACCGACAGACCGACAGACCGACAGACCGACAGACAGACCGACAGACAGACCGACAGACAGACAGAAAATTTTTTTTCGCTCAAACTTAAAATCTCGACGTTTCATGACATTTTAAGCCTATTTGGACAATAAAAATTTTTTAAAAATTTTTTGTCGTTACTATACTTCCACTGGACGTGGAAGTAATTGAAGAAACAGGTAATTCAGAAGAAGAAGGACATATAGCACTTTCTGCAAGCAACAGTCATAACCCTGTCGAGGATTGGGTCAATTCTCCGACCTTAATTATTTTTTTTTCTATATAATATTTTACTAGTTCATGCAAGAACTGTATGATTTTATTTTGGATATTTTTTTTACGTTTAAATTTAAATTCAAAATTACAAGCGCACTGCGCACATTGTTTGGCGGCACACAACTTTCAACGGCGAAGACGCCATGCGCGAAAGAACAAGAGGGACATTCAACAGATATTCTTCCGAACGGCCGGTCGATCCAATAAAAATTAAATACTAAACATAGCTATCAGTGAAACCCACAATTTAAAGTTTAAACTAACAATCGTGAGTGACTCCAGTCCCTACTATTATTTATCAACATCCATCCTGCCATCCTGGACAGACAGAAACCTCAATAGAGAACGCTTGAAGAACGCCGCTAACAGCTACGAAAAAAGGTGAGTGCCATCTTCTTACATTCAATGTGTGCGTTAACTCGTATTTCAAATAAGCTATCGAAGATAGGAAAAATCATACTGTCCTTATAAGTGTAAAAGACACATCCAACCGTCATGGTGCTCCTCGATGTTGAGAAAGCTTTGGATACCGTTTGGAACCCGGGGCTTCTCCACAAACTTAAAGTATTGGACTTTCCAATACACATAACCAAACTTATTCACTCTCCCTCTGACAGGTAGATCACTGCAGGTCAGGGTGAATAACAAACTATTAGTGCAGCGGGATATTTGAGCGGGCGTCCCCCAGGGGTCGTGCCTGTCACCAAAGATGTACAACTTGTATGTCTCTGACTTCCCGCAGTTCCCGGATACAAACCTTGCCAAGTATGATGACACGGCCATACACGCGCAATCACATAACGCACAAGCGGCAAATATGTTGTTGAAGGCGCACATGGCCTGTGCCACGGCGTATTACGACAAGTGGAAGATTCGGATCAACAACGAAGTCAAGAGTCAATTCTCTTCATGCGCCAGAATATTAACGCCAATCTGGATCAGGGGCCAAGAAATTCCACTCAAACGATGCGTGAAGTATCTGGTGGTTAACTTAGGCAAACGACTGACGTTTAACTCCCACGTAAACAAGATTATACGGAAGGTATACTCCATGTCCAGAAGTCTGTACCCGCTCCTGGCCAGAGGTAACAGAGTAAACAGAAACAATAAAAAAACTGTTGTACACGATGGTGATCGCGCCGGCAATCACATACGCGACTCCGCGCCGGTGTGGTGCAGTATCCCGGCCACGACAATGGGGAAAACTTCGAGTTGTCGAACACAAATTTATGTGCCTCATCTCTGGTTCGGACAGATACACCTCCCTCAGAGATTTATACGCATGATGCCACGACATAACCCCACTAGCGGACTACGCAAAAATTCTATGAATTCAAACTGGGCGATGGTCCGCTAACCCGCAACATAACTCGAATCAGACAGCATAATACAATACTTTTCGATATAATGCACTCCCTACCATACCAGGCGTTGCCTATTTTCCGGTAACCTCTTCCTAAGCCACACTTTCCTGCACCACAACCTCTTATTTCTCTACTTGATCATTCTCTTAACTTTATAATCTAACCTGTTCTATTCTCTTTGTATATTCTATTTGTTCTTGTTTCTTATCCTTTTTGTTCTTTTTGTCCTCTTTTTGTTTCTACATTCCTCTTAGATCGAAAATTCCCTTAAATATTTTACACGACATGTTTCATTCTACCAAATTTTTCTGGCGGCAGGAAGACCACCAGGGCGGTAGTTGCTTCGAACGTTTCGTCGAGTTCTTTTCCCCGTGCCAGCAACCAAAATTTTTTAGTGCATCGCCAGTGTTTTAATGTTAATTTTAATTACTTTTAAGTCCCTTTGCAGATTCTTTTAAACCAATTGTTAATTTTAAACCTGCCATAGGCAGGTAGGAGTTTTAACCTTTATTGTTCAAGTTCTTGTTAAACCAAACCGGACCTGCCCCGTTCAGCCCTACATTTACCAGGAAGTTGCGCGCCGTGTTTGCCTGGCTAGCTTCGGATGAGCATCCGGCGAGACACATTCTGTATATTAAAATGTTTAATAAATTTGTTTACTACTCCTACTACCCTAATCCAACCCAGCTTATTTTCTCTAGATGATGTCTATAGTCCCACAATAAAGTCAAAATGTTTGGTAATTAATATCACAGAAGGTATTTAAATAACAGATATATTCTCAAAAAATATAGTGAAAAGTTCGGCCTCTGGATGAATTTGAAACTGTCTCAAATAGCCATATAGTTCTGTAGAATAGAAATCGCATAATTCAACTCTTTAAACAGTCCCGAACCGTCTATCAATCTAGTACGAGCACACACGTTACACTTACGTGTATTGTATACTGGCACTGGCGAGCAAGAACTTTACTTTTAAATCCTGTATAGAACATCTATAAGACCAACTATTCAGCACAAAACTAAAGAAGAAATACAAAATAAACACCCCATATCTCGGCAACGCTGTGGCTTAAGATAGATGTTCATTTGAACTTTTCATCTTATATTTACATGAGGAATTCATCTCTGTTTCATTATTTTTTGGGTATCCTGTATTTATATTACTACGGTAGTTAGATACGTATATTAAATTGAATGCTGGTAACTGTCAGTACATATTTGAGATAAAATATTACTTTACACATAGGTAAAAGTTTTATAAAACCTGAATTGTTATCTAGAGGTATTTCCCTATATTTTTACAAGAATTTAAAACGATGTAACTAAAAGATATGAAAAATAAACATACGTTTTAAAAGTCTAGTATAAGCAACATAAGTCACTGATTCCAATTAGAGATACGACAAATTAAGCGTAGCATTAAAGCGAGTCCTAGTGAATACCGACAGTAGATGTAAAGATAACGCCTATTGCTCACTAAAAACAAATTATGAAAACAAGTTAAAGCTTAAATTCCATTATATTCCAATTAACGTGTTTTAATAATTTTCTTACAAACTTTGTTGATAGGACTGCTTTGTATTTGAGGATTACTATGCCGACATGCCATGGCCACCGCCTTTGAATAACAAAAAGGTAAACACAAAATAGAAAACAATTACAAGTACAAGTAAGGCAGGTGTGCTAGGAAAACATTAGTTGTCGTATTATCCTCATTGGATTGGTAATGGTTAATACTCACTTGTTTGTAGTAAATATTGTCTGGCGCATCAAGTGGTACCTGGGTCGGCAGAAGATTAAAAGGAAAAAGGAAGACTGATGATTAATATTCGTAAGCGAACAATAGCTGAGAATATGCAAGAAATATTGACCATAATGAATATTGATTAGAGTTTGTGAGAAAAGCAAATTTCGGATCGGATGTTTTCTATAAATAGACCATGGGATCATTTTTCAAAACTACACCACTATGTTAATTAATTTTTAAAAGAAAACGTTGGTCAGTTGTGCCATTCTAGTGACGTTACGATTATTGGTATGTACAAAAAACAGAGATAGTTAAGGTCTGCAGGTCTTTCAAAAAACTGCCACTCACGTTCCTTTTGTGTAAATAAATGGAATGTAAGTAAAATGCCAATTTTATAGCCTAAGTAAACTTTCAATAGGCACTTTTTTTTTAATTTGATATCTGATTTAAATCCAGTAAACTTAAAAGCTATAGAACATCAAATTTGGTTTTACTAAGCCCGAAAACCTCTAGGTTAATCTAATCTAATAATATTTTTAAAAAATCGGTCATTCGGTAGCATAGTTGAACTGTCAATTAACTTTTTTCTGAATTTGAATTGAGACTGATTCTAATTTAGCGACCTCATAAAGTAACGAGTTTCGTGTAAAAATTACTACATATAAGTCAAATGCCAATTTGACACCTTAACTAAACTGTCAATTTACACAATTAGTTTAATTTGACATCTGATTTGAATCCAACAACAATAAAAGCCATAGAGTATTGAATTTGGTTCTAGGAAGCCCAAAAACCCTTACGTCAAAAAGTTTTTTATATTTAAATTAAAAAATAACGGCCATTTGGAAATTTAACAACCTAGCTGAGTTCTCCATTGACATCTTTTGTCCAATTTGACATCTTGTTCGAATTTGAGAGCATCAAGTTTTATGAAAAAATTTTGGAATATAAGCCAAATGTCAATTTGGCAGCTGACAATTATTGACACTTTTTGTCTAATTTGATAGCTGATTTTGCTTCACTTTATTTTCTAATTATTCAAAAACTTCGAAGCAACTATGTTGTAAAATGTTGTAAAATTGTAAAGTAGGTCATATGTCATTTGACAGCTATAAAAATACTCAATTTGGTACCACTGTACACCGATGTTATCATGGATTAATGGATTATCATCAGTTTCTGGTCGAGAATGATTCCTAGGTATTTAATATCGCTGGCGAATGTAATTTCCACTCCAGGGTTTTTTTTGCCTACCAAAGTAAGTAAACTAACCTTTAAGACAGTTAGTAAACAATAAAAAGGTGAAGTCCTTTTGACTGACATTTAATAGAATTTTTTGTGCTTACCGTATGGATTCTGTGACTTCGATATCCCGGTTGTGAATCAATTAGTGAATTTAAAAAGCATTAGAAGAACCTCCTTTATATTATAGCATTCAAAAATATTAGTTTTAATTAAACTTTTTACTAACCGTCGAATATTCTTTAATGCATTAAGACATTTAGTTTTCGTACATACCTCATTAAAAAATATCACCAGTAAGCTTGGTTTATTAGTAAGTAGTCATCCAGCAGCGGATGTTGACTGTTTTAATTTGTTTAAATATTTAGAACTTATAATTATTTCTGTTTAAGTTTTAAGAGGTATTAATTTATTGTATACGTTTTATTTATCTTAATGTTTGCCGCTTAGTAAACAAACGAATTTGGAGGAGTCATCACATCAATTAATATTTGTAATTTCCGCAATGTTTATAAGCCAATCTCATAACAATTTTGTCAAATTTGATTTCAACTTCTTTCAAATAGTTAGTAATGTTAAATTATGAACTATAACAATGGTACATAAAAAATATCAGTATATAATATCCGTATAATATAAACGTTTAATATTAGTTTAATCAGAAAACATTTAAAGTAAAAATTGTTGGTTGTAAATTGGGGACTCGATTATGAATACACTCGGGACTATGACATTTTCTTCACCATTGCCAGGTGGTGAGAGAAGTTTTGTGTTTGAAATAACGGCACATCTTTATATTGATATTTTTAGAATAATTTTATCTTAATTTCACTTCTTGGTGGGTACATAATATGCAAATTTTCAAAAAAAAATGGTTCTAATAAGTAAATGAAATGTCTAGTATATGACTCATGCATAATTCTAGATGGGCTACCATTGCTGTATGGCAAGTCTAACAGCATCGCGCCATCTGACGAGATTGTTTGTTGGGTGCAAAGCCTCCTTGGTGACATCCACCCAAGATTGGAATTCTTTTAAAACGTGGCTCATCTAAAACATACACCTAGTGGCCATTATCTATTACTACCCATTACTATTTACCTAGTGGACACTACGTCGTCTGGCTTGTATATGTACCTTCACCATCTCTACTGATGCTTTCTTCAATTTGTGCTATAAAATAAATGGCTTTGCTCATTGGCTGTCTGGTTTCATGTTATATTATTTGTCTTTTGTGTCATGATCAGGGCTAGGGAATTTTATCTCTGTACCAGAGAGGGCTGTCAGATAGACATAATATTATATTGCAAATATCTACTGAAACATTCAGAAAAATGACGAAATGGTGAAATATTCATCATTGCCAGCTACAATGTATTTTTGGTAATAAACTTAATTTTAAATGGTTCTTACACAGAGATAAAATTCCCGAGCTCTGGTCATGATCTTCAATATTTTTCTAAAATTCTATGATTGCAATAGTAGTTATTTTTTTCCTGACTAGATATTACAAAGTGTCATGATATGTATACAAATTGAGGCGGGACTATTTCGAGGCATTTGAGAATTTAGAGGTGAGGGAGTTAACTAATGTGGGATTTATGGATTTTACTAAGGTGTAACAAAGTTTGGTAATAGTCTTTGTAGTATAATGAAGTCGACTTAAGGAGTGCCTGTATAATCATGAAGTGTGATGATTGGTGTGTGTATATTGGGAGTTGAGATGTTATCCTTGATAATAATAGTAATGTTTTCTATGCGTTTGTAAAATTTAAATTTTCTATCTAGGTTTATGCCTAGATAAAATATGATCTTCGACCAATTGGTATTTTGATTTTTTGTTCTAATTTGTGGTGTAGTAATGTTTAGTATTTTTTGAGAAACGGATCCTATAAATTTCTTTGTGGTTGGTGTTGATTCTTCAGTTTTTATAATATGTGGTGGTTAGTTTTTCTGTATCTGTAATAGTCGTGTTAATAAGTGAGAATTTTTGGATGTGGTTAAGACAGCAATGTCGTCGGCAAAGAGACACAGGGTTATTATGTGGTCAGTTGGTCATGTTATGTCGTTTATATAAATGTTAAATAGTGTAGGACCAATGGATGACCCTTGGGGGATGTCCGATAGATATAATAGTATGCTATTTTATATAACTATCCATTTTTACATCGTTACAATAAGCGAGTCACATGCAACCTTTTTTTTTTTTAAATGCAAGACTACTCTACACAATATATGTTCTTCTTACTTAGGTAAATGTAAATATTGGTAAACAATTTAATATTTTAGAAACTATCTATTTTTTTTATCTAAAAATTTTAATTTTATTTAATTTTTCTCTTAAATTTTCTCTAGTATTGTAAATTTAACCTTTATCTTTAGAAGAGATCCGAGTGTACCAATACCTTTAATTAGGTACAATTTTTAACGGTCCCCTTGCTATAAATTATACGAAATATATTGCCTCACCCAAACAAAAACAATTAATTTTTCTGGTAGGCCAATTTATTTTCTTTGTTTGTTTTCATTTAATTTATTGAAGAATTCTATTTAAAAACAGGTAGTTTTACCGGCCATATTAGGAATGTAAAATTTGTTACATGAGAAGCTATTAAAAGCTCTCCTCAGGAACTTTGATGAGAGATTTTTAAAAATTAATACCGCACCTGTTACATTCTTCTACGTGGGTCTATTGTAAGTGTGTAATTAACAAAATGCATTCGAGTCAATTTAATAATTCATCGAGAATTATTCAAATCTTATGTTGTAAATATTTGGCAATAATTATAGTCCAGTCAACGGAAGAGTTGTAGAGAACATGAAGGAGGGGAGAATTTTCCTGTTCAGGAATGTGTTGGGGGTAGTTAGTATTTAATATATAATGTTTGTTAATATTTTGCCGAAATCTATACATGTCCTTAAATATACAGTGTGACTCACTTAAAATGAAGACACCCTTATAACTTTTTTATTTTGTTTCCGATTTGAATCAAATTTTACTCAACATTTTGAACATGTTAAAAATTCTAAAAAATGTATCGGATCGGCGCCACAAACGTTCATACACCAAAATTTGATTTGATGTATGAACGAATATTAAGTGGAGTACTCAGATTAGAAATAAAAAAATCGCTAAGATTTCTTCGTTTTCCACTCCTTAAAAAAACTGCAGTAGGCCGAGCTTTTATGTTTTATAAAATGTAAGGTACACAAGAATACACTTCTCAGAGTTCCACGTTAAAAAAAATTATGTAAATCGGACCTAAAATCAGTTTTTATGGGAGTGGTTCCAGGCAAAATGGGACACACTGTATATATCAATGAATAAACATTTTCAAAAATTAATATTTTATTTCATGGATATCTCAAGTGTAAATGAAAGTATAATTAAAATTGAAATATTGTGAAAAGATAATACAAATGTATGTACTTAAAGGTTTATAACTTTTTAGATTTTATATGCTTGATTTTTTATATTTACTCATTGAACCTACTGACAATGCCCAATAATGTAGTCTAGTTCAATTTAAAATTATTAATAATATTATTACTTAAGTAGATAAGCAAGGAGAGTTCTAGACCAAAATCCCATGTATTTTCTTATGGAGGTTCATTTTGCAGAATTTTGATTTGAGACAATGGGAACAGTACTTGTATGAATTCGGACTTTTGGGAAATCATATAAGAAGCTTGATCAACACTAGAGGAACAACGTAGTATGGTAGTTAACGAAATTAATATGCATTAGTATATATTTTAAATAAATAGGATTCGGGATACTGGGAACAGTATAGGTATGAATTCGAACTTATGGGAAATCACATAAGGAGCTCAACCAACAGTAGGGAACAACGTACTATGATAGGTTGGTGAAACAAATATATTAGTATATAATTAAATCAACAGGATTGGGATACTAGGAACGAGGCAAGTATATTACTGGTAGTTTTCTATAATTTGTCAAAATAGAGTATTAAGTTAGAAGGTTTATTTACATTTTAAATATGAAATAAGACACAATATTTTCATTACAGTTTTTATTTTAATGTATTACTACTAAATAAAATAAAAACTAGTGAAAATATTGTGTCTTATTTCATATTTAAAATGTAAATAAACCTTCTAACTTAATACTCTATTTTGATAAATTATAGAAAACTACCAGTAATATACTTGCCTCGTTCCTAGTATCCCAATCCTATTGATTTAATTATATACTAATATATTTGTTTCACCAACCTATACGTTGTTCTCTACTGTTGGTCGAGCTCCTTATATGATTTCCCATAAGTTCGAATTCATACCTATACTGTTCCCAGTATCCCGAATCCTATTTATTAAAAGTATATACTAATGCATATTAATTTCGCTAACTACCATACTACGTTGTTCCTCTAGTGTTGATCAAGCTTCTTATATGATTTCCCAAAAGTCCGAATTCATACAAGTACTGTTCCCATTGTCTCAAATCAAAATTCTGCAAAATGAACCTCCATAAGAAAATACATGGGATTTTGGGCTAGAACTATCCTTGCTTATCTACTTACTTATTAATTTCCAATACGCATCTTAACAAAAATTTGCTACGCCTATGGTGCGAAATCATTGTCATCCTTCAATGAATTAGTTCAGGCAAAGGAGAATGATGACGTCAGTTCAAAAATCCATTGCTTCAACTATAAGAACCGATCTACATACACACATACGCACGCACATATATTTATACATACAGACATTTTTATTTGATATCTGAGTGTTCTGAAACGGATTTCTGTACATTTTTTTTCTACAAAAATTTTTGTCACGCTGCTGATAAAATAAAAACATTTCGCATTTTTTTCCTACAAAAATTTTTGTCACGCTGCTGATAAAATAAAAACATATCGCAGGGTATTAGGGAGACTTTACACTTTAGGTATTTAATAATATCGTGGGTGGCTTATTAAATTTTTTCTAGTAATTTTAGAATGACGGTGCTCATCTAAAGAAGCAGAAAACGTAAAATGCCACAGGGAAGTAAGTACAGAAAGTAATAACTACCGTTATATAAAAATATATTTTAATGTAAACAAGATGCTTTGAAGCCTAACTGAGGCAGGTTTAGCAGGCCTGAATACATTTTAAACTTTTTGTCCGTGAAACTAAACCGAAAACTTTTGGCAAATATAAAAGTTAAAACTCTACCCTCGCTTCGTTAATTTTCCAGTATTTTACTTTTTAGGGTAAGCTCACTAAATTACATTTTAACATTTTAAGGAAATAATTCAACTGCCATATATTTTTGACGTGACCCATTTTACTTTCATAAAGTTAATATTGTATAAAAAACTTCGTTTGTGGGTATATGAAAATAGGTAATGAATCTAAGAAAGTATTTAGGTAATAATTTCGTTAATGTCTTAATTTTATAATCACTTGCAAGCCATATTACACTAATTCATAAACGCTTTTTGCAAAAGTATTGGTATATTATCCTCCTAAATGTAAATTTCACGAAAACAGCAACCGATTGTTTGTCAAAAAAATCGTTTGAATTCATCGGTAAGAGTAATAAACATTGCAATGCACTGAAATGCACCCGCGAAGCATTGCAATGCATGGAAGCTTTGCTATGCATTGAGATGCATTCTTCACTTTTACTTCCACATCCAGTGGAAGTATAGTAACGACAAAAAATTTTTTAAAAATTTGTATTGTTCAAATAGGCTTAGAATGTCATGAAACGTCGAGATTTTAAGTTTGAGCCAAAAAAAAATTTCTGTCTGTCTGTCGGTCTGTCGGTCTGTAACTTTTTTTTGTGCGCACGTTTACTCTGGAACCGTTTGAGATATTGACTTGAAATTTGGTACACTTATGTACTTTAACGAGATCTAGAACTAGATTATATTTTCATCTTGTTCCGTCGTAGGGTTGGGGGGTAAATTTAAGGGTAAATAGGTAAATTAAGCAGGTAAGAGTTCATAAAATTAGTATTTAGTTCTGCTTATAATCAGTTGTGATAAAACTAAGTACCTTCCCTTTACTTCATACCAAAGCAACCTACCTAATCTTGGGGCACTACATATTAGTTACAATAATAAATTAGTAATGTCTATCGGTGAAGCAGATTGTATTAAATACTTATGAATTATAATAGATAGACATCTCAGATGGAATCTGCAAATCAACAACATTGTAAAAAAATTGAGGCCACTTCTCCACAAGTTTAAATACCTTAAAACATTTCTGAACACACCTCAACTAGACATACTTTACTATTCTCTCATACAGTCTAAAAACGTTAAATATAATTCAAAAGTGGTTTTTAAAAATAATCTACAATAAAACTATAACTTACCCCACCAATGATCTATTTGATGAGTCAAAAAAAATGGATATTAGGCAGTTATTCTGCAAAAAAACTTTAACGCGCATATTTAGAGATAAGCAACAAATAGCATTTGGTCAACACAGCCACAATACACGCAACAAGAACATAGTTGCGATAAAACCGAAAGTTAATAAAACAGTGGGTCAAAGAAATTACAGTTTCCTTGCTCCTCGAATCTATGACCTAATTCCACCCGAAATTAAAATCATAAAGTCCCCTAATATTTACAAAAAGAAAATTAACCTATGGACATTGAATACTCCAAGACAGGTAATACAAAACGTAATTGATAAAAAAAATATGTCATTTATTACGGATTCAATTTAATATCACGTTATGTCATTAACATAAAATGTTGCTTTCTTTTTGTTTTAATTTTTTTTTCCTCCTTCAAATTATATAAAAAATTCTAGCTAAATGTGGCTGTAAATGTGTAGCTTGCACTCCACCAACAAGTACCTAGTACTTCATGGGGTTATTTCTATTTATTTACATACATATTACATTTATTTGCGTCTATTATGTCTATTACATTTATTTATGTCTATTATATTTATTATATCTATGTTTATTATCTATCTATCTGTGTCTAATTAAGTCTTATACGTATCTTGAAATAATGTGAATAAATTATTATTATTATTATTATTCCGTACGCCAATATCAGGGCCGATTCTAGACATTTTTCAAGTGTAAGCGGACGATATTTTGGCGGCTCCGATCTCAATGACAATTGCAATTTTCTTCAATATCCATAGTTTCCCCAAGTCTATTTGATTGGGGAAAGGTTGTTCGTACAGTGTTTGGCGCCCTTCCCTTTCCCTGTTTGGCGCCCCTTTCAGTTGGCGCCTTCCGCGACCGCATAGTTCGCAGGATTCAAGATCCTGCCCTGGCCAATACTTTCGTGGCCGTCCGGTATACTCTTTCAACTTTGCTAAAGAATGATAATAATATACATCGAATTTAAGAACGTAAAATATTTTTAATAAAATTCCATTCCCATAAAAAAAAACGTAAAATAAACAGCTATTTCCGTTCAATTTGAGTTAAACGTTAATTGAATTTTTAAGTTACTTCTACGTGGGCAGAAAACCACTCCACCCTCCACGTCCCCGTTTTCATAAAAGAAACATAGGGGAAGTGTTTGAGCAGGGCGGCCATAACAAAAATTCCTGAGCTACATTGTGCTGCAGTATTCGCCCCCGCAAAGTAAGTTAGTAATAATGTATAACCTCAACATCGACCCAGCCTTAACCTGCACGCTATTGGCTAATTATTACCTGGCATGCTGCTATCAACCGATAATGTGAAAACTTTACGGATTACGGAATGTTTTTCGGATCGTTTAAAGTTTGTACACGCGACGATTCTCTCTTTAGAAATGTTCGAACGATATGGGTCACACGATGTTTAAGAGGTATGTGAATAGAGAATGGACAAAAGCGAAATTAAAAATAAATGCACTGATTAAGCTAAGTGGAATTCTTATTAATTAATCGCATACATAGCAATAATTGGATGAAAAGGGGATAAATATGCATATTGTGTTGGTTTTCAGTCTATTGCAAGTGTTGTTAGGATTTCGGGTGTAGTTCCGCGTGATTGATGGACCGAGGTTGTCTAAACGACGCAGTGTTCCCTAATGTTTTATTCTTTATTAAGAAAAAAAATCATATTTAATCATAATTGCAACACATTTTAATAAAGTTAATATTTGTGCCCATTGTCTATTGAACGACCCTCAGTACGACGTTTCGGCAAGAATCACATATGCCATCTTTAGGGTTTCGCCACGCGTTGCTTCGAATAACTCAGCTTAGCTTGCATCATTTTATTATACGTTTATCGATGCTGTGTAGGTTTGTTTAATGGTAGTTTTACCTTTTTTAACATAACAATGTCTTAATACTGCAATTTCACTCCATTATTTTAAGTTTATTTTACTTTAAAACTGCTTAAGGATTTACGATATTATATTTGGAACGTAAAGGGGACTTTATTTGTTTATGTCTGCTAACGAGGGTGATATTGAAACCATAAAGTCTGTATTTATTGCAGATAAGGGTTCGGTTGGTTGGAAAGTAAGTCGTTTTAGACGTATTTGTTTAGACTTTTTAGGGCAAAATATACAGGAAGTCTGGGGTTTTTAGGAAGGTGATTACGATATTTGTTAAATCTCTTTATCTGTCCACAAATAACATAGACGTTTACTGGTTTTATTGCTTAAACTATTTTATTATTTCATCTATAAATAGACAAAAATCCATATTCCAGGTAATGAGGGAAAAACTATTTAACACCCGAAAATAGAAAATTAATCCAAATGTATTTGATTGTATATTGGAGTTAAGTATTTGTGTGGCATGAATGATACAATAATCTCAAATACAGTTCGGCTTGGAAACATGAAACATTATACACTGAACCAAAAAATTAACGCCTGGTTTAAAAACTTTAAGGATTTTATCCAATAATATTTTGGATCTGTTTTAAGTGAACAATCATCATTTCAAGATTGATTACGTAAAACTTAATATGATCTTAATGATAATTTGGATGCCATATGGAGCAAAGTACTGTTACCATACTATTCACCGATTCATAAGCTTTTACTGTAGTGTTATTCCATTATGCCTTGCATAGCTACGCTATCTGAAGAATGGCAATTCCTTCGAAATATCATCTACAACTGATTCTACTTAACAATAGTTGTATTAAAAATAACTGTAAAGCTGCCAAGGGAATTTTTCATAAGGGAGGGTTCAGACTGTCAAATTGATCTTCGAACCGATGACCTTTACGAGCACGAACACAGCGTGGATGACATCTAATGGACCACAATAGTCGTGACGTCATGCATGAGGCGGTTAATTTGAATTGCATTCCATGCAGTCTTTGAAGCATGCCTTCTGTACATGTGTTTTAAGGGTCAAAATAAATTACTTAAAAATGTATCTAAGGATTGGTACGTTATTTTTTATATTTAGCTATTGAAACCTAACTACTGATATAAAAATAGAGCTGGATTATAGGTTTTTTACATGTGGTAATCAATTTTCTCTACCGAAAATTATAAAAAAAATATTTTCTGGATGGCTATTTCTGCGCATGCGTTCTACAAGTGTCTGGAAAATTATTCGGAACGTAGTTCTCTGATTATTTCTTTATATTCTAACCTTAAAGCCTTTTTTATGTATTTTCATTTGAAATTGAATTGCTTTCCATTATTTTATACTATTATCATAGTTTTTCAACCTATAACTTCTTGTTTAAATATTTGTAAGTAAGTATTTTCACTTAGAAACGCAAATAAATAAAGAAATTACATATTGTATCATTTATTCACAACTTATTTCTATTAAATCTATAAATGATTAAAATAGTTTAAAATTGATCTGTCTAGTAAATACGACATATTCCATGAACATGCTTCATCTGTTAGGGTACGAACATGCCAAAGATGCTACCCAGCTAGAAGTTCATGCCGCAGTTTCAGAAGATGTATCGAAGCCATCAACGTGTAAAACAAACCTATACATTTAAATGTGACCGCACATACCGTGGATGCTAGCAGAGTGAACTGCTCTTAGCACAAATTGATAGCTTCAATGCATCGATTGAAACTGCGGCCTGAACTTCTATATCTGCGTAGCATCTTCGGCATGTTCGTACCCTTACAGAAATATTATAGTGTGCAAAGAGAGCCAGAGCAGCTATATATGATGTCATAACCATAATCCCCTTGGACAAGTACATTCTGCATCTGTTATATTTTTATCGTTATTCAAAAATATCTGAAAACAATTAATTACGTAAAAGTCAAATATGATAATGTTTAAAAAAAAATGCACACACCTCTACTTTATAGATTCTATCTCTCATGCTAGCATGAACTTGTCCGGTAACAATCGGTACTTCGGGATCATAAATCATTCCTTTCACGTGGCTCGCTTCAACAGAACTTTCTGCCTTGACCATGAGTTTTCCTTTATCTTTAAAAAATTGAGCAATCGCAGAACAATGCAATACGTTTTTCAATGCTAAAAATAGGTAAGTATATTGATACATACATATTTAAAAATTACTTTGTTATAATTTCAATCACAAACGTAGGTACTTACGATGCTGTTGAAATATATTATTATTGACTCCAGTACAAATTTGGAATGCAAACGCTTTAAATACTGTAAAATCCTTGATATTATAAAAGAAATAATCCACTATACATAACCTTAAATTTCATCTAGTCCAGGTAAACAAATAAAACGATGCAGATATGTTCGACATACGTATACACGCGTGCGCAACAAAAAAAATTAATTTCTGAAAAAATTTCAAGAGGACTTTAAAAATTACAGTTTTATTACAAGAAGGCGCAGCTTTTAAAGTTAAAACATTTGTATGATAATTCAATAGTTAAATATTCACAGATTTTCTGAAATTTCAAATTCAATTTTGACCAGTGTCTTATGTACAGTAGTAATAAGGTCGATGTTAGAAATAGGATGGAATAGTTAGAGTGGGAGTGAAACGTCACACTATTTCGGTCCATTGTAATACCAAATTGTAAACCGAGTGTCGCGTCGCCTCTTTGCGTGTATAAGTACCAGAGTGTTCACTAAAGGTCGAGAAACACGTGGGATAAAATATAGGCAACCAATTATATATCAAAAATTACCAAATGGTAATAAAAGAACAGAAATTCTTAAAGCCATTGGCGTTCTAGATAAAGGTTATATGTTATCAGAATTTAATAATAATAATAATACTTATTTCTAGGTTAGAGTTTGTTTAATATTAAGAAGAGCATTAGGGTAGGAAAAGGTAGGAAAAAACTATAGAACTCTTTAATATTATGTACTCATTTATTTTAAATATACTGTTTTTAATACACTATACAGCTGAATCAAAATATGGATAGTAGGGACATTCACGTAGGCATAAGATTCGGCTAGTTGGAAAATTATTATTCGGCTCAGGTTCAGTTCGAGGTTCGGTTCGATAAGTTGGGCCTGCCTTAACATTTTATTGGATCTTCTTTAGCTAAAATCAAACCATATCAATATTTTCTATTGTAATAATATACATGGTGTTTAGTATATTAATAGAAAGTTTTAAGGGGGTGATAAAGAGGATCAATTAGAACCATATGACTATATATACTATTATAGAAAGTATTACAGATTTTGAGATTGTCAGCATCTTTTAGATATTTTTATTAAACCCCGACTCCAAAAGAAGATGTAAGTTTGACGCGTATGTTTGTATGTCTGTCTGTCTATCTATGGCTTCATATCTCTTCAACGGGTAATTCGATTTTGACGCACTTTTTTTAATTTTAAAGAGTATTTTGTCGAGAAGGTTTTTGCCATATTAGATTTTGATGTTTGTTCGCCATCTTGATTACAAGCTTTTATTTATCTTGCCTTGTTCTTGTGGGTCAAATCTTGCAACTGAATTTTAAAATAGTTATCCCCAACCAATTGAGCTGAAATTTTGCATACACGTTTAGTTTGGATGACAATGCATGGTTAGCTAAGTGACGTCATTCCCAATCCAATATGGAGGACTCCCAAAGATGGCGGAATAGTTATTTTTTATGATATGGGTATCAACCGAAAGGGTTTGCTGAGAAGAATACGAAAATAAAATGACGTCACACTAAATTCAATATGGCGAACGCAACTGTATTTTAAAATAGTTATCCCCAACCGATTGAGCTGAAATTTTGCGTGGTTAGCTAAGTGCCGTCATTCCAAATCCAATATGGCGGACTCCCAAAGATAGGGGACCAGTTATTTTTATGCAACGTATCAAATGAAAGGGTTTGCTGAGAAGAATACGAAAATAAAACAACGTCACACTAAATTCAATATGGCGGACGCCCCAAGATGGCGGACAAAATTTTTTAGTTTTAACAGTATAATTTGATCGTATAGTGTATTCGCTCATACGTTGCATTCTAAGAAATGGTGAAGGATTCGGTTTAAAATAAAAGTTTTATATCGGATAGGAACGACGCAATGAATATACACTTTTCCAAGAAATTAACGCACCACCAAAAAATAACCAAAAGTTTGAAGTTAGTTAATTTTTAACCTCCGACCCAAAAAGAGGTGTTATAAGTTTGACGCATATGTTTGTATGTTTGTCTGTCTGTCTGTCTGTGGCTTCATATCTCTTCAACGGGTGATCCGATTTTAATGCACTTTTTTTTTTATTTGAAAGAGTATTTTGTCGAGAAGGTTTTAGGCCATATTAGATTTTGAAAAATGGACCGCGTCGGCTTAAATGTTAAAAAGTTCTCTGTGAGACTCGTGATATAATAATACGCTATGTTGTATGTATATAAATGTAATGTAAAATAAATTAACAAAACTTTAAAAATTATGAAATAATTTTGATTCCATTTAAATCCAGCTTACATTCTCTTTATGTCCTCGAAATTTGCTTTCTTATACGCATGAATATGTCGGGATCTGCTGTAAAGACGAACTACTAAATAGTTATATTCAAAACAGCAGCTCCCGATATATTCATGCGTATAAGAAAGAAAATCTCGAGGACATAAAGAAAATGTAAGCTGGATTTAAATAAATTATAAGAGTTCGTATATGGAATCAAAATTATTTCATAATTTTTAAAGTTGTGTTAATTTACTTTTTTTATATTAGTTATTTAGTCGATATTTTTGTGTCGGGGGTTTTTTAAATCCGTAATTTAATTTTATTTATCATTGGAATTCCTGTTAGTAAACAATATCACTACATTACTGTTTTATCTGTGTCAAAAAAGAAATTGTAATCTTCAACGAGCATTTTCTCAAAACAATAGAAGAAAGTGCTCTAAATAATATTACAAAAAATATTGCTTACAAATTAAAATTCTTGGGTGCGTTTCTATAGAATTAAATTTGAAAATTAAAGGGCATTTTCTCAAAAATAGTGCATATAAAATACATTCAAATAACGTTAAAAACCTTTTCGTTTTAACCCCTCTCCAATGGCATTTGATTTATTGCTAGTACATTCAATAAAAAACATTTCTGTAGACAGTAAAATTTCATTAGGTAGGAAACCAAGAATACGTTTGGATCTATGTTTATTATGAATTTTAGAATTAATGAAACGCAGGAACAGTTAAGAATAATTTAATACTATTGATGTTCAAAATACGATCCATCGTTTCTAATACATCCGTACTCTTCTTTTGACTTCAGTAGTGGTGACGCTTAATCTCAATTCTTCCTTAATCCTTGCACCTTACATTAATTACTCAGATGAGGCAGTCGCGGTCAGCTATTTCAACCTCGTAAGCATGTTCTTTCATTCGTTTCCAGCCGTGTAATGTCTAAATACCTCGCTGGCAATAATATCTGAAAAGCTCATATCTCAGTATCTGCGATATTTGGTATAATGGTATATGGTCATATAGGTTCTAAATAACCTTCTCTGTTACGCTCTTAAAACTTTCTGTGGATGTACCAAACACACTGTATCATGCGTGCTTTTTTACTAAACACATAAAACATAAATAACCTCCTCTGTCACGCTCTTAAAACTTTCTGTGGATGTACCAAACACACTGTATCATGCGTGCTTTTTTACTAAACACATAAAAGATACGACGAAGTGTTTTTTCCGAAGAACCACATGTACCAAAGTTGAAGAAGGCACTTAAGTGCAAGACTGACAATTTTATAAGTACTTGTTAAGCTTCCTGCAATTAATTTTAAAATCACAGACCTTCCTGGAAATATCAGTAACGATCATTATACCAGAACTAATAATTTTATGACCTGTTCTGTAGCTAATCAATGCAGTTTCATAGAATTAACACTTCACTAACCTGAGACTTTTGAATACTTTGTAATTTACAACTACTCAATAAAGCATTCGCTTTCAATTTGAGACTATATAATAAATCGTTGCAACCACATCTGCGTCTAACAAGCATAAGCACCCGAAGATCATTACTCTTAGATTTTTTTACGGTGCATTAAGTTGAACGTATCCTAAAATGTAAGTAAAATCATGTCGAAAGACGTTATCACACAGGATGTTTGTAGTAGTTCTTGCAAAATCTACTTTGATGGTTGTCATTCACAGATTTTCACTTTCTGTGTTACTTCCTCACCGATTATGGATATACAAATAAAGCTGTCTGCTAATGATTATCAGGAATTTCAGCCGTATTAAACGTTAAATATGGATTGTTTACCAATAAAGAAACAACAGAATGTGACTTCATTTGGCAAGAAATAATATGTGTGTAATATTTCTATACTCGCTTCCCTTAAGTATTTTATATACCTATAAAAAAACCGCTGCCCAAGGAATCACTACTTCCACATCCGGATTTTCTATCCAAGTCACACAACGAAAAAATTTTGTATCGGGAAATAATTGTTTAATAATATAATATTTGAAATCCTCTACCCCAAAAACCCATAAAACGATACCCCACTTCGGTAGTGGGGTGGGGGTGGTGACAGGGGGTGGGAGTGGGGGGTAGATAAAGTAAAAAAATATTTTGAGGTTTCTGGTTCTTGTACATACACTAAATAACATTTTTTTTCATCCCCTTTAATTGGCTTCTCTTGTCTATACTAAATATCAATTTTATGAACTCTTACCTGCTTGATTTACCTATTTACTCCAAATTTACCCCAATTTACCCCCCAACCCTTCGACGGAACAAGATGAAAATATAATCTAGATCTCATTAAACTACATATGTGTACCAAATTTCAAGTCAATATCTCAAACGGTTCCAGAGTAAACGTGCGCACAAAAAAGTTACAGACCGACAGACAGACCGACAGACAGACAGAAATTTTTTTTCGCTCAAACTTGAAATCTCGACGTTTCATGACATTCTAAGCCTATTTGAACAATAAAAATATTTAAAAAAATTTTTGTCGTTACTATACTTTCACTGGATGTGGAAGTAAAATGAATGTGCGAACATTTATTACTTTCTTATTTTGTTTTATATTTATTATTATTGTTTAAATTAATAATGATAATTTTGTAATCACCCATATTTGAATCTTTGTTCATGTTCTACTGTTCAACAAACGCACTATGGGTTGCCTATCGAATTTACTTTGAACATATATAGTGCGCGTCAAAAGTCTCATCGTCCTCCTTTCTAACTTTTTAACGACATATTTTTGGTTATAGGATACAGACACTTTCTTTTTAAGGGAATACGGCAATGTTAGTGTTAAAAATGGGACCTCGGTACCACTTTGGAAGCCTTTTTAAACGGCACAATCTGTTGAGAGAAAGGTCGTTTCGTCTAGAACATAGCTTTAAAATTTGAAAATATTATATTCATCCAATTTAAAATTTCTACTGATAGAAATGTCATTTTGGGAATTTTAACTAAAACATCAGTATTGTTTAACTAACTTTACTTAGTGGACATGAGTTTAGACTGCAAAATAATATCCTTTGAACGAAGAAGGCAATTGTCGGCAAAGCAGCAGGTCTGTTACATTTACTTTACAGGAAAAAAAAGAACCACCAAAAATATTATATATTATTTGTAAAGCAAGTTATAAAGTTTTAGATTTAATACCTGCCGCATCTTCGCATATTGCATGTAAAAAAACAGCGTTATCAATATTTATAAAAATTTTTAGACTGTACGTAACTGTAAGTAACACTTCCTTCGTGGAGGTGTTCAAAAAATACTTCAGTATTAATAGTGAGTAAAGTGGTTCCAATATATCAAGCTGAGGTCACAGATTTATTTTGTGTACATGAAGTCAAAGTTATTACATATAATCTTTAATTATACTTTTCACAATAATATTAATATCGAAAAACACTCTAAACTAAACTAAACTTGACCTAATTAAAAAACTTTGACTAATTAACTTAAAATAGTACGACTGTATGAGTTTCTTGACAATTTTCGTTTTGCTCGTCTATTGATTTTACGAGGTAATATGATATTTTCGTAGTGATTGGTAAGCAATTTATATGGGGGGTGACTATTTTGAGTAATGTTCATACACAGGGCTACTGGTAACTCGACGTATTTCCGTCAAGGAGTGTTAGAGGATCTAATTTGCAATTATTTGAACTCATGTGTTATATGCAAAAGTTTTTGGTTTTCGAGATATTTCAATTTTTCACTTTTTATTGCAAAACCTCCAGATTTGCATGTGCAAAATTAATTTAAAAATTACCACTAATTCAATGGCACTAATATTAATTTTCATGCTTAGATAACTTTTCAATAATTCATTACTAATAGTAAAATGTCAAAAAGTACCAAACGATCCACAGGTGCACCAAAAAAAAAAATTATTTTTTTTCGATTTTTTTAATTTCTGTTACAGTGACTACAATTTATTACAAAAATGCATTGAAATAAAATAATTGCCGAAAATAGGAAAAACTAAACTACAATAAATGTTCGAATTGTCTTCCATTGACATTTATACATTCTTGACACCATCTCCCTACAGCATTTTTTTCATTTCCAATCATGACAGGAGTTATTGTCGGAAACCCAGCTAGTGTTTTCTTTTCCAATTCTTCTATGTTATTAGAACGTTCTCTATATATAACATTTTTTAGTGGCTAGCGTAGAGGCGACTTCAATGTGAATGTCAGTTGATATTCCGTTGAAGCAACGTCGAGCGCGGTTAGTACTTGGATGGGTGACCATCTTGGGAAATACAGCGTTCTCGTCCCACCTCCTAGCGGCTTGTATATCAGTGTATACGCGGAAGCTACGTAATTTCAGACGAGGATTACGTAGTGGATATACCATCCTTTGGAGGGGATGTAAAGTAGGCGGTCTCTTGTCTATTAAATGTTAGGCAAGTAAAAGATCCCTACTCTTCTTCAGGGAAGAGGTTCGGCAAAATTTCCAGGTTGGGGGTAGCTCGTCTCCTGGCGTCGGTGATAGGCCCTGGTAGCGGAAATAGGCCGACGTTAAATAAATAGATTAAAAAATATATATACATATATTTTTTAAATAACCCCAAAGCCAACAAAAGTCGGTAAGGGCTTGTATCGGGAGATCTAGCTGGCCACAAAAAAACAATATCTAAACTACTTTGTTGTTTATTAATGTCCAGTGAGCTAAATTAATTGTTAGTTATCAATTTAGTTAACGTAGCTAACTAGACATTGAAAAACTAGTCCTGAGTTATATATGGATACTTATCCAATCCTCCCCAAATTCAGCATTTAAATAATTTCGTGTTTCATTTGCCCCAATGACCTGGGGCGCCATCGTGTGAGTAAAATAATTTTTGAAATTGTCTTACAAAGGGTCTACAAAGGGCTCTATTTCTTGTCGTAAAAAAATTAGGACCTATTATCTGGTATTACACCAAATCCAAATCGTCCTTGACGATTAACTGTAGAGGTTACGTGCGGATTTTCATGAGCCCAATGGTGATTATTAAGCCATGCCTTATATGGACCTTGTCTGTCCATATAATTTTTCCTTCAAATCCTGGCACTTCATTGCACTGACGCAAAAACCACTGGCAAAAATCAACACGCCTTTGAAAGTCGTCTGGGTATAGCTGGTGACTAATCTTAATTTTGTAGGGTTTAAATTTATTTCTTTTAAGTAACGCAACGGAGTTGTTTTTGGGATTCCTAAATTTTCCTGTACTTCGCGAGACGATATATTAGGATGTTCTCTTACAGTTTCTAAAACAATATTTTCTACAGCTTCCTTACTTGCTTTATTATACATTTTTGCTCGAGTTTTTACAAATGATCAAACTCTTTTAAATTTTTTTGCAGCCCTTTGAATATTTTTATGTGTGGCACTTTTGGCACAAAGTTTTGCTGTCTATAACTTACCAATTAAGATAAAGCTCGGAAACTAAATTTGAATCGTCTCCGCATTCCATAAAACACTTAATCATATGATATCTTTCACAATTACTAAATTGAACCATTTTTAAAAATGCTCACTCACAATTAACTCACAAATTAGTTTTTGACATTTACGGTTATTCCGATTTTCTTTTTTTTTACCAAGACCTTCTCAATAAATATTAGAAGTGCGATAAATATGCATAGATGTCAATGGAAGACAATTCGAACATTTATTGTAGTTTGGTTTTTCCTATTTTTTTAGTTGTTCCTATTTTTGGCACGTTGACTGCTAAATGGCAGAAAACAGGATCATGATCTGAATAGTTCTAATTTATTTCACCAGTATCGAGTACCTAAGGTTAATATAATATCTATAGCGTAGTGGTATTTCATTTAGATTAGTTCTATTGGGATTAGAAATTAATTGCACTGGGTTCAGTAGGTGTATAAATTTTTTAAATTGTATTGTATACTGCAACTCCATTTTAAGCATATATTGTCATCACCGAAACAAAAAATATTGCTAATAGACAAGCATTTAGAATATGAAGTTTCAAGTTCATCTAAGAATGCATACAAAAGTACAATTTTTGATTCCTTTCGAAACATTGCAATGCGAGCAGATTTGTACTTCTATTAAACGACATCGACTTAGTTCAATCAAGATTTGAACCCGCATCTCTGTGGCAGGACATGCCACTATCTATTATAGTAGCTGATATCCTCAGTACTACAAACGTGAACCCATCTAACCAAGTTTCCAGAACGCCCGGTAGGAATTATTGCTTACTTTCCTGCAATAAATAACCACAGACTACTACGAAAATGGTGAAGCCTCGTTACAACCTACAAATATCATGAAAGATGCCTCCCTTGACCCCATACTGGCAGCTCAATAAGCGGCATCGATTATGCGTTGAAATTTGTGACATTTTAGAAGCGAAGCGACCCCATCATTATTTATATCTTTCAAGAAGTTGTTAAATTTATTGTTATCCTATCATCTAGGCGACACCACACGCTGAGCGAGCACAAGACAAAAAATTACGACCTTTTAAGGGCCATAGTGAAACAGTAAGGCGCCATTTACATTGTTTGTTTTCCTATCAAATTACAATAAAAATCTCATAAAAAAATTAACACATAAACCAAACCAAAATGTTAGTTTTGATAAATGATGCTTGTTGTTTATTTTTATTCTGATGAAAATCCGGTTGGGTGATATAGTGGTAAAATATTAAAATTATGTGTTCCATGAAATAAAATAGAGTGTACAGAATGTGTCTAGTTCTATTTGAATAATATTGTTCAGTGAAATTAAATTTAATAAAACACAATTTCTTTATTACAATTGTATGAATAATTAAAGATCATAAATAATTAATTTCTATTAAATTAACAAGGTTTATTGTTTAGCTGTTAATTTCCTTAAAAAAATTTGTTTGTTGATAAACTCTTGTTAAATTTTAATACGACAGAATTTTGATACGACAGATCAAATTAATAGCTAATTTTAAAGACAACTCATAGATGAAGTTGATATTTGAATTTATTACGGAAGTGGTAGCAGTTGTTCAAGTAATCTTTGGACAAAAGACAATTTTGACAACAGAAAGAAATTTAGAAATGCGAAGTATATGAACTATATGACCAACAAGCGCATAAAAGTGACTGGTAAAACAGCAAAAATTTTTTTCAATAAACGTTTGATGTGGAATTTTGGACTCAGTTTTTTAAACGGTATCGTCAGCTAATTTTGTAAATAAATAGTATCATAGAATTTACTTGCAAAATTAGCTCTACATATATCTATATACAGCCTTGACCAAGCTGTGAACTATGGTCATTTCGAATGTATTTTCTGTAAAAAATACTATTGCATTTCACCAACGGCTTTAACTTTCAGAATAAATAACACAATACGTTTCATGTATAATATTATGGTTAAGGATTACAGTCCTGTCACATTTGATATTGTTTCTATTTACTTTTGTATAAACATTAATTTAACAACCCAACTTAAAGCGGTGTTTGTTTTACTTTAATTGCATTTTTATTGTTTATTTATTCTAGTCATAATTGTTAGGTAAACGACACTATTAAATAATGTCAACTGAGAGTTAACATACCGCTTAAACTAGTATTACTTACAGTTTTATCTCTACTTGCATCTCTTCTTAATTTATAGAGGCGTTGACAGAGGACGATAATGGGAACACTGAGCTACAGTCTAACTTTAAAGAGAAAATTCATATAGGCCATTTATTAGAATAGAATTATGCCATTATTTACTTTACAGTATTATCTAGAATAAAATATATTTTAAGCTCATAAAACCATGAAAGATATAGAGAAAGTATAGTAAACGCATTCTTGAAAAACATAAATACGCAGATTGTTCAATTTTTAAGATAAAATTGTTAACGAAAAGGCTCTAACAGACTTAAGAATACTGTAAGCAAATAAAATATAAACTGTATTTCTCACATATCCAATATTTTCTACGCCTTCGTAGTTTTTTTAACAGATGTAGAAAAATGAAGGCAGAAGTTTTATAAGTTTGTTAGATTTAATTAATATTTTATATGATTTAAAACTTACTTGGTTGAAAATTTAACACAAAGGTTTAATAAAAACATTGTCATATTTTGAATATTGTGCATAACTTTTTCACGAATTCTTGAAATTTTCAAACGCATATAGTAATTTTCAACTCCCCGTTTTCGTTTAAAATTGCTCAAATCAACAATAATTGCATACTAAAACAGAACCTGGAACTAGCATATTCTGTATCATAACTGCACATATTAATACCTAATTCATAGTGATAATTTAATTCAAATATATCAGTGAGTCAATAGTTCTGAAGAGATATGACATTATTTACGATTTGACAATAAACGTTAAAAAATTGTTACTGAATAATTTATATAACAAAAATATTTGAAATTAATATCAAAACTTCAATATTACATGTAAAATAACATATTCTTCAGCAGTAAATACAAAAGCAATCGCGTTCTGATCGCTTGAGATACTGACTAAATCCTTCTCTCATATTTCACCCAGCCATTCGATGTTACCTCATTCTATTGTGTCCATCTGTTGATATTTTTCTCGCCAATCTTTTATAGGAGAAAAATTAATGGAATATTTTATGATACAGTGATTATTAAAGTTATTACGTTATTACACAATCACTAAAGGATATGTAGGGTACTTTGGTAAGTAGTGTGAAATTTTCCAGAAACAAAGCAGGACAATACTATGTAAAATTAAAAAATGTGTATTTGTACCCATAAATTCATGTTCACTCAGTTTTTTTTATTTCAAATCAAGATATTATCTCTATAAAATCGCTATGTGTGAAATGAGGCAACATCAAGGCGATCGGGCGTATAATTACATCAAACGGTACCGAAATCGCCTACCTTCAATTTTATATCTGCTCTGTTTTCTACAAACGCTAAAATTTATGCTATAAAATGGCTTGATTTGGCTTGGAATATGCGAATAAGTGAATATTTAATATTATTCGCAATTTGAGGTGCTAAATTAAAAATATTTCGAGTTTTTTAATTCAGCAATGTTCTTCTTATTACCTAACCACGGCAACTCGGAGCCCTGCCGCTAGATGGCGCAGTGCCTGCTTGTACATTCATTTTATAGCTATTTAGTACTTAAACTCGTTTCTGTAAGTTGGTTCATTGTTGGTTACAATTCTTTTGATGTGATTTAATGCAATAGATTTCACATTATTTTAAATTATTTGTTAGTAAAAGATTTTCTGCCTAATACTAGTAACTATATTAGCATGTTCAGAAGTAATATAATATAAAAAAAAACCATCGAACAAACGACTGGATTATTCAAAGGCCTTTGACATGATAAATCATAAGTTACTATTAGCCATATTACACTTCATTGGATTTACCAATAGTGCCGCGAACATGATTGAAAATTATTTAAGCAATCGTCACCAACTAGTCAAAATGGGTGAAAAGACTTCAGAACTTTTAGCTATTAACAGTGGGGTTCCGCAAAGTTCAATATTTGAGCCGTAATTGTTTACCTTATACAACCTTTAAATTTTCATCCTTAGTAGTAATTGTGAACCCCACTATTACGCAGATGATGCTCAGATTTACTTTTCCTTTAATCAACAACGACTTAGCAAAATTGCTCGAGACCTCAGAGCATCATTACTTGTCAATTAGTCCAGAAGTCCAAGGTTATTTTATTCGGAAGTAAAATTCAAAGGACTCAATGTCTAGCAAATTTTAAGATTAAAATGGACTCAACTGAACTTCAATTTGTTGATTCTGCTAGAAACCTGGGACTTCACCTGGATTACAAACTAAGATTTAGCGAGCATATCACCAAAAATATAATAAAGCATATTGCAATCTAAAATTATTATATGGCTCCTCTATAGTAAGGCCCACATATAATTCAGCGATATAAAAAGCTCGTGTGCTGGATGATGAAATGAAAACAATTAATGAAATTAAGTCAAGTCCAGTACAGCTCAAAATATTATGTATTAGTTATTATGTGTATATATGTAAATACTAGGTAAGCACAAGGAATTCAGGTTAGCATTAGAATAAGTATAATGTAGGAGATTCTAGTCAACTCTCATCGAAGGTACACGTAGTTTTAAGTACCAATATGTATTCATTATAAATAAATGGTAAAAACCCAAGTTGAGTATAAGTCATACAATCCCAACGAACCAAAGCATATTACACTCGCAAGAAAGCGTAAAGGACACTGATCGCTTTTGGTTAGTGTAAGAAAATTTCAATTTCAAATTGTTACGTGAGGCAGTGTTCATAATCTGAACACAAGAAATCGATCCTCGTTAACTCCACCACCACACAGATCTGCTCTCTACCGAAGATCATTTTTCTACACCATCACTAAGTTGTACAATGTAATTCTAAACAATCCAAAGAATATGAGTGATAAACAATTTAAAGCGGCATTGGAAAAATTAATACTTGGAAAAGTTTCATTGTTCAATAAGTTTATATTTGAATGAAATCGTAAAAAACCACTATTATTATCGAATATATTATTAATTGATAGACCTATACTTATATATATTTTTTCGTACTTTCTCATATTTCGTCTTTTCTTTTCATACTGTCTTTTTCTCTTTTATATAACTCTTATTCTCATGTTTAACTTTTTTCATTAATGAATTTCATATTAGTGAATCCATATTATTCTTGTTTCGTTAGGATGTATATATGTATTATGAAATTGTTATCTTTCAAGTGCTAGAGGAACCTTACGCTTGCGTAAAATGGTGAACTTTACCTTATATCTATATTAAAATGTACCAAATTTTTTCAATCTTTGGTAAATAAAAACATTATTATTATTATAATGAACGAATTAATAAATAAATAAATAACAACCTAACAAATAAATCCCAAACAGAAAATGCTAGTACATTTTTACTGAATTTCAATCGGTTTGAAATTATTTTGTCATTTCATTCATGTTAGTATAATTAAAAATCAAATAAAGTAAAGAACGATTTACAATGTTTGTTCATATTAAAACCGCGTCCAACCATAATTCCACCCATAAATCAACAAGCAAAGGCACATTAAAAATTATCAACATATCTATATCGCTAATAAATTCACGATCATTATCCTCGAACCATTATCTTATTCATACAGAGCATTAAACCCAAAGTGCGCTAATATTTGGACAGCTTATACACAATTAGCGTTTCAATGTGAACAGGCATAATGACAAATGTTGGGTCTTACCGAATACGTCTGACATCCTTCATTCAAATAATCTCGCACAACAGGCATAAATATACAAAGGCCGGAGGGGAAAATTGCAACCACCCCACGAGAGGGCGATGCAGAAAATATCATAGTCATGTGTAGGATATAGCAAAGTAGACATCTGGCTTTGTAAACCTTTGTCCGGTACACAGAGTCAAAAATGGGTCATATGTTTGCTTCCAGGATACACTACAGACAAATAAATCGCATAGACCAATAAAGATTTTGATCCAGACAAGTCCCATTGTAACGGAAATGTCATGTGTTCAATGGAACTGGAGTCGTTGGTATTGTACGGTATTTCAGTATTTCAAACCACTATCTTTAGTGATATTTTTATTTGAGCTGCATCGAAAATTTTATGGCTGCTTCATTGTGAAAAGTGGTGATTTAATGAGGTTTTAGGCAATTTAATGTCGTTTAGTATCGTGACTTGCGAGATAGCTAGTAAAATTTGAGAAATAAATCTCGTTAATGTGTTAGTTTTGATAGTAATAAAGGTCAATAAGGGAGTAAATATCGTAAACAGAGGGTTTTGTAATGATTTTAAATATGTATAGAAATGAAAGAGGTGCCAAGTTTGATTAGTGTATTAAAATAATTATTATATGTATTATTTCCCGTTGAATTATAACTAATTAACAAAATTAAGCGGTTCAGTGGGCTTTAAGATGGTTTTGATCAAAAGTGCAGCCCCCGTTTATTTGTTGACCTGTTATTGTTGAAAAAACATTTAATGCTTAATTTAATTGTGGAAGAAGCATTTTATGCGCGTATCATTCATCGATATTTTTCCAAGCCTCATATTGCATTATCTTGTTGAGTTTATTTCGAAAGCGGCGAAAGTGTGGCAAAAAAATTAATGATGCCATTCTGTTGGGTTTTTTATGTACTTTCATAATTTAACATTGAAATTAAAAAAACATATGCAGGGTATTGTTTTCTTGAAGAACAACATTAACATTTTTTTAACACGAGAAGTCAATTTGACAGTTCCTACTGGCTGGATTTTTTTTGCAAATAATCGTTTAAAATGATCATAATAGAAAACACAACGAGATACATCGAAATTCACTTAAATTATATAAAAAAAAAACACAATTAGGCAATAAAATATGGACAGTCACACGAAAGCATCCATAATATTTATTATCTATCTTTTGACAATGGTGGACAACACTGACCACCAGAACGGAAACCAAGTACAGCGAAATATTGCCAAAAATTCACTTCCTATATCTTTAGAGTGGCTTCGGTGGAACTCCGCTGATTACCACGGCCTGAACTGTAAAAATGTCTCATGGACAACGTTAGTCCACCACGGCCAGTATTTAAAAATTATTTCTCTCAAATGGTGGACACTGTTTACCCACCACGACACTTTACGTGTTAAAATCCGGACCTGGAATATTTTTGTGTCATATATGTACTTATTCAGGATCAGTAGTGTATTATATGTGCCAAATATAAATGTATTATTCCATTCCTTTACAAAGTAATAAGCAAAGGAAATTTTGGCAAAAATACATAAATTGTCCTGTATTTCCGCAACGAGGGCCCCCTATAGCTTTTTCTATGGTTAATTATGGTTACCCTCGGTATCCTCTATCTGCCGTTAAAGCATGTCCGTTTTCTCGTAAAACACCCTGTATATAATTGAAATTTGTTAGTAATATAGTTAGTTGAAGCTTAAATAATAAAACTAATAGTCCAGTCCAGTGGTACATTGACATGGCGAAAATAGATAACTACGATTTTATTGTTTTAAGTTGATGGGCATCCAAAACAAGCCCTTATAGCGTGCCAAATGATGTCATACCGGATAAGGGAGGTGGGGGTGGTAAAGTTTAAATATCAGTTTTTCGCGTTTAAATAGAAGGCTAATAATCCGAGAGGAAAAGTGTAAATGAGAAAGTTATAAGTACTAAAAACCTATAAAATTAGCCCTCTAAGATAGCTTTATTAGGTCAGGAGTAAATTTTAAAAAAAACGGAAATTTTGAAATTTTATGTAATATAAGGAGGGAATATCTGGTAAAAGGTTCAGATAGATATCTGCATTATTTTTTGATAGATTCAACTTTTTGGAAAAAGAAGGGTCTTCAAAAAATGGCTATAAGTACTTCACTTTCTGTCAGATTTTGCAATTCTTCGAGAGCTGCTTTATAATTACAAATGTTTTCTATATGGTCATTGTTCATTGTCACTGAAAAGTGGTGAAAATTGAATTTGAAAAAAAAGATTTTTGTGCACAAAAAATTCCAGTTAAAATTAAATATCATTTGAATGGAATGTAGTGTCAAAAATTCATATGTACCATTTTGGGGTGCTATTTTTACTTCCACATCCAGTGGAAGTATAGTAACGACAAAAAAATTTTGAAAATTTTTATTGTTCAAATAGGCTTAGAATGTCATGAAACGTGGAGATTTTAAGTTTGAGCAAAAAAAAATATTTTCTGTCTGTCTGTCAGTCTATCTGTAACTTTTTTTGGGCGCGCATTTACTTTGGAACCGTTTAAGATATTTACTTGAAATTTGGTACACGTATGTACTTTAACGGGATCTGGAACTAGATTATATTTTCAATCTAGTTCCAGATTGACTCCAATTTACCCCCCAACCCGTCAAAGGGTTGGGGGGTAAATTGGTAAATCAAGCAGGTAAGCGTCCATAAAATTGGCATTTAGTATATGCAAAAGAAGCCAAGCTCTTAAACATTTTTTTAGCATTGGCCACCCCCATTACCATCCTCCACCCCATTATTAAAGGGAATGAAAAAAAAATGTGATTTAGTGTGTGTACAGGAACCAAAAACTTCAAAATATTTTTTTACTTCATCCACCCCCACCTCACTACCTATGTGGGATATCGTTTTATAAGTTTTTGGGGTAGACGATTTCAAATATTATATTATTAAAGTTTCATAAACAATTATTTCCACATACAAAATTTTTTCGTTGTGAGAGACTTGGTGGATAGAAAATCTGGATGATGAAAAAAACCGCTGCCCAAGGAATCACTACATCCAGATTTTCTATCCAAGTCTCTCACAACGACAAAATTTTGTATGTGGAAATAATTACTTGTGGAACTTTAATAATATAATATTTTAATTCGTCTGCCTGAAAAGCCCATAAAACGATATCCCACTTCGGTAATGGGGTGAGGGTGGTGATAGGAGGTGGTACTGGGAGTGGATGAAGTAAAAATATATTTCGAGGTTTTTGGTTCTTGTACACACACTAAATCGCATTTTTTTTTCATCTCCTTAAATAATGGGGTGGTGGTGGTAATGGTAAAAACTTTTTGAGACCTCAGCTTCTATTGTATATACTAAATGCCAATTTTATGGATTCTTACCTGCTTGATTTACCTATTTACCCCCGATTTACCCCAATTTACCTCCCAACTCTTCGACGGAATAAGATGAAAATATAATTTAGTTCCAGATCCCATTAGAGTACATATGTGTACCAAATTTCAAGTCAATGTCTTAAACGGTTCCAGAGTAATCGTGCGCACAAAAAAAAAGTTACAGACAGACCGACAGACAGAATTTTTTTTTTCGCTCAAACTTAAAATCTCGACGTTTCACGACATTCTAAGCCTATCTGAACAATAAAAATTTTCAAAATTCTTTTTGTCGTTACTATACTTCCACTGGATGTGGAAGTAAAAGAAGCATTACTCTATGATCATTGGTTTTCGAAAAATATGAAAAAGTAGTGTGCGCTTCATAAAATTGTATGGCATCGAAACGATAAAATAACCGATATTTTAAATGTTTGTGTTACATATGTTAAAAAAAGGAGTCACTACTTCCACATACAGATTTTCTATCCAAGTCTCTCACAACGAAATATTTTGTATGTGGAAATACTTGTTTATAGAACTTTAATAATAAAATATTTGAAATCGTCTCCCCCAAAACCCATAAAACGATATCCCACATCGGTAGTGAGGTGGTGGTGGTGATGGGGGGGATGAAGTAACAAAAATATTTTGAGGTTTTTGCACACACTAAATCACATTTTTTCATCCCCTTTAATAATGGGGTGGGGGTAGTAAAGGGAGTGGCTAATGCCAAAAAATTTTTGGAGACATTAGCTTCTCTTGTATATACTAAATACAAATTTTATGGACTCTTACTTGCTTGATTTACCTATTTGCCTCCCTCCCATTTACCGCAATTTGCCCCAATTTTCCCCTCAATCCTTCGACGGAATAAGATGCAAATATAATCTAGTTCCAGATCCCGTTAAAATACATACGTGTACCTTTCAAGTCAATATCTTAAACGGTTCCAGAGTAATCGTGCGCACAAAAAATGTTACAGACAGGCCGACAGACAGGCAGAAAATCTTGACATTTCATGACATTCTAAGCCTTTTTGAACAATAAAAATTTTCAAAAATTTTTTTGTCGTTACTATACTTTCACTGGATGTGGAAGTAAAATATGCGCAAAGCAGCTATATTGTTTTTGATGGCTGTCTAAATAATGCTTCTTCATTATGTACAAAAGCAGCAGAACGTTTATATATGATTAAGTAAACAAACTGGCCGTGAAATAGTATTCGACAAGTCAACAAATATTTGCTTTTCTGAAGAGAAATTTTTAGCTAATGAAAGTAATAAAATTCGACTTATTGATATTCTTCGTGAAGATAAGGCAGGATCTCAAACAAAGCAGGTTGATGAAGATGCTCCTACTTTAATTGTAAACACTGCTAACACACCCAATAAAGTTATCTTAACGTTCGGGGGTTCATTTTATAGGTTTTTTAATACCTATAACTTTCTCATTTTAACTTTTCCTTTCAGATTGTTAGCCTTCTATTTAAACGCGAAAAACTGATTTTTCGACTGGACTATAAACGCAGAATTGTATTGGGGTTATTAAATTAAATAAAGACATTTTTGGTTTCGACAAAAATATAACTGATAAAGCTATGAGAGGATATTTTTTGTAAAATAAGATGATTAATTGATTTTACCTTTAATGTAATATGAATAACTCACGTTATTAAAACATAGTTTATCTAATTGTGGAATAGAACTATAGATTACTATTTAAAAATCTTGGATAACGTTTCTAAAAAAAGGATCCAAAAATCTTGTGGTCTAGCAATTTTACAGAATGTATGCGTTCCGGACTTGCTTTAAATTTTTTATACTGTGTGGGTTAACCCTCTTCTGAAGCCTATCACACAAATATGTCACCGTAAAATTTGACTAGGTAAAACCATTTACGCACTTAGTCATCCACGTCAGTGTACTATCTATTGTTTATTACCTGTCAGGTGTTACCCCGGACACAAGCTATTCTTATCTTTCCTTCTGACAAAAAATTTATTATGGAGAAAGTTAGCAAAATGCGTTACCAGTCAGAGTCAGATCGGCATCAAAGGTAACATGAAATGCTAGATTAGATATGGACCCTTATTACTATAATTTCAAACTACGAAGCATGAAACTCTCTTGGTACGGTCATCACAGGCCCTTAGAATTGGATGACACCAGCGCTAAAGATCAAGACAGGCAAGATTTTTTAGGAGTTGTGTGTGGTCCTGTTTATGTCTTTGTCGGTGCTTTTTCTATTAATGGTCGTATTAGCATAAAGCAGTGGTTCTCTATAACTGCTCATTAATAGCAATTTGAAAATGGAACTCCCTATTTTGACGCTGACACGTATGTCTTAAATTATGAAAGGTGGGAAGGACATCGCGCGTCATGGACAGATTAGTTCTCACATTTTATTTAAAAAAAAGGTTAGCAATAAACTTTATTCTCTATCCAAAGTAGTGGCAAACAACTATTAGTTTTGGGATGATACCGCCATATTCTTTAAAGGCGAAAATTAGACTGAAATTAAAAACAATGTAGAAAAATGTCAGAAACATATTAAGGTTCGATCACAAACTTTTATCAATGAACATTTAAAAAATATATTTTGTTTACTGTTCTAAAGCTATAAAACGGCTTTGCCAAATTTTTCATATATTACAATCCAAAATAATATTAATATTTTACCAGTGAATAAATTGAAATATTTTGGGATTATATTGGATAGACATTTAAGGTGGAATTTCCATATTGAATATATTCTAAAAAAAAAATGCGGACTAGATATGCCATATAAGTTTATACAACTTAAAAATTTCACGGGCCTTTAACAAGACAAAATTATTTATAATTGACTTATTTTGCATGTAAAAATGTCTGCGTGTTTGATGGTGCGGTAAAGATCAAAGGCGCCGACATTTTTTGTGTGCAGAGTAAATCTGAAGTCAACTATACCATAGCTTAAGGCTAGGATTTTGCAGAGTGAGAGGGAAATATGCGTTTATTTTCGATTTATTGTAAATATTTAAAAAACTACACATAGTATAATCTTAAAACTGCTTTAGATACTTTCTATTGATCTAACGAATACAACTATATATATTTTTTATTATAAATTTCTGTTATATTTAAATATAATAATAATAATAATAATAAACGTCTTTATTATATACCACAAATATTACACAGAAAAAAAAAATATATAAAAGCTAAGATATAAAAGGCGAAGTTTAATGTATCACAACCATTTGGTACACAAACAATCCTGACCATCAGTCTTACACTTAACCTTAATAAAACTGTTTGCCTAGATTCATACATGAACTTAAAATAAGTCTACCGAGAGAGAGCCAAAATGTACAAAATTAAGCAAACAGTAATTATTACAATTGGTTTTTGATAATGCATTTATAACAAAGATGACGTAAGAAATCCTTAAAAATTACTTTAGGCTAAATTTTTAGTTTGTCAATGAAAATAGTGCCTAATTTCATTATTAAAGTATGGCATTTGCCTATATACAAAATTAATGATAAAAACTATATACGGTTGTATTCCTTAGAGCAATGGGAAGTATCTGAAATTATTTTAAAGATTATATCATTTATGGTTTTTTAAATATTTATAATAAACCGAAAATAAACGCACATTTCCCTCTCACTCTGCAAAATCCTAGCCTTAATCGAGAGTCACCTAACGTATGGGATATTAGGCTGAGGAGAAGTATCTAACACATACCCTAGAAGCGCTTTAAAAATATTCGAATGCTAATTTTTCTTAGAGAGCCGAGATATAGCAGACCGCGTAGACCATGCTGTAAAAATGCTGCGTCTTCATCAAAAGTCAAAGAAAGTTGGACTTCAAATCAATACATCCAAAACGCAGGTCATCACCAACTTAGTTCTGAGTAAAAATATCAACATAGGAACAAATGCAATCGAACAAGTTGCTTCATACAAATAATTAGGGCATGAAATTAAAATAAACAGAAATAATCAGACATGAGAAATATTTAGAAGAATAGGCTTAACACGGGCTGCTTTCGGCAACCTGCGAGATGTATTTAAATCTGATATTCCTATATATCTAAAACAAAGGGTATATGAGCAATGTGTACTTCCTGTTATGACGTATGGAGCAGAAACCTTGACGTTGACAAAGAAGTCCATAAAGAGGATCAGAGTTGCTCAACGCGCTATGGAAAGGTCAATGTTAAAACTTACTCTAAGAGATAAGATATCAAACAAAGAACTGCGTAGAAGAACAGGTCCAACAGACGCAGTAACAAAAATCGCAACCTTGAAGTGGAACTGGGCTGGTCATGTTGGACGGACGGCAGATGGACGAGGAAAATCCTGGAATGGAGACCAAGACACGAGGCCGAACACGAAGTAGAGGCCGACCACCGACAAGATGGACGGACGACCTAAAACGTATCGAAACCATCTGGATGCAAGTGGCTCAAGATAGAGAGAAGTGGCAAAATTTACGGGAGACCTATGTCCAGCAGTGGACGATAATGGGTTGATTGATGAGATATCCCAGTGACTTATTATATATTGAAACAAGAATTCATGATATCAGAGAGTTAATTTGTAAAAATGTTAATATTAGGGAATATCTTGAAGATAATAAATTGTTCACATGCTCCCATGAATATTTCTCTGGGCAACAGTAACAACAAAAGTATATTAACCCATTAATTACAAAACAATAGGTAAAGGTGCTACAAATACTTATGTCCAAATTTATTTAACACATTGCCAGTGTACCTGCAAGCAGAACATTCAGTTTACACTTTTAAAAAGAAACTGAATCAATGTATCTATAACTTACCCTTATATAATAAGTTAATTGGTTAACTTAAGTTGGTCATTGATGAGCGGGTAGTAAGTACTTATATCCATGAACATTTATATGTTATACAATAATATGTTGTGAAAATGTGACAGGTTCAGAATGTGACACTGCATTTTTTGATGCTATAGAAGAACTCTCTGGCACAGACAAAAAGGTAGATTTACATATATTTAACTACATTATTAAACAAAAGGACACTATTATCAGTGAATTAAACGAGAAAGTTAAATTATTAAATAGCCAAATTGAAATAATGAATAAATACCAAACAACTTCTACTCTGAAAGAAAGTGTTCAAAAAAAGGATGGTAATATAAAAGTGAACGATGTCGCAAAAAATTCGACTATAAATATCAATAAAAATGAGCACAAAAATTCTAAAGTGAGCGCAGTTAGTAATACAAATGTGAACAGGCCAAGTAATCCTCCCCTTATAACAAAACGAGAATTGTCCGCTAGTCTTTTTCAAGTGGAAAGTCAGGCCAAATTAAATAAATACATTAATTTAACAAAAAATGATACACCTTCGACCTCGACTTCTAAAGAAAATGAGTGGCAGCAAGTTTCAAATAATAGGAGGAGGCGTTCTGTTATTATTGGAAATAATAAGGAATCTACTATACAGGGTGTTCCAAAATATGCAGTTCTACATGTGTATAGGGTGGATCCAAAAATAACTGCCAACGAATTGGCAGAACAGCTGAAATCTCATCTGCCGGAAGTATTATGTGAATCTATAACGCCAAAACATCCTGGACTTTATTCTTCATACAAAGTATCTATATATGAATCCAGTTTCAAGCCGGCGATGAATCTATCAATATGGCCTTTTGGTGCGTGCATCAGTCGTTTTTTACAGATGGGCCACAGAAAGGGAATGCAAAAAGATTAATATTTGATCCTAATATTCTTCTGCTCAATATAAATACTTTGAATATCGATAAAATTAATAATTTGAACTTGGATATAAGTAGCTACCCAAATTTAAACTTCTTGTGCCTGGTAGAAATCAGATATAATTAATACATTTCATATTGGCGGATATAAATTAATAAGCTCATTTTGTAGATCTTCTTTTAAATGTGGAGGGGTTGGAATTTGGGCAAAAGATAATATTGACGCAAAAGAAATTATTCTTGAAAGTTATTGTATTGAACAACATTTTGAAATTTGCGCTGCTTCTTTTAAACAAAATGGTATCACCCGTATAATATTAAATTGTTATAGGTCTCCTTGTGGGGACGAGGGTATCTTTTTAAATAAGATTTCCGATGTATTAAATAATTTGTTCAGACCAAATATTGATTTTATTTTATGTGGTGATTTTAATTATAACATGTATAATGTTAATTATTTTAATTCTGTATGTACTGTGTTATCCAGTTTTACCTTAATATCTGTGGTAGAGTGGCCAACCCGTGTTACAGACACTACATGTACTTCTATAGATCACATCTTTGTTAATTGTAAAAACGATGGAATTTGTTTAGTTTTAGACAATACCTTTTCAGACCATAGAACAGTTCTATTAGAGTTACATTCCGAGAAAAACTCACAGAGTACATCTCATATTAAAAGAAGTTTTAATGATAACGCTATTTTAAAATTTGAACAAGCACTTCAAAATGAAAATTGGCAATACCTTTATATTATAGACGACCTTAATTCAGCATTTGATCTCTTTTATGAAACATTTTTATATTATTTTAACTGTTTTTCTCCTAAGCGTAGATATTATATTAATACAAGTAATGACAAAAAATGCGGTTAGATCATCTAGTACACAATTGAAAGATTTATATATTTTAAAAAGAACATATCCCGACTTGACTTCTACCTATAATAAGGCAAGAAGGGTACACAATAATTTAATTAATAAAACAAAAAAAGAATATTATCAAAATAAAATTATTAATGCGAGTAATCCTTCACGAGCTGCTTGGAAAACAATTTCAGAGTTATCAAATAAAAATAAAAAACATAATAATTTGATAATACATCACGAAGACAATACCATTGAAAATCCAGAAATGGTTGCCTCATTGTTTAATGATTTTTTTATTAATACACCAGTTAATATAGTAAATCAAATACCACACACCCATACTGCCTCTTTTTCTACAAATTCAAGAACTATCGACCATACATTGTTTTTAAGACCATTTACTGAGGATGAGATGTTTTCCTTATTAAACAATAAACTTAAAAACAAAAGATCATCTGGGCCAGACGAAGTATCTGGTTTTTTAATTAAGAAAGTTTTAAAGATATTGGTGACACCATTTACTTATTTGGTAAATTTGTCTTTTAAAATAGGAACATTTCCAGATACCTTGAAAATGGGTAAAGTTGTACCCATTTTTAAAAAAATATAATCCTCATCTTTTAGAGAATTATAGACCTGTAACAATACCATTTAGTTTTTCTAAATTACTTGAATATTGTTACCTAGACCGCTTGTTAAATTTTTTGACGAAATTTGAAATTTTGTCCGAAAAACAACATGGGTTTCGTAGTGGAAAATCTACTATAACGGCTGTTACAACATTTTATAATCAAATAATTCATTATATTGAGGCAGGCGAATGCCCTGTTGGAATATTTTTTGATTTCAGCAGGGCGTTTGACTGCGTCAATCATACAAAATTGTTGACTACATTGTATAACTATGGGATTAGAGGACAACCGCTAAACTGGATCAATTCATTCTTGACTAATCGTCAACAGTATGTGAGCATACAACACGTCAGTGAAAATAATGTATATAGAGCCAATTCTGAACGTTCGGTTTTAAGTATGGGAGTTCCACAGGGTTCAATATTGGGCCCTGTATTATTCATATTGTATATCAATGAGCTTGATTTTATTCTATGTAATGAATTCTTTTCAATGTATGCTGATGATCTTTCTATGATTATTTCAGATTTTATGCATAATGTGTTAGAAAGTAAATGTAACAATGTTGTACAAAAAGTATCTACATTTTTCAATCAACATCAGTTGTATTTTAATGCAGAAAAAACTCAAATAACTCAGTTCCATAATAGACAGAAAAAATGCGAGTCTATTTCATTTAAGGTCAATGAATCATTAATAACAGGTACCCATGAGAGTATAAAGTTTTTGGGTTTACATATTGATGAATGCTTAAGCTGGAAATCGCATTGTGAATATCTGATTTCCAAACTGGCATCAATTACATTTTTGTTTAATAATATTAAAACAATGCTTACTAAACAACAATTGGTTAATTTATACTATGCCCAAGTAGATTCTAGACTGAGGTATGGTGTCTGTTTCTGGGGAAACTCCACTCTATCACAGAACGTTTTTATTGCTCAAAAACGTATATTGCGTTGTATAGCTAATATTTCTAGTACCCATTCTTGTAAAGGGGTATTTAGAGAGTGTAATATTTTAACCTTGCCATGTTTATACATTTTTGAAATGTGTGTTTATGTTTATCAAAATAAGAATATATTAACTGTAAATAAAAATATTCATAACATAAATACCCGTAGCAAGGAAGATTTTAGAATACCATATGCAAGACTAAATATAACTTGCAATTCCCCAAATTACATGGGTCCAAAAATGTTTAATTATTTACCTACAGAATGCAAATTAGCTAGAAGTTTACAGGATTTTAAAAGTAAATTAAAATTGTTTTTACTGTCAAAATATTTTTATTCTGTATGTGATTTTTTTACCTAGTTTTTTTAAGGTATATGCTTGTAAAGTTGACTATTCCTATACAATTGTAATGTTGTCATTATGGAAAATAAATTATTATTATTATTATTATTATTATTATTATTATTATTATTATATCACGTATTTGCTATATTTTTGCTATTACTCTGTTTTATATTATACCGCATTTTATGTTACATAGACATAGATACTTTGTAATGTTTTATTATTCTTATACATATTACTTGCTATTTAATTTTGCCTCCTAGCGCACAGGCGAAGCATCTGTGAAGTTATATCCCTTATTATACTCTTCGCAAAAACGAAGAGTATATTGTATTTGATCGGCACCTTTCTAAAATCGTAAATATCGCTCGTAGAGAAAAAGTTTTCATATCATTATGTTAGTGAACGAATTCTGAACAACTTTCAAAATGTCCGTCTGTCCGTCCGTCCGTCACGTTTCTTGTAAGCACGATAACTTAAGAAAGAAAAATCAGATTGTACTGAAATTTAGACACTAAGTTAGTGTTAGCCAGGGGAAGAACCCTATTGTTTTTTAACAAAATCGATCTGTAAATAAAAATGTTATTAATGATTTAAATTTGAGAATTTTTTTTTATTTTTATGTTTTTGTAAAAATTTACATTTTTTACATTTTTTTACGTGTTAGGTCGTTCTTACGCTTTTGACTCGGAATCCAAGGGTCCCAGGTTCGAAACCCACATGGTTTTTTTTTTATTTTTACTTTATTTTACACTGAGTCTTTCACCAAATAAGTTCGTACTATAAAATTAAAAGTGTTTAAAACTAACATTATTTACAAAAACTGCGAAGAGTATGTTTTTAACTTGTTTTATTTTACTTCCACATCCAGTGGAACTATAGTAACGAAAAAAAAATTTTAAAAAATTTTTATTGTTCAAATAGGCTTAGAATGTCACGAAACCTCGAGATTTTAAGTTTGAGCGAAAAAAAATTTCTGTCTGTCGGTCTGTCTGTCAGTCTGTCTGTCGGTCTGTCTGTAACTTTTTTTGTGCGCACGTTTACTCTGGAACCGTTTGAGATATTGACTTGAAATTTGGTACGCATATGTACTTTAACGATATCTAGAACTAGATTATATTTTCATCTTGTTCCGTCGAAGGGTTGGGAGATAAATTGGGGTAAATTTGGGGAAAATAGATAAATGAAGCAGATAAGAGTCCATAAAATTGGTATTTAGTATATACAAGAGAAGCCAAGGTCCCAAAAAAAATTTTGGCATTAGCCACTCCCATTACCACCCATTATTAAAGGGGATGAAAAAAAAATTGTGATTTAGTGTGTGTACAAGAACCAGAAACTTCAAAATGTTTTTTTACTTCATCCACCCCCACCCCACTACCGATGTGGGGTATCGTTTTATGGGTTTTTGGGGTAGAGGATTTCAAATATTATATTATTAAAGTTCCATAAACAATTATTTCCACATACAAAATTTTTTCGTTGTGAGTGACTTGGATAAAAAAATCTGGATGTGGAAGTAGTGATTCCTTGGGCAGCGGTTTTTATATTTCTTATGATTTAAATTTTATGTCTGACGATGGTTGAATAAACCAAAACGAAAGGAAACAGTAATTTTATTATAAAGATCGATAATTCCAGGATATACCTACATCAAGTCAATTCTATTCAAATCCATTCTAAACACAGTTCAGTAAATAATTCAGTATTTTTTAGTAAAAAGTTATAAGTTATAAGTAAGGAGTGGTAGTGGGATGAAGAAAAAACAATTCTTGAGGCCTTTGGTTCTTGTACACACACACATTAAATCACAATTTTATTTTTTCCACGCCCTTCAATAACGTGGTGGAGTGGTCATGAGGGTGGCTAAAGCCAAAAAATTTCTTGAGATCTTAGCTTCTCTTATATATACTAAATACCAATCTCATGGACTCTACTTGCTATTTACCCCAATTTACCACACAGCGGAATAAAATCAACATATAATCTAGTTCCAGATCTCGTTAAAATACATATGTGTACCAAATTTCAAGTCAATGTCTTAAACGGTTCCAGAGTAATCGTGAGCACAAAAAAGTTACAGACAGACAGAATTATTTTGGCTCAAACTTAAGATCTTGACGTTTCATGACTACTAAACCTATTTGAACAATAAAAGTGCCTTAATTCGTTTATTAAACATTCCCTACCTGTACTTTAACGAGATTCATTGAGATACAGATTTTCCATTAAGATACAAGTTTATAACCAATAGAAACGCGACAGACAGCAATATTCTATCAATATCAACTATTGCCTTGAACATCCGACAGATCTAAAATGTATCAATTATGAAGTCATTTGTCATGTCATGTTAACCTAGCAATTTCAGAAATAAAATGTTAATTTTCTATTTTATTACGACTGGTCGTAGAAAAAATAGTGTATGCAACTCATATTTAATGGCTATCAAATGGTCGTTTCATAATATATATTTTGGGTGATAGGATTGATAGAACAGAACTGATGAATAGATCTAGAAAGAACCGAACCCAGGGCCCGTTTGATCACTTTACGGAGGTCCTACCGCGAAATTCCCGTTTCCCGATAGGCCAGCATACGCCTGTGCTCAAGACAGACTATCTGCAGAACGTTCATAAGAGGAAGAGTACCAAAAGAAGCTTTGAAGGTCAGCGAAAAAGATACCATAAAAACGTACTGGTAGCGGTTCCCAGTGTAGAAGTCCCGTCCGCCGATGGAAAGATGCTTCGTCGGTGAAATAGAGGATAAGCGACTTGCCTGTCCGGACGCCTCAGACATCAACTTGATCGCGTTGGTCTTGCAGGACAGTCCTCAGACTATTAATTATTATTTTTAAAGTTATTTCTGTTAATTAATATTATTTCGATAATCTTAATTTGGATAACTATTAATTGTTCATTAAATCCAAATTAATAAATTTTATAACGTGGCTAAATCGAATTTAATTTATTGTTGTATGTGATTGTAATAATTTAATCACCACTTCCCCCCGCTATTTCTCTAACATCAAAAGTGGAATGATTTTTACGTTTTCCACTTAATTATTTAAAGTAAGAAACCGAAAAATGTGAAACTACTGCCTGAACTATTATAAACCATCAGAATAAACCGAACAGCACCTGAACAAGTTGATTTACCATTGTTTCAACCAGGTGATTTTAAGCAGTGAACTGAACAGGTTTAATCAACAGGATCAATCGGCAACATTTTGTGTGTCCATCAAGCATACTTGTGTTAAGAAAACTTTACTAAATCAAAATCCATTTGCCGTTTGCTTGTAACACTAAGGAGCATATAGAATATTAATTTTTGACATTACGCTGCCGCACTACCTATGAAAATGTAATGTTTCCTATATACTGATTTTTTTTTATTATGGCCGGCTATGGACTTAAAAGAAATCAGTATGCTACTGCATAATTCATCGGTTCTGGCAGTGCATATTTATTAAATCAATTTCATCTTTTTCAAACGCAGCCACTTTATATTACAGTGATAATTAATATTCGTTCGTAAAATTCAAAACAGCAGTAGCATTATTAATGCCAAGAGAACCAGCAATTTGTGTTTGCTGTTTTATTAAATTCTTATACGATATCCCAAGAAAATACTGCACATCCAATTAACTGTGGCCGACGAACTTGATAATTAAAATTAAAAACCCAATTAAAATAAATACAATACCATGCCTGTTGGTTGTTTGATTTATACAAAAATGTTTATTATTTTTAGTTCTATTTCAGACGTCTACTAACTCAGAGCAATTATTTATTTTACCATCTAGAAAGTTTGTATGTTTCAAAGTTCCAAAACAAAAGTCTTGTTTAAGTTTCATCTTTAATGGCAGACCGGTATGATCAATAACGGTATATCTTCGCGAGCACCTCCCGACTTCAACATCTATTAAACTAGTATATTAGTGTAGGTCGAATTATAAAATTGACTGATCGATTCTCGAAACTTAAATTTATAAATAAATATCGAGGAAATTCTTCTAGTTAATCTCCCTCCTGGTAGGTGCTGATATTATCCCTATTTTAACAGAGGCAATAAATTGGTCTACTAGTTCCATATAAACAGAAAAAACTGCTGCCCAAGGAATCACGACTTCCACATCCAGATTCTCTATCCAAGTCACTCACAACGAAAAAAATTTGTATGTGGAAATAATTGTTTATGGAACTTTAATAATATAATATTTGAAATCCTCTACCCCAAAAACCCATAAAACGATACCCCACATCAGTAATGGGGTGGGGGTGGTGATAGGGGGTGGTAGTGGGGGTGGATGAAGTAAAAAAAATATTTTTAGGTTTCTGGTTCTTGTACACACACTAAATCACAAATTTTTTTCATCCCCTTTAATAATGGGGTGGGGGTGATAATGGGGGTGGCTTATGCCAAAATTTTTTTTGAGACCTTAGCTTCTCTTGTATATACTAAATACCAATTTTATGGACTCTTACCTGCTTGATTTACCTGTTTACTCCAAATTTACCCCCATTTACCCCCCAACCCTTCGACGGAACAAGATGGAAATATAATCTAGTTCTAGATCTCGTTAAAGTACATATGTGTACCAAATTTCAAGTCAATATCTCAAACGGTTCCAGAGTAAACGTGCGCACAAAAAAAAGTTACAGACCGACAGACCGACAGACAGAAATTTTTTTTTCGCTCAAACTTAAAATCTCGCCGTTTCATGACATTCTAAGCCTATTTGAACAATAAAAATTTTTAAAAATTTTTTTGTCGTTACTATACTTCCACCGGATGTGGAAGTAACATAAAGAAATTATTTTCTAACTAATCGACGTTTGAAGAAAAAACCGCTGCACAAGGAATCACTACTTCCACATTTCAGATTTTCTATCCAAGTCTCTAATAACGAAAAAATTTTGTATGTGGAAATAATTATTTATAGAATTTTAGTAATATAATATTTGAAATCGTCTACCCCAAAAACTCATAAAACGATATCCCACACGGTAGTAGGGTGGGGGTGGTGATGGGGGGGTGGTAGCGGGGATGGATGAAGTAAAAAAATGTTTTGAGGCTTTTGGTTCTTGTACACACACTAAATCACATTTTTTTTTCATCCTCTTTAATAATGGTGTAGGGGTGGTAATGGGGGTGGCTAATGCCAACAAATTGATTGAAACCTTAGCTTCTCTGATATACACTAAATACTAATTTTATGGACTCTTACCTTGATTTACCTATTTACCTCCCATTTACCCCATTTACCTCATTTTACCCCCCAACCCTTCCACGGAATGAGATGAAAATATAATGTAGTTCCAGATCCCGTTAAAGTACATAAGTTTATCAAGTTTCAAGTCAATATCTTAAACGGTTCCAGAGTAAACGTGCGCACAAAAAAAATTACAGACCGACAGACAGAAATTTTTTCCTGCTCAAATTTAAAATCTCGACGTTTCATGACATTCTAAGCCTATTTGAACAATAAAAATTTTCAAAAATTTTTTTGTCGTTGCTATACTTCCACTGAATATGGAAGTAAAATAGCATGTTTTATTCAGAGTAAAAGCCACTTGTTGTGACTCGACTGTAATTGTCGGACTCACTTCGTTCGTCCGGCAAGCCTACTGACTCGTCACAAAAATATCACTTTTACTCCTAATAAAACAGTATACTATTTTTAACTGCCATGCGAGCTATACACTTATACAGTCATGAAAATTATCTTTTCGCCGATTGACAGCAAAATACTAATTTTGCTGACTAATGCCAATCAGCAAAGTGTCACTTTTTCTGCCTAGGAAGCAAAATGATTGATCGTCGTGGCAATTAAATATTTGACACTTTTTGACAAGTAACATTTATTAAGAATGTGTTTCTTAATAAATGTTACTTGTCAAAAATTATCAATTATTATCATTACAGAAAATTTTCAATAAAAATTAAAAAACGCATTTTTAGTTATTTTTAATATTAACAGTAAAATTGGTATAATTTACTGATATTTTTTTTCGAAACTCGCATGAACTTTTCTAACTTTATCACAACAACAAATATAAAGAGATTATGGGAATTGTATTAGTTTAAATATTTTAAAATATATTTAAATAATCAGCGAAAAAATATATGTTCAAATCAGCAACAAAATAGATCGACATTCGTTGTGAAGTGAAAAATTGTGCATGCGGTGGTAGTGTCCGAATAGCAACAATTAAGTGATAAGTGCTAATATTTAATTAATACGAGTGATTAAATCTTTCAGTGCAGCGTAAAAAAGTGAAAACAGTCGACAAATATCGAGTAGGTACCCGACCCGAAGGAAGGAAAGGCCATAAATCAATCAAGATAAGTCCAGTTTACCCTTAAAATATTTATGTCTTAAGTACTGTAGACAACTTAAAGAATTTCATAAACAGAGCTGAAATGCAATAAATTAGAAATAAGTTAATAAACAATTCTCTTCCAGCAAATACTACCAGGGGCGTACCATTAGAGTAACAGTACATCGCGCCAAATTAAATCAATTCAAAAATAATAAAAACTTGGATAAAATTGTTGCCCATTATTAGCTTGGTTTCAGTGCCATTAAAATTTAAAAAAATCTCATGCATGCTATAGGAACATACTTACTGTCTACACTTCACATCTGGTACGGCTCTGGTAAGGTTAAGGAATTTTATTAAAAACGTTTAGGTCCGTAAGAATACGCAAAAAGTAAGCAAGAAATAATAACTCAGCAGAGAACACAAAAATAATGTATGAAAAGACCAGTAGAGGAGTTGCATAGGTAACCAGACGAGAGAGCTCCATCGAAATAAGGAAGGAAAATATAAACGAAAACATCATACAAAATGATCAAGATCATTGATCATTGATCAATCAGGTAAGACAGCAGGAAGGGTATTCATGCAACTGACTCAAGAAACCAGAAGAAACGAAAAAAGAAAAAATGGGGAAACCGGGTTACACGTGGAAAACAACAACTAAGAGGATCATGAACAAACTGAGAAGCTACCAAACATACTGGAAAAAGAAGCGAGTGGAAAAAATGAACTCCACAAAGAAATCGCTGCGATATACCCTACCAGAACCAGAAACCGAGGCATCAGAAATCTCAGAAGGAGAAGAAGAAAATTTGTAGAAACAGAAACACAAAAAGAGGAGCATAAACATTAAACAACGAACACAATGCGACAACACATTGGACTTCATCTTGCTGTCGAGGCGACCAAACCTGCTTTATAATGCTCTGTCACCAATGGATATCCATAAAAGTTTATAAAAGTTAAATAGTGACAACGTGTAAAAATATAGTCAAAGAAAGTATAAGTGGATGTGTTTGTAAAATAATACATATCTCGAAACATTTTCAGTAACGGATAAGAAATATTAGTTAGTGTTTAATTAGGTATACAAACCAAAACTTTACACAGTGCTTCCCCTCTAACGCAGTAAATAATGGTATATATAGTGCAGTGAAATCGTGCTAGGCGGCAAAGAGGAGAAAGAAATCAGTAATAACCGAAGAGAGGACTGTCTATATGGAGCACTAAGCCATCAATTAGAAAAAGAAAACCGGCACACACTAACGCTATGAAATATCAAGAAGAATGTCCATTATACTATTAGGAGACTTCAATGCACATATACTCCACACATGGCCTAACGAAAATGGAAACACGCTGAAAAACCTAGCACACTTGTTTGACTTAACAATAAGAAATACATGGAGCAAAAGTCAAACCTGCATTGACACCTGGAGTAATGGAAGCTCAATCACACAAATAGACCATACCCTGGTAAGCAGAGAGATAAGGGCAAGGATCAAGAAGGTTAAAGCAAAAAGGACAGCAGAAGAAAGCGCTAACACTGAACAGCAGCAAACTAAAAATAGAGAGACCATGTTATACGTAGAAAACAACAATCGAGAGGATAAAAAAAAACTAGGAAAGAAAAGCGAGGAAAAAACATGCGTCATGTGGCTCTCGCTGCTGACAACAAGCATGAGCCAAATCCAACCCAGCATCGGAAACCGAGGAATCAGAAGACTCAGCAAAAGAAGATTTGAAGAAGCAGAAACACAAAAAGAGGAGCATAAACACTCCATATCAAGACACAGCACATATTTCACACGAAGATTCAGAAGAGGCAGATGCCCAGAACCAAAAACACAAAAAGGGAGCTTAAACGCTCCCTCACGACACAATGCGGTAACGCATCTCATAAATACCTACACCTCCCATCCCATGTTCCTTTACCATGCGCTATGTGGCTCTCGCTGCTGGCAACAAGCATGACCTTAGTCCAACCCAGCGTGGACGTAGCAGACATAGCTGTATAACCCTGGGAGTGGTAGCAATACCTACCGCACGCTGGTAAATCAATCAATCAAATCAATCAATCAGCAACAAAATAGATCGACTGCTTTGGCTGTATTCCTGTAAGAATTATCAGCCGCGGCAGTCAATCTACTATTTTGCTGCATAGTTAAATAAATAACTGTTGTTCAAACAAATGTCTTCCAGGACTTGAATTTGTTCCAATAACTTTCTAGTATAATTCTGATAACTAAAGGTTTTTCATAAAAAAAAATGTATTTTTCGTAAATAATTTAATAATAATATATTTTGAATGAAGTGAAACAAAATTTTGAGGCCTTTGGTTCCTATATACTAAATCACAATTTTCTTCACCCCCTTTAATAATGGTGTGGGGGTGGTAATGGGGGTGGCGAGCGCCAAACACTTTTTTAGACCTTAGCTTCTCTTATATATACTATCAATTTTATGGACTCTTACTTGCTTGATTTACCTATTTACCCCAATTTATCCCCCAACCCTTCAACGGAATAAGATAAAAATATAATCTACTTCCTGATCTCGAACATACATACGTGTACCAAATCTCAAGTCAATATTTTTAAACGGTTCCAGAGTAATCGTGCGCACAAAAAAAAAGTTAGACTGACAGACAATTTTTTTTTTTTGCTCAAATTTTAAATCTCGACGTTTCATGCCGTTCTAAGCCTATTTGAACAATAAAAAGGAGGAGGGTGTCTAAGGCCGGTTTTCGGCCTAATTTATTTCTTGGGGAAAAAACTCGACACAAACACTTTTTTGGTACCTACTAACAATATTTAATCGATTCCACCTCAAACGAAACTTTCCCCCGCCCTCCCTTTTTACTCTCTGTAACCCCCTCCCCCCTTCCCACCTCTTCCGAAACAACGAAAATACACGTACAAAATCAAAAATATCCTTATTCAGCAACAGTCATGTTAAAATCCTTCAATGACCTGTAAAAAAATCAACTGAATGCTGATTATTAACTTAATAGTTTAGGGGGGGGTATAAATAGGGAAGGTGAGTGCGGGAAAGGTTTATTTAGGGTGGAGTCGATTCGATATAGACAGTGGATGATAATAAAAAAAAATCAGTGTTTTTTATTCATAAATAAATTAGGCCGAAAAAAGGGCCTCCTCCTTTTCGAATTTTTTCCATTGGATGTGGAAGTAAAATTAGTTGAAGCTTTCAAAGACTCGTATTCCGTTAAAAATCTTAATAAAAATAATTTGAAGAGACGCCATTTTGTCGTAGAGTTCTCCAGAACTGCGAAAAAAATTGAAGGTAGGCAGCAAAAACTTGTGATCATTTAAAATAGTCTATTGAAAACCACGCGTTATTATCTCAATCTGTTTAAAAGATATAAGGTATAAAAATATAACATATTATACAGGGTGAGAGAATAGTGTGTCGGACTTCAATATCTTGAGTTTTACGATAACTAGGAATCAAAAAAAAAAATTACAAGTAAACCAGATAAAAAAATCTATAACCGGAAATTATTTTCGAATATACAGGGCGAGCCAAGACAAATTACTGGATCAAGTGCTTTTTTTTTAATGGAATGCTATGTATATTAGTACATTTTTTCTAAGCCTCTTTCTAGACTCTGTTCATTCCTATATTATTATCTCCCAACCATTTGGATGTAATGTAAGTGCGATAAATATTCATTTGTACAAGACAGCTTACACCAAACTGAGGTTTTACTGCTTGTGGAATAACGAAAACAGCAAAAAAATTTACAAAAATACTGTTACAGTAATAGACCAGTGAAGTACTATTTACTCACTTCAATGGATTAGAAGAAATGGTCCCACTAAACTGCCTCATTTCAAAATTGCATAAAGACGTGTGTCAATCAAAGTGGAGCACTTGTTATATTTTTTTCTAATGAATTATTTGAAGAAATCTTTATTTTTTAAGTTTATTCTTGAATTTTGTACTTATTGCTCAATAAAACGAAAATTGTTGCAATTAGCCATAGGGAAGTCTTACAAAAAATGTTAGTTTTTCATTTCTACATCACATCGTCGAAAAATAATTTTTGGCCTCCCTGTATATTTAGTTTTTCATTTATACATCACATCGTCGAAAAATATACAGTGTTCCATTTGAAAAAATGAGAAAATTCAATTTAAAAAGTTCTTATTTGAAAAATAATTTTTGGCCTTCCTGTACATTTTTAGGAAGTAAAAATGATTAATTATATGTCTCGTAACTAGCATTCATATAAGTTTTTCTTAAAACCTATAATTTTGACTTTGGTAATTTTACTTCCACATCCAGTGGAAGTATAGTAACGACAAAAAAAATTTTAAAAAATTTTTATCAAATAGGCTTAAAATGTCATGGAACGTCAAGATTTTAAGTCTGAGCGAAAAAAGAATTTCTGTCTGTCTGTCGGTTCGTCGGTCTGTCTGTAACTTTTTTTGTGCGCACGTTTACTCTGGAACCGTTTAAGACATTGACTTGCAATTTGGTACACATATGTACTTTAACCAGATCTGGAACTAGATTATATTTTCATCTTGTTCCGTCGAAGGGTTGGGGGGTAAATTGGGGTAAATTTGGGGTAAATGGGTAAATCAAGCAGGTAAGAGTCCATAATATTGGTATTTAGTATATACAGATCTGGAACTAGATTATATTTTCATTTTGTTCCGTTGAAGGGTTGGAGGGTAAATTGTGGTAAATTTGGGGTAAAGGGGTAAATCAAGCAGGTAAGAGTCCATAATATTGGTATTTAGTATATACAAGAGAAGCTAAGGTCTCAAAAAAATTTTTGGCCCCCTTACCACCCCCGCCCCACTATTGAAGATGATGAAAAAAATTGTGATTTAGTGTATGTACTGTGGTACGCAAAAAAAATGGAACAAGTCTTATAACGTATTTTTGCTAAAAGTCATTGCAAGTAGGGATGCAACGGATAGTATTTCAGCCAGATACCGAATACCGGATATCCGGCGTAATTCTTGTACCGGTTACCAGATATCCGACCAACTATCCGGCTTATATTTAAAGTTGGATTGAAAACACGTTTTGGCAACATCGACGACAAAATATACTTACTGGCAACTCTTCTAGACCCTAGATTTGCAACAAGTTTTTTTGATAAGAACCAGGCTGAAATATCCCGTCAAATTATTCTGCTGGAAGATTTAAAAAATAGTTGTCAAGCGGTGATAGTGAAAGTGGTTTTTCTCCTTCCAGTAAACAAAGTAAGATAAACCCACAAGATAATGTTACTGTTGATATTCACAACACTTTTTGGGACTGTTTTGAGGAAGTGGAGAAGAAAATAGTAGCTGTAATGAAAACGTTTCGGAAAAAAGTTCAATGGCCAAGGAGATTGATTATTATTTGAAAAGGGCACGGATTCAAAGAAATAGTGACCCTTACGCATGGTGGGACTATACTAAATCCAATCAGTATACACTTCAGAGTTTGTAAAAATATATCTTTCAGCTCCTTGCAGCAGTGTATACAGTGAGAGGCTCTTTTCAGAAGCTGGAAACTTATATGAAAACAAACGCAATCGTCTACTACCTCTAAATGTTGAAAAACCCGTTTTTATTCATCATAATTTACCATTGGTAAACTTTAAGTATTAATTTAGTAACTAATCTATAGATATTGCCAGTTTGTAGTAATAATTGTAATGCAGGATAAGTGAAAAATAATAAAACCGTTTCATTTTTTATACCACTTTTTATTTTTTAACTATCCGGTTTTGGCCGGATATCAGGTCACTATCCGGTGCCCAGCCAAATAGTAATAAAATGGCCGGATAGGCCGTATACCGGATAGTAACCGAATATCCGTTGTCTGATTGCAAGTGTGCAAATAGAGACAGATATTAGAAAAAATTAGTTGTCCTATTTTTTTTTTGCTCACGACAGTACAAGAACCAATAACCTATTTTTTTACTTCATCCACCCCCATTACCACCCCCACCCCACTACCGATGTGGGGTATCGTTTTATGGGTTTTTGGGGTAGAGGATTACAAATATTATATTATTAAAGTTCCATAAACAATTATTTCTACATACAAAGTTTTTTCGTTGTGAGTGACTTGGATAGAGAATCTGGATGTGGAAGTAGTGATTCCTTGGGCAGCGGTTTTTTCAATATGCATCTGCAGATGGCAAATTACATCCAAGTGGTTGGGAGATAGACAATCAGTCTATAATAATATAGGAACTAATAGAATCTAGAAACAGACTTCAAAAAATGTACTGATGTATATAATATACCATTTAAAAAAAGGCTCTTGATCTTGTAATTTCGTCTTGGCTGGCCCTGTATATTCGAAAATAATTCCAGGTTATAGACTTTTTCATCTAGTTTACTTGTATTTTTTTAATTTCTAGCTATCGTAGAACTAGAGATATTGAAGTCCGACGCACTATTGCCTCACCCTGTATATGTAATACATTAAGTACTTAGTAAATCTAAGAGTTTCCATATTTTCGCCTTATACTTAGTGCCAGCATTATCTTAATATCCTTCTCTCTTTACCATGTAGAACTCACACTACAAACTATCCAAAAGCGTTATCCTAGAATAGGTTTTATGGAAACACCCGACGCGAAAGCGTCTGTGTCGAATGAATTTGGCTTTTCGGCCCGTCTATGGTTCGTAAAACCTATTGTAGCAGTGCCGCCGTCGTCACGCCTTTGACTGGACATTGCTGCATTATCGTTTCCATTCTTCCCTTAATAGAGGTGCTGAAATAATGGAATTTCTGAAGTAATTTAGTTTTGATGCGGAACCGAACTACCCTCTGTTCTGTTTCCTAAGCCACCCGACCTCCCGGTTATACCTTTAAACACTTACCGCTAAGAGATTGATAGAACCGCTCAAACACAGCCTTTCTATAGCTTGTGTGTCTGAACTGCACGAATTCAACATATTTCATGATTTAGGGAAGTTGCGAGTCGACTTCGCATTTCATTTATTTGATTTTTCACATATATACAAAATTTTAACAGTAATTACTTCCACATCCGGTGGATGTATAAATAGTAACGACAATTTTTTTTTAAAATCTTTATTGTTCAAATATACTTAGAATGTCATGAAACGTCGAGATTTTAAGTTTGAGCAAAAAATGTCGGTCTGTCGTTCTGTCTGTCTGCAACTTTTTTGTGCGCACGATTACTCTGGAACTGTTTAAGGTATTGACTTGAAATTTGGTACACGTATGTATTTTAACGAGATCTGGAACTAGATTATATTTTCCGTTGAAGGGTTGGGGAGTAAATTGGAGTAAGTGGGGGTAAATAGGTAAATCAAGCAGGAAAGAGTTCATAAAATTGGTTTTTAGTATACATAAGAGAAGCTAAGGTCTCGAAAATTTTTTTTGGCATTAGCCACCCCTATTACCACCTCCGCTCGATTACCTATTAAAAAATAAAATTGTGATTTACTGTGTGTACATGAACCAAAGGCTTCAACATTTTTTTTTACTTCAATCAAAATTAACAATAATGCTTTATACCACAATGTTTTGTCTATCACTATTACGCTGTAGTTCATCTTTTACTTCCACATCCAGTGGAAGTATTGTAACGACAAAAGTTTTAAAAAAATGTTTATTGTTCAAGCAGGCTTAGAATGTCATGAAACGTCGAGATTTTAAGTTTTAGCAGAAAAAAAATTCTGTCTGTCTGTCTAACTTTTTTTGTGCGCACGATTACTCTGGAACCGTTTAAGATACTGACTTGAAATTTGGTACGCATTGGTAAGTATTTTAACGAGATCTGAAACTAGATTATATTTTGATCTTATTCCGTTAAAGGGTTGGGGGGTAAATTGGGGTGAGGTAAATGGGGGTAAATAAATAAATTAAGCAAGTAAGAGTACGCAAAATTGGTATTTAGTATATATAAGAGAAGCTAAGGTTTCGAAAAATTTTTTGGCATTAGCCAAATTACCGTCATTACGATCATTAGCCCTATTACCACCCCCACCCGATTATTAAGGGGGTGAAAAAATAAAATTGTGATTTAGTGTGTGTACATGAATCAAAGGCTTTTTTCACTTCATCCACCCCCACTACCAATGTGGCATATCGTTTTATGGATTTTTGGAGTAGATGATTTCAAATATTATATTATTAAAGTTCCATAAAGTATTTCCACATACAACATTTTTTTCGTTGTGAGAGACTTGGATAGAAAATCTGGATGTGGAAGTAGTGAATCCTTGAGCAGCGGTTTATTTTATTATTAAAGGAAGTCTAAAAATCTACTTTTGTTTTCTAAAACGTACATTTTTACTATATATTTCAAAATTTTTTAACTTTGTATTGTTCTTATGTTGTTAGGTATTGTGTTGTATAATTTTGTTCCCAAATAGGACATGAATTTCTGACAAACTGACTTTGTAAAAAATGTAATATTTATTTGTTATTGCTCGGGTGTTTGCCATGTTGTAACTATCATGCTGCAAATTTAGTATGGACAAAGATTTTTGATTGAATAATATATGACAATCTAGTATTCAGTAATTTGGTTTCATTATATAACAGTTGCGATGAATATATCTTAGGTTTCTTTAGCATTACTTTTATTATGTAATTTTGTGTTATCTGTAACATATTGAGAGCCCTGTTACTTAGTTCTCCTCAGATTAAAATTGCGATACCTTTTTATGAGTTCTGCTCTGCTCTAAGGCTCTATATACAAAAATTAGTTGTTTTCGATGAAGTAATAATAATAAAATATTTCTAAGTTGACAAAATATGGGTATAAGGATTCTTAATTTTTTTTAAATTGACCTGATTTTTACTTCGCATTTACAATTTTGGCTCTTATTTTATATACAGTTATTTATGAGTAGAGTGAGCTGTTTTATATGGTTATCATTAATACTTGAAATGGAAAGACCAATGAATTTAGTTTTGTGATAGTTGGGAGTTAATTGATTTTTATCTAGGCACATTTTCATCGTACTCAGACCAATTGATGCTTTTTATACTGTGTTGTCCCAATAATTGTTTCCGTAAAACGCAGTACTGTATCGCTAGCATACAATTAACTTTATTTAACAGTTTTATTTTGAATTAAACTATTTATATAAATTATAAATAATACTGGCTCAAGCACGGTTCTTTGTGGAACTCCAGTTTTTTTAATAGTGGGTCACACAACTTGATATTTTTTTTTACATACTGTTGACTATTCTTTAAATAATTTATTATTATGGTTAGAGCAATACCTCTTATCCCGATTTCCAGCTTATCTATTAATATATTGTGTGACACCATGTCAAAGGCCTTGGCAAGGTCTAAAAACACGACTACACATTTGTTGATCACGTTTAAATTATTATTCACATAGTTTATGACTTCGCAAATGGCTATTTCTGAATTTTCGTTATTTTTAAATTGATTTTCTGACAATATATTAAACTGCTCAAGATATGCTGCTATTCTTCGTTGCTTTCTTTAAAATCTTAGCTAAGTTGTTAATTAATGTTAAAGATCTATAATTACTAATATTCGTTGAGAGATCAGATTTGCGAACAGGAGTGATTAGAGATTCTTGAAATGTTTTGGAATCATACCGGTTAAAAAAATTGTATAAATAATTTATTTTGATCAACTGACTAGACTTTTAGAAATTTTGAGTGAGCAATTTCCGTTTGAGTATATTATTGTCATTGTTTATTTCACTTGCCATTTTTTTGAGTTGAAATATGAATTAAATATATTAGCTTTCTTCATGTCGCCTCCTTATTTTCATCCTTTATATTTATTATGTTTGTTTGTTTGCAATTTAAATTAATAGCTTCTTTGATCATGTTCCAAATTTTTTTATTATTTTTCCTGCTTCTTCTAACTTTTTTTTGTAATAGTAATTTTTCGCATTTTGAATTATTTTATTTAATTTATTTCGGTATTACTTCCACCTCTAGTGGAAGTATAGTAACGACAAAAAAATTTTTGTTTTTTAAATACCTAGGCTTAGAATGTTATGAAAGGTCGAGATTTTAAGTTTGAGGCAAAAAAAATGTCTGTCTGTTTGTCTGTAACTTTTTTGTGCGCACGATTACTCTGGAACCGTTTAAGACATTGACTGGAAATTTGGTACACGTATGTATTTTAACAAGATCTGGAACTAGATTATAGTTTCATCTTATTCCGTTGAAGGGTTGGGGGGGGGGGGGTAAATTGGGATAAATGGAGTAAATAGGTAATTCGAGTCCTATGAACAAACGAACATTAGCGTGCCTGCCTTTCAAGATTATTTTAGCAATTTGCTAAATTGACACCAATGTTTCAAGGACAGATGAGGATATAGCGTCAGAGACGCGTCATCGCGGGTGTGTCTAGCTTCTACAATTTAAAATTGCAATATCATGCAACCTGTACTCTGTTTACAGATCTTTTATTATTTTCTTGATTCTATAATAAGTGGGCTACCTCGAGTACCATTGATGCGCAGTAGGTTACCTCGAGTAGTATGGTTGCGCAGTAGGTTACCTCGAGTAGTATAGATGCGCAGTGGCTTTTCTCGAGTACTAGATATAGATGCGCAGTAGGTTACCTCAAGTAGTATGGATGCGCAGTGAGTTACCTCGAATACCATTGATGCGCAATAGGTTACCACGAGTATTATAGATGCGCAGTAGGTTACCTCAAATAGTAAGGATGCGCAGTGGGTTCCCCCGAGTATTATGAATGTGTAGTAGGTGTGCTCGAGTATTTTAGATGCGCAGTGGCTTTTCTTGAGTACTACTTCTCAAGTAGTATGGATGTGCGGCAAGTTACTTTAAGTAGTATGAATGCGCGATGGTTTTCCTCGAGAATAGTGAATGCGCAGTGGCTTTCCTCGAGTTCTATGAATGGGCCGAGGGCTTTCCCCCAAGGCTGATGTGGAAGTTGTCATTTTTTTAACATAATTACTTCCACATCCAGTTGAAGTATAGTAACGATAAAAAAAAAATCAAATTTTTATTGTTCAAATAGGCTTGGATGGTCATGAAACGTCAAGATTTTAAGTTTGAGCGAAAAAAAAAATTCTGTCTGTCGATCGGTCTCTCTATCTGTTTTTTGAAATTTGGTTCACATACGTACTATAATGGGATATGGAACTAGGTTATATTTTCATTTTAATCCTTCGAAGTGTTGGGGGGTAAATTGGGGTAAATCGGGTAAATTGGTAAATCAAGCAGGTAAGAATCCATAAAATTGGTATTTACTATATACAAGAGAAACTAAGGTCTCAAAAAATGTTTTGGCATTAGCATCCCCATTGCCACCCCCACCTCATTATTAAAGGGGATGAAAAAAAAATGTGATTTAGTGTGTACAAGATCAAAAAAACCTCAAAATATTTTTTTACTTTATCCATCCCCACTATCACCCCCCCATCACCACCCTCACCCCACTACCGATTTGGGATGTCGTTTTATGGGTTTTTGGGGTAGACGATTTCAAATATTACCTATATTACTAAACTTCCAAAAACAATTATTTCTACATACAAAATTTTTTCATTGTGAGAGACTTGGATAGAAAATCTGGATATGGAACTAGTGATTCCTTGGGAAGCGGTTTTTTTATAGTTTTGGTTTTTAGTTACATTGTTATTATTATTTAAAAGTTTCTTTCTTAAATTATCCCTTTCTTTTAAAGAATTAATTATGCCCTGAATAATTCACGGTTTAAATTTTTTTATTTTATTTTTTTATTCATGTTTTTCACTAGCTTGTTGAATATGCTTTTTAAAAGTGTTAAGAAAATTGTTAATAAGTATTTTAGAGTCATAATAATCTTCTTCCAGGTTTCACTTTCAAGTACTTGCAATATTTTGGTATAATTTACTTTATAAATATGTTTGTTTTGTGATTGTTCTGTGACTTCCTTATCCGTTGTTAATTTTATACTAATAAGGTAGTGGTCAGTTATAGAACACTGATTGGAAAGAACTTTGGTAAAGCCGTCCGCCTAATAGACAACCGCGACACATGGGGCAGTGCTGTTAAACCTACTACACAGCAAACGGAGACCTACTAGAACAATGCATGTATCAAAGCACTTATGGCAAGACATTAAATAAGAAGACTACTTGAATTTTATCAAGAGGAGAACTATAACTAGTAAATCAATGAGAAAATTTACACCGTTGGCATTGTCTCAAGGTTCAATGTGCTAAAATATGAACGTGAAGATGATTCTACCTCTGATAGAATATGACGTAAAAATACGTTGTGTGTAAATTATGGACAAAATTTGAATATAAAATGTGACTAAAAAATATAATGCAAATTTTTTTTGAATTGTCATTTCATAGTCGTTAGAATGTCAGTAAGAATTGTAGGAAAAATTCAGTGAACATGAAAAATAAAAAAAAGTGAATTATCTAAAAACGCAGAATGTTCTAAAAGTACAGTTGTACCTTTATTTTAATTTTCTGGATGGACTTGAAAATGACCGACGTGTGCAGTTTAGTCCTAGGCATTTCCTTTCCATCGTAAAACTGTCAAATCATGATTGATGATGAACCTTATTGTATTGGTGTTTTGGTAAATAGTTATTGTAAAGTTTGACACAATACTGTTAATTTTATATTGGTGAATACCAATACATCATCCGATTTTCTTGATAATTTGGAACGATCAAACAAAGCACCCCTAATTCTTTAAAATAACATGCTTGTTTTGTTGGTATTTTGAATTAGTAGAGCGTCTAATATATATAAAAAGCCGGATGCTTTGACGGATTTAGAATAATTTGAATTGGCATTTGGCTTCCGGATTACTAGACTGGAATCAAATCACCAAATAGTTTTATAATACAATAATTCAGCGAGTATTATATTTTCGGATAAGAATAGAATAAGAAATAAGTTTTGCTGATGCTAAGAGTATACAAAAGTTTACAGTAATAGATATTTTATTTACTCACAGAAACCCAGAAAAAAATTTGTACGTAACGCTCATATTTAAAAGTGTTTCTTACAATATATAAAATAGTACTTACTACTAAAGGAAAGCTAAATAAAACAATACAAATTATCATCTTATAATACAATACACAAAGTGTTAATTTACTAATTGACCTATTTCACGTTAGAAAGTTTGGTAAAAAGTGTCATGGCGAAAACTAGCTTGGTATCACTAAAACTCATTGCACACTAGGGCGGTCCTTATTTTTCAACTTTATGTTTTTTTGCGGGCCACCCCCTAGATTGGTTTCAATACTTAAAAAAATGTTCTGTGCAAAATCTGAACTCAATCGGATAACGAGAAAACGTGCCACCCAACCCTTGATTCTGGGAGATTCAAATAAATTCTAATAAATTTCGATATTTATTTTTTCAAAGATTGCTACTGACAATCGAGTTAGTAGTGACTGAAAATAAATAAGATACATACTTAAAATCACTTTATTTATGAAAAGTCGTTAATTTGATTATAATTTTTGGGATAAGGTCTCCTTTTCAAAATCGGGAAATCGTGTTCTATATTCTTTTACAACTTGCAAAACGAATTGTTTTTGTTCCTCATCTTTTGTTATTACATTATTGTAAGCTGTCATTAACTTAACACCCCGCTCTGCTGTATCATTAACAACTTTGATTTCTTTAACAATATCCAACCCTTTGTTAAAACTATCGTTTTTAGACCAAGTTGAAAGGTGCGTTTCAAGAAAGTCATCATTTATGTGAAATCGTTTGAAAAACTTTCGGGTTTCGATAGTAACAAAATTTTCAATAAATGTGTTCTCCACAAACTTTGGAATTTCATTTTCGCCTATCTCTATTCGCTTGATACTTTTACTATATGATGATTCTTCTTCTATATCTAATGGCTTTTCTTCCACATCCGATGATCTTCTTCCACATCCAATGTTTCTTCTTCCAGATCCTCTTTCTCCCTAGGGCTTCAACCATTTTCACTTTGGATTCCTCTGACAATTTTGAATCGAAGAATGCGAAAGCAACTGCTTCTGGACAACTCCAAAAATTCTCTATAATCTTCTCGAGGCTGCTTTTGCGGATTTTCCAGAGCACATATAACAAATGTGACTACCTCTTTTGAATCATCTAAAAATGGAAGAACATATCCGTCTTCAAATCCGAACTTAAAATAATGTTTGTTAATCTTAGCCCAATACTGTTGAAAGCGTTTAAAGAAAATTCTCGGCCTTAAAAACTTGACTGACTGATTGAAATAAGTTTTGTTTTACTCAAAAAAAGAAATATTAAAGATCTTTGATACCGATCCAAATTTGGTTGAAATTGGAAGACCAATAATTGAGTTACGAAGGTGTTGCCACTTGAGATGGGTCACACTGTATACTATTAATTTTGGTACTTACTTACTTCTTCAAGTTCTCGTATCTTGCGTTCTCTTCTTTCTGAAGCTTCGCGTGCTCGTTTTTCAGCTCTTCTTTCTCTGTCTTCTAATTCATAATCTATACCGTACATAAATCCTGGTCGACCTTTTTCCCGTCGTTGAACTAAAAATTGCCTATCTTCCTAGATAGTCATCGTCTCAAGCGCGTTTTCGTGGGCTATGTCGAAAAAGTAAGTCATCAAACTTTGCTACAAAATTTACCTCCTTCTGTTTTTCAAAGTTCGTCTGCTTCTTACACCTTTATTGAAGCGTCCTCCATTCTTCATACAAAGATACTAGCTTATCAATACAGTGGTTTTGTTTTCTAGTGGGAATTCTTGCCTTTTCCCAGAAAATCACAACTTCTTGTATTAGAAGTCTGGCTTCAGCTTCACGTCTCTTAAGTTAAAAAAGTACACTCAAAACTTGTTTATTAGAAGGCAGTTTACTTCCAGTAATCTCGTTTGAAAAATTACCGAGCAAATAAACACTAGCACGACCACGCAAATTAATTTGGCGGACATTGTGCTTCGTGCTGCTCTTTTCACTGATAATGAGGTACTGAAATGCTTTGATGCACTTATTGCCATATAGGTCGGCTAAAATTACAGTGAGGATTAAGGTTTATGCCGTTCAGGTAGAAACTCAACCCTACTGCAGAGACAAAATTCGAGGAAATAGATCTTAAAACTAGGGCCTTGCGGGCGACCACCTATTAAAATTCCTTAATCCTAAAAGCAGTAGGGAATTTTAATGTCAATATTTTCATGGGTAGTGTTTAGAATTCGCTTTCCTCTTCCTAAACTAGTATAAATTATCTTCAGGATGTCAATTATACCCATTGTTTACTTAGAAAAATCAAATATAACAATGTGGGGAATTTCAAGAAATATTAAATTTAGGGGTAGTGGGTGGCACGTTTTCCCCGTATCCAATTTCGCTCAAATTTCACCCACATTATTTTTTTAGCAATTGAAACCGTTGTGGGGGGTGGCCCAAAGTAAATTCGAAAATATTTTTTTCCTCAAGTATAAATAAGGACCGTCCTATTGCACACGTTGACCAACTCGTCTAATTTCCAAACTTTGTACAAATGAAATACCTATAATATAACAATCATATCATTGTTTTCATTATCTCTAATGTTGAGTCAACTTTGATTGATTAGAGATCATCTTTATTAGTTTATTTTGTAGTCCACAGTATTTTAAAAAATTCAAATTACAGCCCAGACGACAGAGAACATTTTATAGTGAAACCCACAAAAACTTCCCAACTGAATATATGTTTTTAATGAGTTCGTAAAAGTGTATAGAATAATATCCTGAAAAGTTTATATTCCGCTCGGATGCAGAACAAAAAAAAGTGAACAAAAACTTTTTTTCATTCATTTTTTCAAAATTTTTACTCAGGATAGAAAAAAACAAAAAATAGGTGGATAGACCACGTGTTTCTGAACAAAAAATGTCCTAATAAAATTTATCGCTAAAGCCACGGTATTCCTGGAATAGTGAAGTAACTTCGTCATAGAGGTGGGTAGTACTCGTATGATTCGTACCATTGGTACGAATCCTTGCAGTGGTACGAATGGTATGAATCCCACAAAAAAAAGAAAGATTCGTATCGCCGATACGATTGATACGAATAGGGAATTTCGGCCCTGCCCTAACAGGCATTTTGTAAAGTAAAGAAGCTTGGTTTAATCCTAGGTTTAAACTGTACGGTTAATCCAATATTTAATACTAGCCCTTACTACTATTACTGACAAAATTGGATACCAATCCGGACGCACATATACGGACACCAAACTTCGGTACCGGTATTTTGTGAGAGATGCATTTTGTCGAAATGGTTCCAAATAAAACTTTTGGTTTTGGCCATGTTTAGTTTTTACCAGTAATATTTAATTTAATTCGCTGAACGATTATAGTTTAAAAATAATTCAAATGTTACCTTTTTAGCCTAGAAAATAACTCCAATGTGTTCTTTAAGTAAAATAGCTAAAAAGATATCAATACGAAAATATAAATTATATGCGAGATACAATTCTTTTCTTTCTTGTTTGAATATTCGATGCGACACTGATACTAAATAGGTTAGTTAGCTAAATTGCATATGGACAGGGTTGATACAGTCGTCCGAACCGAACCGATACCGATACCGATACTGGATGTTGACTGAATAAATTCTATGCTGAACAGTGGGAGTGGGAGTGTTGGTACGAATGGTACGACTAGTACGAATAGTACGAATAGTACGAATCAGTGCATATAGATCATGAAATCAGTGGTACGAATCTTTTCTGGATACGGATTCATTTGGTACGATTCCTTAAAAAGAGTCGAATCGCCCAACTCTGTCAGTCTGTGCGGCCAAGCTCAGGGTTAAGTACATACTACGGAACCTCTAAAACTTCTTAGCTGTTCTAACGAATAAAATAAAGCTTTTTTTCTCTTTCTGATTACACATTTTTAACATTTTTCTTGGTGAATAGGAGGATAAATAGTGAGTCTGGAGGGAAAATATATAATTATGAACGCATACACAGACACTACACATCGCTCGCATGAATTTTTACGTGCCTTCACTGCATTGTATTTATTATAGGTACACCTATCCACATTTCAGCTATATCCAATGGATTCCTTATACATTTGTTAATGTACTGGAAAAGTTCCAGAATTTATATTCAACACAATCAAAGATATTTTTAAAGTTATAAGGATAAGATCGTGAAAATCGCAATTTCTTATCATGATCTGATTAATCATATTTTCGAAAAAATGCATACACGTAAACGAATTTGTGTTTGAACTTTCGAAAAGCATACATTTTTTCCGAAGTAGTGATATTTTATTTTTTCCAATTGGTCAATTTCTCGGCACATTACAGCCTCCATTATATATATTTATCAAGGAAATCATCAAGCAAGGAAAGTAAAATGATTTGAGATGTACTTTTTTTTGAATCCACGTTACTACAACTTAATGAACCATAATAATCATGAAGTGTACATACTTTTTAACAGTTCTCAATGAAGAAAGAATTTTTTTGAGGGGCTTTTATTTTTTTCTATAATTTCTATTGCGATGCCATCTTTTGCTTGTATTGTTGGAAACAAAAAGCATCAGAAAGTTACAATTTCCATCTTTTAAATGAACCAACACTCATATAGATTGAACAAATTCAGATTTAGTGACATGTAATTCAGTGCGTCGGTGTCACAGTCATGCGTATTCAAGCGCGCGAAGGCATGTATCTCGCCCCGAGTTATAACATTACACTTGACCATTTTTTTCCGGGAAAACCGTGGCGTTAGCGATAAATTTTGTTAGGACATTTTTTGTTCATAAATACGCGATCTATCCATCTGTATTTTTTATTTTTCCTAGCTAGACTTAATTTCAAAATTTTGAAACAATGGGTGAAAAAAATTTTTTTTTCACTTTTTTTTTATGTTCTGCATCCGAGCGAAATGTAAACTTTTCGGGATATTATTCTATACATATTCACGAACTTATTAAAAAAAAAAAAATTCAGTTTGCAAATTTTTGTAGGTAAATACCTTCATTGACTGGGCTATTATACAATTTATCACTTTATCAGAGCTGGCAGTTTAAAAGCTAGGCATTTTATTTTTAGAGTTTGGAAATTGGACGAGTTGGTCAACATGTACAAGTAACATTTTACTACTTTTAGTGATACAAAGCTAGCTCTTGACATTACACTTTTTACTAAACTTTCTAACGCGAAATAGGTCAATTCTACAAGTTAGAATATTCGATGACACAATGGCAAAATAAGTATCTGACACTAAGATAAATATGAAATCAAAATTTGTATTCGACTTTTAATCCAAATTTTGAATTTTCTATTTCTCTCACTTACCCAAAGGAAGTATTGTAATCGGGAACAAATCATGCTCCGAGAATCCTTCAGTTTTTGGAAAATATACAGGGTGGACACCCCAGAAAAATAATCCATGAAAAAAAATTTACGGAGTACAATAATAATTAGCACGCAGTTAACACAACTGTCAAGAAAGAAAAGTGTGAAAAAAATACAGGCTCGTTACTGCCCAGATAGCATTTATTATTCCACGAATGTACATTTTGCATTCCCAATATTCTAATTGCATTCTGTACTTGCCATGTATGTTCCCTCAACATTCCCATATAAATAATATTTTCACATATACAATATGATTATACATACGATATAAATGGAATATACAGAAAAGTTTATATTCACAGTCGCATATACTGTGTACACGTATCAGGGAACGTTCTTCGTATATGTGTTCATGTACATCGTATAAACATTCGTCAATGATTTTATCTGTATAATACAGGTATATTTTTTGTAGAAATATTTGCATCGCCCGAGCGCCGCGCCGACAGTAATATCATCAAAAGTTCAGCACTTTTAACGCGAACGCTGGCGCTGATTGGTTCGATTTTTTGAACTAATAAAAATAAACCTGCATCACAACTGATGAAACAGCAATGCTAGTTTTATAGTACCTATCTACCTACCTACCTACAAAAATAATTATGATATTTCTCTATCTATATAGATTTGATTTAAGTACATTTATAATCATCCCCTGTGCGGTGTATGACGTTTTATAAATTTTAAATCGTTCGTCAATATTATTGTATATATGAAATATGTTTTAAATTTTGAATCCAGACTTTAGATTTGTGATCGAATATTGAATAATAATGAATATGAAATATTAAATAATAATGAATGAAATATTAAATAATAATGAATAATAACCCTTTTTAATTTATGTACTGTGTTCAATTAATTAGTAACTATCTCGGTAACTATCGGCATTTCTTAAGCAGATAGTTCAGACTTAGAATGGGTATTTAATTACTTTTTATCTTTTATAATATTTAGATTTCCGTTTTCCATGTCATTACAATCCCCTTGTAGAATGTTTTAAATGCGCGCCACGGTCATTAGGTTAGTGCGCATGCTCATCGTACTGCTATTAGTATACGTCACGCTTCTGCTGTCAAATGTATGTTTTGTTTTTTGTTTTCCACTGATTTATTATAATTATTCCAAGTATATACATTAATTGCATTGCTGTAAGTATTTTACAATTGTATACAATATAACTATCACATAGTTTTGTTGTCATTTGCAGATATTTTATATTTAGACACTAAAGTTTAATGTGTATCCATCCCTTTGTACATTAATACTAAGCGTACCACCTATATTAGTTATAATAATTACGGCGTTTGTAGGTATCGATTTTTAGAAAAGAAACTGAGGTGTCTTTGTAATGGTCTCGGTCCACGAAAAGGAAGCTTGGTGGTCACCATTCAAACAATTGACTGATCATTGAAAAACAGATGAAAATGCAGATGAAATGTGAATACTTTACGGGGTGTTTAAATCTTATTTTCAAGAAGGTAGGTTCGATCTATTTCAATATTAAGGAACTTTTGTTTATTTAAATCACAACCATTGGATTTGATTACAACATACGAGTTGTGATAGGTATTTACCTATTTGTAGTAATTTGCTTTATGCCTATTTCAGAGGATTATAAAGAGCTGCAATTAATTGAAAAGGGCAGAGATCTGATGTACAGAGTGAATAAAAACAAATCAAAGATGATATCGAAGAACATATTGGAAGCCGTCGACTTCCCAAGAAATTTTGTCTTTACTAGAAGTTGAAAGAAGATAGGTATGTTGTTCTTTTAATAACTCTGGTAGGCATTTAAAATCAAGTACCTGAAATTTCGAACGTTCACTTGAACGAATTTCATATGAAAAAGAAAAATTAATAAAAGCCACATTTCGATTTAGGTGTAAAAACTTAAGTATTGTGGATATTTATTGTCAGCAAATGTGGCAATGAAGTGTTTATGCCTAAATCGATGTGGTTTTTATTAACTTTTCTTTTTCATCTAAAATTCATTCAAGTGAAAGTTCGAAACTTCAGGTACATTTAAAATCACACATTAAACAAATCCTCGTCATAATATGATACTCTCAACTATGACAGCGGGTACCGATATTCCTGATCTTTGACCTTTCATATCTCAAAAACTGGCGATTTTCAGATATTGTGCCCATGAAAACTTTTGATCAGGATATTATGAAGTACAACATACTATAGTTTCAGCCCATTTGACTGTACCTTCTTTTCCATTTATTTTGTGCCTGCCGTGTCCTTTATGATAATATCAATTTGTTTAATTTATGTTTGATCAGTTTTATTTTTTCTGTAAGATCTTTGTAAGATGTTTTTATATTTTTCAACTTTATCAGGGCCAGTTTTTAAAGAGAAATAAGTACCTATTCAAATATAATACAATGTATTTTCTTTTGTAGTTGGACTAGCACGTGTATCTCCTCCTCTGGACAGGAAGAAAATATCTTCTTAAAAACTGGAAAAGCCAAAAGAAAGTATTCAGCCAATAGGATCAGTCACAGATGATGTGTTGAGAATGAAAACTGGACTTTCGCAATTACAAGTATCACCATCGGCAACACCTGAACACTTGGTTTTGAAAATGTAAGCCCTGCAATTTTTACTATTTTTTACTTACTGACAAGAAATTCGTTATAGTAAAATATGACAGTTCATAAGTTGCAAAGAAAATTTTTTTGTTAAAAAAAATCTCAATTGAAATTTTTGTCACAATTGTTTTTTATTATTACCATTCATTTTTGTAACAAAAAATAAAAATATATTTAAAGTAACACAACTGTTTTATTTATACCTCTTGCTATTTTATAATTTAAGATGCATACTTAATTGTTACAACAATGTAAAGTAACTAATAATATAAAATCATGTTTTGTTCTTGGCAATTTAAAACACGATTTGAAATAGATAAAACTTTAAGGTAGTGTAATATGATCATTAGATTTTTTCATAAATAACACGTTAAATATGATTTTTAAGCTGAAGTTTTAGAGTGATAAATGTTTGATTAATTTTAAAATGGTTTTTAACAGATCTTATTAACGTAAAACTATTTTTTTTACATATATTCGTGGACCTTTGTAAAGTATTGTTATAGCAAATACAGTTTTATTTAAGTTTATTTAGCATTTGTGTGCTCCATTCAATAAAATTTGATGAATAAAACATTTGACTTTAGTGGAAAACTAATAGTAAAAACAAATTTTCTGTGCATATATTCCACATTTACTTACATAATATTCTTCACAAGGAATATGAAATGTGGAAAATTAGAGTAAGTACCTAATAATTGACTGTAACAATTAAACTTTAAAATTAGATATTGGGTTTATTATATGGAAGTACTTCACTCATATCATGTATTCTCTTGAGTTTAATTATTATAATAATTTATTATTTACTATAATCATAGATGAGTCGCTGCGTCATACTGAACATATTCAGAATGAAGCAGCGACTCATCAATGATTACAATAAGTAATAAATTTTTATAATAATTAAACTTTGAAGATAATACATGGCATGAGTGAAGTACTTATAGCTGCCACTGATACTTAATGTTCATTCCTACAATATACATGCATCATAGATTTATGATCCATGTGTAACATACCAGGCACCTACGGTTTAATTCCTGCGAAGGTAGTACTCATATACCATGAACATGCAGTGTACATTGTGAATGTAGGATGGACCTTCCTCCTATATACCTCATGTATCTATCAGTATGTCAATATACGTTTCTGGTTCATATCAAGTTCCGTTTTGGTCTATGGGTACGTTGTAGGAATCTTACTCGTATATCGAAAGGAGGTCATCTGTACGTCTCTCTGACATTCAGATTTTCTACACGGAATACAAAATGAATATTCATTCTTAGTTCCATGGGTACATAAAGTACGTTCCGAGCACATGCTCTGAATGTAAAAATGCTATCTGGGTGAGGCTATTTTCTCATTTTCTCAGCAACAAACAACTTTGATTTGAAACATTTTGTCCTAAAATGTAATGCATCATTTTCGAGATATATGGCTGTCTCAAGTTAAATGGTGGACACAGAATATTTATACTGTTACTGCATTACTAGAGTAATACCAACCTGTAACTGGTTAACTGTTGGGTAGTTGTATTTAAATAAATAAATTTAAATCTGGAGTTTAACACATTTTTTATTTTGATTAAAATAGGTACTATTAACAGTTACTTATGGGTTGCTCAGAATATTTTGCATTTAATATAAAAAAATTTACAGTATAGATTTGAACTTTTTTAATTAACCACTGATTATCTAAAGTTGACTACACAATTCTTAGGCGTGTAAAAAATGTCGGCGTCTTTCGCGGTACGGTAAAGATCAAAGACGCCGGCATTTTTGACACGCATAAGAATTGTGTAATGAACTGTACTTAGATGACACAAATGTATAGCCTCAGGAAGAATTTTTTCTGGAAAAATTGGAAACTTTAACTTAAATTTCCCAGGAGAGCGGTTATTTATTTGTCCTTTGTTCTGCAGCATTATTAAATATTTTCTCTAAATGAGACTTTATATTATCCAAATACCACTCTTTGAACTAATGTATGTGATTAAATCATGCAATTTCCTTAATAGCAGTGAATAAATTAAAAAGCGACATTAGCACCGCGGTCATTTTACAAATTAAAGCGGGTAAATAAATTACTAGTTCCCCTCAAGTTCTTTTCAAATTTGCCATATTAGAGGACGGCCGTACATCAACATTTTTAATTGTGCTCTTTTTCAATGAAAGGAATGGGCTAATGAATTAAGAAGGGGTGCATGGAGGGTACTCTGTGAATGCAGCGCTAGCGTTATACCCATCAGTTGCTTTTAGACATGTTATAACCTAAGGTTATATGAGGTTGTTTGTATTAGATTCATAGAATTATCCCGATACCATTTGGCAAATGTGTTTTATAAGTGATATTACTCGGTGGCACAAAAAACGCAAACCAGCAGCACAAATTTAGCAAATATGAGTCACTGCTCTACGCCACGTGAAGTAAACTGGTTTTAAAAAACCGTTACCAAAGCAAAAGATTTTGTTAGGTACGTTTGACCCAAACTTATCCTCTTCAGCTCTCATTAACAATATAGTATCGACATGAATCAAAATATTTGGCTTTGTTATTAAAAACAGCAGATAATTTTCCTCTATCAACCTTTTCATAACTTTGGTACTGTGTAAGCTAGAATATTGCAACACAGATTGGAATCCGTTCCATATATATCATTTCTTGAAAATGTACAAAAAATATTTCTAAAAGAGTGAGCCCCAAAAATCGCGCATTTTCTCGCCCTCGAATTTTGTTTCAAACTAAGTGCAAAATTATTGTTAATGATGAGAACATCCTGCATATCTTTGGTTTTTGAGATATGAGGGATTGAAGAATTTATCAGTTATGGCATAACGATCAAGATATTCTTAGTATTTTTCCATTGATTAATTTAGAAGAGCCAAAAACATACCCGATATAAAAATGAAAATAGTGAAAAATGATATTATTGAGTTATAGAGCTTCCATGAACAGGAATATAATATAAGTCTATTGGCTGAATGCATGAACGAAGGTGTTGACCAGAAATTGCACGAAGCAATTGAGACACACCTTTAAGGGGGTGAAAACAATCCCAATACTATACCAAACTGCACAAAAGCTTCAATAACTGACGAAAAAGCTTGAACTCTCTAAGCTTTATTAATAAGAATGAACCATAAATCTGTTACGCTAGTTCACGAAAACAACCCATCACAGGGTGCAAAACTACCCCTTATCTTGAATTATGAACTTGAGTCAGTGAAAACATATTGTATCGAAAAAAATTCTGACATAAAGGTAAGATCCCTTTCCCGAACGCCATAATCTAGAGGACTTTAACCCTCAAGTAATCTCGTAATCGCTGCATTACATAAAAAAATACTGATGTAGCGGTTTCCAAGAATGCTTTTCTCTTATGTCAGAGCCTCTTGATTCCTTTTCATCCCCCAAAGGATCCCGACGGGGGTCAGGTGGTGAAGACCCACCAATAAGTTCTCGTCCCGTTCTCTTACCCCATCGTAGGTGTGACATAAAATAGTTACAGAAATTCTATTTATCGTCCCACATTCATACCCACTGCAATCAAAATGCGATATCTGGTACATTCACTATTTTTCCCTGACTCAAGTTCATAATTCAAGATAAGAGGTAGTTTTTTACTCTGTAATGGATTGTTTTCGTGTACTAGATCCTAACAGATTTATGGTTCATTCCTATTAATAAAACTTCAGGGTTCAAGCTTTTTCGCCAGTAATTGGAGCTTTTGTGCAGTTTGATTCTGTATTGGGGTAGTTTTCACCCCCTTAAGGGAGTGTCTCGATTTCTTTGTGTAAACTCTACTTTCGTTCATGTATTCAGTCAATAGACATATATCTGTTCATGGAAGCTCTAATAGCATCATTTTTTCCAACTTTCATCCTTATATAGGGGACGTGGTTATGTAGCGGTGACGTCGCGGAGTGTAAACGGCGACTTTCGGGGAACTTTACCACTCCCCACTCTATCAAATGAATGTTGCCTGCTTTGTCTTGCAACTGATTTTATTATACTTGTGTTTCATTCCTACATAATTATTGCTATACATTTCCCTAACTCAGAAACTTAATAGAATACTAGAATAGTATAATATTAGAAGGCAAAACTTGTACGATTTCCCAATGGCTAAGCATCAAAATTAAACAAAAACATAATGATAAAACGTCCGAATCTGGCACGCGCCTTTATATTTTGCATTTTTTAATTAAAATATTGTCTTTAAAATATTTAACGTCATGCGAGAATATGTCGACCTGGATGCTGAAAGCTATTTTTTATTGTTCTTTGAAACTTGAAAATAATTTTTATCCATTAATTTATTATATTTGGTGCAGAAATAATGATAAATTACATTTTTAAGTTATATATGAAGCTATGGTTCATGTCTTGTAATAATGGCGTGATAAGTCTTGGCCATCAAGATGGCGTATTTCAGAAAAAATCACTTTGAAGTCGGCTTTACTAAGAAATGCGACTTGAAAGTAATTGTTACTTGAGGATAGTGGCAGGAACTGGAGATATGTGACTTTAAAATTACATTTATTACAAAGTACCAAATGGGACTGTAGCGTCACTTTAAAGTTGCAGCAAGGTTCCCGCTGCCACTTCATAGTTACATTTTTTCTAACATTGATTCTGAACGCCGCACCCTGGTGCGCTGCCATACGTCGGACGCGCAACTTTTAAACTGAACGCGCCCCTAATTTTGACTTTTGTCTATTGGGGAAAATCACATCAGCAGATAGTATCAGTGAATTTCAATATTTTCAATCAATATATCGGAAATGGTGACGAAAACATGGAGTTGTCATAACGTTACATCTGTTATTTTATTAATTTTCTTGCGTTTGTGAACTGTTTTCAAATATGCCGAAGGTAGAATTAGAATTGCGTAATATCTTTACTCAAATTGCATGCAGAAGAAGACCACCAAGGAAGGTGAAGTGATATTTAGAGCTGGAGTCGAAGACGCCGAAAAAAAAAACAAATTTTTGCCCTTTGTTTGCTCCCATGAAGTTAGAATGAATTTATAAGGTGATGTTGACAAATGAAAATGCATGTGTAGTTTTACAGCAGGCCATTCCGGATATTTTAAAAAACTAGGAATTATCTTAACCATATGCACATGTATATTGTGAAAAAGAAGAGAAATTTGAATAAATGATTTTTTTTTAATTATATTTTATTTCAGTGTTTTTGTATTTGTTTACCTGTTTATGTTTCTCAAAAAACAATACAAGTTCAACATAGGTAAGAGTGCAAAATTACTTCACAACATCAATTAAATTTCTGAAATGACTAGTAAGTGTAAAAGACATGTTCAGTAATAGTGCATATAGTTTAAAAGCCGTGTCAATGCACAATGTTCCAAATAGATAGAAAACTTCGCAGTAAGTGGCCAATAGCTTGGAAAATCATCTAGCAAATTATGTTAAGTGAAATAAATTCCAACCCAAGAGATTATTATAGGTATTTTGAAACATATCTATAAATGCAGATACAAATATGAATAACTTACTTTAGTGAAAAAAATCATCCTGTAGAAAATGTTGACTATATACACACATACATTTGCTAGGTGGTTTTCCAATTTCTTAAAGCTATGATCCACTTACTGCGAAGTTTTTTTTGTGTTTAAGCACTGAATAATAACTTTTACTCTTACCAGTTACTTTAGAATATTAATTAATATTATGGAGCAATTTCGTACTCTTACGTATTACGTATATGGAACATTTATTATTTTTTGAAAAACATTAACAGGTAAACAATACGAAAAATACCTAGTTGTCTTCCTCACTTAACGAGTTTTGTTGAACGGAAAATATAAATATATAAAATTCAACACAAAATAGCATGTTATTACTTTAAAATGGTAAACAACCAAAATTTGGAAAAGATAAAGGCCACGCATAAACAAGCATAAAATATATAGGTTAGGTATTTCATTCCTCTCGTTATCGCCCCTCCTTTCCTATATATGGTTAACAATGGGAACTAGATGGTGAACTAGTGATAGGTTAGGTATTTCATTCCTCTCGTTATCGCCCCTCCTTTCCTATATATGGTTAACAATGGGAACTAGATGGTGAACTAGTGAATTTACTTCATCGTGAATTTAAGAGGTAATACGCACTTCGTAGTAGCCGTGCACAGTGAATTTCAGTTCTGCGGGTAGCGGTAACGTCATTAACACTAATAAATATTGTCACGACTACGGGTTGGGGTTGTTTAATAATTACTTTCAACACATGTTATGCCCACCTCGTGTCACGGCCCTCGGGCCGCTGTGACGGGGTTCCTTTAAAATACTCGCTTGCTTGCAAAAGGATTTGAACTTAATGAATTAAATGAATACTTGTGAATAAAACGTTGTGGTAGAAAACAAAGTACAGGTTTATTGAGAAAGAAACAACACACAATGAAACAGAATAATTAGTACTTACATTAAATACCCCCTGGGGCTCACCCCCAAGGGGGGAGTTGGGCCACGCACCAAGCCACCACCAGTTCGTACCAAAAACTAGAACCCAACTAAATTTTGAAACTAAAATATTTTCTAGGTATTCTTTTTGCAATTCAGCAGTTACCTGGATAACAAGTAACTCTGGTGAATGCACCAGCTTGCTGCTGTCTCAACAATTTCTGTTTGCAAATATTTTAATATTAATTTCTAGCTAACAATAACCTGATGTACTGGGTGTCTCAAATAACTTTTATATAAATTATAATTACTGCGTGACAATATTACTAACACATAACTTTATACGGATAGTAAAGTTTCCCAGAACGTCGCGGCCACTATCAAAGCTACTTGAAAGTGGTTGCAACTTCGAAGGTCATCCCACTGGTAACTAGGGCGTCCCCATGCACTGGAAAGGCGAAAGTCACATAACTCTAAAGTAACCGCTAGTGGTAAAAACTGCGAGGCAGTGACTTCGGATATGTCAAATGAAGTTATTTACACATCAAAGTCGTAAATTTAGTCACGGATTCGTAGTGGTTACTCATTCGAAGTTCCCATCTCAGTTACTGTTACTTTGGTGCTAGTTGGGCCTATATTGCGTCACGCATATCACAACTGCAATCCCTCATATCTCAAAAACCAAAAATAGGCTCATCTTGAAATTTTGTATTCAGGATATTCTCATCATTATACTCTTCGCAAAAACGAAGAGTATATTGTATTTGATCGGCACATTTCTAAATCAGTAAATATCGCTCGTAGAGAAATTTTTTTTATATCGTTATGTTAGTGAACGAATTCTGAACAACTCTCAAAATGTCCGTCTGTCTGTCCGTCCGTCTGTCCGTCCGCCACGTTTCTTGTAAGCACGATAACTTAAGAAAGAAAAATCCGATTGTATTGAAATTTGGAGAGTAACTTAGTGTTAGCTAGAGGAAGAACCCTCTTGTTTTTTAACAAAATAGATTGGTAAATAAAAAATTTATTAGTAATTTAAAATTTAAAAAAATATTTTTTACATTTTTTTATGGTTTGTAACAAATAGAAACCTTGCGAAATGTTATTTCCTATCACTATTTTTTTTTTAATACATTTTACCAATGTGTGTTTCCTAATAATCACAATAAATTTTCTAATGGTATATATTACACTCATTAACAATTTTAGTAATAAGAAATGGTGGTGTAGCGGCAAGAGTTTCGTCTCGCAATGTTCGGCGATGTTCGCCGTGGTTGTCTGGCTGGCTCCGGGCTAGGATCCGGTGAGGCACATAAATGTATAAAACTGTTAATAAATCGTTTATTGATTGATTGATTGATTGTCTCGCAATCCAAGGGTCCCGGGTTCAAAAACTGGCATTATTTACAAGAAAAATGCGAAGAGTATCCTATAGAATGTGTAACAATTATATAAAAAGCTCAGTAAATCGGCGAAGAGTATAATGCTTCCTCTAGTTAACAATAATTGAGCACTTATTTTAAAACAAAATTTGAGAGAGAGAAAATGGGCGATTTTTGGCCTGTTTTTGGGATCACTCTTTTTGTTCTGTATAAAACATTGATTTTACCCCGTGGCAAATTATAATTCTAATCTACTAGATGAATTTGAAATTGTCTTTCTTCGTAAGAGGCGTGAGTTATTAACGTTGCATAAAATTGTACATAATCATATCGACTCACCCTCCTTATTCAGCTGTTTATACTTTAACATACCACGTTTTTCTTCGAGAAGTTGTAATTCCTTCAAGGTTTCGGCATCAAACTCGATTTATCATTTTTATTGCTTTATTAACTGGATGTGTAAAAGCTATAATAACGTCATTTTCAAATTTTCTAATTTAAATAGATGCTTAATTGTTGTAAAAACGTCAAAACACAGCTAGAGGAAGGTAAAAAAAATTATCATTCTTACGTTTGTTTCATGTCTCAATTGTTCAAAAGATATAAGCAGAAGAACACCCTGTATATCCAGAAAATTTAAGACAATAAATCTCGTAATGTATAGTAAAATATTACAATGCATTAATTCTGCCATGAATACTGACGACCGATGCATGGTTGGCAGTCATGTAATTAAGAATTTAATATAGTTTTGCATATTTAGCTATGGGATAAATCATATGACTGCGTTTGTTGTAATTTAACATTATGGGATAAATGAAATTATTTTAAACTTAAAAAACATTACATATAATTTTCTTTATTTGTTATGAAATCTTCGAACGCTATATTACTCGGAAACTATTAGCTCAATTTTAAAAAGTGAAATTCTGCTATAAAGGGAACTTTCAAGCTTAAGTGTTGTGTTACATTACTAGTCTTGCGACTGCCAAAATTTGGACGAAAAGTTGAGTCAAAATGGCATGAACTTCCGTGTATTTTTTTCGGCAATTCACCCGAACTTATTACATATTACAACATTTAGTGCGGAGCCAGAGAAATATTAGTATTACCGATGTCGTAAAATATACGTGTATATATTTACGAAACTGCACGTACTCCAGTCTGTATCCTATAAGAATTCTATAAAACTGTCAAGTGCGCCACGCGGTTTACATACAGAAACACTCTTTAAATATAAATAGCTATAAATTACCCCCTATATATTATTTACACATTGCGTTACACCTTCAGGTTTGGCAGATTTACTGTTTTGATAAATAAAGAATATATTTTTGTAGAACAGGGTATTATTACTGCAGAAGATGTGTTACCTATTTTATAACGCATTCAGAGAGATGTTTAAACAATAACTATTTTCGATTTTAGTTTACTTTTGATAAATAAATAGTACTGTTTTTTACTATGATATTCTTGTGTTCTTTAACACACAAATATCGAGATTTCAAAGTTAGTGATGGGTGATCTAGTGATTTTTCAATCACACCGTGAATGATTACTGCGATTTGTTTTATATCATTAATTAAAATGTGACGTGATTAATTGTGACTTCCATACACGACGAAATCATTAAGATGGATGGATATTTATTTACAGATAATTAAATTTAAGGAGCAAAATCGCATGTTCCACGTTTTAGTACGGGCTATATCAAAAGTTTTCTTACAAATATTAAAAATGTTTATATCCTATCATAATAAATATTAATCTAAATGACACGCATGGCCTTCTAGGTCTTTGTCAATTTTTATAAAATTTTCTAAAATTTTTGTTACCAATACATTGCATTTGGCTAACCTATTGCTCATCATATCACATAATAACTAAATCGGCTTAAATCTTACCAATAGTGACATTTTCCGCTTCGCGCTTCATTGAATAATATGTTTCGTGATCTGAAAAATGATCTCACTTGACTAAGCTGATAAACAAGGAAGTATGCACAATCACAAACCATGTCTTTTACAGTTTACATTGTAAGAAGAAATGTCTTTTTAACATAGGCTGGATAAATCTAACTAGTAGAAAAGGAATACTTTATGAAAAACTAAAATTCCTAAATTCTAGACGCCTAATTTATCAAGTTGAGAGTTGACAGCTCTTTAACATAATGCAGCTTGAAAAAAATCTCTTCGGTTTTTTATGCAGATCAGATTATGCCGTGTGTCTATAAATAGAGTTCGGAAGAAGAAAAACTTTTTAATTCAATTATTCAATTCGATAGAAACCCTAATTTCTGTTATCGCATCGTTGCCAGTTTTACTGGGTTCTCAAAAACTAGATTTGACTATGATTAATTTACAAATAATTTAAAATATCCTCGAACTGATATTAAAATTCCGCCATATCCAAGAAATTTGGCAAAACTGTAATGGATACCTTTTTTACTGTGATTAATTTCATAGAAATATACTCCCAAAAGTAATTTTTGTGAGTATTACTTCCACATCCAATGGAAGTATAGTAACGACAAAAAAAATTTTAAACATTTTTATTGTTCAAATAAGCTTAGAATGTCATGAAACGTCGAGATTTCAAGTTTGAGCGAAAAAAAATTTCTGTCTGTCCGTCTGTCTGTAACTTTTCTTGTGCGCACGTTTACTCTGAAACCGTTTGAGATATTGACTTGAAATTTGGTACACATATGTACTTTAACGAGATCTAGAACTAATTTATATTTTCATCTTGTTCCGTCGAAGGGTTGGGGGGTAAATTGGGGTAAATTTGGAGTAAATAGGTAAATCAAGCAGGTAAGAGTTCATAAAATTGATATTTAGTATAGACAAGAGAAGCTAAGGTCTCAAAAAAATTTTGGCATTAGCCACCCCCATTACCACCCCCACCCCATTATTAAAGAGGATGAAAAAAAAATGTGATTTAGTATGTGTACAAGAACCAAAAACCTCAAAATATTTTTTTACTTTATCCACCTCCCACTCCCACTCCCTGTCACCACCCCCACCCCACTACCGATGTGGGGTATCGTTTTATGGGTTTTTGGGGTAGAGGATTTCAAATATTATATTATTAAAGATCCATAAACAGTTATTTCCAGATACAAAATTTTTTCGTTGTGTGACTTGGATAGAAAATCCGGATGTGGAAGTAGTGATTCCTTGGGCAGCGGTTTTTTTTTCAAATAATAAAGTCATAGTAATAAGAAACAGAAAATAAACTAGATATCGTCTAGTATAGGCATTGATTTGTGAACAACAAAATCTGATATATTTATATGTGAAATAAAATGAACTACGTAGAGCAATTATTAGAAAATTTCATTAAAGATACAACTGCATTTCTCACAGATAAAACAGTAAAAAAAATTATTAACAAAATTACAAGAACAGGAAATATTTTGGATATAAAAACGAAGATGAAAAAGTGCAATGAAGACGATGCTGCGACTCTCTAATTGCAATAGATTCGGAAAGGAAATTCCCTTAGACGCTGAGATGATGAAGAAGAGGAAGAATCGTGAAAATATTAGTGCTTAAAACTATATTACTAGTAATGCACAAACAACATCTTTATCACCTACACGGCATAGCTTTTCAGATAATTCATATAGATAAGGAAGTATGTAATGTTATAATAAAAAGTTGTTCAAGTTTTTGTCGCACCTGAATGTTATATTTAAAATTTATAAAAGTTGTGGCAAACAATAATTTAGGGTAACTATTATTTTCTTATAAGAACCTCTTTGATAAAACGATAATTGTTTAATAATTTTTATTAGAAGAAATTATTTTGGCCCCATCATGTACATTTTATAACGCCCCTTTTAACATACTCTTTTAATTAAAACATCTATAAATGGTAGTAGTTCTATTCTACTTTCTACTTCTAATGTAAATTTAATAGAAGATTCCTTATTATTTATATTTTCCAAAAAATTATCTAGCAAACCAACTCCATGAGGTCAAAATGCTTTGATATATCTCCACCAGATAACCGATTTGTACATACTATTTTGAAAATGTCTAGGCTCAAAACCCTCCATAAATATGTTAATAATTAAATTTAGTGACAATGGAGTCCCCATTCCATACCAGTATTCTGTTGACAGAAACCAATTGAACATAAGTTCTTTTTAAACAGATAGTTAAAAGTTCTAAGTAAGAACTTCATGCATGATTGAATGTCGAAAATTAATCGCATAACTCTTTTTTGAGCAATCAGAACTCTCTCGCTATCAGAAGCGCCACCCCACAAAATGACATTATACGATAGCACTGAATTTATGAGGGCATAATAAATATTTATTAGTGTTTTTTGGTCTAATACACTTTTCAGTTGCAAAATTGCATAATAGTCACTATATATTTTCTGACAAACATTATTTATGTGACATCTCCAACCAATATCGCCGTCAATATGGTTACCAAGAAATTTTGACCTTTCTCTTGGAGCAACTGTTAATTGATTATATGTAATATTTATGGGTCCTTGAATTTTTTTTCTACCAAGAAACTGTAGCAAAATATTTTTTTTTAAGGTAACAATCAATGTATTAGTACCACACCAGTTGATAAATTATTCATAGAGAGTATTAAGCTTGTCTTGCAGCTCCTCAGGAGCGTCTGCCTCCTCTGCTATGGAGACGTCGTCTGCGAAGAGAACAACGCATTCAGTACAAATATGAACTGGTAAATCATTTATAAATATATAAAAAATAAGTGGCCCCAGTACACAACTTTGAGGAACTCCAAGATTAATACAATACTTCTCTGAACTGGCTTCTTGTTTTACAAAAAAATTTCTAAAGCTGAGATACGATATTATCCATGAAAGAAAGTTATCTCTAAATCTCATCGCAGAAAGGTTCTCTACCAGGAATGTCGGATCTATAGAATCAAAAACCTTGAACAGGTCAAAGAAAAGGGCAGCAACGTACTTTCTGTTATCCACACGATTGTACATAAATTCCAATAAGTCAGCAGCCGCACTCTCAGTTGACTTATAATAATAATACGTTTATTTTCCTTTTAGACAATACAGATTGTATAGGAATCGTCACAACTTGCTTAAAACTAATGAAAATATTCCCTAACAGAATACAGACATCTATTTATGAGATATTCTCTAAGGTCAAATTTAAAACGATCTAGCCGTTTAGCCTCCTTTAAATAGTCTGGTAAACGATTAAAAACTTTAAGACCAATATAGTCTGGACAATCAGAGGATATTTTATACTTGCAGAATGGTATATTAAAATCATTTTTGTTTCTTAGGTTAAAAGAGTGAACCTCTTCAGCAGTATTAAAACAATTTCTGTTAATAAACACGTATACACATAACTCATATATATATATAAACCAAATACTGTCAGTATTTTATATTTCTTAAAATAGTCTCTGCACGAATGAGTATTTGGGACTCCCTCTATACATCTTATAATTCGTTTTTGACCTATAAATACACTCGGTGAGAGGGTGGAATTACCCCAGAAACAAATACCATATCTCAACCTGGATCCAACTTGAGCGTGGTATAGATTTATTAGATGCTCCTTACACAGAACTGTTTTTAAATTTCTAAATAAATAAAAAATGGAATTTAATTTGGTTATCACATAGTTGCAATGCTCTTTCCAATTTAGACATTCATCTAAATTGAAACCCAAAAAACGTACGCTATCAATTTGTTTGAGACGTGTCTCGTTAATATTTAAATTCAAATTTGCACATGGTTTCTGTCTATTGTGGACTTGCAAGGGTGAAATCCATTTTGACATCTGGAAATAATTTGGTATTTTGTTAGATATGGAAATATTTTGTTATATATAGCGCGTTCAATTAGGTGTTTTCACTGCATGCAAATTTGCTTTTTTTATATTATTAAAATGAAGTACTCCATACATTAAAGCACTTACCAATATTTAAACACCATTCTTTCATCTATCAATTTAAAATTTCAACCAATAAATAACAAAACTGAATAACTGAACGGATATTATACAAAACGGGCTGTGACGTCATCGGTTGCATTAACATAACCTCAACTTTTAGGTTTTTTTAAGTTTATTGTCATTTTTAATGATTATATCCGCACTTCTCATTTGAAACCAGTATGACTGAAAGCAAACATTTAAAAATTGACGCATATGATGTCTCAATATTATTGATTACTAAAAATGAGCTGCTAATTATAGGTTGAATTTCCAACCTACAAATATCGCCTTATTTCATTGGGAGAAGATATTTCAAACTTTACGAACATTACATTGAATAAGATTTGAGTTGAAAATACGAGAACCAAGCGGAAATTTTCATAATAGTGACATATTACTCAGAAATTTTTAAAAGATATGTATTTTTGAGGTTAGGTGTTTATAAGCGATGACGTCAACAATATAGCTTAGTGTTTTGGGCTGTAAAATTTTAATTCAAATTTAAAAATACTTTTTCTTGGATATTACTCAACTGGTTGTGGAAATTCAAATGTTTTTAGTTATAATTAAGTATTACCTTCACAGTCAATGAGATTTTAAAATTTGTGAAAACACCGAATTATTTTGCATAAGACACTGAGTACAGTGATAGGCCTGTAATTATCTATTATGTGTGGATCATTGTTTTCTGTAGATTGGAATTACTATTCCTATTTTCAATTCTTCCGGGAATTTTCCCAGTTCTACAGATGGATTGACAATGTGGGCTAGTGACTCGGTGATAAATTGAGCAATAGATTTAATAATTTTTGTGGACACACAATCTGCTCCTACAGAACTGGTATTTTTAATTGACTTATTATGTTTGTTATATCCTCAGCAGTAACAGGCGTGAAGAAAAATGTGTTCTTATTATTGGGCATTGTAGTACATTTTTGTGGTACTTGGTTACCAAAGTGATACTTTATTTTATTTGGAACCTCGGTAGAGTAGTGCTCAGCAAATGAATTGACAATTTTATCAGGGTCGTTTACAATTTCATTGTTAATTTGAACTTTTATTGACTGTGAGGTCTTAATTTTACCGGTTTTTTACGCTCTAAATTCCATATTTGCTTTTGTCTATGTTGAATGTTATCTATTTTACTTTTACGCATTTTGATAATAATTTAATTTGGTTCTATTAATATTTTTTTTATATACTTTTTTCATTTCATTATACTTAATTGCCACACCAGCATCATTTGTATTCTTTATCGGCCAGAACATATTCTTCAATTGTCTACTTCTTTCTTGTATACCTCTTGTAATCTTCATATTAGCTTTTTTATTTTCAGTAGATATTTGAATTAAAGGACACGTTAAATCTATTGCATACAGTAAGTCACTTAGAAACACATTAAAAACATTATTAATATACAGAGTCGAAATTTTCAATCTCTAAGTAATTTTTAAATGGCCATAAATTATTTTCGCAAGTATCTCTTTTCGTGATAATTTTTGACTTGAGTGTACATGCTTATCACTTTGCATTTTCATGCCTAGATGATCACTGAAGTTGAATGGTTCAATTTTTGAAGTGGGAGGATTGTTTTTAAATGAAAGCTCATAACTGTTAAGAAGATCTATAAAAATATTTTTTTTCTCTTTGAGGAATTTTTTTCATGTTTAGATTATCATATCACTACATATTGTCATTTTTAAAGCGGTTAAAGCAGTTATTAAGAATATCTAAGTGTGAGTCTGTATATGAATGTCTTGATGTGAATACATTTTTTTTTTAATTTTGAACCAATGTTATCATAAAATACCGAGTTTCTCCATCGTATTATAAAGTCCATTTTGTTAACTTTCGGATCAGAGAACAATACAAATTGGGTCATTTCTAAACATCCCAATGCTCACATATAAAATATATCAAAATCTTATCAAACGTTTACGTTACAAATGTTCAACATTCTATTAACTAGCTCCGATGCATCTCGAACAAGTTAGATTCAGGGCGGTCTGTGTACGACACATTAGCCTTAACAGTAAAGCTTAGTCCTTTATCAGCACTTTATAAGTAAGTAAATATCATCCATTATGAAGCTGGCGCCTGGGTAGTTACTACTTCGCTACATTTGACTCGAACTAGTTTAATGCAACTTTCGTACGTGGAATGCCCAAACGCTCCTTGGAATTTAGCTAACTACGGGGAATATCACATGAAAGTTATTACAACTTCAGTTATTAATTGTGAATTTCACTCACATCGATTTCGAAATAAGCTTTTACATGCTTTAATTGCCATTATTTTAATCAATTTGTGTCGAATTGCGAATAATTTTGCAATATCCCTTCAATAAAAATTATCACCTCAAAATCAAGTCTCCCAGTTATTATACTTGTTTTTAAAGGATTTTTGATAAAGAGGAGACAGTTTCTCTATTTTTCCTTACCTAGTAGCAAAGTTTCGACATAGAGAACTTTTGGACTATATGCATTATTCTAATTGGCTACATGGAGTCTGAAGTCATACTTTTATTAGTTTTATTCGAATGGGATTAGATATTAGCCTGGAGTTCTGTATTTCAGAGATTTGGAATAATATTAATTTAATTTATAACTTTCTTCTCTCCACTATTAGCCAGCCCAGATGACAGAGAACATTTTATAGTGAAACCTCCAAAAACCTGCAAAATGAATAATTTTTTTTTAATGAGTTCGTGAAAGTGTATAGAATAATATCCTGAAAAATTTACATTCCGCTAGGATGCAGAACAAAAAAAAGTGAAAAACATTTTTTTCCATCCATTTTTGCAAAATTTTGGAATTAAGTCATAGTACGAGAGCCCACCTACAAAAATGGAATACATAAGCTGCAGAGTCAAAAATTGGTGGGGAAGCTTATCAAGTCATTCTCTGAACGTGTGTAGTCGGTCATAGCAATCCGGGATGCAGCGGTGCAGGGGCAACCATTTTTGTTATATGGCTCAAATAATTACTTCCACGTCCAGTGGAAGTATGGTAACGACAAAAAATTTTTTTAAAATTTTTATTGTTCAAATAGACTTGAATGTCATGAAACGTCGAGATTTTAAGTTTGAGCGAAAAAAAATTTCTGTCTGTCTAACTTTTTTTGTGCGCACGTTTACTCTGGAACCGTTTGAGATATTGACTTGAAATTTGGTACACATGTACTTTAACGAGATCTAGAACTAGATTATATTTTCATCTTGTTCCGTCGAAGGGTTGGGAGGTAAAAAATCAGGCAGGTAAGAGTTCATAAAATTGGTATTTAGTATATACAAGAGAAGCTAAGGTCTCAAAAAAATTTTTAGAATTAGCCCCCCCATTACCACCCCCACCCCATTATTAAAGGGGATGAAAAAAATTGTGATTTAGTATGTGTACAAGAACCAGAAACCTTCAAATATGTTTATGGTTTTATGGGTTTTTGGGGTAGAGGATTTCAAATATTGTATTATAAAATTTTCATAAACAATTATTTCCACATGCAAAATTTTTTCGTTGTGAGTGATTTTTTTTTTGATTGATTGATTGATACCAGCGTGCGGTAGGCATTGCTGCCACTCCCAGGTATACAGCTAGGCCTGCTACGTCCACGCTGGGTTGGACTAAGGTCATGCTTGTTGCCAGCAGTGAGTGCCACATGGCGCATGGTAAAGGAATATGGGATGGGACGTGTAGGTATTTGTGAGATGCGTTCCCGCATTGTGTCGTGAGGGAGCGTTTAAGCTCCCTTTTTTGTTCTTTTGGTTCTGGGTATCTGCCTCTTCTTAATCTTTGTGTGAAATATGTGTTGTGTCTTATTGTGAAGTGTTTATTACTGTTTATGCTCCTCTTTTTTTGTTTCTGCTTCTTCGAATCTTCTTTTTCTGAGTCTTCTGATTCCTCGATTTCCGATGCTGGGTTGGATTTGAGTCATGCTTGTTGTCAGCAGCGAGAGCCACATGACGCATGATTTTTTCATTTTTCCCCTCGCTTTTCTTTCCCAGTTTGTTTATGATCCTCTCGATTGTTGTTTTCCACGTGTAACATGGTCTCCCTATTTTTAGTTTGGTGCTGTTCAGTGTTAGCGTTTTCTTCAGTAGGTTTTCTGCTGTCCTTTTTGCTTTAACCTTCTTGATCCTTTTCCTTATCTCTCTGCTTACCAGAATATGGTCTATTTGTGTGATTGAGCTTCCATTAGTCAAAGTGTTAATGCATGTTTGACTTTTACTCCATGTGTTTCTTATTGTTAAGTCAAACACGTGTGCTAGGTTTTTCAGCGCGTTTCCGTTTTCGTTAGACCATGTGTGGAGTATATGTGCATTAAAGTCTCCAGGTACACGATTTCACTGCACTATGTATATGCTATGATTTACTGCGTTAGAGGGAAGCACTGTGGAAAGTTTTGGTTTCTGTACCTAATTAAACACTAACTAATATTTCTTATCAAGCTGATAATATTCCGAGGTATAAATTATTTTACACATTCACTTATACAAACTTAAATATAACTTCTATACGTTGACACTTTGTATTTAACTTTTTCAAGGGTATCCATTGATGACAGAACACTATAAATCATCTCCCTGCCTACCAGAATATGATCTATTTATTGAGTTGAGTTTCCGCTGCTCTCGGTATCAAGATTGCTCTTTTCTGTGCGTATTTTCTTGGAAACCATTTTCCTGAGAGAAACCTGTATCACGTATACATACATTGAGGTGCCATAAGAATTCAGTCTGGGCGCTACACACCCGACAGTGCCCCATTGATTATTTCTGATCTAATCCAAATTAAACTCGTTTGAATATTTTTAGCAATTATGAGAACCTCACCTGAAAGGTATACTTTAAGAGTAATGCGCCACTGATCATTACGTATTCAATTTTGATTAAATTTGTTTGAATATTTTTAGTAATTATGAGAAAACACACTTGAAGGTTCACACAGGAAATCTGTATAATCACACTTTAATAGCGATGCATTACTAATTATTTCGGGTTATTATTATCACCATTATTATATCGTGCGTAATTCTCTTGATTGGCTGAAAGAAATTCGGTTTTGGCTATTAATTATTATTTGTATTTTTGTAATAGTTTGGTTTGTATATTTTTGCTGAAAGAAAAATATTTAGTGCCCTTATTTTAATTTATTGTCTAGGAACTATCAAGCATTTAAAGCATATAGGTATAAATTTAAGTAAAGTGGTATAGTCGAGTGTAAACTTATCTTTAGCCTTAGTGTTGATTGATTTATGGTTTCCTAGAGGCTCTCGGGTTATTCTCCACTTTTTATGCACTGAGATATTCTAATCACCCACATTAATTAAATATTAGCTATATAACTTAACTGTTGTAATGTTATTTTACATATCACTTTGCGTATTATTTTTCACTTATCGCATCAGCGTAATTTCGTCCTATTGTGCCGGCTTTTAATCGGGATTTAAGCCAGATTACTGGCACCGAACTTAAACGCGTCCGATGTCTTTGAAATCACTAGACGAACCCTCAATTTTTTCGTTGTGAGTGACTTGGATATAAAATCTGGATGTGGAAGTAGTGATTCCTTGGGCAGCGGTTTTTATAGTGTATTTCGACTCTACGCAAAAAATATTAGTCTTTTGGTCTTTGCAATTTTTTACTCCGAGGCCAATTTGCGCCAGAAATTTTTCAACTTTCAATAATTTTTTATGGCGAAAGTATACTCTCTAGAGAAAATTGTAAAAGAAAGAAGTTGTTTCTTTTTTTATGTAGAACATAAATGTATTTTTTCAGATTTTTGTTTTGAAAAAAATTTTTGCCAAAATTGGAAAAAAAAATTTCTTTTGCGAAAAAAATATGAAAACATACATGTATATTCTACATAAAAAAGAAACAACTTTTCTATTTTACAATATTCTCTAGAGAGTATACTTTCGCCGTAAAAAATTATTGAAAGGTGAAAAATTTTTGACGCAAATTGGCCTCGCAGTAAAAAAATTTCAAAGAACAAAGGATTGATATTTTTTGGCGTAGAATCGAAATCCACTACAAAAAAAGAGGTTGATTATATAAAAGAACATGTTACCCCATAAAAACCCCATTAAACCATTAAAAGTAAAACCCCATAATGCCATTATGCAGAGCTCGCAACATTGAAAAACTTTTGTCTGAAACTTTTTTTAATTAGATTATTATTATTAAATATGATCAATTCCATCAAGATCAGAAATAGCGATTTTCACGATATTATCCTTATAAATTTATATTCACAACTATATTAGAAATTCTGAAACTTTTCCAATACATGAATAAATGTATAAGGAATTCATTGGATATAGTTGAAATGTGGATAGGTGTACCTGTAATAAATACAATACAGTAAATGCAGGTAAAAATTCATGCGAGTTACGGCGCGGCAGATCTGCTTCGATCCTGCGGCTATGTGTGGTGTCTGTGTATGCGTTCATAATTTTATATTTTCCCTCCATACTCACTATTTATCCTATTATTCACTAAGAAATATGTTAAAAATGTGTAATCAGAAAGAGACTAAAGCTTTATTTTACTCGTTAGAACAGCTAATAATTTTTAGACGTTCCATAGTATGCATTTAACCTTGTGCTTGGCTGCGTATAGTGTATTCTTTTTCAGGAAACCCGTGGTTTAAGCGATAAATTTTATTAGGACATTTTTTGTTCAGAAACACGTGGTCTATCCACCTGTATTTTTTTTCCTACCCTGATAGCAAGAGAGCTTACCTTCAAAAATGAAATACATCAGCTGGAGAGTCAAAAATTGGTGGGGATGCTTATCAAGTCATTCCTCGTACGTGTGCAGTCGGTCATAGCAATCCGGGTTGCAACGGCCCAGGGGCAGCCATTTTTGATATATTGCTCAAATAATTTTTGAATGTGACGCTTTTCCATGACGTCCAATCGAAAAAAGTTTGAGACAAAAGTTTTTCAGTTTTGTGGGCTCTACATAATGGCCTTATGGGGTGTTACTTTTAATGGGATTTAATGGGGTTATTACGGGGTAACATGTTTTTTTATATAATCAACCCTTCTTTTTGATAGTGTATTTGTGAAAGTTGAATTTTTATAATTTCAATAATTATTTACGACGAAAGGTTGCTGTCTGGAAATAAACACTGGAGTGAAAAGTTGTTTCCTTTTTTTATGTAGAATATATATATTTTTTTTCAGATTTCTGATTCGGTTACTTCAGAAATTATTCAAGCCCCTGCGCCTCTGCAACCCGGATTGCTATGATCGACTACACACGTTCAGAGAATGACTTGATAAGCATCCCCACCAATTTTTGACCCTCCAGCTTATGTGTTCCATTTTTGTCGGTGGGCTCTCATACTATAAAGAAATAAAGAAATTGGAGAAAATGTAAAGAAGATAAGTACCTACATAATTTCCCATGTAGCAAAAATGTATACTAATAACGTTCTTATATACCTGCAACTAATTTTCAGAATACACGAAAATATCTAAAATTAGGAAATGTCATTGAAGTGTTGGAGTTTACAATATTGTTAAATGTGTATTGTAAGAACCTAAATGAAAATAGAAAGTTCATTTTAACAAAAATGTTGATGTTGGTATGAGCGTATGAAATAAGTTTTTAGAATTGTTTGCATTCACGTTGAGAAGTGCTAATGAAAAGCAGGAAAGTCAGTTAAACTTTGAGGAAAGAAAATGTTTTAATATTGCAATTGTTTCACTAATTATTTTTATGCTACAATTCGACTGCTTCTAAGTAATCATTTTCTTACTGTATCCTCAAAAGTTTGAAACACTGAGTTGGGGTATAAGTGCAAAGGGTAGATCGACTCCATTCCCATCTCCGCTCCAGCTGAAATATTCACTATTGAAACAACGTAATGGAAAATATGTCTTTCACTTCAAAAAGTGCAACATTTTTATTAAGGATACTATAATGATTTTACAATTTTGCAAAAAGTATTGTTACTTAACTAATTGTGTGATAAAGTTGCGAGTTCGTAAAAATAGCTCATCTAATGTTGTTAAGCCTAGACTCTGTTGCTCAGCAGAAATGTTCTTGTTGGAATAAAGATGTATGTAATAGAGAATACTGATTTTATTAATATGTTGATTGAAAATTAGACAACAAAACTGAAGAAAATATATTGATACCATATCTTTTTTTAATATAAATATTAAGATAGTTAATTATGTTTTAAGGTACATACAGAGTGTTCCTTAATGAAGTGCTAATATTTCATTTTATGAAGAAAATTTCATATGAACATATGTCCGCAACAGCTTAAATTTTTTGGTACGGGGTGTCGATTTTTTTAAAGAATTTCTGGAGAAACTATTTAGATATAACACATATGCTACAGCAGTAACTTCGGAGATAGCCTTTGGAATACATTGATTGATTGATTGATTTACCAGCGTGCGGTAGGCATTGCTGCCACTTCCAAATTATACAGCTGGGCCTGCTACGTCCACGCTGGGTTGGACTAAGGTCATGCTTGTTGCCAGCAGCGAGAGCCACATGGCGCATGGTAAAGGAATGTGGGATGGGAGGTGTAGGTATTTGTGAGATGCGTTACCGCATTGTGTCGTGAGGGAGCATTTAAGCCCCCTTTTTTTGTATTTTTGGTTCTGGGCTTCTGCCTATTCTGGGTCTTCTTGTGAGATATGTTGCCGCGTTGTGTCGCTGCTATCTGTGCTCCTATTTTTGTACTTCTGTTTCTACAAGTCTTCTTCTTCTTCTGAGGTTTCTGATTCCTCCATTTCTGATTCTGGTAGAGTATATATCGCTCCGATTTCTTTGTGGAATTCATTTTTCCCCTCGCTTTTCTTTCCCAGTATGTTTGGTCCTTTCCCAGTTTGTTCATGATCCTCTCGATTGTTGTTTTCCACGTGTAACATGGTCTCCCAATTTTAAGTTTGCTGCTGTTCAGTGTTAGTGCTTTCTTCAGTAGGTGTGTTGGTTCCCTTCTTTAGACGTGTCCCCAGTACTTCATTGCGTACATTTCTATCCTTTTTGTGATTGTCTTCCCTTGTAGTAGTGTTGATGTTTTATGTCGTTGCCCTGTTGTTTTTCTGAGTAATTGGATGATGTCTCTTTCAGCTCTTCTCAAACTTCTTCTGTTGACTTTTGTTGTTGCCGCGTTTTTAACTCCATATATCATTGTTGCCAGTATGATGGCTATGTACAGCCGTTTGGCCAGGCCCCATGATAGTTTGTTTTTCTCAATGAACGGTATAATTGCTCTTGTGATCTGTATGCTGTTTTTATTCTCTCCTTTACTGTTTCTCTCCTTTTCAGTTGGTTCGTCAGATATGTTCCTAGGTATTTCAGTTTGTTCGTTGTTCTAGTTGTTGAGTAGTCACCTATTTTGTATTCTTCTTCACTGATCCGACTCTCTTTTGTTAATGGGTATCGCTCCATTATTAGACTTTTCTTGAAATTTACTTTCAGCACAAATGTGTCCAAATGCGGTTTTATGTTTTCTAGGAAGTTGAGAATTTGTTTCTCTTCTTCTGCGACAATTGGGAGGTCATCGGCGTAAGCTAATACGATTCTCAGTGTTTCCGTGTCTTCGTTAAAATTTGGTGTTTCCCTTATTGTGTTTTGTATCGCTTGGTCTAGGACCGTGGTGAATAGTCGGGGGGATAGGGGGCATCCTTGTTTGACTCCTCTGTTCTTTTGTCTGGTTTCCGTCATTTGCCCGAACCATTGTATGGCAGTTGTTTCATGAAGGCAGGCCTTTATTATCTTGTTTATTAGATAGTGCGGCACTCCTTTGTTATACAGGGTGTTGACTATGGCTTCGTGACTGATGGTATCGAATGCCTTTTGGAGATCTATAGCGGCTATGTGCAGTTTTGTCCCTTCTCTCTATTTTTCTTCCAGTATTCTTCTGGTGGTGTACATGTGGTCGTCCGTTGATCTGCCTTTGATGAATGCTGTCTGGTAGTCTGGCGGTCTTCCAATGTACTTCTCTAGTTGCTCGAGCAGGAATTGTGCGTAGTATTTGTATCCTATGCTGCAGAGTTATTCTTCTGTAGTCTTCTATGGTCTGCGGCGAGTTGATTTTTGGGAGGGGTATTTGTAGTCTTGGTCCATTCCGTAGGCAGAGGTGTGTTTTCTGTCCATACCCTGGTGATGATTTCTAGGATGTACTCCTTTAGCTTTTCCGTACCGTAGTGTATTAACTCGTTGTTTATTTTATCTACTCCAGGTGCGGTGTTTCTTCTAGCTCTGGCTATTATTTCTAGCTCTGGCTATTATTTCTAGCAGTTGGTCTTTTGATGGTGGTTTGTCCAAGGGCCAGTGGTCTGTTTCTTTTATTAGTTTTGTTCGTTCTTTAGTTGCTTTCTCTCCTTCCTCCAGCTTCTTGGTCCAATGTTGTATTGGTATGTATCTTCTCCTGTGGGTACTGTTGTTTCTTCTATATTTTTTCAGATATCCGAAGGTTTGGTTTAGTCGTTGTCCTGTTGGAAGTGCTTCTATGTTTTCGAAGAATGATTTGCATTTTTTCTCGTCGTGGTCTCTCTCCGCCTCTTTTTTTTTCCTCAGTGCTTCCTTTAGTGTTTCGTTTATATTCCCCGTCGGCTGTTGTTCGCCTGTGGCCTTCATCTTTTTTAGCTGTTCGTACTTGTTATTTTTTTCCTTTCTTGTCGGGCTCATAGGTTTTAACGTTTTTCTTGCTGCAATTTTTATTTTTGCGCCCATTGATGTCCAGTCTAATTCTTCTCCTGTCAGTTGGTTTTCTATTTCTTCACCGTATTTCTTCCGAAAGTCTTCGTGCTGTAGTAGAGAAATATTCCAGGTACTGTGTAGTGTCTTGTTGTTTCCTTGACTTGTTTTTCCTTGTTTTATTTCCAATTTTCCGTATAGAATTTTTTGATCTGTATTGATTTCTGCTGCCCTTTTTGCTTTAAAGTTCTTGATCCTTTCTATCTCTCTGCTTACCAGGATATGATCTACTTGTGAGGTTGATCTTCCATTGCTCCAGGTGTCAATGCAGGTTTGGCTTTTGGCCCATGTGTTTCTTATTGTTAGGTCAAACATGTGTGCTAGATTTTTCAGCGCGTTTCCGTTTTCATTTGACCATGTGTGGAGTAATGTTTTTCCTATGATGCTTTTATCCTCCTCCGTCTGATCGTCTTTTCCTATATGCGCGTTGCAGTCTCCTAATATTATGATGGGCATTTTTCTTTTTTCGTTTCTTCTGGTTTCTTGAGTTAGCTGCCTGAATACCCTGCCTGCTCTCTTGTCTGAGGGTACGTGGACTCCTATCATGCAGATGTTCTCCTTTCCATTTTGTATGATTGCCGTGACTATGTTTTCGTTTATATTTTCCGTCCTTATTTCGATGGGCTTCTCCCGTCTGGTTACCCATGCAACTCCTCTGCTGGTCTTTTCTTGCCCCTCCCCCCCCCCCCCGCTTAGTTGCCATTTGTAATTTTGTGTGATTACTGTTCCGTCTATCATGTGTGTTTCTTGTATACATGCAACGTCGATGTTTTCTGCTTGCAAGGTATCGTCTATTTTTTCCTTAGCTCTTTGTATGCATCCTCTGACGTTTCATGTTGCCAGAGTTATCCAATCATCGGGTGCTTCCTGACTGTGTCCTTCTTCCGTTCTTTGCCATATTTGGTACCTGTTGATATTCATCGTTTCCTCCCATTCTGGGCGGGGGGTTATAGCTATGCTTGGGGGGTTTGCTTTTTCTAATCGTTCTAGTTCGTTTCTTTTCTGTGTAGTGATTACGCTGTCGTAGTGATTTCTGTTGTTTCCCTGCTTCCTGTACACGATCTCAATTGGCATGTTGTCGTCTTCTTGTTGGTTATTCTATGAAAGATTAACAGAATTTACCTAAACGATAATTTAAGTCTCAATGTTGCCTAATGTAAATCCATATCATTTAGAACCACTGATACAGATCAACAAGAAACATCTTACCTCAAAATACATAAAAACTGTTGCAATGATATATCTCACTGTGATTGTGAAACGTTAAATAAAATAAAATGAGTTAAGTACCTGGGTGAGATGATTGATCAATAATGTCTGATAAAAGGAGGCTAACATACAAAATTTTACAACTACGAAGTATTCTAAATAAATCACATTTGCACACGGGGTACAATGCTTTGGCTGAGTCAATACTAACGTACTGCATTACAATTTGGTCTCGGTTATATGCAAACAAATTGAAAAACTTACAAGTAGGTACCTAAGAAAATTCAGTTGAAATTGAATTGAATATTAACATGTTGAAACTCACTTATCGATTGACTGTATCACATCTCATACAGATGTCAATATTAAATACATTTTCAACCACCCTGTATGACAGCAAATGGTCCCAAGATGCGTAATTCAAGTCTAACAAGGATCCGCCTCTTTCACGAGTTCAAGTTGGGTGAAGGACCCCCAGGAGTCCCGAGGGTCAGAACCCTGTCCACACCACCACGGGACCCCGATACGGCCACCACGGGAGGTGTGAATACGCTTAGTTTTCCACCGATATTAATATTGAAGTATTGTGTTTTCACTTTGAAATTAAATCCAAGCGCACGGCTAACGAGCTCGTATTTCATTGTTATGAGCTTTCTTAAGATTTTTTTCTTTAATTGGATTCGAATTAGAAACTGAGTTTCTCGTTACGGAATTATATTGGCTGAAATTAAAAACAATTTAAGTACCTACTGGAAAGGTATTTTCTAGTTGTTTAGTTTTGTAAGTAGTCTTCGAGAATAGTCTTTGAGATAAGCCTTTGTTTAAAGTTGAACTCAATTTATATTTCAGATTCACGTTGCCGTTCTTTTATTTGTGTAGTCTATACATATAATAAAAGTTGTAAAAGTTTAGAGTATTGTAGGATTACTTGCATTTAGATTTTGTACTCTCCCACTCCTGTGAAGAAAATTACTAAGAGCACATTACAATACAACAAAAAAGTATATATTATTATTTATTTCATTTTAATATAGTAAGTTCAACATTCAACAAGCTTTTATTATTTTACCACCATTTATCGTGTACTTATTACAATTAGTTCAGTAATATAACGATTTATATCGGAAAAAAATCATAAAGTTTTGAAAATTGGTAGAAAGATTAAGGATAGCATAAGAATTAATAAACTGAAAAGTTCCCACCTCTAAATAGTGTGCTTTATCCCCTAGGACGTCGTTTCTACTCCCATTTTCTAGATTATCTCGGGAACGGTTCACTTTTTAATGAAAATATGTAACCTTGAACATTTTAATATTTAGTCCATATATACAGACTTTAAAGAATTTAAAACCATGATAAAGATACATGACTTTGATGTGATGATGGTTACAGAAATTGGTTATCTGATGATAGGAATCCTGAACATTTTTAACTTCCTGATTATACATTTCTTTATGAAAATTTAAAAGGTTGAGGAGGAAGGGTGGCAGGTTATGTTCACATACATACCAAAAGTTATCCAGTATGATGAGGATAAGTCATTCTTCCACCAATGTGGAGCTTCCACTAACTTTTGCAGACTTGTTAGATAATATCTAGAGAGAATATATCACAATCAATATCTTGGGAGGTGAGGCAGTGTCAAAGGTCTAGAAAAAATAAGCAAATAATATCCCATTAGATAACATTTTGTGGGAACATTTGATATTGATATCCGTTATACATTTTGTATTTTTTTTTGAGTAGTTGCATTGAAAAATCAAGGTTCAAGAGTTTATTTTTCAACACTAGTTGTATATGACTCGTTTCCTTTGCTCCAGTTTATCACCCATTAAAACTATGACCATCATACTTCTGTCACCCTGTATATTAAAAGTAATATTTCATATTACAAATTAGAATAGAATAGGTTATAGTCAAGAACTCTATGATATTTTATCGTTATTTACACATTAATAAATATTTTTTGGAAATATTAAGACTGCAAATAAATTTAATTTTTCTATTCAAGAATTATCAGAGCTTAATTTTTTCGTCAGTATTTGAACAAATATTCAATGGGATTTATTCATAATGTAAGAAGATGTTTTAGGTGATTTAATAGCTTATACTATACTATAATGCCATTGTTGAAATTTCCGTGGGAAAGATCAAGTAAACTGATTAAATGCTGAATATCCACATCTATATATAAGAATATTATAACTACAGGGTTATGAAATAGGCCATTTTTTTATAGCAAAACCGGAGAAAATCTTAGGCGAAATAAAACCTTCACTAAATGATAGTGTCAAATAAAAATAGTTTATCGATCTATTCTGATACCAGAAAAAAATATGAAAATCTATTTTTAAGCATTGCTAATAATATATATGGGCGATACTGCATACGTGTAATTTAAAAGGAAGGACATTTCCGGTAAGAATGATATACTATTATTAGAGTTCCTGCCCTTTTAGCTGTCATGTCTCCATTCAGAAAATCAATTATTTTGAATTTTTAAAGTTCATTGATTAGTTCTAAGAAATTGGTGTCTACCATGGTGGAATAAAAAGCTGGACCGACAGGATCTCTGTGTCTGCCCTAAATATGTACAGGCTTAGCGAAATACCGGCAGATAACGTTAGCTGTTTAGAACAACAATGGTCGGTTTACTATAATATTTTGTTTGACCAAGTTACAAAACAGGTTTTTGGCAAGTCAAAAACAGAAAATACGGAAATATAAAAAAATAAAAAATGTATACACATCATATATATACAAATACTTCACACAATATAAAAAATACAAAAAAAAAATAGAAATGACCAGAGCATACCAAACAAGCAGAGATTGAACTAAAAGATATCAACAAAGTGTGTTTACAAATTCATCAATTGAATAGAAACAAAATTAAGTTTTTGAAACTATTAAAAAACCGCTGCCTAAGGAATCACCACTTGCACATCCAGACTTCCTATTTAAGTCTCTTACAACGAATATACTATAATTGCACTCTAGTAAGTGGAAATAATTGTTTATGGAACTTCAATGGTATAATATTTGAAATCGTGTACCAGAAAAACCCATAAAATGATATGCCCCATCAGTAGCAGGGGTGGTGGTGGTGGTGGTGGTGGTGGTGGGTATAGATGACTGGTTCTTGTACACACACTAAATCACAATATTTTTTCACCCCCCTTTAATAATGAGGTGGGGGTGGTACTAGAGATGGCTATTGCCAAAAATGTTTTGGAGACCTTAGCTCCTCTTATATTTACTAAATACCAATTTCATGCACTCTTAATTGTTTGATTTACCTATTTACCCCCATTTATCTTAATTTCAACTCTGCAACGGAATAAGATCAATATATAATCTAGTTCCAGATCTCGTTAAAATACATACGTGTGCCATATTTTAAGTTAATATCTTAAACGGTTCCAGAATAATCGGGAGCACCAAACAGATATCAGACTAATCACAGAGAGACCGACGCGACCGACAAATTTATTTTATTGAAACTTAACATATTGACGTTTCATGACATTCTAAGTCTATTTGTACATTGAAAATTTTCAAAAATTTTTCTTGCGTTGGTATACTTCAACTGGATGTGCAAGTAATACGCAGAAAATAGCATGACAAAGATATAAAAAATCATTCTGTGCCGTAGACTACACGATAGGAGTAAAGCCTCTGCTTCAAGCATTTTCAATGAAACCTACTACGCATCCATATTATTCGAGGTAATCCAATGTGTATCTAATTTACTAGAGGAAAGCCACTACGCATTCATACTTCTAGAAGAAATCCACATTTTACTTCAGGAAACCCACTGCGCATCCATAACACTTAAGGTAACCTACTGCGCATCTATTCTACTCGTGGTAACCTACTGCGCATCAATGATACTCAAGAAAAGCCACTGCGCATCCAAATTACTCGGAGAAACCTACTGCGCATCCATACTACTTGAAATAACCCACTGCGCATCCATTTAACTCGAGGAAACCTAGCCATATTTTGAATATTTTAACTGTAGGAACTTTTTAGATATTGCAAGTACTAATTCGCCAAAAAATGTACAATTGTCAAATGCTCACAATTTCTATTTAAAAAAAAATTGTTCTTCAAAATATTTGTGTGCCAATCTGCCAACTTTATTTTTTTTTCCTTCTATATATGGCCTTACATGCGCAGTGTTTTGGCCACGAACATATTAAAACATATATAGTTTTTTAAGTAAAAAGTAATTAACAAATAATAGATATAGATAAAATTATTATGACCGATTATTATAATAAGTATATTAAAAAAAACAAAAAAAAAAAACAAAAAATTTTACTACTCCTACACACAACTGAAACATCATTCATACTCGCTCAGGATTGATAATAGGGAATAAGACGAGGAGGACACGCTTCTCGCCCAGGGGTCTTTCAGGGCATTTTTTTTTTTTTATAAACGTACAAGGTGGACCACGGTTAAGATTGGTTAATAAACAGTAGGAGAAAAACAAAGGTTTTATAGGAGGTTAGCTAGATATCTATATTACAATTAATAAAAAAGGAGGAAAGATGTTTCATAAAGTTAAGTTTGCCAACTTTATAATAAACACATTACGTGCCATGATATTCATGTTTATATTAAACGAATTCTTAGACTACGGTCTGTCCTAGATTGATATGACAGTGACTGTCGTAATTGTTCTGCGGACCACAAAGATTTCTCATTCAGTCAATATTTGTTGTAAATTCCTTCATTTTATTGCTTGTCTTTGATCTAATCTGCGAAATACAATTTTACCATAAATTAAGCAAACAGGAGTATCTAATCTCTTTGATCTAGGTACATCTTTGCGACCGTTATTGATACATTTGGAAAACCAGAGCTGCACTGAGTACAATCAGTTTATTACCTCTTCTTTTCAAATCGTGCCAGGATGACGGCAAGTCTTATGTGATTTATACTTACCGTAAAATTCCAGTCTAAATTTTATTGTAAAGTAAACAAAGTATGATAACAAAATGGTCATAATTCAATCTAATAATAGATATCAAATCAAATCAACTAAAGCTTTATATGGACGCTACACAGTATGTTATGAAAGTAAAGTATTAAATTTATGGAATACCTGAAACTTCGTTTGCTATAACTAGGATTCATCAAAATTCATCATTATAATCAATAATTACTGCGAGAAAGTAAATATATTTTTCTAATTTTGACATAAAATGACACTTTTCAAAACTGACGTAAGTGTCAAAACGTTCAACATTTTATAAGCAGTTATGCAATAGTAGATTGTAATACAAGTGTGGCAAGGGCTTCATTGCAAAACGATGTACGAAAGTAGGAACACGAGCGCAGCGAGTGTTCCTATCATACGAGTTTTGCAATGAAGCTTGCCACATGTGTGTTACATACTATTCTCCGGTTGTGAAGTTATTTCCCTTTTTTAAAGTCTTTCCAAAATTTTAAATTTGCTGCCTGTCCGATTTTATTTAAAGTGACATTTTCCGTAGTCATTCTGAAGTTAGAAAATTTGACTTTGTAATTGCAGTTCATGTCTAATTAATGAACATTTATAGAATTTAATTGTTATTACCAGTAAGTAATATAAAATTCTTTAAGGTAAACACACTATTTTATTCCGGTGTGTGAAGATGTAATCAAGGCGTGTGGCAAATTCTTTGCCGCACGGCGTGCGGCAAAGTGATATTTTCTACAGTCATTTTGAAGTTAGAAAATTTGACTTTCAGCACAATCGTAGAAAAAGTTTTTTACCTAACTGGTGAGGAAATTTTGTTATATCATCAATTAAGAAAAATAAATAATGTAATGAAGCATTCTTTAAATTCCTGCTCCATTACTAAGATTCCGGATTTACACATGACACCAATGTGCACACGGCCCGCAAACCTGCCCATCTCCCGTCTAGAGGCATAGATTTGCACACGACACTAAACTATACGCAGTTCTACGTCACCAGTAAGCGATATAAAAGTCGGCCGCAAATCAACATAATTCAGAGTGGATAATCCTGCCAATCTGTCTACAGCGTGCTGAGCTGGACATATTGCAGTTTTGTGCATCTCCCGACGCAAACACGACGGAACGAATGCAATCTGACCCTGGGAATCCTACAGCGTGTTGAACTGGGACCCCCTCGAGTCGTTAGTCATTCCCCGGCGCCGTTTCGCCGCCAAAGCCAGAGACGTCGCATCGCAACCGTTACTCTCTCTCTCTCTCTCTCTCTCTCTCAGATAATAGAAAATGTTGTCTTAAGAACCGTAAAAGATACGGACATATAACCTGTACCTGTATGTTATGTAACACTGCCACACATTACCTGTCTGAAAAAGTAAATAAATTGTTTATATCTTTATTGGGCTGTCTTATTAACTAATCTGGACCCTGATTAATCTTCGAACCAGCTACCCGACAAGAAACCGTTACATAATTTGGCGCCCGAACAGATTTTGAGACTTTAGTTTATTCTAGATAGCCCAAAAAGAGACGTTCACGAATGAGAGAGATATAAAGACATTTCAAGTTAATTCATAGAGAAATGAAAGCATTCCAAATCAAGAGAGAAAACGAAAATGAAAAGCATTTTGTGGTGGCAATCCAGACTACTACAATTGTAACCCCAGAAGAGACACGATTTCGGATAGTCCCGAAAATACGTTAAACGAACCGATGTCCAGAAATAAATCCAGATTACTGCATTATAGACGATAGCTGTACCGTCATATATGGAGCAGTAAAATAATTTAAATTTATGTCCAGAGTCCCGAAAATACGTTAATCGAACCGATGTCCAGAAAAAACTCCAGATTACTGCATTATAGACGGAATCCTGTACCGCCATATATGGAGCAGTAATAATTTTATAGATCCCGAATTTTCCAACCCATGGAAACCCTGTATCCCGCAACCGTAACGAAAACAAGTCCAGTAAAACCAGAGTCATCCAAAATAAGTGATGAAGTCGGAAGTCCAAGTGCCAGACCTGCTGTCACCTCTGCCTCCAACACCCGAAGCCCAAAGGCGTCCCCCAGTCCGAGACGCAACAGCCAACCCTGATGCCGTCCCCAGTCCGAGACGTACCGTCCCCGATGCCATCCGAAGTCCGAGATGTACCGCCCCCGATGCCGTCCACAGTCCAAGAAGTACTGTCCTCGATGCCGTCCCCAGTTCGAGACGTATCATCCCAGATGCCGTCCATGATGCCAACTCCGATGCCGCCCCCCAGTCCGAGACGTACCGTCCCAGATGCCGCCCCCAGTCCGAGACGCACCATCTCTGACGCCGTCCCCAGTCCGAGGCGTATCGTCCCCGATGCCGTCCCTAGTCCGAGACGTACCGTCCCTGATGCCGTCCCCAGTCTGGGACGCACCATCCCCGATGCCGTCCCCAGTCCGAGAGGTACCGTCCCCGATGCCGTCCCCAGTTCGGAGACAGCCCCAGCCCCCCGAAGCCACCGACCCCAGGTAGGCCAATTGCCTGCCTCCAGGTGTTTTTCCAGGACGACGACGCAGCCCTCCCGGTACCAGCTCCGCAACGGAAGCGACAGTTCAGGCGCCACAACCAAGATGGCCCCGCTTCCAGGATCCCTGGCACCGTCCCCCTGTCCGCCATCGCCCCCTGCAGTAGACGTCCGGAAGAACCACATTTGTATTTGTATACCTGTTTCTTGCAATTTTTTTTGTGCTCATTTATTTTAACTATTTTACTTGTACCATACACACTCTCCCTCTCTCAGATAATAGAAAATGTTGTCTTAAGAACCGTAAAAGATACGGACATATAACCTGTACCTGTATGTTATGTAACACTGCCACACATTACCTGTCTGAAAAAGTAAATAAATTGTTTATATCTTTATTGGGCTGTCTTATTAACTAATCTGGACCCTGATTAATCTCCGAACCAGCTACCCGACAAGAAACCGTTACAATAATTCTCAAAAAGAAAAAGAAACAACGTTTTAAATTCTTCTTTTCTTCAAAATATGCTAACAAAACTTTTTCATTAACACGACTTACTTTATGCTATCAAATTAGGATTTAAATAATATTATAACTTGGTTAAATAACGTTTGTCAATTTTGACATTAAAATTATAATGTGTAATAATAGCAGCAAAGGTAACTATGAAAAAGACTAGGTACTTAATTTTTGAGATCTTTAAATACACTTACTTCATTTGTGTTTTAAGGGTTTTTAAACGTTTCAAATTAGAAAAATCTTGTATGTAACACGTTTCGAAAGATAATTTTGTGTAACTCGTGTTATTTTCCTGGATCTCGCTCGCTCGTCCCGCAAACATCCATTCGTTACACAAAATAAAGTCTTTCGTAACTGGTTACATGCATAGCTATTGTTTGTTCGTTCGTTCATTTCTTAATTCTTTTGTGGAAATAAATGTTCATAGGACTTTATTTATATAATATTTGAAATCATCTACCGCCAGAAACCCATAAAACGATATCCCACATTTACCTATTTATCCCCATTTATCCTCATTCACCTCTCAACCCTTCAACGGAATAATATTAAAATATAATCTGGTGCCAGATCTCGTTATAATATATAGTTGTACCAAATTTCAAGTTACGCACCAAAAAGTTACAGACAGACATAATTTTTTTTGCTTAAACTTAATATCTTTTTAACTTTTCACGATATTTTAGGCCTATTTGAGCAAAAATAATTTCATTTTTTCGTACTGTTACTAGCGAGTTTACTATGCTTCCACCACGTGGGTGTGGAAGCAATACACTTTTTGGATTAAGCAGAGATTATTTTAATTGTTATTCGTTTATATACAGAATTGCTTTAAACTTCAGTCCTGTTTTTGAAATTAAGTACGGTAAGAATCAGTTGTAGCAATTTACAGTTATGTCAACATTTCTATTTATATACAAATTATTTCTTAAAACCTAAAAACAATTCAATTTTGATAGCATCACGTTTTATTTGCTTAATAATTATTTCCGCAGATACAACAGATTGTAAATGCGATAATAGTAGCACATGAAACATTTGCTAATCTTATTCTATGTTATAGTTGGTCAAGAGGTAATAAAACTTTTACGATGACTACCCTATAATGAAGCTGTCTGGAACAAATGCCGCGAACTAAAATGCCAGTTCTAAAAGAGATTGCTCCTATTTTTTCAACTTAAATATTAATTTCAATTGGTATTTTTTATATAAAATATTTCATAAGTTTCATTATTCATTTGGCATAATTTGTGGGAACGGGGTTTATTGTCACATTTAAATTCAGTCTCATCAATATTTCAAAAGTTTAAAAATAAGTTAAGGTTAATCATAAATGTAACAAATAATAAAGAACTGAATACTTTTAAATGCTTACAAATTCCAAAAATGTCGAAAATAGTATGAAGAGTGACCAAAGGCCTATCCGTATAGTCCTATCTATTAATATTAATTAGTAGTTTTGAGTAACTGTTAATGGGTAATAATTTTTACATGGTTCACGAATTGCCTCATGCCTTAAATAATAATCCACCAGTTTTAAATTCATATATTGAAGTTACTAGGCTTCAGTTATATCCATACCAGGTAATCTTGATCTGTTGAACTTAATCTATCTATTAAAAAAAAAATCTGATGTTATTGTTAGTCTAAAAGTAGCTTACTTTTGTCTAATTTATGTGTACCAAAAACGAAATTTTTATATTCATAAACAATAAAAAAAAGGGGGACGTGCATTGACTCGTGGTCACCCGGTATAATGCAAACCATTACCATTGCTCACTTTCTTGACGTCACTTTGGTCCGCTTTGATTCCAAAGTATGAGAATAAACAACAGCCCACAGAAGATATATAACACCTTGATTTATATGAATTTTCTGAAGACAGTCTACGCATCTACTCCCCTGCAAAAAAACATAAATTATCAAATGAGAGAAACCTTATGTGGCACGTTAATTAAAACTATATTCACTTAGAAATCACCTTATTAGGGAAGAGCAATGCCTCATCCTGCCGAAGCATTAAAAAATTAAAACAATATTTCTCCAATATTATTTGAATAATTTATGCTCGAAGAAGTCGGCTGTAAATAACATTGATCCTCTAATTTACAAGATGATTTACTGCTCAGCCTCAAAACATGTTGATAGCACAAAAAGAGGATAAGGGTTTGTAAATAGGAACATATTTCCAATTTGTTACTAACGCGGGCTCCCCACGGACAAGGATCCTCTGTTTATGCTCGTTTGTTTTCGTATAAAAGCCAAGTTGTGTCTCGTTCTGGAGAACGAGCTCCTTAGAGTCCTTCCGGAAAAAGGATATACTTTGAGGACCTCCGCTGTGCATATTTGTCACCGTGTTTAGTGGTTTGCCTAAATATACTGCAAATAGACTCTCCTGACAGCTTCTTTAGGTCTGGTGCAAGGTAATTGAAAAATAAAATGGTGGGAAATATGGGGCAATGCTTTAACCTGAGTAAATGGAAAGGCAAAATTGGAATGAAATTAGGAGGAAGATGGAAGAAGTATGAAGGCTAGAATTACAAGGTATATACATTTAAAGGAAACCAATATATTACGAATATACAGGGTGTTTGATACATCGATAGAAAGTTTTCACTGGGTGATAGTTGGGATGGTTTGACCACGCGCCAGAGTAACCACTACCTAAATATGAAAGAGGGCACGTAAATGCGTTAGAAATGAAGGTTCTCATTTTGAAAACGAAATGAATTAATTATTAGTTTTAGTTACATTTGTTTTAGTAAGAACTGGAAGTAAAAGTAATAAAATGATAAATAATAAAATGATCAATAATTTATTTTTTTTCCTTATTGTAACCTGACTCCTTCGCTGTTCAATAAATTATTAATTTTTGTTATGTGTTTGAGATTCAGACTGCACTTTATATTATTTAGAGGAAACAAGTTACTACACCAGCAGCTCAGAGACTCGGTAGACGAGTCATGGGTTAGAAAACACTTTACAAATGATTTTACGTGTTTGGTAGATTGTAGTTAATAAATGATAGATGTTTTTATAATTTATCTTAAAGATATGTTAATTTGACTTATATAATGATAATTTTCCTAGAGAGGCGGGGCGCCAATCTTTCTATATTCGTAATTTACACTAAGAGTGAAGTTTGATTACAAGAAAAATAAGCTAATCAAATTATAAAGAAAACATAAATTGTTGACTATAAAAAAGTGTAAATTAATAATCCAAATTTAGCAAAAATCAAAATTAGATTAATACTTGCAAATATTTCTAAAATATGTTCCACATTTTATTTACAAAAAGGTTAATTAATTAATTCAGTAGGTATTATCTAAATAGTTTGTACAGTTTGTACAGTTTGTGTAGTTTGTATAGTTTGTATCAAAATGGTTTGTATCAAAATACCTGAAATAAGTGGACAAAGTAATTATAAAATTGATTTTATTATAAACCAATCAAACTGGATGTGTTTTTGTTAGAAAACGAATAAACCGAGGCCTTAAAATTAAACAAATGTATGTACAATAGAGAAAACGAATGGACGATAATATGTTACGAAGATATTATTTAAAATTATGTCTTAAACATGGACTGACAATATAGTGTTTTAAAAGTCATAATTAATTATTTAGATGTAAACGTTTCGTAGAAATTGTGATAACAAAGTCTTTACAGATCGTTTCATATATCTGTTTTTAAATTAGACGTTACGTAGATAATCTACACCTAAATAATAATTGAAAATATACCAATTGTTCGTTGAAAATATTGAAATAATTTCAAAAAGAACATTTGCAATTTGATTCTTTAAAGAACTCTAAAAGTGTTAAAGCATAAAAATATGAGATATATATAAAAAAACATTACATAAAAATTTTATTTGCGACACTTATCTGGAATTCTCAGTGGATTAAAGTGTGATGCAATCGCTGAGTTCTAGATGAGCCCAATATTAAGTCAAGGAGTTCCCAGTACCATATTCGACGCTTTCAGAAATTCCATAAGGACAATTTACATCTATCCTACCATATTACCGTCGCGATCTCCGAAAAAAGTTGTCCTAGACTAATATATACATTCCATCTTCTAATTACGTAGAGGAGAAGAAAGACAACCCCATTAGATGATTAAAAAAAATAAAGTTTCCAACCCAAACTTCAATGTGACATTAAAAAAAACGTATCTAGAATGCATATCTACAATGTGCATCTAGAATTAGAAGGCTTGCATCCAAAATTAGAAGATTTGCATCTAAATTGAAAACCCTGGAAAGAAATGAAGTGTAAGCGTGACTTGCTGCAAAATGGCCGTTGCCAAATCTAAGTTACAAAAAATATATTTCTTTATAAATTACTTACCGGTGAAAATAAATTAGGCCTGCTTCATGTTCATGAAGAGGGACTATCAACCCTTTCGATGTTGGAGTCGTTAAAAAAAAATTAATGAAGACACATCACTATTAAAAAATTTAGCAGACAATTACAAAGTACCAAGCTTCTTGTAACGGAGAAATATTAGTTCTCTTCGCTTACTCGTAGTATGCAAATCGTGTCGTCTCTTTACTCTCTCCATTCTTAATAAAAATGTAATGTAATACCTACAAATATGCTTCTTTTTTAGTTTAATGAAATTTAATTCTGTCATAACTTGGAAAGAGTATGCAATAGAGAAGTTTTTAAAACTATTTGAATCTCTTGAAGTAGTGCAGCTTTAAGAAAATTTTGCTTAAAATAAAAAAAATTCGAACCAATGTATTTCAACAGATAAATTGTCCTACATAATTTATATACCAATACTAAGTGCAAAGTTAGAATATCAAAAAAAATATATATATATTTAAGAAAGCTGAAAGTATTTAGTACCATAAAAAATAACGTGTATTAATAACAAGTCTACTATTGACCTGAAACTTATTTGGTAAAATTCATAATTGTACAAAAATTGCTAGATTTTACACCACTTATGAAATTGTTCAAATAGGCTTAGAATGCCATGAAACGTCGATATTTTAAATCTGAGCAAAAAAATCTGTTTGTCTGTCTGTAACTTTTTTTTGCGCACGATTACTCTGATGGAATCGTTTAAGATATTGACTTGAAATTGTAGTATATATAAGTATGTATAAGAGAAGCTAAGGTCTCAAAAATTGCCACCTCCCCATTATTACCCCCGCCCATTATTAAAAAAAATAATAATAAAATTGTGATTTAGTGTGTGTATAAGAACCAAAGGCCTCATTTTTTTTTACTTCATCCACTCCCATTATCACACCCACTACCGATGTGGCATATCGTTTTATGGGTTTCTGGGGTAGGCAATTTTAAATATTATATTGTTAAAGTTTCATAAACAATTATTTCCACAAGCGGAGTGCAAATATCAAATATTTTCGTTGTGAGAGACTTGATTAAAATCTCGATGTGGAAGTAGCGATTCCTTGGGCAGCGATTTTTTCATTTGCATTAATCAGTTACATTTGATGTAAATTAATAAAATAATATTTAATAATAATATGGTAATTTTACATATTAATATTACAAAATTATGTAGAATAACAGAGGATGCTGAATATAGAAGTTCGTCGTTGGTAATAAAATTGTCATATATTCGCACCTGAAATTGAAGTAAAACTATATTATATTATATTATTTTGACTTCCATTATCAAAAATAAGTTTTTACTTAAAATCAAAAAATAAAATAGTTTACAAGTACAGTCCATCAATTGACAGATGATTGTGTCATCGGTCATCATGAGACATGAGCACGTACAAATATACGGACCTAATTTTGTTTCATATTTGTGCCCTCTTTTAGATATGTGATGCATACAAAAATGAATTGAAGCCACATAACTAGAAAATAAACTCGTCCGTCCAATTCAAATCTAATTAATGTTTTCTGTTATGACCCTACCACTTTCTACATAAATTTGAAGCTTCTCGCACCCAATATTTATCCAATATTCGGTATCACAACAAACTGAAAACGCCACAAGGGTCTTAGAGACATTAAAAGAAGTATTATAACTAAGAATCCAATTAGATTACCCCAGGGCCCCATGTGGTACTCTATACTTTCACGAAAGCCTATTCTTTGCACTGATATTTTTACAGTCCACCGAATTCCTCCCACCCTGATAACCAAACTAAATCTATTAGATTAAGAATGCTTTCGTTTGTTATTAACGGAGGGGCGAAGTGTTGAATCACCTACAGTTTTCATACCGAATTTTCCTCCGCAGGGATCATGATCCGTCTAGATTCCAACACATGGGACCACCTAAAGGGACCGTTTTAATAGTGTGACTCATGCAATATTGTGATTTGCAGCGAGAAAATGAAAATTGCGGGGTGCCAGAAATTACACCAACAATTACCCTCTTTATCTTCATCTAGTTATGGTTATATATACATATTATGTTGTAATGAATAATAATAACTAGGGAGCCGTATTGTGTACCCTTCTAATTAGATTTTATCATGATCATTGTTAATTACGGCTGCTAATAAGGATGAATGAAGGTAGTTGCGTCTGTTCCAGAATTGTTTAATTATTCGTACTGTGAAAAATTATTTGGAAATTGTCTAGGAGTAGGATTTATATAATGGATGTTCATTGTGTCATTGTTGGGCTTTCTAATATTAATTTTGATTTACAAAAATACATTAAGCTAATTTTTACGTTTTTCATAATTTAATGGGGTCATTTACGATTATTGTCTTATTTCATTAATCAAAACTGTTGCATTAAAAAAGCCTATTACCAAAAAACTGATTTTTTTTGTGAATAAATTCGCCCCTAAAATATCCGTTAAACATTATTTTAAGGTTAACACCCAATTGAGGTGAAGAGAGTTACTGATAAATCGTATATTAAGGTGCAAAATGGCATTCTAAATACTTTTTGATTCTTGTAATTTTTCTCAAAAATGTAAACTTAAGCCAGAAAATCTTATTTCTATACTTCATAGCCGCCATTTTGGATCAGATATCTTGAATTTTCCAATTTTCAAAATTGTAATTAGCTACCTCAAAATCCTCCGAGTATACATTTTCAGTCGGTTTTCCCAAATAGTTTCCGAGATAGCAAATTAACAAATTTAATTAATTTGTTTAGTGCTTCAAATTGATTTATTAATAACAAAATGAAAAAAGTCCCAGCGGCCTGTTTTTTTTAACAATGTTCTAGAATCCAATAAACAATTTGCACAAAAAATTAGGCCGACTAATCATTTGCCAGAAAACTTCTATCTTGACGCGACTAATCATCAGTGATCGGAATTTTGGGTTTAATTTCAGGTGCGTCGTTACAGGGATTTATTAAAATATGCATACATTATTAGTTCTTTTATTTTCCTGCCTTTTTATTTTCCTTCCTTCAGACACGAAGACGAGAAGATTATGGTGAAATCTGCGCGACGAACCGATTTTGTATCAAATTTCGGATCAAGATGTCGCTGTGAGGATACAATCGTTGTAATATTCGAGATAGAAAAGTAAATCTGTACTTGCATTGGTTTGGCACTTGATAAACTATTATAAGGTTCGAATATTGAACGTTGAAGAACACTACAATTAATAGGAAGCATATCTAATAGAGCGGGAGCTAGGTGGCTTTTTCGGCAGCTCATCGTTTTATAAACTTTGAGATATTTTTATAGTTTAGTGGATGATAACGATTCATAAAATCGACTCCTGGCGGGGCACCTCCTGTCAGGAGCGTCACGAACACTGTTTAAAAATCAGTGAAATCAGATCATCGTTACAAGGCTCATTTTTTTGTGTGTACACATTTTATGTTTAGAATGAATAAAATATGATCGCCAGAAAGTGTGGGACGTCAGGAGGCGCAGCCAGAAAGGTAATAATGATACAATACTTCTGAGGCACGGTACGGAGTCAAGTTATATGCGAAAAAAAATCCAATTTTCTTAAAAAATCCTAAACATTTTCTTTCTGGCTAGCCTTACTGACGGGAGTTTCTTTCTGGGAATTTTTTTCTGTGTTCAAAACATTTAAATAAACATGCTCAACCTTAAAAAAGTTGGAACGATGATGTTATATAATTCCGTTTTTTTACCTTTTTGAATTTTCTGGTTGCGCCCCTCATGGCCCACACCTTCTGGCGATCTTATTTTATTCATCCTAAACATAAAATGTGTATACACAAAAAAAATTGACTTTGTAACGATGATATAATTTCACTGATTTTTATATCTTGAACCATGGCCAACTCGACGGGCTGACATATGCCAGAAGTCTATTTTGTCGTTATTTAAGTTCGATAGAATTAATCAGCGCATAGAAAATGTTTGTAACGATGAGTGTCCGAAAAAGCCGCTCCCGCACCATAAGGTAGTATAGCTTTGTTAATTTTTTTATCGCGGGGTGCTAATGAAAATCCGATAAAATTTTGTTATCGCCTCATGTGGAGGTGCAGATGAAAATCCAAAAAAAAAAAATTTTTTTCGCCTCTAGTGGAAATACGAAAAAAATTTGATCGCCTCATGCGGGAGAGGGTGCTAATGACAATCCCAAAAAATTGCCTCATGGGGGGGATGCTAATGAACATCAAAAAAAAAGTTTTTCGCCTCATAAAGCTAATTTTTAAACACATAGCACCACCCCTTATATTAAGCTCATGCCAAGGAAAAATTTAGCTATCTGTCATGAGGGGGGGTAAACTTCCAGATACGTACGATTTTTAAATAATTGCATAAAATTAATTGTCTTTGTAAAAACATGGGGGGGGGTAATTACCCCCCATTACCCCCCCTCGTAAATCCGCTCTTGTAAATCAATAAAGTCTCAAAAGAAGAAAGAATAAATCCCTGTCATGGATATCAAAATAAAAAGGCAAAATACGAAAATAAATCAAGGGGATTTTGAAATAAAAGTCACTATTTAACAATAACAAAATTTATTATAACGACAAATGTATTAGTAGAGCAAACGAGAAAATTCAGTGTGGGCTTATTTGCCCACACTGAGTTTTCTCCCTGCTTACGATATATTTCAAAGAAACAATTTATCAAAATGCATAATACAAAACGAGAGACATATAAAGCGATAATTCATAAAAATGTAATACAAGGAACGTTAGCCAACTTAAATTATTATGAATGTAATTAAATTATATATTAGTAAACTTAACTAAAATGTACAAGAAAAATGAGCTTATGCACAGATCAGCACTTTACATGTGTTAGATCAGAAAATATCTACATAAGTTTTTTAGGGAAAAGTACAACGCACTCGCGGAAACAATTCTGTTTACCTGTTTAAACGGAGGACAGGAAGGAAACTTATAACCACTTCAGAAACAAATGGAATTAAACAATACCGCACTGCACATAAAATGAACGACGCCATGATATATGAAGGAAATCCACAATTCGCCGCTGGCCACAACGGAATAACATAAATGTTTATTTACTTACAGTAAATGCAGGGAATCGACGTATTCACTATATAATAGTTACAGAAACAAACTTCATAGGTCGGTATTGGATTAGTTTTCAAGAAGTGGATAAAAATTTTCTCGATAATAAAAAAAGTGAAAATTACAAAGGAATTGTCGCTAAAATGGTTGAAAGATTTCAAAAGCTGAGATGCAACATGGACTCAAAGTTTCATTTCTTAGATTCACGTATTGACGATTTCCCAGAAAATATTGGAGATTATAGTGAGTGTAGGGTGAAAGATTTCATCAAGGTAATATGGTAATGGAACGTCATTATCAAGAAAGATGTGATGGCAGATTTTTGTTGGATGTTGAAACGAGAACACAAACACAGAAGAACAAAGAGAAAGAAGACTGCACTACATAGAACATGAAAGTAAAAGAGTTCGTTATCATAAAAAGCAATAAGAAGAATCAGATTTTCCATGTTTTATTGTTTTCCATTAAATTTTTTCAAAATAATGATATAGTCGCATTAGTGAGAAACGTCTGAGACGAAAGACGAATGAAAAAGCGGGAACTACATCTTCCGTCTTTACATCACTTTTACATTAAAGAGAGAGAAAATCATGGTGGATTGAGGTCGGGTGTCTGAGATGGGCGTGTCGAAGTAAACATATGCTTTAATAATAATTCAGGACCGCAGTCAGTTCATACGTATTTTGTTAAATGAGGGTGTGTGTGTGTGTGTGTATGTGTGGAAATATAATTCAATAATTATTTTATATCTATTTATTTGGTAATGTGTTGTGTGTGAAATAACTTTAATAACTTTTGTTACCAATTCATAGCAGAATATTGTAAGTGTAATATTATAAGTTATAATTATTTTACATGTTTGTTTGCTGCTGTGCTTTTGAAAATAATTTAATAAGGTTTTCATATTTGATATAAAAATGTTTCGATCGTGGGAGGCCTCTACGTCTACATCTGACAGTAATTGTCAAAATTAAAATGATAGTGATTACAGTGATCAAGAAAATGAAAGTCCTTCAGTGTTTTCAGGAAGAAAAAGAACGAGTATATTTGGACGTGGAACGGGAAACAAATTTGCTTAAATGTTTAGGATAGTCTTTTGGAGCGAAAAGTTAATGACCCTAATTTGTATGATTTAGACGTAGTGGGTGAAACAGCATCTCTGAGCACAAATCCAGCGGCTACTTGTGAAATTTAGATTGGTCATATCTTAGTATTGAGTCATGGGACACCAAGCCATATTTTATGGCACAACTACCAAGATAAAATAAAGCAGTTTTCCAAAAAAAAAAAAAATCCATTGAATTTTGCGCCAAAAATAAGTTCTTTATCTTATCTTGGTAGTCATAAAATATCCCAATTTCTACAACAATTTTGTTCTATTGCTATTTTACTATATTTTTAAAACTTGCAGTAAAACAAAGCTTGTAGTTTGTTGGGATGGCTTGGATCCCATAACTCAATACTAAGATATGACCAATCCAAATTTCACAAGCCGCCGCTGACAAATACCTACATTGAAACAATAAACAAGCGAACAAAATAGTTAAATCCGACTCTGCGTTCTGCACCCCTTGCGTCTCAGACGTTTCTCACTAATGCGATTTCGTATACTATACACGGAGCCTCGTTTCAGCTATTTAAGTTTCAACGAACCCAAAGCTTGCAATTTGTAATCCAGCGCTCGGCGGGGCATTAGTCCGGAGAATAGCTGTTGGTTGCAGTCTGGTTTTATTCCTTATATATTGAAGGAAATGTTCTGTCCTCTAAAAAGCATACCTACTAACTATGTCAGGGCTGCTGCTACTTCGATTGCTATAGACATCGGCCGCTAGATGGAGCCTACGACTTTTGTTGCATGTCGTGGTTTTGTAAATCTCGTCATGTACCAAGAATGATCAAATGTCTCATTACAGCCATTCCATACCTACCTTGCACTGACGAGAGCCAATAGCTCGAAACTGCAGTCTGCAAGTGGTGTGGAGTGGCTGGCACGAGAGCTCCTTTGAGTAGGAATAAGTCTTTCGGCTGGTGTTTATTGCAATCGAAGCTTTTAGCGTTCTGTGGCAGTACACAGTTATTGCACTTAACGCGCCAGGCTTGCAATTTGTAATCCAGCGCTCGGCGGGGCATTAGTCCGGAGAATAGCTGTTGGTTGCAGTCTGGTTTTATTCCTTATATATTTAAGGAAATGTATAGAAGAGTTCGACAAAATATTACGTTAGTAAATTTTATAATATATACATTGTCATTTATACAGATAACGTTTTTGATGATTTTCAGCCATTTTTTGAAGATAGAAAAAAATGCTAGGGCAATTCTCATGTCATATTCGTATTCTACTTCTCAAAATACATGGGAATATCATGGGTTTTCATGTTTTCCGGACAACTTTTTTGTGAAAGTGTGTAATTAATGAAAGTTATTTTTTTTTATTTAGAAATTATATGGACTAATACTCCATCTCACTTTTTAAATTGAAATCAGTCTACCTATTTATCTATATTTTAATTGAATCGCGGTAATACACTTGGCAAACGGAATTAAATTTCTTTTGAAATATTAAAACAGAATTGTTTTTATTTCGAAGCCAACGCAGCGTAGTGGCATAGTGAATAAAATTATTCAATCTAAAGCACCAATTATTTTTCCTTGAGCTTAATGAAGTCCAACTGAGAGCCGTTAAAGAGCAATTTGCTATATAAGCAAAAGTTAATTAGTAGAAAATGCTATTTAAATAATTTTTATTAAAAAATACTCTTTTTTGCTCGAGCAAATCTGCTGAAGTGGCGAGACGGATCTTTTATATTATTGGGATTATTTAGCGTATACTGGGTGTAACGCGAACGTGGTATACCCCCGATTTTTTCTTTATTATTGAATATAAATTATTGAAATTCGGTATACCGTCTGTACTTGATTAACGACACTTTCTAACACATTTTTTTTCTACTTCTGGTTTAAGCGAAAGTGGTATCAACTTTTGATTTTAAAAAGGAACACCCTGTGTGAATATTGGTATATTTTTGGATTCTACATAATTTTCTGAATGCAATGCCACATAAGTGACATTTCAAACTTTTTTTAATTCAGTTTTTATTTTTCAGTTTAAGTGTGCCATGACTTCCGATGTATTCCAGTCAACTTACATAAGGCAAAAAAAAATCGAAATCACGTCGAAAATACTAAATTCTGTGATTAATAAGTAACAAAAATCTTCAAAATGTTTTTTGGATGAAATTCAGTTTTTTCAAATGGAATCATATTAGTATCAAGGTACCATTCAATAGCCTACCATTAATAAGGAATCTATCCATATGTCTTATTTAAATCAGCGACTATACAATCAAAATGATTAGCTAAGAGAAAATGAAAAAATCTAATTTCTACTAATAAGATGAAAATATAATCTATTTCCAGATCTCGTTAAAAAACATATGTGTGCCATATTTTAAGTGAATATCTTAAACGGTTCCAGAGCAATCGTGAGCACCAAAACGATACAAGACTTACATACACACCGACGCAACAGACAAATTTATTTTGCTCAGACTTAAAATATTGACGTTTCTTGATATTATAAGCCTATTTAAACAATGAAAATTTCCAAAAATTTTTTTTGCGTTAATATACTTCAACTGAATGTCGAACTAATACGCAGAAAATGGCAAGACAAAGATATAAAAAATCGTTGTGTGCCGTAGACTACACGATAGAAGTAAAGCCTCTACTACAAGCATTTTCTTCGAGGAAACCTACTACGCATCCATACTACTCAAGGTAACCCACTGTGCATCTAATTTACTCGAGTAAAACCACTGCGCATTCATACTTCTTGAAGTAACCCACTCGCATCAATTTTACTCGAGGTAACCTACTGCGCATCTATGGCACTCGAGAAAAGCCACTGCGCATCCACACTACTCGTGATAACCTACTGCGCATCCATTGTACTCGAGGAAAGCCACTGCGCATCCATACTACTTAAAGTAACCCACTGCGCATCCATACTACTTGAGGTAACCTACTATAATACTCGAAAAAAGTCACTGAGTATCCAAATATTCGAGGAAACCCACTGCGCATCCATAATACTCGGGGAAACCTACTGCGCATCCATAGTAGTCAAGGAAAGCCACTGCGCATCCATACTACTCAAGGTAACTTTAACAACATAATATTTGAAATCGTCTACCCCAAAAACATATAAAACGATATGCTACATCGGTAGTGGGGGTGGGGGTGGTGGTAGAGGGTTGGTAGTGGGGGTGGGTGAAGTAAAAAAATATTTTGTAGCTTTTGGTTCTTGTACACACCCTAAATCACAATTTTTTTTCATCCCATTTAATAAGGGGGTGGGGGTGGTAATGGGGGTGGCTAATGCCAAAAATTTTTTTTAGACTTTAGCTTCTCTTTTGTATACTAAATACCCATTTTATGGACTCTTACTTGCTTGATTTACCCATTTACCCGAAATTTACCCCAATTTACCCCCCAACCCTTCGACGGAACAAGATGAAAATATAATCTAGTTCTAGATCTCGTTAAAGTACATATATGTACCAAATTTCAAGTCAATATCTTAAACGGTTCCAGAGTAAACGTGCGCACAAAAAAAAGTTACAGACAGACCGACAGACAGACAGACCGACAGACAGACAGACCGACAGACAGACAGACCGACAGACAGACAGAAATTTTTTTCGCTCAAACTTAAAATCTCGACGTTTCATAACATTTTAAGCCTATTTCAACAATAAAAATTTTTAAAAATTTTTTTGTCGTTACTATACTTCCACTGGATGTGGAAGTAATAGTCGATAAAGTTTGCACTTCCCTTTACAATTCTCGTAAATTTTGAAAATCTCCACACTGGGGAGTGTGGAGATTTGCTGAAACATAAATGTGCGTGCACATATACGTACCCTAAACCATAGGAAAATATCGATACTACAAAGAATGGCTTTTAACGCAGAAACGATTCCTAGCTTCGTCAGTGTATAATGACACTTCTTGTTCCTTGTGAGATAGGGAACGATTTTCGTCTTCACAAAAAAAAACCGCTGCCCAAGGAATCACTACTTCCACATCCAGATTTTTTATCTAAGTCACTCACGAGGTCACTCACAACGAAAAAATTTTGTATGTGGAAGTAATTGTTTATGGAACTTTAATAATATAATATTTGAAATCCTCTACCCCAAAAACCCATAAAACGATACCCCACATCGGTAGCGGGGTGGGGGTGGTGATAGGGTTGGTAGTGGGGGTGGATGAAGTAAAAAACATTTTGAGCTTTCTGTTCTTGTACACACCCTAAATCACAATTTTTTTTCATCCCCTTTAATAATGGGGTGGTAATGGGGGTGGCTAATGCCAAAATTTTTTTTGAGACCTCAGCTTCTCTTATATAGACTAAATACCAATTTTATGGACTCTTACCTGCTTGATTTACCTATTTTCCCCAAATTTACCCCCCAACCCTTCGACAGAACAAGATGAAAGTATAATCCAGTTCTAGATCTCGTTAAAGTACATATGTGTACCAAATTTCAAGTCAAGTCAAACGGTTCCAGAGTAAACGTGCGCACAAAAAAAGTTAGACAGACCGACCGACAGACAGAATTTTTTTTTTTCGCTCAAAATTAAAATCTCGACGTTTCGTGACATTCTAAGCATATTTGAACAATAATAATTTTTTAAAATTTTTTTTGTCGTTACTATACTTCCACTGGACGTGGAAGTAATTTAAAACTAGACTGTTTATGAGTTAGTAGATATACTTCTAGAAGGCAGAATATTTACTAACGTAATATTTTGTCGAACTCCTCTATATATTTCCTTAAATATATAAGGAATAAAACCAGACTGCAACCAACAGCTATTCTCCGGACTAATGCCCCGCCGAGCGCTGGATTACAAATTGCAAGCCTGGCGCGTTAAGTGCAATAACTGTGTACTGCCACAGAACGCTAAAAGCTTCGATTGCAATAAACACCAGCCGAAAGACTTATTCCTACTCAAAGGAGCTCTCGTGCCAGCCACTCCACACCACTTGCAGACTGCAGTTTCGAGCTATTGGCTCTCGTCAGTGCAAGGTAGGTCTGAGACGGCTGTAACGAGGCATTTGTTCACTCTTGGTACATGACGAGATTTATAAAACCACGACATGCAACAAAAATGACAGGCTCCATCTAGCGGCTGATATCCATTACAATCGAAACAGCAGTAGCTCTGACATGGGCACAGTTAGTAGATATGCTTCTAGAGGGAAGAATATTTACTGGTGAAATATTTTGTCGAACTCCTCTATATGTTTCCTTAAATATATAAGGAATAAGAAACCAGACTGCAACCAACAGCTATTCTCCGGACTAATGCCCCGCCGAGCGCTGAATTACGAGTTACAAGCCTGGCCGCGTTAAGTACAATAACTATGTATTGCCACAAAACGCTAAGTTTCGATTGTAACAGACACCAGCCGAAAGACTTATTCCCATTCAAAGGAGCTCTCGTGCCAGCCACCTCATACCACTTGCAGACTGCAGTTTCGAGCTATTGGCTCTCGTCAGTGCAAGGTAGGTCTGAGAAGGCTGTAACGAGGCATTTGTTCACTCTTGGTACATGACGAGATTTATAAAACCACGACATGCAACAAAAATGACAGGCTCCATATAGCGGCTGATATCCATTACAATCGAAACAGCAGTAGCCCTGACATGGGCACAGTTAGTAGATATTCTTCTAGAGGGAAGAATATTTACTAGTGAAATATTTTGTCGAACTCCTCTATATGTTTCCTTAAATATATAAGGAATAAGAAATCAGACTGCAACCAACAGCTATTCTCCGGACTAATGCCCCGCCGAGCGCTGAATTACGAGTTACAAGTCTGGCCGCTGTTAAGTACAATAACTATGTATTGCCACAAAACGCTAAGTTTCGATTGTAACAGACACCAGCCGAAAAACTTATTCCCATTCAAAGGAGCTCTCGTGCCAGCCACCTCATACCACTTGCAGACTGCAGTTTCGAGATATTGGCTCTCGTCAGTGCAAGGTAGGTCTGAGACGGCTGTAACGAGGCATTTGTTCACTCTTGGTACATGACGAGATTTATAAAACCACGACACACAACAAAAAGATAGATGGAGCCTGTCATTTTTGTTGCATGTCGTGGTTTTATAAATCTCATCATGTACCAAGAATGAACAAATGCCTCGTTACAGCCATCTCAGACCTACCTTGCACTGACGAGAGCCAATAGCTCGAAACTGCAGTCTGCAAGTGGTATGAGGTGGCTGGCACGAGAGCTCCTTTGAATGGGAATAAGTCTTTCGGCTGGTGTCTGTTACAATCGAAACTTAGCGTTTTGTGGCAATACATAGTTATTGTACTTAACGCGGCCAGGCTTGTAACTCGTAATTCAGCGCTCGGCGGGGCATTAATCCGGAGAATAGCTGTTGGTTGCAGTCTGGTTTCTTATTCCTTATATATTTAAGGAAACATATAGAGGAGTTCGAAAAAATATTTCACTAGTAAATGTTTATGAGTTATAAGTATTTTTTATATTCCTAACGTTTACATCGGGCTCTCGAGGTCAGAAAACTATCATTATCTCCTAAATGGTCAACTTTAGAAGCTTTATTATAAGAACTAAAATTGTCCCTTATAGTATATAGAACAAAAAGTGTTTATATATAAAGGTTAATAAAACGCACAGTTTATGAGGTAAAAGTCACAAAGTAAAATTTTGTCAATCGCATTTCCGACATTTTGAAAATGGCGGATTCTGAACTTGTGCCCACTCTGTCATGCTGACACCCTGGTGTAAATTGATAAGGACTTTGCTACCTACATTACCCAAGTGGTTGATTTTCTGGACATCAAAGTGCATACAGAACCACCCTCAGCGAGTGGACTAAGTATAGTAAACGTGACACTTTTTAACTTTTGAAATAGATATCAAGTATACAGAGAAGAAATAGAAACAAACATTGGAGGAAACTTTCTTATTTAAAACTTTTCTTTCTAAATAAACATGAAACCAGTTAGCTAGTTTCAGTGTTATTTTTTTGCAGTACCTATCTATTCACAGTAACATTTTACTTTACTCCCAAACGATTTCAATAAACTAATTGTACAATTTGTGTTAGTATGTCCCTCCATTCAAGACATGTCTGTTAATAACGGCTGACAATAAAGACAAACTGTAACTTGTGTGTAGAAGAAGCTTTTGTTTAATGTTTTCACGCATCATTCAGTGCAGACTTAGATTAACTCGATTGTCACCGAAATAAGGTCTATAAAGTACATAAAAGGGATGTAAATCCTTTGGGAACAGCCAACCCCTCATAATGAGTAAGATGTAATGTATATTTGTATAAGGTACATTGCTGGTAAAGAAAATATATTATTCCATTAGCTCTTCAATATTTTCTTTACTAATTCACTGGCTTTGTGCGTGAGGTATACGTTTATGATGGGGGAATAGAAGATCAGTTATTTTTATTATTCTTTTATATAAGCGGATATGATAATAATAATAATAATCATAATCATAACATGTCTTTATTAAGGACGAAATTAACCTTACATTTATGGCTCTCTAACACTTGACGCCAAACATATGCTCAATATAATAAATATGTAAAATTATAAAATAACTGTTTGCAATATTTCACTTATCAATATCAGGGTTGGAAAAAAAAATTTTTTTCATTTTAAACAAAACTGTTTTTTTTTTATTTTAAACAGATTTTTTTAATGTTTTAAATGGTATGGTTAACAATTCAAAAAAAAAAGTCAGAAATTACAAATAAACTGGAAACATGCTTACTTTGAAATGCTATTATTACGACTGTTGTTTTTCAAATGTAAAACGTCTAGAAACATAAAGATCATATGTTCAACTATAAATAAATAACGTTTAACGATTTTAAGGAGAACTTTCCATTTTTATGAAATTTTGTATATGGAAATAATTGTTTATGGAACTTTAATAATACAATATTTGAAATCCTCTACCCCAAAAACCCATAAAACGATACCCCACATCGGTAGTGGGTGGGGGTGGTAATAAGGGGGTGGTAGTGAGGGTGAATGAGGTAAAAAAATATTTTGAGGTTTTTGGTTCTGGTACATACACTAAATCACAATATTTTTTCATCCCCTTTAATAATGGGGTGGGTTAATGGGGGGTGGTAATGCCAAAAAATTCTTTGAGACCTTAGCTTCTCTTGTATATACTAAATACCAATTGTATGGACTCTTACCTGCTTAATTTACCTATTTACCCCAAATTTATCCCAATTTACCCCCCAACCCTTCAACGGAACAAGATGAAAATATAATTTAGTTCCAGATCTTGTTAAAGTACATACGTGTACCAAATTTCAAGTCAATACCTTAAACGGTTCCAGAGTAAAAGTGCGCACAAAAAAAGGTTAGACAGACCGACAAAAGACCGACAGACAGAATTTTTTTTTTTCGCTCAAACTTAAAATCTCGACGTTTCATGACATTCTAAGCCTATTTGAACAATAATAATTTTTAAAATTTTTTGTGTCGTTACTATTATACTTCCACTGGACGTGGAAGTAATTAGAAAAAAAAGAATTCATCCTAATTTAGTACCTAGCTTTCTTATTTGTCCCTAGCATGAGTTTAAAGTCGGCACAAATTTTTTTCGAGTTAAAGTAAAATTTTCCTGTACTTGCTATTCTGTTAAACCCTATCCATTAAAAACTACTGAGAAACAATGTCTAAATCGACAGTTATTAATAGTATTAAGTATAGAATTGTTATTGTTATATAAACAATTTATTATTATAATAAACAATTTATTATTATAATAAACAATTTATTATTATAGGTACCTATTAGGTATATATTATTATAAGTACTCACATCTGCTGCTTTATTGCTGCAAATGCAGATATCTAATATTAGTCCTTGTCCAGAATTAAGTTCACCACGAGATTTAGGTAATCATTGTTGAGGAAATTGTGATAATGCTTTTTCACACCCGATAGTTAGGTAACTCTATATTATTATATACCTATAAAAAACGCTGCCCAAGGAATCACTACTTCCACATCCAGATTTTTTATCCAAGTCACTCACAACGAAAACATTTTGTATGTGGAAATAATTGTTTATGGAACTTTAATAATATAATATTTGAAATCCTCTACCCCAAAAACCTATAAAACGATACCCCACATCGGTAGCGGGGTGGGGGATGGTAGTGGGGCTGGATGAAGTAAAAAGGTAAAGGTAAAAATGTTTCTGGTTCTTGTACACACACTAAATCATAATTTTTTTTTTCATTCCCTTTAATAATGGGGTCGGGGTGGTAATGGGGGTGGCTAATGCCAAAATTTTTTTTGAGACCTTAGCTTCTCTTGTATATTTATACTAAATACCAATTTTATGGACTCTTACCTGCTTGATTTACCTATTTCCCCAAATTTACCCCAATTTACCCCCCAACCCTTCGACGGAACAAGATGAAAATATAAACTAGTTCTAGATCTCGTTAAAGTACATATGTGTACCAAATTTCAAGTCAATATCTCAAACGGTTCCAGAGTAAACGTGCGCACAAAAAAAAAGTTACAGACAGACCGACAGACAGAAATTTTTTTTTCGCTCAAACTTAAAATCTCGATGTTTCGTGACATTCTAAGCCTATTTGAACAATAAAAATTTCAAACATTTTTTTTGTCGTTACTATACTTCCACTGGATGTGGAAGTAACTAGCACTAGCAGTATCGTAAAAAAATGTATACACATTTCAAGACTGAATATGGCATTCCACTTAGGTTAACTCCCATATTTGTATTGTTTGGATAAATAAGTCACCTACTTAATACCTAATAATAAAGCATAGTAGGTATACAAATACACAAACACAAAATAAAACTTGCAACATTGCAGCAGTACGTAGACTGAGCCCCGCCGCACAGCTGCCAAATTGTGCAACATGTAAAATAGTTGAATCGAAATAATAACTCACCAACATTTAAAATATTAAAAATTATCACTTCTTTGTCTGAATTTCTAAATATCAAGCAACTGTTTCTTCAGAGCACACCACCGATGACTTGATTTTACGGTTCTTACGTTGTTTATATCGCAAGCACTGGTTGCCTTCCGCTCGCCTACTTGATATTTTCCACGAAATTCAACAAACAAGGCATGTGCGTTTACGCCGTCCTGCGAGTGCCTTGAATCTTCGCTCGTCTGTCTGGTGTAGTATTCGTAAGTTAAAACTTATTGTGACACGGGGAATGCGAGAATATTAAACCAGACTTGAATTAAAATAAATAGGTATAAAAGTGAATTTGTGAATACGTACTTAGTGTAGTGTGTGTAATATCAGGTCCCCCGTACGGGGGGGATTTGATCCACCAATAAATTTGGTACCGAGGACCATGATTTGTTGCGGGGGGGGGGGGGGGCTGGTAATGTTTGTGAGGTTATAAAATACAATCGTTCTTCAATAATATAATTTGGGTACAGAATGTGTTCAGACTATTTTACTCTAAATAAGTGTGGAGGATTTATGTAAACCAGGATCTCGAGGATTTTTATGACTGTCTATGTGCCGTACAAAAAGGTAAGTGGTATTTTAATTACTAATTTAGCAAAATTTCTATGAATTTACCTACGGCTGAAAGATATACGTCCAAGAAAAATCAAATGGGATAATTTTATGTTGCAGTAACTAGAGGTTTTAACTTCGGAATAATGTCATATGAATTAGATTTCAGTTTTTGTTTCAATTTCATAGTAAATGCTTAAGGAAAGGTTTCTACAGGGCGCTTCACAGTTAGTGGCCTATTAGATGTTTTAGAAAAACTACAAATAATTTGAAGCTGAAAATTTAGGAAGGCGGGTTCTCAGGGGTGCTCTATTTAATGAAAATAACGTCACGCATGTGACACTTCCGGTTATACCGGAAGTTGACATCAACTTCCTTATTTTAAATGGCATGCCTTATATTTTAAGCAGGATTCGAATTCTATTCATTATTCTAAGGTAACTTTCAATATCATTCCACATATAAAAAAACTAATAGTTTTTGAGATATTTCGATTTTAATGAAATCTGCTGCGAAAAGCAACCCATAGTTGGAAATTAATTACATTCGCTATGGTAAATTCTGATAACCAATTTTTCTCCCATCTATGAGAGATGGGTAATTCTGCACTTTAGCTAACATCGAAATTTTTGCGAAATTTTTTCAGGATACACTAATTTGGGATCGTAGAACACGAAGTCAGTTTTCGGTGCAAATGCATAGTTTTTCCTAAAAAAATTTTCCACCATAACACTCTCCGTCACTGTAAACACTAAAAATCCTCCATTTCGGCCGATTTTCATATCATATTCACCATGCAAAGTCTTCCTAATAACACCAAAAAAATTGCTTTTCCATAAAAAGTTAATTATTATTTACCAAAACTCCAGAAACCAGAAAATGAAAAATCATCAAACTGTCAAACTAATGCGCATGCGTATCCTCACTTTAAAGTTGTGTCTAAGGTATCGAGCAAAATCAGCAGGCCATTGTTGTCTCTGTGAATTTGAAATAGTATTTGCATTTTTGTGGGCGAACGATGATGTCACAGTAATATTTTTGGAATAATTTAAGAAGTCGGCAGTTTTAGTTAGTTTTGCAAAAAAAAAATTAAAAAACAAATTTTAAATGCGCACAAAGAAATGAGCTTAAAGAAACGAATATATAAACACGACCCAAACTCAGGCGTATAAAAGATAAGTATATCTTAGTTTATTTGTGTCTTAATGACTACAAGTGTCTGCCCATAAAACCATTGAAATGGTTAGGTCCAGACCCTTGGAGAATCGACATCTGTTGAAAAATTTATGAGAGCAGTAAAAATATGGCCAAATAAATTGTTTTCAATCATTATAAAAATATTCAAATGATTTAATTTAAATTATATCCGAAATAATCAATAACGTATCGTAAAATATGGTCATATATTTCTTTCTCTCAAATAATTCTTTTTTTCATAGTTATAAAAAATAGTCAAACGAATTTAAAAGTAATGCATTTGATTATTGCGGGTTTAATTTATATTAAAGTAGGGACAGAACAATTTCTTACATAAATCTTCAAGTGAGGTTTTTATAATTATTAAAAGTACTCAAACGAATTTAATTCGGATTAAACCCGAAATAATCAATGAGATATTGTTGATATACGGCGTCAAAATTGAATTCTCAGATTCTCATAGCACTTCAACGGAGGTATGCGTGGTGCAGGCTTCTTTCAGAAAAATTTTATTTTCTAAGAAAATATACACATACGCCGATGATCTCCTAATCACCGCAGGACCAGGTGCGTAAGCAGGGGGCCAAGGGGGGCAACTACCCCCCAGGCCCGGTGTGGTTTAAGAAGTTTGGGATAGTGACAATTATTTTATATCTGTTTTTGCATACCAAATATTAGTTTAACTTTGTTTTTAAACATATGCCAAAAAAAGTGAGGTTTTTAAGTTCTGTGTTATGTGTTTATTTGGTCCCCCTCAGAACACATTCCTGCTTACGCGCCTGCGCAGGACACATCTGGACTGAAAACAAACTTCAAGAAAAGCCTAATAATAGAGTGAGAGCCGTTAACAAAAGAGAGTTGGATCAGCGGAGTGGAACATCAAATACGGAGTCAAAATTGAATTCTCAGATTCTCAAAGCACTTCAACGGAGGTATGCGTGGTGCGGCTTCTTTCAGAAAAATGGTATTTTCTAAGAAAACATACACATACGCCGATGATCTTCTAATTGCCGCAGGTGCGTACGCAGGGGGGCAAGGGGGCAACTACCCCCCAGGCGCAGCGCGTGGTTTAAGAATTTTGGGATAGTGACAATTATTTCATATCTGTTTTTGCATACCAAATATTAGTTTTCTTACAACTTAGCTTTTAAACACATGCCAAAAAAAGTGAGGTTTTAAGTTCCACTGCGCTGTGTTATGTGTTTATTTGGTCCCCCCTGGTTGCTCTCCCCCAGGCGCGGCGCGGTTGAGAATTTTTGGGATAGTGGCAATCATTTCATATGTGTTTTTACATACCAAATATTAGTTTAAATTCATTTTTACGCATACGCCAAAAAAAAGTGAGGTTTTAAGTTCCACTGTGCTGTGTTATGTGTTTATTTGGTTCCCCCCCCAGAACACATTCCTGCGTACGCACCTGCGCAGGACACATCTGGACTGAAAACAAACTTCAAGAAAAGCCTAATAATGGAGTGAGAGCCGTCAACAAAAGAGAGTTGGACCAGCAGAGTGGAACACAAAATAGATGAATACTCCCTAAGAACAATGAACAAATTGAAGTACCAGAATCAGAAACGGAGGAATCAGAAGATTCAGAAGAAGAAGAAGAGTTATAGATGCAGAAAAACAAAAATAGGAGCACAAACAGCAGCGACACAATGTGGCAACCTATATCACAAGAAGACCCAGAAGAGGCAGAAGTCTAGAACCAAAAATACAAAAAAAAGGGGAGCTTAAACGCTCCCTCACGACACAATGCGGTAACGCATGTCACAAATACCTACACCTCCCATCCCACATTCCTTTATCATGCGCCATGTGGCACTCGCTGCTGGCAATAAGCATGACCTTAGTCCAACCCAGCGTGGACGTAGCAGGCCCAGCTGTATAATCCTTGGGAGTGGAAGAAATGCCTACCGCACGCTGGTAAATCAATCAAATCAATCAATCAACAAAAATGAAACAATACATCTCCCTTCTTACATCCTTTTACCCACCAAGCACCCCTTTTCGCTCTACGTTCCCGTAAGATTGTAGGCGGACTATTTGCTATTTACACAATATTTCAATAAGTACTCATAAGATACTTCTAATAGTATCTACTACATGTCACCCAAAAAATATATATATAGCAAAATACGATAAGTGGATGTCGTAAACATTTACCAATCTTTTGGATCACCAAAACTGTCTTATTATAATCAACGTTCTCATCGTTAATTGTATTGTTTTTATTGTAGATATTGAAATTTATTCAAATTTCATTCTGTGTTATTTATACTGCTTTCAATAGCTCACTTTGACAGAAAAATGCTAAATTTTTTCCCTTTAGTTGGTTCTGGATCACTATCTTCTGACTGGAGGTTATGGAATCATCTCCTTCTTCTCCCAGTAGGAAATATTTTGATATTATACATGTATTTTCTGCACATTTAATTTTAGTACAAAACACAAATAAATCGAACTTTTTACCATAAGTACCTGATGAACTTTAAGCAACTTTAATGAAGCTACCGTTATTTTTTTACAAAATTATTGTAAATTACTGTATTCTCATGGCACGAGTGAAAATTACTGTATTCTCATGGCACAATAGGACCACTATTGATGCTAATTTTGTAGCAGGCATATTGCCGCCCCATAAATTATAAAATATTTTAACTTAAGCGTGAATGTCCGCGGTAGATTTAAATATATTTCTTAAAATTGCTTTTTAATTAAACACAACGGTATGCAACCAGAGTTACGCCTAAAATCAGCTTATCTTTATGAGTGGAGAGGGTAACGAAACGATGCGATTTATACGCACCGAAAAAGAAAGCAGAACGATTTCGTTTTCCGTTACTCGAGGTTAGAACTTCGATTGCTCGATGAACCTTTAAATAGTGATGTATTTTCATTAAATTTTTTCTTGAAGACTTCAACATTGAAAGGGTTGATAGTCCCTCTTCTTAATTATGAAGCAGGCCTAATTATCTTCACCGGTTTAATCCGTAAGTAATTTATAAAGAAATAATTTTTTTTGGCAGCGGCCATTTTACAACTCACGCTTACACTTCATTTCTTTCCAGGGTTTTACTATTGGATAAAAAATTTTATTAATGGATAAACAATTTTCATATTGAATCCAAATAATTTAGTTTTGGACGAAAAATGTTAGTATTGGACAAAGAATTTTTGTATTAGATGCAAGTTTTATTATAAAAATGCAAATCTTCTAAAATTGGAAGCAAGTTTTATCAATCTTGGGATGCACATCGTAGTTATGCATTGCTTATTAACGTCATATTAAATTTTGGGTTGGAAACAAATTTTGTATGGAGATCGCGACGATAGTATGGTAGGATAGTTGGGATTTGTCCTTATGGAATTTTTGGAAGCGTCGAATATGGTATTGGAAACTTCTAAACCTGATCCCGAGCTCTTCTAGAAACCAACAATTATATCACTGTGGGTTGGATTTCACCAACATCATCCCCTACTAAAGTCACCATTTTCATTCACAGAAAAATTCCAGATAAGTGTCACAAATAAGTTTTTTTTATCTAACGTTTTTTATATAAATACTTCATATTTTTACCTTTTAACATTTTTAGAGTTTTTAAAGTATCATGTTCTATTTTTTTTTAAAAACTATTTCTATTTTCAATTTTATTATTAACATGTTTCAATGAACAGTTAATATATACTATTTTTATTAAGGTATAAATTATCGACGTTACGTCTAATTAAAAACAAATTATATAAAAGGTTCTGTAAAGACTTTGTGATCACAATTTCTACGAAACATTTAGGTATAGTTATATAATAAAATTTGACTTTTAAACACCATATTGTCGGTTCATGTTTTAGACAATATTATAAATAATATCTGCATAACATTTTATCGTCCACTCGATATATTTTTTTTGTATATAATTTCACTTAATATTAAGGCCTCAGTTTAGTTGTTTTATAATAAAAACACACCAAGTTTGATTGATTTATAATAAAATCAATTTTATAATCACATTGTCCACTTATTTCAGGTATTTTGATACAAACCAAACTTTACAAACCAAACTTTACAAACCAAACTTTACAAACCAAACTTCACAAACTAAATATTTCGATAGTACTTACTGTATTAATTATTTAATCTTTGATAATAAATTGAACATCCTTTAGTAATATTCAGAGGTATTAATCTAATCTTGACTTGTGCTAAATTTGAATTATTAACTTACATTTTTTTTTATACAACTAGTACTTTCTCTAAATTTTGATTAGTTTATCTTTCTTATAAACAAACTTCAGTTTCAGTGTAAATTATAATTATAGAAAGATTGGCGCCCCGTTATTCTGGAAAATTTACCATTATCTAAGTGAAATTAACATCTCTTAAAAAAAAATTTTATAAAAACATCTATCATTTATTAATCTTTATCTACCTAACACGTAAAACCATTCGTAAAGCATTTTCTTACCCATGACTCATCTGCCGAGTCTCTGAGCTACTGGGGTAGTAATTTTTTTTTTTCTTCAAATAACATAAAGTGCAGTAAGACTCTCAAACACTTGATGAAAATTAAATTTTATTGAACAGCGAAGAAATAATGTTACAAAATGGCGCCCAAACGGTGTGTAGGGTGGTAATGTTACAAAATGGCGACCAACCGTGTCTAGGGTAGTGAATTTACAAAATAGTGCCCATTCGTGAGTAGGTAGATTAATTTACGAATGACACCAAAATTTTAAGAAAAATAAAATTTTTAATAGATATTTTTCACAAAAGATATTTTTTTCTCTCAGAAATTACACATACAGTATATATTTTTCACTAGTCAACTAGTAATAATTTTTTCTTCGGTAGTAATTATTTTCTTAAAAAGAAAAATTTTCCGAGAGAGGGAGTAGAATTTGTAAAATTCTAGTTTTTATTATTAAAATTAACAATAGAGTAAAGTTTGTGTCAGAATAACTGATAAGTGCAACAACAAATTTATTTAGCAGCAATTAACTTTGAAGATTTTAATATAACCTTCGAGTAACGTTAAAAAATAATATTTTTGTATATGTTTACTGCCAGTTAAAACCTTTTGGTTGATTAGTAAAAAGGCATAAATGATATATGAAACTTGGAAAATTTTATATGGGACACTTCAATTTTGGTAATAAAATTTTGTAACTTCGAAGTTTGTCCTATAATTCATATTTATATATGAATACGACAAATATTGGGCATAGTTACCCATGAGTCGATTTTGTTTTTATTATTGTCAGTTGACGATTAAGGGAATACGCAGAATTGTGTTTTCCTAATTTGTGGAATGTTATAGGTTTCGGACGGTCGACGCCGTTGAACCACTTTTTATTAAAAAGGTATTAGCATTTTTTGCTGTATGTTTCAGCTTGACACTGAAATATTTGAGTTTATTGAATCATTTAAAATTCATTTAGTTGTGTATTTATAATACCAGTAAATTAAAAGAATTTAATTTACATTGCCTTGAGCAGATAGGCATATAAAAAGTTGTTTGTTTCAACTTCAAAACTTGACAAGAAATAACCATCAGGATATTTGGGAAATTTAATAAGTGTTTGTAATTTAATTAGAGAATCTAGCTAGACCATTTATTTTTTTTACAAAACGCACAATTTCTTTATTATTCTACTTGTTTGCGATTACTTAATTCTAATACATATAGAGTATTATATATTTTTGTACAATGGAGACCTTTAATATGAGAGTAAATTATTTAACTAAAGAACAGATTGACTATGAACTATTAATTAGAGACATAAAAACAACAAAAAAAGAATTAAGCACTAAAAGAAAAATGTTGAGAAAACTGTTAGATAAGGAGGCATTACGTCACATAGAATATGAATATAATCTTTTTGATTTTGATGTTGAAAAAGCGGCAATTAATAGTACAATAGAGGAAATTCGTGTTCTTATCGAACAATTCGAAGGTCCGGAGACAGATTCCGGGTACATTCGAATAACTACTTATTTAATTCATCTAATACATAGGGTTAATAGAATTCCATTAACCAGTGAAGACGCTGATTTGTCTGTTTATATTTCAAATTATAAGGATGAAATGAGGGCCACTACTCTCGAGCTGGAGGCCTTAATCTCTGAAAAGGTACAACAACCTAGCGCTGCCGAAATTGCACCAACTAATTTAAATTCAACAGTATTGCACAACCAGACGACCTTTTTTCCGAATAATATTTTACCAACATCTAGTAAAACTGTACCAGTGTATAAATGGGACCTAAAATTCAGTGGGGATAAAAATAGTAGCTTAAAATCTTTTTTAGAACGAGTTGATGAACTTTGTGCCTCAAGAAATGTTTCAAAATTAGAATTATTTAATAGTGCATGTGACTTATTTAGCCACAATGCTTTACTTTGGTTTAGATCAATTAAAAATTCAGTTTCTGATTGGGATGCTTTAGTAGCTTTATTAAAAAGAGAATTTCTCCCGGTAGATTATGACGATCAATTGTGGACAGAAATTAGAGGTAGAACACAAGGTAGAAATGAATCGATTTCAATCTATGTAGCGATAATGGAAACATTATTTAATCGTTTAAATAAATCTGTACCTGAAAAAACTAGGTTAAAATATATAAAAAAGAACATGTTGCCCCACTATATTAGTCAATTAGCTTTAACATCAATAGAAACAATATCTCAGTTAATCAGTTTATGTAAAAAAATTGATGAGGCTCACTCATTAAAAAATAGCTATCGGCCGCCTCCAAATCATTGTTTATTAGAGCCTGAACTTGCTTATAAATTAGAACAACCAACTCAGTCATTTTCGCAAAACAATGCTCAGTCTCAACATAATTTTAAAGGTAAAAAACCAATAAGTAAGGGAAGACACTACCCTAAAAATAGTCAAAACATTTCTGCAGTAAATAATAGTCAACCTTCTGGTTCAAGTACTTATAAAAAAATAATTTGCTATAACTGTGGTCTTGAAAATCACAGCTTTTATGATTGTAGAGCTCCTAAAAAGAAATTCTGTTTTAAATGTGGAAAACAGGGTGAAACTATTAAAACATGTTCGTGTTCAAAAAAACGAAGCATGAGGGTTGGAAGGTCGTACCACTCCCAATCTAAGGTAATCAGGTACGGTAATGTAAATAAAACTAAAATTTTTTATAATAATGTAAATTTTAAAAAAAGCTCTGTAAGTGAAATTAAGTTTCAATTAAATTCTTTTGACAAAATTAAACAGAATCGTGAATGGAAAACTTGGTTAACCAAGGTTTCAAATTTTTATCGTAATAGTAAGATTTCTGAAGTAAATATCGCACCGTTTTTTTTGACAAAACCCTTTGATAATAGACCTTATGTCACAGTAAAAATTTTTGATAAAAATATAACAGCTTTATTAGATTCCGGAGCAAATTTAAGTGTCCTAGGAGGTCATTATTTGGCTATTTTAGAAAAATTTAACTTAACAATAGATAAATGTGTCGAAACGTTAGTGACAACAGCTGATGGAAATTCTCAAAGTGTAATAGGATGTGTTTATTTGCCAATTTGCATTGACAATATATGTAAAATACTTAAAGTTCTAGTAGTACCTTCTTTAAAGCATAAATTAATATTAGGCAGTGATTTTTGTAAAATATTTTCAGTAGAATTAAATTTTTTTAATAATTCTTGGTCCGTAAATTGTAACTTGAATGATGTAGAGATTTGTGCTCTGCATACAGAATCAGAAGTGTCACCTTGTATAACTACTAAACTTACTAAAGAACAACAAAGACAGGTTGATAATATTTATGAATCTTTTAAAAGTATTTCGTCTGAAGATACTTTAGGGTGTACTGACAAGATTTCGTTAGATATAGATACGGGTGATTCTAAACCGTTTAAAATACGACAGTACCCTATGTCCCCCTTTATGATGAATATTTTAAATAAAGAGTTAGACCAAATGTTGAAATTAGGAGTTGTTGAACCTTCACATAGCCCTTGGAGCTCACCTGTACTTTTAGTTAAAAAAAAAACTGGAGAATATCGTTTTACATTTGATGGTAGGCATCTAAATAAAATCACTAAACCAGATGCATATCCTTTTAATAGAGTGGATAGAATTTTAAGCATGTTGCGAGGGGCTAAATATATTAGTTCGATCGATTTAAAAAAAGCTTTTTGGCAAATACCACTTACCCCGCAATCGAAGGAAAAAACTGCTTTCGCTGTGCCTGGTAGGGGTTTATTTCATTTTAATAGAGTACCTTTCGGACTCATAAATAGTGCGCAAACACAACAAAGACTTATGGATGCTGTTTTTGGCCCCAAATTTGAACCAAATCTTTTTGTATATCTTGATGATATAATTATTGTTTCTGAAACCTTTGATAAACATATAGAAATTTTAAATGAGGTATTAAATGTTTTAAAGGATGCAAATCTAACAGTTAACTTAAAAAAGTGCGAGTTTTTTAGAAAATCTCTTAAGTATCTTGGATTTTTAGTGGACTCTGGCGGCTTACGGACAGATCCGGATAAAATATCTGCAATGGTAAATTATCCGAGGCCCACTAACACCACAGAAATTAAAAGATTTATTGGTATGACCTCGTGGTATCGTCGGTTTATACCGCATTTTTCAACTTTAGTATCACCTTTGAATGACCTTTTGAAAGGTAAAGTAAGAAAAAAACAGTCAATATTGTGGTCAAAGGAAGCAGAAAATTCTTTTATACAATTAAAACAGGCTCTTGTCTCTGCACCTATTCTAAACGAACCTGATTTTAGTAAACCTTTTGTTATACAATGCGATGGTAGCGATGTAGGTATCGGCGGTCTTCTTTTTCAATACATAGACGGTAAAGAATCTGTTATTGCGTTTGCGAGTAGAAGCTTAACCCGTACAGAAAGAGCTTATTCTACTTGTCAAAAAGAATTATTAAGTTTGATATTTTCTATAGAATTTTTTCGATATTTCATTGAAGGACAACATTTCACAGTAATTACTGATCACTCGGCTTTACAATGGTTAAAAAATCTACAAAATCCTACTGGAAAATTAGCTAGATGGTCTTTAAAATTACAACAATATTCGTTTGATGTAACACATAGAAAGGGAAAATATAACGTGGTAGCGGACGCTTTGTCTAGGAGTATACCTACGTCCGTAGATTTATTAGATATTTCTCCCCAAAATGTGGATAAATTTTATGTAAAAATGAGGGAAAATATACTCAAAACCCCAAAAAAGTATCCTGATTGGAAAGTCAATGATGGTATTGTTTATAAATTTATTTCGTCAAAAATTCCTTTTAAGAGTAATATATCTGAATGGAAGTTATTAGTTCCTAAGTCTCAAAGGCTTGAGATTATTAAAAATTGTCATGACCCACCTACTAGTTCACACCTAGGTTTTTATAAGAGTTTTAGTAGAGTTCAAGATTTGTATTACTGGCCTAAGATGCGCAGAGATATATTGAAATATGTACGCTCTTGTAAAATTTGTGCTTCTCAAAAAAGCTCTAATGAAGCAAGAATAGGCAAAATGGGTACAGACAAAAATGTTAATTTTCCTTGGCAAGTCATAGCTGTGGATATTATGGGTCCATTACCTAGATCTCCACGAGGTTTTACTCACTTATTAGTTGTAGGCGACTGGTTTTCCAAGTACACTTTAGTTCATCCTTTAAGAACTGCTACTGCTAGTAACATAGTAAAATTTATGGAAAATAATGTATTTTTAGTATATGGAGTTCCACAATATATCATTTGTGATAACGGTTCTCAATTTGCGGGAAAAACCTTTAAGGCTTTTGCTGATAAATATCATGTCCAGAAAATATGGTTTAATGCATTATACCACCCACAATGTAATTTCGTTGAAAGACAGAACCGAACAGTTGGTACGGCTATCCGAAGCTATATAACTGAACACAAAGAATGGGACAAACATCTTTCTGAGATTCAGCAGGCTATAAATACCGCCAAACATGAAGTTACTGGGTATTCTCCATCATTTCTAAATTTTGCGCGCTATGTTCCCTTGTCAGGAGATTATTATGGTGAAGTCGAATCCACAAAGGATATTAATTTACTTCCGGGTGACCGACAAGGTTATGTTTCCGATTTTACAGGTTTATCAGAAGTATACTCTGAGGTAAAGGAGAAATTAAAAAAAGCTTATGAGCGTAATAAAAAGGCTTATAATTTGAGAAAACGTGATAATGTTAAATTTGCGGTAGGCGATAAGGTCTGGCGTAGAAACAAAGTTTTATCGGACGCGGTAAACAAGTTTTCTGCCAAACTAGCTCCCAAATATGTTTTATGCACGGTTCGAAAGAAAATTTCGAATATTATTTATCAATTAGATAATATGGATTCGTCAGATGCAGGTACATGGCATGTCAAAGATTTGAAGCCCTACCTAGGTTCGAATTCTGACGTCTCGGTTGGATAACCGGATCTAAAATTAGTACTTTTCTTGAATAAACTTTTGGTATTTAATACATTAACATTAAATTATTCAAATTAGTATTTGTAAATAGTGTATAGTACATTCCTAGATAGAATGTTAGATACCCTTTGTCTAAATTTTAAAGTAATAAAGGATATCTTTTTTGAAATTTGTAAATATAGTTTAAGTCATTCGGTAGAAAATTTTTTTTTTACAAAAGAGTAACAAAAAAAAATTTTTTTTTTACGAGAGAGGGAGTGTAGCAGGCATATTGCCGCCCCATAAATTATAAAATATTTTAACTTAAGCGTGAATGTCCGCGGTAGATTTAAATATATTTCTTAAAATTGCTTTTTAATTAAACACAACGGTATGCAACCAGAGTTACGCCTAAAATCAGCTTATCTTTATGAGTGGAGAGGGTAACGAAACGATGCGATTTATACGCACCGAAAAAGAAAGCAGAACGATTTCGTTTTCCGTTACTCGAGGTTAGAACTTCGATTGCTCGATGAACCTTTAAATAGTGATGTATTTTCATTAAATTTTTTCTTGAAGACTTCAACATTGAAAGGGTTGATAGTCCCTCTTCTTAATTATGAAGCAGGCCTAATTATCTTCACCGGTTTAATCCGTAAGTAATTTATAAAGAAATAATTTTTTTTGGCAGCGGCCATTTTACAACTCACGCTTACACTTCATTTCTTTCCAGGGTTTTACTATTGGATAAAAAATTTTATTAATGGATAAACAATTTTCATATTGAATCCAAATAATTTAGTTTTGGACGAAAAATGTTAGTATTGGACAAAGAATTTTTGTATTAGATGCAAGTTTTATTATAAAAATGCAAATCTTCTAAAATTGGAAGCAAGTTTTATCAATCTTGGGATGCACATCGTAGTTATGCATTGCTTATTAACGTCATATTAAATTTTGGGTTGGAAACAAATTTTGTATGGAGATCGCGACGATAGTATGGTAGGATAGTTGGGATTTGTCCTTATGGAATTTTTGGAAGCGTCGAATATGGTATTGGAAACTTCTAAACCTGATCCCGAGCTCTTCTAGAAACCAACAATTATATCACTGTGGGTTGGATTTCACCAACATCATCCCCTACTAAAGTCACCATTTTCATTCACAGAAAAATTCCAGATAAGTGTCACAAATAAGTTTTTTTTATCTAACGTTTTTTATATAAATACTTCATATTTTTACCTTTTAACATTTTTAGAGTTTTTAAAGTATCATGTTCTATTTTTTTTTAAAAACTATTTCTATTTTCAATTTTATTATTAACATGTTTCAATGAACAGTTAATATATACTATTTTTATTAAGGTATAAATTATCGACGTTACGTCTAATTAAAAACAAATTATATAAAAGGTTCTGTAAAGACTTTGTGATCACAATTTCTACGAAACATTTAGGTATAGTTATATAATAAAATTTGACTTTTAAACACCATATTGTCGGTTCATGTTTTAGACAATATTATAAATAATATCTGCATAACATTTTATCGTCCACTCGATATATTTTTTTTGTATATAATTTCACTTAATATTAAGGCCTCAGTTTAGTTGTTTTATAATAAAAACACACCAAGTTTGATTGATTTATAATAAAATCAATTTTATAATCACATTGTCCACTTATTTCAGGTATTTTGATACAAACCAAACTTTACAAACCAAACTTTACAAACCAAACTTTACAAACCAAACTTCACAAACTAAATATTTCGATAGTACTTACTGTATTAATTATTTAATCTTTGATAATAAATTGAACATCCTTTAGTAATATTCAGAGGTATTAATCTAATCTTGACTTGTGCTAAATTTGAATTATTAACTTACATTTTTTTTTATACAACTAGTACTTTCTCTAAATTTTGATTAGTTTATCTTTCTTATAAACAAACTTCAGTTTCAGTGTAAATTATAATTATAGAAAGATTGGCGCCCCGTTATTCTGGAAAATTTACCATTATCTAAGTGAAATTAACATCTCTTAAAAAAAAATTTTATAAAAACATCTATCATTTATTAATCTTTATCTACCTAACACGTAAAACCATTCGTAAAGCATTTTCTTACCCATGACTCATCTGCCGAGTCTCTGAGCTACTGGGGTAGTAATTTTTTTTTTTCTTCAAATAACATAAAGTGCAGTAAGACTCTCAAACACTTGATGAAAATTAAATTTTATTGAACAGCGAAGAAATAATGTTACAATTTAACCATTTTTCTAAATAACTTTAACTTTAAAATTGAACATATATTTAAATTAGAAACAGAAGCTTTGAAGATCTCGTCGGCAACGTGAAGTAATGCAGTTGTTGTGCTGTAGTGAGATCTAAAACCTGACTGGTTCGGAGGAAATATTTTTTTTATTGTTAAAAACTTATTAATCTGGTCTGCTACTATTTTCTCTAAAATTTTAAATATTACAGGTAAAATACTAATGGGTCTGAAGTGATTTAGAGTAGTTGGATCACTGTTTTTGGGAATATGTAAAATATTAGCAGACTTACAAACTTTTGGAAAAACTGTACATTTAGTAGTGGAAGTAGTAGAAGTAATAATTTCAACATTTTACGATCAGATCCTATAGCATTAGATTTTATGGAACTTCTTCAAGGTGAAACTTCTGTGAACGAGAGTTTATTATCCTCATTGTTCACGTAGGTTTCACGGTATTTATAGATATGTGGATTGTTTTCGACATTGGCCACTTGCGGCACATTGTTAATGAAAAAATCGTTAAAAACTGTTGGTTCAAATATCTCAAAAAAAATAGGACCACTATTACTATTATTAATATTTAAATATTTTAATGTTTTCCAAAAATCTTTAGAATTTATCCGGCAGGTAACACGATCATGTAAGTCATAACCTTTTGTGAGTTTGTCATACAAATATTTTGTTTTTTTTTTTTTAGTACAAATATGATCGAATTTGTGTAAATACAGAATTTTTAAGAGTCTGAAAGTTTTTTGTAGTAAGTAGGAGACATGATAAAAGAATCACATATCACAATCCAAGTGAAGACCGAGATTTTTGCATAACTGCATTACTGACTGCAGAGCAAAATTGTCTAGAGTTACCTTAAACCGAAGGTTCTGGCTAACTCTTCTCTATCTTTTCCAAATATCATTAGAGTACTTGCCAACTTTGTCCAAATCACTATTAATTCTTTGCACGGCTAATTCTGTGCTATTTAATGGAAAGTTATAGTAGATCTGGGAATCGTCTGCGTATTGATGAGAAGAACAATAAGTTAAGTATCTTCCCAGGTCAGAAGTATATAATGTGAAAAGCAACGGAACAAGAATATTTCCCTGGGGTACACTTATATCAATATAAACTCTGAAGATACATCGTTGAGAACTACTCTTTGGCATCTGTTACTTAAGTAATTTACAAAAAGATCTACTGCTGTCTGGCCTAGACCAAAATAATGAGTATGGCTTGGTTAGCTCCTTAATATTTCCTTCTGAGTGGAATGCCTAGATTGACTGAACTAACGATCCATATCTCAGAGGCGTGAAGAAAGATGGAGGATATTAAAGAATTAGCAAGTCTGACCTTTGTGCGTTTCATGACATTTCTGTCCTGCCAAATTATGTCCAACTGATAAATTGGCGGTCTTGCCCTCATGCCATCTGTATTCTAGGTATACCATCTTGTTTACTACTTCACAGTCACCTATCCTTAATATGACTGGGGGGTTATCAATTGCTTGGTCTAAATTCAGAATTCTCATTTTGTCGCAATTTACATAATCGGGGCTTAAGCCTGTTCACTGTGCCCAATAAGTGTATGAGCTCATACTCGCTTGCTGCAACTCAGGTGGTATAATCTGCAAATCTGAAGTTAGAAACTCTGGTTTCGCCGAGTCCCCCAGCTAGCACACGCCGCAACACGTATTCATTATAAATGTTAAGAGGATTGGCGACATAACAGCCCTGTCTGTCCTACATCTAATGAAATATAAAATAAAATAGTGTCTAGAGACTTGGAGCACTAATTAAGCATCATTAAATTAGTTATTTTCAGTCGGCAACATCTAAGTCCGACTATCTCTAGTCTAGATATTACAGAAACATCTACGACAGACGTAGTCCTTAATTATTTGAATGATATAAGTTATTTCCTTATAGGCTTAAAGAAAAGGAAAAAGCGGCTAAGCAGGTAAATTCGTATCAGACAAGGCATCTATTTGTGTTAAAAAACGGCACCTGAGAACTAGAAATATCTAAGAATTAGCAAGTTTACTGCGAACAGAATCTAAAAAACCTTGAATAGATGAGTAAGGCGAGATACACTAAATAGGACAGGTATTTAGTTACAACTGTCATTTCCACTATATTCTAATGCCACTTTTTATCCAATTTTATCATAAAATCTATGTTCCTTGTACGGCTTCCAGTTACATACAGCCAGCACATGTAATTGTATTTAAATGTATAAAATATACAAGTTGGCTTCGAGTGTGATAATAGGGGAGACCGGGACATGAGATCGTTGACATCGTAGAACCAAGAAAGTTGCCTTCTTGTTAGTTTCACTATTATTATACCTAACATGATTTAACCAGATAAAAATGTTTAATAATAACTGTTTGAACAGAAATTCTTTTCATAACGTGCTGAACTCAAATAAAGGAGCATGTATGTCTTATATATGTATAGATGCAGAGAAATGGCTCACTTAATAATAGACAGAAAGGTGAAAGCCATAGGACAAAAGTTTTTGGCTATGTCGGCATTAAACTATACAGTAAAGAATAATGGCAGAATACACGAATTCAAAAACTTTGTAATAATACTAGGGCCCATCGACAAAAATGGAACACAGGAGAGTCAAAAATTTGTGGGGATGCTTATCAGGCTATTATCTAAACGTGTGTATTCGGTCATAGCAGTCCGGGTTGCAGGAGCAGCAGTTTTTGTGATATGGCTCAAATAATTTTTGAAAACGACGCTTTCTCATGACGTCCAATCAAAAAAAGTTTGAAACAATAGTTTTCAGTTTTGTGGGCTCTATTAATGGCACTATGGGGTTTTACTTTCAAACGGGTTTAACGGTTTGTTCATATAATCAACCCCTCTTTTTTTATAGTGGATTTCGATTCTACCCAAAGATTATCAATCTTTTGCTCTTTGCAATTTTTTACTCTGAGGCCAATTTGAGAAAAGCTCAACTGAAGAGCTCATCTGACTAGGTTACCGTTTGGCGACGAATTCCTCATTTCTGGCGACGGATTTCTATTTTCCACAAAAAAAAGTAAGGATTTTTTGTACTTTGCAATTTTTTACCCCGAAGTCAATTTTTGCCAGAAATCGGGTTCAAAAACCCGAATTTTTCAACTTTCAATATTTTTTTACGGAGGAAGTATTCGCTCTAGGGAAAATCGTAAAAGAGAAAAGTTGTTTCTTTGTTTATGTAAAATATACGTATGTATTTTTTCAGATTTCTGTTTTGAAAAATTTTTTTTGCGAGAAAAATCTGAAAAGATTCTGATTTATTATTCTAGGATCTTTGGTTACATAATAATAAATACGTAACCTAAAAGAAACTTAATTACTTCCACATCCAGTGGAGGTATAGTAACGACAAAAAAATTTTTAAAAATTTTTGTTCAAATAGGCTTAGAATGTCACGAAACGTCGAGATTTTAAGTTTGAGCGAAAAAAAATTTTCTGTCTGTCGGTCTGACTGTAACTTTTTTTGTGCGCACGTTTACTCTGGAACTGTTTGAGATATTGACTTGAAATTTGGTACACATATGTACTTTAACGAGATCTAGAATTAGATTGTATTTTCATCTTATTCCGTCGAAGGGTGGGGGGGTAAATTGGGGTAAATGTGGGGAAAATAGGTAAATCAAGCAGGTAAGAGTCCATAAAATTGGTGTTTAGTATCTACAAGAGAAGCTAAGGTCTCGAAAAAAAATGTTGGCATTAGCCACCCCCATTACCACCCCCACCCCATTATTAAAGGGAATGAAAAAAAATTGCGATTTAGTGTGTGTACAAGAACCAGAAACTTCAAAATGTTTTTTTACTTCATCCACCCCCACTACCACCCCCACCCCGCTACCGATGTGGGGTATCGTTTTATGGGTTTTTGGGGTAGAGGATTTCAAATATTATATTATTAAAGTTCCATAAACAATTATTTCCACATACAAAATTTTTTAGTTGTGATTGACTTGGATAAAAAATCTGGATGTGGAAGTAGTGATTCCTTGGGCAGCGGTTTTTTAAGGTAAGTGAACTGCCACACCAACCTAACGCATAATGAACATAATCTCATTTTAACGTATCTTTGACCAGTCAGGAACTAGCAATTTTAAAACTTGTAAAATTTCGATATAGAGTTTAGTTTAGATATACATTTTATATCATTTAACAAAGATATGACAGAATAATTTACAACCTACTAATATTGAAACTCTATTAAAATATTTACAATATCCAAATTTTGCATTTTCAAACAGTCGAGATAACTGTTAGGCTAAATAATTTTTGAAGTCTAGAAATCCTCCCCCACCTGGAAAGTTGAAGTATAATTACTTTCAAATCCACATAGTAAAGTGAAGTCACGGTAAAGGGGTCTACACACGATCCAGCGGCAGGGACCCGACATTGTCGGTACGCTGTGAAGATAATTGGAATTCCAGCGGCCCAGTTCACTTTTACGAATGAGTTCAAAGCATGCCGACAAGGCTGGCTACCTGCCGCTGGATCAAGAAAAATTTTGCTTTTTTTTTGGTTTTGTTTAAATAGTAGGCCAGTAGCCCAGGTAGCAGGGTGACGTCATTATGACGTCTTCATGAAGACGTCAAATACACGTTTATTTTAGGTCATTATTTTGACGTCATTAAAATGACGTCATTTTGTCGTCAAAATTGGTCATTTGGTTCACTATATATTCATATATTCACTATATATATGTATATATGTATATAGAGATCTTTGACCAATCATAATAGCAATATATTATTACAATAAAAACGTACATTATAGAAACAGTATGTTTTGATATAGTTGCCGAATATATTTTGCAACCTGAAATTTTAATTTAAATAAATCATTAGAAAATAAAAATAAAGAGAAGTATTTAGTGACTAGTTCAATTTTTGCCACATAATAATAATTTCGTTTTACTATTTCTAACTACGTATACAGCTTTTAAACATATTTAAATAAAGACGTTCAATGGTTCAGGGGAAGAAGGGGAAAAAGTACAGTGCAACAAGTCGTTAGAATTGTTAACGACGTGGCTGTGCAATATAATCTCGGTAAAAGTACCACTATGGTACTCTTAGATATCGAGGAAGCCTTCGATACCGTTTGGATCCCGGGGCTATTATACAAAATGAACAATTATCATTTTCCGCGACACATCACAAAACTCATACACTCGTATCTGACTGGTCGAACGCTGCAGGTGCGAGTGAATAATAAACTATCTACACAGCGTGACATTCGCGCGGGTGTCCCGCAGGGGTCGGTCCTCGCCCCCAAACTGTACAATCTGTACATTACTGATTTCCCTACGTTCCCGAATACTAAACTGGCCAAGTACGCTGATGACACAGCCATGTGTGCGCACAGTCACAATGCGCAAGCCGCAAATATGCTACTTAAGGCTCACATGGCCCGTGCCACAGCATACTACGACCAGTGGAAGATCCGGATAAATGTCGAGAAGTCAGAATCTATAGTCTTCACGCGTAGATTCACAGAAAATAAAATCCTAACGCCAATTTCAATAATTTTATACATTTTCTATGCCCTTCAATTATATTACATATACATTTATATAAATTGTTTTAAATTTACATTGTTAGATAAGTTGTTATTTTAATTGCCTTTTAATTTACTTCTTGTAAAAGGAGTTGGTCAGTTTACTATTGTTTCGATAATCCTTCCCGGCCTCACTCCGCCCAGCCTTTCAATTGCTATAGCGATGCTTCGCATGGTGGATGTCAGGCTGGCTCCGGACACGGGTTTTCGGGTAGGACAGATGTAAAATTATTAATTTTTAATAAATTTGTTTTGATTGATTGATTGATTGATTGTTAGATTGCGAGTCAAGAGGTCGGCGGTTCGATCCCTGCACATTTCGGTTTTTTTTTTTCGTCAAAAACTTTATTAATAATTGTGGGAAAATATTATAATGAGAGGTCTGCATCCCTTATCGCAAAATTCACTGATTACCAATACGTCATTGGGCTGTGACATTGTGCCGTCTTTTTCACGTCATTTTTACGTCATGCTGAGGGTGAAATTGACGTAATTAATGCCGAAAAAACGACGTCATAATGACGTCACCCTGGGAGTGTAAAATCAAAAAATTAGACGAATCGGAAATAATTGCTACAAAAGGTTTTATTATTTTAATGGCTTCATTTGTTGCCTGACATGACTATCCTAGGTTTTTCCCCTCAGCGGAGTTGTGTTTAAGTGGTGGGGAGTAAAAATGTACCCCCAAAAGGGGTATTCTTGCGGTTTTACGGTTATATCTTGTAAAGGACTCACAATATCGAAACCATAGCCCATATTAAAAGTTGTAGGGCATTAAATTCTGCATTGAATGAGACAAGATGCATATTTTTTGGACCACCCATTCCCATACTAGTGCTCATCAAAGTTGGACAAATACATATTTACGAAAAATTTTCGTTTTAACTTCTACTTTTTGGTAATATCATCTAAACTAACATCTATCAATAAAGTGGTCCATACAAAAGTTTGGTCTTGACCCCGTTCCTACCTCCAGCTCCACAGTCTCTTCTCTCCACAATTTTCTGCAAATGCAACAAGGAGTGTGCAGGTGGTTGTGGGTGTCGGAAGGCTGGGATTAATTGCTCATTGATTTGTGCCAACTCCTGCACTAACTCCCTCCAACCAGATGCAATTGACGAACCAGATGTTGACGAAGACCTGGACTGCATATATGGGGCGACGAAAATTACAGACTTTCAGGAGCCGAGTGATGGGGCGACTGACTCCGTACCGGAAATTACAGACTTTGAGGAGCCGAGTGGCCCAACGAAAATCAAACTTCGATGTCTGTGAAAGGACATGGCACAATTTTAAGGTATTTTGGCCCTCAGTAGAAAATTTTGAAATTTTAACATATTATAGTCTATATTAAAGGAAGTAATTTTATCGCTGAAAGAAAGTCCTAAATGTACAGGGTGTATCTGAAAAGTTAAGTTAAAAATAGTGATTTTAAGATAAATAAATACCTATTATTTCTGCTTACATCATTGTTAAAAAATATTATTTTGGGTATTCAGCAGATAACTTTCAAAGAAAACATTCGTTTCTTTCATATACCATTGGTGCAAGTCTGACCAAAAAAGGAAGATCAACAAGACTCCCCCTACGGTGACTTGTCGACTTCTTTCATACACCTATCATATCTAAGATTCAGCATGAAAAGCAACAAAACAACCACTCTTTCTATGGTATATGAAAGAAACGAATGTTTTCTTTGATTGTTATCTGCTGAATACCCAAAATAATATTTTTTAACAATGATGTAAGCAGAAATAATAGGTATTTATTTATTAAACTAGACGAGTTTCGGGGCTCTAAAAGAATGTTTGTTTTTTGTTATTTTTAATATATTTGTCAAGTAAATAGATGTCTTCCTGTCAGTTTTTTTGACATGAAAATATTTCATTTTTATTTTCTAATAGTAACTTTTATTTCGAATTGGATTTATATCCTTCTGACGAGTTTTAAAGAGAACGAAAAAGATTGTACAATGTTTAAAGGAATTAATCCATCGAAAATATATGAAATACTTCAATTATTGCACATGCACATGGTGAGCGAAATTTTATAACTATTTTCTTTTGCTTTTTAGTATTTTCTTGACTTTGAAATGTAATAAACGTTTGATTGTGATGCAGTATCCTCTAGGTAGGGCTAGAGACACTTAATATTATATATATTATCATGATCAGACTTGAATCATCAATATATAGAAAGAGTGGTTGTTTTATTGCTTTTCATGCTGAATCTTAGATATGATAGGTGTATGAAAGAAGTCGACAAGTCACCGTAGGGGGAGTCTTGTTGATCTTTCTTTTTTGGTCAGACTTGCACCAATGGTATATGAAAGAAACGAATGTTTTCTTTGAAAGTTATCTGCTGAATACCCAAAATAATATTTTTTAACAATGATTTTAAGATATCGCATATTTATTACTAGCGTCAGAAATAAGAACTAATAACTATTTCAATTATTTATTTTCATTATACAACGTGTGATATACCATACAGAGTGTTCCAAAAATATTATCGTCATAGGTTTTTAGTATTCTTATAACAGAGAAAAATGAAATACATTTTAATTACTATTTAATTAGTGGTATTTAGTTGGATTTGGGTCTTATCTATTTATGTGGTGTGTTTTATGTTATGTTTAGACAAAAATTATACAAGAAATGAAATACTAACCTCTATTACATCATACAGTGTTCTAAAAATATAACGATTAATAAGCACGTTTAGAAAAATATATTTTTATCCGAGCAACATTCTGGTGATGAAGAACAAAGCAAAATAGTCCAAAAAAGTAATTATTATTAAGTATTTATTAATGGCAGTTTGGCTGAAAAAATAAAAAAACACGATCTTGATAAAACTCTTATTATTGTCATTAATGGTGGCGGTAACTTGCTTTGTAATACAGAGTGCTTTACTTTCCTTCAGTCCATGTTCTCCACGATTTCAACATTATTGTGCCTATTGGCCGCATCTTGAACACATCTTAACAGAACATCTGTTGGATATCTCACTTGATTTTCGTGTCTTCCATATCCGAGATACCATAACAAGCATGCAACGTGCGCACATACACCTAATGTACGGGCACCAGATTTACACGTACAATATGTACCTGTAATCGGATCTTCAATATTTTCATTATATTCTATGAATAACATGTGTTTGTTGCTTGGGTAAATCTGGAATAAATTCGAGCTCTTATTAGGTTATTTTCGAGTAATTGTGTTTGGAAAATAAATTCGTTGTTTACCTCCCTCGCACTGGTATCTTGGATATATCCGGCACTAATTTTAACTTAAGTACCAAAAGTTTTAGAAGCTATATAATCTAGTGGTAAATTAGGGAAATAGTCATTATTTTCATTTAAATTAACCCAAACGCCTACACCACCTCTTCGATGTAATCTTTCTTATTCAACCCCGATTTGTAATTGGTTAATTGTTTGATTTTGAATGATATTTAGCATTGCTCTAGCTAAGTCATCATCACAATTTTGCATATGAATAGGTTCGTGAAAACGGTTAATAAGAGCACAGGCTATTTTAAGAAAATCGCCCAAATGCAAACAATGCTGCATGGGTATAAGATCTCTAAAGAACTTAAAGATACTCTTCAGATGACCATTACGGGCTTCGACAATCCAACGAGTCTTAGTTGCTTTTCTTGATTGGTTAGCTTCCTCCGTTGAGAACTGTCTCTGTCCTCTTGCAGGAATGTAGGCATTTCACAATTTAAATGAAGTTCTTCCAAAAACTTCACCGCATCTCGATATCCCCTATCTAAGACAAAAATGTCATTATCCCGGACCCAATTCCGCACTAGTTCTCTATCTTGATTGAATTCATTAATTAGTATTTGAGCATCGTTATTTCTAACATTTGAAAAATAAGGACTGTGAACACTCACTATAAAACCGTCGGGAGCTACAACAAAACCTACTTTCAGTAAAGTGTATTTCTTATGACTGGAGTATGATTGTCTCTGAACCCTGAATTGTGAACTTTTTGGAATCTTAAAATAAGTACAGTCTAGGTACAGAATAGCTTTAGGGACAGCGGGGTCTGGATTATATAGGCGATTCACAAATTCAGTCATGTGTTGTTCTAAAAATTGTTCTCTATCTTGCACGGGAGGTGAATTAAATCCAAGATTCTCGTTGACAAAGCGCGCCATTAAACTTTGTCTTACGACAGTTATTGCCATGCTCACATTTTGCCTGCAAGAAAAGTTTAAAATTGAGCATAAAAAATTGTCGGAGAGACCTTGACGCAATTTCATCAGAAATGCCATTAAATATTTTTTCGTAAGGTATCTCGTGCACCCATTTACTTCAACCGGGCCGCACATATCAAATAATTCACTAAACTGTTCTCGATTCAATGATGTTAAACTTTTCAGCTCAGCGTCGCTAAAATTATTTTCATCCTCATACTTTTTTCCAGACTGATGTTGAGTAATTTCTCGCAATATTGCAAACCAATTTGAGATATCTTTTCCACTTAAAATAATTTTACTGGGAATGCTGATTATATTTTCCATAAATTCTAATTTTACGTACCCACATTCTGTTAAATGGTTAGCACAACAGCGAACCTGACCAGGAATGAAAATATTAATTTTTATGTAAAAATCTGCTCGTGCATCAAGAGTAAGCCTATCATTTGTTAATGCATTGCAAATGAAACATTTCTCTGTTCATTTGCTTACTAATAGTTCCATTGGTATAGCCATCTCATTATCTTCCAATGTTATAACTTTAGTAATCCTCATATCGCAATTAACACATACCTTGCTGTCTTCTTCAATATCTTGGTTGATTAACCTAAATCTACTACGATGGAGGACTGCTAATTCTCTTCTTTTGCGGGTAATTTGCTCTTCTTGGTCGGGTTTATTTAAAAGTCTAGACATTATATTTCCAGCTCTTAATATTATGTTACAAATAAAACATTTTACCATTTTTCTTTTTTTTTTCTTTTTGAGAATAAGTAACAATACTTAATTGCTTCTGACAACGTTATAACTGTCAAATGACAATAATTGTTTTCAATACTTGGATCACAGACTGCTCTTAAAATGCATAAAAACAAGGCATCATAGTTCGACAATTTCTCCCGTATCCCTGATCCGATTTAAAAACTATTTCGACAGTTTTATAGAAAAAATTTCATAGAATGGTACCTGCCTAGCCTATTAAAAAATCGAACAAAAAATAAAAAATTAAAAATAATGTTTAGTTTTTGTAGTTTTTAATAGGCACGTACTATTCTATGAAGTTTTTTCTATAAAAGTTTTTAAATCGGATCAGATAAGGGAGAAATTGTCGAACTATGATGCCTTCTTTTTACGCTATTTTTGTACTCGGGACCGCCACCGTCAATGACAATGATAAGAGTTTTATTGCAACTTTCAAGATTGTTTTTTCAAATATTTTCAGCCAAACGGCCATTAATAAATACTTAATAATAATTACTTTTTTGGACCATTTTGCATTGTTTTTCATCACTAGAATGTTGCTCGGATAAAAATATATTTTTCTAAACGTGTTTCTTAATCGTTATATTTTTAGAACACTGTATGATGTAATTTGAATGAAGTTAGTATTTTATTTCTTGTATAATTTTTATCTAAACATAACATAAAACACACATAAATAGATAAGACCTAAACCCAACTAAATACCACTAATTAAATAATTTCATTTTTCTCTCTTATAAGAATACTAAAAACCTATGACGATAATATTTTTGGAACACTCTGTTTGGTATATCCACTATACATGTTTTAATCGGTACTACACGTGGTATAGTGAAAATAAATGATTGAAATAGTTATTAGTTTTTATTTCTGATGCCAGTAATAAATATCCGATATCTTAAAATCACTATTTTTCAGATACACCCTGTACAATTAGGACTTTCTTTCAATGATAAAATTACTTCCTTTAATATAGACTATAATATATTAAAATTTCAAAATTTTCTACTGATGGCCAAAATACCTTAAAATTGTGCCATGTCCTGTGAACCTACCTATTTTTTCCCCTTTTCATCTTCATCTTTCACTACAATTTTTGTTATTATGAAATATAATCACCACTAATTGATTTCAAGAACTGCGTTTCTTATCCTATCCCCATCTTTTATCAGTTGAATGGATCTCATAATATTCTATATGAAACCATTTTTTAATATTATCTTTTTATATATTCTACAATTTTAATATTTTATATATTTACCTAGTACAAGATTAGTACAATGGAGTGCTATAGTACTATGTTTAATATACTTAGTGTAAATAACACATTTTTCATAAATATGTAAAATTTGTCCAACTTTGATGAGGACTAGCATGGGAACGGGTGGCCCAAAAAATATGCGTCTTTTCTCATTCAATGCAGAATTTAATGCCCTACTTTTAAGAGGACTATGCTTTCAATATTGTGAGTCCTTTACGAGGTATAACCGTAAAACCGCAAACCTCTTTTTATCCCCCCCCCCACCACTTAAACACAATTTCGCCGAGGGGGAGAACCTAGGATAGTCATATTAGGCAACAAATGAAGCCATGTAAAAAAAATAAAACCTTTTATAGCAATTATTTCCAATTTGGATTTTAAGCCTTCTGGCCTATAGGCTTTCTCATGAAAGTAAACCCTTGAATATAACGTAAGCGTATATTCTACATCGACTTCTATCCTACAACGTTTTACGGCATTTCCTGTATGTTAGAGCAGACATAATTAAAATGTCAAAAAATTGTCCTCATTACTTAAGGTGTACGTTAATAGAGGAACTGAATATTTAAATTTCAATAAAACAAAAGACAGCATCACACAAACAAACTTTTGTTCTTTAAAACCGTCTGAACAGCCATTCTATTAGAATTATGGTTCAGTCTTTCTTTAAGATTGTACGGGAGTATTGTTCCTTTATCCCGAGCGGAAAACAAACCTTTAGAAAACACTGGCAGAGCAGGCGGTACCGCTATAATAATCGTACCTTTGTTAAATTATTTTCCGTAGGAACAGACATGCCAAGTAGTATTGTAGTTCTTTCAGAACAGCAGTTAACCTGAAACTTCAACAATTTTCTAATAAAACTTCGATTTATTTAATCGTTTTTAAAATTCATAGCGCATTCAGAGTTCTTCTTGTGGAAGACATGATAATGCCAACTCGGCATATCGCGTGACTTCAATATGCACGGATTTTATGAATATAGCCTCATCTAAATTATAAAAATAAAATACCGGCAAGATTTATGCCGAATTTTGTTTCGTTTAAATTGAGTTTGGATAACAGCAGTATATCTTGTTAATGCACTGGTATAACCTTTCTCACACCGAACGGGAGAGTAGGTAATGTGCTATGGTATTTATAAGTGTACCAATCACACGGTATTGTTCAGCATGGATGTTATGCATAGGGAGATTAATTTATTTTTATTTATTTTTGCAATCAACAATGTTCAAATAACAATTCATCTTTCCAAAAATTGTCTTCATTTACATGAGGAGATATTTTATAACAGTATAAATGGCATACGACGCTAACCTTTTGTTATCATTAATTACTATTATAATTTTTTGTTAGTTAATGAAAATTAGTTTTTAAAATATGCCTTTGAGGCATAGAATCGGGCAATAAATAGTGGAGAAATTTGTACGGCGGGATAAAAGGGGATATCAGCGTATTTTTTTTTTAGATTTCGGATCGAAAAAGCGTTGCCCAAGGAATCACTACTTTCACATCCGGATTTTTTACCCAAGTCACTCACAACGAAAATATTTTGTATGTGGAAATAATTGTTTATGGAACTTTAATAATATAATATTTGAAATCCTCTACCCCAAAAACCCATCAAACGATACCCCACATCGGTAGCGGGGTGGTAGTGGGGGTGGATGACGTAAAAAAACATTTTGAGGTTTTTGGTTCTTGTACACAAACTAAATCACATTTTTTTTTCATTCCGTTTAATAATGGGGTGGGGGGTGGTAATGGGGGTGGCTAATGCCAAAATTTTTTTTAGACCTTAGCTTTTCTTGTATATACTAAATACCAATTTTATGGACTCTTACCTGCTTGATTTACCTATTTTCCCCAGATTTACCCCAATTTACCACCCAACCCTTCGACAGAACAAGATGAAAATATAATCTAGTTCTAGATCTCGTTAAAGTACATATGTGTACCAAATTTCAAGTCAATATCTCAAAAAGTTCCAGAGTAAACGTGCACACAAAAAAAGTTTCGTGACATTCTAAGCCTATTTGACCAATAAAAATTAAAAAAAAATTTCTTGTCGTTACTATACTTCCACTGGATGTGGAAGTAAAAATAATGTTACCTCGATGTTGTATTAAGATAAATTTCTTGATGTATAATTTAAGTTTTAGGTCTGTCTGACCTTTAAAATGTTGAATGAACTGATTTCAGACCGGTGTTGATTTTTCAAAGCGACAGCTAAATTTTAACATTTAAAAATTTTTAGGAGTAGTTGCTGGGAAATGACTCACTGTATTATATCACATGTAAATAAAACCGGTGCCCAAGGAATCACTACTTCCACATGCCGATTTTTTATTCAACTTACAACGAAAATTTTGTATGTGGAAATAATTGTTTATGGAACTTTAATAATACAATATTTGAAATTCTCTACCCCAAAAACCCACAAAGTGATACCCCACTTCGGTAGTGGGGTGGGGGTGGTGATAGGGGGGTGGTAGTGGAAGTGGATGAAGTAAAAAAATATTTTGGGGTTTCTGGTTCTTGCACACACACTAAATAACAATTTTTTTCATCCCCTTTAATAATGGGGGGGGGGGGTGGTGGTAATGGGGGTGGCTAATAGCAAAAAATTTTTTGAGACCTCAGCTTCTCTTGTATATACTAAATAACATTTTTATGGACTCTTACCTGCTTGATTTATCTATTTACCCCAAATTTATCCCAATTTACCCTTCGACGGAACAAGATGAAAATATAATCTAGTTCCAGATCTTGTTAAAGTATATGTACCTATACCAAATTTCAAGTCAATATCTTAAACGGTTCCGGAGTAAACGTGCGCACAAAAAAAGTTACAGACAGACGACAGACCGACAGAAATTTTTTTTCGCTCAAACTTAAAATCTCGACGTTTCATGACATTCTAAGCCCATTTGAAAATTTTTAAAAATTTTTTTGTTACTATACTTCCACTGGATGTGGAAGTAATTCATATAGGTATAGTATAGTAACTAGAGGTTTTATCTTCGGAATAATGTCATATTGAACGGTTTCGTTCATTTTTGGCAGTATAATAGTAAATGCTTCACTTAAAAGTTTCTATATTGTGCGGAGGCTTGCTAATTTATAGGGGGTGGATGCCACCCCTTTTCAGGGGATGGCACTTAAAAGAAATGTATATTTATTGGAGATGAAAAAGAATCAAATTTTAAGAAGAAAAGGTTCTATGCAATTTTCACATGAATTGATAATTTTTAAGTTATAACGACTTCAAAATTGCCCTTTTAGCTTAAAAAAAAGTATTTCCAAATGGCTTTCGTCAAATGTCTCGAAAAGTATTACTTTATCGAAAAAATGTTACAGACCAGTTACAGAAAGTACAAACTAGGAATTATTCATATTTTTTTTATTGATGTAGGATTAATAATTTCGGAGATATTTAAGTTTATATTTGGGATCCAAGTGTTTATAAGATAATTATTTAGAGCAGGGATTCCCAACAGGTGTCCTAGGGGTCCGCAGACGGACGATGTCTTGGGGGTCCGCGAAATGTTACTGAGATATTCAATTATTTCGTATTTTACTTGACTTGCAGTGGCCATTATCCTAATCTAGTTCCCGCGTAAGTTCAGTAGGTTATTCATCAGCTTTTACAGTCAACTGTCACTAGTTCAATCTTCATTTTAAGAATTTAAGCTTTTAAGGGGTCCTTGTCAGTATTGAAAAAATCTTGTTGGGAACCACTGATTTAGAGTGAGAGTTAAATATCCCAGAATCTACGTCAAAAATGCTAATAGATAGAATAATAGGTTATCAATTAAGCTTTCAACTTTTTTTTTATTTGTTTCTGTAGCATAAAAAACAAAGAAGTTATGACCGAAGCAATGTGCGTCTTCACATTTTTTTAATAAAAACGTCGCCATTTTGTTACTGTAATTAGCCAGTAATTAAGAAAAAGAATTTCAAACACTATTTCTCAATAATAATAGCATGACGTAGATGACGTAGATGCTCAAATTTTTTCGTTTGTATAGAGCACTTGCTTTAGAAAAAATTAAAGTTTAAAGTATAAAGATATTTTCGATAAAACATATTTTTTTTCCTTTTCCAAATATCTCAATAAATATTAGTTTTAGTGAAAAATGGATAGAGCCCAAAAATAAAGCTGATAAGCTGATCATGAATTTCGTTTGTTTAATAATTTACATAGATTTAATAGTTTGGGAGATATGAAAGTTTACAAATGGCATTCGAACGTTTATAAAACGAACAATTCAGTTTAAATGTTAAATATCTCAGAAATTGTGACGCCTACGTCAAGCATGCTAAGAAATTAAATCAAAGACAATTAATTGCGCTTTCAAATTATTTTTTACTCGTATCTGTAGCAAAAGACACAAAGAAGTTATGACGGAAAAAATGTGCGTATTTAAAAAAAAATTATACAAAAATATAAAGGAAAATAAACAAAATTTTACAAAATGTCGGATTATAATCACATCTCTAACAATTGTTAAAATGATAAATAGAGAATAAGATAAAACAAAAATATAAAACTTAAAATAAAAGATAATAAAAAATCCAAAATCCACAAAATCCATAAGTCTTTGTTAAGTTACATTTACTTCACAAATTATCATAATTTACTATGTTGTAGAAAATGCTATCGATTAAAAACTGTTTTGGTCTGTTTTTAATTTTTTTATAATTAATCATATTTCTTATGTCACTTGATAAAGCATTAAATAATATTATATAGTTATAATAGTTACAATAAATTCGTATTGCAGTTGTAATGATCAGAACATATTTTAAAAAATAAATGACAAAATGTTATACTGAATTATCTATTTTATTCCTTTTTACTTACTTACCAGAATTAAAACAAGAAATTATTATTAACACCGTATTACCCCATTTATATAGTTTAAATTTTTAAAATTTGACTTCAGATTCGTAATCAACGACACCAGAAACCTATATGCATAAATTAAAACGCGAAATCAAGCAACTTGTTATATTTGCCCCGTTTACCTCCGCCATATTGAATCCGCTATTTTCAGTTTTCTAATTCTGACTTCATATTCATAATTAGTGACCCCCAAAACCTATATACATAAATTAAACGCGAAATGAAGCAATTTGTTATATTTGCCCTGTTTCCCCCCACCATATCGGAGCCACTTCTTTCAATTTTCTAATTTTGACTTCATATTCGTAATTAGCGACCCCAAAAACTTATAAGCATAAAATAGAATGAGAAATCAAGCAAATTTTTACATTTTATCTCATTTCCGTCCGCCATATTGAAGCCGCCATTTTGAATTTTTTTAATTTGACTTCAGATTCGTAATCAGCGACCCCAAAAACATAAATATCCTGCATTTCAAAAAATAATAATCGATATACCTTTCCATAATATATAATTTTTTTTTTAAATCAAATCAGGGACAAGAACAAACATATAGAAACTGAAGATGATACCTATTACCACAAGAATTACCCATAAAAAAAATTATCATTCAATATGAGTTTATTCCGAAGGTTTGCAATTTTTTTACCTCTAGGTACTGTACTAATATTTGATTTTGCCCTTCAATTCTAAAGATTATATTACATGAAAATCCACAAGCGTAACTACTATTTGGGCTAGTTACTATCACTCAACTAAATTATTCATTGGTGGCAATCATTGTCAAGTGCCAACGAAAAGCCGTAAGTTTAGTAAATTATGAATTAGAATTAGAAATCACTAATTTAGTTTATTAAGGTAAACTAAGGTAGTTGAACTGTTCATATATTGTTATAAAAAACATTATCTTACGTTTCATATCCTGTAATTTTGGTATTATTACAATATAAAGAATGTGAACATACCTACTAGATTGTGCTACTATATTTGGAAATTTGAAGCAAGTGCGATGGTGGTGTAATGGTCAGCATAGTTGCCTTCCAAGCAGTTGATCCGGGTTCGATTCCCGGCCATCGCAGTGTTTTTTTTTGTTTCAATACAATAGAAATGACATTTAGTTGTTGATATGTCATATCGATTAGGTTTCCGTAATTATACGACTGATTAAGTATTTAAGTTTCTTTTATTTTCAATCCATCACTTGAAGTTTTTTAAAAAATTAACCTAACATTATTTACACCTCTACACCTCTATAATGTAATAATAATATAATATGTTAGAACAAGTTCACTTTAAGCGTGCCTTACCAATTAACTCTTAGTCTTTTAATCACCCTAAGAAAAAAATGGGGGATACCTAAAATTGGTCCAAAATCTTAAATTGAGACATAAGACCAGGTTTTTGTGTTTTGAAATTCTAGAAACACGAAAAACTGATTTAAAAGAAATGTCTGTGTGTATGTATGTGTATATATATATATTGACAACATGGCGCAGAAACTAGCGAACCAATTTTAGTAAACTTTGGCAAAAGGGTAATGTTGGTCCCGCACATGAGCTGAAAAAGATCGGAGAACGGAGGAAGGTCAAACAATGGGGTCATTTACGATTTTTTTATTTTATTATTCAAAATTACTCCATTAAGAAAACCTATTACTAAAGAACAGAATTTTTTGCGATTAAATTCACCCTTAAATAGCTGTTATACATCGATTTTTTAAAACTGTGACTGTGACGTCATAATACGCGTCCGCCAGCAGCGCGATCTAGTGTGAGTTGCATAATATTGCGTTTTAACCAGTCCTTCGTGAATAGTTGAGCTGTTGCTTTTGTGTTATTTACGTTCTAGTGTGTTTGTATACGAAAAATGAGTGAGAATAAAAACGTTGCATAGTTCCAATGTGTGGAAAAACATCAGTGAAAATAAACTTTTTATTCGTCTGCCATCAGATGCGATGGCGAGAAAATTATTGCAGAAATCTATGCAACAACCAGATTTTTTATCAAATTTGGGACGAGTAAATCTTTGCCACAGCAGGCTCTCGCAGTGGTCATATTCTTATGTATAGATATTTACATATTATTTAAAATTTCTAACATTTTTTTATGTTTCAATTGAGCAAATCGATACAAAGCATAAATACCGCATAATCGCTCACTTATGGTGTGCCGGCACGTGTGGCGTTCCATTGTTATGTAAATCAGAACAAGCCTTTGTTATTACGAATGTATGCATTTAAACTATTCTTATCGCACTTGCCGTACCTTGTTCTTTAAAACCGTATACTTTCGGCTTTGTACCACATCAAGGAGAAACGTGATGCAAAACGTTTAACGTTTCAGACTGAAGGAGCAAGTGTAAAATTATCAAGGCTCGGAAATTTTATCTCGGTGACGTCAAAATCAGGGTTGGCTGTAGGTCAGCGCGGAAAGATTTATATGCAAGTATGACACAATATATCTTACCTTGTACTTTTTTTTTAGAGACTTCCCTAATATTATAAGTTAATATGGACATATTATTATAAACACTCACTCGAAAAGGAGGTATTATTGGATGTAATATTGAACTAACAAACACGCACATACACATGTATTTTTCACTACGAAAAAGTGTAACACACACATATATGTAATTTTTCACGACCTATAACGAATATAAAAGTATATTATTTACATTTCGCAGCCTGAAAAGCACGAGACATTTTTGTATACCGTCGAATTTTCAATTTCACGCTAAGTTTGTAAATACTTACATACTTTTAGCTAAAGGAACCCGCATGTTTCTTATGTAAAATAATGCCCGGTATATTTGGTTGAAATTGAAATATGTTATTTATGAAATCATCCTGAATAAAAGTCTCCAAGGGAGCAAGGCCGAAAAATTAATATTTTTTAATTTATGGAGTTTTGAAGTTGTCTCTCCGTGGTATATCAAATTCGGAACGAATTATGATGTGGCTGAAGTACAGCTCCAGTTTGATACGAATTTCCAAAATTAGAGATCCAACAAACTAATTAACCTCCTCCCTAGATATGGACCACAATACGAACCGGAAGTTGCATGATTAAGTCCATTTTTTAGAGTGAAAACTTTTTCTTTTTCAGTCTCAGTATAGACCTGCGTGTTAAGTACGTATAAAGGGTAAATAAATGGCCTCCTCGCTAGATATGGACCACAGTAATATAGGGCTGAAATCCGAACCGGAAGTTGCATGATTAAGTCTATTTATAAGGGTGAAAACTTTTTTAGTCTCAGTATAGACCTGCGCATTAAGTTGGTATAATAAAGGGTAAATAAATGGATTCCTCACTAAATATGGACTACAATAACACAGGACTGAAGTCTGAACTGGAAGTAGCATAATTAAGTCCATTTTGAAGTTATGCAACTTATGTAGAAAACTTATGCAGTCTGTATATAGATGGACTTAATTATGCAACTTTCGGTTCGGACTTCAGCCCTGTGTTATTGTGGTCCATATCTAGCGAGGTGGCCTGAAATCCATTTATTTACCCTTTATACGTAGGCACTTTTGATATACCACGGATAGACAACTTTAAAGCTCCATAACTAAAAAACTATTAATTTTTCGGCCTTGCTCCCATGGAGACTTTTATTCACGATGATTTGATAAATAACATATTTCAATTTCAACCAAATCTACCGGGCATTATTTTACATAAGAAACATACGGGGTCAATTGTACTGGTGAAACTGCGATCTCACATGGTCTACCCTTCCCCTTTATTAAATGTTGACGTAAATGCACAGAGTTACCACAGTGAAGGTATAGTTAAACAGATTTTGTCAAAGCAATGGTTCACAATTTCGGCGGCGTCGCTTAATGAAAGGAAATATTAAAACCGCTAGTAAAAAAACATATAAATGTACCGCCGAATCTAATGTTCGGTCAGGGTCGAATGCCCTCAACACTGCAATTGTAAAAGAATCAACTACGTCTTTAGTGCGTTTCACATAACTTCACTTCCGATAAAAAATAAAAAAGATAAAATTTTTGAAAATTTGTATTGTTCAAATAGGCTTAGAATGTCATGAAACGTCGAGATTTTAAGTTTGAGCAAAAAAAAATTTCTGTCTATCTGCCTTACTTTTTTGTGCGCACTATTACTCTGGAATCGTTTAAGATGTTCACTTGAAATTTGGTACACTTATGTATTTTAACGAGATCTAGAACCAGATTATATTTTAATCTTATTCCGTTGAAGGGTTGGGCGGTAAATGGGGGCAAATAGGGGCAAACAGGTAAAAAAGCAAGCAGGAGTCCATAAAATTGGTATTTAATATATATAAGAGAAGCTAAGATCTCAAAAAATATCAGCCATCCCCATTAGCCACCCTCATTACCACTTCCACCATTATTATAGGTGGTGGAAAAATTGTGATTAAATGTTAGTACAAGAACTGAAGGCTTCAATATTTTTTTACTTCATCCACCCCATTACCACCCCCCTTACTGTTTTTAGGTTAAATTTATCACCAAAAATACTTTGTGTCATACAATGATGAGTATTTCACCATTTCGTCGTTTTTTTAAAATGTTTCTGATCCGTCTCTGGAGCCGAGATAAATCTACCGAGCCTTGAAACATACTTCTGTATGAAAAATCATTTAATTTTTTAGAACATTTAAGGTTAAAAAAAAGTATTTTTTCTAAATGAAAGCTCCCCCTTAGTAAATTCCACTTTCAGGCATTAATTTAATTTAGACTGAGATGGAAAGACTATAGCAAAGTAGGTTAGATAGCCATTGAGTGAGACAACACAGCTAATCGCTACATATCTCTGCTGAGGTCGAATCCTACCTGCTGCTAATGACAATGGTACAGAGACTAATCTCTGTGTGTGTTCTAGTTGGATGGAGAAATAGCTGTGGCTAAACTCTGAGAGGACATTCATATAAAAAAAGTGTTAAAATAAATAACTAAAGAAAGATTTCGTGTAGTCTAGTGATAATCCCCCCTCCTCCCCGAATATCGTGGTCGAGTTGGGAAATTCAAGCTTCAAGTTGGGAGAATTCGGGAAAAATATCACCCCCCGCTCATCAATTCTCATTTTGGAGAATTTTTTTTTTTGAGAAGTTGGGACGCCCACTACCATCCCTCAGTCACCACTCCCACCTCACTACCAATGTGGGATATCATTTTATGGGTTTTTGGGGCAAACGATAGGACATTATTAAAGTTCCATAAACCATTATTTTCACATACAAATTTTTTTCGTTGTGAAAGACTTGGATGGAAAATCTGGATATGGAAGTAGTGATTCCTTGGGCAGTGGCTTTTTTTTACCGTTTCTGTACTTCCATTTCACAACATGGACGTGGAAGTAATTGAATTGAGTTTCATAATTAACTAAAAAAAACATGATCTAACGAAATCTTAGCGGGTGATTGTCTCACGATTATATTACTATGGTTACTTAAATATTACACATAAATAATCTTTGTGATAAAAAAACCAAAACGTGAACAACTTGAGTTGAATTTTACACCGATGCGCGATGGTTACGAGGTGTTTTATTAAAAAAAACTAAGAAACTTGAAAGAATTTATAACTTCAAGTGTGTAGACCAATATTTCATTTCATGTTTTTAATAGTCTCAGCCCTCAGTACATACCAATTTTAGACATTTTCGAAGAACTTATTTCCCTTTAAAATATTTAAATAATGAATTAGGCATCAATATCAATAATAATGACTGACAAGACTTATATACTTCCACATCGAGTGGAAGTATGGTAACGACAAAACAAAATTTAAAATTTTTTTTAAGGTTCAAATAGGCTTAGAATGTCATGAAGCGTCGAGATTTTAAATCTGAGCAAAACAAAAAAATTCTGTCGGTCTGTCTGACTATCTGTCTAACTTTTTTTGTGCACACGATTAGTCTGGAACCGTTTCAGATATTGATTTGAAATTTGGTGCACGTATGTATTTTAACGAGATCTGGAACTAGATTATATTTTCATCTTATTCCGTTGAAGGGTAAATTGGGGTAAATACAAGAGAAACTAATGTCTCAAAAAACTTTTGGCATTAGCCACCCTCATTACTACCCCCACCCCATTATAAAAGAGGGTGAAAAAAAATGTGATTTAGTACAAGGTTCAAAGGCTTCAATTTTTTTTTACTTCATCCACTACCACTCCGCTTCCACCCACTACCGATGTAGCATATCGTTTTATCGGATTTTGTGGGGTAGACGATTTCAAATATTATATCATTAAAGTTCCATAAACAATTATTTCCACGTATTTTTAATTTGGCATTAGTATAATAATGCAAAATGACTTTTTGAGGACATTCTTGGAGGACAGAAGACACTTTGGATATAAAACTTTCATATTATTTGGCTTATTTCGGCCCTTGCCATATTTGGAATATTTTTTAATATCTCCGAGAGAACATATAAACACCTTGAAGTTATTTAATTAATGAACTAACAAAAAATGTCAAAATATTAAAGCACTGAATTAAATTTTTATCTCTTAAATTTGACATATTGTATAAAACGTGTCATTGATTGTTTGAGCTCATGTGTTAGATAAAATTGTAAAGCACTTCTCGGAACTCTGAAAAAAGCGTCTCATTCAACATCATTTAACGAAGTTTTACCCAAGAAGTGTAACATATTTACAGAATGCTTAGCGCAATGTAAACAATGAGTTCTTTAACTCCACGCTAAACCCAACTAAACTCTTGTAGATGTCAGAAAGAAAGTGTTTATTTGTTTGGCGGTGTGTTTGGGTTTAATTATATATACATCCACTTATATGTAGATTAATTTATCACATTTTAATCTCTGCAAGGCAAATAAATTATTGTAAATAATTATCTTGGAGTGGAGTTGGCTAGGATCCACGTGGTTCTCGTTGAGAATATTATCGTTTTTTTTTGTGTTCTTGAACATCGTCTTGGTATGCTTAGAGCGGAAGATATTTGTTGATTTATTTATATAAAAACTAAGCTGCATGAAATAAATATAAAGTTAAGATGACACATTTAATGTTCAAAATGTATGTTTAATATAAAAAATATATTATACATATATATAATGTCGTCTAAACGTTATTTTTTGAATTATGCGATTACTTCAAAAGAATCTTTTACTACAGTATTATCAGATATATGTTATGAACATACCTAAAAATGCATTCTGATAATTCTTTAGTTGTTATCAGTTTCTCATTTTGTCCGTTTGATCGACTAATAGTAATGTTAATAATAACTTTATTCCAAATGACTTTCACACGGAAAGTATCAGAAATGTCACGTATATAGTATAAAAAAACTGTATTTAAGAATGTACAGGATAGTCATATGAACATTAGAACTCCACTAAAGTGTTAAAAAAAAGTATATATTATAGACAATTACATGTAATTTTCAAAATTCTTCAAGCAATGCTTGTAGGACAACAGACGTTGAAGAGAAGTTGAGGTGTATGATACGAAATTGTTTCAGACTATTATCTTGATGTATAAAAAATATGAAAACCAATCCACATTGGTGTATTTGGTATTTTCAGAGCATACAAAAACATCGACAAAAAATCAATCAGAGCTGCTGATAGAGATTTTATACTTTCGTCCTGTTTTCACTGCTATTTCTGGTGTAATTACACTCCCACAAGTCCGGCGGACTAGACCAGTGTATCCGTATGTATTTGGACCGGCTGAAACCGAATCCGAAGTCGGAATTGTCAGATCAGCTCGTGTTTCACCCCCAACCCCAACCCCCCCCCCCCCCCCCCCAAAAAAAATGATCTGTCCGGCGGACCAAACCAGTATATTCTTATGTATTTGGACCTGCTGAAACCGAATCCGTAGTCAGAATTGTCAAATTGGCTCGTTTTTCACCCCCAACCCCAAAAAACACCCCCAAAACAAAAACAAAGTGGTCTGTTTGGCGGACTATACCAGTGTATCCTTATGTATTTTGACTTGCTGAATCCGGATTCGAAGTCAGAATTGATGGATTGGCTCGTTGTTCACCCCTAAACCCGAAAAACACACCCCCCAATAAAATGGTTTGTCCGACGGACTAGACCAGTGTTTTCTCATGTATTTCGGCCTGCTGAAACCGAATCCTATGACAGAATTGTCAGACTGGCCCGTTTTTCACCCCCAACCCCAAAAAACACCCCCAAAACAAAAACAAAGTGGTCCGTCCGGCGGACTATACCTCTTGCGAGGTCTATATATCATCGCCTTGTTACCTACTTTCGATCCAAAGGATCTACTGTATTGCTGAATCCGTTAGCAAGCAAGATTGCATCTAATACAGCGTTACATATTTTTAGCCCCAGAGACATCTGTAGGAATTCCCTCTAAGTTCCATGTATAAGTAACAGAAAACAATTAAGTTAGTTAGTTAGTTTGGCAATCGCCCCAGAGATGGCGCGCGGTGTCAGAATCTGGAAATTACAGAGAGCCAACTAGAAAATTACGGAATGAGGAGAGAACATTCTAGAGCTCTCATCTTTCGGTATATAAAGGAATGGAGAAGCCGAGTTAGTACAGTTCAATAGACAATATAGTACAGTTCAGTAGAGGGTACAGTACAGTTCAGAAGGCAGTTTAGTTCAGTACAGTTAGTGAAAACAGATCAAGGAGCAAACAAAGTGATAAAGTGACTGAAATATTGAATTATAGTACTCAGTGTAACATTAGTGTAGTAATTACTTGTTGGAATTATCACGTAAGTTATTAAATTAGTATTTAATTTTAGCCTAATGTTATAATTTCCGGATCCACGATATAGGATGTTTACAAAGGGGTGTAAACAGGTAACAATAGTAAATGCGAAAATTACGGGGCTTGAAACTTAAAAAACTTCATGTTTTGATTATTATTAATTAGTGTAATGTAGCCATCGTAATAATGACGACCTAAGAAAAGGATTTGGGGCTAATTGGCTGGTAACTTTTATATATTTTTTTCCACAAACTAACCGTTTCTAAAAAAATCTAATTTAAATTAAACTAAAATTGAAACGGATTTAATAATGACGAGAAGTTATTTTCGTCTTGATAATCTGGAAGTTGGAAAACTTCTAAAAAAGTTTCTTTCTGTTTGTCCTATATACATTTAAATGAGAGATATCTTTAATAATTTCAAAAATAATCCAAGCAAAGACGTATATGACATAAATATTAACATCATAAAATGCGTACAGGACATTATCATTATACCTTTCACCAAATTGGTTAATCTATGCATAAAAAGCGGAACTTTTCCGAAATGTCTTAAAACATCCAAAGTGATTCCGCTCTTCAAGAAAGGTGACTTCAATGATATGAACAACTATCGTCCCATATCTATCATACCCACTTTGGGGAAAATAATAGAAAAAGCTCTATTTCAACAACTTGTCACCTTTTTTGAACAAAATAATATTTTATCAGACTGTCAATATGGTTTCCGTTCTGGTAAATCTACAGCGGTGGCAATTAACAAAATGGTTGAAAGTATAATAGACAAACGCTTTGCTGGAAGTATTTTCTGTGACTTGTCAAAAGCCTTCGACTGTGTGCAACATGATATTCTTGCTTCTAAACTTTGTAGATATGGTCTTCAATCTACAGCACTCAATCTTTTAAAATCGTACCTGAGTGACAGGGATCAAATAACTTTACACAACGGAATGGCGTCATCATCAGTAAAAGTAAGATTTGGAGTTCCACAGGATTCCGTATTAGGACCACTATTATTCTTAATTTACGTAAATGATTTGCCTAACTACGTTAAGGACACTTCGGTTGTACTATTTGCTGATGATACGACTATGATAAACATCAATCAAAATTTTAATGATCTACAACATGATATGCAGCGCTCACAGTTGCAGGCTTCTGATTGGATCAGAGCAAACAAATTAAATTTAAATGAATTGAAAACACAAAGTATGATTTTCTCAACTCGGAGTTTAGATCATTTTGATAATTCCGATAATATCAAGTTTTTAGGAGTAATTGTGGATGCTAAGCTGTGCTGGGATCAACATGTAGACTATCTGGCTAGTAAATTGTCGAAGGTAATTTATCTGGTTATGAGTCTAAGAACTGAGTTGCCTCTGAGTGTGATAAAAACGGTTTATTTCTCGCTATTTCAAAGTGTTTTTTCCTATGCAATAATAACTTGGGGACACTCAGCTCATCTGAACAGAATATTTTCACTTCAAAGGCGTGTTGTGAGAGTAATGTTGGGTTTACCTTTTAGAGAAGACGTCAAACAAAAATTTATCGAGTTGAATTTCTTGACTGCCCCTAGTTGTTTCATTCTCGCAGCTCTTATGCATGTTAAAAAAAATTTAAATGACTATGTTTCACATGGTGAAATTCATAAACACGATACTAGGCAGAGAAATGAGGTTCGTTTAGATTTTACTAGGTTAGAAAAAAGTCGAAATGCAACAAATTATTATGGCCCAAAATTCTTTAATAAGTTGCCACTCAATATCAGGATGTTGCCGGAAAATAAGTTATTAAACAAATTCTGCTGAAGGGAGCATACTATTCTTTTGATGAGTATTTATGTGATATTACTATGTGTTAAATTATTTTCAATGTTTGTTTACCATTGTATGTTGTAATATATAATATTTGTACTTCTGTGTGATGTTATATACAATATTTGTAATTTTGACTTATGTAAAACCATTGGTTCTGAACATGAATAAATTATTTATTTATTTATTTATTTATTTATTAGGGCAAGTACAACAGGTCAATCTGTAAAGTCGATGATTAAAAATAAGAACAGAATTAAAAAATAAAATCACTCATGCATATTCTTTAATAAAAGGTCATGTAAATCAACTATTAAAAATTAATATTTTAGTAAATAGATTTTTTTTTGTAGAACCTTACATTATTTTCTCAACTAAATACTACGTAAAAAGTGTTTAGTATATTAACATACAGTTTTGATGCTTATACACTTGATGATGCCTGTTTCTAGTGTGCAGATATACTGTATTTCTGAAAAATATGTCGGCTTTAGAATAAATGATTTGTATTTACCCAATCAAATACAATTAAAACAACATCTATTACTTTGCCGTAAGAAAGTGCGTTAAAATTCATATAAAGTATGCCGCAATAACATTTCATTGTGTTAAAAGGTAACATTGTATATATTTGACCAGTCTGGAAATGTTCAGATAAGCCTGCTTGATTGCGCTAGGTCTGATGGAGAGAAGCGTCACAGATGCCTGCGATGTTCTCTCTACCATTTCAGGATTTGCAGAATGAACACATGGCGTGCTCATAATGCTCTCCTCTAGTACTGGTATAAATTCAGCAGAGATCCTAATATCTTGCTAAGACATGTCTCAAAACAATATAACTTGTCAAATTTAAACTTGGCTCGTCAGATTGTGTTTTCTGAAGTTGTTTGCGACAAGGAGTTATTCTAGTGACACATTACAGACTGACATTTTTGTGAAACCTTTTAGAAGGCTTGTGGAAAAAATTTTAAATGCAATAATTTTTATTCAATATGATTTAGTAGGTAAATAAAATTCAAGTGTCTTAGTAAACTGTTAAGCATGTAATATAGAGAAAAGGTCATTTGTAAAAGAACATTTAAATATTAGAATTGATAATGTTCCCTTGCTTATAGTTAATCATGCAAGAAATTTGGGGGTGATCCTTGACTCTGATCTACGTTTTAGAGAACATGTTAAAATGTTGCTACAAAAATCATACGCATCTTTTAAATTAATTTATGCTAATCGACAAATATTAAATTTTAATTTAAAAAAAAATGTTATGCGATTCACTCGTTCTTTCTTACTTCAATTATTGTGATTTTATTTATGGGCCATGCCTCAATCATAATGAAAAATATAGTATACAAAAGGTTCAAAATGCATGCTGTAGAATGCTTTATGGAATTAGAAAATATGATCATATTTCTCACAAAATAAAAGAGTGTAACTGGCTTAATATATGGAGAATCGCCGTAAGCTCCATTTGGATAATTTTTCTCATAACTTACTCACCTCCTCCAACCCTTCTCTCATTAAAAGTAAATTCGTCACCAGGTCAACTATTCATTCGAAAAACATTAGAGAAAAAAATAAATTTACAATACCACACCATCAGACAGCTATGTTTAAAAGAGGTTTGCATATAACGCAATTTATTCTTATAATTCACTTCCACAAGAATTCAAGTTGTATAACATCAATAAATTTAAATATAAATATAAAATTTACCTTTTCAACAAGCAGTGAGTATATATATTGTTATCTAGCAAATATAAATATAAGTTTTCTTTTATAATTTTTTTTAAGTACATTTTTAAAACTTAATTTACTCCGCGGGCAGTGATTATGTTTTGTTGTCCGTCTACCAATTTCTTCCAAAATTGTATTTGAATTACACTTATATATGTTATGTTTAGAAAAAAAAACCCATTTAGTGTCATTTAAATTATAAATTTGAAATTTTGAAGAATTCACACTCTCCTTCATGGCTGAGTATTAGTAGCTTTTAGCTAGACTTCGCCATGGTTGGTGTTGTGATTTCCTCTTCACTTTTCTTTTTTTGTGGACTCAATATTTGTATTCTTTTATATAGAGTGTATTTATCTTACAATAAAGTCGATTTATTATTATTATTATTATTATTATTATTATTATTATTTACATACACTAATAGTAAATCTAGAAAACTGAGCCGCACTTAGTTACTGTCGATTGGGGTTTAAAAAAACAAATGCGCCTACGTAATCTTCAAACGCTGTCAAAACTGACCTAATATTTGTTGAATAATATTTTTGACTAGTAAACTAAATCCAGATTTTACTAAATAAACTAGTGGAAGCATTATACTCTTCGCCGATTTACTGAGCTTTTTATATAATTGTTACACATTCTATAGGATACTCTTCGCATTTTTCTTGTAAATAATGTTAGTTTTTGGACATTCTGAATTTTGTGATACCAACTTTGTTGTGAAAAAAAAAATATATGAAAAAAAAAATCGCCATGTGAGGGATCAAACACGAGACCTTTGTATTGAAAGGCAAATGCTTTAGCCATTGAGCAATCTCATCTTACCACAAAACTTGAATGAATATCGTTCAAGAATTATATATCAACGGATTAGATACATTATTATGAAATATATATATTGGTAAAATATAAAAATAAAAAAAATTTATAGGGAATAACATTTCGCAATATTTCTATTTAAATACAAATGACAGAAATTATGAAACAATTTTTTTTTTATTTAAATGATTAATAACTTTGTTATTTAAGGATTAATTTTTTTTCAAAAACAATAGGGTTCTTCCTCTAGCTAACGCCAACTTACTTTCCAAATTTCAATACAATCGGACTTTTCTTTCTTAAGTTATCGTGCTTACAAGAAACGTGACGGACGGACGGACGGACAGACGGACAGACGGACAGACGGACAGACGGACGGACAGACGGACGGACGGACGGACGGACGGACGGACGGACGGACGGACGGACGGACGGACGGACAGGCGGACATTTTGAAAGTTGTTCAGAATTCGTTCACTAACATAATGATATGAAAATTTTTTCTCTACGAGCGATATTTAGTGATTTAGAAATATGCCTATCAAATACAATATACTCTTCGTTTTTGTGAAGAGTATAATAAATAAATATGATCGTAGGTAATAGTATATTACGTAATGAGTGATGTAAGAAGCATATTACGCACATTGCCGCGTAGCGGCGAGTGCGTATTTCCATGGGTGCGTAATTGCCTTACAACTCGAATTATGTACTATACTTTACCTACGATCATATTTATTTATTTATTTAGGAAAATCTGGATTTAGTTTACTAGTCAAAAATATTATTCAACAAATATTATGTCATTTTTGACAGCGTTTGAAGATTACGTAGGCGCATTTGTTTTTTTAAACCCCGCGTTAGCGATATAAGCCACCTATAATTGCGTGTCCTGTGCGTTTTATTTACCGTGCGACTTGTTTACAGTGCGTTTTGTTTACAATATGTAAAATTCAACTTACATAGATGGCAGGTAGTGTGTTTTTTACTACTTACAGTAGTGATCGTAGGTAATAGTATAATACGTAATGAGTGATGTAAGAAGCATATTACGCACGATGCCGCGTAGCGGTGAGTGCGTATTTCCATGGGTGCGCAATTGCCTTACAACTCGAATTATGTACTATACTTTACCTACGATCATATTTATTTAGTTATTTAGTAAAATCTGGATTTAGTTCACTAGTCAACAATATTATTTAACAAATATTGTCAGTTTTGACAGCGTTTGAAAATTAAGTAGGCGCATTTGTTTTTTTAAACCCCGCGTCAGCGATATAAGCCACCTATATTTGCGTGTCCCGTTCGTTTTGTTTACCGTGCGATTTGTTTACAGTGCGTTTTGTTTACAATATGTAAAATTCAACTTACATAGATGACAGGTAGTGTGTGTTTTACTATTTACAGCACTCATTACGTAATATACTATTGGTGTATGTAAAATTATAAATTTTCGTAGTTTTCCCCTCTTTTTACAAAAACACGATCACCTCCCAGATTAGGCAAAACTTTACTATAACTTCCTGATAACATACAGATTGCATTTCCATATAAAGAATTGCCCCCCTCCCCCAAGTAATCGTTGAAAAAGCACAAAGACTATTAAATATTTGCCCGGTATAGAATAGAATAGAATACAATAGAATAGAATAGTATAAATTTATTCATCATAAATTTTGTTACAGAAACAACATCGGTTTTGTTATAAAAACAATGTTCATTCAAAAACATTTTCAGTTTGCTTCTGAACAATCTAAAAGAATTTTGTGACCTTATTTCTATAGGAAGTTTATTATGTATGTATATATAACTACTAGCATAGGTGAATTTTTATATTTGCTAAGGTTGAAAATATTTATGTGTAGATTAGAGAATATTATTTAGGTATTATGCAAATCACAACTTACACACTTTTATGTGTATTTTCCCCGCACTTCTGGTGAGTTAGCTGTATATGTCACTATTTGTTTTAAGTTTATTTACGTTTTTGTGCATGAAACAAGAAATTTTAACTATGTAAATGCGTGTGACATGATTTTTTTGTTTTAAATGTTTCTCTGCATGATTCTCTATGGTTCAAACCAAACAGAATACGAATAGTTCTCTTCTGCGTTACAAAAGTCTACTCGCCTTAGCTGATTGACCCCATGTACTAATATTGTAGCTAATAGCTGAATATGCTAAAGAGTAGTAAAATATCATTAATGCATTATTATTCAATTCTTTTTTTAAATTTAAAACTGCAAATGTTGTTTTTGCTAACTTAGTGCACAAAGTATCTACTTGAGCGATAAAATTTAATGTTGAATCTATCACTAAGCCTAAAAATGTTGTTTACGTGTTGGTCTCAACATATTCTAGTTTAGGACTATTATTAGATATAAGATTTGTAAAATACAAAAATACCGTTTTTTTCATGTTTATAATTAGAGAATTTTTAAAACACCAGTCTTAAATTGCTTAATGACTGTAGCAGTTCTATTCTCTAAATGTTCAATGGTATCATTGTGGATTATGACAGATGTGTCATCCGCGTATAAATACCTCACCTTCTGTTATATAATCTGGTAAATAAGAAATAAAAGTGGACCAATAACGGAACCTTGAGCTACACCGATTTCCATATCGACGATGTTAGACGTTTCTGAGTTTATTGAAACTAAAATTTTCTGATTTTCCAGATAACAAATTAACCATTTCAGAACGTTTCCATTTGTTCCTTTTATTTTTCATTTGTCTTCAAGAAATTTCGGATTAACTGAATCAAAAACTGCAGGTAGATTAAAGAAAAGACTAGCTACTTTTTTACCTTTATCGAGGTAATGGCAGGTTTTTTGAACACATTCTAGTGCCGCTAGTTCTGTAGATTTGTTGTCTCTATAACCAAACTGACTATCAGTAAATAAATTATTTGATTCTAAATATAGGTGTATTCTATTGGCAATTGCTTTCTCAGGAATTTTAGATAAGTAGCTTAGTAAAGTGATTTTCTACCAAGTGCGGATCATCTTTTTTAAATAAGGGAATTACTTTAAGTACCTAATTTCAAAATATCCGAAAACTGTCCAAGATTTACCGATAAGTTAATAAAATGTGCAAGAGAATCTGCTATAATGTATTTACAGAACTTTAATAGTCGGATAGGTATTTCGTCAACGCCCGTGGAATTCCTATTTCTTATATTATCAATTATACATCACAGGTTCAAAGGAAATTGTTGAATTAATTATTTATTTTCTTGGACATTGTACAACTATTTGATAATTTATTTCCAAAATTGTTACCTTCCAGTTTATCTTTAACACATGTAGAAAAACTAGTGGAAGCATTATACTCTTCGCCAATTTACTGAGCTTTTTATATAATTGTTACACATTCTATAGGATACTCTTCGCATTTTTCTTGTAAATAATGTTAGTTTTTGGACATTTTAAATTTTGTGATACCAACTTTGTTGTGAAAAAAAAATATATGAAAAAAAAAATCACAATGTGAGGGATCAAACCCGGGACCCTTGGATTGCCAAATTACCAAATTACCAAATTATAAATTTTTTATTTTGCTTAACTCTGGTTAACATTTCATAAGTATCTCAATATTTCATTTGACAATCATAAAAATATTCATTGCGTCACAAATCGCGTACTGAGCACGAAAAGTGACACAGAGGCCGGGTGTTTTGGCAAGTGAGTTAGAATATGTTTTTGTATTGTTCAAATGGTCCTTGGGTAGCTTGACCATATTACAATGGGATATAACAAGGGATTTCGCATCTTAATTATTTATTTGTTTTTTTTTTAACGAGGGAGGAGAGTACTAATAAATATATAGGGAAAATGGCTCTAAAAACCCTGTTTCAGGTGTCGAATGTATAAAAACGAGCATTTGCTCTAAAGAGCAAATTCTTAAATGGAATACCTTGGATTGCGAGACGAAACTTTTGCCGCTACACCACCATTTCTTATTACTAAAATTGTTAACGAGTGTAATATATACTATTAGTAAATTTATTGCGATTATTAGGAAACACATTAGTAAAATGTATTAAAAAAATAGTGAGGAAATAACATTTCGCAAGATTTCTATTTATTACAAACCATAAAAAAATGTAAAAAATATTTTTTTAAATTTTAAATTACTAATAACTTTTTTATTTATCAATCTATTTTGTTAAAAAACAATAGGGTTCTTCCTCTAGCTAACACTAACTTACTCTCCAAATTTCAATACAATCGGATTTTTCTCTCTTGAGTTATCGTGCTTACCAGAAACGTGACGGACGGACAGGCGGACAGACGGACAGACGAGCAGACGGACGGAGGACGGACGGACGGACGGACGGACAGACGGACGGCAGACGGACATTTTGAAAGTTGTTCAGAATTCGTTCACTAACATAACGATATAAAAAAATTTTCTCTACGAGCGATATTTACTGATTTAGAAATGTGCCGATCAAATACAATATACTCTTCGTTTTTGCGAAGAGTATAATAATTAGCAAATATTTCACATATTTTTTTTCGTTATTTATTATTTCATCATTTACTTTTATACCAGTTCTCATTTTCTGTTTTCATTTTCTAATATACATTTTTGATTAAATCAAGTAGGCATAACAATGTGCAAATTTTAAACATTATAGATGAAAATAGTGATTCACTTATTTACTCCTTTTTCTTATTTCTATCCAGCATTTTGTGGAACAAGAGGGCAAATGTGCACGACCAGTGAATTTAAAACGTCAAGTCTGTAGCAAAACAAGCAGTCAGAAAGTAACTTAATGAATAAAAACATGTAGCAATCAAAATGCAGAGCTTGAGGGTGTTATATCCGGCATGCAACGAGCAAATAGTATAAGCACAGATATAGTACTGGGCAAGCAAAAAAATCTAGAGAATTGTAGGGTGACTTTTTATCTCTAGAGAAATTAGGACATTTAAAATAACGATTTAAGAATTATGGTTTTAATTTTAAGTTCGTTTCGTTGTTATGGTAGATTCCGTATATAATGCAGCCAGTGGCGGCTGGTGAAATTTCGATATTTTTTTTCTCGTCTTTGGCGCATGGAACCCATACGAAATATGGGAAATAACATCTAGAGAAGCACTTCTCGAACAACCCCTCAAAAATTTTGAAAAAGCAGTTTGCGAAATTTTTTTTTTAAATTCGGTTGCCCTCCCTGGCCCTAGGGACTCCTGTTTAATTTTTTTTGTCATATACATTTGACTTTTCATAAAAACACAACAATAGGTTTTGGACTTTATGAAAATATTTTCATTATTAACTGAAATACAATGAACTGAAATTTTGTAATTTACAATTTAACAAATTACATTCCAATTCGTTGGATCTCAGTTAAAAATTAAAATACTTTCATAAATTCGAACACCTATTGTTGTATTTTTATGAAAAGTCAAATGTATATGACAAAAAAAATTAATTAAACAGGAATCCCTAGGGCCAGGGAGGGCAAGCGAATTAAAAAAAAAAAAAATCGCAACCCGCTTTTTCAAAATTTTTGAGAAGAGAAGTGCTTCTCCAGATGTTATTTCCCATATTTTGTATGGGTCCCGTGCGCCAAAGACGAGAAAAAGCTACTGAAATTTCACCAGCCGCCACTGAGTTCAGCGATATAGAAAAGCTCGCAAAAAAGGACATCGACCGCTTTTAGTTAGTGTACCGCCGGCGTTAGGTTGAACAGTCGACAGGACCGGACTTAAAATGTATTTTCAATTTCAAGCAATGAATTAAGAGATTTGAATTCTCGTTCAATTGTAAAATTGACTATACAATTCATAAAAAATACCGGCGTCTTTGATCTTTACTCCACCGTCAAGGACGCCGACATTTTTTACACTCTTAAGAATTGTGTAGTAAACAAATAGAGAGTAGTTACATAAAATACAATTAAATCCACGTCTTTATGCTCATCTTAGCCAAAAACTAAAACTGGTGTTCTTTTAAGGACACAATTTTTTTAACAGTGAATGATACGATATCTGACAACGATATCTGTAAAATAAGCTTGTTTCCAAAAATGTACACAAACTTCAACGACACCAGTTTTTCTTATTGCCCAGGAAGGACCAAAGAGGATAAGATAGGCTAAGATAGGATGGTGACAGGATTGTTAATTAGGTAGTAAGAGGTCCAAAAAAAAAAAAAATAATAAACCAGCATTTTTCAATTAAAAACCGTTACATTACCCTTCATTTTCATCTTATAACGTTCATATTTTTAACAATTACTGATTTTTGTAAACTTTAATTTTACTGTTAAACAAAATAAACTATTTATTCCAACTAGTACACCCCTGATAGTCCACGTTGACTAGATAGATAGATAGCTTACTGCAACCAATCATGAATTCGTGAGAGCAAATTTCAACCAATTATATTCAGTGGGATTGGCATGCTTGTTAGGAAATATGTATGACCATTTTTTGTGATGATAATAAAATAAGCCGAACATCTTTATGGCTTTTTTTGTAAATGAACTGAAATTGATATGCAGTCGGAACCCTTTACGGTTTTTTAAGAGCTTTTTTTATGGCTGAATTAAATACGGTACCTACATTAACTTAGTAAATTCTATTTTCAGGACGGAGAGTATCATGAATTACGCATAGGTAATCGTTTTCAAAACGTATAGTATTTTGTTATGCATATTCTCCAAGGAAGATTGGAAAATTTTATGACATTATTACTGAAGTAGTTTCCACAAAAACCAAAATACTTGACAGCTATGACGAAACACTATACTTGACGCCCGTCTCACCTGTCTCCTTGGCATCATCTGAGGATGATAAAACTTAGATTAGGGCAACAAAATACAGAAAGTAATAAATAAAAAAGTGTGTAAATTGTGATTTTCTGAATTCCTAAATCATATTGTTTAAACATATGTAATTGAGTAACATAATTATATAAAATTCTAATCAACTCCTGATGGTGTCAACTTGGAATTGTGCTTTCCGAGCGAGCGGACGCGTCCGAAAAATGCTCCCATTTAAACGCGAGTACACCAGATAAAAGACCGCTAAATTTGATAAAACTTAGGTGAATTTATAGCCCAAAACATTCCGCGTAAATTGATATGTGATAACAAAAGGACAAAGTTGAAATAGAATTAATACTTGAAAATAACTAATACAGAGTTATTTAGTGGCAGAACCGACCAGCGCAGTGTTTATTTATCCAAGTTTATTTATGTCTTAATGACTAACAAGAAGTGTCTGCCACAAAACCACTGCAGTGTTTTTTAGGTCCCAATTCTAGCTATATACAAAGTGTAAAAGATATAATTTTAAAGTGTTAATTAAATGAGTGACATAATTTGTATTTGTATTAAAAATAGTGTGTTTTGGTGGTGTGGCATATTTTGCATTATAAATGCTGTAATAAACTGCTGAGGGGCTGATTCAAACGACTTTCTTAGAAAATCTGAGAAGTGGTTGTACACCTAAACCCTTGAAAATATCGACAGCTGTCACTATAAATTTATGATAAACAAGCCGTGACTTGGGTAATAAATGGACAACCGGACAACCATAGCAGAGGCGTACTATTGGTAAAATACGCCGGGGCGCTGAACCTCTTGCAGTTCAATGGAAATGCACAGATTTCCCTAGGAAATGGTATCTATACACAAGAATGATGGATCGAAGACAGACGAAAGATCACATGGTAGGCACAGAAACGGGGGAATGAGCCAAGGGCGTTAAAGCGGGAGGAGGGGGGATACAGAAGAAATGATAACACATACACGAAAAGAGGCATACCACAGCAACAGTGGAGATAAACTGGAGGAAGAAGAGAAAGCAAAAAATGAACGAAAACAAGTACCGGACTATATACAAAACAACATAGATTATTCCACCCCGTTCATGCTAGTTCCAATCAATGAAACCGGAATCCCGTTAAAATCAACACAGCATCAACAAGGAAAAGACATAGGCATTCATCGGAGACCTGAGAAAAGATGGTTTCTAGGGTGGGCAGGAGACGATAGCAGCAACAGCAAACTTGAAGAGGAGGACAAAAATAATACATCAGGAGGAGGGCGAAACCATAACTTTTCACCTCAACAACCAACAAGAATTCGACAATACGCCAATTGAGACTATGTGCAGGAAGCAGGGAAACAACAGTGATAACAATTTTAAGCCGTCAAGTGGGTGATGGGTGTTTGAAGGGTAATACATACCTCGGGACGTGCGATTGACAATTTTGTGAGTGGTGACATAATCCAGACCTAGGTACAGCCTTTTTGGTGTAATGCAATAGAACAAGTCAAAAAAAGAAGAGAATGGAAGGGAAGAGAAGCATCACAGATAGGGATTGTTGATCTTTGACTTTTGTTGGTGTCTGGTGTGTTTTATGATATTGCATGTTCTTTGCGCTGTGAGTGTTATAATACAGTGTTGAAAATCTAAGTTCATAATATTTTCTTAGGTAAATTATCAAGTGATGTTTTTCAGGTCAAAATTGTGCTAGTTGCTAAGTGAAAAATTCTACATTAAATTCTACACTAAAAACAGGGAGACCAGGTTACACGTGGAAAACAACAACCGAGAAGATCATGAACAAACTACCAAACATAGTGGGAAAGAAGAGCAAGGAAAAAAATAAAATTCCACAAAAAAAAATCGCAGTGATATGTACTCTTCCAGAACCAGAAACCGAGGACAGAAGACTTAGAAGAAGAAGAAGATTTGTAGAAGCAGAAATACAAAAAGAGGAGCACAAACATTCCACATCATTACACAATGCGGCCACGCATTTCACATATACCTACAGACATATACTCTACCAGAAGCAGAAACGAAAGAATCAGAATACTCAGAAGAAGAAGAAAATCTGTAGAAGCAGAAACACAAAAAAGAGGAGCATAAACATTAAATACCACGAACACAATGCGGCAACGCATTTCAAAAACAACTACACTGCCCACCCCATACTCCTGTAGAATGCGTCATGTGGCTCTCGCTGCTGACAACAAGCATGACCCAAATCTAACCCAGCATCGGAAACCGAGGAGTCAGAAGATTCAGAAAAAGAAGGCGAACCAAAAACACAAAAAAGGGAGCTTAAACGCTCCCTCACGATACAATGCGGTAACGTATCTCACAAATACCTACACCTCCAATCCCACATTCCTTTACCATGCGCCATGTGGCACTCGCTGCTGGCAACAAGCATGACCCTAGTCCAACCCAGCGTGGACGTAGCAGGCCCAGCTCTATAATCCTTGGAAATGACAGAAATGCCTACCTCAGGCTGGTAAATCAATCAATCAATCAATCAATCAATCAACTCCTGATCGTGTCAACTTTGCCGACGGTGCGTACGTCAAGTTTAATGTTCAAGTACAATGTTCAGTGTTTTGTTCTAAGTACTTCAGCATCGCCCAGACATCTGATTTGGATTGGGGTATTTACCACATTTGCTATAAAATCTGTCCAAAATTTTGTTACCGGTTGATATTGTTGATTAAATTTTTTTATACATTGCTGCAGTACCATTTTCCTACCTTGAGTAATCCTACGCCAACTCCTACAGTTCCATTAATAGTAAGAGCCTTCTTGAGCTTTTGGGGATGTTACATGCCATTTAAGATTGAAGAGGCCTAATCCCCTTCCGCCCCTTTTTCTTGATACATATGAAGAACGTATGCAGGCGGTCCTAAATGAATAACTTTTATAAATATATGTTGCGAGAATCTCTCTCTAATTGACTCAGCATATCTACGGCCCATTTTTCAACTGGTAAATCAGAATTCTAGATGCAAGTATAATACCTGTATATAACATACTAGGAATGCTTCCAGATGTGATGCCTACTATGACTTACTACGATTTGTTCCTTAATATCCTGCTTCCTAAACGAGCTCAATGAGATCGAAATAAGATCGACCTACAGAGGGCAGATAGTTGTTGATTCACATGCAGCTCCAACATTCCTGAATCAACTGGAGCAAATTCATACAGTTGTAATATAAAGGTAAAAACATTTTTACTATCACTAACTTTCAGGTGTTCGGACCATACAGAAACTGAAGACGATAGATACATTTTACTACAATAATAACCCATAATGAAAAATTATCGTTATATATGAGATTATTTCGAAATTTTACATATTTTTTTATCTCTAGGTACTTTACTAGTAGCGATCGAAGGCTCATTACTTTTGTACGATTCTTCTTTTGTTTTATATCTCTAAATATTAAATTTCTCTTTTACTTAAATCACGTTTCAACTAAACTATTTCCTTATGCGCATACGAGAAAATGGAATATTTGAAATAAAACAATTTCCCGACTCAAAGCCTTGACAGGCAATTTTTCCGGAAGACAAACACTGCACTATTATTTAAACTAGAACAAAAGTCAAAATAGAATAGTATTCATAGAATGTGCGCTTCTGAAAACAAATAACGAGTATCCATCACTTCAAAGACATCTATGTATACAATATACTTTTACAGTCGTCTAATTTTGAGAAAATAATTTGTTGAAAATAGCAATGGCTCTAAAGACAGAAAGAACTTGCGGAACTAGACAGTTTTTCCACCATTGGTGGTATTGTCTGAAACACAAACTTAAATTTTTATCGAGTCAAATCTCCGTATAGTTATGTTGATGTGTTATAAAATAAATTAAAAATGCGGCATAAGGAAGAATCAGTACTCTACCTATATCGATTTTGCCCTGAAATATATGAAAGTACATTGCTAGAGACAAATAATATTCTTTTTCAGGTAACATTTCAAAGCATATATTATGGCAACTTAAAGCCAAAAAATCGCTAAAGCCATAAATACCACTCATATAATATGTTTTAACTCGAGACTCGCGATTGGTTTTGGAAAAATTATAATAATTTATACCTAGTTTTGGCAATAAATAAAAATGTTTCAACCAAATCGAATCACGGCGACTAACGACTAGCTGATCCTGTGCGGAGCTGGGTTCATGGATCCAATTTTTATATGAGTTAGAAAGATAACCAACAGTTTCACAGGTATTTGACCAGCTAGTTTCTTTCGTGATCAAAAAGGGAGGAAAAATATAGATGTTAATAAAAAGGGCGCCATCCACAGTAAAATTGATAATAATTCTTAATCACAAAACCGACTGCTGTGGAAAAGCCTGATAATAAGACAGACAAACAAATAAATTAAAAAGATGTAATTTTTAAGATAAAATGTATCATTTATTGAACAAACTTGTGAAAATCTGATGAATTGCAAATCAATACAAATCAATTCAAATAGCAAAATTTATGAGAATGTGACCACAAAATATAAATGATTATGATTAATAATATTTATCTAAAAATAATGAGATTGACAAAGATATTTTTAATTACAGCGAGTATCTTATAACACTCTGAGAAATAAGCAATAAATATCAAAGTTCAAAAATCATTACAAAATGTATTAGAATATATAAATTACAATATATGAATAGTTAATCGTAAAATTCACTGAAAACTTGCGATGTAAAATCGTAGCACAACAAATTCTATAGAAATGTGCACATATCTCACCACCTGATGATGCACATATTAAGGCTGAATGAGGCTTCGCAGCTCCTCTCAATTTGTCTCATATAACACATGGAATCTACATAAGATGGCGGCATGGCATACATCTGCTACTCTGGAACACCTGGATAACCTGTATAGCACTATAAACTTTACTTTACGCATATTGAACTTGATTTACTACAAAATTGACTCTACTGGACTGAACTTAATTAGACTATACTGGAATCAAAAAAACAAAAGGTATCTGGACTATAAGTTGTAAATCTTCTATCGCTAATTTAACTTTGACCATGGCCAAATTACGTTAAATACTTGGAACTCCTGAATACAGCAATTTACTTGGATGTATCTGATAACAATAAATACATTGGCATTCGATAAATACTTGTCTCCAAAATAGATATGGTTTGGTATAATTTATAATTACGCAATAAATTTGTTAGCAATTAGCTTAAATCGACAGCAAAACTCTGCGTTGGAGAAGAAAGGAAAAATACTCATTAGCACATATTTTTAAGATAAAGGTTATCATATGAACTAAATTAAACTAGTTCACACAATTGAAAAATATGGCGTTTAGTTGCAATATATCGGTGTTGAGGAATTAATTAAATTTAATTACCTTATTCTTGATGGATTTACTACGTAAAATCAGATAACTATATAATTAACAAAGCTCGTGTCTTTCGATTATCTTGACTTGAGTTTAAGTTATTAAGGCTGCTGTAAAGTTAGGAATGATTTTCCAGTCTCACAAGAAATAACCTTTAGCCCTACTCTAATTACTGCGCAAATGTACCATATTAAATTAAAACAGAAAGAAAACTGAGCATTTACTATACAGGTAACTCAAAATACTAGTATGTATTATATTAATTAAAGCGGCAAAGAAAATGTGATATATACTAAACATTTTTTTTGAAAGTATTAATTCCTTAGGTAGCGGTTTCTTTTGCCAAGTCGTATAAATGGTGAAAGTTATTTCGAATTTTCTAGAAATACATTTCTAGATTGTGGCGAGGATTGTCGGTCCCTTGTCTATTAAATGTTATGCAAGTAGAATATCCCTACTTTTCGACAGATAAGATGTTCGGCAAAACCAGGTTCGGGGTAGCTTGTCTCCTGACGTCGGTGATTGGTAGCGGAAATAAATAAATAAATACATTTAAAAAAATCCAAATTTAATAGATCATTGATACAGAAATACAAAATTTAATTTAAGAGCTGCTATGTTAAATGGAACAGTACTGAACTATTCCAGCAAGGTTAAATATCTAGGAGTAATCCTGAAATGAAAACTTGCCTGGAAATACATCTAGAAGGAACACTTAAAAAACTACTGAGGTTTGGTAAGACTTGGGTCTGAAACCGAAAACAACATACGCATAACTTGCGTATAGTGACCAAAAAAACCAACACAAGAAAAGTTTCAACAATTACAACTCCTTTCCTGTTCAGAGATTCCAGGTGCAGTGTGTTCCCGTCCCACAGCAGCTATGAAACAAATACTACTTACTCTTCCTCTGTATCTATGTGTGAGGAAGGAGGCAGCACTTAGTTCCATAATCCTACAGTAGGTACTTAATTCAAAACCGGGCTATCTGGTTGATATCTTAAGGACGTTGAAGTTAATCCAATTCGACTCCATGACCAAATTTATTCAACCTCAACCAGGTAGGACTTTGACCGTTCCTTTGATGTGCTGATCCAGAACCGTCAATCGAGTAGGATCGAAGTACTGCGATTGAAGAAAGGTCTGGTACACAGATGATTTAAGATGGCTGAAGGGTGAGGCTAGGCGACACCCAATTCCAGAAGACTATCTAGAGCCCCATGCAGCACTCAAACCATCTTTCAGGCAGACATTAATTCTATAGAATACTGTGCCCAGGAATGCATAAACAAAGGCATTAAAAGGGATGTGATCTATATATTATCAGATAGCCCGGCGGCATTAAAGGCTTTCAGGTCTTACACCTTCGAACCTAAAATTGACTGGAAATACAGAGATACTGGCGATACTGGCGAAAAACAACAAGTTTAACTTGATGTGGGTGCTAGGGCACGAGAGAATAGAAGATAAGGGAATCGTTGACAACCTTACAAAAAAAGTGCTGATTTTTCGGACCTGAACCATTTTGCGTCCTATCTAAGGGACATATAATGAAAAATGACCAGAAAAGGAACACTCCAGTCCAAGGACAAGAGAAAATCTCATAACTTATTCTACAAATAATGTCACAAAATTTCTCGAACTTGAGAAGTTTGGCCTAAGGCCTTCTAACGGACCACTGCCCTTTGACATGTTATCTTAAGGACATTTTTAAGGCAGAAAATGCTTTTTTTTATCTATTTATTTAACGTCGGCCTATTTCCGCTACCAGGGCCTATCACCGACGCCAGGAGACGAGCTACCCCCAACCTGGAAATTTTGCCGAACCTCTTCCCTTAAGAAGAGTAGAGACCTTTTACTTGCCTAACATTTAATAGACAAGGAACCGCCTGCTTTACATCCCCTCCGAAGGATGGTATATCCACTACGTAATCCTCGTCTGAAATTACGTAGCTTCCGCGTATACACTGATATACAAGCCGCTAGAAGGTGGGACGAGAACGCTGTATTTCCCAAAATGGATCACCCATCCAAGTACTAACCGCGCTCGACGTTACTTCAACGAAATATCGACTGACATTCACATTGAAGTCGCCTCTACGCTCGCCCCGCAGAAAATGCTAGTAAAATTATTATTTTGCTAGTAAAATTATTATTTTCAATATTCCTGATTGATTGTAAATCTAATACATCAGTTTGCAGGATTTTTGTAGTTTTTCACACAACATGCTCAAACACTTTGTTAATTAGCATTTCTCGGACACGGTTGCAAAATAAGATCTAATAATTTTACTACTTAACCAAGCCATATACTGTGTTCGAAAATTATCGTTAAATTTTCGATTTCTAATGTCTTTATTGACTAACGCGTAACGGGAACTTAACTCATCATGGAAGTTACGAATGAGAAATGTATCCAACCTATTTTGTTTAAATTATATGGAATTGTACATTATCATTGTAACTATTATATTATTCGTGACTGATCATACAATAATTATATCGATTTCTTACAAAGAATATTTAAACAAACTTCTTATGAGTCTACCGCTGGATTATAGGGACTACAAATTTCCAACTCCATGGACCCTGAGCGTAATATCGTAGAAGGCAGCAGTCCCTGTGTGGTGGGAGATATATTAAGCCCTAGAAAGTGAAGAAGATGACTGTGCGTGCGTCTTTCACGTCATGACAGCTTGATGGACGTTGAGTGATAGTGTATTTACGCGCAAACTTGAGCTTGGTACCAACTCTAGCCTTAATATTCTAGAGTCCGTCATGCAAGGGCCAGATTAATAATCATGGAGTAAATTACCAGCCGTTTAATTTCGAACGCCAAAGTATGTCTTGACAGACCGGCTGACAATTAACCACTGCAACCTGCTATTTTTATAATTGTTTCTTTATTAATGAAAAAGCCTCTGTTTTTTTTAATCAAGGTAATGTGCAAGCCAAAATACTAATTAGCAAATTAATCACAAATAAAATAGATTTAAACATTAATAATTTGTCATTATGATATAATTGAATATTATACCTATTATCGTATGTAATATCACTAGTGCTTAAAATTTTATCGAAAAATTTTTCGAAAGCGTTGTTGAATGGTAATATATAAATAATCCAGGGAAATGAGGTTTTGGCCGGGACTGTGACTCATCCAGGCAGAGACCACGATTTTTAGGTAGTATAGGTGTCAATAAATGAAACCTATATAAAATCTGCGGTCGATTTTCTGCATATGTTTATTTACAGCCATTTTAATGCAAAAAAATGGAAAAAACGTGTTTTTTCACACTTTTTCACCTGCCTTTACTAAAAACCGCTGCCCAAGGAATTACTACTTCCACATCCAGATTCTCTATCCAAGTCAGTCACAACGAAAAAACTTTGTATGTGAAAATAATTGTTTAATAATATAATATTTGAAATCCTCTACCCCAAAAACCCATAAAACGATACCCCACATCGGTAGTGGGGTGGGGGTGGTGATAGGGGGGTGGTAGTGGGGGGTGGATGAAGTAAAAAATATTTTGAGGTTTCTGGTTCCTGTACATACACTAAATCACATTTTTTTTTTCATCCCCTTTAATAAGGAGGTGGGGGTGGTAATGGGGGTGGCTAATGCCAAAAATTTTTTTGAGACCTTAGCTTCTCTTGTATATACTATATACCAATTTCATGGACTCTTACCTGCTTAATTTACCCATTTACCCCAAATTTACCCCAATTTACCCCCAACCCTTCGACGGAACAAGATGAAAATATAATCTAGTTCTAGAACTCGTTAAAGTACATATGTGTACCAAATTTCAAGTCAATATCTTAAACGGTTCCAGAGTAAACGTGCGCACAAAAAAAGTTACAGACAGACAGACAGACAGACAGACAGACCGACAGACAGACAGAAATTTTTTTTCGCTCAAACTTAAAATCTCGACGTTTCATGACATTTTAAGTCTATTTGGACAATAAAAATTTTTTTAAATTTTTTTGTCGTTACTATACTTCCACTGGACGTGGAAGTAAAAGTAAACTATCTTACAGATAAATCAAATGAATCACCTTGTAGGAAATTAAAAGAGCTTTAAAATGGCAGTTGTTAAATGTCGATATAGTTAATTGTTGCTAAGATAATTGCAAAATGCGGAATTTTATTCAATAAACAATATCTTGTGTAAAAAACAATCTACTGTTTTGTCCTTGCGTAAATAGTTGACTCTCATAGTGTTTAATATCTGGTAAAAATTTCAAATCGATTCGTCAAATAGTTTTTGCAAAATTGCATTAATTTATCCCTGAGACCTTTTTTTTGCAACCCCACCACGTCCAGAGAAATCAAAATACAATTATTCTACGGCCTCCACCTGAAAGGGAAAGACTTGATTTACCAAAATGCTTTGTTAGATATCGAAAAAATTAATTTTCAGACCTGCAAAATGACGTTGCAAAAGAACTCAGATTTTTACCTTATAAACAAATAGAATAATTTTTTAACAATTGATTGTAGAGCATCGGTTTTTCGATATTTGAAAAGCTGATATTTTTACACGAATTTTGAAAAAAAAGAAGGTCCTAGGTCAATTTGGGGCAAAGTTAGCAATTTTTTTTCAAAAATTCATAGCTCCTTTGTTTATAATAATTAAGAAACGTAACAAGCGCCATTTTAAAGGGGAAGAGTTCAACTTTTAGTGTAAAAAAATTTGAAAATGATTGCACTTTCTCAAAACTGTTGGCAACGCTTCCAAAATGAGGCTCGAATCAACTTAGCTCAGAGGTTGTGGAGGAGGAACCCTCAATCCGCGCATTCAAAAATTGAAACAGCATCTTCAAACTGACCAAGTCATAACTTTGGTGTTTGTTAACCGATTTTGATGTTTCTTTTTTCAATTTGAGGTACCTTTTTGCGTACGTTAATAATATTCAATCTGTTAAACTATTAACATTAATATTAACAATGTAATTTGTTTAAACATTTAAAAAAAATTTTTTTTTTTGCAAAATATCAACATTTTTTGCTTTGTTCTTGTTGAAAGTTGTAGAAAAGGTTTATGTACACGTAAATATATATCTTATTGTTATAAACAATTGAATTTTTCAAATTTATAAAAGTTCAATCTAGATGGCTGCGAATATGTTAAAATTAATTTTGTTCCAATGTAATTCATATAAAAAATACGAAAACATCAATATGTCCAATAATACATCATACAGGGTGCTGTAAACTCATTAAAATCACATTTTTCAAAATGACTCATTTGTTTTAAACATTATGATATGGGCCACCCGGATTTTCAGAAAGCTCTATTTGGTAGAGGTTAAACGGTACCAAAAGTTCCGTAATGTGTAATCATTACCGGCAGAAATGACAATTTTTCTTAAGAAATTTATGATTTATATCCAACTTCATTTAAATTTTGATCAACCCTGTATATTTGTGTTAATATTTTATGATATGCCACCCTCCGTAGGAGATAGAATGGGCCTCTGGCTCATTCTTGTTGCATCATAAAATATTAATACAAATATACAGGGTTGATAAAAATTTAATTAAAGTTAGATATAAATCAAAATGTTATCCCGATATCTTCAAAAACAAGGAAGTTACAGGGGTGGCCGACTATTCGTTTACACCCGGTATATAAAAGAAGTTAAGGTCTCAAAAAATTTTTTGGCATTAGCCACCCCCTTACTACCCCCACCCCATTATTAAAGGTGGTGAAAAAAATAAAATTGTAATTTAGCGTGTATGCAAGAACCTAAGGCCTCAAAATTTTTTTCTTACTTCATCCACCCCCACTCAAAAAATTGAGAGCATCTTCATTACTTGGAGGTAAATTAGTAATAATATTATCTACAACTGTAGTAAAAAGTCAACAAGTACTTTAGGATCTATGTTATATTGTGTGTTATTTTGTATAATAAAGTCATCATTAATGATAGAACAGAATAACTCCTACAACTTTTTTTTCATTAATTTAAATTTTACTTTAATTTTAAATACTTACCAATAATTTTGGTAGACGTAACAAAACAACGTAAAATTGGCAGCAACATTTCAAGGGTTTCATAGTAAGATATCGAATTATATCCCATTTATTATGTTCTATCAGTTCCCAGAAACACCCTTAAGCGTATGTAGACTTATGACGCAAGATACATTCAATTTTCCGACACGTTAGGGGAATAAAATCGAACTAGCCAGTCCTACTTTTACAACTACAAACAGCAACGCCATTACATATAAACGATTGAATTCACCCTCCTACTTTATACACTCCGAATTCCATAAAAGTCAAACTTATGAGGCAATTTTGAAATGGGAACTTTATCAAGTACACTGGGGAAATTGAAATAAAAAATATCTTTGGTTCCGGCACGTACGTTTGGGCTAAGGAATGGAATTTCCAGGTATACTGATACACTCATATCAAAGGAAAAGTGATGGATTAGAATTTTTTATAACGAATTTGAATTTCACGGAAGAGATACTTAGAGTGGTATTGGATGAAGTTATTAACTTTCATATGTCCCTTGAAGTGTAGAGTTTTAGCATAAATATTTGAAATCGGTGGAAATATGAAATATCTACTTTCTACCTCAAATTATATTAGATAAAATGAACTGGCAATTTGTATAACACAATATTAATGCAACTGCTCACCACCTCGAAATTACCGTTATTTTACTTAATAAAAACCAGGACATAATGCTCTTATGCAAGATATCTTATACAGGGTGTTCCAAAATTATGTAGTCAAACTCTCTCGGCAAGTAGAGCGGTTCAATACAAAATGAAACTTCTCTATGTACATTTGGTCAATAATGCAATACCATTGTAAACTGATTTTGGAATTTGAGATATTTTTGACGAGAGACGTTATATAACGCTCCGAAAAACTAAGAGAATATTTAAAATAAATAAAAATACTTAGTTATCAATAAACTAATTTATTAACAAAAAAATAGAATGTCGCCAGAGCAGTGAGACAAAAACAAGGTGTGGGGAAATAAACTTGTGCCAACGATAAAAATATTTAACATACAAGATAAATATAATGAATGGTACACATGGAGACAGGCATACGGAAAAGGTAACAATATATGGTAATTTAAAAAGATAACTCAATAATTCTCGGCAGAAGGACACAATATATAAAGAACTACTGTGTATATACTCTAAAAAGGATAGATAACTAAATTATTAGTTGGTCATCGAAGTATTACTAAATGAAAAGATTAAATGACGTTTTACGAATAAACAAATTTTGATATTTTATATCATAAACAAATCTCTAAACGTAAATGAAGGTAAAAACATAGGAAATGAATACATAGTAGCATTTTAAGCTACAAGATACATACAAAAAAACATAATGTACTCTGCACAGAAAATTATTTACCGGTATTAAACAAGAAATCTTATTAAGCCTTTAAGAGACGATACGTAGACTCTCGGCAATGATGTAGTTTGTCAAAACAAACAATGAAATATCTGCACAAAACACAAAAAGTCGCACCGTATAGGCGTCTTTGGTCACGGTGTAAAAGTAAAATTACAAGAGCTTCGCCAGGGACTGTTACCAGTTGCCGGTAAACACAAGATAGAAATGTAAATGTTTCTATACTTACGAAACAGCGGCAAAAGAGACGAAGGCACTGTTATGGGTTAGAAACACAAATTTTTTAACCATAACAAACTGCATAACTATACCATTATAGGTATATTAAACTGACTTTAAACAGAACTTTCTTATTAACTCGCTTAAAGTAGCTAGTAGGAACGTCTATACTAGACATGTTTTGGTGTTAACTTCTAAATTAATCGGCAAAATTCACCAAAGAAGTTAAATCTCAAAACTAATAAACACTTAAAGGGCTCAAATTCTAGCCATAATTTAACCACCTCCAGGCCTGCAGCCTGTATGGAGATGGCCAAAAAACAGTAAGTTATAATTTTTTATTCGCGCCCACCGCGCTACTTTCGAGGGCAGCGTAGGCATTATGTCATATCTGTACTTGTGATTGGGGGAATAGTTCCCGCGCGGCTATTTTACCCACCCATTCTATGAAGTTTCTGGAATGCTAACTCGTAAACAATTAAACGTCCAACAGGGCCGGCGTTAAATATCTTTGGTAAAAATAACATATTAAGTAATTTTGTAATGAAGACATAAAATAACGTAATTTAGCGAATTTTAATAAAGATTTACGAATACTTAAAAAGTTGACCGTTACAATTATTTGAATCATAATACAAATATAAGAGCTTAACGAACGTTAAATGTTGGCCAAACTTTGTGAGTTATACCACAAGCCCTTAATGTTGATAAAAGTGTAACTGAGTGGTTTTAGCAACGGTTTAGTAGCATAGAGGTTGCTTTATCTGCATTGGCAGAACATTGTACAACAATATACCATAGTAATTTGTTCCATTGGGTGTTTTATTTAATGTTAAAAAGTTGATATTTATTTTGTCCCGATTTCGTGTTGGGAATTTGACTATGGGTACTGAAGTTGTCTTCATTCTCTTTTACATGTAAGAGTAATAAGACGAAGGCACACAGTGATGTAAGAATTCTTAACGGAATGAATTCAGATTGACAGTCATCTCTGTCATATTGAAGATAATTGGCGTAATGCTTTCATATTAAGAGGGTGCCTATTGTTGTTTTTGAGTTTTTTATAAACAATATTCTTCTCTGCTTAAAAAATGCCTGTTGTTTATTTTGTGAGTTCGCAGATTTCGTTTAAATTAAATTTATTGATTTAATAGTCATTTAATCCCGAATTTAAAGATGAAATGTAATTTTTTGAAAAATTGAGCCTTGAAACATATATCTTTGACGTGATATTTCGAATCAGCGTCTCAAAAACATTAAGATAGATGCCCTTCACCGTAGGAAATTTAAATTTTCTTTTTGTGTACCTGTGTAATTTGACCTATGAATTAATGTTATAAGCATAACATTTATTGGATAAAACAACTTGCAAGGTGTGCACATTCCATTCTGCTGATATTTAAGTAGATTTGATCGACCTACATAATAATAATATATAAGTTAGTAACAATTCGCACCACGTATAATGATTTCCTATTACCACCCGAGCTAACGTCAGAGGAAGAGTTAAAGGTCTGTTAGCTAAGACATAATTCACGATTAAGCTCTGGCCTCCCAAGAGACATACAAGGCGCTCGTTTGTCCATCGCTAAAAGCCAAAGCATGTACTTGGTCCTGGAAGATACGCGGAGCACATGTTCTCGTTTGTTTTGGTGGGGAAGGACCGATAGCTTGCAGAGGGTCTTTAGAGGGCCTCTCCGTGGCCCATTATGTGAACAATGTCGCTAAAGCTACACATTTGCCGTTTTGTTAGTATCGTTGATAACGGAGAGCACGTTCGGGAATCGTAAAAGCCGTTTATGAAACTTTTGGCATAAGTTCTACTCATGTGTGCAACTAAGGACGATTTCGTAAACTGCCTGGACACCATTAGTTGATGAAATGAAAAACGAAGGAGCGATTATTTTTTTAGAAGTTGCCACCGAGAATATTACATTCATACGCTTGTATTTTTGATTTTTTTCCGTGACATTAAGATTTTAATAGAGTGGGAAAACTGCAAAGAATGGGAGAATTAAACTCGTTTTATTTTGTTTATTTTAATGCCTTATTTTTTATATTAGCGTCTGGGCGGAGTTTAGCTCAACCAGAACACACACACAGACAACAACAAAGAAACCATTTCCTGCGACATTGCCAACTGCCTCAGTTGAGACTCGAACTCAGGGGACATAACAGGGAAAGGAGATCTAAAAGAATATGTAAAAAGATATAGGGTTTTCCATTTAAAAACAACCTTCATTATTATATCACTTGACCTATGCAAGCGTTTTTTTAATTGCATATAAAAAAATATACATATCCAACCATAAAACTTTTATACAATTTTATTTTATTTCCAATAATAACAGAAATAGAGAGAGGTCAATATATAATGAATAACCCTGCACATAACCCCTTCTTCCATTTATTGATATGGTAGCAATGAGTTGATAGAAAATGAAATAGAGTCAAGAGATTTTAATAGTAGTAATAATAAAGGTACAAAATAACATTAATTTGTCAAAAAAAAAAAAATAGTAACTGGAACAGAAACAGAACTATACAATTAAATCATTTGGTACAGTCATCTTTTTTGGTAGGTATTTTCGACTTCCAACCCAATGATATTTTCATAAAATCCCCTATGGTCTTCTAGGAGAATCATTCCTGTTTTGTGACGAATTGTAGTAAACTCAACATCTGCAAGGAGCGAATAGTTTTTATGTGCAGGGTTTTTGAGAAGTAAAACTTTCTTGGAAGAGGTATACTCATTGAGGGTGATTCCTTATACAGGTAGCTACCAAACTCCTCGACACGAATCCATTTAATGCCATCCCTAAAGGGAACTTTTTGGTTTAATAGGTTCTTCTTTTTTGTTCACTAGCCCCATTTCATGTGATAAACCAGGAACATCACGAAAGTACTTATATCATTATGAACCACTGAATGTTTTGTGAACCATTTTTTAATAATTTGCCTGTAGTTGTAAGGGGTAAATATGGAACTGTGATTTCTAATCACTTTCTCTATATGGAGTCCAGATAGGTGTGTCCAACTGCGGGAAATTTGTGATCTATCACCTTAAATATACCTTTCAGTATCAATAACTGATATAAACAAACCATTTGGAAGTTTCTGTTTTGGCCCACGCACGCGGAAGGTTTTCTCTTGTTTTTCATTTTCACAAATTCCATAATCAACTTACAACTGGCCACATCTTCAGTCCATGTCTGCATTACAGATTGATGCCCTTCAGTAGTGATCCTATGCCTTAGTTGTAGAACCAGATTTGTCTCAGATAAAATGCCTTTGATGTTGTGAGTTTGGGTAATGGCATGGTTTGCTGGAGGTCGACAGCCACATAACACAAATTTTTGTCCTTCAAGGCCTTTCACAGTCCTTGGACATCAACTAGTAGCCTAGTTTTACGTTTTCTTTATGTTCTGCAGTTGATATTCCGGAGTCACATCTACTGCAGGTTGCTCTTTGGATGATTAAAGGATTAGTTGAACTTTTTGGAGAAAATTTATGCATACAATTCCTTTTTATTAAAAAGTTGTTTGGACAATTTTGTTATGTACATTCTTCTATATACAATCTATATGTGCGTAACATATTCAGATTGGGAGACATACATAAGAGTATACCAAGACGAATTTGTACTCGCCGGTATTATTGAGACTGAAAACATTATTTTTCTGATTTTACGTACACTTTTATGAGTTTGTGTCTCTTAGAACCACTTTTAACTTTAGACGAATCATAACCAAACAATCCATGATTTTGTGATTTTTTCCACTCAAAATTTCTGGGTTCACGATTGACTTAAAACTGACAAACTCAATGTATTTTTGAGATACCCAAATAAGTGTTTAATAGAAAAAAATTAGCCCAAAAAATAATTTCATGCCTGTAAAAGCTTATTTTGCAAATATTCAGACTCAAAATCGTATAAAAGAATTTATCTGAATTTAAATATACTCTTTCACTCTTTCCAGTTTAATAAATAAAGATTGACTGAATTTTATCTAATATTTGATGTATGTAATTCAACTGCACTAAATCCTTATAACACCGTTAAGCAAATTTCCCAGTTCGACGGACAAAATTGCATATACGCGTTGTTCCTTCCTCGGCATGTTTGTTTTTAATCTATAAATTCTCTAGCGCACGTACACCTACCGTCTCAACCTCTATTACATAAATTGACTGCAATTGAGTTTGTACTAATACAATAACAAGTTGAAGTTTAAATTGATGACATCAAGTAATGCAATTGTAACTCAAAACACGACTGAACGGATACTGGAAATTGGCTTCGAGTGGCCTGTGGAAGAATGCACATCATTCACCGTCTATCAGCACGTCAGGGGTGCCACATTACACGCATCTTCCCGCTGACAATCCTAATCTATCAGCTGCCAGTCAAAACTCAATAATACCATTGCATTGCACATGAATACAGTATTATGTAAAGCGTGTCTTGGCAAAGAAGAATTACTATCCATTCCTGACCGTAATACATTAAATTGAGTAATTCGAAGTAATATTTAACTCAGCATAAATACAGAAGATCAAAAGTATATTATGGTGTAAGTGTTGTTTTATTATTAACAAGAATACTGACAATTCAAATTATATAGAAATAATAAGCTTTATATAGAACTGTGTCATCTAAGAGGCAAAATAAAAACAGGCATTAATACCTCTTATAACAAGTATATAATCTATGGACAAAATAATATCAAAAGCAACTGTAATTTATTTTGGAGTCACATTAACACTAAAAAACAAACTTTGGCAATACCTGATAATCTTATTCATAATGAACTAGAGCTTAATAATGCTAAAGATGCTGTAGATAAATTTGACTCTTTCTTCGGAACTAACTTCTTACGTTCATGGTTGGTGACGTAATCAGAGATTTAAACCTACATTCTCTAAAGAACCAGGCGATATTGCAGCTTTCGTAGTAAGGAACTGTGCTGAAATTTTTGCTAAGCCACTTATTTATATCTTTAATTTACCCTTGAAGTATGGTGTATTTCCGAAAATCAGGAAGCTTTCCTACATTTGCCCGGTATACAAAAAAAAATGAAAGAACGAAATTAAAAACTACTGTCCAATAACTATCATTTATATGGCTTTATTGACGTGTTTTAGACAGCCTTATAAAAACTATTTTATTCCCACCTATAAGAGTTAAACAATATGTATCCCAATACGTAAATGCTAATGTTCAAGTTGACATGGCAACTTCTCGATGTCACGACCTAGTTTATTGAAAATAAACAAGTTTTTCTGAGTTGAATATTGCAGTTATAAGTCCTTCGAGATGCTGATAATTTCTGGTGCACCCCAGGGCTTTATCCTGGATCCACTATTGTTTTCTTAATTAATAATACTCTTGACTCGATGTTTTAAATCACGCTTGCTATATGCTGGTGATTTAAAATACTATTGGCGTATAGATTACATTGATAGCTGAGAAAGTTCAAAATAACTTGCTGCAAGCTTCTGGAGTAGTGCATCAGTAATACTCTGCTACTAGATACTAGTTCAAAGTTGTCTCTTACTGTTAAGATTTCTCTAGCTAAAAAACCCTTGATTCTTACGTATGAATTAAACAGACGTTAAAATGTTAGGAAAATAAGTATATTATCGAACTACAAAAGAATGACTGTGCGTCAAAAAACTTTATGACATATATTATTGTTTTTCAGTGCCGTCCTCTTGTTTATTTTCCACATCCTCGGGCCCCGGAGTTTGACATACTATTTTGTCGTCTGGGTAATCTAGTTCCAATGGATATAAAAGTTGCACAGGTCTTTTTAAGAGTTTTCCACTCGGAAGACGTACCTCACAAGCACGAACCTTACCGTCTCTACCATAGAAAAGTTTCATAACTCTTACTAATTTCCATAAGGTGCGTCGAGTGTTTTGGTCATGCAATACTAATACACTACCTTCTTTGAATAAATTAGTTTTATTTTTATTTTTATTTAAATGGTGGGCTAGTCTTAACTGCTGCAAATAATCTGTCGACCATCTTTTCCAATATTTATCCATCGTTAGTTCGTGATATTTCCACTTTTCTAATATGGAACTTCGTTGAATGCCTTCAATTGGCACATCTTCTGTTAGATTACATTTCGCTTCTCCAATTAGAAATTTGTTAGGTGACAATATCCATGGGTTGTTTGGGTCATCGTCAATATAAGTTAACGGTCTAGCATTCACCGTTGCTTCTACTTCTGTTAAAATTGTCTGCAACTCATCAAAATTGAGTGTGGCCTTTCCAATGGTTAGCTTTAATGAATCTTTTACAGTTTTCACCATTCTTTCCCAGAATCCACCCCACCATGCGGCTCTCTCGATATTGAATTTCCATTCTATACGGTACTTTAAAACCATCGATTGGACTTCTTCATTTTTCAAAATTTTATTTAATTCTTCTAGTTCTAAAGAAATTCTCTTAAAAGTTTTTGCATTATCTGAATATATTATTTTGGGAACACCTCTTCTTGAAATAAATCTTCGTAGACTTCTCATGCAGCTTTCTGCTGACATATCTTTTACCAGTTCCAAATGAATGGCTCTAGTTACTGCGCACGTTAAAAGCATTATGTATACCTTTCTCGATTTTCCATCTTCATTTACGTAGAGAGGACCTGCAAAATCAAGACCAGTTGCCTCAAAAGACCTACTATTCTTCATTAGCCGGTTCTTCGGTAAAGGAGCAAATTCTATGCTATATGGCTTTCCTCTTAATTTTTTACAAGTAATGCATCTTCCCAATGTAGACTTTATTACTTGTCTACCTCGGATGATCCAATATTCTTTTCTTGGGTCTGCCAATACAGTATTTGTACCACCATGATGTAATTTTTTATGTGACTGGTTAATTAGTCGTGTCACCCATATACTCGACTTTGGCAAAATTATTGGATGTTGTGTCTCGTAACTTAATTCACTTTCTTGCAATCTACCTCCAAGTCTCATTAATCCATTATCATCTAGGAACGGCGATAAAGTCAAAATTGAAGATTTTTTATTAAGTGGCATTTTCTTTTTCAAGCATTGCATTTCTTCACAAAAGTTAGTGTTTTGTACGTACTTTAGCCAATATATTTCTGCAATTCTTATTTCATCTAATTTTAAATATCCAGTAGATTTTTCTGTTTTATGTTTCATATTATTTATGAACCGTTGTATGTAACTTGTTATTCTAGTAATTTTTTCTAAGCTACTATATTTATCAAGATCGAATATAGGCTTCGATGTATTTTCTTGTTGTGTTTGGACATTTAAAACACAATTTTCAATTTCTTCTATTTCACTTCTTCCATCTTGCGGCCAATTTTCTTCTGAACTTTGTAGCCAATGTGGACCGTTTTTCCATAAGACAGATTCAGGCAATTTTTTCGCTTTTATACCCCTAGTAATCAAATCTGCTGGGTTTTCTTGACCTGGGCAATGACCCCAAGTACACTTTTTAGTTAAAGACTGGATTTCCTTAACTCGGTTAAATACATATGGTTTCCATCGTTCTGCTTTACCTTTAATCCAATAAAGAGCAATTTTTGAATCCGTCCATAAATAAATTCTTTCTATGCATAGCTTCGTATTGGAAATAATATACTTTTGTAACCTTGCGGCACAGGTAGCAGCAGTTAACTCGAGTCTTGGTAGTGTCAGTTCGTTTTGTTCATCGTTTCTTAATGGTGCTACTCTATTCTTTGATATCAAAAGATTAGTTTGAAAAGAGTTCTGATAATGTCTTCTTACGTACGCTGTTACTCCATATGCTTGCGGGCTCGCATCAGAAAACATGTGTAGTTGTATCTGTTCTTGAGAATTTTCGACTATACATCTAGGAATGGAGAATTCTGTTAAATGTTTTAGGTCTGAAATCCAAATATTCCATTCAATCTGCAGTTCCTCTGGTAATATACAATCCCAATCTAAATTCAATTTCCAAATTCTTTGCACCAAAATCTTAGGTATTATAATATATGGTCCGAGAATGCCTAGAGGGTCATATATCCTTGAAATTGTTTTTAATACATTTCGTTTAGTTATTTGTTTTTTTTCATTTGAATAATTAAATATTTGTTCCAAATTTACGCTTACTTGGTCTTGACCTGTATACCATACTACACCTAGTATTTTTGGACATGGGGATGAGTTTCCTTTATCTTCTTTTTTGAACAGACTTGTTAGATGTTGACTGTTACTCACCCACTTCCTTAAATTCATTTTCGCTCCATCCATTATTTCATTTGCTTCGTTGTATATTCTTTCTGCTTGCTCTTCACTATTTACCGCAAGAACTAAGTCGTCAACGTAGAATGATTGTTTTAAAATTAAGCTACTTTCTTGAACCTCTTTAGACTGACCATTTAAGTGTTTTTTAATTGTAGCTGCCAAAAGAAATGGACTTGTAGTTACTCCAAATGTAACTCTCTTCATTCTATAGCTTACTATTTCTGGCAGATTCTTCGCAGATATTATTTTATTATAATACCAAAGGAAACTGTGTGAATCTCGATCCTTTTCAACTAATGAAATTTGCAAGAATGCCTTTTCTACATCTGCACACATTGCTACACAACCAATTCGAAAATTCAGCAAGATTTTTACCAGGTCTGGGACTAAATTTTCTCCGGGAAGTAGATTTTCGTTCAGCGATGTAAAACCAGGTGCATGCGCCGATGCATCAAATACTACTCGAAGTTTCGTGGTGTCTTTATCTTCTCTATATACAGGTTTGTGCGGCATGAAGTAGGTTTTACTTTCACTTTGCAGCTTTGGTGATTTTTCAGCGCATCCTGCATATAAATATTCTCTTACTGCGTTATCATATGCTGTCAATTTAGATTCTCTAATTAATTTTCTTGTTAAATTCCTCACTCTTGCGATAGCTTGTGCATAATTATCGTCTAATCTTAGTTCTTCTTCTCTCCAGGGCAATGTAACTTCATATCTGTTTTCATTCATTTTAATATTTTCTTTGCAAAATTCTTCTGTAAACTGGTCGCACGTTTTTTCTGCAAAATTGTTTTGTATACCTATCGTTTCTAAATCCCAGAATTCTTTTATATTTAAAGTTTCTTCTTGAATATTTGCATGAAGTACTGTAGCTATATTTAAATTTACATTATAGCTATCTATGGGAATAGGACCGTGAATCGTCCAACCCAACATCGTATTTACAGCCGTTAAACTTGCTGTAATTCGTTCATTTTCTCCAGTAACAATTGACCAGTAATTATCTGCTCCAATCAGCATCGTTATTCCATTTACAGGTTCAACACAGCTTACTCTTGCATCCGCTAATTCATATTTTTTTAATTTTCTGATGTTCATAGGTGGCGTGCTTAATGCATCAAAACATATTTCTGGTACTTCAATTGCATTTAATTTTATATGTTGTTTTGAATATTGACTTTTTAAATAAACTTCAACTTTATTACATAATCCAGAGGTACCTTTTCTACTTGACCCAAACGGGATTATTGACAGTCTATGCGTACCAACTACTCTTAGATTCAGTCTTCTAGATACGCATTCTTTTACGAACGTTAATTGGCTACCTCCGTCTATTACTACCCGTATAAAACTTTCTTTGTTAAAATTGCCTGTTGCAGATATATATGCACAGGCCGTTTGTAGCAATACGTCATCGAAACAGCCATTCGTTATTAAGCTTGATGTTGGTTCAGAATTTGGAATGTCTTTTTTCTTTTCATTTAAACGTTTTTTAAAATCTGGATCACACATCACTGTAGCATGTTTGCCATTACAGTTTCTACACATTAGATAAGTATTTTTACAGTCACGTGCCATATGATTCGGCTTTGTGCATTTATAACATCTAGATTTCCGTTTTAATATATGTCGCTTTCTTTCAATGTCTAAATCTTTATTATGACACTTAATCGTTGGATGTGTGTTACTATCGCAGAAAACACAATTGTCCGTTGCACTCGTAAATAGTCCTGACACTGTCCTTGGATGATCAGAATGTTTATTTTTATGTATTGCTCTGCGCTCCTCATTTGATACTCCGGCAGCAGTACCCATTACATCTTGAGCAGCCTTTATAGAGTCTACTTCACGTTTTATAAATTTCAAAAGTGATTCTATTTGTTTGTCAAATCTAATGTCAGTTGTTGCTAAATCTTGTTGACTGCTTGAGGCAACTACCTCAGTCTCAATCTCTACTTGCTTATTAAAATCCACTTTTAACTGAAATGGCAAAGCTTTTATTAAAATTGTCTTCACCATTAAGCCGTAATGATTTGAAGAGATACCCAATGCTTTTAGTGAACGCGCAACTGCTGAACTAGTATTATACAGCTTTCTTAGACCTAGTACATCACTTTTGCCTCTTACAGGATTCAAATTTAATAATTGCTGCACGTAACTGTCCACAATTCGGTCATGGTTACCATATTCACTTTGAATCATTTCGATTGCATCATTATAACATGCTTCTGATGGTGTTAACCCATTAATTGTCTCTAATGCCTTTCCAGTTAACACATTTTTTAAATAGTTGAACTTCGTAGCCCCGTCCAGTGTTTTATTTTCGTGAATCGCAGTCTTATATTGCTCCCAGAATGGGATATAATCATTTAGATCGCCATTAAATGTCTTTAAATTTAATTTAGGTAATTTTACTGATGTTCTTGGTACTTCCACTAAATTTGAAGACTGGCTTTGAGATTGCTCTACTGGACGATTCTCGGCGCCAACTCGTGACGTTCTACATTGATCCTCAGATGCAAGACACACCAGCCTTCGTTGTAGTTTTGACATTATTATCGCTATCTTGTCGTCATATTCTATCATGCACTCAAACTCCTCCTCTAGCTTTTCTTGCTTGAGATGCGGCATTGTTTTTTCATCAGCTTGTTTTAAGTTGCTATGGGCTATCTTTATTCGTTCAACCATAACCGTTAATTCTTCAACATTTACCAGCTGATTTTTAAGTAAATCATTGGAAGTTTTGATTAGTTTCGTTATCTGAGCACGACACGTTTTTCTATACTGCATTTCCATGTTTGACTATTTTCCGGTTAATCACATACGACGTTATCCCGTAAAGGTCCCTGGTTTCGGCACCAAATGTTAAGATTTCTCTAGCTAAAAAACCCTTGATTCTTACGTATGAATTAAACAGACGTTAAAATGTTAGGAAAATAAGTATATTATCGAACTACAAAAGAATGACTGTGCGTCAAAAAACTTTATGACATATATTATTGTTTTTCAGTGCCGTCCTCTTGTTTATTTTCCACACTTACCGTAGCAAAAAAAACAGTATCGATTTCGCTTGTCATCTAAATGAAGAAATTCTTGAATGTCCTGAATATTCCTCTGTGATCTAGTGACAGTTTAACCATAAGTTATCAATTTCAAATAATTCAAAATATTATAACAGCATTATCTCCTTATTTTAGCGCCTCGACGAAGAGTTGTCACACTTCATGTGCTTCAGCATTCTCAAAAAACCTTGCTTTTGTTATTCGGAATTCATATGGTTTTACAGATATTCAAGTTTTATGTATATGCTATTTAATGCATTCATAAGTCATTCTAAATTAGAATATGCTAGTATTTAGGTTTCAGGTGAATCATACGATCACCATTCATATATGAATACCTTCTATGTTCTGTTTTGTCGTGGTATGTTGGAGCAAGTCATTCAATGATTAGAGAATATTATTTAGGTATTATGCAAATCACAACTTACACACTTTTTTATTTATTATGAAAATACCTACTTTCTGTATATTGTTGCCCTAATTGGGCACGCCAATATACTATTAGAGAATATTATTTAGGTATTCTCTAATCATGAGAAAAGCAAATAAATAAAAATAATCAATTGTAAAATCAAGAATAGGTTTGTAATAAAGCGTGAATGTTTCTATACTCTACTGATGAGAACTAACGAGTTCGAAAAAACTTGTATAACTTTTCTAGAGTTGAAATAGAATGTAAGGTTCAATAGTTGTTGTGAATGACTGAATTTCAATAAATAATTTAAGTATTTTCAATATATGTTTTTTGCCTTAAAATGCCAGGAATCCTATCATGTAATTCAATACTTCGTCAGTATTAGCTAGAAGAGTAGTTGTTTTGATTGTTTTTCCAATAATGAGCGTTTTAAAGTGTTTTCCTAAGTAGTATATTAGAGTGACCCGATTAAGGTACCAATATACAGAAAGTAGATAATTTCATATTAAATAGAAAAGTGTGAATGACTAAATGTAAATAAATGATTTAAGTATTTTCAATATATTTTTTTACTTTTAAATGCTAAGAATAATAATAATAATAATAGTCCTTTATTTAGCACTTTGCTATACATGTTCACAATAAAGTAAAATATATACACATACATATAGATATCATATATAACATCCAAGGTAAGCATTTCAACTAATACTACCTAATACATGACAGAAAACTTGTATATAATTGTCTCTAACTATTCTTTTGAAAGAAGCTATGTTCCGGGCTTGCTTAGCTTCCTTGTTAAGGCTGTTATATTTATTTAAACCCCTGAAGAAAATTGATCTCTGTGCAGCAGTTCTGTTGACTCGTTGCAATACAAAATTTATTCTACCTCTAGTGTTATAGGTGTGGAAGTCCTCAAATGTTTGTACATTTTCTTGCAAGTAGGAAGGTACTATATTCAATTTAATTTTATGTATGAAAATCAGTACATTAAATTCGACATACTTGTTCACATTCATCCATCCTAGTACTTCCAGCATGTCACTCACTCTGGTATAAATACTACACTTTAATATAATCCTCATAGCTCTATTCTGCAACTTCTGCAAACGATCTATATCACTCTGATTAGCGAGATACAGAATAGTGCTACAATAATTAAAATGTGGTAATATAATAGTGTTGTATACCAATTTTCTAGTTTCGATAGACAAATACCAACTAACTCTTTTTAAAACACCAATTTTTTTAGCTATCTTTTTGCAGACATAGCTCACATGATTGCTGAATTTTAGTTTGTCATCTATGATTACTCCTAGGTATTTAATTTCCTTGACGATTTCAATCACTTCACCACACGCTTGGAATTCTAGTCCTTGCTGTTCTATTTCATATTTATATTTCTGTTTTCCTATAATCATACCTTTTGTTTTAGACACATTCAACTTCAGTTTGTTTACTTCTAACCATTCACTCACCTCTTCCAGGACTTTATTCATTTTAGTCACCAACGCTGCACTGTTATACATATACAACTGTATCATCTGCAAACAAATGATAACTGCAGCTTCTGAACAGATTTGCCATGTCGTTAATGTATATAATGAACAAAAGCGGCCCTAGAATACTTCCTTGCGGTATTCCCACATTTATACTTTTTGTAGTCGATACATACTCATCATACTTTACTCTTTGCACCCTGTCATTCAGATAACTGCTTAACCACATATGTACAACTCCATCCAATCCATACTCCTTCAGTTTTATTAGTAGTCTATCTCTATCTACCGTTTCAAATGCGCGCTTTAAGTCCAAGAAAATTATGGCGGTCACTTTACCGGAATCACATGCTTCTATCCATCCGTTAATCACATACTGCAACGCACTTTCACAACTATGCCCTTCTCTAAAGCCAGACTGATACTTACATATTAAATTGTTCTCTATGACAAATTGTAATATTTGCACATATACAATTTTTTCTAGTATTTTTTCGAATGCTGCCAGCATATTTATTGGACGAAATTCCTCTGCTTTAATAGTTTTGGCAACTTTTCTTATTGTCATGATGGTTGAGATTTTCAAAGCATCAGGAACTACACCTATTTGTAACGAAGTATTTATTATGTTAAGAAGTGGGTCAGCTAGAACGTCAAAAAAGTCTTTATAAAAGGACATTCCAATATCATCAGGGCTGCTTTTATTTGTTAAGGAAAAAATTATCGATTTAAGTTCACTTTTATCCAATAGTTGAAAGTTAGAAAACTTATTGGGATTATGCATTAGTTGGTAATGCCTATCATTAACTGGAATTCCATTCACAATTTCATTCACACTGCTTATATAAAAGTCATTAAACCTTTCCACAATATCGTTCATGTCCCTTAATAACTGAGTTCCAAACATTACTTCACTAACGACCTCCCTATTTCTACTAGATACAATTTCTTTTAAAGATTTCCACATCATTTTTGAATCGCCTCTACACACATCAATTCTGCTTTCAAAGAAGCTACACTTCTCAGTTCTTACAACATCTACTACTTTATTTCGTTTCAGCTTGTACTGCTCCCAATCGTTTTGATTTTCTGTTGATTTATAAATTTTATAGCTTTCTTCCCTTTGTTTTATGGCCTTAAGCACCTTTTCATTAAACCACCCTTCATCTGCCCCATGTAACATAACTTCTTTCTTAGGCATAAAATTATCCACTATTTTTATCAGATTTTCCGAAAATATATCATATTTTTCGTTAATGTTATTTCTATAATTAAAATTCTTTACAAATTTAGATATTTCATCTTGAAATGGACCTATATCTTCGAGCTTACGTCTAATTATACGTGTTCTACGTTCTTTTACCTTAGGTAGACTAATTCCTATAATACTGTGATCAGTTATATTTGGTTCACTTAAAACTGAGACTTCTATGTTTTGACTATTAGTTATGACTAAATCAATAATACTACCACCAGTTCCAAACATATGTGTATAGGAGTTGACCATTTGCTTTAAACCGAAATCATTAATTACATTTTTTAAGTGGTTACTATACCCTCTATTAGACTCCCAGTTAATGTTAAAATCTCCAAACATTAAGAAAGTATGTGATATATTTAGTACGTTTTGATCAAGCCAATTTTCCAAAAAATTTATAAATTCTACATGCGAATGATTCGGTGAATGGTAAACTCCTGCAAGGGTAAAATATTCGTTATTTATCTTAATTTTAATAACAAGAAACCATACATTCTTTTCAATCCTCTCATGTAATTCAATACTTCGTCAGTATTAGCTAGAAGAGTAGTTGTTTTGATTGGTTCTCCAATAATGAGTATTTTAAATTATTTACCTAACTAGTATATTAGAGTGCCCAGAATAGGGCAACAATATACAGAAAGTAGGTATTTTCATAATAAATAAAAAAGTGTGAAAATTGTGATTTGCATAATACCTAAATAATATTCTCTAATCATGATAAAAGCAAATAAATAAAAATAATCAATTGTAAAAAGTCGTTCAATTGCTTTAAAATTTTAAGTGAATCATATGACCGCTTTGTTCTGCTTGTATGTATTTAAATAAAACAAGCATTCTCTGTGAGATTTTTGTATAACAATTAGCGACATGGTCACCAACACATTTCCGCAGCTTTCATGTGTTTTAGTTTAGTTATTTTAGTTTTAGTTGAACCATATCATCACTATTCATATATGAGTAGAGGTTCTTAATAACTACGAAACAACCTTATAATTTTAGTTTAATTTAATAGCAGGAAAGGAGAATTGTGATAAGGTCCACGAAAAAAACCAGTCTACAACATTTTACGGTTTCTTGTCGAGCCATACCAATGAAAAATTATTTTGCGCATTTTTATGAAAATTTTGTCTTATCTATAATTATGTATTATAGCTCAAAGATCAATAAAGATATTTCTATTTCTATTTCTATTTTATGAATGTAAATTACTGAAACACTCATACGTGCTAGAATGATAGAATAAATGTAAACTGCCTCGAAACAATGTCAGTTCTCTAAATTTCAAGTTGTTACACTGTTTGAGCCTAAAACCTTCCTATTTTTCACTTCAAACGTTCACGAATACACTCCTTGCTTTTCACCATTATAATTGTGAGTTGTACGGGAGGGTATGAGTAGAAGAAACTAACTTTAAACATTGTGGCTCAATCATTGAAGAGATGAAAACTGCTTGTGTATATGTAATCATAAAGGAGAGGATTGTGAAATATAGTTTTTCCGTAACAGATATAAAATATTCTATAGTGTATATCTCGGTGTATATCTCAAAGTATATTTATGTCCTTTAAACAGTTTTATGTTTCTTATGTTCAATACTGCTTAAATTCTTGTCTGTGCTGGATTTACTTACTTATAACTATCTATCTGTATATTCCCCATTCTTTAATTGGCGAAAGTTCTCTTAATTAAATAATTAAACAGAGAATATGGAGGAAAAGGTTTAATTTATAAATATTTGTTATAGAATATTTATGAGACATTTCACACCCTTGAAAACTTTATTTTTAATTTTGGTGCCTCTAAAAGACATTTTTCGCATAAATTTTGCTACTACTTCTACTAGATTACATTATTTACATTTATGGTACTGTAGTTTTTCTTATGAATTCTAAATTCAATCCTATATGATTTTGTAATAAATGCCTTCCGACCTGTTTAAATATTAGCAATAGTTAGAGAGCTCCGTATGTATGGCGCCTCGTTTAATATTCACATCATGAAGAACATCCCGTAGGCTCATCACCTATTCCTCTCTTACATTAGCAAACCGGTCCTGGTTCATTAATAGTTCATATCTACATTTGTACTACAAAGTGTCAGATGGAGCTTACATTTTAAACAACAACGTGACGTTTCTCTGGTTGGGTCGTGAATTATGCGAAACGATATCATGTAAATCCAAACAGCACGGATAGTGTGATAAATTATGTTAACAATTTCTTCATTTACAATTAGAAAAAAAATTTCGAATGCAATTGTTTTTCAGCAAAAATTTTATGGTTGTAATGAGAAGTTTAATATTAAATCTGTGCATTGCTTCACATAAAATTGAAACAATTTAAGTTTCAACTTTGAAATTTCTGCTATTTTCCTTTTATCTACGGTCCTACTAATCAGATCGCAAATATGAACATATCAAATTGTTCGCAATAAAATTCTGCATAAAACTAGACCTATGAAAAAACTTTTTGATAATTTGTTAATTTGTAAAAAAATAAAAACCACTAAAAATTGCCTTTTTGGGTAATTTAAAAAATATGTCAAGTTTAACGAAAGTTGGTGAAACTACGCCCTTTATTGAAGTAAACCTTCCTGTCAAATTTTACCGCAAAATATTTATTTAAACGGCTAATAATTAAAAAAAGATTTCGAAATTTCAATCGCTTACACAGATCTACAAAAAAAAATGTTCTGCTCCAAGAACTAAACCTAACATGCGCTGATTTTCAATTTAATAAACTTTCTACCTTGTAGATTTCGAATAAGTCCCGGTTTTTATTGTAAAAATATGTTTTTTGCCAAATTTCGACGTAAAATGTGTTTATAAGTTTTTACCCCAAAACATAATAAAAATTACTATTTCCAATGTATTTTTGGGCGATGATTACAATCCCTCCTCAAAAAGGGCGCTCTTAAAGAGCAAAAAGGGCAAAATCTCAATGTCTAAATGTAACTAAAAGTCAGTATGTTGTATTTAGTACCTTCCAGTCATTGCAAAACGTAGCCAATCACAGTATAAAGTTAGGTGAAAGTGTATTGTCCAAAACGAATAATGTTAAAAATTTGGTTTGTTGCTAACATTTCATGGGCATATTAACGTACTGTGTAATACAGCATATTTTTTACAGCAAAGATATTTATATATGCCAAGATAGTCAGGCGGTTTTGTGCTTTTTCAAATTTGGTGCTGAACTCTCGAAATATTTTCACCAACTTATATGACCACAACAGTGATTGACAACATCAGTTGAAGAAGCCGTTACTCTGTGGAAGTTTATCATCTTGCAAAAATAACACTATTCTACAGCCTACATATATTGGAAGTAAAAATAGCAAATTCTTAGTAACTTCGTCATGCCAAATAACAAAAGTTCAAGTTGGCACTGGTTTTTCCAATACAGGTAATAAAGTGTGACGCAGGTATAGGGGTCTACAGACGATTCAGCTGCTGGGACTCGACATTGTCGGTACGCTTTGAAGATAATTGGAATTTCAGCGGACCAGTTCACTTTTACGAATGAGTTCAAAGCATGCCGACAAGGCTGGCTCCCTGCCACTGGATCGTGTGTAGATCCCTTATAAATCCTAGTTTATGGGCGGTCCTATCACAAATAACAGGTAGAATTAGAATTATACGAAAAATGGACAGTAACTACCTATCTCTATATTTGTCACTAAAACTAATATTCATTCTTAGGTAGTCGTATTTGTACCTTGTGCATGATAAGCGTTCATTTTCGAAAGTAAATAGTGCTATTTTGAAAATATGCTACGAGATTGTGTAAATGCACCTAACAAATTTTGTAATATTTGTGGTGAAGTGACTTCTGCGCATCAAAAACGTAATTTTACTCCCAAAATTAAGAAGATCTACCAGTAGTATTATGGTTGTACAGTTGGAGATGAAGACAAAAAATGAGCATCTCATATATGTTGCAGCAATTGTGCGAACTATCTTTGCAGTTGGCTAAGTGGAAGAGGACGTTCAATGGCTTTTGCTGTGCCCATGATCTGGCGAGAACCTACAGATCTGTTACCGATTGTTATTTTTGCGTGATAGCTCCTATTAGACAGGGTATTAACAAGAAAAAAAGGATAGTAATACGATACCCCAATTTACCATCTGCCATTCGCCCGGTTCTCCATAGTGATGAACTATCTATTCCTAATCCACCTCAAGAATACAGCCTTGATTCTGACGAAGAATCGGATGATAATGTAGATGACGACTTAGTCCAGCCATCAACATCACAAGATCCCGATTTCTCTGCCGAAGTGTCCAGCGGTGAACCACACAAAATTAATCAAAGCGAATTAAGTGATCTTATAAGAGACCTTGATCTGTCCAAGGCAAAAGTGGAGCTTTTGGCATCTCGATTACAACAATGGAATTTACTACAAGAAAATGTTAAAGTTTCCATGTATCGAAGTCGTCAAAAAGATCTTATACCTTTTTTCAAAATGGAAAATGACTTGGTTGCCTGCAAGGACATTGACGGTTTAATGAGTGCTTTACACATTCCCCATGATCCTAGTGACTGGAGACTTTTTATTGACGCTTCGAAACTTAGTCTAAAAGCTGTGTTACTCCACAATGGAAATAAATTGCCATCAATTCCAATCGCCCATGCTGTCCACATGAAGGAAAATTACAATAACATGAATGTATTGCTACAAACTATGGAATATAACAAGTATAAGTGGCAGATTTGTGCAGACTTAAAAGTGATAGCTATTTTACTTGGTATGCAGCAAGGGTATACCAAATATTGCTATTTTCTTTGTGAGTGGGACAGTCGAGCGCGATTAGAACATTACAAAAGAAAAATTTGGCCGCCAAGACTGGGTTTTGAACCAGGAGAAAAAAATTTTGCTAATATTCCATTAGTTGATTCACAGAAGGTAATACTGCCACCACTCCACATAAAACTGGGGCTTATGAAAAACTTGGTAAAAGCTATGGACAAAGAAGGACGTGCTTTCAGTTATTTAAAACAAAAATTTCCCAGACTTAGTAATGCGAAAATTGGAGTGAATTTTTGTGGGTCCTCAAATCAAGAACCTTTTCAAAGATGCTGAATTTGACAACATTCTAGAAGGTAATGAAAAATCTGCTTGGAATTCCTTTAAAATGGTAGCAACACACTTTCTCGGTAACAAAAGAGCAGATTCCAACCTTGTTGGGAATCTTCCTTCTTGCTACCAGAAATTAGTAATATGTCATTAAAAGTCCACTTTCTACATTCACACCTAGATTACTTCCCAGAAAACTGTGGTGCAGTAAGTGATGAGCATGGAGAGAGATTCCACCAGGATATTCAAAATATGGAAAAAAGATATCAGGGCAAATGGACTTCTGCGATGTTGGCAGACTACTGTTGGACGTGTACCGAGAGATCGAGAAAGACTGAACGTGACGTCACACGGAAAAGTCACTAAAATTATCAAAATTGATTTCTATTCTACATACATTATAAAAACTAATTTCCTATGTTGCCAGGAGTAACGACTGGTTCTCTAGTCACTGTTACCAATCTGATGTCTGTCATTTTCGTGAATGTTATTATTATTGGCTTGTGTTTGATTTATCATTTATCTGCCTTTTTGACTAATAAATCAGTGTTCTTCAACGCAATCAGTTCACTGTCACTTGTGTGGTAAGTTAATAAAGAAACTCGCATTTTGTGTAAATACTGTAATTGACTATATTTAAGGTTACTGTCGCCAACGTGAAAATGTTGAAAGTACCAGAAAATAGTACATATGTATGCAGTATGTAGGCGGCACAAAAACAATTTTTAGGGAGAGGCACGTTCAGTCTTTCTCGATCTCCCTGTATAAGAGATGCTCCAACTTATAAGAGACGGGCTAAGAAGCGCAAGAAGAATAATTAATTTTCTGATTAAAGGGCTTATATTCTAATTAAATATATAGTATATAACATGTATTTGAAATATATATCAAAATGGCAAATATTTTTTCGCATGATGTAATTAATTGCTTTTTTTATTAAAATTATACCATAATATGTGAGTTAGGTCAGTTATTACAATTTTTAGAGCCAACAAATTTTTTTTATGACTATGTTAGACTTAGCTGAGTCTAAAACAATGCAATTAAGTGGTTTTGGTTAACGATACAAAATAAAGTGGTAGAAAAAATAGTAGTGTGTTTTATTTATTTGTGCTTAACAGTTACTCTTTGACTAGGACATAATACTGTGAAGACCAATATTAATTTTGATAGTAGCATCTTGAAGTTCTACTGGATAATGGCTTAGATACGTCAAAATATTCCGCATACATATGCAGTGTCCAAAAATAATGGTTATGCTGAACGGCCAATGAAGATGTAGAAAATAAAAGTTATATTATCATGAATTATGATGAATACTTCATCGACTTATTAGTTTTTGTTTAAGTGATATTTGTAAGTGTTTTTAAGATGAAGTCATCCAAGTTATTAAACATGTTGAAATTTTTTTAGTGCAAAAATATACCGAATACAGATATTTTGAATTTTTTATGAATGATTATTCAGACATGAAAAGTTACAAAACAATAATTAAAAATAGATAAAACTAAAGATTCACACAATTTTTTCCTTAGTTTATAATTAATTATGTGCATATTGGCATAAATAAGTTTGAGTACCAACTATGTTTCTTCTATCAATTTTTTAACAGGTGCTATTTAAGTTTGGGTTTAAAAATAATAGGTACCTAAATGTTTTGAATTATCTGCTATTGAGAGGTTACGATTATCTAATAAAATATTTATATTTTCACAGAGCATTTGGTGATGCATATTTTGAAATTTAAAAATCATTGCTATCAGTTCATTTGGGTTATCATTAAATTATCACCAAACAGATAAATTTCTAGTAATTCAATATTTATTAAGTTTGCATCTGCTCGGTAATTGTTGGGATCGAATGAGAAATGAAGTTGTGTATCGTCGGCATATGCTTACACAGAACAGTGCTGTGTACTTACAAACATATCTGTGGTCTACACGAGTTAAAAAGGAGGCCCCAACATGGAGCCTTGAGGCACACCTGCTGATATTACTTAACTGTTTACGGGAATAATTATTTTCAAAGAAAACTCGCAGACTGCGAAGATAAGATTTGACAAAAATTACAGCTGGATTTAAAAAACGAAAATAGTACAACTTTGCATAGCAAAGTTTATGATTTAATTTGTCGAAAGTTTTTGTGAAATCAAGCAAAATTAAACCATAGAGGCTGCACTATTACTCTCTAGGAAATTTGACTGTAATGAAGGAATAATTTTGTGTTCTTCGAGGTAGTCATTTAATTGCTGGTGCACAAGTTATTCAAGAATCTTTGAATATTTTGCAACGAATCTCTAATTTCATTTTTTTAATTTAAAATGCTGTGGATTTAATCATATAATTCAATACTTCTTAGTATTATCTAGAATAGTAGTTGCTTTGATTGATTTTCTAGTAACAATAAAATGTTATTATACCAGATTAAGGCTAAAATATACAAAAAAGGTAAGTAATTGCATTTTAAGCATAGAAAGTGTGAAAGATTTCTAATTGCTTAATACCTATTAATATACAGTGTGTTTCACATCTCGTAAAGACACCCCTGTGTCTTCTTTATTTGTGGCCGAATTAATTTCAAATTTTTATCAGCCATACAAGTCCATAAGACGACTTTATTCAACACATAAATGCCGTCTAAATCTAAAACACCGGCCTACTGCGATAAAAAGAAAATGTCAATTTTCGAGAAATCATAGTAGGCTTAGAGAAAGATAGACAAAAATTTTATTAATGAAAGTTGTTCAGGATCACTTCATATGCCCCATGTTGTCTAAATCTAAAACGCCGGCCTTTAGAATTAAAATCTAATTACTTTAATGAGTTTTAACATCTGTCAAGAATATGTAGAATATGTAGGTTGGTAGGATGCTGTCATATAACGAATTCTTTTTGAATTAAATTGGTGGCCCTGAAAAGGGCCGTTGTTTTTACAGAGAAGACTACTAATAATGAATGATAATATTGTCGGAAAAAAAATACAGATAAAGCAAAAGCCGCAGTGTTAGAAAAGTTAAAAAATAAAAGAAGTTAATGGGTTTTTGTTACTTATTTATTATATTGAGCCCCTTTACACTAACCCACCCTCAAGTGTAATACACTTCTCAATCCGTTTTCTGTTATTTATTACAACTCTTCGCAGTTCTTGAGCTGTAACTTCTAAACACGCTTGCCTTATGCTCCCCCAAGCTGTTCTACATTTTGAGGTCTGGTCATATAAACTTTGTTTTTAATGTGACCCCAAAAATAAAAATCCATTGGAGTGAGATCAGGTGGTCTGGGTAGCCAATGTATTAGAGGGCTATTTCGTCCTATCCATCTTTGGGGAAAATGTTCATTCATCCATGCTCTCACTACTACGGAATTGTGGATAGATGCTCCGTCGAGTTGAAAATACAATTGTTCCAAAGGAAAATAAACTATTGCATTCCAAAGATCATTATTTAAAAATTCTAGCAAATTTAACGCATTTATATTTTGAAAAAAGAAAAACGGCCCTATTATTGTTTCGTTAAAAATTTCGCACCACACATTTACCTTCTGGGAATATTGCCTTTTACAATTTATTATCCAATCAGGATTTTCTACTGCACAGAACCTAGAGTTTTGTGATGACACTACCCCGTTGGTGGAGAAAGTTGCCTCATCCGTGAAAATTACTTTCTTCAAGAAGTCTCTAATGTTTAAATAATTACCTTGGATCCATAAACAATATTCTAGTCTTCCCTATTCATCACCTTCCTCCAAGGTATGTAAAAATTTTGGTTTAAACGGTTGTAGCTTATGGCGTTTTAAACATCTCCAAATTTTTGATGCCGACAAATTAAGGTCACGAGCCATATTTCGAAGACAGGAAGTGGGATTGGCGTTAAACGCCACTAATATAACATTATCATCTCCGTGATTTCGATTAAGATGTACTCTCGGTTTAAGCACATTGCCAGTTGTATTGAACAAGTGACATATTCTTGCTACGGTACCATGGTGTATTGGTTGTCTTAGAGGATGTCTTAAATTAAATTCTTCTGCTGCTTCTCTTGAAGACCGTACATTTTCACCAACTATCTTTATTATTTCAATTTCTTCATCAGTAGTTAAAAGTATTCTAACCATTATGAGCGAAGATGAAATAAGGAAACTTTAGTATGAATTAAATTATTAAAACAAGAAAAACTAACAAACTCCACAGAAAATAACAACAATCACTTCTGTCATGAAAGCAATGACGAAATAAATAAAACAATACATATTGACAGTTAATTTCACGGCACTCTTAACATTTAAAACCGAGTTTAAAACAATAAAACCGTCCATGTTCCTAAATTTCTGAGCCGATAAGGAGGAAGGATATGATGGAAAGTTACTCCTCCAGAACAGAGATAACAAAAAACAAAAAAAGAAAAGATATTACATTCAACTTGATATGTAAAATTAAAAAGCCCTTTTAGTGTTTTATTGAATGCTGATTTTTGTTCACAACTTTCACTTGGAAAAAATTCTCTTTGTGTTCTCTGTTTTTTTGAAAATATTCCGATTTTCACAAAATTTTACAGAGGGGCATATGAAGTGATCCTGAACAACTTTCATTAACAAAATTTTTGTCTATCTCTAAGCCTACTATGATTTCTCGAAAATTAACATTTTCTTTTTATCGCAGTAGGCAGGCGTTTTAGATTTAGACGGCATTTATGTGTTGAATAAAGTCACCTTATGGAGTTGTATGGCTGATAAAAATTTGAAATTAATTCGGCCACAAATAAAAAAGATAAGGGGTGTCTTCACGAGAAGTGAAACAAAAATTTTTTTTTGAAAATATTCCGATTTTCACAAAATTTATGTGTTGAATAAAGTCACCTTATGGAGTTGTATGGCTGATAAAAATTTGAAATTAATTCGGCCACAAATAAAAAAGATACAGGGGTGTCTTCACGAGAAGTGAAACAAAAATTTTTTTTTTGAAAATATTCCGATTTTTACAAAATTTTACAGAGGGGCATATGAAGTGATCCTGAACAACTTTCATTAACAAAATTTTTGTCTATCTCTAAGCCTACTATGATTTCTCGAAAATTAACATTTTCTTTTTATCGCAGTAGGCAGGCGTTTTAGATTTAGACGGCATTTATGTGTTGAATAAAGTCACTTTATGGAGTTGTATGGCTGATAAAAATTTGAAATTAATTCGGCCACAAATAAAAAAGATGCAGGGGTGTCTTCACGAGAAGTGAAACAAAAATTTTTTTTTGAAAATATTCCGATTTTCACAAAATTTTACAGAGGGGCATATGAAGTGATCTTGAACAACTTTCATTAACAAAATTTTTGTCTATCTCTAAGCCTACTATGATTTCTCGAAAATTGACATTTTCTTTTTATCGCAGTAGGCCGGCGTTTTAGATTTAGACGGCATTTATGTGTTGAATAAAGTCGTCTTATGGACTTGTATGGCTGATAAAAATTTGAAATTAATTCGGCCACAAATAAAAAAGATACAAGGGTGTCTTCACGAGAAGTGAAACACACTGTATGTATCATAAATAACAAATACTTAAAAATTATGAAAATTTAATGATTCATATCAATTAGAATCCACACCGGAATATATGGTTCCGTCAGTTCTTTAGTCTCGACTATATCTATGCTAATATTGTTTCTTATAATTCGCATTCAATTATGACTTATTATTCCTATTTGCATTAATGTGCTCAGACGTATATCTGTTTAGAATAGATAGCAGCTCACAACATAGGAAATAAATAGTTTAGTAGTCATTGAATTCTGGCGAACTACTTGAGGCTAATTGATTTCGATTCTAGGTAACGTTTATACAATCTGGCAAAGCCGAGGCAAACAATTGTCTGCAGATTCAATTACCGTGAACAAAAGAACCATTTCTCCTGCAAATGGCGGTTGCAGGAACAATTGCACTGCTCTGTTCCGACAACAAAGCAGCCTTTCGGATATTTTAGGAAATTCTACGCCATACCTAATCAATCTTGTCGGCGGGGTAATGGTTATTGATAAGTTTTGGATGTTTCGGTGTTACTACATTAAAAAGATTTTCGTTATTTTACCAAAAATAATTTATATTTTTCAATGAATTGATATTTGTGTAGGTTTTACAGTAACCAATATTTGTTTTTATTTATATATTTATTTGCTTATTAAAATAAGAATATCCTCAGGATAAATAAAATAACAAACGATATTAAATTTACAACATATACATTATATTATTATATAAGTGACTGTTTCATTCCTATAAATTTCGTCCAATCAAAATCGATCATTTTAATAAAAAAAAAGCTTCACATCGACAAAATTTAACATTTAAAATTTTGCCAGGATTGCTTAACCAATAGGAAGCTAGAATGAAGCAACCAACCTGTTTTTAGCGGCAAAGGGTTTAGCAGGATAAGCATGACGAGTCGGCCCCCAAATGGCAACCTATATCGAAACTTATGTTTTAATATCGACTTGATGTATGAACGCGATTTATATATGTCGCCGTACTCCGCTTTGACTTTGTGATATGGAAAAAAATGAGCGCATTTTAATTTTTTTGGAATAGCCTATCTAGTTTAACGCATTTAATTTATTTTTAAGTTAGTTTTATCATCTTATTGCCGCCATATTGGATCCGCCATCTTGAATTTATTCCTGGAACTTAAAATTTAGTCTATTTTAACCTAAAAGTACTTATCAGAAATATTCAAAACTTCTCGGCATAAACTTTAACAAAAATGTTTAATTTTTCAAAATTTTTTAGCATTTTATAGCCGCCATTTTGCAGGTTGGTTTATGACAATTTGGGTATCAGATTCGTAATCAGCGACCTCAAAAACCCCCCGAGTAACAAGATTTATGTAAATTGGATAAGCACAAATTTTTTTTTTAAATTTTATTAAAATTTAAATAAAAAATGGACATTTTGGTTAAGCTCGATAATTTTGCGCTCATTTTTTTCCATATCTCAAGGTCAAAGCGGAGTACGGCGGCAAAACACATATAAATCGCGTTCATACATCAAGTCGATATTAAAACATAAGTTTCGATATAGGTTGCCATTTGGGGGCCGACTCGTCATGCTTATCCGGCTAAACCCTTTTCCTTTGTTTTTTGAAAACATAGTAACCGATTCAACAAGGGAACAGTAATGACTCGTCGAAACAAGGAGAATGCAAAGGACTACAGGGACTACAAACTATAAGAAATCAGAGACAAAATGTTCATTATCATAATTGCTCTTTCCAGATCGTCAATAATAATGCTAAATAGTTTGTTTGACATATCAAAATTTACTTCCTATGTCTAATAAATTTGTTTTCCTTTGCCTAAATTTTTATTCATGAAATAGTCATGACGAATACCATTCTGGATATAATTTCGTCTGGCAAAATTTCATGATTATTTTACTCGAGTTTGTTGCTTTGGCAATTTCGTTGTTGACATTGACAAAAATAACTTGCCTGATAGCTCGTTATTTTTATCTGTCAGTGTCAATCACGAAATTGCCAAGCAACAAACTCTCTTAATAATCACTAAATTTTGCCGACAAAATTATACCACTTGTGATATTATACCGTGCGTGTAGCGGAGCGCTAGGCATAGGGAGTAAAATTACAACATCGCGCGTGCCAGCTGGCTGAAATGAAATAACAGAGTGGGATGCTCCGCCCGACGGAGGAATTTACGGCAGCTGTGTTGTCAGATCTCTCGCGCTACGTGAATGTACATGCCTAATGGGAAATTACACGCACGGTATATGAAGAAAACATGTGATAATGAATCTAATAAAAATCGTAAATATAAATTAAAGACAAAAAGACTAAAATAGTAGTACAAACATACAATAGAGCATCTGCGGCACGTGACCTTATGGTCGTTGCTAGTTTGCTTGGAGGTTAAATGAAACAAAAATCATAACCTCAGAACCCTCAAAACATTTGGTGAGCTTGATATGTAAATTGTAATACTTTGCTTTATTGTGAACGACATATTTATCTGGATTATTTGTGTTTTTTTGCGTGTGCTCTAAGAAAATTTTACTTTCATTTATAGTTATTATTACTACACCTTGGATGCTGAAAGTGCTACTAGATATAAAGAAAAAATCGCCACAATTAGTACAGATCCGTACTAATTAGATATCAAACAATGCAGCAGTAATATAGAACATTTTCCTAAGATTTTCCAGATATTGTTAATTATATTATTATAGGGAACTGAAGTGAGGTTCGCAAAAACGAAGAGTATATTGCATTCGATCGGCACAATTCTAAAACCGGAAATATCGCTCGTAGAGAAAAAAATTTCATATCATTATGTTAGTGAACGAATTCTGAACAACTTTCAAAATGTCCGTCTGTCCGTCCATCCGTCTGTCCGTTATTGTAAACACGATAACTCAAGAAAGAAAAATCCGATTGTACTGAAATTTGGACACTAAGTTAGTGTTAGCTAGGAGAAGAGCCTTATTGTTTTTGAACAAATCGATCAGTAAATAAACATGTTATTAATGATTTAATTTTGAGATTTTTTTTTAATTTTTATGTTTTTGTAAAAATGTACATTTTTTACATGTTTTTACGTGTTAGGTGGTTCTTACGCTTTTGACTAGGAATCCAAGGTTCGAAACCCACATGGGGTATGGTATGTTTTCTTATTTTTAGTTTATTTTACATTGTCTTTCACCAAGTTCGTACTATAAAATTAAAAATGTTTAAAACTAACATTATTTGCAAAAAACTGCGAAGAGTATCCTATAGAATGTGTAACAATTACATAAAAAGTTTAGTAAACCGGCGAAGAGTACGTTTTTAGCTTGTTTGTTTATCCTCCAGGCAGGGATCTTGAAATATGTGACGTCACATGCAGATGCCAGATACAAGTTATTGGTAACAGAGATACAATTTTACTGTTTCAATTTTTGATTAACTATGAATATAAATTATATAGAGGGGTAATCACTTATGCAATGTGAGGACAGCTATATGTCCAATGGTGTGCAATATCGTGTGCAATATGCGTGCAATATGTATGTAATATGTGTGCAATATTGCAATTGCGGGACACATAATTTCAAGTGATTGCCCCCTCGAATTATATTTAACAATGTCAGTTGTCCTGTATTTTAATTAAAAGAAAGGATATTGAGGGTATTTCAAACGAGAGTATTATATGGCGTAGCGTGGCATTGCATTAGGAATTTAATAGTAGCAATAATAATAATAATAAATACATTTACTCACTAAGAAACTGACACAAATTCGGCAATAACTGTCCCTCTCCATTTTACCAATAGTTCTAACTAAAACTAAAAATTAAATACCTATATGCATCGCAATGGCCGTGCAAAAGATGCAACAGAGAGTGTCTCTGATCATCAACTTCAAAAACCATAAATAACTTATGTAGTATAGTACCTATAAAGGTAAAAAATATGCAAAATTTCGAAATAATCTCATATGCAGTGACAATTTTTCTTTATGACTTATTATGGTAGTAAAAGGTATCATCATCAGTTCCTATATGGTCCAAACACCTGCTATTACTTTCAAGGGGTGAAAACCACCCTAAATAATTTAGATATTTAATATTTACAAAAATATTACTAATTTATTTTTTAAACGTGGGATATTTATTTTTTGGGATAAGGTACAAGGTTTGTAGAGTGTTTGGGCTCTACAATCCTCTTGTTTTGGGTACAAATTTTAGATAAAAATTGGTACGAGATAAATGTCTATCGCGGTAGCACTGGAGCTGTATAGAAATTAGTAGACAACGAAAATTTATAGGTTAAGTTTAAAGTTCTCAGACGGATTCGTCTTGGCGGCGGCTTTTTCAAATCCCAAAGGTTTTGTTATAGCCCTATCAAGCCCATGTCATCATCGCATTCATCGCTAAGTGAATTTGGACTTATGTAAGGAATAAATCATATGTAATCTACAAAAAGACTAAATGGACTTCACCTAGAGTAACTTGTTCTAGGCCATTACCATTATTAGAATATATAGGTTAGTGAGAGAACTACAAATGACCATTAGATTTTAATTGATTGGACGGCCATTTCTTCTTATTATGAAAATATTTAAAGTCAATTTCCATCTGGGTTTAAAATAGGTTTTTAAGAAAGGTTTTTAATTGGCTTGGATGAGTTTTTACAAGCGAAACTATGCCGCTCTAAGAAGTTTCATAAGTGAATTAAAAAAGTCTTAACAACATAAGGGTGGGCCCTGTTAGTCTATAAGCTGCTTTATGAAGGTGTTAAGGATATTGTTACAGCTGCTATAGATTTTTCAAGGCATTTTATAGATAGTTTGATAGCGTCCTTGTAGATATTTAAGAAACCAAAAATAGTTCCTTAGAATCTGGATGGTAAGTGAATGCTAACTAGGGACAGAACTATTGTTTAAAAAAATCGATCTGGGAATATGAAAGTTATTAAATAATTTTCATAAAAATGCAGTTTAAGAGGATTGCAATCTGTGACTGATTTCTACAAAACCAAAAATACTGCGTAGTGTCAACAAAAGTAGGCATTATCGAGAGATTACTAAGATTTAAAATAATCAATTATACGTAAGAATTAATTAATTTTTAAAAAGTGAGAGTATCATATAGAATGCTCCATAATTAAATAAAAATACATTTATTAAAAATTCTTATACGGATGCATTGTAAATAAATTTAAATTGGAAGTCTTTCATTAAGGAATAAGATTAAGGTTGACAAAAACGATGTGATGGTGTTAGCTTGCTTTAAATACATATCCCCATTTACCCCCATCAACGAAATGAGATCAAGATATGATCTAGTTCCAGATCTCCTTAGAACACATAGATGTACCAAATTTCAAGTCATTATCATAAACCGTTCCAAAGTAATCGTGTGCACAAAAAAGTTACAGACAGACCAATTGACCGACAGACCAACAGATTGACAGACACTCAGGCAATTTTTTTTTACTGAAACTTAAAATCTCGACGTTTCATGACATTCTAAGCCTATTTGGACATAAACAAATTTCAATGTCTTTTACCGTACCTACTCGTAACAAACTTGGTCTTTTCTTCTTCTTGACAAAATAATAAAAAATAATTGACAAAAATGATTAATTGAATGACATTTATATAAACCACCCTATACTCAGTTTTCATAAACACCAAAACACTAAACACCATACTCGACGCGGATTTCTTTGACCATGTTGGCATCATTTAGATATGCTTAGTTTTACTCATCTGATGATACCAACATAGCGGGCGAAAGGTGTGACTAGAATAGTCTTCAAGTGTAATGTTCAGTGTTTTGGTGTTCGTGGGAGCTACTTTAACATTAGTCTCAAATCAAAGTTTCAAACCTTTCCTTTAGGAATAAATGACCCAGTTTATAATGAGACTGCTTAAATCAGACGAGTACAACTTCCAGTAGTTATAATATCTGTTGATGCGATGCGAAATTATGCCTCTTTCTTTTATTAGGTAAACAGTAACAAAAAAAAGCAAAATTAATGATAAAATTACAAGCATCTGGAGTTAAGCCAACAGGCGTTTTACATAGCGAAAAGTTCAAACAGAAATAAGTACATAGGTAAAGTTTAAATCTGTAGTACACGAAGCTTATTTAGATTTTAAAACAAAAGTGCAGTCGGTAATTTAGCAGTCCGAACTTTTAAGTGGTTTAGGAAGCGTCCCGAAAAAGTTACAGTGCATTAACTTTTTCGGTGTTGTAATTTATTTTGTAGAAAAATACATGAAAAGCCACTATAATCACTCTACAATGGACCGGAGCGTAATGCGGATTAAAGATTTATGGAGTATTTCGTTCTCGAATGTTACAAGAATGTGTGATCAGTCAGCGTCTATCAGAGATGTCAGGGGGGACACAAAAACTACGCATATCTGCGGTGATGGACTGCTGAAGATTACATGAAAATGAATATTTTCCGTTATGATAGTTTTATAAGTTTTGTACATGATAGGATTTAGCTCATTCTCACACTTGTCCGAGGGTGAAATTGATGGGTTTGCCAAATGCAATTTAGTAAAGAAAGGCGCATTTAAGACACGCTGTATTTTACGGTCATGACTAAAGAATAGAACACACGCCTAACCAGGGGCGGCTTAAGGACCAGGCAATCCGGGCGACCGCCCGGAGCGCCGGCTCAGAGGGGCTCCAAAATGAGGGCAAAATTGTTTAATTTATTTTTTGTAACCTTTTTATTAGTTTTCTTTGGAAGATAATAACAAATAATATCAGTATCTATGTCAGTCAAAATGGTAATAATGTAGAACAGTCGAATAGCCTAAATAGTTCAAAAATGTAAAACAAACATGCTTGTTTAGCTCTGAGATAACTCAATACCTCAAACTTTCCGTCCTATTATTGACTAATACGGAGTCGATCATTAAAGATTTTGCATAAACAAAGACCGGCAACATGCACTTTCATTCAAGAAAAAAATTCAGACTACTTAGAAAATTGTTATACCAACATTTTGTCTGTATTTCAGATCTTACGTAATTTACTGTTTACAAATAAATAAAATAAATAAATGACAATTTGTTTTGTATGAAATAATAAAACAATAAAGAGGAACCTTCCTCTAAGTAAACTTGTGTCTGTGGTCCTCTCATTATAATAGCGTTCAGATAGTGTAGACAAAAAATTTTATATTACAAATTAATTACACAGGTCTACAAAAAAAAAGGTCTTGTCCTAAGGTTCTCATCTAACTTTTCAAAAGTATTTTGAGGCGCTGAAGCCAATTTTGGACAAAAAGATTTTTCTATCCTGTCAGTTTACTGTACCATCCATTTCATCCCCTAAAAGGGGCAAAAAGAGGTCTCGTCTCAAGGTTTTCATCCAACTTCTCTAAGTATTTTAACACGCTGAAGCCAATTCTGGACACATGTTTTTTCTGTCGGATCAGTTTCCCTATACCACCACCCCGTTTTATCCCCTAATTTGATTTTGTGCAAAATTGGTTTCAGCACCTCAAAATGCTTCAGAAAAGTTTGGGACAAGGCCTTTTTTGCTATTTTTCTAGGGGATAAGAGGGGTAATAATAATAATAATTTTATTGTCCAAAAGACCTACAAAAGGTATAGGACTAGTCCTATATAAAAGCAATGTTTAGCCGCGATTGCTGTTTTAAAATTTCAATAAGTCACAATATAAATGCACATAAATACAAATATAAATAAAAACTACAGATACAATAAATACAAATTAAAAATATAAAATACAAATACAAATAAAACTTAAAACTCTCAAATTCTACGCACTTAAATATTCTTCAATAGAATAGAAACCCATACTACTCAAATAATTAACCATTTCGCTTTTGAATAATTTTATATTATTCACGTTTTGAATGGACTTCGGAATTTTATTATATAATTTAATCCCCATGTAATTGGGGCTTTCCTCAAATTTTGACAAATTGTGTAACGGTGTGTTTAAGTTGTTTCTTTCACGAGTATTATAAGTATGATTAAAATTATTAGTCGGAAATACATGTAAGTTTTTCTTAACGTACAGAACTATTTCTAAAATATAAATACATGCTAAAGTTAATACATTTAAGTCTTTAAATATATTCCGACAAGATGAATATTTAGAAACACCCGCTATATAACGAACTGCTTTCTTTTGAAGTTTGAATATTCTTTCAAAATGACGTGAACAACCCCAAAATATGGTAGAGGGAAACTGACATGATAAAAAAAATTTATGTGTCCAAAATTGCCTTCAGCGTCTCAATACATTTCATAGAAGTTAGATCAAAACCTTACGACAATACCTTTTTCGCCCCCCTTTTTAGGGGATAAAAGAGGTGGTAGAGAACAACTGCCATGAAAGAAAAATTTTTTTTTCTTCAACATTGGTTTCGGTGTGTCAAAATACTTCAGAAAATTTGGATCAGAAATTTAGTACAAACAAGATCTTTTTTTGGTAAAAGGGAAACTGACACGATAGAAAAATTTTTTTGTACAAAATTGGTTTCCTTGCGTCAAAATGCTTCAGAAAAGTTAAATGAGAACCTTAGGACAAGACATTTTTTTTTGTAGACCTCTGTTATTATACTCTGCGCAAATACGATAACGAAGAGTATATTGTATTTGATCGGTACATTTCTAAAACCATATCATTGTTTTGGTGAACGAATTCTGAACAACTTTCAAAATGTCCATCTGTCCATTCGTCCGTCCGTCCGTCACGTTTATTGTAAGCACGATAACTCAAGAAAGAAAAATGCGATTGTATTGAAATTTGGACAGTAAGTTAGTGTTAGCTAGAGGAAGAACCCTATTGTTTTTGAATAAAATCGATCGGTAAATAAAAATGTTATTAATGATTTAAATTTGAAAAAAAAATTTTTGATTTTTATGTTTTTGTGATTTAATAGAAATCTGGTGAAATGATATTTCATTTCAATATCTAAATATTTATATATTTTACAAATATACATTTCATAATGTAATATACAACAGTAAAAATATGATTTTAGCTCGTGTCTTATAATGTAAAAATTTACATGTTTTTACGTGTAAGGTGGTGGTGTAGTTCTTATGATTTTAATTGAAATTGACTCGGAATCCAAGGGTCTCGAGTTCGAAACCCAAATGGGGTTTGTTATGTTTTTTTTATTTTTACTTTATTTTACCAACTAAGTTCGTACTATAAAATTAAAAATGTCTAAAACTAACATTATTTACAAAAAACTGCGAAGAGTATCCTATAGAATGTGTAACAATTATATAAAAAGTTCAGTGAAGAGGCGAAGAGTACGTTTTTAGCTTGTTATTAATAAAATGTTGTAAATGCACATTGATGTGTAAACACAAATTACTTGAAAATGATTTATCGAAATGCAATGGCAATATCTTTTTTATTTCTAATGATCTGAAAATTATTTTTTTTAAACTTTTAGAAATATAAAAGTTCGAGGTAAAATACCGAAAACTACCCCTTAAGCAGAAGCGGGGGTTTGACTAATACTATGTAAACTGATGTCCAGACGGGCCATGTCAAAATTTAAAATATGAATTTTATATTTTAAGGCGGTCGGAGGATATTGCAGATGTACTGACATTTATTGTTCCCCTTTAAATGGGTATAATTTCCTTATTATTCATTTTCTTATTATTTATTTTTGGATGCACTATCAGCCACATAAATATCGAAAGACAATTTTGTCTTCGGAGGTCCGAAGGAATATCCTAGGACTTTAGTACGTAGTACGTCTGTGAAATTTCCGTGAGTATCTCAGGGAAGGGCGGCAAAAAATGCTCGCTCCCGGGTGGAAAATTTACCTTGAGCCGTCCCTGCGCCTAACCTTATGCTACATTCCAAGCAAGATATGATTTGTCTGACAGTTTAGTATACATTTCATGTTTTTGAGATAATATACCAAAACTTAAAAACAACATATTAAATTAGACCGACAAAGATACAGGATGACGATAGATACAGTTTTGACTGCATTACGAATGGATGGAGGAGAATTTTTTGTGCTTATACAAAGCGTTTTTAAAGTACAGATCTATAATAAATATTCACGTGTTTCTAACACACACACACATACCCACCCACCCACAAAAATATATATTTCTCAAAATGCCTGCAAATAACCGAGATGAGCTATTTGTGTATTAAGGACGCAGAGTGCCTTATACCAAATCCGGACGTGGAAATTCCCGACTTTTTCCCGGTTTTCCCGGACTTTTTCCCCGATTTTCCCGGTTTTTCCAAACTTCAATAAAACAGACTAGAACAAACAATAAAGAAAAAGTAATGAACGAGAAGCAGATTTTTCTAATTATTTCAGTCACAGCTCCTAAAGTACAAGAAAAGAGAAAGCATTAATTTAAAAAATAAAAGTTTCGTATCGTATGCTTTATTGTCTACAATAAAATAAATTTTAAACAGTAAATAAAAATATTTATTTAACAAATTGACCTCAGATCGGTGAAAACTTATAAACAAAAGTATCGAGTACTCAACATAAACGTAACTTATTATAAAAAATGAGTACATAAGTATACGTAAGATGTAAACCTTTATATCATCAAGACAAACATTTAAAATAGTGAAAATATTAAAAACAGTGTATTTACATATCCAAACAAAAGAGATTCAAAGTGTTTACTTGCGAATTGTTTTTAACTGGTCTTCGATGGCTGCAACTTTTTTTTGTGACTCAGAAATAATCTTCCTCTTTTTGCTTTCAAGTTCTTTAGCCATTACTTGAGCTTTACGTTTTTCTGTTGCTGCTTTCTGTTCCATTGTGAGTCGATTTCTTCGATCGCCTAGGGCTTACTTCCATCTACTATTGGTGTTTCGCATGGAAAGAAGCATTTGTTTCGTTACATCGAGAGCAAAAATACCACCAGCAGCCATTACTGAATCATAAACAAGACGCTGAGCTATGATAGAATCTTCCTTTAAATTTTCTACAAGAATGTCACCGTTGATCGAAAACTCTCTTTCAGGAGTAGCATTACCATGAGACAAAGTAAGGAATAGCTTGACAACTTTTCTAAGATTGTCAGTCTCTGAGTTATTGCTCAAAAGAGAAATCCAGAAATAATCCAATCTTTCTTCCTCGGAGTAAGCTTTCAGTTCACTGATAACTCCATCTGGAGAGATGAGGTGTCTGTACTCTCTATCAGCATGCTGAATTACATTGGTATTAAGCAAGTTAGCAAGTTAGCATTCAAAAGAATATTGAGAGCCGTAGTTAGTTGCTGTCCTATTGTGTCTTTAGTCACAATAGGACACAAACGATCTTTAATAGTTTTTGGGTATATATCTTTTTCTTCGTGGTGGATGGATAATATTGGATATCTGAAGTTTTCAATTAGGGTCAACTTTTCTTAATAACGATTGTCGATATTGTAATAAATAAAGGTACTTTACTCTTGAGCAAAATTTACATTTTTTGACAAACCTCGTATACGACTGCAAAAAATTGATATCTGATCATTTCATTTTCGGTTTTAGGCCATGCAAAACTTTTTATCAAGAATAACTTTTTTTCATAAAACCAGTAATAAAAAAGTTTCCCATATGGTGCCGACTTGGACACACTGTATATCCTCATATTACTGGGTAATGTAAACAAACATATGGGGAAATACAGTACAGTATAAGCTACCCCGTATCTTGCGAATGCAAATATACCTATAGTTATTAGCCGACGTTTGCAATTCCCGATTACTTTTTGAAATTCCCATCTTTTCCCCGTTTTTTTCCCGGTTGGACTAAATCCCCGTCATTTTCCCAGTTTTTCCGATTTTCCCGGTTGGTAGATACTCTGATTGTCACTCGATAGAGTAAATTGTCAAACATTCAAAAGCAACAGTGACACTTTGGGCTCGAATTATACAAATGTTTTGGTCCTCTGAAAATATAATAATAAAAGAAATGATTATGTTGAATGTTAGCTGGAAATCACGATTCATCAATATATTTAATGCTTATTGCCTTGTAGTATGGCGGTAAACATAGCAAACGGCTATTAGTGAAAAAAATTTGTAATTCGGTATACTGATTTCTGTCATTAAAAAAAAACATTTTTCCAGGCAGCGCCAAATCAAAAAGGCTTCCGGTTTCAAGATGTTGGCTGTTTTAGAAAATTTAAAAGATCGACATTTCTAGCCATACTATTGATTTTATGAAAAAAAGTTATTAAGAAAAATTGTTCCACATTCAATTTTGAATGAGAAAGTTCTTATAAGTTTTTTTTCTAAAACTAAAAATTAAGATCCTACGGGGAAAAATATCACAAAGTCAGTTTCTTCGATATTTTACAAAATACGCCAAGTAATGTTCTATACTTATTATAATTAATTACCTTTTGACCATAAAGTAACAATCAGAGTTCAATTATAGAATAAATTAAAAGACTAGAAGGCATAATATTGTGATGTGTTGCAACCCCTAGAATGTAGGCAACACAGAATTCAATTAGTTCGGATGTCTGAATGTAGAGATTTGCACCTGCTAGAGAAAGAACCTACTAGAAGCTCTAGAATGATGACATCTGGAACTATCTACAGAATGGTGACCTCATACAGAAAATTCTGGATCCCTCATCTTTAGGTATCTAAGGCATGGAGTAAACCAGAGTGGAGAAGCTAGTACAGTTCTAATGGTCAGTTGAGATGGTCAGAGAGTGAGGAGTAAACACAGTGATAAAGTGACTGAATAATTGAATTGTAGGACACAATGTATTATTAGTAAAGTAAATTATTGGTTATAGTTAGTAGGTTAATAAATTAGTGTTTAGTGTTACCCTGCTGTTATAATTTCAGAACCTACGATACAGGGTGTTTACAAAAAGGGTGTAACCACGTCACAAATTGGTGTCAGAAGCGGAATTATAACAGAAGATTTCTGGACTGTTCGAGAAGGTTTCTACAGTGTTCTTCTCGAGAATTAGTGGTGATACGGAGAATTGACTTACGGGACATTGTTTAAGGACTATTTTTGGACTCAAAACTGTGAAAAGTGCATTTTTGAGACATTGTAGAACATTTTATTAGGACATTAGTGTGATAATTAAATTCTTTGAACTGGAAAGTGATAGAGACACTGAAAAAGACTAATTTGTGTTAGTGCGTGAAAATTTCTAGAACTTCTCTGTTTGGACATTAGTGGAGATTATTAAATTCTCTTAACTGGATAGTGACAAAAGATAAGACTTTTTCGTACTATTTCGAGATTTTTCTGAAAAGTTCCATTGCCAATATTGACGTGACAGTTAAATTTATTTTATTTTAACATAATCGTATGCAACAAGAAGCATGGCAGGAGAGAAACAAATACAGGATCTACTTGCAGAGTACGAGGATGATGGCGCAGCAACACAAGACAAAGAAAAGCAAAAAAGAAGACGTCAAGAGGAAGAAAAACGGCGCCAAGAAGAAAAAGAAGAATGGGAAAAGCGACGTCGGGAAGAAAAAGAAGAATAAGAGAGAAGACATCGAGAAGACAAAGAAGAGAAAGAACGACAAGAAAGACGACGTCAAGAGGAAGAAAAGCGGTGTCGAGAAGAAAAAGAACAAGAAAGAAGACGGCAAGAGGAAGAAAAGCGTTCAAAAAGAAAAAGAAGAGCAATAAAGAAGACGTCAAAAAGACAAAGAAGAGCAAGAAAGAAGATGTCAAAAAGAAAAAGAACAGCAAGAAAGAAGACGTCAAGAGGAGAAAAAACAACAAGAAAGACGCCAGGAAGAACTGAGGAAAATCCTGAACGAACAAATGAAAATCCAACAAGATGCTTTGAATTCAATCGCTAACAAAATCAAGGAGGATATGGGAGTTATAAACGCTGAAGTCAGTCAAATCAAAAGAAAGATGAGTGAGGTCGAAGGAGAAGTAGAGCACCTTAAACGACAATTAAGAGAGAAAGGAGGGCAGCTGATAACATCATCAGGTACTCGACTAAAACCTCCCTCGTTTGACGGCCAAAGCTTATGGACGACATACAAGACACAATTCGAGGCAGCGACATCTGCGAATAACTGGGATAATGAGGAAAAGGCTATGGCATTAGTTTTAGCGCTTAGGGGCCAAGCCTCAGTATTACTTCAGACTATCCCAGTGGAAAAGCAAAGGGACTTCAAAGTTTTGGAAGCTGCCTTAGACTTGAGATATGGTGACCAACATCTCACCCAAGTATACCAGGCCCAACTGAAATCCTGGATGCAAAAGGCTGGGGAAAGCTTGCAAGAATTTGAAGCTCCAGTAGAAAGGCTGGCACACCTGGCATACCTGAGTGCTCCAAGAGAATTCCAAGAACAATTAGCCATGGGAGCCTTTCTAGATGGCATGAGGGATGAAGAGGTCAGGCGTGTTCTTAGGTTAACGAGACATCAAAGTATTAGCGAGGCTATGGTGTGTGCCCTCGAAGTAGAAGCTGCCTCTAAAGACACCCCGCGGTCAGAAGTGCGTGCTGTGACAGTTAAAAAGGCACATTCGGACCAAGAGAACATGGACACTATACTGAGGGACATGCAGAAAATGATGAGTAAATTACTGGCCAAACTGGATTCTCTGGTAATGCAGGTTAAGCAACAAAGCGGTGGAAAGCCAAGCAAAGGTGGGAGTATTCGATGTTATAGCTGCGGAAAACTAGGGCATGTTAGACAATCTCGTCTACAGTGAGAGGATACATGCCACTGGGACAGTGCCGCCTAGAGAAAGCGATGCCCCCAGAGAAATAAAAGTTTGCCAACTTCGGAGAATCCCGAGTAGTCTACCATTACCAGGCTGTGTAAGCGAAAGCAAAGATATTCCAGAGAATTGGGCAAAGGAAGTTTTAAGGCAAGAGCAATTAAGCGACGTAATTCCCAGGTGTCGTGTACCAGAAGTACTCCAGGAAGCGCATAGTGGAACGTGCGGTGGACACTTTGGCGTAAACAAGATGTAAGACCCTACGGGGCAAAATATCACAAAGTCAGTTTCTTCGATATTTTACAAAATACGCCAAGTAATGTTCTATGCTTGTCATAATAATTAATTACCTTTTGATCATAAAGTAACAATCAGAGTTGAATTATAGAATAAATTAAAAGACTAGAAGGCATAATATTGTGATGTGTTGCAACCCCTAGAATGTAGGCAACACAGAATTCAATTAGTTCGGATGTCTGAATGTAGAGATTTGCACCTGCTAGAGAAAGAACCTACTAGAAGCTCTAGAATGATGACATCTGGAACTATCTACAGAATGGTGACCTCATACAGAAAATTCGGGATCCCTCATCTTTAGGTATATAAGGCATGGAGTAAACCAGAGTGGAGAAGTTAGTACAGTTCTAATGGTCAGTTGAGATGGTCAGAGAGTAAGGAGTAAACACAGTGATAAAATGACTGAATAATTGAATTGTAGGACACAGTGTATTATTAGTAAAGTAAATTATTGGTTATAATTAGTAGGTTAATAAATTAGTGTTTAGTGTTACCCTGCTGTTATAATTTCCGAACCCACGATACAGGGTGTTTACAAAAAGGGTGTAAGCACGTCAAAATATTTTAAATCTCGGTCCTGTAAGCGAATCGCGTAGACAAAATATACAAAATATACCAATATTAACTGAAAATGAGATACATATTACACCGGAAAGTAACTACGGTTGCTATGACTTTTACTTCAATCTTGTAAATCTGTAGAGTAAAAACTGAAACACCCCGTATAACGGTTAAAAACAATAATTTGTAGAACTTACTGGTCCATAATAAATCTAAAGGAAATCCAATTTATAAATTGAAAATTGAAATATATTTTGCAATTTTAGCATAAAATAAAAATATATATTGAAACTACTCATCCAAAAAATTTCAGCACGGGTCAAAAGGTATAAAAATGGTGGAAGCGAGAGGCGTAAAAAATAACGATTCATCAATAACGAATCATATTTTCGTATGTAAACCAGTGGGACTGAAATTTTTGTGGAACAAGATTAATTAATAAACAATGTTAATTCGATCATAAACAGGTTCTTACACAGGGTGTTTATAAATAGTACTATTTCAGACTCAAAATATGGAAATTACGCCAAATCTGCTTTTGCAAAATACAGTTAGTTTAAAAGATGCGTTATAGCTTAAATTTTTCTTATTATTTGCAATAATATGAAGTAAAAACATGGTATTAAGCAGTGTTCGAAGATATATATTGTATGATATATGTCATAATATTTATAACTTGATGTACGGGGTGTCCGGGAACTAAGTAGAAAAAATTTAACTGTAAATTTATTAACCCAAATTAAGAGGATTAATTATATAATATCCAGCCCCTTGGAGGTGTATTTTAAAAAACGGTTTTAAATTTTTTACCCAAAATTTCAAATCCCAAAGAATAATGTTGTTTACAAAATTTTTTTCATTTATGGTTGTAACTAATAAAATGTTATTTTAACGCTTTCTCTGACAATGACATCACTTTTACGTGGTATTTAAGTCACGACTAGATTTGTAATTCACCAAAAAATTACGTGAATATGACAAGAAAATGATGACAATATGACTTATTTAGCAACGACATTTTAACGTCGTTTTGACTTATTAATTGTCTGTAACAGGGTTGTCATTATAACGTACTATTATAACGCAATTTGGAGCATTCAGAGCGGGGTGGGGATACACTAACCCCAGAAGATGAAATATGAAAATTTTGCTATATTCTGCATCTGATGAAATGTAATTATAACTGAAAATCGTGTACCATTTATTATACAAACAGAACTCACGGTTTCAAGTCAAAATATGAGTGCCATTTTATTACAGAATAAAACAAAAATTTTTGAAATATTCGACATTTCAATTTCATAATAAACATATGGAAAAAGAGAAAAGAGTAAAAATCAGTTATATATAAATACATTCCCTTTTACATTTTTATAATGTTAACTACACACTTATCATGCATGTAACAAATGTCGGCGGTTTTAGCGGTGTGGTAAAGATCAAAGACGCCGACATTTTTTACACGCATAATAAGTGTGTAGTCAATTATACTATTCTATCTTTTGTCACATTATACAAAACGGAATAAAAATTAAAATGTTTTCCAACAATAATATATATTATACAGTATACAGCATTTTAAAATATTGAGTCGATGTCAATGTAAGGTAGAAGAGAAGAGAAATGAACAAATAATATGTTGAAAAGAAACAGATTTAACCTACGCTGTTGCCACTTTTCTCTTTAGCTACTTTTAGTCGTCGGCAGAACTCAACATGCTGAAGTGCCTGGCATCAATGTTAATATATCGCTTTCTTTCACGTACATTATTTTGCTATTTATATTTCACTCTATCTTATTATAGGGGTCGACCTAAGATTTCTAGGTGCCACTGGTGTAGATTATGCAAGTATAAATAGTATAGTTGAATTGAATTGAACATTCCACTAGAAATTTTATTGTTGATTCTTATGTACTATGACCTTCCGATTACGAAAAAAATATTTGCGCTCGAAAAATTCCTGGTGCTTATCTGCTTAATATATCTTGTACTTGTAATCGGATGGGAATTTAAAAAATACTGACTTATTTGAAATAAAGTTCTTAAAGAATATAGACCTGTTCGATATGTATAGGTCAATCCGCCATCATGGAAAAAAATACAAAACACCAGAAATGGCCGAAAAAAATTGAAATATCTTTTCCGATAAGAAAAAGTAATTTAATCAAAATTAACAAAAATAAAACTTATCTATGGTCAAGTATAGTGCTGTAAGTCAAATAGAACGGTGAAAGATGGCGGACGAAATAACATTTTTTTAATTCTTCGTCAAGTATCAAGGAGACATTAGTGGCCACTTTTTTCTTCGATTGTAGAGTCTTTTAGGTACTTTAAGGGGAAAAAACATGTTTAAATTCGGTACTGAAAATTGCAAAAATCCATATACAGGGTGATATGTTTAGACAAATGTCAAAAGAAAAATTCGTTTGCGGTACTGAATTGTGAAGACTTCTATTAGTGAAACATGCCTATTAAATTTGGTTCGGTTTGGTGGAGCCAATAAAAAAATATGGCCGATCGAAATTTTGGCAAAAAATAGAAAACACGCTGCATATCAGAAACGAAGGGCACTAGGAATAAGGCTATTTTGAAATCATCTCAGCGTACTGTACTCCTCTTTAGCGTATGGCCAGTCACTCACGAAACAACCTGCATACCTATTTAAAAAATTTTATTTATCACATTTAGTCCAGTGCAATTAGTCATTATAAATGAAAAATGATGGAACCCAGCTATAGTAAAAGAATTTGAATGATTTTTTTTGTTGGATGTTTAATGTCACAAACTAAAAAGTTTACACATTGAAAAGTACTGCAATTTCGAAAATCGAGAAGCTCCAAAAAGCGTAATAAAAGAATAGTAGAGTAAGTGAAGCTTTTTTTTAAATCCCAGCCCGAAAACGATGTGATGAATTTCCAAATTTTTTTCTTCAGCATGTTTCATAAAGTATATACATAAGAATCTATATTGTCATTTTCCTGCTTTTAGGGGTTGTCGCAAAAAAAAACAAAAAATACACATAATTTGATAAAAAACCAAATTATAAGAAAGAAAGGTCTTATACACTTTTTTGCTAAAATTGCAATTTTCACCCGCTAAAATCAGTATTCCTAGATGTTTTTTTTTAATTTACTCGAAAAATGTGGACTTTAAAAATAATGAAAGGGTACAAAATTAAAGCTTTTACGAAAACAAATCGAATGGTTTTTTCTTTTTTTTTCTCTCCAATGTTTAGTTTTGGAAATATGGCATTTTCAAAATGGCACCGAAACGAAACGTTCAGAAAAAATATACGACGTTAAAATCTCGAATTACTAAAAATCTACAACTATGAGAAAAATTGTTATTCTTGTAAGAATTAAAGGTATTAAAATTTTCTTTCGATTGAGACGTATTAAGACCTTTTATAATTAAAACTAAAAAAGTTACAAACAAAAGAAGTAGCGCATTTAACAATTTAGGCGCCTTTTTAAAAAAAGTTAGTCTAATTTTTTATTAATTGAATTTTTTTAAATCTTTTTAGATATTGTTAATTAATATTATTACTAGTGTGCTCAAATTTTTAGAATTTTTAAAATAATTCTTTTTCATTCTGTACCCCTTTTCAATAATTAAAATTTTCATAATTTTTTTTTTAAAATCGAGTTTTTGGAAATTGCTCAGAAAATTGTTTTAATAAAAAATGATAAGAGTACAAAAATAAAGCTTATAAAAAAGCGAATAGTTTGTTTTTTTATGTTCCTACTACAAACTGTTCCAGAGATATAAAGGTTTAAAGATGGCGCTTGAGCCCATACGCAAGAAAATTATTTATTTAAAATTGAATTATCTCAAAAACTATAAGATTGACAAAAACATGACAAAAGAATAAAAAATACGCAGAAAAAGCGGGTTACATTGTACTTTAGCATGTATAGAGTGCAAATTGAAAATGTTATTTAATTAGTTTACTTAATTGTATTAATTTGATTTATTTATAACAATCTGTATTTATAATAAAATTAGACATATTACTATACTCTTTTGTGACCATTTTTATCCACCATTTTTTTTTTATAAATTTAGACCTCATAATCATATTCAGCGACCTAAAAATCATAAGTATATGGATTTTCGTGACTTTATTTGTAACATTAGAAGAATTATTAATTTCTCAATATTTAAGAGTGATTTTACCCCTTAATATTTTTGTCTCAAGTTTTGAACTCACAGTCATATTCAGCGACCTCAAAAACATAAGTTTATGGATTTTTGTTAATTTATTCGTAAAATTAGAAGAGTAATTAATCTTTCAGTTTTTTAGAGTTGGTTTCCACCCTTGATTGATTGATTTACCAGCGTGCGGTAGGCATTGCTGCCACTCCCAGGTATACAGCTGGGCCTGCTACGTCCACGCTGGGTTGGACTAAGGTCATGCTTGTTGCCAGCAGCGAGAGCCACATGGTGCATGGTAAAGTAATGTGGGATGGGAGGTGTAGGTATTTGTGAGATGCGTTACCGCATTGTGTCGTGAGAGAGCGTTTAAGCTCCTTTTTTTGTGTGTTTGGTTCTGAACTTCTGCCTATTCTGACTCTTCTTGTGAAATATGTTGTCGTGTTGTGTCGTAATGTGAAGTGTTTTTGCTCCTCTTTTTGCGCTTTTGCTTCTTCGAATCTTCTTTCTTCTGAGTCTTCTGATTCCTCAGTTTCCGATTGTGGTAGAGTATATATCCTTGCGATTTGTTAGTGGTGTTCATTTGTTGATCCTGATCCTTTCAATTGTCGTTCTCCACTGTAGCATGGTCTCCCTAATTTTAGTTTGTTGCTGTGCGGTGCTAGCGCTTTCTTTAGTAAATGTGTTGGGTCCCTTCCTTGGGTATGTCCCCAATACTTCATTGCGTGTATTTCTATATGTTGATGTATTGTGTCGCTGTTTTCGTCTTGTTGTTTTAGTTGGACGATGATCTTTCTGCTCTTCTCAAAAACTTCTTCTGTTGGCTTTTGTTGTTGCCGCGTTTTTGACTCCATATATCATCGTTGTCCATATGACGACTATGTACATACATTTGATAAGGTCCCATGATAGTTTATTTTTCTCAATGAACGGTATGTTACCGTTCTGCCGTTTTGATTATCTCCTTTACTCTTTCTCTCCGCTCCAGCTGGTTCGTCTGGTCTGTTCCTAGGTACTTCAATTTGTTCGGTGTTCTTAGGGAATATTCATCTATTTTGTGTTCCTCTCCGCTGGTCCAACTCTTCTTCTTCTGCATCGATTAGTAGATTATCGACGTATGTGTGAGTTTCCTTAGAGAACACTATTTTTCTGAAAGAAACCTTCACTAGGCATACCTCCGCTGACATGCTGTGCGAACTCAGCTCTGACGCAGTATATCAACAATACCTCATTGATTATTTCGAGTTTAATTTTAATTATTGTCATTACCGTGATTTCTAGCATTTATTCATTGGATGGTGGCTTATTGAAGGGTCTTCTTGTATTAATTTGAGTCATTCATTTTCCGCTTTCTCTTCTTCCTCCAGTTTATCTCCACTGTTGCCGTGGTAAACCTCTTCTCGTGTATGTGTTATCATTTTTTCTGTATGCCCCCCTGCCGCCGCTTTACTGCCCCTGACTCGTTCCCCCGTTTCTTTGATTTTGTGGTCCTATGTTCTGTATTAGATTCATCATTCTTGTGTAAAGATACCATTTCCTGAGAAAAACTATGCATTTCCATTGAACTGCAAGAAATTCAGCCCCCGGCGTATTAAGCCAATAGTACGCCACTGATCAGATTGTCCATTTATTACCCAAGTCAACGCTTGTTTATCTCAAGGAATAACACCATTATTGCCTTCCTATAAATTTACGGTGACAGCAGTCGACGATGTATAGTCACTTCTCATATTTTCGAAGAAAGTCGTTTGAATCAGCCCCCTCACCAGTTTATTACAGCATTTATGATGCAGAATGCAACACCACAAAAACACACTCTTTTTAATACAAATACAAATTATGTATGTAATTAATCACTAATTGCACTTCCCAAGATATGTATTATTCCTGAAACCTGTCGCTTACTTGACACCTTAAAAGTTTGCAAAAAAATACGCAACACCACAAAATCACACTCTTTTTAATACAAACACAAATTATGTACGAAATTAATCACTAATCGCACGTCCCAGGTATGTATTATTCCCCAAACCTATCACTCACTTTTGACACCTTAAAAATTTGCATAAAAAATATACAACACCACAAAACACATTCTTCTTTTTGATACAAATATAAATTTTGTAAGAAATTACCTATTATTCACTTGTCACCTCAAAAGTTATATTTTTTACATTTTGTTTTTAGCTAAAAAGCATTGCAATGATTTTATGCGGCAGACACTCGTTAATCATTAAGACATAAATAAACTTGGGTGGTACTTCAAAAATGAGAAGATACTTAGCTTATCTATTCCTCTTGTGTATTGCCTGGTCCTTTAAGCTTGCTTCTTTATGCATAGCACTGCACTATCGGTTCTGCCACTAAATACTCTGTATTAGTTATTTTCAAATATTAATTCTATTTCAATTTTGTTATGATATATCGATTTGTGCGGAATTCTTTAATCTACAAATTCACCTAATTTTTATCAAATTTAGCGGGCGTTTTCACGTTTTAATGGCAGCTTTTTTCGGAAGCGTCCGTTCGCTCGGAAAGCACAATTCGAATTCCTAGAATTGGTTTCCACCCTTAAAAAATAAAAAGCTGGTAATGAGATAATATAGATTTTAAAAATTACAGATTAAAGTTTTATTTTTTTACAAATTCTTTATAAACAACCTCGAAAACTATAACAATCATTATTTTCTTTCAAATTCGTTCACTATAGCTGGTTTCCGAGGTATAAAACTAATTGCATTGGACTAATTTAACTCTACATTTATTTTAAATTGTTTCTAAAGCCTTGCCTGCTATAGATGAATGTCTCATAGAATGACACTGATGTTAGTAGTGCAATATTCAGTAAAACTTTAAATAACAAAAATTGTATAATTTATATTTTAAATTAACGAACCAATCCTAGAACAACATAAACTCGTTAAACCGTCGAATTTCCCCTGTATAGGATAATCCTAAAACCTCAATTACTTTAATATTCATTCTAAGCAGGATATACTATTTTATCCCCAAATTTGCATTAATATCCTCATCTTTATTAATACATCCAATTAAAATTAGACTCGACTTAATCGTATTAGCTTTTGGCGGACACGGCGGGAATAAAGGGAATACTGCGGTTTGGTCCTTGGAGCACCTGGCTGACCAAATGTTAGAGCGTTATACGGCACTCGCGGGAAATCATGTGATCGAAAAGCCGCCTCCATCAACCTCCGGACACTGGTCAATTAAACAAATTGCTCCTGCTCGATGTATTGATGCCTTCGATACTCGAGAGAGACATTAGGTGATGCTAAATGTGATGTCTTGGGTGGTTTCTTGAAAAACGTTTAGAGCCCTATTTTTAGAGTTTTGCAAATATCTGACAAAGAATTATTGACCCTTTATAATGCCTAGCTTACATTTGATACACATACAGAATGTTTTGCAACCATTAAGCGGCAAAATTAATTGCTTCACGTTTGGTTTTGAGATAAATTGCAAAGGGAAATCTATTCCACGATAAAATTTGTTTAGCCATGCAGCTTTGTTAAAATACAGTTTCTAACAAAGAATGAAATACGGGTGTAATAAATACATTCGACACGTGCTTCTTGCCCAGGTCCCACCCATCAGGGATATTTAAATTCATACACACAGGAGATGATCTGGCAAAAAGCTAAATAATTCAAATTTTGTAAAAAATGCATCAAATAAAACTAAGGCAGTGCAGTCAATGGTGAAACAAACAACAGAAGCAAATAACGGTAATAGCAAGTTTTGTAGAAGATATATAATGGACAGTAAAAAAAAGGAATGCAGAGGAAACTCTCCAGTACTTAAATGAACACTTTCTATCTGTGAAACTTTTAAATTTAATCAAAATTGTGACCAAGAATTTACTTCCACTTCCTGGGAGAACAGTCTGTTTTTTGGTCCTACTGATGAAAAAGAGGTATACGAGACTACACTTGATCTTAGAAATACCAACTCTGTAGGACCCGATGATATCTGTTAAACTATTAAAATATTGTGCCTCTGTCATAGCAGAACCTCCTTCATTGATCATTATCTTAACCTCATGGATGCCTTTATATTATCTGTCCTAAAAAGCGACAAACAAAATGACCTAAAAAACTTAAGGCCAATTGCCCTTCTATCAAATATTTCAAAAATAATAGAAAACATTATCTAGAAAAATATGATATCCTATGTGATGCTCAAAATGGTTATATAAAGGGAAGATCCACTTTCAGTTCATCGAGGATGTTATTGATGCATTCAATTCCGGCAAACAAATAGTAGGTATCTTTTTAGACTTGTCAAAAGTATTTGACAGTATCGATAATGTTCACTTACTTACAAGATTGGAAAAGTATGGTTTTCGTGGTAACAGTCATATGCTAATTAAATCCTATCTCGCAAACAGAAGGCAATGTATGCATGTAAAAGACGAATATACTGGAGAAACCATAACATCAAGCTGGAAGTACGTGAAGAAGAGGGTTCCTCAGGGTAGCATCCTGGGACCTCTACTCTTTTTATTATACATTAATAACCTCCCAGAAAATCTTAATCAAAAAGTAGTCATGTTTGCTGACGATAAAACTCTTTCTGTCAAAGAAACGACCAGACAATATCTCGAACAATCTGTAATAAATACAGTGAATGTTGTGCAACCTTACTACGATCAAAACTTCTTAAAGCTAAATGGAGACAAAACAAAAATGATAAAATTTTCCACCACTCCAGAAGAGATCATAAAGATGCATTTACACAATGGGGAAATTATCTCATCTTTTTACACAAAATTCTTAGGTATAATGATTGATAGTAGAATTACTTTTAAAGAGCACATAAACTATTTGTCCCCAAAAGTAAGCTCCCTTTGCTATGTTTTGAAAGTGCTGTCACAGTCAGCTGATGAAAGCACATGTTTTTATTGCTTATTACGCATATGTGAACTCTAAAATAAGATACGGTATTATCTTTTATGTTAAAACCCATCAAAACTCGCTTTACTTTTGTCCAAAATAGCGTTGTTGGACAGCTAATTAAAGTTTACAACAAATTACCAAACTCCTTAAAAATGCTGCATAAAAATGTATTTAAAAAAAAGTTAAAAGTTCTACTATTAACAAAAACATATTATTCTGTAAATGAATATTTATCCGATAACGTAGTTTAACCTTCATTCATTTTTGCATAAATTGTATTGTATTAATATGTGTTGTTTTTTCTCACTATTGTATTGTGTTAATTTATACTATATATGTGTTATATATTTTTCTGTGTTGACTAATTATTTTTTTATTTACAAATTATGTATACACTATTTTTTCTTTGTATTTGCCCAAACTTCTCAACGAATATAGCATCATTTGCATTATTAAATTATATATATGACGTAGTGGACAAAGAGTATGTTTTGACACTTTGAATAAACATGAGCTCTTGATTGCGTTAATAAAGATTTCGTAACTAAAAAACCCTAGGTACCTATAAGGGAGCCACTGAAGGGTTGGACTTTTTCCTTTTTATCAGGCAGAAAAATCAGGGCAAAAATTGGGAAAAACACATCACTACCCTCTCAAGTCAATCTTGGTGTTCCTCACGGAGGTGTGTTACCTTCACTTCTTTTTATCTTATTTATCAACTGCCTTGAACAATCTCGTACCGAAAAAAAATAACTCTAGTGTTGTATTCTCACGCGCAATTGAAATTCAGCTCTGTTGGAGCTTGTTTCAGGTTTTTAGGCCCTTCAGGCGACGTTGGTGAGTCCGCTCCAACAGCTCAAAGTTCAGACCCCAGAAGGGATCACAGAGACTCCTAATCCAAGACTTTCCTTAAAATATGCGCTGTCCCAAAAGTGCGATCCTCTGCACTTCTTGTGCGCTCAGTTGACTAGGAAGTTGTTGTATATTCCGGTTATAGCCCTTCTGGATAGTTGCAAGGGCTCCTACAATTACTGGTCCGACTGTGGTCTTCGAATTCCACATTCTGATAATTGGAGGTTTTTGTACTTACTCAACTTCTTCGTTCCCGTGAGAATCAGATCACGTTGCGTTGGTGTTATTCGAGATGGATACATCAATCAGCAAATAGGATTTCTCTTTTTTATTGTGTACGATGATATCTGGTCGATTCGCGCGGATTTCTCTGTCAGTTATAATCGGCAAGCATAGCATAGCCTGCTGGCGTAGGTCATATTAACTCTGGCAGTCTATTATTACCATGGATATCTGTCGCTCTCTTCTTATGTACTGGTACAAAAATTGAGGATCTTCAATTATCACGTCAGATTCCTGTGTTTCATATTTTTGGCACATTCTGTGAATGTTTCTCACTCCATCGTCACCAACTAACTTAAGCACATTGGCCATGATATTGTCGACCGCGGTGGCCTTGCCAGATTTTAGTATTTGTATCGCCGCCTCCACTTCTGGGTTCGGTACTGAAGACTAGCATTCATAGTACCGTTACCATTCATCTTCTGCCTCTAGATGGTCATGGTCGCTTTCGTTAAACTGTTCACAGTATTGGAGCCAAACATCAATAATCTGATTCTTGTTAGGTCTTAAAGCATCGGTGGAGTCATTTTACTATTCGGAAAAGGTCCTTGCTGTTATTGTGATCGGCATAGGACTCCAGGTCTTTACAGGTAAGAATTACAAAGACTCTTCGACAAAGAGTTTGAATTCTTTACGTCAATCTGTTACACTTTTCTGATTCCAAATCCGCGTTGACACCTTGAGCCCTTAGGTTTTTCCTGATTTGTACTTCAATTAGGATTTTAGCAGTTGTCCAAGGTTGTTGCACATTTCTGCGGATCTCGCCTTGTATTTCTGTTATTGGTCGTGTGAAGTGAAGTATTTTACTTTTTTTGTTTAATGATACGGCCACACAAAAAAAAGTGGTCTGGCCTACGGACCAGACTAGGGTATCCTTATGTATTTGGACCCGCTGAAACCGGATCCGATGTCAGAATTGTCAGATTGGCTCGTTTTTCACCCCCAACCCCAAAAAACACCCCCCAAAAAATAGTCTATCCGGCGGACCATACTAGTGTATCCTTTTGTATTTGGACCCGCTGTAACAGAATCAGAAGTCAGAATTGTCAGATTCTCTCGTTTTTCACCCCCAACATCAAAAAATACCCCCAATACAAAAAAAACTGCTCTGGCCTGCGGATCAGTGCATTTGGACTCACTGAAACCGAATCCGAAGTCAGAGTATGAAAAGGGGTGAAAAACGAGCCAATCTGACAATTCTGACATCGGATCCGGTTTCAAATACATAAGGATACACTGGTCTTGTTCGCAGGCCGGACCACTTTGTTTGTGTGGCTGTGACATTAAACAAAAAAAGTAAAATACTTGTAAAAAAGAAATTTCTGCTATGAATGACTTTAAATATAATGGAAACTGGTTCTATATACGTCCAAGAATGTATAAAAAGAAAAAAATTCCGAGTGGCAGCAACTTTGATTTTAATTTGGTTGTAGCACGCTGTGCTATCTTATAACCAAGTTTTACATTCTGTGACGCGATTTTCTTCCTTCCGATTGCCTTGTGCACTCGACAAGCGGAAGCGTCACTTTAGCGCTTGAGCTTTTTAACAGATTTATTTCAGAATAGCTCGGGCGCCACCTTTACAATTTTTTACGTGGGGCAAAGGTCCCACACTAGTCTCTTAACACAGCCTGTTGCAGTAGGGCTGGGATAGCTGCAGTGAAGAAACGGTAATTCCAGAGGTCGATAAGGAAGTTCAGACTATCACAGACACACAGCAGTAAAACTCAGAGTTAAAAACAATAACAGTGTTTATTAAATAAAAACCTACTATCTACAAATCTATCAAAATACTTAGTTAAGGTTAATAGTCAGTTTTATAATATTACCAAAGTACCAGTTTGATAAGCTAGGCTACCCAGGTGTGAATACGATTTAACGGCGAAGTTAGAGGACGGTTAGCGGGGTATGAGGCAAGCAAATAGTGATGCGTTAAAGCAAACTAGTGAGAACGGGCAAACGGTGACAGATATCAAGCAAGAAAGCACAATCGCAAACTACCAAATTATGAATCTCATGCAAATATTGCGAGCTTAATAGTTACAGCTTAATAGTTACAGACTAATTGTTACAGATTAATAGTTACAGACTTGGGTCGTAGTGTAGATTAAACAGAATAAATCAAACAGTAGAATCATAACAGTGAATAACAAAAAACCAAACTTTTATAAGTACGACTACTAACACGCTTCACACAATTTGTCTGATTCATCAAAGTGCCTGGACAATGGTGCAAAGACGCGTTTTCATAGTCTTAGGACGGACAGAAATGATTAACCACTCTACGACTAACTGAACACGCTTCACACAATTTGTCTGATTCATCAAAGTGCCTGGACAATTGTGCAAAGGCGTATTGTTCTAGTCTTAGGACGGACAGAAATGATTAAACACTTTATGACTAACTGAACACGCTTCACACAATTTGTCTGATTCATCAAAGTGCCTGGACAATTGTGCAAAGGCGTATTGTTCTAGTCTTAGGACGGACAGAAATGATTAAACACTTTATGACTAACTGAACACGCTTCACACAATTTGTCTGATTCATCAAAGTGCCTGGACAATTGTGCAAAGGCGTATTGTTCTAGTTTTAGGACGGACAGAAATGATTAAACACTTTTATGACTAACTGAACACGCTTCACACAATTTGTCTGATTCATCAAAGTGCCTGGACAATTGTGCAAAGACGTATCTTTATAGTCTTATAACATACGCAGAAATTATTAAACAGTTTATAGCTAACAGGGCACGCTTCATACCATTTGTCTAATTCATCTAAGTGCCTGGACAATGGTACAAAGACGCGTCTTTATAGTTTTGAAATAATTCAACAGATTTCGGACACAGAATAACAATGCAAAAATATAATTAATAAATGTCACATTCACCAAACTCTATATAAAGAGTCTACCAAATGATCAAAGTTCGCACCTGCGACAGTAAAACACTTAGAACAATTTACACCGACTACCAAGTCTGTTAACTTAAATTGTAAATAATTTAACTTACTCCTGATCACTTTGCTAGCCTGCCTCAGAGGACGATGTTAAGCCGAACACTACTCAAGACGGAATGAATTTCTCCAGCCCGGTTCTCTAGTATTATTTGGACGAGAGCGCTTGGTTGGAGAGGGGGTAAGCGCAGAGTGAATGCGTGGTGAGTTCACGGGAAATAACTAAGTCGTTAGAATATTTCGTGATTTGAATTTACAACTAAAATCACAAGTCCAAAAATAATTAACTGATAGAAATATTTCCGTGTTTGCCTGTCAAACGACTAAGTTAGAAATATTTTATTCCCCGGTTTCAGTAAAATTTTCTAAGTTCGAAAATAATTAACTGATAGAAATATTTCCGTGTTTGCCTGTCAAACGACTAAGTTAGAAATATTTTATTCCTCGGTTTCAGTAAAATTTTCTAAGTTCGAAAATAATTAAATAATGAATAAAAATCACAAGTTCATTTATAATTAAATGACAGAAAATATTTCATACCTGAGGTACCTGCTTGACGTCGCGTGCTAACGATCAGTACGGTGCGTGGAGAACTGAATGATTTTCACCTCGCGTTACAGTGTATAGCCAGCCCGTGGGCATGGAGGGAGTAGGTCTGCGCGCGGTGAATACCTATTCGCTTGTAGCAGCTTACACATTCTGAATGCATTTTATATTACGGATTTTTATTAGCAATTTTAAATATAAACTGATAACATTATTCTGATGCTGAAGGCAGTAAAATAAACAATTGAAATCAGGAACTTATAACATACAGAATTTACTAGAAAACAAACTAGTATTTCTAGGTGACTGGTATGGAAGACAAAATTTTAAAATTAAATATATAGAAACGATATGGTTCTAATACAGGGTGTGCAAAGAAGCAATTTTAACGGACAGAATTGCATAGCAAATTTTGCTTCGTTACAATTCTGTCCAATCATCTGGCATAAAAGCAGTTTTAATTTTGTTGCAAGTTTATACACTACTTACACAATTCTCTTCAAGTTTAATTAAAAAATTTTGGAAATTATGAGAACAAATGATCGATTTTTATCTTCCCTGTATATTTGTACCACACACATCACTATGAGTGGGATAGATAGGTGTGACGAAACCTTACGACATTTAAAAACATTGCACCCACCACCAAATTAGTGGTCTAAATCATGTTTCAATTATCGTTAAAATCAGGCTACTTAACGAATTAAAATAATTAATTAGGTTCTATCTGGTTCATTAACAACTAACAACTAATGGGTTCGGAAGCTATTCTGAAAATTGGATTTTTCTAATGAACGAACATTTATTTACGCTCCGATTCAGTGATACCTATCTTATTTATTCGTACTCCATCAATCGTACTTTTTCATTCTGGGGGAGAAACCAAATAGCATGTAAAGTCACGGAAATTAATTTTGATAGAGGTAATTCGAATCATTGAAACTCATTTTTGGATTTGTTCTGTTTCACAAAGGTCCTTCAAATTGTTTTTAACCGAAAATGGATAATTCAGGTATTATTAATCAGTTAAATATAGTCTATTGCATTAGAGTAGGTAGAAGGTAAAGTTATGTAATTAATAGCAAAGAATATTTTTATAAGATTTCGCAAACAGAAGAGATAGTAATCTATAAAAAATCAAAAATGAAAATCCATGTATAACAATATTAGTTTCAAACTTTAACATTCTTTCATTTCTGGCTATACTAGAAATTAAGAAATTCTAAAACTAATTTATTTACGAAATAAGTATCTACAGTGGGTCCTCGGGTTGAGATTGCGATAGGTATAGTTGCAATCGCAATAGTGATCGACGTACCGCCTATCTAGGCGGTGTTGTTAAGAGGCAAGGGGTGCAGATCGCAGAGCCGGATCTAACTATATTGTTCGCTCGTTTACTTTTTATAATATTACACTTGCAATATCCCCCAAAACACTAATATGAATTGGTAGTCGCCTACTTTGTATTCTTCTCGACTGATCGGACTCTCTTTTGTTGACCGGTTTGGCACCATTATTGGACTCGTCCTGAATTTTATTTTCAGTCTAGAATGCAGGCCTCCCCACATCAAATCATAGGCCCCGGTACCAAATTCACTTGCGGGTTCCCGTGCCTAATAACTGATGGGGGGTAAATTTGAAAAAAATGTTTTGTCAAGATCTCTGACAGGCCCCCGCGCGTAATAACTGATGAGCGGTGGGGAGAAATTTGAAAAAACAAATTTTGTCAAAATCTCTGGCGGGCCCCGCGCTTAATAATTGATGAGTGGGGTAAAAGAGTGGAGTAAAAAAATGGTAATAAGATTTTATGATTACACACACCAGCTAGTATACTTTCCTGAAAAAAATTTGGCACTTCAATCCAGCTACAGCTATTATTTGCTACATTAGAACTCTCACTGAATCCTATAATATTATATACAGGGTTTCCGGAAAGTAAAGGGACCCAGCTAAACCATAGCTTCCTGAGGTCAATTAGGGCCGATTAAATCAAACACCACCAAAAATGCTTCTTTAAGAAGTTATAGGGCCTGAAACCATTTTTTTTTTGTAAATTTCGTAAACGGTAAATTTCAGAAACCAAAGACTAATCGAGCTGAAAATTGGTACACATATATTTTAGATGAGTCCGAACATTATGAGGCTAAGCAGTATTTCTGTATATCATAGATGGCATTTTTCTGGCATCTTTTTTATCATAACTTTTTATTATTATTATTTTGAATCCGTACGACTAAAAGTTATGATAAAAGAACTAATTTGGCAAAAAATAAGGTATACTTGTTTCATGTCGATAAAATGAACCGTTTTCAATAAAATCGCACTTAAATATTTCAGCACAACGGTGGATTGGGCGTGCATCTGATCATATTTAGCCACCACAAAGTCCAGACGTTAATCCATTAAATTTTTATCTGGGGCCATATGAAATTCAATGTGTACCAACACTCCAGCCATCATACTTGTCAAGAATTTTCAAGAAAAATTAGAGTGAAGGAAAGAAAATTAGAAATAATATTGATTATGTTTTTCATATTAGACAAATTTTTGGAAAACGCTGTCAAAGATTGAACAAAATGGTGCACAGAGAGTCTTCTTTAAATATTTCCTGCAAGTGTAACAAGAATGATAGAAGAATTAGTTTTTATTTAAATGGTTATATGAATTTGAAAGATATACCTAAAATAGAACGAAAATATGTTATCTTTAAAAACGCATAATATCATAACTAAACTGATTCAGTAGTATTAATTTGACAAAGATAACTTGATCGAATATCATGTTGCATGATAGCTCTTGACATGCGTTGAAATATTTAAGTGCAGTTTTATTGAAAATGGTGCATTTTATCGACATGAAACAAGTAATATTTATTTTTGCCATATTAGTCTTTGTATGTTTAGTCATATGGATTCAGAACAATAATAATAAAAAGTTACGACAATAAAATATGTCAAAAAAATATACCGACAGCGCCATCTATGATATGCAGAAATGCCTCATAATGTTCGGACTCCCCTAAAATATATGTGTACCTATTTTCAGCGAGACTAGTCGTTTGGTTTCTGAAATATGCACATTACAAAATTTAAAAAAAATGTTTTAAGGCCCTATAACTTCTTAAGGAAGCACCTTTGGACTAAGGTATGTTTAGTTTAATCGACCTCATTTGACCTCAGGAAGCTATGGTTAAGCTGGGTTCCTTTACTTTCCGGACACCCTGTATATTTTGATATACGGATGTATGATAAAATTTACTTACACTTGTGTAATATTTTTTTCAATTATATATACTCAATAAGTTCCGTGTAGAAGATACCGCAGTATTACTTAAAAATATATCCCAGACGTTCACAAATTATGGCTAAACTCTGCGTTAAACAAAACTTAAATATTCGTTGATCCCTAAGCAAAAAGTAATCCATCAGACACAAGAAATACATCAAATTACAATTTTATGTCAAGGATGTAAAAGTCAATAGCTCTACACGTAGAAAACACTTAGGGAAAATGGGTATTACGATCGATATGACCCTCGAGATCCTCGCCAACGCCTCCTTCGATTTCTAAGCTAGTTATTGCAGTAGTAGATCACACTTGTCTACAACTAGATAGCATGTTTACACACCCATTACATACTTCACACATATTGTTAGTGGAGTGATGCTATCTGGTTTCAGAACGTCTAAATTGCTGGGGATTTCGATAAATTTCATATAACTGCGAAACTTTTCCATGAAGACTAAATTTCACAGAGAATGTATTTATCACTTTTATACCAATCTAAAAAAATACGAAATTATATTTCCGTAATTTCTTTTTAAATCCTTAAAAGTTTTGTTGTTTCCAATTTAATCCAATCACTGCAACTCGATGCTTTGTGTAAAGCTTAGTTTTTGATGGGATAAGTTGTTCTTTATTTTTAAAACACTTTGTGCCGTGATATTTAAAGTTTTATGTTCTTACACAATGGTGTTAATAAGAAAATTAAATGAAAGATACTTGTCAAAGATAAAACCTAAGTCCCGGAACGTGTTTTCGCGTGTAAGACAGAGCATATAATTTTTGAGAGTTTATTAGAAGTTTATACTTAGCGCGGCAATGGCTAATTCTTTGAATACAATTCTCTATACTATCAATCCTGAAAAGAAACTTGTCATCGACGTACATTAAATATCTGACGTTATTTAAATCATTTACAATATCACTAATATAACAAATATAATATAGAAACCGCTGCTTAAGAATCACTATTTCCGTGTCCAACTGTCCACATTTTCTATCCAAGTCTTTTAGAACGAAAAAAATAATTGGAAATAATCGTTCTTAGAACTTCTATAAAACAATATTTGAAATTGTCTACCCCAAAAACCCATATAATATGCCACATCGGTGGTGGGGGTAGGGCTGGGAGTGGTAATGTGGGTGGCTGGTTCCAAAAAAATTTTTAAGGTCTTCCGTTCTTGTACGTACACTAAGTCATATTTTTTTACACGGCTTAATAATGGAGGAGGCATGGTAATGGGGAATTAGTGGAGGTGGTTGATGTCAAAAAAATTTTGAAACCTTGAATTCCCGTACGTACACTAAAATCCCAATTTTATGGACTCTTACTTGCTTCCTTTACCTCCAACCCTTCAACGAAATAAGAACTAAATATAATTTAGTTCCAGATCTCATTATAATACATATGAGTACCAAATTTCAAGTCAATGTCATAAATAGGTCCAGAGTAATCACGTGCACAAAAAAAAGTTGCAATAGGACAGACAGGCAGATTGACAAAACGACAGAAAGAATTTTTTTTTGTTTTAGTTTGAGCGAAAAAAAAATTTCTGTCTGTCGGTCTGTAACTTTTTTTGTGCGCACGTTTACTCTGGAACCGTTTGAGATATTGACTTGAAATTTGGTACACATATATACTTTAACGAGATCTAGAACTAGATTATATTTTCATCTTGTTCCGTCGAAGAGTTGGGGGGTAAATTGGGGTAAATTTGGAGTAAACAGGTAAATCAAGCAGGTAAGAGTTCATAAAATTGATATTTAGTATAGGCAAGAGAAGCTAAGGTCTCAAAAAAAAATTTGGCATTAGCCACCCCCATTACCACCTCCACCCCATTATTAAAGGGGATGAAAAAAAAATGTGATTTAGTGTGTGTACAAGAACCAGAAACCTCAAAATATTTTTTTACTTTATCCACCGGACCATTAGGAGCTGAGACACAAAAAAAATAAAGTGCGGCTAATGGAGGTCATCCTTAATGGCCGCCATTTTGGTGTTCTACACGAATTTTCAAGTGGCTCCCTATCTGGAAAGTTACCTTTTGACATCAACTGTGACCACAGAAAATGGCACATTCTAATCAAAAAGCGCAATTTTTTGGCTTTTTTAACCATGTACCCGACGTACTATTTATCCGTTTGATCATCTAAAAATTGAGACAAGTTGGCCACGCCCATTACAATATATTTCATTTCATTTCAGTGTCATTCGGTAAAATATTTTTATGTCACAAAATTCTTTTGGTCCTTGTTTAAATAAGAAAAAATCTGAGTAAAACTTCAATTAATTATTTTTTAATATTCACCGTTACTTTTCAATCCAAAAGTGTTATTTCACTTAGAGAACTTAAGTTTAAAAACGTTAAATAAATCCATTGAAAACGTTTCAAAAATTTAAGTTTTCCCAGTCTAGCAATCTAAACATTATTATAAAAACAATAATTCAAAAAGAAAGAATAAGAAGCTGATGAATGCTTCTGTATTTACATACAAGTTTGAAAGGAAAGGTCCGTAACTTTATACACCAGACTTGCAGAAACTAATTTCAGACTCAACAGTACTCCATATTTATTCTCAAACATTAACTTCAAGTGAAATTCCGCTGAATTGTACGAAATTTTCCTTGATTAAATCCTTAAAATATGGAGTTAATCCCAACTCATATTATCCGATAAGATCGTAATATTAAAAAGCAATATGCTCCTTTGAAAAAGCTCTCCCAGCAGACTTTATTAGAAAAAGTTTTCACATTATCGGTGGTTGATAACAGGTCGCTCGACATGCCACGTAATAATTAGCCAATGGCGTGCAGAAAGCTGAACTGGTCGATAAAATGTGTGTTTGTACATATATTATTTGTAGCATTGTAGATGTTAATTCAGTGGAGCTACGAGGGTTGTTAGTTTTATATCAGGTCGTACAGAAAGATATTGACCGATACATTCTCACATGGTGTATTAGTACAGCAAATAAGTAGTTTTCCAAACAAAGTTTTGCGACAGATTTGGAAATTAGCGGGATTAATAGGTCTTGATGAGCTGTTTTCGAGGTTACATTTTGTGACTAAAATTTTTTGCAAAACTTCGAAAAACTCATGCAAAAAAATTGTATTTGCAGATGTCTCCATTCCAGTGCACTTTTCAAAAAAAATATTTCTGTACTAAATTAAAGAGGAATTAATTTTCTACAATTTGGTTTGTATTAATTTTTTTTGGGACTAGAGCGCTACAAAGTTGGGTCATCTTTTTGAATTCATAAAAAATGTACTTTTCGTCTTAAAAATTAACGCAAATTCTGCCATTTTTTCAAAATATGGGATTTTTTCCAGGGTGGAAAAAAAATCAAGATTTTTTTTATTTAAAAAAAATCGTGAGTATTTTAGGTGATTTAAATCAGATTTTTTTTTGACTTTTTTGTAATTAAATTTTTTTAATAAACCATGAAAGTCATGAAAACTTTATTATAAATGGTAATAAGTAATATGAAAATATCGAAAACAAAATCAATTTCTACTAGACAGAATAGCATGTATAATAAACATGTAACGTGAGTGAGTACAGTAGATAATACATGCCACAATAATATTCAGAATATTAATTTCTGTTCAATTGTCTCATTAAAAAGGTCAGCTTCGCTGCCTTGTCCACTCCCAGTTTATTTCTCAAGTCGCTGTGGACCAAGCCAAATGTTGAAAATATCCTTTCTACCGAGGTTGAAGATGCAACAGCGGTGGTTAATAGCATAACCTCTTTTATTATTAATTTTTCAGGATTGTAGACTTCGAAATGACAAATCCACCACGAAGAATCATTTTGGAGTTCTTCTACTACGGGTCTGGACATTAACGAGCCAACAAATGGCTGAGATTTGGAATAGAAACTTAGAGAGAACTTAGAATAGAAACAAAAAGACTTGAAAAAATTCCAACGAAAAATTTTCTTCTGCACAACATAGTGGTTTACGTTTTTCTTCTGGAGTTAACATTATTTGTCCCACTTTCTGCGGGCTGTCGGGGTCGGGACTATTATTCGTATATTTTGGACTGATCATAAATGCTAATAAATGGTACGGGGTAACAGATGTTTCGTAACGTTCTTTGATTTTAATTTGCAATTTTTCGTGGGTGGAAATTTTTCTGTTACTCTCTATTAATGTCTAAACGCGTGTAGCAAAAGTTTTCTAAATAAAAAATTTTTCAGTTCCAGGGAAATTAGAAATTTGTCACTAAAACGTAGAATTTAACGAAAAATTTTTTTTGTATAAAATTTCTAATTTCCCTAGAACTGAAAAATATTTTTATTTTATTCGAAAAACTTTTGCTACACGCGTATAGACATTAATAAAGAGTCATAAAAAATTTCAAATGTTAATTTGAAAAATGTTAAAAATCGAAAAATTGGCCTTTTCTTTCATTTTCAAGGCCGATATTAACCGATGTGGTTAAATATTTACTCGAATTAGTTTTTGATACATACACTCAAAGAAATAGTATGGGTAAATTCAACAAAAAAAAAATGGTTAACTAACAATATCGTTAATTTTGTTAAACCAAACTATATTGATGGTATTTTTAAACAAGAGGTGATTGTTATTTTAATTAATAAAAAGTTGTCGTACAACAAAACAAACATTAACTTAAAAAATAGATGAATAAGACTATTATTTTGTTCGTCTGACTATTATTTTGTTGAATTCTGTCAAATTAAACTAGATAATAGTATATGTTAGTTTTAACTATTATCGAATTGTAATTCTAACCCAGTATTCGTTCGCTGTACTATTGTACTTGGTAGACAAACCAATATTATTGTCGCCTTCGAGAAGTTCTAAAAGAATTACCATAAAATTTGCTTGCTTACCACGTAGTCTATTACAGAAATTATTCCCAGATGACGCCACATACAAATCACTAACAATAATCCATCATGCATTATCTTGCACTCTTATGAATTTATAGAAAATTAATAACATGATTGCAGTGTTCAAATTCTCTCAGGGATCATCGATATATTTGGATGGATCTTATAAACGATCTCTAATCTTTGGTTTGGGTGGTCTGATATCTCAATACTGAGATTTTGGCTAACCAAAAAAAACTTCATCATACAATAAAATGTAGATCAACCTAAAAATTAGTTGGTGAACAAAAAACAAAGTCGTTGTACTATTTAATTGTAGACCAAATTGAAAATGGTTAGTGAACATAAAAAAATGTCATTGTACTATTTAATTTGTTACAAGAAGATATGATTATTAAACTACTATTTGTTTACGAAAACAAATAAAGTTGTATGACTATTCTTTACTGATTGATTTAACTATGAAACTAGATAGGCGCGATTTCATATGCTCTTTTTGGTTGAATTTACCTATCATTTTCTTTGAGTGTAGTAATGCTTAAATTAGAAACTGGCCCATCTGCAAATTCAAATTTTTGTGTTTTTTCGGCCCACCCTACCCAACAAGTTAGATCGTCTGTAGACTCCTTTATTTATTTTCCACTGATTACACTTTAACGCACGGGTTTTTTATGATTTGTGGAAAATATAAACCATTTTTACTTCCACGTCCAGTGGAAGTCTAGTAACGACAAAAAAAAAATTTAAAATTTTTATTGTTCAAATAGGTTTAGAATATCATGAAACGTCGAGATTTTAAGTTTGAGTGAAAAAAAATTCTGTCTGTCGGTCTGTCTGTAACTTTTTTTTGTGCGCACGTTTACTCTGGAACCGTTTAACATATTGACGTGAAATTTGGTACACGTATGTGTTTTAACGAGATCTGGAACTAGATTATATTTTCATCTTGTTCCGTGGAAGGGTTCCGTGGAATAGGGGTAAATAGGTAAATGAAGAGTCCATAAAATTGGTATTTAGTATATACAAGAGAAGCTAAGGTCTTATAAAAATTTTTGGCATTAGCCACCCTCATTACCACCCCCACCCCATTATTAAAGTGGATGAGAAAAGATTATGATTTAGTGTGTGTACTGTGTACAAAAACCAAAAACCTCAAAATATTTCTTTACTACCACTACCGATGTGGGGTATCGTTTTATGGGTTTCTTGGGTAGAGGATTTCAAATATTATATTATTAAAGTTCCATAAACAATTATTTCCACATACAAAATTTTTTCGTTGTAAGAGACTTGGATAGAAAATCTGGATGTGGAAGTAGTGATTCCTTGGGCAGCGGTTTTTCTTATTTATTTAGTAAATTAGATGCCGACAGTCTTTCAGCTGACTCCATTTAGGCTGGAAGAATGTTAGAAATTTCACAATATTTTAATTTGCCAATCAAGACATTAATACTGAAAATATCGAAAATTTTAGAAAACAGTTTATAATTCTTCATTCCTTTACAAAATTTTATTTAATAGGATTCGTAAATAACATAAACTCCCCAAAAAATGTACATACAAGGCATTACAGTATATGGTTGGCAACTTTGAAATGTGCACACTGCACATCTATATGTTCCAACTTAAAAAAAAATAATAATTTTATTGGAAAATTAAATAGAATGTACATTTTTCAGTAAAAAACTGAAACTTTTTGTTCCGCCCTTGCCTTCCAATACAGGTAAAAGAGAGTCGGGGGCGTTGTCATACTCATGAATTACGGATGCAAGGAATTTTGTGCTCAGGAATGCGAATGGTTATTAAAAACATAACGGGCACGTGCTTTGTTGACGCTTTATCGAAATATTTTATAAAAAGTTTTAAAATGACGGCATTCCAGTAAAGCTTGCCTGACAACACGCATACTTACAATGTGGATGAAAGCTTTTTCTGTTGCGATAATTTTAGTTCGATAAAAATTTTATTGCTGGAAATACTGGCGTGGTTCAAACTTTATGTAAATACCAGGCATATTTCATAATGATTAGTAATAAGTATTTGAGTAAGGGATTACGTAGGCAAAGTTAAAATCTAACAGTTAATTTTCCATTTTAATTAAGTTTTTTTTCATTATATGTTACCTTTAACTTCTTTCCAAATCCAAAAATATTGTTTTTTTCTAAAGGGCATTTGATTAATATGTGTAAATGTATTACACAGATACATTTATTTAAAATTCTATTACATATAAATGGCAGGTCTTGCTACTGTCACACTATTGAAGAAAAAACTATTTATGTATTCGTCGTATATCATCCAAACAGTATCATAGTGTTTACTTAACCGTTATTAGTTTAATTACTGTAATAATCAAGGCTCGGGAGATTTGTCTCTGTGACCTTTAAATCAGGGTTGGCTCTCGGTTAGCGCGGAACGATTTGTATGCAAGTATGGCACAATATATCTTACTTTTTTTTTTTAGAGAATTCTGTAATATCCAAAGTTAATATGGTCCTAAACTTTACGATATTATGAAATTCGTTAAAAAAAGTACAAGGTAAGATATATTGTGTCATACTTACATAGAAATATTTCCGCGCTAACCTAGAGCCAACCCTGATTTTAATCGTCACAGAGACAAATCTCCCGAGCCTTGATAAGAATTATCAAATTTTCTATTTTAATTAAGCAACAAAAAATAACAGTTTTTATTTTCATCATTTAAACACTGAATTACCGACATCAGTGGCATTTTTTCAATAAAGATACAAGGTGCTTCAAAAAAAACCGACCAATCTATGAAATTATTGTGTAATTTGTGAAAAAGTGCTAAAATGACTCTGAGTAAATTAACATCAAATGTCAATTAGCGTTTTCAATTAAGAACTGATTGAATAAAGTAACAGTAAATGTCATTGTTTTATTGTTTATAAATGATTAAGTTGCAACACTGTAAAACTCATGTCAATAACACGACAAGTGAGCATATTTCGTCTTTTATTTTTAGTTGTACTATCTGCACTAAAAACATTGCATTGGTTAATTTCAAATAAAAAGTAGAATTGAGTTAGAAGACAAATTATAAGAATATTTTATTTCTTTTGGGCCAACATTATAATGCAAAACATTTGTACGCATACCACAGACAGAAAATAGAGACATGTGGCAAATTAGTAAAAATAATCAATAGCAAAAAATCTCATATAGTCATATTTTGACCTGGTATACACATATTTGCTTTATGTCCACTTACTCAAGAGACACCCCGTAGAGTGCTAATATAATTAAAATATAATATAAATTTTAAAGATATGTATAAAAACCAAATTTTATTCACTTCATAAATTTCACTATCTCTCCCACGCAGGCCTTGATATCGTTAGCCCTTATATCCGACGCATATTTTAATGAGTTATTTTACATTCAGGTCTGTATTCTGTATTGAATAAATGAATCCTTTAATTAATTGTCAATTACTCCCACGAAGTTTATAACTAAACCGAACGTAAAAAATTCCAGGTAAAAAATTCTTTGTTCCTAACATTTTATTTATATCCTGCCCAGAAGCAGAACTGGAGCATTATTCGTAATTCCTGAGAAAATAAATTCTTTGTAATACTCTCTAAGAGTGCTCGAACATTTAACAAGCTAAAGAAAGCGAAAGTCTTGAAAAAGTCTCAAGATAATTCAATAGATAACCCTCTGGTAATTGTTGTGCAATAAATAAAAGATGCCATCCACTTCCTAGTCAATCTTTTGTGTTACAAATTATGCTTGCTGGGCACAAATATGCGGAGAAACATTTAGATATAAATCGATAGAGTCAGAACCGTCTTCGACTTATAAGTAAATTCGGCACAGGTTTCAATCAATTTTAAAATTCGGCTGAAATAAATCCATCTCGTCAGTGGCGTATCCAGAATAAATTAACAGGGGGCACAACCATTAAAAATGCGCCGCCGCTAGCGAACAAACATTTTTTTTTTCACTCGGAAATGAAAAAATTGATGAGCGGGGTAGAACGTCACAATTTTTTTTTCTCAGCAATGATTGAGAAGAAATGGGGAGAAAATGACAAATCACCCAAAAATAAAATTTGATGAGCGAGGGGAGAAAATCATAAAAAAAATTCCACCCACCAATGAAAATTAAACCGCTCACAAATAAAAAATCAACAAATTTTTCATACTCTGGCGTTTTTGCTTGCCAAAATAAACGACAGGAGGGACACGTACAGTACATATGTATATAGTGTTAGATGTTTATATCCCCCAGAGACATCTATGAGCGATCCCTCTAAGTTCAAAAGGTAGACAATAAACAAAGAACAATTCAGTTGGTTGGTTCAGCAATCATCCCAGAGATGGCACGCGCGGTGTTATAATCTGGACTTCTTCTGGAAATATCTAGAGAGTCATGACATCATCACAGAACATTCTAGACTTCTCATCTCTGGTTACATAAAGGAATGGACAAGCTGTGTGTAGTCTAGTCTAATATAGTTGATGTACAGTTGAGATGGTCAGAGAGTGAGCGGAGTAGTAGACCAAGTGATCAAGTGACTGAATAATTGAAGTATAGTACTCACTGTTATATTAGTAAAGTAATTGTTTGTTGTAATTAGTACGTAAGTTAATAAATTAGTATTTAGGGTTAACCTGGTGTTATAATTTTCGGATCCACGATACAGGGTGTTTACAAAAAGAGTGTAAACACGTAACAATATAATACAATAACAATTAATATTGTTGTTCATAAATCACTATTATTCAATAAAAAACGAATACCAAAATAAACGACAGGGAGGGGGCACCCTGTACCCTCCCCTGGATCCGCCACTGCATCTCTACTGTCATCATTTTCTGTGTTAAGTGTTTCAAGCTTTCGAGTTTTGTCTACCCTCTCTAATATAATGAACTTTAAAGGAATAAGGAATAGAAATATTTTTGTGGAACAATGTAATAACAATTTATTGATTTTTTGAGAATATAAAGTACTGTATATAAAAAGACCGCTGTCTAAGGAATCACTAATTCTACATTTAGATTTTCTATCCAAGTCTGAAAAAAAACTTCTTTTTCGTTAACATTACTGAAGATACTTCCTGACATATTAATAAAGAATAGACCATTCATATAAATAATGAAGAGAAAGGGGCCTAAAATTGTGCCTTGGAGAACGTCCTCTTTTACTATTTGGAACGAATTTACACACACTGCTTTTTGTCATCTAGATAGCTCCTAGAAGGAATTTTACATTCTGCTGGTGAATATTGACATGACGTCTTGCATTGATTTTCCCATGCGAAACTCTGTTTATCTAACAATATTTTAAATTTATTTAAGTATGGAAATAAATGAACGTTTCAAAATGTAAGGTTATATCATACACGCGTAAAATGAATACTATCGAGTTCTCGTATACTTTTAACAACACGGAGTTGATAAGAAGTCAAACAACAAAAGACAGGTATTTTATTTGACTCTAAACTGGATTTCAGAAAGCACATTGATGCATCAACAAATTCGGCACTTAACTCTCTAGGATTTATATTAAGAAACTATAAAAAAATTTTCTAATGTAGAAGCGCTCAAGATATTGTATTACTCACTTGTAGGTTCAAAACATGAGTATGGTGCGATAATTTTGACCCGATTTATAATATTCATTCACAGTCACTGGAAAAGATTCAACGAAAGTTTATGAAGTACTTAGTTTTCAAGACAGATAATTATTTTCCAGAACGGGGATACCCAAATACATTGTTACTGATAAATCTAAACATGAAGTCCTTGGAGAATAGAAGGAGGGTTATCATTTTACTATTCTTGTATAAACTAATCCATAATTTAATTGACTGCCCTGAGCTATTATCAAAAATTAATTTTAGAATCCCTAGATTGGAAGCCCGTCAAAATGTTCTATTCTAATGTCCCACAAATCGTACAAATGTCCTCAAAAAGTCTCCTATCTATTCTATGATGGAGTTATATAATACTGTTGGTGATCAAGTTGATATTTTCAATTCCAGTTTAAATTAATACGTCAGTATGATTTCAACTGTTCACTAAGCAATGACATAAATGCAGCAATAGATTAACTTGTAATCTGTAAAAATATATAATAAATAACACCTGATATGCATCAAATACATAAATAAGTAAGGTATAATACACTGTTTTATGTATAGAGTATGATATATGTATAGATAGTCTTAATTTAGTTATTTTAATATGTGTTAAATATAATGTGTAATTAATTTATCTAATGTTTAATTATTGTTACTGTATTTTCCCATCTCATAATTGGCCTCGGCTGTTGGTGTATTCAAATAAATAAATAAATAAATAAATAAATAAATAAATAAATAAATAAATAAATAAATAAATAAATAAATTACGTTCTTGATTTTAGTAACATTTCAAAAGCCCTTACTAAATTTGTTAAAACGAGATTGGCCGGTAATTATAAATTTGTAACTTATCGTCTTTTTCATTAACTGGCTTTACGATCGATATTTAAAGGTTGTAGGACAATATTCACTTTAAATAATATTGAATATTTAATAAAATTTTATTTATAATTCGTGTTATAAACATCGACTGCACTTCGTTCCGAAATAAACTCCCACTGCATACCACTCCGTCAGACCGATCCTGTGTCGACGAGGCGACCGCAACAAAATAGTCCATAACCCACCAGAACTCTGAACTAAAGACGACTTCTAGATGACGAATAGAACTGAAAAGAACGTGAGCATCTCGAGTGGTGTGGAAGTGTCTATAGTAACTATAGATAGCGGATCCTCATTACCGGTTACCCCAGGCACTGAAAACGTGCTTTATTATTCCTGCACATCAGTGATTCAGCAGAAACCGCGAAAAACTTTTCCATATCCAATAGACTACCAAAGGCGTAGATGTAAAGGGTTCATTGATATGAAGTGGTTGTTAGAGATGGAGATTGCAACACTATTAATGATAGCACGAAGTTGAAGTGTGTGTGAAGTTTAAAATTCGAATTCACTAATTCTGCGACAACTTCTATTTCTGTAACATTCATGCCATACTATATGAATGTCACAGTATACAAAGTAACAACCCATTATACTAGATATAAAATATCTTTAGAGCTGCTATATCAAATCTGTAATAAAACAGAGAAGTGATAGCAAATTAGTGTAAAATCTACCTACTTCAAAACAGAAAAATTCTTCTTTACCCTCTATATTAAAACTGAGGTACTAAATGAATTTGTAACTTTTTTTTTAGTAAATTTTATTCTCAGCCAGCCGCTAACGAAAATCCTCGTGATTTCATTTATCACCTTTTATAATATTGTTATAAATAGTAAGTCATCTGGCATCTACGAGCGACTTTGGAATTTTTCTATCAGTGATATTATAGCATTCCTTATGGCGAAAGATGGCAGAAAAAAATCAGGTGGTAAAAGGTATGTCACGTGACTTTCTAGTGTATCTGACAGCTATGTTAGGGATTCATAATTTCTGGTATGATGGGAAATTTTGTATTAATTTATTATTTATTTATTTAAGAAAGAGATTACCTAACAGACAGGCGAGCTATCCAATGACAGGGTGACATAGGTACAAAAAAATATTATAAAGTTTAGAGTGTATGTTCCATAAATTCTAAACTACAGGAAGCTAACCTAGACGAAATAGAATAAGTGTCACCAGAAAATTTTAAACCTAATACATAATAGGTCTAAAACTTAAAACTGAAAAAGAAGAAAATGAAATTATCTAGAAATATGACATTAAAAAAAAGAAAAAGAAATAAATGCAAATGTGAATTTAGGCAACCGCAATACCACCGACTTAAGTACTTTTTAAGTCGTGATTGAAAGACCTGATGGTAATATCTAATTCGTAATTATTGTAAGAAGATACATAATTGTACGCACAGGAACTTATAAGTGGAGAATTTGATAGGAAAGTATGTAACATTTAGTTCCCAATCCTATATAAATGAGGATTGCAATTTAGGTTAAAATAGGTTACTGAAAATGGAGAAACAACCATATTATTAAAAAATTTATGAACAAAACAAATATCAAAAGAAACTAACTCTTCTAGGTGACAAGGAATGTAAATTGTAAAAAGTTTAATTATTTTTCAGATGAGAAATACTGCCTGTGTCTATTAAATCTGTACTTCAATGTAATTCAACTCATATTCGATTGGTAATGTATGCCGATGACGTTGCGATTGGTGTAGCTGCATCATCAATCGAAGAACTCGAAGGTATAGCTAATAGCTAATAATAAAATCTTGGAATACAAATAAAACAAAACAAAACAAAATCACTCACTTACAATTTTACATAAGACGTACCACCTTTGATTAACTTAACTATAAGACAGGGCCGGCCTTTACGGGGGGGGGGCGACCTTGCCCCGCACGAGGGCGTCGTCCTCAGGGGACGCCAAGAGTTAATATAAGTCGCTTTTTTTTTCGAGTAAAATTTATTGAGGACGCTCATTAATTTTGAGATGAGGACGAAAAATTTTTTTTCTGACTTGACCAGAAAAAAGGTCGCCTTTTAAAATTTCGCACGGGGGCGCTTGAGGAACTAAGGCCGGCCCTGCTATAAGAGAACGTACAACCAATCACAAATTCTTAGGTTTATAGTTAGACAAAAAATTAACTTGGGGAAACTATATTGACGGGGTATGTAAGTGTAAGTTGAATTCAGCATTTTTTTCTTTTTGAAACACGTCATAACGAAATCGGAGCTAATAAATTATATTATGGTATCGTCTAACCACTCCTAAAATACTAGACCCGCTAGAATCTTGTAGAGAGACTTTTAAAACTTACTTAACTTACATTTTAACCTTACTTTCAATTTTTATATACGAAACAGCCCCATTTGCCCATCAGCATTTCAATAAATTCACCCGTGCAAAAGATATTTTAATAAATAATTATAATCTAATAAACTTTCAAAAAAGTCCTTATTACTGTTCTGCAAGTATTTACAATAAATTGCCTCAAAATATTAAAAACGACACCATAAATAAATTCAAAAGAACATTAAAAGAATTTCTCATTGGAAAATGCATTTACACTTAACAAGAATTTTATAATCTGGAGTAATCTCAACTTTGTCGTCGTTCCATTATATTTTTTTTGTACATAATTAAATTACTTCCACATCCAGTTACGACAAAAAAAAATTTGAAAATTTTTTTGTTCAAATAGGCTTACAATATCATGAAACGTCGAGATTTCAAATTTAAGCGAAAAAAAATTTCTGACTGTCGGTTTGTAACTTTTTTGTGTGCACGTTTACTCTGGAACCGTTTAAGATATTTACTTGAAATTTGGTATGCGTATGTACTTTAACGGGATGTGGAACTAGATTATATTTTTATCTCATTCCGTCGAAGGGTTGGGGGGGTAAATTGGTAAATCAAGCAGGTAAGAGTCCATAAAATTGGTATTTAGTGTATACCAGAGAAGCTAAGGTTTCAAAAAAAATTTTGGTATTAGCTACCCCCATTACCACCCCTTAAAGGGGATGAAAAAAATGTGATTTAGCGTGTGTACAAGAACCAAAAACCTCAACTTCATCCACCCCCACTACCACCACCTATCACCACTCCCACCCCACTACTGTGTGGGATATCGTTTCATGGTTTTTTGGCGTAGACGGAGTGTTTATGCTCCTCTTTTTGTGTTTCTGCTTCTTCGAGTCTTCTTTTTCTGAGTCTTTTGATTCCTCGGTTTCCGATACTAGGTTGAATTTAGGTCATGCTTGTTGCCAGCAGCGAGAGCCACATGACGCATGGTACAGGAGTGGGGGGTGGGCAATGTAGGTGTTTTTGAAATGCGTTGCCGCATTGTGTTCGTGATATTTAATGTTTATGCTCCTCTTCTTTGTGTTTCTGCTTCTACAGATTTTCTTCTCCTTCTGAATCTTCTGATTCCTCTTTTTCTGGTTCTGGTAGAGTATATATATCTGCATGTATTTGTGAAATGCATGGCTGCATTGTGTCATGATGTGGAGTGTTTATGCTCCTCTTTTTGTATTTCTGCTTCTACAAATCTTCTTCTATGTATTCTGATTCCTCGGTTTCTGGTTCTGGTAGGATGGATATATATTGCTGTGATTTCATGGTGGAATTTCTTTTTTCTCCTCGCATTTCTTGTGCTTCTTCTTGTGCTTTCCGGCGAGCTACTACACCCCGTCTACCCCCTGTTTGTCACTATTACGGTCCTAACCTTTTTAAACTTTTTAATAAACTTCCTCAGTCCCACCAGAGTCGCACCAAAAGTATAAACAGTTTGTATGTTTCCATAGCATGGATGAGACTTTCCAAATTCCAATGGTACCGAAACCAAGCCAATGGGCACCAGTTCCATCCAAATTCCCATTATATTCTTAAATTGATTCAATTCCAGACGGTGCACTGTCACCCTGATGGGGCACGCCCCTGGCCAGACTCATATGTATTTGCTAGAAAGAATTGTTTATTGACTTATTTTTAAGTTATTATACTTAACAATGAGCATCATTTGGACCTGAAAACTCTTACTTGATATTTTACCTAAGGGAATATTATTCAGTTTATATTAAATTCGCCTGAGTATTTTTAATAATTATGAAAAAAGATTATTTGAAGGTTAACAAAAGAAATTTATATGACCATACTTCATTCAAATCAAATTCATTTGAATATTTGCATAATGGCTGAAAAAATAATTTACAGGTTTACAGAAAGATACCATGCCATGCTTTAATTTATTGCCATAAACTTGTCGACAAATGTCGACTCTTCAAGGGTGATGGGCCTAAACACTTCAAAGGTTATAAATATACTTGTCGGGGAAGGTACTTAGAAATGAAAAAGGAGGTACTTATCTTTCTTTTGGGGGCGAGCGTAGAGGCGACTTCAATGTGAATATCAGTCGATATTCCGTTGAAGCAACGTCGAGCGCGGTTAGTACTTGAGTGACCCATCTTGAGAAATACAGCGTTCTCGTCCCACCTTCTAGCGGCTTGTATATCAGTGTATACGTGGAAGATACGCAATTTCAAACGAGGATTACGTAGTGGATATACCATCCTTCGGAGGGGATGTAAAGCAAGCGGTCCCTTGTCTATTAAATGTTAGGCAAGTAAAAGATCCCTACTCTTCTTAAGGGAAGAGGTTTGGCAAAATTTCCAGGTTGGGGGTAGTTCGTCTCCTGGCGTCGGTGATAGGTCCTGGTAGCGGAAATAGGCCGACGTTAAATAAATAGATTTAAAAAAAAAATCTTTCTTTTGCCTGTCTTGGGTTGTTTGTTTATTTAGGCTCTTTTCGTTTCTTAATTCACAGCACTGGTCACTAAACTGTATTAGTTGTTTTCAAATATTAATTATATTTCAATAAGGAAATAGGCCTATGATTTTTTACATTGCTTTTATCGCCGGTTTTATATATAGGAATCACTTGAACAATTTTCCACATATATAGTGTACAAAGATTCTACTAGGCTAACAGAACACAATTTAAGAAATATGGCTGAAATACCATCAAGACCTGGTCCCTTCATAATATCTAGATATTTTAAGGTTTCTAGAATTTGTTTCTTTGCAATATTTGTTATGTGAAAATAGTATTGAAGTTATTTTCAACTTGATGAATATCTGAAGGGGACATGTTGAACTCACACTTCCAAAATTATTCATGAACAGATTACAAATAGAGAAATTGTTTTTGTACAAAACTTATCCGCCATTATGAACCAAAGACCAGAACTATTTCGTGTCAGTGTGTAATCTCTCCTCAGTTTTGTTTACGTGTTTTTGTAGTCATCATGAATATTATCTTTACGTAAAGCAGATAATTGTTGATAATCATTTACATTATCAAATATTTTCCATCTTCTGGGAGCCTCATTTTTGAAAAAGATATGAACCTTTTCGAATATATTTCTTAGGTACGTATGTGTCAATAATATTGTCAATTATTTTAGAGTGCTTACACATCACAATGTACACTTTTATTGTGTAAAATTACATTCCAATAGATACTGTCTAGATATTCCTTAATAACAACATAGTCCACATCAGAAAATTACATTATTACAAGAGTAGAGTTATTATTCTAAGGAAGGCAAACAAACTACTGCAAATGATTTTTGTTAGAGTTAGCAAAATAAATGTGTATAAAATAAAAATAATAAATATTATTTCCAATTTGTCTAAAAGAATTTCTGATACGCCACTGGTTACTACGTTGTTCTCTCTGGGAGATAGACTCTATTCAACTACTTCCGCATTGAATTTATACAATATTCCACATTTATTTCGAATTATGGTGGTGTTTTGTGTGTCTGTTAAAACTCAGGCTCTAATTGATGTATATTAATGAATTATTCATTACTTGCAATAAGGAGAATGTATATCTGGAGCGCCGTAAGAAAATTAATCATAACGAAAATTATTAATTTGATTTTGAACAAAGAAAATTAACTATGGGCAAGGAAAAGTGGGAAGTTTTGATTGATTGTTGGTGTCAGATGCTAGAAGTGAAGTGTTTTAACACAGATACTGCGAAATTAATAGTGGATTAAAAAGTTTTTAAAATCTTCCTGTGGTTTATTATTAGAATAATTTTTCAGGATCTATGTGAATATTCATGAGTGAAGTTATGAGACTAAGCTATATATTTATATTTATTTATTTTATTTATTTGTTTATTTGGTACGTTATTCAACAGGTGAAACCCAATTAGAGAATAGGAAAATACTAAATAATTCAATACTTATCTTAATTATGAACAAGAAGATATATAAATATTATTCATATATCTGAATAAAATTAATAAACTAAAGTAAACTAAATTAAACTAATACAATGCATTTGCTATATACCAAACAAAGTGAATGTAAGACGTACACTCTAAATTGAGTCTAATAGTTCGCAAGTCAACAAGAAATAACAAAAATAAATTTAAGCTAGAGAAAAAGACAAAACCCCTAGTTTTTCGCCCCTTGTGGGGACCTCATGAATTTTATTTAAAAGTGGTCTAAATGATAGTTTATGGTGATACTTTAAAGTTTCAATTTGAGCATAGTTTTTTTTTTGGAGATATGACAAGTTAATCTTGTTATTTGATGCATCCACGCCAAAGCGAATCCGAGATTCTCGGTGACCTCTTGCGTTATCTTAAAATTCTCAACAGATAAAAAGTAAAAAAAAATTGACCAGGACAGGTGAAGTTGAGATTCCGTTACTTTAAGTATCAAGACAATGTTTGGCTTTTGCTCCACATATTATTTTCTTGTGTGTTTTCTTAGAAAATACCATTTTCCTGAAAGAAACCTATACTACGCATATTTCCGTTGAAGTAATAATAAATTCATTTTACTGAATTTTCCAGTTATTGACTTTTTTATAGTGGCGCATGGCGGAAACTTTTTTTTTTTGCGGGGGGGAGAAGGGGAAATCCATCATGGACACCCAGCGCCTTGGATCTATCACGCTGGGTAGTGCTGCTGGACTCTAACCAGTAAAACCTCTCCGGAGCCCCCTCCCTGTCTTCAGTGTTTCCTCATATCCTGGAACCGCTCTCGCTTACCGTCAGAATATCAGGTCAATCTTAGTGTTAGGTGTTCGAAATAATCTGCCTCCGCAGAGATGTCCTCTTATTACCACTTTCTTGTAACGATTAGAGGTTTAAGTTTCTTTCGTCTACTTCCTTGATTTTCATAACTGATGTTATCATGTCCTCCAAGAGTTGCCAGTTTTCCTCTGATTCTAGCATCCTCAACACCATGTCATCGGGTGTAACTGGGCCGCCTAGCCTGTTTATGACTCGTGGCCTTTCTTCTCTCCACCTGCTACACCAGAACACAGTATGCTCCGCGTCGTCTATCTTCCCGCAGAACATGCATTCTCGGTCTTCAATCTTCCCGATGTCGTAGACGTACTCTGCAAAACATCCGTGTCCTGTTAGGGCCTGAGTAAGATAGAAACCAACCTCCCCGTGTCCTCTCTCCACCCATCTTTTAATATCTGGAATGAGTCTCCTCGTCCATCTTCCCTTACTCGAGATATTCCATCTCTCCTGCCACCTCTGATAGAGTCTATCATTGGCCTCCTTCCTGCCACTTATCTCGTATATCTCCCACCTTTCTTTTGCCAGAAGGTCAATGGGAGGGATCCCTGCCACTATCAGCACTGCCTCGTAGGAGACCGTTCTGTAGGCACTGCAGACTTTCAGTGCTGCACATCGCTGTACCCTGGCCAGTCTTCTTCGCGTTCTTTCCACTGCCATCGCACTTACCCATACCGGGGCCGCGTATAGGAGAATGGAGTGCACCACGCTACACAGCACTCTCCTCTTGCTGGCCTTCGGTCCACTGGTGTTATGCATTAGCCTGCCTATGGCTGTTGCCACTCGCCCAGCTTTTTCCTCCAATTTCGTCACATGCACCCCGTATGTCAATTTCGAATCGAGCCATATGCCCAGGTACTTTATCGCCTGGCTCGGGCCAATTTCCAGCTCCCCTACCTTTACTCTCATGATAGGGAGATTCCTCTTTCTGGTTATGATTACCAGCTCGGTTTTCCCAGGGGCAAGTTCGAGCTTCTTGCCCCTTACCATCTCTCTATTTTTGCAATGGCCGTGTTCGCCGCCTCCTCGATTTCCCTCATCGTTCTGGCGGAAACGCTAACCTCTAAATTATCTAGCACGATTAAACTATTATTATTCAGTCATTCAGACTAAAAAAGCTACTTTAAATTCTGTAGATATTTAAAATACCTGGTGCCCCATTCTATCTTGACCCTTTTTAAACCTACATAACTTTTGAACTAGTTGAGATAATGAAATGCAATTTTTTCTAAACTAAACTGACGTTTACAAGTGATGTTCTCTTTTATTTCCATAGTCTACTTTGTGAATCAGTAATTTTTGCACAGCATTTCGATAAAACGCAGTATTCACTTTAGAAGCCTATAAAAACATCACTCTGTATATTTTCCATGACAAATATGGACTTTTTGGAAAGAGGAAACAACGGACTTTCCAACTGTGGAAAAATATACAGGGTGTTCCATTTGAAATAACAAAGTTGCTCTATCCCCGAGAATACGCTATGTCATTTCCGGTTAAACCGGAAGTGAGCAAAAAAAAGACGGACTCTCAGGAAACAACATATCAAAATTAGAAGAAAACTGGCGAAAATCGCATTTCATTCTCAACTAGTTCAAAAGTTATGTGGGTTTAAAAAGGGTCAAAATATAATTTATGTATTTTCTACTTCCACTGAAAGGAAGAAAGAAATTTTAGTTCAAAAATTGTTAAATTTTTTGCGAATTATTCCTGATATATATTTTATATTATACTTTATAATTTAACGTATATTTATTTGCGTCAGCTAAATATTTTTTGTTTTTCTCTAATACCGAAATAATATCCATTTGTATTTTATGTTCGATGAAGCACGAAATTAATAAAATCAATTAAAAAAGTGCATACTCGGTTTAAAATTTGTGTCAATACTTCACAAATTACCAATTTAAAATCACGATTTTATACAAATGTGGTAAAATTTTATAGGTAAATGATTGCCTAGGTAATCTATTCCTATCTATGACATTAATGTGTACTGCAATTCAAATTCAAGCCGAATTGCTACTCTAGGAGTGTCTCATTTGAACCTTGGCGGGCAAACTACTATATTATACTTTTCGCAAATACGAAAACGAAGAGTATATTGCATTTGATCGGAACATTTCTAAAACCAACTCTCAAAATGTCCGTCTGTCCGTCCGTCCGTCACGTTTTTTGTAAGTACGACAACTCAAGAAAGAAATCCGATTGTACTGAAATTTGGACAGTAAGTTAGTGTTAGCTAGAGGAAGAACCCTATTGTTTTTGAACAAAATCGATCACTAAATAAAAATGTTATTAATGATTTAAAAATTTTTTGATTTCTATGTTTTTGCAATTCAATAGAAATCTGGTGAAATGATATTTTATTTCAATATATAAATATTTAAATATTTTACAAATATACATTTCATAATGCAATATACAACCGCGGAAATATGATTTTAGCTCGTCTCTTATAATGTAAAAATTGACGTTTTTTTTACGTGTTAGGTGGTGTTTTTACGTATTAGGTTAGTTCTTAGGCTTTTGACTCGGAATCCAAGGGTTCCGGGTTCGAAACCCAAATGGTATGGTATAGTTTTTTTTTTTAATTTTTACTTTATTTTACACTGAGTCTTTTACTAACTAAGTTCGTACTGTAAAATTCAAAATATCTAAAACTAACATTATTTACAAACAACTGCGGAGAGTATCCTATAGAATTTGTAACAATTATATAAAAAGTTCAGTGAACAAGCGAAGAGTACGTTTTTAGCTTGTTTTATCTTATTATTTTATAATAAAGGAACACTAAAAATAATTATATCGGTTTATCGTCATCGTTTAGCTAAGATTAAAACAGGGGAGTCTCATTATCGTTACCCTAACTCCATCCCCAAAAATTGAACAACAATTTTTATTAATTATTTCGTAATAATAAATGATTCTTGTACAGGGTCCAAAACCGATGCCTTAACACAAAATAAGTGAAATTCAGTCGTTTTAAGATGGCGAATTGAAATAAGATAGGAAATATCTCCTTGTTCCTTTGAACCCATAAGCATCAGCTATTCAATACGCCCCTAGAAGCGTAGTACGAGCAGATTAACGTCATTTCTAGTAAGTGAAAGAAGGTATACATCGCGTGTAACAGAATCATGGTAAACACCCCCGACATTACAGCGGCTGTTCAAAATAATAATAATAATAATAAAGTTTATTTACAAAAAAGAAAGAAATACATGATACACTTATAGAACTTTGATAACTTATAAAATAAATTTGATACAGTCACAAGATGATGTAAGATCATATAATCGTGACTTATCTAAAAACAAAAAAAAAACAGCGAGAAAAGTTTTCTTATATATAGTAGCTAAAACTATAATATAGATAGATGGTGTATGAAATACTTTAGAAACTAATAATCAACATTATCAGCATGTAAAAATAAAAAAGATAAATATTAAAAACTATAGAAAGAACTATTAAAAAAAAATAAAATTAATGGCAGTATATAAGTTAATAGCCGTATACAAAAAGACCTACCAATTCATATTAGGACCAAACATTTATTTATTGCTGCAAGCAATCCCTCAAATTAGGTTTTGGTTTTTCAAGTCAATTTGAGCAATTATTTTTTGTCTGTCTAACATTACATACTTTTTAAATTCTATTAAAACTTGTTCTTTGCCAAAGATTTTATATGTTTAAGGAGTGCATTGAAACATTTTGAGCCCAAAAATCTCCAACTACGTTGTCCTGTAGTGGTATTCATTTTTGACACATGTATACATCCTTTAATAGTTTGCCTAGTTCCATAAAAGGAAGTTGCTTATGTGGAGTTTCCTACATATGATTCCAAAACACATTTTATATAAAATAATTCTCAAATCTAGAAAATTACTCTCTTTGAAGAGACGGTTAGATGAATACAATCGACTTTTACCTAGCAGAATTCTTAAAAACTTTTTCTGCATAATTTCTAAATTAACCATGTGACGGTTTAGAGCTCCACCCCATGCGATTATTCCGTAGCTCAACTGAAATTCAACAAGAGCTGTGTACACTGATCTAAGTTGAAAAATTGGTAGGTATTTTTTAAGTTGCTTAAATCTAAATAATATGCATCTAAGTTTATATATGACAGATTTAACATGCTTGTCTCACCTTAGGATCTAAGGTTACACCTAGGTATTTCGTACTATTTGCCTTCTGGATATGTTGGGTGTATCCAATTTTTAGAGAACTAAAATCAGGTAACCCATTTACGTATAACGAAAACGGCAAGTACTTAGTTTTTTTAATATTTATAGTTAACAGCTTTATATCAAACCAGTTCTTAAATGATATAAGATCCTTTTCAACTTTATTTTTTAGTGAGTCCCAAGAGTTGTCCTTGCAAAAAACTGCTGCATCGTGGGTGTAAGAAAAAATTTGACCACTTGTAGGAATATCAAAAATAGAATTAATATATAATATAAATAGGACTGGACCTAAAACCGTTCTTTGAGGCACCCCAAATTCTATTTTTCTCGATTCACTGTATTGGTATTATTAACATAAGCTCTTTACTGTCTACTTTCTAGATAACTTTCTACTAGTTATAAGGCATTTTTTCGGAAACCATAATTTTCTAAGGTGATGAGAAGTTTCTTGTGGCTAACAGTGTCAAAAGCTTTTTGAAGATGAAGTAGTTAAATCTTTGATCGCATCATTAGTTGACTTTCCTTCCATAAAACCGAACTGTGAGTTAGAAATTATATTGTATTTTTTTGTAAAACTGCATATTCTGATTTTTAAAACTTTTTCAAAAATTTTTGCTAGAGACGAGATAATGAAAATCGGACGATAATCGGAAATAACTAGTGGGTCTCTACTTTTAAATAAAGGTTTTATAACGGCACACTTAAAAGCCGAGAGATATTTGCATTTTCCATCATGGTGTTTATTAAGTTGCTTAATGGTAAGGAAATAGAGTCTGATATATTTTTTAACGTAATTGCATTTATTCCATCCAATTCAACGGATTTTTTGGTTTTAAGGTCGTTGGTAACATTTTTTATTCTAAGACAGAAGTGGGGGATAAAAAATAGAACAATTATTAATTCTATGTTCAAAATTAGCTAGCTGCCTGGGTACGTTTACTCTGTATTTTATTAGCTAAATTTTTACCAATATCAGTGAAAAGTTTACAAACTCATTTGCAATTTTTAAATTATCGTGAGTCGTTTCACCTAATTCGTTTGTTATCGAATATATTTCAGTTGTGGATAAATTTGAGTTGTTTGTTATCTGATTAACGGTGTTCCATAGGTCTTTGGAATTATTTTTGCTCTCCATTACGTCAATGCATTTCTGAACTCGCATAGCTGTATCTCGAAGAACATTCGCCAATTGCTGAGAAGTTATGCTATTAATTGCTCATCTTACTCGCAACTTCAGGTTTTCACGCGGTTGCGTAGACAATACTTTTAAATCACCCCAAAAAAAATCTGCGGGAATCAAGATGGCGAGTTATGCGTACACGGGATTAAGTGGAAACTTAAAGGTGTGATAGCGGATGAAAATAGCTTTCCATCGATGCATACAAAGTATAGAAACTTTAGTTAACACAAACTTTACCACATTTGCATGGTATAAATACACTTTACAAAAGATGTATGTTCGTTCTCCGTATTAGTAATTTGGAACAATATTTAATGTTGTCCCCTTTTGTACACAAAACAGTCTTAGATATACCGAGACCATTCACGTAGAATACCCTTTTCCTTCGTATTATTTACTTATATTACAAATGGAGACGCCCATGGCGAAAATAAGCACTTACGTTAAACGGCCTCAGTGTAAATACCAGCTGTTTCTATTGATTATTCAAAGTACATCGCTTATACCTACCTATATAGCAAATAAATACACAATTTCGCACTAAGCAGCTTATTTCAGGTACTTGAGCATACATAACAATCACAAACGAAGTTTGAGGCACACGATCTGACATTATCTTTGTTAAACAGTAAATATAGAAATATAATTTTCAGAATGCAAAAGCCGTAAGTAAGTATTTATTGATAGATTATAAAAGAATGTATTTTCACAAGGCCATAACACAAAATAAAGAAGTTGTATATATATAAAATACGAAAGATATATTATGTACATATACAGAGTGATTTACCACAACATGTGAAAAGTAAAATGGTGTACTAGTTTTCTATGTGGGAAAGCCAATTTTAGAGTGATCCAAGGTAATTTAGTGTATTTCCTTGCATTAAAACTTGTAAAGATACGCTACTGTTATTGTCTAGGTCAGTGCGTAGTGCAATAAACTACGCTCCTGGAGCATATTCGTCCTTCAAATAAAAGTTAAGTCAAATCGAATTTGGCCAACACGCAATCGTGACTGGTATCTGTCTCTTTCTATCTTATTGCGAACTTCAACGATCAGGTCCGTTGCAGGTACGAGGTATGAGAGTTTACTGACATAAGGTTAGTGTGTTTATTGTCTTCAATATGCCATTCTGCGCTTAGAACAGTGCATTAAATGAAATGCATTCGAACATTTTCTTTGACTTTTCATTACTTTTAAGTTTGTGGTGTGAATGTTTTGAAACTAGTTTTACTCACTTTCCACGGCATGCTTACTTGATAAGCGTGTTTTCTTCTTCTTTTTGACACACATCAACGGATTTGTCATGAAAATTAGTATGTAACCACTTCAGCGCTGTGTTATTGTGGTCCATATCTAGCGAGGAGGCCTGAAACCCGCTCATTTACCATGGATACGTAATTATTACGCAGGTTTATATATACGCTGAAAAAGTGTTCACCCTTAAAAATGGACTTAATTATGCAACTTCCGGTTCGGACTTAAGCCCCGTGTTATTGTTGTCCACATCTAGCGAGGATGCCTGAAATCCATTTATTTACCCTTTATACGTACTTAACGTGCAGGTCTATACTAACACTCTAAAAAATGGACATAATAATGAAACTTCCGGTTCGTATTTCCGGTTCGTATTATGGTTCATATCTAGGGAGGAGGCTAATTGGTTTGTTGGATTTCTAATTTTGAAAATTCGTGTCAAACTCGATCTGTTCCTCAGCCACATCATAATTCGTTCCGAATTTAATATACCAACTTCAAAGCTCCATAACTTAAAAACTATTTATTTTTCGGCCTTGCTCCCATGGAGACTTTTATTCAGGATGCGGGGTCCTTTGGTCAATAGGCTATTGACTGTGTGATTTAGTAGGGAACAATTGCGTTAAAGGGTTTTTATTGTTTCATCCGTTTATTGGTCACCTAAATATGATAAAATCACAAAATGCTATTACATTTAGTTTTTTCAATATAACTCAAAAATTAAGCAGTATTCATAAAAACTGTTATCTATATATTATGTTGTAGAATATTAAGTTTCACACCAAAATAGTTTTTTCAAACTCAAGAAAAAACATTTTTTTATATTAAATGTAAGCACAAACAAATCTGCAAGAAATGCGAAAAATCGCGATTTTTTTTTTTAAGGAATAATACATGAATTTTTTCAGCTTTTTTTATATAGAAAGTAAGCCGATGTCTCTTCAACAAAATTGCAATTGTCGATTTGAAAATCAATTTCCCCATCGATGTCTCCATCGACGTCCTCTTCAGATATCTCTGGAACATTTGCAGTTGCCTCCTGTGCATCTGCATTCTTTGCAAAAAATTGAGCACTTAATACCCAACTTCCTGCAACCACAGTTTCCACGGCAGCCTTTCAAACATCGACAAGCTATCCGCTCGAGCAAAGTGTGTGGTGCAGGAGGTTGTGTTGTGGGAATCGGCATCAATCATTTTTTGTTTATCAATAACTGAAAAAAAAAGTTATGTGTTATTTATTTATTTATTTTCCTTTGCAACAACAAATTAATTTTATAACTTAAGAAACGTGTTTGTTTGTGCAAAGATACTATCAAGACAATTGTAATTTCGTGCAGGAAATTTGTTTAAATCGTAAAGTCCAACTGATGCCAATATATTAAGGAGCAATAAAACATTTTTATCTGGATTTATTATGTGAAGTATAAAAATGACGCCAAAACAAGGCTCATTAAAAATTTAAATCTCGTTTACATCGATATAGACGGAAAGTACGAGTTGAGTTTTATATGAACTTTTTAATCCCAAGCATCTGCGGCATTCATGTGAATCTCGCGGGGTAGTTGATGACCCCTGGGGGTAGCTTAAGGTATTGTAGGGAGAGGGCTGACTCATATGACTACCGAAGAACGCCCTAGGTGCAGCATCCCTGCTGTTTTGATCTGATTGTCTGCGTGTGTTTGTATGATTCAGTTATGGACCCCTATGAAATTAGCTGTATCGACCTTATTGGTTTATTTAATTTTGAAAATTCTGCTCACGTGACTACTGTAGTTTTAATAAACTCTTATCTATGGATTATGTTATACTTCAATAATCTTGATAATAATACGCTGTTAATCAAGCAATTAAGAAATAAAATTTCATAGGGAGCTACGAAATATAGTAATGTGGACAAAAAAAGCGTTATTAAAAAACAAGACAAATGCGAAGAGAAATGGTAATCTGCCGAACAATATGATTAATGATGATAACATGATAACATATAAGCAATACTCGCTTTGCCTAATTCTATTTTCAATAACGATAATATGAAAATAATATTACATTGTCTATTAATTGCCTCATACTTTAAAACCAATTAGTGAAAATGAAACACATACAGTCACTAGCGGAATGAAAAACTAAGCTATTGGTCACGATGGTATTAATAAATTAATTTCAAATCTTTGTGTAACTTTTTTTATTCATATATCGTAATAAATACTTGCCTTAAAATTATGTGTTTCAGACTGGTTAGAAAAAAGGGTATCAAACTTATTGAACTGACGTTACTAATATTACTTGATTTTTTGACAGGTTTTCATTTTCTAAATTTTAAAATCTAGAATACATTTAATTGGACTTTGTGGTATTTAATTTGTTTTCTGTTTATTTAGCGTTAACTTTGTTCATAAATAAAATATCAACATTGTATACGGCAGATCTTGAAGCTTGAATTATGCACTTTAAGATGTTGTATTGTTGTTTTTTATATAAAAATAACAGTTTACTCGCTTTAACGAAATTCGGGAAAAGATATTAGAATCGAAAATCATGTGCAGTAAATTTTAACAAAGAGGATATTATTCAAATATTTCTACTGACAAAGTAAAACTTGACATTATAACGTGGTTATTTTCTGAAAAGGGAATTTCTTTATAAAGGTCCTCAAAAAGAGACTATTTTATAAAAAACTATATTTTAAAGGTAAAAATCAGCAGAAGATAATCTATTAATTTAAATCAAAAACATAGCTTATTACTTCAAAAACATAAATCCCGTCCAGGATATAATAAGGTAAAATTCGTAAAACTAAGGGACTCTTGAAATAAAGAAATAATTAATTAACAATAACAAAATTTGTTGTAAAGATAAAAGATATGGTCGAAAAATTGACAAATCAGAGTATGGACAAATAAAACTGTGCTTGGATTGCGTTTATATAAATCAAAGAGAATGAAACCTATACAGAGAGACAGACAGATTTATAATATAATAAAATACACAAAAACAAATTCAAAATTATTGGCAGAATGCCACAATGCCGAAGGAAGCTTAGAAGTGAATATAGTACATTAGTTTACGGTTTTATACGCGCGCCTTAACGAAATATTTTCGGGGGGCTGTCCATGGTAGATTGCTGAGTTGTAAACAACAAAGAGGTCCGACAGGATCGGCGTTAAATCTTTTTTGAATAAAACTAACAAAATAGGTAATTTTTGGTAATGGAGATATAAAAGAATGTAATTTAACGGATTTTAATAGAAATTTATGAATACTTAAAAAGTTGACCGTTACAAATAGAAATAATTTGAAAATTGTATTATAAAAACTTATATTGAGGTACATTTAATCACCAGGCTGTACAACGAAGGTTAAGATAATTACCCAATATTGACAGAAACATCCAGTTTGAGCTGGCATTTCTCTAATTTGAGCTGGTATTTTTATGTAACGAATAAAAAACCGCTGCTCAAGGAACCACTACTTCCACATCCAATTCTCTATCCAAGTCACAACGAAAAAAACTTTGTATGTGGAAATAATTGTTTATGGAACTTTAATAATATAATATTTGAAATCGTCTACCTCAAAAACCCATAAAACAATACTCCCACATCGGTAGTGGGGTGGGGGTTGTGATAGGGGGGTGGTAGTGCGGGTGGATGAAGTAAAAAAATGTTTTGAGGTTCCTGGTTCTTGTACATACACTAAATCACATTTTTTTTCATCCCCTTTAATAAGTGGGTAGAGGTTGGTAATGGGGGGTGGCTAATGCCAAAATTTTTTTTTTGAGCTTAGCTTTTCTTGTATATACTAAATACCAATTTTATGGACACTTACCTGCTTCATTTACCCATTTACCCCAAATTTACCCCAATTTACCCCCAACCCTTCGACGGAACAAGATGAAAATATAATCTAGTTCTAGATCTCGTTAAAGTACATATGTGTACCAAATTTCAAGTCCATATCTCAAACGGTTCCAGAGTAAACGTGCGCACAAAAAAAGTTACAGACAGACAGACCGACAGACAGACAGACAGACATTTTTTTTCGCTCAAACTTAAAATCTCGATGTTTCATGACATTTTAAGCCTATTTGAACAATAAAAATTTAAAAAAATTTTTTTGTCGTTACTATACTTCCACTGGATGTGGAAGTAAAAAACCGCTGTCCAAGGAATCACTACTTCCACATCCAGATTCTCTATCCAAGTCACTCACAACGAAAAAACTTTGTATGTGGAAATAACTGTTTATGGAACTTTAATAATATAATATTTGAAATCCTCTACCCCAAAAACCCATAAAACGATACCCCACATCGGTAGTGGGATGGGGGTTGTGATAGGGGGGTGGTAGTGGGGGTGGATGAAGTAAAAAAATATTTTGAGGTTTCTGGTTCTTGTACATACACTAAATCACGTTTTTTCATCCCTTTTAATAAGGGGGTGGGGGTGGTAATGGGCCAAAAATTATTTTGAGTCCCTAGCTTCTCTTGTATATACTAAATACCAATTTTATCGACTCTTACCTGCTTGATTTACCCATTTACCCCAAATTTACCCCAATTTACCCTTACCTTACAAAACCTTACCTTACCTTACTAGACCTAGACCTAGACCTTACAAAAATGAAATTATTGAAAATATTATCTGGATCATATTTTTTTTTGCATTTTCAAAATATTTCATTTTTAACATTCCGAAACCTTTTTTGCATCTGCCCTGTTCGTAAAAATGGTAAAAGGAACAAAATTGAAAACTATTGTCCATTAACTATCTGTAGTTTTGCCAAAGCATTTTAGATAGCCTTGTACGAACCACTTTATTTCTCGCGTACGAGAGCAGGTTACACCAAGTCTATGCTGTTTTGGGAATGCAAGATCAACAGTTACAAGCCTCTGATGTAAACCATAATACATCTCCCAATTTGTAGATCAAGGCGTTTTCCTAAATAAGTGGGATTATCGTAGTCAATTCTTACATTTTTTTAATCTTATCTATGTACGTGAAGACAGTATGTTGAATACTGTAGTCATATGTCCTTCGAGATGTCTGTAATTCCAGGGCTCTGTTCTATGCCCACTATTATTTGTTATCTTTATTACCGATGTTGTTGACTCAATAGATATACCATGCTTGCTATATGCCGATGATTTCAAACTCTACTGGCGTATAGAATCCATAGATGACTGTGAGAAAATACAAGATAACTTAAATAATCTTTTAGAGTTTTGCACTTTGTGCCACTAAATGCTCCGAAGTGCAGGATTCTATCTCTTACCACAGAAAAAAAATGCTTTTGGTTTTCGATTTCGCTTATCATCCGAACGAAACAATTCTTGGACATATTAAATACTTCTCCGATTTAGGAGTGACATTTGACCAGAAGTTATCTTTTGCAAAACATATTGAAAACATTCAGCATCTTCAAAAATATTTATTAGGAATCCATACGGCTTTACAGACACTCAGTTATAATCTATACTATTAATGCATACGTAAAATCTCAATTAGAATGTGTGAACTCAATTTGGTATGGTACCCAAAGTATTTGAAATATTCGTTGAAGATATTCGAAAAAGAATCTTAAAATTTCTCTCGTATAGACTCGACGGCATATATCCTCCAATTATTATATTTTTTTGAAATCGTACGCGTATGTGATACTTCCGGTTACACCGAAAGTTGACATCAACTTCCTTATTTTAAATGGCATGCCTTATTTTTTATGCCGGATTCGAGTTCTGTTAATTACTTTTTCTACTACCTTATGTAAATTTGTTGTTTTCTGTACAGTCTGTAGAACGGATAAGTAGGCAATTCTAGTTAACTGAACGGTTATATTTCATATCAGTTCTAGGATGGATATGAAATGAAACCGACCAATCACAGTTCGTGTATTAAGAACATAGACAACTATTCGTTTTAAAATCAAATTAGTGCGTAATCTGTCAAAGTAACTGTCAGTGTGTACTGTCAGTGTGTATTTGTGTAATATATTAATGTTTAATAAATTTTCTAGTTTTTTTTAAGCTGGTCGTAGAAAAAGTATACTGTACAATTCGAGTGGATTATCCATATCCACTCTTGTTGCACAAACTACTATTAAGGTAACTTTCAACATAATTCCCTAACTAAAAAACCATAGTTTTAAGATAGTTCGACTTTAATGAAATCTGACTAACCCATAGTTGGAAATTAATAACCTTCGCTATGGTAAATTCCGATAACCAATTTTTCTCCCATATGTCTATGCGAGATGAAGCTTATGTGGGCTTAAGTTATAAATGCCCCAAAATATACAGGGTGTCCGGAAAATGAGGTCCAACTTCGACCTCCCTTAAATCGCTTATTTCAAATGGAACTTACTGTATTTTCTAATCCTATTCGCTTCTTTTATTACCTTTTAGCCCGCCTATATATGCATTCCACCTAGCTAAAATGTACGGTTATTGAGTTATTCAAATTTATTTAGAAAAATGGTTAAATTAACATCAATATGGACAATAATGTGACATGAAGAACACAGTAATTTACAATAATTTTGTAAAAGAATCACAGTAGATTCATTAAAATTGTTTAAAGTTCTTCAGGGACGGTAAAAAGTTCGATTTATTCGTGTTTTACTCTCTCTCAAAAAAAAAAAAAATAAATGTGCAGAAAATACACGCATATCAAAATCATTTTCCATTGGGAAAAGAAGGAGATAATTCCATAACCGCCACTCAGAAAGTAGGGACAAATTTATGATGTATAATGTACGTCATATTGTATAGTGTTTCCCTAGATATGTGTATCTCAATGTATATTTATATATTTTTTAAACAAGCACCCCGCAAGGTGGCAATTGAAATTTATTCTCTGTCAATTTCGCTCAAATTCTAGTATGATGTTCCTTTGACCTTCCTGAACAAAAGTCTTTAAGGGCATCTCACTCCTTTTCTTTAAGCTACAGATGTAACACAGATAGTAATCAGTGGAGTAATTCCAGGGTTCAATAAAAGTCAGATAGGATGTTTTCAATTTAACAAGGTTTATTCAACATAGACATCAGATTATACACATAAATACTTTGAGAAGATAACTCCAACTCAGCAAAGTTTATTAAATGAGATAGTATTAGTATACAAACACAATCCTTGTTAATATTAGTCTAAGGTACTAAACAACAACGTTATATCTAACCTGATATGAATGATAAATTATACAAACGCAAAAAGGGGGTGTTGGCAATTTTGACTTTGATTGAACTTAGAAACCTTCACTATTGCCAATCGTCGAACGTATGAAGTTTGCAAATCGAAAACGTTCGAAGTAAAAGAATAAAATAAGCGATGTGAGAATCGATACGTCAACTGAAATCTCGTTTGACTGTTAACTTTGGCGTTTAGAAATATCACCTTAGAAACCATTTAATCTGACTTATGTCGCTTTGATAATCGACCCACAGCTGTCGCTACAACAATTAACAATCTAATGCGTCATTCTGATAATTAATAAACATCTGTTATATCGATAACCAAATTCTTTGACATACGTCGATTTGATATTCAGTTGACGCAGCGTCGGTCACTTTGGTTCGCGGCGTTAGGCAATATAATTAAGTTCGCAACTTCCTTTCAATAAATACTGATGCTTAACGTAAGAACGACTCTTGCATAGGTTAGCGGCAGTCTTGTACGTAGTAACAATAGAAATGTCAAGTTCGTCTAGGGCTAACCTTCTCACCATCTAACTCAAAGTGATTATCGAGTATACGATAGCGGCGGATTTACTAGCTGAGACGGACAAGACGCAGACACAGAAGACCTATAGGTCTTCTGTGACGCAGACGTTGTATCAAGAACTCTCACCTACCGACAAGTGTTATTCGTACGCCGCCGTGACATCTATATTTGAGGTTAGGATGTTGCGAACCATCTAGTATTCTCTCCGGGATGAGAATGAATTTCTGCCAATATTCTTGGCTAAAGATGTCGGTCTCGGATGACTGGGGCTGGGCAGGACTATTGCCCTTTACCCCAATACATCGCTGTAGACCGGGGACCAGCCTCGTGCAGGGTGGGCGAACTTACTTTACGTCGGCCCCACTCACAAACGTGAGCGGTGCAGACGATTTCGGCCCACCTCTCTGGGTCCTGGCTCGTTGGACCCTGTTGGCTAAGGCCTCTTCTGGCGTTCTTCTGTCTTGATCTTCTTTTCTTCGCCAGCTTGTCCCCCCCGGGGGTAGTCATCGGTCAGTATGAATTTCTGAGCTCCTGCATCGGCTTTTATAGTGGAAGGTTGCTAGGTCTGTGACGTATTATTATTTACGTCGTTGTTATAGTTAAATTAGAACGATCTGTTCATTATGATAAACCCATTTCACTCTCGTTAGTTTGTACTATTACATTTAAGAGTGAAAATAAATACACCGTTACACAGAAGCCTCAGAAGATGGAATGATAATTTCGTTATTATACATAGATCAGCTAGTAAATGCGTATTTAAAAGTAAATGCAAGTGTAAATGGAAATATGTATGCGTTGATGTGCGATTGTGACTACTTTTACTTACTACTAACAACGCATTGCATTTAATTTCCTCTTAACGCATTTCAAAGAGCTTAAAACGTAGTTTTCTCTTTATGAGATTCCAGCATCTTCTGATTACATTTAAATTCTCCGGTACATGTTAAGCTGTAAGGGAGCTTACACTAAATGCAAGCATAAATGCAAATATGCAGTTGTGACTATTTTCACTTACAGCTAACAATGCGTTGAATTCAATTACCTCTTAACGCATTTTAAAGAGCTTAAAACTTAGTTTTCACTCTATGAGATCCCAGCACCTTCTGAGGTTTCTGTAGCTTAAAGGAAAGAAGTTAGAAGGTTATGACCATGGAGACTTTTGTTCAGGAAAGTCAAAGGAACATCATACTAGAATTTCAGCGAAATCGATCGAGAACTAATTTCCATTGCCGCAATATATGAGATTCCATAGTAATTACCTCATTTAAATTCTCAGGTATATTGTAAACTGTAAGGGAGCTTACACTTAAATGCAAGTGTAAATGCAAATATATATGCGTTGATATGCGATTCTAACTATTTCCACTTTCCACTTACTACTAACAATACATTGATTTAATTACCTCTTGACGCATTTCAAAGAGCTTAAAGCGCAATTTTCACTCTATGAGACCCCAGCATGTTCTGAGCTTTCTCTAGTTTAAAGGAAAGAAGCTAGAAGGTTATGCCCATGAAGACTTTTGTTTAAGAAGGTCAAAGGAATATCATCCTAGAGTTTGTGCGAAATTGACCGAGAACCAATTTCCATTGCCACCTTGCGAGGTCCTTTAGGCACCTTTATTCCAAACGATCACCAATTAGGTATTATATGTTTGCACTCTGAAATTCGTTGTGTTAGATTTATGTGTATTTCTCAATGTATACTTATATATTTTAAGCAATTTTATGCTATTTTATTCCATACATATTTTAATCACTAATTAATTGTCATTTGTCTATTGTCTGGTATTTGACAATTTCTTCTAAAAATATGTCAAATTTTACACTTTCTTGTCTGTATTAGATTGAGGTGCTTATAATTTATCTGTTTGTAAATGTTTTTGTAATTGGCGTAAGTTGTTAGATGGAGTATCCTAAATAGAAATAAATTAGTAAATAAAATTATAATCAAGTAGTCCTGTCTTTGCTAGATTTTAATAGAACGACAGCAATTGCGAATATTGAATGATAGGATAACGCGCTGTGGTAAGCGGCTGGTATAAAAATTGCATTATTTGGATGATAACGTTCATGCTCCAATAGGGCAGGAGTATACGAACTCTGCTGGAATTTTCTAATTAAATCCGCCTGTGCTGCATAAAGGCCGTTATGGAATTCATACCTGAAAGCTAACAACTGTTTGACATAACTGCGCGGTTGCTTTCATTACATTCCCTGTTTGCAAAGCTCGGATTGTTAAAAAGCAAAACTTGCTCGGAATTCTCGATTCAACAGTGGCTGGGAGAGCCCCACACGCCGTTTGTGCTGTACTAGTTAGCAAGTTTGTGTTAACACTTTTGAAAAGGCCGCTGAAATCTAACAGAATTACGCAGGGGATGTGCTGGGACGAATGTCATATAATATAATAAAGCCTGTGTAACGTGAATGTTTAATTGGGAAGTAGAACAGCGCTATTGACAGCGAAATCTATTTTGAACTTTTTTTTGTAAAATAACTAGTTTTTACAAACATTTGTCAGACCCGGCACATTTCCATTGTTTCGCATAGTAGAATATAATATCATTAGTGTCTAGAATTTTCGAAAGCGCGATTTCATGGACTGGTAATAATTTAAATAACATAAAAAATACTGCAAACACTTAATTTCAAATGAAATAAAAAATAGAGACAAATTGTTCCAAATAAGTAGGAATGTGGTAGCAAAGGTAGCAAATTCAAGAAACTAGATGAAATGGAAAATGACCATCATAATATTAGGAAACGAGTTAACAATAAAGACGATGTACTGGTATGCAAGGAAATAACGTAACAGATCAAGTTAAAGCAAAAAGGGTAGCAGAAGTCAGTACAGACCATAAACTGCTATATGAGAAACTGGATATACAAAAGAAGAAGGGGAGTAAAGGTAATAAGAAAACAGCGTATAATACCTAGAATATCTTTCTACTATAGCACGAAGACGTCCAGAAGATACTGCGAGGTAATAGAAAAATAACTGATAGGAGAAGAACTAGAACGAACATTAATAAGTTCAAGAATAATAATTGCAGCTAGGAATTTGTTAAAAAGTAGGAGAAGTCACTTATAAGACCAACAGGAAAGGGAAAAACAACAACAAACATGAACAAGTAAAAAAGGTCGACAATATACAAATAGTATCGGACGTCGAACATAAATGAAAAAATTAAAACAAACGTCGAAAGAAAATGGGAGGCGGAAAGGATCCACGAGATGAAAAATGCATGGTGTTTTTAGGAAACACAGAAACTCTTCTAACAGGACAATGGCTGAGATGAACCTTCAAACATCTGAAATAAAATAAAGAAGAAACAACAATATTCGTACAAGAAGTTTGTATCTTCTTCTGATCACGCAGATCGTCGTGAAGATTGTGAGTCGAGGATCTTGAGGAAGGCGGAATCATACGACTATTACTCTGTGTGATCTTTCCAAGGCCTTTGACTGTCTCTCACGGTAAACTAATCGATAAAATGCATTTATATGGCGTTGTGTCTCTCTGTCTCTCTCTCTCTCTCTCTCTTCTTAATTCCTATTTGCTGAGCGTCAGCAATGTGTAGTCATAGGAAATGACATGTCTGATTTTCTAGATATTAATTATGGTGTACCCCAGGGCTCTGTCCTGGGGACACTATTATTTCTAATCTATATTAATGATTTTCCACAATTATTATTTATGTTACCTAGCAAATCAACTTTCTTTTCTGATGATAGATACCACTCTTATGTGCTCTGACCGCAACATTGCCAATCTGATCCAACTAAATTCCTACATGGAACTCCAGGCAAAAAACCGCTTCACTTTAAATAAACTAACACTCAAACGAAAAAAAACTCAGATACTTATAATATCAACTAACAAAAATGTATCCAAAAGTGAGCACGTTAAACTCCTAAGTATATATCTAGATGATAACCTTAGCTGGGTAAACCATATTGATCAGTTAAATAGAAGGCTCTCAAGCACGATCTTCCTCCTCAGGAAATTAAAAGGCATTCTCGAATTCGACATCTTAAAAAATATTTTATACCTCTATACTAAATTTCAGGAATATAAAATTATTTCTTTGAAACTTCCCATTTTTTGCGAATTAAGAGTTGAATTCATATTTAAAGTTGTGTAGGAGCAAATGTTAATCATCCATTGCTTTTCTCATAGCCTACTTTTAGCTTCTATATAACTTTAAATATTAATTCACAAAAAATAATTTCTATGCAGTTTTAATTGAATGGTTCAAAATAAAATACTAATTTATTGAAAAAATGGGAGGTTTCAAAAAAATAACTTTATATTCCTGAAATTTGGTATAGAGGTACAAAATTGCATTCTAAATAACTTTTCTTAGTGGAATTTTTTCATATTTTGAAAAATAAAGGTACTTTATTAGTGGTGATTTCTACAACTTTGCTTATAAAACACCCTGTAGAACACCAAATCAAGTCATTTTTGGTATACTTTAGTTTTACAACAAGCAGGACTCAATGCCCAAATACCATTCCAAAATTCCAAAATTTTTGGTCCATTACACCTCTTGTTACATCTATCCTGGGACACACTGTATATGTTTTTTATGTTTTATAAATTTATTATTTTGTAATATATTACAATTTGCTCTTTACCAGCTCCTTGCCTGACTTGCTGCAAAAGTTCATTTATGTACAATGTACATATAGTGGTGAAATAAAGACTAACTTTCTATCTACCTACCTGTCGATCTGCGGAAATGAAAACGAAAATTAAATCCGTCTTTTGAGAAAAACCTACAAATATCGGTAATTCAAATAACTATTTTGTTCTTTACAGACAAATCTACAACCTTAATAGTAATTTCCATAACCTACTTATAGTACAGTACCTAGAGGTAAAAAATATGCAAAACTTCGGAATAATGTCATATTGAACGGATTTCGTTCATTTTTGGCAGTATAATAGTAAATGCTTCACAGAAAAGTTTCTATGTTGTGCGGGGGCTTGCTAATTTATAGGGGGTGGATGCCACCCCCTCTCAGGGGGTGGCACTTAAAAAATATATATAATTTATTGGAGCTGAAGTAGAATCAAATTTCAAGAAGAAAAGGTTCTATGCAATTTTTCCCATAAATTGATAGTTTTTAAGTTAGAACGACATCAAAATTGCGATTTTAGCTTAAAAAAAAGGTATTTCCAAACGGCTTTCGTCAAGTATCTCGAAAAGTATTACTTTATCGAAAAAATGTTACAGACCAATTACAGAAAGTACAAACTGGGAATTAATTATATTTTTTGTTTATTGATGTAGGATTAATAATTTCGGAGATATTTAAGTTTACATTTGGCATCCAAGTGTTCATAAAATAATTATTTAGAGTGAGAGTTAAATATCTTAGAAACTGTGACAACCTACGTCAAGGATGCTAATAGGTAGAATAATAGGTTACTAATTAAGCTTTCAACTACTTTTTTATTTGTTTCTGTGGCATAAAAAACAAAGAAGGTATGAGCAAAGCAATGTGCTTCTACACATTTTCTTTAATAACAACGTCGCCATTTTGTTACTGTAATTAGCCAGTAACTAAAAAAAGGAATTTCAAACACTTTTTCTCATTAATATATAGCATGAGGTAGATGCTCAAATTTTTTGGTTTGTATACAGCACTTGCTTTAGAAGAAAATACAGTTTAAACTAGAAAGGTATTTTCTATAAAACGTAATTTTTTTTTCCCTTTCCAAATATCTCAATAAATATTAGTTTTATTGAAGAATGGGTAGAGACCAAAAATAAAGCTCATAAACTGATAAAGAATTTCGCTTGTTTATTTATTTACATAGATTTAATCGTTTCGGAGATATGAAAGTTTACAAATGGCTTTCGAACGTTTATAAGATGAAAAATGCAGTTAAATATCTCAGAAATTGTGACATCTACGTCATGCATGCTAAGAAATGAAATTAAAGACAATTAATTGCGCTTTCTAATTATTTTTTACTCGTGCCTGTAGCATAAGAAATAAAGAAGTTATGACTTAAAAATGTGCGTATTTATATTTTTTTTATCTAAAAAGTCGCCATTTTGTTACTCTAATTAGCCAGTAATTTAAAAAAATTATCTCAAATACAGTATTTTTTTAATATGTAGCATTACCTAGATGCTCAAATGTTTTAGCTCATTTAAAGCACTTGCTTTAGAAAAAAATGCATTTTAAACTTTAAAGGTAATTTCGAAACACTTGGATACCAAATATAAACTTAAATATCTCCGAAATTATTAATCCTACATCCATAAACAAAAAATATAATTAATTCTCAGTTTGTATTTTCTGTAATTGGTCTGTAACATTTTTTCGATAAAGTAATACTTTTCGAGATACTTGACGAAAGCCGTTTGGAAATACCTTTTTTTTTTAAGCTAAAATCGCAATTTTGAATTCGTTATAACTTAAAAACTATCAATTTATGTGAAAAATTGCATAGAACCTTTTCTTCTTGAAATGTGATTCTGTTTCAGCTTCAATAAATATGTATATTTTTTAAGTACCACCCCCTGAGAGGGGGTGGCATCCACCCCCTATAAATTAGCAAGCCCCCGCACAATATAGAAACTTTTCAGTGAAGCATTTACTATTATACTGCCAAAAATGAACGAAATTCGTTCAATATGACATTATACCGAAGTTAAAACCTCTAGTTACTGTACTATTAGTAATTTTCTTATGTCGCGTTCATCTGACGTGCCATTTTGAAAAAAATAAAAGAGTGTACTTAACTGACTTTTGGAATTTTTTAAATCGGAACAAACTGGTGAACTTAGAATGTTTTGATTAATAAGAGGCCAGACCGGAAGTGATATTTTTGTTCCTGTTAGTCTAAAAGTAGCTTACGTTTGTCTAATTTATGTGTACCAAAAACGAAATTTTTAAATTCAAAAACAATAAAAAAAAAAATGGGGGCGTACTTCGTGGCCACCTGGTATACGTTTGAATCTATTTCAATTTCCTTTCTTTGTCTTGCAATTCTGAAGTAAATCTATCAAAACATAGATTGCCACGTCTATTGTATCTAGTTTTAATATGAAAATTACATTAACTGTATGAATCTATTTATACAAATAATATAAGCACTAACTAGGAACATGTAGTAACAGTAAATTTATGATTATGACAGTGTTTCATGTAGATACGTAAGCGTTTGAAAGAAATGGAAACTTCAGATTTTAAAGTATTACGTCTATTTCCTTTTCAGACAGGCGAAAGAGATACGTGTTTCAAACTGTATTAAATTTCCATATTTAATAAGCTCAACTGTAATTGTATATTCGCTTTCAGAGGGAACCGGATTTTTACCGGAAAAGTACATGGTGATTTACTAAAATCAACATGTAGTTTGTATACTGAGAATATTTATTTATGTCCAATAAATCACCAAACATTATTAAATTTATATTTCATACTTTTAAGACTCAGGGAGCTCTAATGTTACTATTATACAATTATAGTTTTATAACTAATATTTCCTTTCTAGCCAAAGCTGATTGGCATGGGGTAAGTTACCGTTTTCTAACGTGACAGTCCATACTTTCCATAATTTGGAAACTTTAATATTCTTATTTTATTTATACAAATTCAATCAACTAAGAGATATTCCTAGCAGAAAAAACCTTATCATTAAGTGCAATGCTTTGGCTGAATGTATTATTAGGCATGGTATTACAGTCTGGGGTGGTTTCTTTAACAACTCCTTGTCCAGAATTCCTTACGAAAAATAATTTTTAATAAAGAAAAACGATATCCCACATATTTATTGTATAACGAGATAGATATGTTTACTGTGAGAAAATTGTATGCTTATGAGTGTCTACTATACATGTTTAAATCACCACCAAATGTGGAACCCGCTGGAATACAAACCTTTCTATACAATTGTCAATATACCGGAAGATGCATACTCAACGATTTACTTTCTATTATGGACCCAAACTTGATAACCTTAAACTATTTTTAAATGAAAACTACATCAAAAGTAATTTTCCAGTAATATAATGTTTAATATTTATAATAAGTTCAACTATATTAATATTTATAAACTTGCCTCACTTACTAGTAAACTAAAAAGTTAGCGTCCTCTTTCTCACACTACTATGTAGTATCTGGTAATTAAAATAAATTTCAAATGTAGGTATTTATTTAATTCTTACCATATATATAATTTTCCACATACAGTATCGGAAAGTCCTGGATTAGGTATTGCATAGTTTCAACGACTTAACCGACCGCCCACAATAAAGTGCTCTAGAAATAGTGACACGCGCATCAAGAAAATCATATGTACATCATTGACCATTTAAGTATCTGAACCTTTTCAGCAGGCATATAAACTGACATTTTGAGTAGCTACTAAATAAAAACAAATCAAACTTTTGCTTATTATTCTAAACGAGAAATGTAGGGTGCAAGACGGAAACAAATTGAAATTCTGCAGACAGAGCTGCCCACGCGCATATGATGGGGAAAGAGGTGGCACGAGTAGGATGTGTTATCCGATAAAAAAGAATAGCCTAGTTGCTTCGCTCTCGCTTGCTCTTATTGCCGTACCTAATCAAACGCTTGCCGATACTGTATACTAATCCAGTTACGTTTCTACTTTATTTGAGAAAATCACGCACAAGCTCCTCAGAGGATTTAGGATATAATATTATAATATAGATATGAATATATATCTATGTATTGTATTGCATTTCGCAAATACAAAAACGAAAAGTATGATCAGTAGTGGAACGGATAGAACGTCGTAGCACATTAAAAAATATTTTCGGAGTAGAAAGATATGGGATAAAAACCATCTTGTTCAGAAATGATTAACCCATCAGAATCTCTTTTTACGAAAATTTTGGGTGGTACTGAAAAAAAATATGAGCGATTGAATATTGAAAATGTCTAAGTTCGTACGGGCCTCCTCCGCAAACTGATGTTTTTTTTTCTCCATAGCCAAGTAACGTAAATTACTAATTTTTTGTTTCACTGATGTACTATTGGGTATGGAACGAGTATATAATTTTTAATGTAGAAAACACCTTCAATTTTAGTTGTAGTTATTTTTTTTCCCAGCGGAACACGGCAGAATTGAGAAAGTTACGAGTTCAGTAGTGCTTAACTTTTTTTTTCACGATATGGATTTCAATTTTTTTAACATGTTTGGCTCAATTGAACCAATACCAACATATGCCCTTGCATAACATATGGTCGCATTTCAAAAATAAAGTTTTTAGAGCCATTTTTATAACGCCGTGTCTGGCGAGCTGTTCTCCTCACTGGGAGTGCGATAGAGAGCGAATTATCGACTACGGATGCGCATTGGAAAAGGAGCGCACTATATTATCTACTGCGGTTTTTATATATTTTATTTTATAAACTTTTAAAGTGTATAGAAAAATATCCGAAAAAGTTTACATTTCGCTCGGATGCAGAACGTAAAAAAAAGGGAAAAAAAATTGTTTCATCCATTTTTTCAAACTTTTGAAATTAAGTCAAGCTAGGGAAAAATAAAAAATACAGATGGATAGATCACATATTTATGAACAAAGAATGTCCTAACAGAATTTATCGCTAAAGTCATGGTTTTCCCGGAAAAAAATAGTCAAATGTAACGTTATAACTTGGAGCGAGATACATGAGTGCGCGCGCTTGAATGCTGTGACACCGACGCACTGAATTACATGTCAGTAAATCAGAATTTGCTCAACCTATATGAGTGTGGGTTCATTTAAAAGATAGAAATTGTAGCTTTTTCTTGCTTTTTTGGCAATATAGCAAAGGATGGATGGGAAAAATATACTAATATATATTATCACGCCCGAACTCAATCGTCGCAATAAAAAATATAGAAAAAAATAAAAGCCCTTCAAAAAAATTCTTTCTTCATTTAGAACTGTTAAAAAGTATGTATGTATGTACACTTCATGAATATTATGGTTAGTAAGTTGTAGAAAAGTGGGTTCAAAAAAAAGTATATCACAAATTATTTTAATTTCCTTGCTTGATGATTTTCTTGATAAATATATATATTGGAGGCTGTAACTTGCCGAGAAATTGACCCATTGGAAAAATAAAATATCGCTATTTCAGAAAAAATGTATACCTTTCGAATGTTCAAACACAAATTCGTTTACTTGTATGCATTTTTTCGAAAATATGATTAATCAGGTCATGATAAGAAATTGCGATTTTCACGATCTTATCCCTATAACTATGAAAATATATCTGACTGTTTTGAACATAAATTCTGGAACTTTTCCAATACATCAACAAATGTATAAGGAATCCATTGGATATAGCTGAAATGTGGATAGGTGTACCTGTAATAAATACAATACAGTAAAGGTACGTAAAAATTCATGCGAGCTATTCAGCGGCTATGTGTGGTGTCTGTATATGCGTTCATAATTATATATTTTCCTTGACTCACTATTTATCCTCCTATTCACTAAGAAGAATGGGTAAAAATGTGTAATCAGAAAGAGAAAAAGCTTTATTTTACTAGTTAGAACTGCTAAGAATTTTTAGAGGTTCCGCAGTATGCATTTAACCGTGCGCTTGGCCGCGCAGAGCGACAAAGTTACTTCACTATTTTTTTCCAGGAATACCGTGGCTTTAGCAATAAATTTTATCAGGACATTTTTTGTTCAGAAACACATGTATCCATTAGTATTTTTTGTTTTTTCTACCCTGACTTAATTTAAAAATTTTGAAAAAAAACCGCTGGCCCAAGGAATCACTACTTCCACATCCAGATTTTCTATCCAAGTCTCTTACAACGAAAATTTTGTATGTGGGTTTATGGAACTTTAATAACATAATATTTGAAATCCTTTACCCCAAAAATCCATAAAACGATACCCCACATCGGTAGTGGGGTGGGGGTGGTGATGAGGGGTAGTGGAGGGTGGATGAAGTAAAAAAATATTTTGAGGTTTTCGGTTCTTGTACACAGTACACACACTAAATCATAATCTTTTCTCATCCCCTTTAAAAATGGGATGGGGGTGGTAATGGGGGTGACTAATGCCAAAAAATTTTTTGAGACCTAAGCTTCTGTTGTATATACTAAATACCAATTTTATGGACTCTTACCCGCTTCATTTCCCATTTACCTCCATTTACCCCAATTTACCCCCCAAACCTTCGACGGAACAAGATGAAAATATAATATATTTCCAGATCTCGTTAAAATACACACGTGTACCAAATTTCAAATCAATATCTTAAACGGTTCCAGAGAAACGTGCGCACAAAAAAAAAGTTACAGACAGACCGACAGACAGGCAGACAGATTTTTTTCACTCAAACTTAAGATCTCGGCGTTTCATGACATTCTAAGCCTATTTGAACAATAAAAGTTTTTTACATTTTTTGGTCGTTACTTACTTCCACTGGACGTGTAATAGATGAATAAAAAATTTTTGTCACTTTCTTTTATGTTCTGCATCCGAGCGAAATGTAAACTATTCAGGATATTATTCTATAAACTTTCACGAACTCATTAAAAAAAAAAAATGTTCAGTTTGCAAGATTTTGTGGGTTTCACTACAAAATGTTATCTGTTAATGGAACGGATAGAACGTCGTAGCTCATTAAAAAATATTTTCGGAGTAGAAAGATATGGGATAAAAACCATCTTGTTCAAAAATGATTAACGCATCAGAATCTCTTTTTACGAAAATTTTGGGTGGTACTCGCACTCCCAGTGAGGAGAACAGCTCGCCAGACACGGCGTTATAAAAATGGCTCTAAAAATTTTATTTTTGAAACGCGACCATATGTTATGCGAGGGCATATGTTGGTATTGGTTCAATTCAGCCAAACATGGTAAAAAAATTGAAATCCATATCGTGAAAAAAAAAGTTAAGCACTACTGAATTCGTAACTTTCTCAATTCTGCCGTGTTCCGCTGGGAAAAAAAATAACTACAACTAAAATTGAAGGTGCTTTCTACATTAAAAATTATATACTCGTTCCATACCCAATAGTACATCAGTGAAACAAAAAATTAGTAATTTACGTTACTTGGCTATGGAGAAAAAAAACCATCAGTTTGCGGAGAAGGCCCGTACGAACTTAGACATTTTCAAGATTCAAACGCTCATATTTTTTTTCAGTACCACCCAAAATTTTCGTAAAAAGAGATTCTGATGCGTTAAACATTTCTGAACAAGATAGTTTTTATCTCATATCATTCTACTCCGAAAAATTTATTTCCTTAAATATGCGAGTTTCAGAGCTCTATCCGTTCCACTACAGCACATTTCTAAAACTGTAAATATCGCTCGCTGACAAAAAAATATTTCATATCATCATGTTAGTGAACGAATTTTGAACAACTTTCAAAATGTCCGTCTGTCCGTCCGTCCGTCCGTCCGTCCGTCCGTCCGTCTGTCCGTCCGTCACGTTTCTTGTAAGCACGATAACTCGAGAAAGAAAAATCCGATTGTACTGAAATTTGAACAGTAAGTTAGTGTTAGCTAGGGGAAGAACCATATTGGTTTTGAACAAAATCGATCAGTAAATATATTTTTTTTATTTTTGTTTTTGTAAAAATTCACATTTTTTACGTGTTAGGTGGTGGTGTAGATCTTACGCTTTTGACTCCGAATCCAAGGGTCCCAGGTTCGAAACCCACGTGGGTATGGTATAGTTTTTTTAATTTTATTTTATTTTACACTGAGTCTTTCACGAACTAACTTCGTGCTATAAAATTAAAAATGTCTTAAACTAACATTATTTACAAAAAACTGCGAAGAGTATCCTATAGAATGTGCAACAATTATATAAAAAGTTTAGTAAACCGGCGAAGAGTACGTTTCTAGCTTGTTTGTTATTTTTTTAAACTTTGTCAAAAAGAATTTGTATTTTTCTGAACAATAATAATAATAAACAACAAGAATAATAATAAACAGTAATAATAATAATAATAATAACAAGGGCGTAGATAAGGGTAGATAAAGGTAAAGGGAGTAACTACCTCTCCCAGGTCTAGAATATTAAAATAGTTTTTTCTATGTCGCTTTTTTTTTCGAGTACAATTTTGAAATGAGGATAATTTTTTTTTGGATTGTGTCTCCCTGTTCATCAATTGATAAGGACAAAAATTTTTTTTTTGAATTTTTTCCCCACCGTTCATCAGTTTTGAGCTGAGGAAAAAAACTTGGGGGTAGATAAAGTAAAAAAAAAATTGTGGCCTTTGGTTCTTGTACACGCACTAAATGACAATTTTATTTTTTTCACCTCCTTTAATAATAAGGTGGTAATGAGGGTGTTTAATTCCAAAATTTTTTTGAGATTTTACCTTCTCTTATAGTACACCAAATAGCGATTTTATGGACTCTTACTTGCTTGATTTACCTATTTACCTTCATTTACCCCCAACCCTTCAACGGAAAAAGACCAAAATATAATGTAGTTCCAGATCTCTTAGAAAGTTCCATAGTAGTATCTCCTAAAAAGCCACATCACATCTTAATTTTAAATTCATGCTCGAAATGTGATTCTCTGGATAATTCTCAATATCCCAGATATGAGCATTTTTCCAATTAAAAACAATAAGTTAGATGTCAAAGTGATTAGAAATTTATTTGTGAGATGAGTACGGTAGCTCATTGGTTTAGCGCGTCTAGCTTGAATACTGGCGTACCTAGCGAAGCAGGTTCAATCCCTGCTCATCGCGAAATAATTTTAGTTATAAAATTATCCCCAAGAAATGGTTCGGACTCCACTATAAGCTGTAGGGCCTCGTTTCTCTTTACCTAACATAAAATCATTCTGGATTTTTAAGGAGTTACTTCGGTGACTTGAGAAGCAGTTAGGAAAACATTTTAAGAATAAGTAACACTGAAATTTAAAATACCATATAGCCGCTTTTTCGAATTCAAATATTTCGGGAAATGGTCACTCTAACGCAATGTATTAAGAGTACCTTTTTTGCATAAAGATTATTGAAAAATAAAAGAAAACCTCGAAAACAAATACTTGGCTAGTGGCGTACAAATTAAGGAGGGGGGGAAAACTCCTTCACTCCCCTACCGTAGACCCCTGGCAATAGTGAGGATTCAGTTCTTTCGCTGATATTATGTGTCTTGGACCACTAACACTATTTACCAAATATGGTAAAGAAATATTAAGTCATTTTAAAATAATATGTGAAAATATTTTTTTAATTTTAAACTTCAACACCCCCGTATCTCAATAAGGAGGCACATTTTATGGAAGTGTTTTTGGTTAAATCTTCATATTTTAGGATAAGGATTCTGCAGTTAGCATAATTATTAATGAAACACCCTTTATAACGCAAAGATCAAAGGCCCTAGCACGGTCCCTTGGGCAACCCCACAAGTAACTGTAACACTGTTTCATTTTTAAGTTTATGTTTCTTAAGTTGAATCAATAACAGTAATTTACTATGTTATTTGGATTTTAAGTAAATAATCTTCGTGCCACTTTGCAAGGAGAGAATGCCAATAAATGTTCGTTGGTCATTTAAGTATCCCAAAATTTAAAATTGTCCATGAAAATATAAATATCCGACGTTAATAAGCTCATTTGAATTCACGATGTAATTTTGTTCCGCCAAACTGATTTTATTGGACATAATTATCAGATATTCACAATCCATAACTGGTTAGTTATGGTTTGTGAATAATATGATTATATTACGATACTAATTTTAAAATGTGTTGTAAACAAATCTACGTATAAAAAGAACCATAAACTGAGGCTTATTTCAGCTTTATGAGCTGTGGATCGTCACCCAATACATAATGCAATAGCATAAAGCAATTTATTGAAAAACTGAATACATTCCAGTGGGATTAAAGCCAATAATTCAGGATGTTTACAGAAGCTCACCGTTCGGAATAAACTTTCATAAAGTTTGGCTTTGTGTACCTCGCAAAATCTCATTTTATATGTGTCAGAATTTGTAATGCTTTAATGCCTCTTTTGGCTCTGAATGAAGCAAACTTCTGTAGCCTAGTAGAACTCCCTGGAAAACACGGTGGTCAACACAAAATAAAATAACTTGGCAAGTTTCAAGTTTGTTTTTGTACTCAATTTGTTGCAATCTCCTTTATCAATTGTTCAATGAGTGGCAGAAAGTCAGGATTCTGAGAGTGTGATCTTAACTGTATCTAGATCGCCGTAACGTTGAGGCGCAGTAAATATTTTTACTTCCACATGCAGTGACGACTTATAGTAACGACCAAAAAATTTTTTAAAATTTTTATTTTTCAAATAGGCTTCGAATGTCATGAAACGTCGAGATTTTAGGTTTGAGAGAAAAAAAAATTCTGTCTGTCTGTTTGTAACTTTTTTTGTGCGCACGATTACTCTGTAACCGTTTAAGATATTGACTTCAAATTTGGTACACGCATGTGATTTAACAGGATCTGGAACTAGATTATATTTTCATCTTGTTCTGTCGAGAGGTTGCGGGGTAAAATGGGGTAAATAGGTAAATCAAGCAGGTAAGAGTCCATAAAATTGGTATTTAGTGTATACAAGAGAAGCTCTCAAATATTTTTTTGACATTAGCCCATTACCACCTCTACCCCATTATTAAAGGGGATGGAAAAAAATTGTGATTTAATGTGTGTACAAGTGTTGAGAATTAATCCCATTTTTGCACCTATTAATTATCAACCCTAGGCTCAATGATAATTTCTTACAGTTTTATGGGTTGCCTATCATTGTCAGTTAAGGTTGCCCCCCCACTTTTGTGTATTAGAAGAAGAAGTAGACAGTCGAGTCTAGTAGATAGATAGATACAAGACAAGCAATTCTGTCGTGATAATTCTCGTAGTGTATAACTGTGGTTTTTTCTGTAAATGCATTACCATTTTTAGTAGTATTTTGAACTGTTGTGTGTGACCAAAGAAAACAAGAGAAGATATCAGCAAAACAACCCCACAGAGACCTCTGTACAGCAACTAACACCCACGAAGCCGGAGACAACACACGTGGTAAGCTCTCTTAACTGGCATTTTATTCACTCACGATTTACGTATTAATCCCAAACATAATAAGATAACGAATATATGCAGTCTGCTTAGCTCTAATGAGCCTTTTTGATATTAATAACAACCAACAAGAACCAAAAGCCCTACTTCATCCACCCCCACGTGTGAGACATCGTTTTATAGGTTTTTGGGGTAGACGATTTCAAATATTATATTACTAAAGTTCTATAAACAATTATTTCCACATACAAGATTTTTTCGTTATGAGAGACTTGGATAGAAAATCTGGATATGGAAGTAGTGAATCCTTGGGCAGCGGTTTTTGTAATGTCGATGAGAGTATTAGAGTATTTTTTTATATTGATTTACATTATGAATAATAGAAAAATAATAAGAAAATATTTTTTTCATATTTAGTAACTGAAGTATGTAAGTATCCCACGGAAGAAGAATAGAATAACGATAGTTTAATATTTATTACAGGAAATATGTAAAATTATTTAAACAAAACTTCCCCCTCTGTTTGGTCAATGTCAAATTTGACATCTGTCAAAGTGACATTTCTCCCAGTTAATAAGCGTCACTTTGACATATGCCAAATTTGACATATTGCATATTTAAAACACAAGTCGTTTTCCTTTCCGGCTTCGCCAGCGGCTCCCACTGGTCCGATTTTAATGGTTATTTTTTTTAAATAAAGCTCTTAATCCACAGATGTGTCATCACTAATTTTTATTTTCTTAAATTATTATTTTCATACATAAAAACGAAATAGAAATTGAAATGAATAAATGAATCTCAGCGCTCTAACTATAACATACTAATGGCCCCTACTACAGTTATCAGACGTGCTGCTGGCAAGCCGTTGAATTTGCGCCATGCGCACACTGGGCACAAGTAGTAGTAGTCAGGGGCTAGCAGCTAGTCTACATCAAACTGCGCATGTAGAGGGCGCAGTTGACCGACGAGATCCGAGTAAATTAGTCAGAGCCAGCGATTGCCAGCGTGTTTTCTAAGAATTTTTTAAGAATGAAGCAATCATGAAACGATATATTATTTCTATTTTAGGTGACAGCAATTGTTCATTTGTTAATTTGTTTATTTTTTATTTGTTTATTTTCTAATATCATGAAGGTGTTTTGCTGTTTGTGACCCATCTTATACACAGCACATTAATCACAACATTTGATCTAGGTCAACATTTGATCTAAGAACAATCACCAGACTTTACCAGAGTATACATAGGTTTTTTGGGTCGCTGATTCCGAATCCGAGGTTAGTTAAGCTTCATCACGTCAGGTTCTTGGTCATTTGAAGGTCAAACTGAGAAAAAGTGTTGTAAAAAATTTGAAAAAATGCATGTTTATGTTTCTGAAGTCGCTAAATTCAAATCCGCTGTTATTTTTGCCCTTGAAGAACATCAGAATATCTAGAGGTCTTTTCAAGGCATTTTGAGATCATTTTGAGGTCAAATTAAGAAAAAGCGACTAAAAAATCTGGAAAAATGCTTACATGGGTTTTTTGGGTCGCTTACCTCGAATTCGTGGTTGGCTAGACTCTATCAGATCGGATTTAAGGTAATTTGAAGGTCAAACTGAGAAAAAGTGGTATAAAAAATTTATGTTTATATTTCTGAGGTCGATGAATTCAAATCCGCTGTTATTATTACCCTTCAAGAACATCTAGAGGTCATTTCAAAACATGTTGAGATCATTTTGAGGTCAAATTGAGAAAAAGCGGTTAAAAAATCTAGAAAAGTGCTTACATGGGTTTCTTGGGTCGCACCACACATACTATTTGCTATTAAACTGTGTTACAGATTACAAAATTTAGGGTGCAGGTGCAACATTTATAAATTCTTGTCTGTAAAAGCCTACATTATACGACCTTGAAACAAAACAGATTGAGCTCCAAGCAATAGAAGCAATGACAGCAAATTTTGCCTCTTGGTCAGGTCTTTGAAATAACCTCTAGGGTATCCTTCAATGTCAAAATCACAACTGATTCGAACTGAGCGACCCCAAAAAATAGAAAAACTTTTTCTCAGTTTGACCTTCAAATGACCTTGACTCCGATGTGACAGAGTCCAGCCAACGACAGATTCGAGGTCAGCGACCCAAAAAACAAATGTATGTATTTTTCCAGATTTTTTAGCCGCTTTTTCTCAATTTGACCTTAAGATGCCTTGAAATGACCTCTAGATGTTCTTGAAGGGTAAAAATAACAGCGGATTTGAATTCAGCGACATAAATTTTTTCAAATTTTTTTACACCACTTTTTCTCAGTTTGACCTTCAAATGACCTTGAATCCGATCTGATAAGTCCAGCCAACCACAGATTCGAGGTAAGCGACCCAAAAAACCCATGTAAGCATTTTTCCAGATTTTTTAGTCGCTTTTTCTTAATTTGACCTCAAAATGATTTCAAAATGCCTTGAAAAAACCTCTAGATGTTCTGATGTTCTTAAAGGGTAAAAACAACAGCGGATTTGAACTCACCGACCTCAGAAACATAAACATAAATTTTTTTAAATTTTTTACAACCCTTTTTCTCAGTTTGACCTTCAAATGACCAAGAACCTGACGTGCTGAAGCTTACCCAACCTCGGATTCGGAATCAGCGACCCAAAAAACCTATGTATACTCTAGTCTGGTGATTGTTCTTAGATCGAATGTTGACCCGTGTAATTTAACTAAATAAGAAAATTTGTTATCGTTATATGTTGCATACGTTGGTCATGCTGAATTGCATTGCATTGCATTAATCAATTATTGTCTTATTATTTATTTAGGGTATATGGAGACGATAACAATGAAGAAAGTTTTGACTAGGGTTCGGAAAACATTATTTGTAGCTAATTATAATAGTGAAATTGCTTTCCGAAATGTCTTCGTATTATCATGTTTCAGATTATGCAGATACGAAAGTTAGGGTTAGGGTTATTTAGTCTGTCGTGTGTCTGTTTGCTGGCGTTAGCGTCACATTTAAAAACCTATTTGATGAATAAAAATAATAGTTCACACTATTGCCAAAAAAAAGAGACCTGACAACTCTTAAAAGAAATATACAAGTTGGATACTTTAAAAAATAAAACGACAGGAAAATAATACCTGGAATGTGGTTGGCAAGGATGAAAATCTGATAAAATTTTGTTAAAAAAATATACAAACTGATCACTATAAGGAATAAGATAATTAAAGAATAGATGTCAAATAGAGAGGGGAGATTATTACAAATAATTTTACAATTTTTTTATATTCCTCACGTACCGAAGATTTAGATTATGAAAATTTAAGTATTTCAATTCAATCATTCAGTCCGGCTGTCGGTCGATCTCTTCGCTGTATATCTAAAAACATATTTGACGGAAATATAATATTCTGCAGGTAAATAAGGCTTATTACTATGGAAAAAATTGGTATATTTTGATCGAAAAATACACCCCAAAAAATTATTAAGGAGGAAAAAAACAAATAATATTTGCAGTTAACGCAATTGCTAAGGAAGAAACCTTTTTTTAGTTTTAGTGAAAAAGATATACGGGGTGGTCAATAAAAGAATAAAATAATTAACTGGACTAAGCAAGTCATATTTGACGGATAATGTATACAGTAGGCTCTTTTGTTTTTGTGAACTACTTCAGGAAAAAGTGAGATCATTACGTTGAGACAGCGTCGAAAATTTATCGAAAATGTTTTTAAAGTTTATTCATTTTTATAGTTATAGAAACTAGTTGAGGCTATTCGTTTACCATAGAAATATATCTACATATACGTACACTGTGAAATTCGAATTAATATTGTCCGAATAAACTTTACTAATCACACAGTCTGGCCAATGGAATAGTTTTCAATATGAATTCTGTTAAATCGTGTGTATGTAAACGTAGCCGTTTCGAAACAGCGATCAGCTAATCGAGCTTTAAAAATCCTGGTAGACATGCTATTATACGTTGCAAATAGTGTTAAATTAACAGTGAGTACTTACCTAAAAGTAATAAATATTGTAAATTGTGTTCAATTGGATTAAGCCACATAAGTGTGGTAACAGAAGAGCAGTATTATATAATAATATTAATAATAATTACTTTATTGCCGTATCATCTTATAAAGATATTGACAACGTCTTTAATTAGGTAAAACGAAATAGAATAGCAATAATTAGTAGACAAGCATAACAATAATAACTTCGCTTCAGAAGAAGACCACGACAAGATGGTCGAAACGTCAAGCACTCAACCAAGTCTACGCGAAAGAAGACCCGGAAACCAGCAGCCAGATAACAATAATAAACACTAAATGTATCTTATGAATTAAATAATTACAATAAATAAATAAAACAGAGAGATAAAATATTCAAGGTACGCAGGTAAAAATGTAAAAACATAATGCAATAATGCAGTTTAAGTTGTTATATTCTTGGATAGAGTAAAAACAGTTGTCGAGAATATGTATTTTTTTGCTTACCGAATTAATGTGTTTAAAAAAGTTAGAAACGTGATTGTATATGTATCACTACAGAAGTAATAAGAACTTTTTTTATACATATACAAATTAATGTTTGAAACATAAATGTTAGTATTTGACCTAGTGCCATGATGATGTATCGAATTATTTTGTGGAATACGAATACGATGTGACATTGCTCCTTCGCTGTTCAATAAATTATTAATTTTTTTGTAATGTGTTCAAGATTCAGACTGGACTTTAAATTATTTAGAGGAAACAAGTTACTACACCAGCAGCTCAGAGACTCGGCAGACTAGTCATGGGTCAGAAAACACTTTCCAAATGATCTTACGTGTTTGGTAGATTATAGTTAATATATGACAGATGTTTTTATAATTTATCTTAAAGAAATGTTAATTTGACTTATGTAATGATAATTTTCCTAGAGAGACGGGGCGCCAATCTTTCTATATTCGAAATTTACACTAAGAGTGGAGTTTGATTACAAAAAAGATAAACTAATCAAATTATAATGAAAGAATAAATTGTTGACTGTAAAAAAGTGTAAATTAATAATCCAAATTTAGCAAAAATCGAGATAGATTAATATTTCAAATATTTTTAAAAGATATTCAACTTTTTTTTACAAAAAGGTTAATTAATTAATTCAGTAGGTATTATCTAAATGGTTCGTATAGTTTGTATAAAAATACCTGAAATAAATGGACAAAGTAATTACAAAATTGATTTTATTATAAACCAATAAAATTGGATGTGTTTTTGTTAGAAAACGACTAAACTGAGGCCTTAAAATTAAACAAATTTATGTACAATAGGGAAAACGAATGGACGATAATATGTTACGTAGATATTATTTAAAATACTGTCTTAAACATGAACCGACAATATAGTGTTTTAAATGTCATAATTAATTATTTAAATGTAAACGTTTCGTAGAAATTGTAATCACAGAGTCTTTACAGATCGTTTCATATATTTGTTTTCAATTAGACGTTACGCAGATAATCTACACCTAAATAATAATTGAAAGTACTAATTGTTCGTGAAAACATATTAAAGATAAAGTTGAAAATTGAAATAATAAAAAAAAACATTTGCAATTTGATTCTTTAAAGAACTCTAAAAATGTTAAAGCATAAAAATACGAGATATATAAAAAAAAACAATAGATATAAATTTTATTTGCGACACTTATCTGGTATTCTCAGTGGATTAAAGTAGTGAATCCAAGTGAGGGATGATGATGGTGAAATCCAACCCACTGTGATGCTATCGCTGATTTCTAGATGAGCTCGATATTAAGTCAGGGAGTTCCCAGAACCATATTCGACACCTCCAGAAATTCCATAAGGACACTTTACATCTATCCTACCATATTACCGTCTCGGTCTCCGCAAAAGGTAGTCCTAGTCTAATATATACATTCCATCTCCAAAATACGTAGAGGTGAAGAAAGACAACCCCATTAGGTGATTAAAATAAAAGTTTCCAACCCAAACTTAAATGTGACGTTAAAAAAACGTATCTAGAATGCGTATCTACGATCTGCATCTAGAACCCTGGAAGGAAATGAAGCATATAGCATGGCTTGCTGCAAAATGGCCGTTGCCAAATCTAAATGACAAAAAAAATATTTCTTTATAAATTACTTACGGATTAAACCGGTGAAGAACAATATCTTAGGCCTGCTTCATATTCATAAAGAGGGACTATCAACCCTTACGATGTTGAAGTCGTTGGTAAAAGACGAATTTGATTAATCAAGGCACATCACTACTCAAAAAAAATTAGCAGACAATTACGAAGTAGAAAGCTTCTTGTAACGGAGAATAATTCATTCTGTTCCCCCTTTCACAGTATGCAAATCGTTTCGCCTGTTTACCCTCTCTATTCTTAAAGTTAAGTTAGAACACCAGCTACCTTGAGTATAGTTAGACGTGACTCTGGTTGCATACCGTTGTGTTTGTTTATGAAGAAATTTTAAGAAAAAATATTTGAAATCTCCGCGGTCTTTCATGCTTGAGTTAATTTATGTTTAAAGTTATGAAGCAGCAATATGCATGCTACAACGAATACGAATTAATTAATATGTATATGAACCAACAGCTGTTTCTAAAGATGAGGAGTATTTGTTCGAATTATCAGTTGCTTCGGAAGCCGAGCAGTAGCGAGTACAAAAGGCGAGCTACGTAGGTACATGAAGCGATTTTGGATAACAACGGAAGGTGTGTATTCTAGGAAAAACGAATGCTCTGGGCATTAACAATGCTTTCAAATCAAAGAAATATGACGGAATAAGCACAAGTTCACTGGACCAATGTAGGCATCAACATATAGGGCCAATATACTGAGCGACAGATTTTATAATAATGCAATCAAATATTGGCGTAATATTGGATATCAATATTGACGTCATATTGGATACCAATATAGACGCTATATTACTAGTATCCATATATTAGTATACACAGAGATGTCTGTACCAATTGGAATGGATGTAGTAATCAAAGTCTGAAAATTTAAAAAATAATATTTATATGAAATTGAATAAAAACGCTCGTATCGTGGTGGTGAATATCATTATGATAGTTTAATAGATGATTATTGTCACTTATCCATAGTAAAAATTTCAACGCATATACACAAGAGAAAGTGGGAATTTTTAAATCGATAAATTTTGTTTTACATCTACACGATACCCTGTTCCTGTGATAGCTCTAATTGCACGTCGTTGAAATTTACAAATTTACTAGGAATGAATATCACCGAGCTAATATTGCATAACACATATTAGAGTGAAATATATCATAGTAAGCAGTTAGTATAATTAAACTATCTACAATAGGGTATACATTTCTCAAAACGTAAGTATTTTTGGTTTTTTTGACAGTTGTTCTATATATGTGTTCCAAGAAAAACTGACGACGGCTTATCAAAATCACAGTGCTTCAGTGTAGATATGCATTTTATAGTTTTACTTTCACTGAAGTATGGTTGATTTATTGTAAAACATGAGGAGGCCTCTGATTGTGTCTCATTCATTAAATTTAAAAGCTGTTCTAAGTTTTTATGTTCATCCAAGTAGTCATATCATCTGCACATAAAACTAGCTCACTTTTTGGGAGACAGTTATAGTTTACGTAGATGGGAAACAGCAACGGTCTCAGTATTGACCCTTGTAGTACCCCATATTTGATAGGACTTAAGCTAGAATTCTTGTAATTATAGTGGACCATTTGTTGTCTGTTGGTTAGATATGATTGAATAATTTTAGTGATCAAGGGATTAAATTTATAAAGAATTAGTTTTAGAATTAGCGTATCATGTGCTACACAATCAAAAGCTCGGGTCACAGAATGTTCCACCTATATACATCGTTTCATCAAATCCCTTGGAGATTTTAGCTACGAGTGTTAAAATTGCCGTTTTGTATTAAAGTTTTGTCTGAAATCAAATTGTTCATTAATAAACTATTACTTTCGAGGTACTCTGCTATTTTTTACATATTTTATCTTATATACTTTTTAGTTCGCCTATTCTGCGAAAGAATGTGTGTTTATAATTTAATTTCCTATTTAATCCGATCTGGCCTTGCTCCGTTCAGCCTTTCATTTGGCACGACGATTCGTATCGGGGATGTCTGGGTGGCTCGGTACAAGTGCTCGGGAGGACAATATAAAATTATAAAATATATATAAAATTTTGTACATGGACTTAAGATTAGTTCTAGTTAGGTTGGTTTTCTTTTTAGTGAGTATATCACTAAATAAAATTAACTGTTAAGTGACTTTATTAAAGATTCCGACTTGCGAGCTTTTAGTGGCCAATTAATGTTTCGGCCTCCTGAAAATTTTATTAAATAAAGCCCCTTTGAAGATTTTTAAAACAGTGCGCAACCTACACAAATTTAAAAAACATTTATTGCATTTTTTATGAACAAAAGCTGAACAAATTAGTTGCGCGTAATTAAAGTGAACAATCGAAATCTATGCACAAAGCAGGTGATTAAAAAAAGACGACAAAAACTATAGCAACAAAAAATGTATTGCATTTTTTTATAAACAAAAGCTAAACAAATTAGTTTACGTTAAGTTGAAGTGAACTATAAGGAATCTACGCAAAAAAAGACAAGTCATTTTAAAGAAAGAACATTCCAATAACACAAAAAAATAAATTAATTAAAAATCGACTGCAATTTCAAAAAAAAAATTGGACAAATTATTTCACGTTAAATTAAATGAAATAATCAAAAGTTACGAAAAGAGACGATTAATTAAAAAATATATACCTCGGTAAGGTGGAAATCGAGAGAGATATTGCGTTAGCTGACTTAGTTACCTAGTTGCGAAATACGATGAGTGGGGGAGAGAAATATTACCTGTCAACCGCGAATTATGATTTCAAAGACGTTTTATCAAAAAATGTAGTTCTAGATTATTTTCAACTAGCTGGGACAAAAATATAAGTACTGGGGAATAATCAGTCCGAATTTCAAGATGAAATATCAATTTGTTTATTTATAAGTGATCGAAACGCAAAAACCACCGTGTCTCAGCTTCAGAAGAAGGCAGAGCATTAATTTTTTTTTTTGAAAGGTGGCTTATTTAATCTACTTTCATAAATATTTACCGATTTTGATTTCATAAAAAAACCAGAGAGTTATTTGAATTTGTTTATTACTAAAATTTCGAAAATTATAAACAAATACAATAAAAACGGTTTAAATTTTGAAAAAAAAAAAAATTTCCTTCGTGATCTTAAAGTACTTATAAAAAGCTACAATTTGAGCCGTCGTACACATTTCTCGAATTTGATGGCAGGATTTCACTAGGGTGCAAAATTTTAGCATTTAGCATTTAGATTTGAAATTCTAAGCGGCGATTGTACTTTATAAGAGCTATATTTTTCCAAAATTTCATTGAAAATTATCCTTTATTTTTGAAATAACAGCAATTCGTTTAAAAACGCATAATTTTGCAATATTCAATTTTTTTTAAACAATAATAACAATTGGAAAGAATTATAGTTTATGTACTTTTGTTTTACAACTCTCTTTGTTGTTTTTCATGGGACTTATAGATTTCGAGATATTCAAAGAAAACCGATGAAAAACACAGTCTAAAAAATTAAATTGTTTAAATAAACAATATAGTCCGGGGTCCAAGCACTCCAAAATCAAGATGACCTGTTCCGACATGACGTACAAATGTTGATATAAATAATGAAGAGAACATTACCTGGGGTACTAGAAAACACTTGTCGGATTAATTTTTGCTCTTGCGCAACTTGAGAAATCGCAAAAAAGATGGCGGATTGATAATTACAAAATTTTGTTTTACAATGGTTATTCTCCGTTAAAACAAAAACTATGTAACCTATCGATCTGATTTTTGGTATGTATACTCAAAAGATATACGTGATTCTAACTAAGCTATTGGTATTTTTGAAAAGAATATTTTTTTTGGAAAAAAATAATTAAAATCAAAAGGTTGATATTTACGTTCTAAAAATTCCGATATGCGGACAACTATGTTAAATTTATGAAATTCTTATATACAATTGCTTACCAAATATAGTCCATATATTGAAAAAGTTTTTTTAAAAAAGATCCTGTCGATAACGTATACAGTTTTTTGTTTATAATTTTTTTATGAGGCGCGTAATTATGCAGCATTAAAATAAAAATAGTCTACACGATAATTGGTACAGTGTAACAGTAAAAAGCACTATATTGTTCAATATAATTGCAAATTTGAATTACTTTATGTTAATAATACAACGAAACGAATGAAAGTAGTCGAGCGTTGCCGATTGCGGCCACTCATTTAAGAAAATAATAATCGATACAAAGTGAATTGTGTGTTCGAGCAAAATGTTAATCAAATAGGTATTCGCAATTGGCCATGCCCGAGTACAACTTCTACTCATTTTTATACTGTATAAGAAATAAAATATTATTTTAGGTATTTAGCATATTTAATAGAAAGCAGAAAAGGGAGGAGATATTTTAAATAAAACATTAATGTTGTATATTATGTAATTTCTGTGTATAACTATTCTAACATTTTAGTCAGAATCACTATCATTATAAAATGATGCATATTGCTTTTCCCCTTAAAACAATTTTCAGGAAAAGCAGCACACGAGCACGCAACTGAATACCACTCACAAGAACATTTTGTGTCGCATTTTATTTTACAGTTGCACTTTTTAATTTAAGTTCGGATAAACTTTTTTTTGCCGACATTATCGGTACCAGCTCCTGATTTCCAATTCTGCATCCAAAATTTTGTGCAAGAGGTAATTTGAATGACGGTTCACAACACTGTTTAAAAAAAAGTAATATTTGCAACATGTTATTGAAAAGCGTCTTCCGTCGGTGGGAGGGAGCGTAAATCACTTTTATTAAATTATTTTACCTTTTAATAATTTTCAAACGTATACATATAATACATTTGTAAAGTTGACGTGTATGTAAATTGAAAATATTTGCAAAAAACTGATGTGGGTAGGGTTGCCAGGCCTAAAATTCGAAAAGCCGGACTTTACTTATAAATTTAGCCGGACATTTGGTACAAAAAGCCGGACAACATTCGTTCGCCATAAAAAAATTATTAAACCATAAAATCAGTCTTTTAGTATGTTTTATTAAACTTAATTTAAAAATGAATATTTGTTACATGGAAATAGAAAATTCATCGCAAAACAATAAAATACCTGTATTTATAAAAAAGCGACTAAAAACGGAAAAAAAAACGAAAAAATCACGTATGAAACTAATTCATACAATATCAAATGAAACTTTGGTAAGTGTATCACATAAAAAAAAAACTGAATAATTCATTATAATCATAAAAATAAAATAACTTTTATTAATAAAAAAAAATGTCTTTTTAAAACTTAAAAGCGCAGAAATTACCTATGTACATTTATCATTTGAGCCTATTTTATCAAGTAATTTTTTTTGTTCACGGATCATATGGTAGAATTCTTGGCAACTTATTAGTCCATATAAAACGCGGGGATTGACGCTCGGAATGCCCCCTTCATCGAGACCACTTGCATTGTGCGTTTTTTGGGGTCACTGATCACGAAAATCGAGGCCCTGTAGCTCTAAAAGTAGTGCGTCACCCCAAAATGCCAAAAACCACCTCTTTTGGGTTTTTTTTCGCGGTAATGTGAATAATAACGCAAAACAATGTTATAAATGTGCTAATTGTAATGATATTTTGCCAGTTCAGTATGTTCATCTAAAATAAGGACAAATTTTAAGCTAAGGGGGTAAAACTACACCTAAATTGACGTAATATGGAAAAATGATGGATTTTTTTTTCACTTTTTGATTTTAGTTTAGATGAAAGGGGATTGCACAATGAAGAAAATTTTTTTCCAACCCTTCAGGGGTGAAAACTATCCCTATATCGCCTTTAAATTGAACTAACGCTTAGAAAAGAAGTAGAGATGTATACTTTTTAGTTTGCTTGTAACTTCTGATAAACTTCTGTCGAGAAAAATACTAAAAAGTTTACCCTTAAAGGGGTGAAAACTACCCCCAAGCTTGCAGGAAATTGAAAGGGAAGGTAGAAATATTCTTAATAAATGAACATAAATATTTTTTTTACAGTATTATTCACATTACCGCGAAAAAAAACAAAAGGGGTGGTTTTTGACATTTTTAGAGGTGACGCACTATTTTTTAGAGACGCGCGATCCCGATTTTCGTGATCAGCGACCCAAAAAACATAAAATACAAGTGGTTCCGATGAGGGAGGCATTCCGAGAGTCAAACCCCGCGTTTTACATGGACTATATTTTTAAATTGCACTGTAGGAAAATCATTTTGGCTATCGTATCTATATGTAGTTTATTTCGTTCTTTCGAACATTGGGCATTTATTAATGAAAATACTCTTTCGATATTGGCATTGTGGCCTGGAATAGCAAAATAATACTCTGCCAATATTAATAATTCGAAGTAAAATTCCGTATTTTCCAGAGAGTTAAGGCAAAAAGCCGGACAAAAGCCGGAAAGGCCGGACATGTTAATTTTTAGTCAGACAAAACCGTAAAAAGCCAAACATGTCCGGCTAAAGCCGGACGCCTGGCAACCCTAGATGTGGGGGATATAAGATGAGCAATGCAATACATTAAGACAGATTTTGGATTTTTTCTCTGTTTGTCTGCTTGTCTGTTTGAACGCGCATCACGCAGAAACTACTGAACCAGTGAGGTTCATCTAAGCTTGGAGTAACATTTAGTTCTTATTTCATCGAAATCGACCTAGACTAAGCCAAGTTTTATGAAAATCGGTCTAATAGAACAGGAGATACAGTTTGATCTCTACAATAAGCGTATTTGTACGGCATAAACTTATAAGATTAAACTTCTGTAATATTCCAGAAAATTCGAGAGTATTCTGGAATATTCCAGAAAATTTGTGAGTTTTCTGAAATATTCCAGAATGGTGATTCTACCTCAAACGTCGTTTATAAAGAAGCTTTTTAGTCAATTTCAAAATTCCACGCGAACGTAACCGCGGGCATATCTAGTAAATAATAAATATGAACCTCAAACAATAATCAATCGATTTAAACAATCAAACACAAATAGTTTTTATAATGTTAAAATGTTAAGACAAATAACTTCACAATATATACATAAGTACATACGCCTAGTAAACATAAACATACCAGCTAATTCCACTGTAAACTGTTTTCATGCGCTTTATGAATTTTAGGAAAGCTGTCACCTTTATTACATGTGCCGCATCATGCACCCATTTTAAAAATTCACAACTCGAATACTATATGCAATATCAACTTAGTTCTTATCTTAAAAACATTTTCAATATATTGGGTATGTTTGTTAGCATAGTTTATACACAAAAAATTTAAAATTGAAGTACTTGCTCGTATGTTGAAATTCTTACTACAATATTTTATAGTCACAGATTTCATATTTCTTTCCCTAAAAACTAAACATATTTAAACAGTGCCATCGAGCCTCATCCAAGCGCTTATGTCTTTAGTGTATACCATAAAAAGATTAGATGGATAGCACTCATAGTTTCTTTTACAGGACGTGTTATGCATTAAAAAACATTTTTTTAGGAATTATCATTTTGTCTGTTTTCTTATCATTTAAGAAGTTATGCAAGAGCTGATAAGAATCCGACAAGTCATTTCTGGTGTCCTATATAACCCTTTTTGCAAATCTGAAGTTGAAAAATGTACGTCATGTCGGAACAGGTTACTTGGAATTTAGAGCGATTTCGTACTATTGAACCCCAGACTAATACGAAGACCTCGCAGAACCTGCAAAACTGAACTGTGAACTATAGTTGACCCACTGAATATGTTAAAACAAAAAAATCGCCCTGAGCAGACAATTCACACTAAAATCCTAATTTGACTCTACTATAATACGAATGCAAGTTGAATATTCCATTGCCATGTCTCCGGCAACAGAAAGAATGAATCATTTCAGCTCTTCGTCGACATCACGCTGACACTAACTCAAATCGGATTAAATTAACTGACAGGTGAAACATGACCCAGCTCGACCATTAGCATTCAGGAATTCTTGTAATAATCTCACAATAATGATGATTTGTACGATAACGTGAATCAAGCGCCTCACAATTTGTAGAAGATACCCACAGATAAATAAATAATGCGACACGGGCCTTGCCCAGATAGCCGCTATTAGGCAGATAAGGTAGCCATATGAAAGAGAAACTTAGATGTATAGCCGGTCAAGCCACTAGGTAGATGGGTGCCTGCTTCTCAGATAATTTTTGATAAGATCGCAATGTTTCGTAAAAGTGTAGAACTGGGACGAAATTTTGTAATAGGCCAGATCTTTTAAATTTGTCCTCAATGGGTGGTACAAAACTAGTCTAGTATAAAAATATGACGCGGTTGATAATGCGCAAACATTTTTAAGTTTTCGTTCCTTGATTTGAATATATCGAAATTTTCGTATGTAATATCACTAGTGCCTAAAATTTTATCGAAAATTTCACACCACATTTTTTAACCAATCAGTGGCTTGTTTTTTTGTTAAGTTACCATGGCAACCCAAAAAATTTCCGGAAATTTTTTACATTCTGTCAAATTAATAAGTGGAAATTTTTCTGTAATTTAAAATGTCAAAGTAAAGACGCGGGAGTTGAAGTGCTTTTAGAATTAAAGTTATTTGGCGACGCAAAGGAGGATATTCACGAGGATATTATAATATCCTCGTGAATATCCAAACACAAATTAATATGTTAATATTTATTTTTTTGTTTTCAAAAATAATGTTGTGGGTATCACAATAATATAAACTAACAAATTTTATTAACACATGTAAGTAATTAAATCTAAGTGAACTTGGAAGTCTAACAAAAATTCTTCTCGTCTTAATGGAGAATAAATAGGACTGAAGACTGAACTTTGTAAATGTCTATGTTTAATAAAATATATTAAATATTTCGACACAATTCTATTTACTTTTAATTTAGATAGTCTATTAAATTTGCTTGAAGATTTTAGAAAATCTCTGTAAGTCGGCAACCCTCTGAGCTATCGGATTGATTTGGACATCAAAATTATCGTAATTTAAAGGAGAAAAAAAATCATTATTGCATATTCGGTTTTCTTATCTTTAGCGAGATATTTAAAGGTAATTTTTCTCTCAAAGTGTTTGCAACTAGTTCTGGAACTGGAGACGAAAGTTGACAAACGGCGTGTATAGACGCATCGTAAGACGCTCCCGAAATACGTACTAAAAATCAGTTAAAACCACGGTAAACTTAATCAAATTTAAGCCACCGGTGAGCCAAGAAATTTTGCTTAACGTGACATGTCAGAATAGAAAAAAAAAGTTCATATACAATTAATAAATTGAAAATTACTATTAGCGTTTTTAAATAGTACCAAAAAATAAACTGTAAAGCTGTGCCTTAGTTGACGGTCGACCTAAATAGACCTATCTATATAGGTACCTAAAAGGCCCTTTCAAGTGCTTTATATTGCGTTAAAGAAAGCAATAAATATTCAGTGTCAAAAGTGAACAACACGTGTTTATAAAGCAAAGCAAGACAGACATATTAAACGTAAAAGTGTAAATAAATAAATAATAAATTTGTGTGTGCAGTGGAAAGTTTTTAAGTGTACTAAGCCCAAAAAGAAGAGGGAATAAAAAACAACAATCACCACGCCAGAAGCCACAGAAAGCTAAGCTATAAACTAATTTATTTTATTTTATTAAATTTAATTACTTTAATAACTTTATCAACTTAAGCTCTATTAACCTAATTTATTAAATCAAAACCTAATATTTTAAGTAGTATTGAGTAAACCAGAGGCATACTATTTGGTCAATAATACAAATAATAATTAATAGCCAAAACCGAATTTCTTTCAGCCAATCAAGAGAATTACGCATGATAAAAATGGTGATAATAATAACCCGAAAAATCAGTAATGCATCGCTATTAAAGTGTAATTATACAGATTTCCTGTGTGAACCTTCAAGTGTGTTTTTTATAATTACTAAAAATATTCAAACAAATTTAATCAAAATTAAACACGTAATGATCAGTGGCAATACTCTTATAGTATACCTATCTTTCAGGTGAGGTTCTTATAATTGCTAAAAATATTCAAACGAGTTTAATTTTGGATTAGACTAGAAATAATCAATGGGGCACCGTCGGTGTGTAGCGTCCAAACTGAATCCTTATGGCACCTCAATGTAGGTATGCGTGATACAGGTTTCTCTCAGGAAAATGGTTTCCAAGAAAATACACACAGATCCAAGAAAATACACACAGAAAAGAGCAATCTTGATACCTAGAGCAGCGGAAACTCAACTCAATAAATAGATCATATCGTGGTAGGCAGGGAGATGACTTATAGTGTTCTGTCACCATGGATACCCATAAAAGCTTGTAAAAGTTAAATACAAAGTGACAACGTATAGAAGTTATATTTAAGTTTGTATAAGTGAAAGTGTTTGTAAAATAATTTATACCTCGGAATATTGTCAGCTTGATAAGAAATATTAGTTAGTGTTTAATTAGGTACACAAACCAAAACTTTCCACAGTACTTCCCTCTAACGCAGTAAATCATAGTTTATATACGTATATATAGTGCAGTGAAATCGTATACCTGGAGATTTCAATGCACATATACTCCACATATGGCCTAACGAAAATGGAAACTGACTGACTTACCAATAATAAATACATGGAGCAAAAGTCAAACACGCATTGACACCTTGAGTAATGGAAGCTCAATCACACAAATAGACCATATCCTGGTAAGCAAAGAGATAAGGGAAAGGATCAAGAAGGTTAAAGCAAAAAGGACAGCAGAAAACCTACTGAAGAAAACGCTAACACTGAACAGCAGCAAACTAAAAATAGGGAGACCATGTTACAGGTGGATAACAACAATCGAGAGAATCATAAACAAACTGGGAAACAAAAGCGAAGGGAAAAATGAAAAAAAAAACATGCGTCATATGGTTCTCGCTGCTGGCAACAAGCATAACCCAAATCCAACCTAGCATTGGAAATCGAGGGATCAGAAAACTCAGAAAAAGAAGATTTGAAGAAGCAGAAACACAAAAAGAGGAGCATAAACAGTAATAAACACTCCATATCAAAACACAACACATATTTCACACGAAGATTCAGAAGAGGCAGATACCCAGAACCAAAAACACAAGGGAGCTTAAATGCTCCCTCACGACATAATGCGGTAACGCATCTCACAAATACCTACACCTCCCATCCCATATTCCTCTACCATGCGCCATGTGGCATTCGCTGCTGGCAACAAGCATGACCTTAGTCCAACCCAGCGTGGACGTAGCAGGCCCAGCTGTATAACTCTGGGAGTGGCAGCAATGCCTACCGCACGCTGGTGAATCAATCAATCTATTAAATTTGCTTGAAGATTTTAGTAGATATTTTTGGATTCTTCTGAATAGCTTTACATCCAATACTTCTTCATAATGAATATCCTTAACCAATTGTGACAAGTAAGCTAACGATATTGACGATGATATTGTTCAGTGTCTGAATATTTTTTGCACAAAATACACAATCCATACGTTTTAGAACTTGGAGCCATTTTTGAGCTATATGCCCATGCACTTTATTCTTCTGGCTGATAATCAAATTTAGTTATGATTAGAATGTAAAAATTAATCTAATTGACGTATGTAAGTGCGGCAGCCATTACTATCTTGTTACCTTTTATTATTCCATGGCTGTCTAGAAGTTGTTAATTATTGTCTCGGCGACAAGAATGAATACATTCCCTGTGCTCGCATTTAAGTAAAAACACGAGTGATATTCGGGGAGAATATTCCACGAATAAATAATTCATACATCTTCAATATTATATTTTGTATTTAATTGCCTTCAGACGTTTTCTTGTCACTTTTTAGATTTTACTGACCTTTATTTTGAATTTCATCATTTATGTCACATAAAAATGCATTTTCAAAGCAACTCATCTAATAAAAAACTAAGTAGGTATAAACGACAATGACAATCAAGAAAAACAATATTCGTTAAACCATAAGTATTGTAACTTATAGACTGGTTTCAACGTAAAGAGTTCTCTGGCACGCTTCGACCAATCACACTACAAGTAAACCCAGACAATATTGCATTTTACCGATATCTCGCTTTTACGTTCTAAGGTTGCCAAGATGAAATGGTACCGCCATCTAGTAACGCTAGCTTAACTGTGTAAACAGTGAATTTTTCAAGAATTATTCACTTCCCAACCCTTCAGTGGAATAGGTTCAATATATAATCTAGTTCCAGCTCTCGTTATTTAATCACAGGCACACAAAAAAGTGGGGTGTTCTTTTGACTAGATCAACTTTTTGTATTTTGACTCGCTGAATTCGAATCCGGAGTTCCTCTGTAAAGAAAAGTAGGCTGTTTGTTTACTACACTAACTTATCTTTGCTGAGTTTGAATTCGAAGTTAGAATTGCTCCATCACCCTTCAGTTTTTTTAATTGTGGAAAATCACTCTTAAATTCGGATAATACCTCTCTGTGGGGCACTAGCATTAGGTGTAATCGTGAAAACCGATTGGAGGCATTTGGGAAACTACGTCTTCACGTATTTAAACGCGCTAAATTCGAATCGGAAGTGCTCCATCACCGTTGAGTATTTTTTTTATAAGCAAGTAACGTCCTGTATTTCCCGAAAATTGCCAAAATTATTATTAATCTGTGCCTATACAGAGACGAAGATAGATGAAGAAGCGAGTGATGTATCTTGCTACGTAAATATGTTTCACTTACTCCTTTTTTCTCTTATAACTAACTCTCTTGTCCCTCTCTTTCCCTCTTTAGCGTCCAACGGAAATCTCATGTTGTTATCTCACTTTGCTTGGTATGGACTCTCCATTTCACTTATATCTTGATAAAATCTTTCTCCTTGTTCTTCGCTATAGTTCCCGAGATTTTCGGGAAAGTAGTCAAGGTGAGAGTGTAAAAAGTGCAATTTGAGATTCATCAAACAACCCAACTGTTTAAAATTTTTCAGCAACTCTTCTATTAAATCCTGATAATTCTTATTCTTCTCATTTCCCAAAACATTTTGAGAGACCTTTTGAAACTCAGCCATGCTGCTTTTTCAGAATCATTCATTTTTGTGATAAATTTTTCGTTCCGAAACAGGGTACGAATTTGAGGACCTTTTTTAATTTAACATCACATTTTTTTTGTATATCCTGAATGCTGACCCAGCACCAGGGTTGAAATTTTTAGATCACCGCAAATTTCCATATGTGCTCTGCATACTTTATTTATTACACCTAATGCTAGCGCCCCATAAAGAGGAACTTTCCGAATTAAGGAAAACTGGAGGGAGGAAGGGATTTAAATTCAGGCATTCACACTTTTTTATTTTATACGAAATTATCTACTTTCTGTATATTAATACCTTAATCTGGTCACTCTAATATACTACTTATCAAAATACTTTAAAACACTCATCATTGGTTAATCAATCAAAACAACTACTCTTCTAGCTAATACCGTTGAGTGAAGAGTCCTTATAGAGATGCAGCCGTGTACTTAATATCATAGCGCGGGCAGGGTCTGTGGTATAGTTAGGCGCCACCGACTAAGGGTCTAGCAATCTCGTCAATCTCAGTCCCTCAGTCGGCTGATAGCACTCGCATGGTTCGTGTCATTTGTTGTATTAGTGCACCGTAAAACGAGGAAAAAGTAGCTCCCTTCTTGAAAAAAAATTTTTGAAGGTACAACCACATGGGACCTTCACAGCATGATAGATTAGGTCCTTGGCCATCTGTAATGTCCAATTACAATATTTTTTGGGAGGTCAAACTATTTTTATGACGAAAAATGTTATAAATCTGTCAAAATTAATTTTTCTTACATTTTCACACATCCCTCGTGATATCTCCGGAACCAATTGAGATAATTATACGTATTTTTTTTTAATTGATGGAGGAAATGTGGGCGAAGGTCACTGCTTAAATTTTGTTTTTATGGAAAATCTAATTTTTCTGTAAAACGAGGTAAAACTTGAACATTTACTTCCCTTGCAGCGCTTTTTTCAGTAAGCGAAAAACTTTTTTATTTTAAGGAATTTTGACATACCATCTGCGTATGAAATAAAGTCTACACCTCAAGGAAGTTTTTAAAACAAAAATCAGGTCTCTACGACTTATAGTTTTCGAAATTTTGTTATTTAAAGCTGAGTTTTTCGATCCTAGAGGCCTAGATGTCCGGCAAGTGTGGACTATTTAATACAAGTAATCTTATATTATATTATGCCAGTTAGAAACAAACTTTTCTTTATATAATGTGAATGCAAATGAGTATTAGTTATTTTTATTGAATTATTACATATTATTTAGTGCTTAACAATGGAATGTTTATTCTGTGGACAAACTTTGAAAGATAATGACAAATTAGTGAGACAAAATCCTAGATTGCAAGGAGTAAAAACAATTATATATGCCACGGTAACAAAGGCGAGACATTTGTGTCGAAAAGATTTTGCAACAAGAGGAAAATATTTTAAGTGGAAAAGTCAAAGTGAAATTTCATATAGCCTGCAAACAAACCTATATTAGTTTGTAAAATCTTAAAAATCTTTCCCAATTCAGTGAAATTGAAAATGTATCTTCGTCTTCGGTAAGATGCAATAAATTTAATATTCGGACAATGTGTTTAATATGTAATACATCGAGAAAGAAAGGCGTAATATGGTATACGATAATTCTCTGTAGACGTGATTTATCTTTATATTTCTTTGCCACCTTATTATCAGTCTAGTCGATACATTGTTGACAAGGGGCCGACGCGACATTTTTATTGTTAATGATGGGATTTTGGAGAATGAGAGGGGAATATGCGTTTATTTTCGATTTATCGCAAATATTTGAGAAACCAAACATAGTATAATTTTTCACATCCAGTGGAAGTATAGTAACAAAAAGTTTTTTTTAAATTTTTATTGTTCAAATAGGCTTAGAATATCACGAAACATCGAGATTTTAAGTTTGAGCAAAAAAAAAAATTCTGCCTGCCTGCCTGTCTGTTTATTTTCATAATAATTAAATATAAAAACCCAATGAGCTGCTGGCAACATAAAACATTTTTTTTCCCAGTAAAATAAACCATTTTGATATAATATTAAATAATACATAACAAAGAAAAAACCGCTGCCCAAGGAATCACTACTTCCACATCCAGATTCTCTATCCAAGTCACTCACAACGAAAAAACTTTATATGTGAAAATAATTGTTTATGGAACTTTAATAATATAATATTTGAAATTCTCTACCCCAAAAACCCATAAAACGATACCCCACATCGGTAGTGGGGTGGGGGGTGGTGATAGGGGGGTGATAGTGGGGGGTGGATGAAGTAAAAAAATATTTTGAGGTTTCTGGTTCCTGTACAAACACTAAATCACAATTTTTTTTTCATCCCCTTTAATAAGGGGGTTAGGGTGGTAATGGGGGGTGGCTAATGCCAAACATTTTTTTGAGACCTTAGCTTCTCTTGTATATACTAAATACCAATTTTATGGACTCTTACCTGCTTGATTGACCTATTTACCCCAAATTTACCCCAATTTACCCCCAACCATTCGACAGAACTAGATCAAAATATAATCTAGTTCCAGATCTCGTTAAAGTACATACGTGTACCAAATTTCAAGTCAATATCTCAAACGGTTCCAGAGTAAACGTGCGCACAAAAAAAAGTTACAGACCGACAGACAGAATTTTTTTTCGCTCAAACTTAAAATCTCGACGTTTCACGACATTCTAAGCCTATTTGAACAATAAAATTTTTTTTTAATTTTTTTGTCGTTACTATACTTCCACTGGATGTGGAAGTAATTAACTTAATTTGAATATCTGCGGAAAGACTGGTTAATTTTTTTTTTATTACAAGTAGGTATTACTTTTTCGAGAGCATAGTTTTCGAGGCGATAAAGTATCGCACAAATGGTACACAATGCACTTTTTATAAAGCATCGAATTTTGTACAAAAAAGTCCCTGAGAGCATATTTTTATCTATTATGGCTCACATGCCAAAGGCGCCCGCGCGCAAACCTCAAAGTAACTGTTTTTCGCGCTGTTCTCCAAGCAGCCCGTTAAAGTAGTTAAATATTATTTGTCCAATGAGAATTTGTGGTCGATTTTTTTATTTATGAATTTCTGATCGCTCTGCACGATGGCGTCCTTCATTTTTCTTAAATATGCGTTTTTTAATGCAAAAAACATTAAAAAAATCGTACATTTGAACTTTTCCACCTTGTAGGAAGTAATTTTCTTTATTAAAAAAATGTATCTATTATTGACATATCATTTTGTTTTTATTTATCACATATAAACAATTCATATTACGGCCGAAAAGTGTAATTTTTCATTTTCATCGATTTCTATATAACTGGAACTTGCCGCATATTTTTATTAATTAGTGTTTTTTTCTGTACAATTGTACATACATTTCAATAACACAAAGAATATTTAACTATTTTTTTATTTTATTTCAACATTTTTTTAATACTTGTAACTCCAATATTAATATTATGCATCTAATAAAAAACAGTTTTAAACAGAAGTTACTCATTATGTTTTGTGTAATTTAAATTTGACTATTAACATCGCCGTTTTCTTAATTTTTTTGTTTGTTAATTAAGTCGCCAGTGCCACTTGCAGAGTAGCGTAAAAAACAGTCATTTTTATGCTTACACGTGAGCACCTGTAGCTCGAAAACTATAGTAGATAAGAATATGCCCTCGCGGACTTGTTTGTAGAAAATTCCATGTTGTACAAAAAAAAGTGCGGTGCATTTTCGTATTTATTACCGTTCTCGCTACGCAAGCGCTGAAAGATCAAAAACACCATCCTCGACATTTGCATACTCTTTTTTCTAATTATTTTAAAAAATTGGGAGGTCTTAAACGTACTCATAAATACTATTCCATGAAGCTGAACCGAATAGCAAAATAAAATATTTTTAATTTATCACATTTTTATAAATTTCAGAAATTCAAAATTGAACAAAAATCTCAAAAAAACATTTTTTGAACCCCAAATGGGTCTCGAGGACAAGGAACAATTGCAATTTCGAACAAAACACGATTGTTACAGCGCACAACGTGGCGACTTAAAAGATGAAATGCGACAATAATTGATAGTTAAAGGTTTCTCTTGTTTTTGAATTTTAAGTGAAACTAGTGAAAGAATTATTTATCTGAGATTTTTGTTTGTAAGTTTTTATTAATAAATTTGTCCTAACAGTAGTAACTTGTAAATGTTTTTTATCAGGGCGGCAAGCAACTGTTTGCTACAGGTGCCAAATGCCCTGACGCCGGCACTGATTGCGCCGGTCTACAACCTGCCTGGAGAATTATAACTTAATTAATATATTATGTACCCTCGTTCGCTGGATATCAACGTCCAGTATTTCTATTCGCGGTTCGCGCAAAATAACACCGCGCGGTGGCACCACAAGTCAACGAACAATATGTGGATAGGGACGTGTGGGGGAAGCGTGATGAGCGAGGAACGGTTTTGGCCGTATAGTTGCGTATCTTATAGACTCTTCAATCAACGCTAATACTGACGAAGTATTGAATTACATGAGAGGATTCCTAGAATTTTAATGTAAAAAAATTATATTGAAAATACTTAAATCATTTGTTGAAATTCAGTCATTCACAACAATCATTATTGAACCTTACACTCTATTTCAACTCTAGAAAAATTGTACAAGTTTTTTCGAACTGGTTAGTTCTCATCCGTAGAGTATAGAAACATTAATTTCTTATTTACAGCAATATTTTAGTTTATGTCTTTACTTGGTGAAGTACACGGCCTACCCGTTCGTTGTTTTTATACAACTGTATTTTAGTTAAGATTTATTTTATTACCTACAGTTCAAGTCGCTAAGTACTTGGTTACGTACAGACACAACTTATTTGTTCGTTCTTTTTGTGTTGCTTTTTGGTTTTTGGACTGAGTTTTTCTCTTTTTTTTTTTGTTTATTGACACCGTTAGTTGATAGTTTAGTGCGTTTAGTGTTGAACGAACAGAGTACGTATGTCCTTAGTTCGACGTGCCGAAATGTGTATTGATGGAGAAGTCATTTCGAACAATTTATGTAAATCAACAATAATTTATTGGTAAGTTCTAGATTTCTCGAATAGGCCTGTCCACCAATGTTGCCAGGTCAAAATTTTAAAAGTTATCAGACGCCGCTTTAAAAAGTTACTAGATCTGACTAAAATTTCCCTAGATTTGAAATTACAGGGGAGGTAGTTAAAATTTTTTTTGTTGGATAAAGATTTTTATTGTGTGAAAAAAAAATTTCTTTTACAAAACTCAGACTTGTATTCTGTAGGACATATAACTTTTATACTGTTATATTAACAATTAACAGCATAGCATCTGCAAATGAATGTAGTTGTTTACTTATTATCTTTCCCTTTCCTCTTCTATGCCAGTGAATTCTAAAATAGGGCATCTGCCTGGAGGATAAACAAATAATACATCATAACCTCACTTTAGTACGCACTAATAACCATATCTGGATGTATTGTCTTAGGAAAATATTTTAAAAAATTCTAACTACTCATTTAAGTGTGAAAGATAAAAAATCGGCTTTTTACGGATGTTTTTTGAAGTTAAGGATGAAAAACGAGCCTATCTAACAATTCTGACCTCCGATTCGGACAAAATACATAAGTATGCGCTGGTCTGGTCCGTCGGACATACCGTTTTTTCTTGTGGGCATGTGTATTTATTTTTATCAAATTACTATTACAACCGTTTTAATTTACTAATTCTGTTTTCTAAAATGGGTTAAATATACGAATACGTTTCAAGTAAATATTTTTTGTGAATAAACCAAACTGAACTCTCAACCAATTTACATCTGAAAAACAATTTTCTTGGAAAAATTGCCACTCCACCTACAGAACATCTGCGTACAAACCCCAGGATTGCGAAACAAAACTCCCTTAACCCCTTATAGCTTTTTAAATAAGTTTTCCTGCAGTTTATATTCGAATGTGAGTTCATATTTTGCTAGAATTTTCCCATTTCACGGTAATACTTCCCGACTTTATGTGAAGTCATTAAAGCAGGTGCAATTTACGTATTATGGTCCACAAAGCCACTAATACATATAGATTTAATAATCCGGAATGGCTGTTCCAGAACGAACCAGGTGTGCTTTGTGAAATTGCGAGGAGGCCTAAGACACAAGGGCAGTTTGCATAGAAATGCTCATGTATGTATGACGAGGGAAGCATTCTGTTTTCAATTTGGGAAGAAGATAGAGCTATACATATGCGAGCGTAGGGGTTATATTATTTAGCATGCTGCTTACCTTACGGCGCGGCGGCGAAAACAACATAAATTTGACATTGTTACAAATAATAAAATGAGCTGCAAAACTACATTGATTTTTCATTTCTTATAGCGATATGTTTAGTTTTTATTTCTCAACGTAGAAAATATTGCTAATCTATTGATTTCTCATACTTATTAATGATGGTAAAGAACGTATTGGTACGTGTAATATAATACTTACTAATAGTAGTCAATGGGGGCTTAAAAACAGCAAAACCTCGAAACACGCTTACACGAATTGAAAACGTCGGAAACCTTTTGCATAAATAACCTTTTGTCATAAAAAATCACTAATAAACAATTTATATTATAAACAAAAATTAGCAATTTAAACAGCTTTTACAGTTTAATACATTAGTTAAGGAAAAATACTACTCTTCAGTTAGTATTGTTATGTTTTTGCGCTGCTGATTACGAATCTGAAGTCAAATCAACAAAATTCAAAATGGCGACTCCAGTATGGCGGATGGGATCTTTTTTAAAGCAAGTTCTTTAAACGGACAAGAAAACAACTTGAGCTTCTAGGTAATGCTATATTATTAACAACAAATAGTATTTGAGATTGTTGGCGACAACTTCTTTATTTTATTTCCACATCCAGTGGAAGTATAGTATCGACAAAAAAATTTTTGAAAATTTGTATGGTTCAAATGGGCTTAGAATGCCATGAAACGTCGAGATGTTAAGTTTGAGCAAAAAAAAAAAAATTATGTCCGTCGGTCTGTCCGTCTGTCTGTAACTTTTCTTGTGCGCACGATTACTCTGGAACCGTTTAAGATATTGATTTGAAATTTGGTACACGTATGTATTTTAACGTAATCTGGAAGTAGATTATATTTTGATCTTATTTCGTTGAAGGGTTGGGGGGTAAATTAGGGTAAAAGGAGGTAAATAGGTAAATCAAGCAAGTGAGAGTCCCTAAAATTGGTATTTAGTATATATAAGGGAAGCTAAGGTGTCAAAAAAATGTTTAGGCATTAGCCACTCCCATTACACCTCCACCCCATTATTAAAGGGGGTGAAAAAAAAATTGTCATTTAGTGTGTGTACAAGTACCAATAGCCTCAATTTTTTTTTAATTCATCCACTCCCACTACCACCTCCCCATCCCCACTACCGATGTGGCATATCGTTTTATGGGTTTTTGGGGTAGGTAGACGATTTCATATATTATATTATTAAAGTTCTATAAACAATTATTCCCACATACAAATCTGGATGTGGAAGTAGTAATTTCTTGGTCAGCGGTTTTTTATTCTATAGAAATAAAAAAAGATCATGTGGAAGCTAAATTAATAACCTTTAATTTAGATTTTTGAAGTGCCATATTATCTGGAATATTGAACATTTAAACTAAATACTTCTTTCATAAACGTTGGGACGCCATTTTTAATGTTTCATAATTATACATAATTAAATGCATAAAGGAGGAGGGTCGATTTGGGCGGTTTTTGCCCCAAATTATTTTTGGATGAAAAAATCAGAAAACATTTTTTTTTAATGTCTACTAACAATAATAAGTCGATTTTACCCTAAACGAATGATCTCCCACCCCCCCCCCCTAGCGCCCCCCTCAATCCTGAATATGCCATCACTTGCTACAGCGTTCTTGGGGAGATATATCGCTTTCAAACTTACCACACTAACTCCCTTTTAACTGTATCCGCTCTCATTTATCATTTTTCCCTCTCCACCCCCCCCCCCCCCCCCACTAGAGGGTGGTTTTTACTATTTATTCATTTGCCGGAAATATAAATGCAAAATATCCAAGCTTGCTCACCAGATTTGACCAGAGTATCTTGGGGCTTTTGGGGTCGCTGATTCCGAACCCGAAGTTCGTTAACCTGTATCACATCAAGGGAAAAATGATAAATGAGAGCAGATACAGTTAAAAGGGAGTTAGTGTGGTAGTGTGGTATTTTATCAAGCAAATATAAGTTTGAAAGCGATATATTTCCCCAAGAACGCTGTTAGCAAGTGATGGCATATGTAGGATTGAGGGAGGGGGGGGGCAGGAGGATCGTCCGTTTAGGGTAAAATCGACTTATTATTGTTAGTAAACATTAAAAAAATGTTTTCTGATTTTTTCATCCAAAAATAATTTGGGGCAAAAACCCCCCCAAATCGACCCTCCTCCTTTGCCTTTTTGTTATTTTTATGAAAAAAACAAAAAAGCAAATTAATTCAAAATTTATAACCTTTCTTTTTAGTCTTTACCATTTTTTCACTAAAACTAATATTTATTGGATTAATAAAGAGAGCAAAAATTTTACTTTTTTGTGAAGTGAAGTTTTGTCTAAAGCAACGGTTTTAAAGGGGCAAAAACATTTGACAATCTAACTAGAGCTTATATATTATTGAAAAGTTACTATATTTGAGAATTATTTTTATCAACTACTTACTGATTACAATAACAAAATGGTGACGTATTTATTTAGAAAATGTAAATACGCACATTGTTTCGGTCATAATTGTTTTTATGATACAGAAACAAATGAAAAACCATTTGAAAGCTTAATTAATAGCTTTCAATTTTGTCTATAAAATTTTGGACGTAAATGCCACAGATTCTCAGTTATTTAACCTTTTTTTTAAACTAAATACTTCGTCGTACACACGTTAGACGGAAATGGTGACAATGCATTACGTATATGGTCTCGCAGATGGTAATGCAAAAAAAGCTAGAAGTGTGTATCAGGAAAGATATCCTAATCGACTACTCATTCCCGTCTTTGTGAAACTGGTAGTTTCCAAAAAGGTATTTCGGAAGGTAGACTTTGAACTGTCAGAACACCCGAAACTAAGGAAGGCGGTGCTGCAGGAAATCGACGAACATCTTGGGACGAATACGAGGAAGATTTCTAGAGCTCTGAATATTTGTCATCAAATTGTTTGGCGAATTTTGGTTGATTTTTTGTTGTATCCGTACCATATTCAAAGAGTACAGGTATTACTTCCCAGGTATTTTCCACAGCGTGTGAACTATTGTCAGTGGTACCTTCAGCGTGTTACCCTAAATCCGCAGTTTGAGCCACAAATTATATTCACAGGCGAAGCAAATCTTTCTAGGAATGCTATTCTTAATTTCCATAATAGTCATGTGTGAGCTGACGAGAGCCCTCATGCCATAACCCAAACCCATTTCCAAGAGCAATTTTCGGTTAATGTATGGGTAGGAATTATTAGAAATAATTTTATAGGCCTTTTTTCTGCCAAGGCGCCTTAATGGACAATCTTACCTGCATTTTCTCCAAGGAGAACTACCTGTGTTGCTTGAAGATGTAGGTACCAATTACGTTAAAAAATCAGATGCGGTACATGCACGATGGAGCTCCTGTTCATTTCAGTGTAATTGTTCGCGGTCATTTACATGTGATTTATCCTAATCATTGGGTAGGTTGCGGAGGACCCCAGCAATGTCCAGCAAGATACCCCGATCTCAATAGTTTGGATTTTTTTTGTCATCTTAAAACCCTGGTGTAAAACTCCCATTAACACTTTAGAAGATTTAAGAGAGTGAATAGTTTCCTCATGTGAAACAATACGGAATACGCTGGGAATATTTGAACGAGTGCGCAATTTGATGTGAAGACGGGTGGAAGCATGCCTATGGAGTGATCATTTCCAATAATTTTTATAAGACAAAATTTAGCATTATCAATGGTAATAATAACACAGGCACACACAAAAAAAAAGTGAATTACCAGAAATATGACTATCATTTCCGGATAATATGGGGGCACCTGAAAACGAATTTCATAGTCCCAATGGCCAATTTCGCTCTAATTTTTCGGAAATCACCATAGAGGGTGGTCCAAAATCCCGCAACGCGCAATCGAATGCGCAAAGCAGATTTTGGGTCAGGTGGCCCGAGGGTGAAACAAGGCCCAACTTTGAAATTTCAAATGAATACCCTAATTTTCTATACCAAATTCTGATTCAGCGGAAAATTTTAAGTTCGAATACACTATAATTTAAATTTTTGGCCTCTTTTGGGACTTAGGGATCCAAAAAAAAACCCCAAAAAATAGCCTAAATTACCTGAAACTATCCAGATTCGAAATTTCATTTGGTAACTTCATTTTTATTCCGAATTTAGATTGGTCGGGAAATTTTACGACCGAATACGCGATAATTTTAATTTTTTTGACCATATTTGGATAGTAAGGGCCCAAAAGAGGCCAGAATGGAGCTTAAAATGATCGAAACTGTTCATAATAAAATATGATATAGATTAGTTTTTTTGATTACGATTTTTTGTGCCGCTTTTTGTGCATCATAATAGTCCAGAAAAGGCTGATTGATAGAACTAGGTTAATCGCCAAGAATAGATACCATAACCAAAAAATTTGAACTTTTATTTCATTCTTTATTTGGAGTACCCCTTTAATTTGAAAGCCTTCCTTCAGCAGTGGTGAGCTTGGCTGCTGTTGGATAAAATGCTACAAGCCACCAAATAGCAAATATGAAAAGGTGTCCAAAAGAAAATGAGTTTACGTTGCAGGGATTCGGATGCCCAGTAACGGCGGCTGGTCTGGGTGAGAAAGCGGGCCCGCAGGCGTCGTCATCATGCGACCGCAGCCTCTCATTGGTAGGGAACTTGGCCTCTGTTAGATATAATTACAAGCCTTTCTTCAGCAGTGGTGAACTTTGCTGCTGTTGAACACAATGCTACAAGCCTTGCTCTATCGGCAGATGTCACCAAGACAGGAAATATAAGGCCCTGCACTGTTACATTAGAACGCCTAACTACTAATCATGAAAAAAATTCTCCCAGCCATAAGTGTAATATAAGTTCAAATGTATTTTGCTGTGTTTGTGGGAAATATGAGATAGAGAAATATCGTCGAAACATATCTGAAAATATTAAAGAAATATATAATGATTGCTATAATCTTACAATAAACTTAGAAAATAGACCCTGGATTCCCAGCAGTATATGCAATATACATGAAACTTCAATACCAAGTGAATTTTTTAAAAGTATTGGAAATACTTTATTTACACAGAATATATTGCCAGACAATTGAGGGTCATCAATTTAAACACTTGATAAAATAAGATTGTCCGTTTGAATAAGGTTATGATTAAAAGAAGGATTTAAAGTCACCGGGGATAGGACGTGCCATGGAGTCCTTTTGGTTATGGTATCTATTCTTGGCGATTAACCTAGTGCTATCAATCAGCCTTTTCTGGACTACTATGATGCACAAAAAGCGGCACAAAAAATCATAGTAAAAAAAACTAATCTATATCATATTTTATCATGACCAGTTTTGATCATTTTAAGTCCCATTCTGGCCTCTTTTGGCCCTTACGGAATAAAAATGAAGTTACCAAATGAAATTTCGAATCTGGATGGTTTCAGGCAATTTAGGCTATTTTTGGGGCTTTTTTGGGTCCCTAAGTCCCAAAAGAGGATAAAAATTTAAATTATAGTGTATTCGAACTTAAAATTTTCCGCTGAATCAGAATTTGGTATAAAAAATATAGGGTATTCATTTGAAATTTCAAAGCTGGGCCCCGTTTCACCCTCAGGGGGCCACCTGACCCAAAATCTGATTTGCGCATTCGATTGCTTGGAAAATTCCACTAAGGGAACCAATATCATATTTTTAATTTGCTTTGTCTGATAAGAATAAATATACCGTTGCGGGATTTTGGGACCACCCTGTATGGTGATTTCCGAAAAATTGGAGCGAAATTGGCCATCGGGACTATGAAATTCGTTTTCAGGTGCCCCCATATTATCCGGAAATGATAGTCATATTTCTGGTAATTCACTTTTTTTGTGTGTGTGCCTCTGTAATTAATTTCAATTTGAGTTTAATTGTTTTTTAAGTAGGTACTTTCTAAGATATTAAAAAAACAACGATTTAAAAAAAAGTCAACACCGTGTAGCAAAAAATTTAAGCCGTTGCGGACATACAGGGTGTCCAAAAAGTCTGGAAATGGTCAAATATCTCGAGAAATACACATTGGATCCAAAAAATAAAAAACACATCCTTAATAATTTTGAAATGGCTATCTAATGATACCAAACGCGACCCCTCACCCCTTGGAGTGGGGCGGGGGGCAACTTTACAATCTCAAATGGTTTTTTACTGCAGAATCGGATTTCTCTCCTTTGTTTTAATTTTACCTAATTCCCTTTTACCGTAGTCTATTATAGTGTGTCTAACAAAATGCCCTGAAAGACTCCTGGGCGAGAAGAATGTGCATTCGTACTTTCCCTTGGATCTTCTTTATAATTTCCTGTTCTTTGGATTAGGATAGGTTTAGAGTAATATATGTATAGATGTGTGCTGCGTGTATATGTGTGCAAATGTGTTTATCCCATTAGTTTTATATATAACAACTTGTGCCTGGCTGCATGGATAACTCCTGATGCCATAAAAAAAAAAAAAAAAAAAAAAAAAAAAAAAAAAAAAAAAAAAAAAGAATCATCGGATTCTACGGCAAAAACTACGTCAAGTTTGTCTGAAACGTTTTTTTCGATTCGTGAGAGATGGCGCTGTAAGCGCAAAAATATTTCTCGAAGGGGCAACCGTTGGCGAAATTTTGTACACCTAATACCTATTCTAAAAAAATACCCTTTATTTCCCCTTTAATTCCTTGTAATTCCCCTAATTCCTCAAATACTTTTATTTCCTCCTAATACCTTAATATTTTCTAGATTATCTCGGGAATGGTGAACTTTTTGATAAAAATACCTATATACAAAATTGTTCCTTATAAAATTCTCTATGAAAAATGTCCCTACACTTTTTTCCTAAAATTAATAGTACCGTGGGAAATAAGGCGCACACATAAGGGTTGGTTCCGGTCAACACAATAAATTGTAATCTTTACTATAATCTACTTTAAAGTTCAATACTTAACGTTAAAGCAGTGGCTACTAAAGTCCGCCTAAAATTAAAATAAATTCCTCTCACCCCTATAAAATAACGCGATTTTTGATGAAGCGAGAATATTGTATACCGGGTCGCTCAGGGACACTGTTGTAACTTTTGAATGGGCGAATGGATTTTTTTTTCAAATTTGGTGTAGTAATATGGGATATAATTTCCAATTATACAATGTAAAGAACCAAAATGTCCGACTTCCGGTTTCGATTTTACCCGAAAGTGGGTTTAACATACCCGGTTTTTGCGTAAAATCTCGCACATTGGCAGCCCTGAACAGTAACAGCGTTTACAGCAAGCTCTAAAAATAATGCAGTGACCTTGGGTCATCCGAGAGCTAGTGGGAGAAATTGAAATTTTTTTACATTGTGGTGGTGTATAGATATTTATACTTTTTTCGCGTAAAGACAGCTTTGGAAATAGCCATACAGATATTCAGCGAATTATATGACCTGCGCTGATTACATTTGCGCCTCATTTACCAAAGTGCTATTAATTTTAGGAAAAAAGTTTAGAGAAGTTTTTATAGAGAATTTTATAAGGAATAATTCTGTATATAAGTTTTTTTATGGAAAAATGCACCGTTCCAGAAATAATCTAGAATCTAGATCTCAAAATGGGGGTGGAAACGACGTCCTCTAGGGGATGAAGCACGCAATTTTTGAAACTTTATGAATTTTGTCCCATATATTACAATTTTAACTGTTATATTACTGAAGTATTACAAGACATCGTGCAAAGTTTTAATAATGAAAAAGCTAGTCATGGAGAAATTGTAAACGTAGGAGAGCGATTTGTTCTAGCTTTATACAACTCTACCTCCGCAGAAAATAGTTTAGATGTATACAGATTCATGACTTTTAACAAACTTGTTGGTAAAGCGAACAATACTGTAATATATTATCAAAACTACCAACAATTTCTGCTGCTGCTCGGCAACACTCATATCGCGTTTTTTACCAAATTCAAACATGGAAAAACGTTGCGCTAGAAGCTACTGATTGGGGATGGAAAAAGTTGGCGGTATATTAACCCGAACTATGACAACAAAAGAACCGGTTCCCGAATTTGTTATAACACTAATTTCTTGTTCATGCAAATTAGGATGCGAAAACATGTGCAGTTGCAGAAGAGCAGGCTTACGTTGCTTCACAATGTGTTACCATTACCACGGACAAGCATGCATGAATGTCGAATCTATGGAAGACGATGAAGATTAATTAACGTAGGTAACCTTTTGATAATTAGTGGATTCGGCCTACAGGGAACACCACACTCCAAGTACTTTGCCTCTAGGGTGGCGTGGAAATAAGTACAATATACAATATTCTCGTTTCTTTAAAAATCGCGTTACTTTATAGAGGTGAGAGGGTGGAAGTGGTACATTTGTTATAATTTTAGGTGGAGTTTAGTAGCTACTGCTTTAGCGTTAAGCATTGAACTATAAAGTAGATTATAGTAAAGATTACAATTTATTGTGTTGACCGGAACCAACCCCCATGTGTGCGCCTTATTTCCTACGGTATTATTAATTTTAGGAAAAAAGTGTAGCGACGTTTTTTATAGAGAATTTTATAAGGAATAATTGATCAAAAGGTGCACCGTTCCCGAGATAATCTAGAAAACCTCAAAATGGGGGTGGAAACGGCGTCTTAGGGGATGAAGCACACTATTTAGGGGTGAGAACTTTTCGGTTTAGTAATTCTTATGCTATCTTTAACATTTCTGCCAATTTTCAAAACTTTATGAATTTTGTCCGATATAAATCATTATATTACTGAACTAGAATTCCCTAGTATCATCGTAGTTTAATTAAATTTCTTTACTAGATATTTTTAGCGCTAATCTCTGCGCTAATGTTTTTACAACACTGACGTCCTCTATATAAGAATTGGTATGTAATTCTTCAAGATAAACATTCCATTTCAATATTTTTACGCTCTAATTCCCTCCTAATACCTTTTATTTCCTCTTAATTCTCTTCTAATACCTCGTAATAATATTTTTCTGAAATCTATCGGGAATGTCTACATTTTCGGCGCGATTTTAGAGCGAAAAATGCACAATTCCAGTATTTTAGTCCGTTGTTAGGAAACTATCAGAAAACAGACCGGAAAAGATTCGTTGCCAAGCAAAGATCAACAAAGCCGTACGGGAAAGTAACATTCCCGTGCTGTTTTTTATATATATTTTAATATGTTAATATTTTTAATTTTTATGCGTTTAAAATAGTATTGATTGTAATTTCAGAATTTTTCTTTTAAATGTTTATATTTTTTTGGATTTTTATACGTTTAAAATAGTATTTATTGTGATTTCAGAAAAAATAGTATGTGTACTTCGGTGTGAAAGCACATTCCCAGACTTCGATGCGACAATTGCATCGTCGTCCGGGAATGTATCGCTTTCACACCTAGATACACAATATACTATTATTTCCTCCAAATTCCCCTGTAATTCCCATAATACCTAATAATTTCTTCCGAAATACCTTCAATTCCTTCCTAATTCCTTCCTAATTCCTCCGATTTGTACACTATTTCCCCTCAGCGGTTGCCCCCTCGATATTTCTTTTCGTAACTTCTAAAAAATTCTACTTAAGAATGAAAAAGTACGAGTTCATTTTCTTGAAAAAGCCATTCAATGGTGTTAAATTTAATACCCCCCTTCCCCCTCCACCACCTTAAATTTAACACCTTTAAATGTCTTTTTCAAGAAAATAAACTCGTACTTTATTATTTTTAATTCTTAAGTAGAATTTTTTAGAAATTACGAAAAGAAATATTATTGCGATTACAGCGCCATTCTGCAATAAAAAAATTTAAGATTTTAAAGTTGCCCCCCGCCCCACTCCAAGGAGTGGGGGTAGGGGGTCGCGTTTTTTATCATTAGATAGCCCTTTCAAAATTATTAAGGACGTTTTTTTTTCTTTTTTGGATCCAATGTGTATTTCTCGAGATATTTGATCGTTTCCAGACTTTTTGGACACCGTGTATGTTCATGTGAACTTTTCTTCATAAAATGACCTGAGGAATCACATCCTGAAATATTAGCATGTCATTATGGAACACCCTGTATGTCGATCAAGCGAAATAGTCAACAAAGTTTCTAAACCATTAATTAATTAGTCAATGTCATCTTGTTTTCTGCTATTTAATTTCAATCGCTAATTAGTCAGTTAAAAGCTTCATTGTCAATTTCATCAGGTATCTAAATTTAAGCAGCATAACAGCATCATCATAAACTTTTCTATTTATGGAAATGCATATGAAACGAGGTATCATCTCAAGAAGGATGCAAGCAGCAGACGGAGCAATAATTTTAATTTCATAAGTTTGGTCACGGAAGAAGCACCAGTAGCTTAATTAATCATTCAAGAAGAGATCTGGGATTTAATTAAACCAGAAGTAGCTTGTTCGTGATGGCGAATATCGCAGCCGCCACTCCAAATGTCTCGGGAGCTGCTGCGGCTGTCCGCAGGAACTACTCTTCATATCAGGGCCGTATTTTACTGACAAGATAACGGATTAACCAGTCGACGTTTCTTTTTCATTTTCTGCAAATTATTTATATAAAGGCTGGATTTAGTTCGTCTATAAATTTGATAACGGACGTATTGCTTACGAAGCATTTTTCAAATTAAAAATGTGCGTTAGTAACCCTTTAGCTAAAAAATAGTAACCCACAATTATTCTCTAATCTAAGACCAATTAGCAGCAATGTCAAAAACTTTAGAGAAACTTTTATTCAATCAAATCTTCAGTTATTTTAATGACTATTTCCCTCGCATTAAAAGAACCAATGAAATAGCAAGATTTTGAAAATTTGGACCTTAAGCAAAAATGGCATTCCAAGTGAAAATTTTACCTAAAATTACAGTGATTAATTGCACTCATTAACGTGGTAGCCAATGAGAGCCCGTTTTTTGACAACATTGCACCAGCCAAATGTCATTATTAGTGGTAAACTAACCTAGATCGGTTTTTGACACACGAAAGTATTATCGCTCTAAGTATTTGTGTTGTCGCGTCGACAAATATCGCTGTAATATTTTGACGTTTTGTTTCGTGAAATATTTTCGGCAAATAGGACAACTCGTGCGTTTAAATTTTATCTATAAATTTCTTCTCTAGCTTATTGCTAACACAGGTCTACAAAAAAAAAAATTCTGCTCCAAGGACTAAACCTATCATACCTTAAGTATTTTTGTGTGCTGAATCCAAATTTTCAATTTAAAAAATTTTCTACAGCGTAGATTTCGAGTAAACGTCAAAAATTGTCAAAAAACCGTATTTTGACGATAAAAACCGGGACTTACTTGAAATCTACGCGGTAGAAAATTTTTTTAATTGAAAATTCGGATTCAGCACACAAAAATACTTAAGGCATGGCAGGTTTAATCCTTGTGGCAGACAATTTTTTTTGTAGACCTGTGAATTGATAACGTAAATTGTAAATTGTAGTATTGTATTATATACCTAGTAATATAATAATATAAAAGTAACCTAAAAACACCACGTAATTTGATAACTCCCAATTTCAAAGTCAAGGCTGTGTGGAGCCTATATAAGTTCGGGACAAGTTATACACAGCTTCCAATGGCTTTTAATACCTAACGTAATTACAAAATAATTTTCACAACTAAAATTGAATACAAATGGCTACGAAGCAAACAAACCAATTATTTCATATTAAATACACAAATGTACAGTTGATTTAAAAAAAAAACTGGTACACTTTCTTTTAGCTATGTAAATCATTTGTTCTTTGATTGATATTAATAATCTTACAAATGTCACTTTGACGTTAATCAGTGGCGTCATTATTAAAAATGGTTCGACATCTAACAGATATTTAGAAATTTCGAATTGTTTCTAAAATTGAAGATAGTTGGTCCATAAGAAGACTTGCTGCTGAATACAATGTGAGTAAAACCACGATAATGAGTGTTATAAAACAATGGGAAACCAACCAAACGGTATCCCGTAAAGTTGGTTCCGGTAGGCCCAGAAAGAGCAATAATCAAGAAGATGAAAATCTTATAAATTACCTAAGAGAAAACCCTTTTCAGACTGCAGTAAATGCAATTTCAGAGACAAATTTCCCTGCTTCTGTGTTTACTGCTTGCAGAAGAATAAACCACAAAGCGACTTGAAGAGTTGTTCAGCGGCTAAAAAATACAAACTTTCAGAAGAAAAGAAGCAGGGTAGGATTATTTTTGCACTCAACTATATAATCAATGATGAAAACTTCTGGGGACAAGTTGTCTTTTCTGACGAAAAGGTTTTTAAATCCTGTAACGATGGACATGTTCGCGTATATAGGCCTCATTCCACCAGATACGACGAAAAATATACTTTCGATCCACAAATATCAGGAAGGTTTTCAGTCAATGTCTGGGCTTGGATGAGCCTAAATGGGTTAGGTGTGTGTTGGAACAGTGGTGGTCATCTCAATGCCATTAAATATATTGAAATATTAGACAATATTATGTTGCCGTCAGTAATAGAGGTGTTTCCGGAAAATAATTTTATTTTCCAACAAGACAACTGCTCCATACATACGGCCCATCGTGTCAGGCAATGGTTTCTTAATAAAAACATAGAGTTGTTACCGTGGCCATCTAAAAGTCCGGATTTAAATCCAATTGAAAATGTTTGGGGACTAACGATGAAACATATAAGAAAATTAAATAACCATCCAAATAATGCCCAAGAATTGGAAGGGATAATTGAAGACACTTGGGAGAACTTGTCGCAAGAAGTTGACCTTGCAAGAAATCTGATTTTGTCCATGCCTGCAAGACTTCAGGCAGTTTTAGACGCTAATGGAGCAATGACAAAATATTAGTTAATTCTGTATTACGTAGTTGAAGTTCATTTATTTTATTTTTTTTATTGTATTTTTATGTTCAGTTTGCATTGTTTGCATTTTTTTTAATCTCAAGTGGTATTTTTGTGTTCTTATTTTAAAAATAGAATTATCATTATTCAGTTAGTATTTTAATTACAACCATTAGTAGAATTATCCGTAACAAATATTATTTTTTTAAACAATAATATGGCAGGCTTGAAAATGCTTTGAAAAAGTTATTTTCTAATTATTTTTTAAAATTCCATTTGAATAAAATAAAAAAGAAAGGTTTAATAAGTTTAAAAACACTAAGAAAACCGGTCTCCTCCAAAAAACCCAGGTCCGGAGTAAATCACCTCTTCTCCACCCCCCTCTCGACATGCCTGGCCAGTCCTATCTACAGACATATGCACACAACTAAACTATTAAGATTTTCGATTACAAGAGTTGTACCAGTTTTTTTTTTTAAATCAACTGTACTTACGTATGGTAATCCATCACAAAGTAGGTAACAACACCTTATTCGAAAAATCAAAAATCTGCACTAGCACTATACATTATAATTCGTTGTACTTAAAGTTCTCTCTGCTTAAACAAGCACACCTTAATTTAATTATTAAACTTCTTAAATTAAAAATAAGGATTAAATACATAAATATGTATTAATAAACACTTTAATATAATAATTCTTGAAAAATTCACAGTACAGTACACAGTTAAGTTAAAGCAGCTAGATGGCGGTACCATTTCATCTGATGTCGACAACCTTAGAACGTAAATTCGAGAGATTGGTAAAACACAATATTGTCTGGCTTTACTCGTAGTGTGATTGGTTGAATCGTGCCCGAGAACTCTTTACAGTGAAGATCAGTCTATGAGTTACAATACCAATATGGTTCAACGAATATTGTTTTTCATAATTGTCATTGTCATTACATCACTTATACCTACTTTGTTTTTTATTAGATGAGTCGCGTTGGAAATGCATTTTTATGATGAAATTGAAAGTAAAAGTCAGTAAACTCAAAAAACTTTGTCAAATCACATCAAAATGAACTCAAGCAGTTTCTAGATAACACGTTTTCATGCACTGAATTTCGGTATTTTTCAATGAACTTAATATATTACTACAGAAAATTGTCTATTCAGTCTGGATTTAGGCCTGCATTTAGTACGGTTTCGATTATTTACTCAGATTACTGATGACGTCACTAAAGCTAGTGATGAGAACAAGGCCACTACTATGAGTTTACTGTTGCTCAAAACCATTTGACAAAATTAACTATGATTCTAGTCCGTCCAAATTAACAAGATCAATTCATTTTTATTTAACACACCACAGATAGTAGACAACAATTTGTCCTCCACTGCATTTTTAAAGACAGGAGTTCCTCAAGGCTCAATATTATTTTCTTTTAATATATGTCGCAGATGTTTTATAAAAAATTAGTCTCAACTATCATCAATTAGTGAAAATTTTAATATTATTTTCAATTTCTCAAGAAATTATAATCTCAGTTTAAATCTCAGTAAATGTGTGTCTTTGGATGCGAAACTTAAATGTTGAAACTGAATTTAAATTGAAATTTAATTATGCCCTACTTTCCACAGTTGATTTCTATAAGTACCTTAGAGTCAGAGTTGTCAGTGGATCAAAAATTAAGAAACAAAAAAGGTACTGATTTTAAGAAAAAAGTACTTATGTAACTAAAATTGATGAGCGGGGGGGAGGGGGGACCCAAACATTTTTTTGTTGGCCGTGAGCGTGGAGGAGAAATCCGCAAAAAAAAATTTTATTTCGTTTCCCGAATAAATTGTTTAAATTAGTAATATAAAAAACTTACCAGCACAATGAAAGTAGCACTGACGTACTGATTGTGGTCAAAATTTACTGATTTCCGTATGAAAGTACTGACACTGGCAACGCTGCTTAGCGTTGTTCTTGGTTCTCAAACAAAGCTTTTTTTGTATCTATTTATTTAACGTCGTCCTATCTCCGCTATCAGAGCCTATCACCGACGCCAGGAGATGAGCTACCCCCAACCTGAAAATTTTGCCGAACCTCTTCTCGCAAGAAGAGCAGGGATCCTTTACTTGCCTAACATTTAATAGACAAGGGACCGCCTGCTTTACATCCCCTCCGAAGGATAGTATATCCACTACGTAATCCTCGTCTTGAAATTACATAGCTTCCGCGTATACACTGATATACAAGCCGCTAGAAGGTGGGACGAGGTCGCTGTGTTTCCCAAGATGGGTCACCCATCCAAGTACTAACCGAGCTGCACGTTTCTTCACTGGAGTATCGAGATACATACACAGTGAAGACGTATCTACGCTGGCCCCCAAACAAAGCTTAAACATCATGTAGTGTTGGTAAAAAAACACACTCTATCATGAAGTTGCTTTATTCCAATAAGCGTATTATTTTTTTTAAGACTATTGAATAATTCATTTATTATAGGTATGTCTTTGAAGAAGTAATGGGACTCATTACACAGCCGTGGGTGATAATTCATTACTCAATGGGCTAGAATCAATCCCAAGATTTAGGTGACATAGAAAGCAGTTAAAACACAAACATATATGATAATGTTTAGTGTAAGAATAGCTCTGAGCTAATCCCCGCTTGATTGCACACTACAAATATTTCTTAATAACGACATTTATTATTGATATTAATTATAGTTTAATTTCACCAAAAAGGGAGGATTTTCACAATTTGAGTAGCATTTATAGGCGTATTAAATAACAAGAATGCTTAGACGAGAATGATTCACTAATGTATTATTCTCTATTCTAGTTTAAAAAAATCTGTACTAAGTACTTTAGATAACCTTTCAAGCCATTAAAACGTATAATAAACACTTATGCAATAACATTTTATACCGTGTTTAATAAAATAGTTATTCTTTTGACTCGCAGAATTTCGCCATCTACAGGTGAACAGTTAAACTTGACTGTTTGTAGCACTACTTGTTATCGATATTTTGTTTCAGTTTTGTATCATGGCAGTTCTAAAAAAGCAATGTTATCGAATAAGGAATCTTTAAATAAAGACCGGTAGACTTGCCTCTGACAAAACTTAAACAAATTATTTTTTAGGTAAAATAGCCTCTAGTCTAGACTAATACTTTCTCTTTGAGATATCTCTATTTCTTAACGTAAAGAACTGAAAAATTTATCAACCATTCCAATTTGAAAACAGCAATGACGAGACATTTCAATGTTTCATTAAATGATACTGCAATTTAACGCTGACGGAGATGTAAAATTGTTAAATCGAGTAAAACAACTACTACTATATCCGGTTCTGCCTCGTGATTATGTTACAAAATTTAGGGACAATGATACAGAATTGCGACGTATTGTTCACATTGAAGATCGACAGCGTCAAAATTAAAACTTCAATTCCATTTCTGTTTATTACTTATTCATATTTCAATTTCAGCTTTAGGGAGAGGATTCCCGAAACTACCTACCATCGTTTTTAATTTCACAATTTCAGCTAGCGTTTCACGCTGCATCGGTAAAGTTTTTTATCTACTCGATGTATACATCATACATTCCAGCAATTGATAGAAAATTTAACAGTTATATCAAATTAAAATATAAAATAGGGTGTGAATTATCGAGTATTTTGTCCACGCACGGGTCAATGTTAACTCAATTTCCGTTTTCGAATGTTGGCGGCGTCAGAAATTCTTTAAAAGACAACCTACAAAATGTGTAATTTCAAAAGTATGTCTGGTTATTTTATTTGTTCATTTTTAAACCGAATTCAAATTAAAATCTATATTATTAATATACAGGGTGCTTGATAGAGCGATGCCTACCCTAAACAGTGAGGTACAGGGGGTCATTTGGCATCTATATGACCAAACATACCTATATGAAAAATTTCATGGTTTTTTTATAATGCCGATTCTCTACTTTTTTAAAAACTCTGTTTTTCGTCATTTATGTAATTATTACGCACTAAATTTAACTTTGAAATACTATTTTATATCCAAAATAAACTTCCAGAACAAAAAGTAATTTAAAAGTTTCTGTTGGTTAGCAAAAATAAAATATATATTTATAGGGAAAAAAATGTTGTAATGAAGCATTCATAAATGCATGTTCCATTACTAAAGTTTCCAGATTTACACACGACGCCAATATGCACACGGCACGCAAATCTACCCAGCTCCCGTCTAGAGCCACGGATTTGCACACGACACTAAACTATACGGAGTTCTACGTCACCAGTAAGCAAGGACTCTCGGATATGAATCCAAATCAACTAATTCAGAGTGGGCAATTCTGTCAATCTGTCTTCAGCATGGTGAGCTGGACATATTACAGTTTTATGCATCTCGCGACGCAAACACGACGGAACGAATGCAATCTGACCCTGGGAATCCTTCAGCGTGGAGAGCCGAGTCGTTAGTCATTCCCCGATGCTGTTTCGCCGCCAAAACCAGAGCGGATGAGCCTAACTTGGAGACCTCCTGCAGCGTGTTGAGCTGGGAAACTTCTTGAGTCGGCGATATTCGCCCGACGCCCGATGGCACTCTAGTAGCAGCTACCAACTTCGCATCGCATCGTTACGCTTTCTCTCTCTCTCTCTCCCCCCCTCTCTCTCTCTCTCTCTCTCTCTCTGATAATAGAAAATGTTATTCTAAAAACCGTAAAAGATACGGACCTATATAACCTGTACCTGTATGTTATGTAACACTGCCACGCATTACCTGTTTGAAGAAGAAAATAAATTGTTTATACTTTTATTGGGCTGTCTTATTAACTAATATGGATCCTGATTAATCTCCAAACCAGCTACCCGACAACAAACTGTTACAATGTAATGGTAATATGTGGTGTCGAATTTGAAAGTCTTTTAATTAGGTACTTCCAGTCCAGTGGAAGTATAGAAACGACAAAAAAATTTTGAAAATTTGTATTGTTCAAATAAGCTTAAAATGTTATGAAACGTCGAAATTTTCAGTTTGAGCGAAAAAAAAATTTCTGTCTATAACTTTTTTGTGCGCACGATTTCTCTGGAACCGTTTAAGATATTGACTTGAAATTTGGTGCACGTATGTGTTCTGAAACTAAATTATATTTTCATCTTTATTCCGTTGAAGGGTTGGGGGGTAAATTGGGGTAATTTGGGGGTAAATAGATAAATCAAGCAGGTATGAGTCCATAAAATTGGTATTTAGTATATACAAGAGAAACTATAAGGTCTCAAATAAATTTTTCGCATTAGCCACCCCCATTACCACCCCCACCCCATTATTAAAGGGGGTGAAAAAAATTGTGTTTTAGTGTTTTAGTGTGAATACAAGAACCAAGAACCTCAAAAATTTTTTTTACTTCACCCACTCAACTTACGTATAAGTTATATTAGAACCTCCTTAAAAAAATGTTTGAAATTGTTGACAAATTAAAACTCTGTGAAAAATGACAAAGACTTTCTCCAAAGGTTATTTCAGTGTCACACATACTTTATTAAACACTGAAACAGTAAATTCATAAAGGTTTATGTATTTCATTACAACATTAAAAATTTTAATAAGTACAATGCGTGTCGCATAATTTTTTATACATAATTAAATCCATAACATTCACGGGAAAACAGGCAAACTTCCCATATATTATATTTATCTCGACTTAAAACTTATGCCATTCCGAGCCGTTATCTAACCATCAAGAACAATATAAAATTTTCATAGCATTTTACAATCATATTAATACAATTTATAGTCCAAGTGCTGCGAACTAAAACACAGAGAATGAGCATGCAGACAGCAAAAGACTACTGACATCAGATTCAGAGCAACCTGATGAGTGAATTGCGTGTTGCAGTATTTATATGTATATTGTTTTCCTTATCACCATACATTTTTTTACATTACTTTATGCATAAGTCTTATGGTAAACAGGCGAATTTTCCATACATAATGTTTATCTTGACTTCAATGTTATGTCACATACAATGCAGCTTTATCGCGTTATCAAGAACAATGTCAAATCTCCATACTGAGTTTAATTTATTTTATTTACGTGATTATAGACGGATAGTATCTTCAGTTCACATCTATTTTTTGAAGTCAACTAACTTTGTTACTTAATATTAATTAACTCATAAATAAAATATTCAAATTTAAAGAAAACTGGAAATAGTCAAACAATATTCTTGAAATTATGCACTTTTAAGGACTGCGATTATTGGAATATTAGAAATTAGATGAACAGTATATCGAAAGTATGATTATTTTCTTATTTTTTCATATTGAATGTTATAACTATATTAAATACGAAAAAATGATGTTTTTTTTTAAACTTATTTTCTGAATAACCAAAAAAAGGCTGAGATTATAAACAAGATAATGGGCATTGGATCTCAAAAACAAATTGTCAACATTTGGAGTTACTTCAGAGCTGTATATTTTCTCCAATTTTGGTATAGAGATTACAAGACCACACTGAAACTGAAAACATGTCATAAGATATGTCTGCTATGTATTAATATTCTGGTTCGAGTTATTTTAGAGCTGGAACGATTTCGAGATAAGTTAGTTCTTTTATAATTGCAAAAATAAAAAAAATAACTGCAAAATTGCATGACATTTTGCAAACTCTATGATTACGGTATGCGAGGCCCTCCATTAAATTGGTTTTGAAATTTTGTAAACAGTATGTTTCTGTTCAACATTCCACCAACTCTACCATAAATAATATCAGCTCTAACTCTTGGTTAATTGCCATGGGCGTAACAGAAAGCTCCGTTTTGGGTCCTGTCCTTTTTATTCTATGCATAAACTCATTAGAATCAGTGCTTGGGGAAACCTTTCATACCATGCACGCAGATGATTTATTATTAATCATTTCGAATAATTCATCCTCAATCTGAATATTAATATTAATAACATCTTAAAAAATGTTTTTAGTTGACTCAGTCAAAATTATTTTTATTTCACCGTTGATAAAACCCAACTAATTAGATTTCTTAAGAGACATACATAGTGTGATAATGTAATTGGAAATATTAATAATCAATTTATCAACAGCGTCAGTCCAAATACTATTAGTTTTTTTGAGCATTCAAATTGACGAATGTTTCAATTGGAAAGCTCACTGCAATCATCTCTTGTCCACTATGAGCTCAATTAATGCTTTATTCAAAAATATGGGAGTCATTCTTACAAAACAACAATTAATTAATCTATAGTATGCTGAAGTAAAGTAACGACTTCGATATGGTGTCTGTTTCGGGGGCGGTTCCACCTTACATTGCAAATCGTTTTTATATCACAAAAACTGACTCTACGTACTACAGAGGGTTTGCCCTACACGCACACCTGTAGACACATTTTTGTGGAACAGAAAGTTCTTACTCTTAACATGTTTGTTTATATTCGAAATGTGTGATCATATATTTAAAAATGAACTTAAGTGTAACCTCAACAAAGATATACATGAAGCACATACTAGACATAAAAATGATATTCATGTGGCCTTTTCTAAATTGAATCACCAATAAATCTCTAAACTGCTTAAGGTTGAAAATGTTCAGTCATTTGCAGGACGAATGGAAACAAAATAATGTAATTTATTTCATTTCACAAAAAAAGTGTTTATGAACCTCCTTTTTATTTTGCCCTTACTTTCTTCTTCTGGGCCTTCTAGTTCTTTCTTTTCTGATTTCGGTAACGCATATATCCTGCAACTTTGTCTTCTTGTACCTTTCCTAGTGTGGTCATGACACTCTCAATTGCTATTAACCACATGTATCCCCTTTTCAATTTGTTGCTGTTTAATCTCAGCACCCTGTTCAGTAGATATGCTGGGTCCCTCCTTTGGACATGTTCCCTTCATTTCGTATGTTTCTGTCCTTTTTGTGATCGTTTTTCTTCCTATTATTGTTGACGTTTTCTGCTGTTTCATTGGTTCTATCGTGTTTGCGAGTAGTTGGCTCTTCCCTGATTTATTCTGTTGGTCGTTGGTGCGGTTTTAACCCAGTATGTCATTGTTAGCAGTATGATAACCACCGCGCACCGTGAACGGTAATCAAAAGCATACATATAGCTTTTGATCAGCCTTCACGGTGCGGTGGGTATTTTTCCTCATGGAATGTTGAATTATCTTTGTAACTCTATATGCTGTTTTAATTTTCCTGACAGTTTTTCTCCTTTGTAACTGATTCGTCAAATATATTCCTAGCTATTTCCTATTCATCGTTCTTAGGAGTAGTAGTCTATTTGTCATTCTTCTCCACCGACCTAGTTTTCTTTTGTTGGTGGGTCTCGCACCATTATTAAACTCTTCTTGAAGATTATTTTTTGCCCAAATGTCTTCAGATCAAGAAGTTGCGGAGTTGAGTTCTCAATGTCCGTGTCTTCAATATACTTTGGCGTGTCTCTGATTGTGTTTTGAATCACTTGATCTAAAATCATGATCGTGGGGATAGGAAGCATCCTTGCTTAACCCCTGTATTCTTCTCTTTAATTTCCGTTTTTTCTCTTAAAGACTGAATTGGGGTATTTTCGTAAAGGTATGTTTTTATTATTATGTTTATTATGTAGTGTGATACACCTTTGTTGCATGGGATGTTGCTATCGTCCCACAACTTACAGTATCAAATGCTTTTTGGAGATATATCGCAATTGCGTGCAGTTTTGCCCCATAGCTTAATTTATGGGTGATATATATATATAATCGCTTGTTGATTTGCCTTTGAGCAATGCTGTCTCATAGTCTGGTGGTTTTTCAATGAATTTCTCTACCCGTTCAAGCGGGAATTATGTGTAATATTTGTATCTTATGCTGCAGAGTCGATCTTCTATAATCTATGTTTTTTGTGGTGAGTTGCTTATAATTAAATTTATAATATAAGTTATCTTGCTCAGCTTCTTTTAATTCGAGTTTTCCTTTCAACAATCGGATTTCTTATTATTTATTTTTCTAAGTTTCATGACTTGTAAATTACCAGTTTTTATATTTTTTCATACTATTTGACACATTTTTTTAGCAATGAAATGATCAATTGGTGTTGAATTTCTCAAAATAGCAAACGTATAGAAAGTAGATCGCATGTACACATTTGTTGTCCAGAAATTTTCCATATTTCCCCAACTATCAATGCATATCGCGTGTGACTCCTTTCTATAAATAACACATGTAGCTACTTAATATAGCTTAGTTATTGCTATAGTATATTGTTCTGAAGACCATTTTAATCATTATGACATGCAGCGGAATACGGTGCCCTGCAGACAATGTCATTACCTACTTTATTACAATAATTACTATAAATCATACTCATTCTGGGTGTCCGAGAGTAAACGGTTTATGCTACCTGTTTTGAATAAGGAATTTCCTACAAAGATTAATAATCTCCTTAACAAGAGAGGTATGGTGTAGATACACTAACTAAGAGTAATTATAGCTTTCAACACTTGTATCCTTACTCTGACCAGTACACTCAACACAACGTTGTGTCGATAATTATTTTAAATAAATCCTAACATTCAGAATTTTCCTTCATTTGTTTAAACCTTCTTATTGGTTATAAATCCAGCACATAGATATCTAGATTCATTGGATTTGCCATAACTTGAAGATAAAATAACTAGAAAAGGAAAGACATATTTTTCTATCGAGTCATCTAGGCGGGCTACGTGTTACGAATTACAGGACAAAAGGAGCGGAGAAGGGGCGGTTTTCATCTACATCCAGGGGAATTTGTTATAACTCTTAGAAGAGAACTTAGGACCTAGTCCTGGAATGGTCGAGTAAGAACAATCTCTACTTATCTTAGACAGCAGAGAAGCAAAGTAGCTGAAGAAGGTTCTTAAAATATTTAAAATTCAGTTACAGATCCAACTAATAGAATCACACGAAGCGTTAAACTTAAAAATAAAAAGTTCCATGAACGGCTTGCATTAAATTCACGCACATATATTTTTAACGTATATTTACAATTTGTATAATGATAAAATAAGCCAATCCCAAACTATATCGGTATGGAAAATAAATCAGATCTGCATAACACACATGGTAAGTATGGGACACATCCCAGGCAGGTTTAATCTCAACTGCATTTAAAGATTAGAGTGTGGGTAATGATCGACTGGGTCTAAAAGATTCAATTTCTTGAGGGACGTGCTTGGGAAGTTTGGTTTGGGGTTGGAAGAATTGGAATTGATATTTTTAATGTATATTTATAATTTGTATAATGGTAAAACAAGCTAATACCTAACTATATCGGTATGGAAAATACATCAGATATGCATAACACACATGGTAAGTATGGGACACATCCCAGGGAGATTTAATCTCAACTATATTTAAAGATTAGTGGAGGTAATGATCGACTGGTGCTAAAAGATTCAATTTCTTAAGGGATGTGTTTGGGAAGTTTAGTTTTGCATTGGAAGGATTGGAATTGAGGGTAATAACACTTATTGAAATATTGGTTCGCTTGTGGCTAGACATACATTTTATTAGCTTTATTTATCATGGAATGAATATGGCCAGTAAAGGTAAGCTGGGTGTCAAAAGTTATACTTAGGTCCTTCATGGTTTCAACTCTGGCTAATCGTGTATCATTTATTGTTGTACTTAATATAATCGAATTTTTTCTCCTAGTTTAGGCACTAACCTTTTGTATTTAGTTTTATTTACTCAATGTGTTTTCATAATCATAACGATTTTTTTAACCCGTAAAATAAATAAAAATAAATAACGTACTCAATAAAATTTGAATGACGGAATTATAAAACCAGGAAATCAAACTAACTACGCCAGTTAAGTCAATTTAAAAAGCTTAAAAATAACAATGCAAGCAGCAAACGAGCAAAACGGCTGAGTCAGCGTTCGCTAATCCTCTGATTGTTGCTACGGCCACAATGACTGGCACCGGGATTATCCCCTATAAGTACACGGCATTTAGACGATTCCCTTTGCAAGGGAATGTAATAATTGCATAGAGCATTGCGCTAGATGGCCGAAAATTGTTGCTTGATTCTCGAAACCCCACACACTTTGGGCCTAATTGACTGACAGTATCTCAGCTTTTATTAATTATCCTGTCTTGTGTTAGATAAAGAAAAAGATTAATGCTTTCGCCGGATTTAGACACCGAATATTTACTCTATGGTCTCGGTGTTTTAAACTTAGTTCCATATGTCAACATAGTGATATTATCTCGGAAATAATCTTTACAGAAATTATATTTCCTTAAAATAAATAAACGGTAATATGAGCACAGTTTCGTAAAAAATGGATTACGTTTCTTTAATAATTTAGCTAAAACTCAACAAACAAATTATTTTATTAAATAGTAATTCTAGGTATTTATATACAAAAATTAAACTTCATTAATAAGTCAATGAGAGAAAACACACCGTCGGACCGCGACGTAACCGGCCGGCCGGTTACGTATACACTGGGTTGGTTGGATTGAGGTCATACTTGTTGCCAGCAGCGAGAGTTACATGGCGCATGGTACGGGAGTGTGGGATGGGAAGCGTAGGTTTTTGTGAAATGCGTTTCTTCTACTTTAAAGTATTTACCTAATTAGTATATTAGCGTGCCCAGATTAGGGCAACAATATGCAATAAGTAGGTAATTTCATAATAGATAAAAAGTGTAAAAGTTGTGATTTGCTTAATACCTAAATACTATTCTCTAATGATGATGGAAGCAAACAAATAACAAATAAATAATTGTAAAAATAAATCAAGAATAGGCTTGTAAATAATGAATGAATGTTTCTATACTCTACTGATGAGAACTAACAAGTTCGAAAAATTTTGTGCAACTTTCCTAGAGTTGAAATAGAATTGTAAGGTTCAATAATTGTTGTGAATGACTGAATTTCAATAAATGATGTAAGTATTTTCAATACATTTTTTTGCCTTAAAATGCTAATTCTGTAATTATAGCGATGGCGACTCAGTCCTTTGGTAGAAAGACAAATTGGAGTAAGAAGGAGGTGCCGTTGATCATAACACACTTGATCTTGACCCGTGAGTCATGGGTCAAGAGTCAAGCTAAAAAGAAACTGTCTTTTTTTTATATGCCAGATAAATATTACTTTGGTTGGTGTGGCACTTTGAGGTAACTTTGGCCATGATCCATGGGCCAAGGTCATAGATCTGTTCAAGGTCGTCGAGTTTCATACCAGAGTAATATTTTTAGGGTCAAAGAGGCACCTGAAGGTGACTTGGTAGCTATAATAAGTGATAGCTCATACTACCTTTGACCTTCAATATCTCGAAATTTAGGACATTTTGGGCATTGTGGCCATAAGCACTTTTGATCAGGAAGTTATGGACTATAACATAACAAATCAGCCAAATCGACGGCTGTATGAAATCCCATGTATTTTGTGCGTGGTCCTTTGTAAATGTGAATATTTTTATTCCTAACTTTTTTGCATTGAAGTACTACCTTGAACTAAAAGATAATGCATTTATAACTTATATTAAAGTCAGTTATTTTTTATGGGCCTGTGAATAGATAGATACGCAAAAAATCAAGAGATAACTATATTATATTGTTATTTTTATATACTAATAAATATCAACATCAAAAATGGCAACACAAGAGAGTATTTTATATCCGCTTTAAAACCCATTTTGATTTTTCTTCCTAGCTTGTATGGCTTTCGAGCAATTCAATTTTTTCTATAGGCCGCGCGCAATAAATTTCAAATAAACGAAAATTCGCGCGCATTAAAAATACAAATTTTTTAAATTTTTTTCAATATCGATTTTCTCGAAAACCATGGCATATACAATAGGACTTTTTTTTCAGGAAATTAGTCAAGCTTTCTTTTTTATGATGAGCAATTTTTTTTTATCTTCAACGGTTAACGAGTTATCATTAAAATAAGGCTTTTTTCATCAAAGGTGTGGTTTTTTTTGGGTAGGGGGGGGGGGGGGGGGGGTGCAGCACCCGCTCAGAACGGATTTTTGTGGTTTTATGATGTACAACCCCTGCACTAACAGTTACTGAAGGAAAATCTCAGATAACATTTTTTGCGAGCTTCTGCTGTATTTTTTACTTTACCGACTGGAGTAGTAACTGAGTTAAAAACATAAAAAAAACAGCGAGAGAAGTCTTCTTATATGTAGTAGTTAAAGTAGATGTAGTAGCTAGTAGATGGTATAAAATACTTTAGAAACTAATAATTAACATTATCAGCATGTAAAAAATAAAAGAGAGATAAAAAATAAAAGAGATAAATATTAAAAACTATAGAAAGAGAACTATTAAAAAAAATAAAATTAATGGCAGTATATAAGTTAATAGCCGTATATAAAAAAATCCAATTCATATTAGGACCAAACATTTATTTATTACTGCAAGCAATCCCTCATATTAGGTTTTGGTTTTTCAAGTCAATTTGGGCAATTATTTTTCGTCTGTCTAAGATTACATATTTCTTTAGTTCTAGTTTAAACTTGTTTCTTGCCAGAGATTTTATATGTTTAGGGAGCGCATTGAAACATTTTGGGCCCAAAAATCTCCAACTACGTTGTCCTGTAGTAGTATTCATTTTTGGCACATGTATACTTCCTTTAGTAGCTTGCCTAGTTCCATAAAAGGAAGTTGCCTGTGTGGAGTGTCCTACATATGATTCCAAAATACATTTTATAAAAAATAATTATCTCAAATCTAGAAAATTACTGTCGTCCAAGAGACGGTTAGATGAATACAATCGACTTTTACCTAACAGTATTCTTAAAAACTGTTTCTGCATAATTTCTAAATTAGACATGTGACAGTTTAGAGCTCCACCCCATGCGATTATCCGTTGCTCAAGTGGGATTCAACAAGAACTGTGTACACTGATCTAAGTTGAAAAATTGGTAGATATTTTTTAAGTTACTTAAATCTAAATAATATGCATCTAAGTTTATGTACGACAGATTTGACATGCTCGTCCCACCTTAGATGGGGATCTAAGGTTAGGTGTAACCTTATTTCATACTATTTGCCTTCTGGATATGTTGTGTGCGTCCAATTTTTAGAGAACTAAAATCAGGTAATCCATTTACGTATAACGAAAACGGTAAGTACTTAGTTATTTTAATATTTATAGTTAACAGCTTTATATCAAATCAGTTCTTAAATAGTATAAGATCCTTTTTAACTTTATTTTTTAGTGAGTCCCAAGAGTTGTCGTCGTAAAGAACTGCTGTATCGTCGGGGTAAGAGAAAAATTGACCACTTGTAGGAATATCAAAAATAGAATTAATATATAATATAAATAAAACTGGACCTAAAACCGTTCCTTGAGGCACCCCAAATTCTATTTTTCTTGATTCACTGTAGGTATTATTAACATAAGCTCTTTGCTGTCTATTCTCCAGATAACTTTCTACTAATTTTAAGGCATTATTTCGGAAACCATATTTTTTTAAGGTGATGAGAAGTTTCTTGTGGCTAACAGTATCAAAAGCTTTTTGAATATCGAAAAAAACTGCTAGATATTTTTCTTTTTCATCAAGTGTATTATATATTTCAGTAGTTAAATCTTTGATCGCATCATTAGTTGATTTTCCAAATAAATAAAAAATAATTAATTGTAAAAATAAATCAGGAATAGGCTTGTAAATAATGAGTGAATGTTTCTATACTCTACTGATGAGAACTAACGAGTTCGAAGAAATTTGTACAAGTTTTCTAGAATTAAAATAGCATGTAAGGTAGCATGGGAATGACTGAATTTCAATAAATGATTTAAGTATTTTCAATATATTTTTTACCTTAAAATGCTATCATGTAATTCAATACTTCGTCAGTATTAGCTAGAAGAGTAGTTGTTTTGATTGGTTCTCCAATAAAGAGTGTTTAAAGTATTTACCTAACTAGTATACCCATAAGCGTGCCCGGATTAGGGCAACAATATACAGAAAGTAGGTAATGTCATAATAAATAATAAATGTGAAAGTCTTGATTTGCTTAATACCTAAATAATATTCTCTAAATATGAAAATTGCACTGTAAAATATAGTAATGAGAAATTTCTCTATTAAAGATAAAAGGGTGAAGGGGTGAAGTTTAAAGGTCAAGGAAGTTTTTAGATTTAATGTTTCTTTTTGTTGCAGTTTAGTTTAACTGCAAAAGAACTGTTGAAGTCCTCCCCGCCGCCCGCTTTTGATATCAGTAACTTAACTATTATTTAAAATTTCTTATAAAGTTTAATCAACAAGCCTCGATTTTTCACTGACAGAGAGCATTACATATTGAATTGGGTTATTATGAGGGAATGGGGCAGACGTGATAGGCGTATTAACAACATATGTGATAAAACATGAAGGAATGGCTGCACGTATTAATATAGCCGCTATCTTAGGTGGTGAGAAGAGTGGCGCGGGTGTAGGAGAGATTAAATATATTTCTCACCTTCGCAATTGAAAGAACATTGAGAAGTTGCAGTAGATAAAAGGGTTATATTTACATCTCTTCCAGTTGCCATAAGTAAACATTTTATCTGTCTCACAAAATGGTGGAATATTGTACCTCACTGAAAGTGTCTGTATAGTTGATGATAAGTTACACATTATGGCGGGCCGATCAAAAAGCCTAATGGGTGCAAGACCAAAAAATAGACAGATTTTAAGATGAGAGGGTCAAAAGTCAAGTCGATAACGCGGTTCGACTACGTGGTGAAGATGCTCTGTTACGGGCTTCTTTCATTCGTTCCTAGCCATCAAATAAAACACACTGTACATGCAATTCAGAAAAATGTATGGAAAAATAATCGTTTAAAACAATACAAAAATATTAAGTTTTTTTACGAAAAAAACAGACGATTTTAGTGAATGTGCAGTATACACCCCTACTGTGTATTATAGTATTTTTTGGGTATACAGGCTAACCAAAGATCAAAGATTGAGGCGTTAGAACATGGCACATCTGTCCTTGGGGAAATTTCGGCATTAGAACGGCAGGATTATTGCGAGATCTGAAAGCTTCTACGGTGGCATCTGCGTTTGATTGTGACCCCACACTCTAATCGCGGTATTACAGCAGTCAAAACATTACCGGACGTGTTCAATAAATGTCACATTACAAAAGTTATTACCGCTTTAAAATTTATGGTGAACTTTTCGAAACTGCTCAAATTCGATGTACCGATTTCAAATATGTTGCTTATACTGCTTTGAAACAAACAAAATAAATTTGATTTGTGGGACGCAGTTTTCAACCAGGAAATTTTGTACTTCATGTAGCAACTTTTCAAATTGTTTTATTAATTATATTCAATATCCTATAAATCTGTATAGAACTTATAAATGTTACTTATTTAATTTACCGACTGGAGCATTTAAATTGACAAACGCGATCATTTGGAAATAAAACATTTTCGAAAAAATGTTTCAGAAAAACCTTTCATATAATTCATAGAATTCTGAACAACATTCAAAATATCCGTCGTCTGCCTGTCAGTCTGTTGATATGTTCGTTTGCCTCTCCGTTCGTCATGTTTTTGAAAGCACGATAACTTAAAAGAGAAAGGTCCGATTTTTTTTAAATTTGGACGGTAAGTTGTTAGCTACAGGAAGAACACTAATGTCTTTGAACAAAATCGATCGATAAATATAATAAAAAAATAAATAAAAAACGTACAGCGTGTCCCTTTTGCTTGGAACCACCCCTATAAAAAGTTTATTTAATGTCCGATTTAGATAAATTTTTTTTAGACATAGATCGTGGCCTACTATGATTTTCTTTCGGGGCAGAAAATGGTGAAATCTTTTTAGCGATTTTTTAATTTCAAATCTGAGAGGGCCATTGGATTCGGAAACCCTCAAATGTGTTTGCACTAAATTTCGTTGAAAAAGTCGTATTTTTGAATTTTTCCTGAGAGAAATAAAAATTCAGAAATTGCCGAGGAAAATTCAGTGTTGCATGTGATTGTGTATGAAAAGAATGCCTTGACTTAAATAACTATCAAATGAATGGTTCATTGTTAAAAAGACACTAATGGTCAATTTAGAAATTATTAATTATCAAGCAATTTTTATCCTTTCACACTATACAGACTAACAAAAAAATAATTAAGAAGTGAAACAAAAAAGTTTATCTAAGAAAATTACAAATAAATAAATAAATAGAACAATTAAATGTAGGTTCTCTCTACTAAGCCGAATTCAGTTTCTATACATTTATCTATCCTCTCACGATTATTACGAACGACATTTCTAAGCTCTTCCCTGGAGATTTTTTGACAAGCTGGTGTAATTCTGTCACATAGTTCCTGTCTATTTTGCGGTCGAAATTTATATACTTTGCTTTTAAGCGTACCCCACAAATAAAAAATAAGGAGCGTCAAGTCCGGCGATCTTGGCGGCCAGGCTATCAGTGGATTACTACGTCCAATCCATCTACCGGGAAAATTTTTTTCAGCCACGTCCTGACAATGTATCCATCAGTTGGAAATGTAACTTTGCAGATTTTGAATCTTGTTCCAAAACTGGTTTCTCAAGAACTTCAGAAAATTTGAACTGTTTAAATTTTCATTAAAAAAATAAGGATCAATTAAACGTTAGTACAAAATACCACACTAGACATTTATTTTTTATGAATGATGACTTCTGCAATTTATTGCCCAATTGGGATTTTCCTCTACCCCAAACCTACAACTCTGTGCGGAAACCACATCGTTTGTGGTGAAAGTAGCCCCATAGCTATATATTTTTTTTTAAATCTAGGTCATTCAAATACTCAGCTTGGGCCCACAACCAATACTCAAACTTTCTTATTTCGTCACCCACTTCCAAAGTATGCAAAAATTTGGGTTTGTATGGTTTTCGGTTATGATTTTTAAGGCACCTCCAAATGGTGTTTCGAGACATGTTTAAATTAAGAGCAGCATGCCTCAAGCTTGAACGAGGGTTTTCGTCAAAATATGCCAAAATAGCGAGATCATTAAGCTGCCTCTGGTGGTCATCCTCTACAATTTGTTTCTGAAACACTACCTCATTAACACATTTTATAATTTTTGGAAAAGTGCTGTCATTAAGTAGCGGCCGTCAATTTGGATTTCTTATATTAAATTCTCGGGCAGCTTCTCTTGACGATCTCACATTATCACCAACAATTTTAATAACCTTTATTTTTTTCTTGATAAGTTAACCTTTGCGCGAGTATAATTATGATAATAAGCAGGAGTATAAATAAGCAATATCTACTCAACAACAAAGAACCATTCATTTGACAGTTATTTCAGTCAAGGCATTCTTTTCATAAATACTCAATCCCATGCAACACTGAATTTTCCTCGGCAATTTCTGAATTTTTATTTCTCTCAGGAAAAGTTAAAAAAATACGACTCTTTCAATGAAATTTGGTACGAACCATTTGAGCCGTATCCAGTGGCGCACTTAGATTTGAAATAGAATAGATTTCACCATTTTCTGCCCCGAAAGAAAATCAGAGTAGGCCACGCTATTATATTTTGTAAGATTTAATATAACACAATGATGCGCTTTTCAAAGATCTATACCTAAAAGAAAAATAAAAAATCTAAATCGGACATTAAATGAAATTTTTTTTGTTCACTTGGATCTCAATGTGGAGATTAATCGTTTGTGTAGAACGCATTGAGATTTTTAAATGAAAACAACTCAGAATTAAAGATTGTAGGATGAATGAACCATAGTTTAAAATGTTCACTTTTCATTTCTCAAATTTCCACTAATAAATATACCCCTTACATATGTACATCATCAAATACCAATCTATACAGAGTATTTATTGGTCTAATCAGCATTATCAATGTTCCCATGCTCTAAAATATAATGAAAACAGTAAATCCACAATTTATGTTCATGATACTTTGGCGTGTTCGCAAGTAGTTTATTTTTTGATAGCCACCGTATTATTGTGTAATATTACAATGTACTTTGCTAAAAGCATCAACACGTATAATGTTGCTTCAATTACCTCCAACAAGCACATGTATGCGTTACAGATTGCATCTGGAAATTATGGCGCTCGTTGCTCGAGTTTGTCTCAGGTGTGGAAGCCGAAAGGAATGAACATGTTGGGCGACGATCAGGTACCCGTTGTCTGGGCAATACCAGGAATCGCAAACAGCAAATGTAATGATAATTACGCATGCAGGTTGAGTGGTCAGTGTCTGAGCTTCCCCCGGATGGCGCCGAGGTCCGTGTGCATCTTAGAGCGGTTGATTAGCTATATTTTTTGCGCTGCAGTTATTTAAGGCTGTAATTCCCGTACGATATTAATTCATTTATTTTCAGTTCAATACTCAACGGATCTAAGCCCAATTACAGGATAAGGTTATAAAAAACAATACACACATAAAGTGAAAAAGTACAACACTTACTTACGAGGATTAAGCATAAATATATAAATAGACAACTAAGCCTACATAACACCTAGATGAGTTAAATAAAGTAAAATTCGCAATCAATATTTATCAATGACCTCCCACTTGAAATCAGCTCTGACTGTGTCGTTCTTTTTGCCGATGACACATCAATAACTGTTTCTGCCCATACTCATGAAGAACTCCAAGATAACCTGAATGTTATATCCATCCAATTTACGAATTGATGCAATAAAAATAAGCTTCTAGTAAAGAAAATAAAATAGTATTCGTGCACTTATAATAAAAAAATGACAGCACCAAATACAGTAATTGTAAATGGAGCATTGATTGACTGTGTTGACAGTGTAAAATGTCTTGGTGTACATGTTGACGCAAATATGAGATGGCAGAAACATATAAATGCCATAAGTAAAAAAATTAATAGCGGATACTATGCAATACTGCAGCTTAAGTCTTCCCTGCAAAATAACCAGTTAATTAACGTTTGCTATGTTTTAATATACTCTGCCATACAGTATAACATAGTACTTTGGGGAAACTCATGTAGCACAGAAAGAATTCTTATATAACAAAAACGAGGACTAAGATTAATTTTTGATTTGGATAAAAAAGAATCGTGTAGGCCACATTTGAAATAAAATTAAATGTAAAAAACTTTTTAAAAACAAGCTTTTATTATTTAGGTGTACTAAAACGAAAAAAATAAAAATAAAAAAAAAATAATTGTCTTAAAAGCTTGTCATACAGGCATTAATTTTTTTGACAGAGATTGTAAGTACCTAAGTAAGTTTTTTTTATTTCTATTCACGTGACAAACTTTTAAGACAATTATTTTTTTTTATTTTTATTTTTTTCGTTTTGGTATACCTAAATAATAAAAGCCTGTTTTTAAAAAAGTTTTTTTTATATTTAATTTAATTTTTAAATTTTTAGCTACACCTTAATTAATTTTATATATTCATTGCGTCGTTCCTATCCGATATAAAACTTATAGTGTAAACCAGATCCTTCACCATTTCTTAGAATACAACGCATGAGCGAATACACTATACGATCAAATTATAGTGTTAAAACTAAAAAATTTTGTCCGCCATCTTGGGGCATCCGCCATATTGAATTTAGTGTGACGTCATTTTATTTTCGTATTCTTCTCAGCAAACCCGTTCATTTGATGCCCATAGCATGGGGGTGCATAAAAAAATAACTGGTCCGCCATCTTTGGAAATCCGCCATATTGGATTTAGAATGACGTCACTTAGCTAACCATGCATTGTCATCCAAACTAAACGTGTATGCAAAATTTCAACTCAATCGGTTGGGGATAACTGTTTTAAAATTGACTTACAAGATTTGAACTAAACAAACTAACATACGAACATCCAGTGGAAGTATAGTAACGACAAAAAAATTTTTAAAAATTTTTATTGTTCAAATAGGCTTAGAATGTCATGAAACGTCGAGATTTTAAGTTTGAGCGAAAAAAAAATTTCTGTCTGTCGGTCTGTTTGTCGGTCTGTAACTTTTTTTGTGCGTACGTTTACTCTGGAACCGTTTAAGATATTGACTTGAAATTTGGTACACGTATGTATTTTAACGTGATCTGGAACTAGATTATATTTTCATCTTGTTCTATCGAAGGGTTGGGGGTAAATTGGGGTAAATTTGGGGTAATTAGGTAAATGAAGCAGGTAAGAGTCCAGAAAATTGGTATTTAGTATATTCAAGAGAAGCAAAGGTCTCGAAAAAATGTTTGGCATTAGCCACCCCATTACCACCCCCACCCCATTATTAAAGGGGATGAAAAAAAATTGTGATTTAGTGTGTGTACAAGAACCAGAAACCTCAAAATATTTTTTTACTTCATCCACCCCCACTACCACCCCCTTATCACCACCCCCACCCTACTACCGATGTGGGGTATCGTTTTATAGGTTTTTGGGGTGGAGGATTTCAAATATTATATTATTAAAGTTCCTTAAGCAATTATTTCCACATACAAAATTTTTTCGTTGTGAGTGGATAGAAATTCTGGATGTGGAAGTAGTGATTCCTTGGGCAGCGGTTTTTTTCTTTCTTTAGTGAATTTTGATTATTTTCCTATGATTAATAATATTTGAAGATACTCGTCTTTTGCCTGCCTCTTTGACAAAGCCCTTACTTCCAAAACTGCGTCACAGGAAGGTAGTGCAAGTCGTTAATCCCTTGCTCAGGAGACTATGTTCCTCTTTAACAAACGACTGACTTACTGGGAGGAATGATTTTCTACAATGTTGGTGATCTTCTGAGGAACACTATTTGTTGATTTACTTGCATTATCGGTTAATTTTTTTATATTATTTATATTTTATATTATATGATTTTTATTATACCATTAGGTATATTCTTATCTGCAGATACATTCATATTGTTAAAATGAATTAACATGCATCCAAATAGAATTAGTCAAGTGAATATTATTGAACGTCATATACTACTGCAATTTGCAATGGAACAATAATGTAACCAATGAAGCCATTAAACTGTACATTGTGTTATTTGAGTTGATCTATCGCACTATAAAGCGATCGGAGACCAGACAGTCGTATGGGTCTCGTGTGATCCGCTGATTTCTGTACAACACGCGAACGCCTCCACACCATCGTCTTGAGTCACGATATTTTTAAATTTTCATAGATATTTATGGGGTTAGTGAGTGAAAGTTAAGGCTCAAGCTGTGAGGTGTGAAGCTTACCTGATAGAGATATCGCATGGGAATTCTTGCTATTAAAATGTTCATAAGAATAAGGTCAGGTTCTTTTTTTAAGTCGTCGTTTATTTCAGTAAGATAGGGATTGAAATAAGAAACAGAATAATTGTTCAGTTAGTTGCTCTGTAGAGGGTTTAAATTCACACACCAATATTTAGTAAACTTTTTAATTTTCTGGAATTTAGTTAGCCTATTCTTTCTAATGATTATTTTCTTGTTTTTCATGCTGAATAAAGATACAAAGTTGACAAGATGACAAGGTTTTCCGTAGGGGGAACTTCTTGTTAATATACGTAAGCAGAAACACAAGATATTTATTTTTAAATAGTTTACTTCAAATTAAAACATACTTCAGGGAATGTAGGCTAGAGGGTGAAAGACGGATATTTAGATTGACCAAGAAGTGACTTTTGTTGTGTTGTGTATTTGACCCTCTAATCTTGAACACAAGTCTTACGACAATATCTAAATATACAGTCTTCTATTTTTCCTAATACGCATAGATTATAATAAACTAAAAGCATTAACAAGAGTATTCGTTGCTGTCAACAGCTTCGCAAAGAAATATATAGAATACGTCTCTCGATATAGGGGACAGACCTTTATTAGTAAAATCGACCACATAATTCCCTTTACTGACAGATATATGATATGTTAATGTGCGACTGCTGGAATGCCGGAATGGTTGATGTTATCGTCCGTGTTCAACCCTCGAAACATTTCTCTGGACGGAAAGGGTGAGTGTGTTTTCAACTTTTATACCAACAAACCAAAAATGAAATGTTCTGGACAAATTAAAATAAAAGCTCGTACAAGTTCTAAATAAAATATTGATATTATACAATAGATTCTATAACCAGGGTAAATGGTATTTCTGTAAGAACACGTCAATTTTACTTTTTCACTGACTATAATTTGCGGTAATGTTTTCAGTTTATCTTCACCAGGAGTATAATCAATTGTAAGGGCATATCATTTTATAGTTATTGTTCAGCAGTTTTGAAATACTAGTACCCTAATGGGTTAGTACATACTAACAAGAGTATATCAGATTCATCGTTACGAACAAATTTTTTCCCCGTATCTATGACGATGTTTGTAACTAAGAAAATGTAATGACCTAAGCAGTATTTCGTTGGCTAATTGAATATCAGTTTCAAATCACTTACGTATCACTTAGAGCAGATCAAAATATTTGTCAAAGAAATATCATTTTGACTGAGATCAGGCGCCAACTGCAAACATTACAACCATAAGCAGCGCATTTTTGTATATTTCTATATTTATTACAATTTAAAATGGATTGTAAAATTGCTTCTGTATGTATACTAAGATTTCAACTTCAACCATAGCTAATTACACTAAATACAACTATTGAAATAATAATGATGGAACATAAGAAACCTTATTTTATGACGTACTGATATATCTAATTCAACTAAAAAGCTAGGTCACATGGGAATAAACTAGATTATAAACTCTTATGGAAGGGGTAAAGTTCAATTTCCCAAAGGAACAACATTGGTTCACTTGGATCGAGCGGGATCGATTCCTGAGTGCCAAAAAATACGCCTTATGCAATCCTTTACTATAAAATCCGATGCAGGAGCTCAGATATTCATTCTTGTCCTAAGAACAGTCTGGGAAAGGTCCTTAACCTCAAATATTGATGCGAAATCAAATAAATAATACCAGCTAGATAGTGTGTTGTTTAAAATTCAAAGTAGAGAGCTGACATAATCTGAGTAACGCAATTCTGACTTATCATTGAGATCTGACCGATATAAGTCCCACAGAACGAGACCCTTCGAATCTGTGATTGCATATAAAAACAACATCTCTCATATGCTGATGTTGTTTGCAAGGTTAAGCTATCAATATTTTTAAGGCGTCACGCTCTGTGATAGCTGTCATGACCATTAAATGTCAAAATGGCAAATGTTAAATTAATTAAATGTTATAGTGACAGATGTCAATTAAATTAACTGTCAAATAAATGTTAACGTGTCAGTTAAATTAAATATCAATTAAAAGTCAAAGTGACAAATGTCAAATTAATTAAATGTCAATTAAACGTCAAAGTGACAGATGTCAAGTTGATTAGTTGTCAAAGAGTCAGTTAATGTTTTGACTGTCATATTATTTCTTTGAGAGTGACATATGTCAATATATTTTATCTTTGCCATGAACGGTTTCCTATTCGAGAGCCTGTCAGTAAATATTTATTCATTATAGTAAAGGCTGTTGGGTTTAGTTTGAGTGAAACATCGTATTGAGTTGTATGTGTATTATTTCGTGTTGAAGATTGTAACGATGAGTGATATCATTTTTTATTTATAAATACTGTGTCTGGGCATCCATACGAATTTGAGTTGTGTTCACAGAGCTCAGGGAGAATGTACCTACAGTTCAACACCAGCTTACAGATATAGCCAGGGCCTTTGTGCCCCAGCTCTTCTCCGGTCGTATTCCATATTCCACTCTTAAATATATTTGCTGCTTTCCTGGCTTAGATTTCCATTTCTACATGCGAGGGAGTAAGTTCAAAGATGGTCTCCATTGCAGCCGTTGTTGGAGTGGTCCTGACGACTCCTGTTATTCCTAGGAAACCTAGTTTTTGAACTTGACATGTGGTGAGTTTCTGTGAGCGCCACTACATGAGTGCCACATATGTCGTTAGGGGTTTCACCATGACGGTGTACATTCGAGAATAATCTTTAGATTTATTTCTCCACTAAAAACCGAAAATACGTTTGCACATACATAGAGATGCGCGGGTTTTCCTCGCTTCAGCTTCCACATGGTTCTTCCACGACAGTTTGGAGTCTAAGGTTACCCCCAGATACCTTACTATACAGGAAATATCAGACGCGTTCCTATAATAGAAGAAAACTGAAAATGGTTTATTGTTCCGCTTTTACTGAACAACATTAGCTCCGTTTTGCCAGGATTGAGAGAGGGAGAGAGAGAGTCAGATCATCTGCATATGCTTGCGAATAGAAGCCTGCTTCGCCCAATTCGGCTAGTAGTATATCGAGCATGAAGTTCCACAGAAGTAACCCCCCACTTTTTTCTAAATAATTAAGGTGATTTCGGCATTATTCACCATACACGATTATGATTAAAATCTCGAAGAAGGGCTTCTCTTAAATAAGTCATTTTTACTTCCACATTTAGTGGAAGTATAGTAACGACAAAAAAATTTTTAAAAATTTTTATTGTTCAAATAGGCTTAGAATGTCATAAAACGTTGAGATTTTAAGTTTAAGAGAAAAAAATTTCTGTTTGTAGGTCTGTCGGTCTGTCTGTCGGTCTGTCGGTCTGTCGGTCACGGCACGTTTACTGTGGAACCGTTTACAGACTTGAAATTTGGTACACATATGTAGGTACTTTAACGAGATCTGGAACTAGATTATATTTTTATCTTGTTCCGTCGAAGGGTTGGGGGTAAATTGGGGTAAATAGGTAAATCAAGCTGGTAAGAGTCCATAAAATTGGTATTTAGAGAAGGTAAGGTCTCAAAAAAATTTTTGGCAATAGCCACCCCCATTACCACCCCCACCCCATTATTAAAGGGGATGAAAAAACATTGTGATTTAGTGTGTGTACAAAATATTTTTTTACTTCATCCACCCCCACTAAAACCCCCTCTCCCTATAATCACCCCCACCCCACTACCGACGTGGGGTATCGTTTTATGGGTTTTTGGGGCAGATGATTTCAAATATTATATTATTAAAGTTCCATAAACAACTATTTCCACATACAAAATTTTTTCGTTGTGATTGACTTGGATAGAAAATCTGGATGTGGAAGTAGTGATTCCTTGAGCAGCGGTTTTTGAACTAATTTTACACAAACAATACATGAAAGCTATTAAATTTAATAGTTTTTTTAAACAACAAGAAAGTCACGACAAAATAAGAAATACACACTGTTAACATTTCTTTTTACAATAAATAACGCTTAAAAGAAGGATATGGTGCACATTTGCATTTCTTGCGTTTAACTTCATCTTTAGAATATTTAGAAAGTAAAAAATGCATTTTATTCCTTTCGGAATGAGTTTTCAAAGGATGTGTCACTTGATATGCATATCACAGGTATATCCAAGTTACAGAATTTTATCAATGTAAACTTTCCACAATATATTTTTACGTCAGTGAAGCTATCAAACACATCGTGAAATTTGGAAAAAATTAATCATTAAATATGCAAGTCTTTAATTTCCAGAAACTAACAAGGAACCTTGAACATTTCCTCTGCATAGAGGAATCACGTGTGCTAAAATAACATTTTAATGTAACTCCCAATCTTTTAAATCAAAATTTTCAATTCTAATTTTCCCCAGTTCCCTTTTCTACGTATAAGGCATCTTTCACGCCACCTTGAACTAACATGCAAATGTCGAATCGCCCTTTTTGTTCTTTCCACACTACCTGCCGTTTAAATTTATAGAGGTCAATGGTCTCACGCCTTAACATTCGGGGATGGAATACCAACGAAATTTTTTATCGCGTTTCAGGTAAAGACTTTAAACTACTTCTAGTTTATTCGCTTTCGTCTTTTAATCAATAATGTAGGATATAGAAACAAAATAGTTACACGCTATATTTCTATTTTCATTTTCTATTTATTTATTGATCACTTTACATATAATAAAAGAACATTTGGAGCCACATATATGAGAACCGTACCTACCTACTGAGTGCTATTATCTAGAGTTAGTAAAATTAGGTAAGCTTTTAAGCTGTAAAAACATTCCTCTATTAGAAATGTTTTAACTAATTTGTAAAATTCATTCAATTTCATATTTGTGATATTAGTGTCCCTAAAATAATTTACAAAATTATAGAATAACAGTCAATCTATTATTCCGAGTAATGTAAATCCTAGAACATTGTTGAACTCGAGGGGCAAACCATATTAAGAAGAATTATTGAGTATTAAGGTATTATGTTTTGTTAAAAACGTTATTTTACGTTAATAGTAGTTTGGTTGATTATGAGTTTTTATGCTTCCTGAATTTACCATTTTGACTGATTTTGAGACTGATATGGTTTCAAAACTGGCGTGTTGTGCTCTCGTTCCTATTTAAAAATGATGAATATGGTCTCTCTTCTTTTCTAAACCGAGATATCGACGTTAAATCAAGGTTTTATAACATTTGGTTGGGAGTATTCTTCTGTAGAATTTGGCGTATGTGGATAAAATCCAAAAAAGAGTACATGTTAAAGAACAACTTTATGTCAGTAAACTGTGTGTATATAGAATTAAATGCACACAACTTAATAAAACTGATGCAAGTCTTTCAAGAAGATGAAGATCTCACGATCTCACCCTAAAATTTTTGTTCCTTGGCTTTTCAGCAGCCAGTCATGTGAAGAAATATTTCGGACCACCAGGTTCGTCACCTCCACTTATTCAACTGTTGTCAACTTCAGTTTACAAGACATTCTTAAACGATTTGAAGAGTATATTTATATTTCCAAGAGAGAAACACTCGCAGAAATATCAGCAAGTAATATCAGAAGAGGAAGTTCTAGAATTTCTTTAACGAAAATTGAAATAACGATTGAATATACAACGAAAAATGCATTTGAAGAAGTACAGAAACTAGGAATGACTTTTGAAGAATTTGAGTGCCACCTCGAGTGCTCCTCACTGGTCGTTTGTACTTTAGCAAACAACGAAAATACTAATGATGATGCTACTTGCGATGATATTATAGGACACGAGATAGGAGATTGTGTGAAGATTGATGCATCGCCAATTGATGGAAAAAAAACAACAAGAGCCTTTGTGGTGGATAATTTGAATGGAAAGTCGGATGAACTAATGGAAGCAATATTTTTCGAAAAAGGCTTCCAATTGTAAAGGTAAAAGAAGTCGCAGAAACAAGCCCTTACGTTAAAATCGTCTTAGGGCAGAACTAATCGCGAGTGGTAAAAATATCGCCATACTGCTGGATTTTAGGTTAAAGTGAAGGCAAAGTAGGAACTGATCGATTGAGAAGAATAAGAATAAAAAGAAAAGGAAATGCAGCAAACTCAAACGAGATAAAGGAAAGAAAAAAATGAAATTTAAAAGCCTCGTTGAAAGCAGTTCAGAATCTGAGTTATCAAAAAAAACTGTTGAACGATTCAAGCGATGATTATCACTGTGAATCGTCAGACTCTGAAAAAGAAAACCCCGAAGAAAATCTAGAAAAAATTATACAAAATTTGACATAGTTTGTGACAATTATTATGTCGTCTTTTATGATCAAAGATGGTATATTGGAAGAGTAGTTGAGATAAAAAATAAAGGATTGTGAGTTATCAAATAACATTTTTTTTATAAATTAGATATATTTCAGCCCCAACGAAAAAATTGATTTTTGTCGTCCTAAATAGGTCAAATAGCCGTATGTGCAGTTGGAAAATGAATAAAGAAAAATATATTTTTTTTATATTTTAACTATTTAACGTCGGCTTATTTCCGCTACCAGGGCCTATCACCGACGCCAGAAGACGAGCTACCACCAACCTGGAAATTTTGCCGAACCTCTTCCCATAAGAAGAGCAGGGATCTTTTGCTTGCCTAACATTTAATAGACAAGGGACCGCCTGCTTTACATCCCCTCCGAAGGATGGTATATCCACTACGTAATCCTCGTCTGAAATTACGTAACTTCCGCGTATACACTGATATACAAGCCGCTAGAAGGTGGGACGAGAACGCTATATTTCCCAAGATGGGTCACCCATCCAAGTACTAACCGCGCTCGACGTTGCTTCAACGGAATATCGACTGACATTCACATTGAAGTCGCCTCTACGCTCGCCCCCTAAGAAAAATAATAATACATTTTATTTATTTTGTGCTGTTATCTCATGAACATTAGTTTTAAAAATTCTTGAATGCAAGTGATTTGCGATTTACATGTCATAATATCCTTATGTTTAAGTTTATTAAGAAAAAATAGCAATTGTGATACAACGAAATCTGCCAGAGCTGTCACTGCATTAATGATTTGCGTTAAATTTGTAGTTTGGCATTTATATAATGAACGCTTTTAATACGAAACCCTAAAAATATCCTATGCTAAATTCATTCGCCCACCTGCGGCAAACAAACGCATAACAATGGTAGGACTTATTGATCGGCCTGGAGTGCGTTGCTAGAGTCTATAAGCACTAGGTATAAGGAAGATTTTAAATTCTCATAAAACTGACAGAATCCAGGTCGTCTGGGGATAGGGGTGGATTTTACTTTAATATCCACGTCTTTTGTGTACTTAGACACACAAGACTATAAGCATATTTTATGGGTAATGTGCTGTTTGTGAACAAACTCCTTTATTGTCTTTGTAGTTATTTCAAATGGCTCCTCTCTAATTTTTGTGCAGGCAGGTATATGAATACTAAGTTCACTATTTTTAATATTTTTATAATTTGGAAGTAGAAATATTTATTATATAATTTAACCACTTCATAGTAATAGTGCAGTTGAATCGATTTCTTTCGGCAACAACATTCCACCTGAAATTGTTTTATTGATTCTTATACATTATGGCCTCCTGATTACGAAAAAATATTTCCGCCAAAAAATTCCTTATGCGTCAAAAGTTATATGCACTTTTTGACGCGTTTTCACTTATTTTCAAGTTTTCTGATTAATATATCGTGTACTAGTAATCGGATGGGAATTTTCAAATACTGTCTTATTTGAAATAAAACTCTTAAAAGATGTAGATATGTATTGGTCAATCCGCCATCTTGGGAAAATATAGAAAATACCAAAAATGGTCGAAAAAATCAAAATTGAATGTCTTTTCTATAAGAAGTAGTAATTTCACCAAAGTTGAAAAAAATAAAACTCATTTATAGTTAAATATAATGCACCAATCACGGACGTCGTATGTCAAATAGAACGGTCAAAGATGACAGACGAAATAAAACTTTTAATTTTTCGTCAATTATCATTTTTTCTTTCTTCGATTGTACGTTAATCATGGACTTTTAGGGGATAGAGTTCATTTTTTTATTAATTTTCAAAAAAGTGCATTTTTACAATTTTCAAAAATGCATTTTCCTTGACCCTCCATTTTTCATCAAATTTTCATCGAAACAAGATGAAATATACTAGAGAAAGTCTTGTATAACTTCAAAAATTTAATACAAAATGAAACTTCATTAATTTGAAAAGGAAATTTATTAAGTATACGCATGGTAATAATATTCATATATGAATATATGATCAATAAGTCAAAATCAAGCAGTCATGACTAGACTAGTAGTAGTAGTATGTTAATTTTAGGTACATTATAATAAAATATTACAAAGTAATTTTGAACAATCATATTATGTATTAACTTTCAAAAATATTAATATAACAAATCCACGGTTGCTCTATGACCATTTGTCATTGCCCATTTTAAGATATAAGTAAAATAAATCAAGATGATCTTCAATAGACATCAACTTATAAGGCATGTAAGGGTGACAATTTCAGAACCTTTGTTGGTAAAATGAAATGATTACCTATTTCAGATGAAGAGGCATGAAAATTTAACATAATATTTAAGATATTTGGGCAACCACCAAGATTATGAATTAATTTGTGTAAAAATAAACGAGAACAGAATTTATTGCGGTCGTGTAAGCTCAGAAAACCGAATATGTACAATGAAACATATTTTAGATAGCGATGTTGAATATTATCGTATGTAATATCACTAGTGCTTAAAATTTTATCGAAAATTTTTTCGAAAGCGTGTTGCCTGGTAATATAAAGACTGCCAATTTGCACGAGTTATATTAACTACGGGCAACTTAGCTTAAGAAAAAATTTTTAGATAAAATTTAAAGCACGAGTGGTAGGTGAGGAGAATATTTCACGAATAAATAATTCATTAAGTACATCTTCAATATTATGTTTTCTCATTAATTGCCTTCAGACGTTTTCTTGTCACTTTTTAGAATTTACTTATCTTTATTTTCAATTTCCTCATTAATTTGATATACAGAAATATTTCCAAACCGACGTCAAAACAGCAAATCTGAAACAAACGCAGTAGAAACAATGGAGATTCCCTGTATTTTAAAATAATCTAGTGACGTTTCTATGGCAACTAGTAAATAAAACGAGTTGAAGCCTTAGATATTATAATATATAGACTGGCTTAACACCTTTCAGGTGTTTCTGAGGTGCAATATGACGAGGAACGATAGAGAGAGCACTACATCTTTAATCTGCGAGCACTACTTTATTCCCGATGTCCTGCCTATTTATTACTATACACTCATGGTAGCTGCCGCTACTAGAGTTATATTCCATAATAATTGTTCATTGACTCATATTTACGTATTTAACCCTTATTTTTAACTTACGAAGTTTACAAATTATGTTGAGGTTTGCTTCGTTAGGCAGAGTGAATTTTAAATACAACAAATTAAAATATTGCACTGCTTTGATTCAACTAGTTACTTTTTGATAGATTACCGTATGTAAGTAGGTAACTAGGTACATTTTTAGTTTGTTTCCAGAGCGAATGTGTTTACTTGACATTTATAATAAATGATTTGCTTAACTTTGTAACTACGTTATTGAGCTATTGAAAGCTGTGCTTGACTTGTTCCTGTATTATGAGCTAGGTATATTAAATACAATCTTTGTATATTATTGTTACCTGATTGAAAAGTAGGCAAATTGAAATAGTTACAGATAGGCAAGGGTTATAGCCTATATATTTCAGACAGGCTTCTCTTTGGAACTGACGATTGTTTACTATATATGTCGTGTGTTTATGTTTGCTAGTACATAATACAATATTACAATTTACAAGGTAAGTTAACAATTAGTAATAAGCTAGAGAAGATATTTATAGATAAAATTTAAAAGCGTGGGTTGCCCTATTTGCCGAAAATATTTCACGAAATAAAACGTCAAAAACTTATCGCAGTATTTGCCGCAGCAGCGACATAAAAAATTAGAGCGATAAATTTTGCATGTTGGTACTGTCAAAAGCCGATCTAGCTTGAATTACCCTAATAATGACATTTGATTGGTGCAATGTTGTGAAAAGACAGGCTCTCATTGGCTATAGCGTTAATGAGTGAAATAATCAATATAATTACAATATTTATCATAGCAAGGATTTGAGATATGTGAGACATATTTAGATCTGAATTTAACAAATGCAGTATAGGTAAATTCAGTAATTCAATGTTATCAAAACCACTTGAATTTCTAATCACGAAATCCAAGCTTTTAAAAAGAGACACAACAAGAATTTCTAAATGTTTGTTAAGATTTTGTTTCGAATCAAAGAGAACCCTCCGTCATTGAACTCATCTGATCTATTCAAGATAGTACCATTTAAGTGATCATTAAATAACATTTGGTGATGTTCAAGGCAGATGATTTCGAAGACACCAATCATTTACATCATTAAAATTTTATTGCAGTAGCACACAATCCTCGTCGTTATCAACAGTACTAAAAATTTCAAATCAGCATACACCAGACAGTTGACATTGATACAAGCAACTATATCATTAATAAATAAAATAAAGAATAGAGGTCCCAGTACAGAGCCTTGGAGCACCCCAAACGTAGCTAGAAATTGATGAGATTTAAAGCAGGTATTCTACATATTGATTTATTCTATGTAAAAGAGAGCACAGCATAGAAGTTAACAGTCCCAAAAAAACCGAGCGAAAAACAGAGTTATCTTAAGCTCAAGAAGAAGAATAATAATATAATAATAATAATAATAATAATAGTTTATTATCCAAAAGACCAAATACAATGGTATAGGATTAGTCACACGATATGGACACTAACACATTTGTGCCCCATGATTATCATAAACTTAAACGTCTAATACTAGATAGCAAAACACAATTATTATACTACGCTACAACAAATATTCTTAATAAAAAACAAATTAACATACAATTACATTGTCACAAACAGCTTAAAAATATTAAAAAAAAAAAAAAAATGCATATTTGTGTCAAATTTTTAAATAAAATAAATCAATATCATTTACTACAACATCTCAAAATATTCTTCTATTGAATAGAAACAGTTAGTAACCAAAAAGGTTTTAACTTTTTTCTTAAAAGTTCTCATATTGTTAATATTTTTGAACTCATATGGTAACTTATTATATAAGATTATTCCCATATACCTTGGATTTTCCTCATACTTCGACAGACTATGTAGAGGAATCATCAAATTGCCACCTTCTCTTGTATTGTAATTATGATTAAAATTATTTGATAAAAATGAACTAATATTATTTTTTACATAAATAAGTATTTCTAAAATGTAGATACAAGGTAGGGTTAACAGTTGTAGATCTTTAAATAATTTTTTACAAGATTCATATTTAGATGCTCCTAAAATGTATCGAACTGCTTTTTTTGTAATTTAAATAATCTTTCAGAATTATGAGTCGCACCCCAGAAAATAATACCATATGATATTCTTGATACAAAGTGGGCATAATAGTACGTTAATAGTGTCTGTCTACTGGCTAATTTTGACAATCTATACAATGCGTAACAAGTAGAAGATATTTTTTTCGCAACAGTTTCAATATGCGTATCCCAATTTAGAGCATTATCAATATGTATTCCTAAAAATTTTGTAGAACTTGTTTGCTGTATAGATCTACCCTCTAATTTAATTAAATGACTTTTAGTATATGTAGAAATTCTAGGTGAAAAAAAGGTAAATACAGTTTTTGAAATGTTTAAGAACAGTCTGTTTGTTTTGAAATAATCAGCATATCTCTCTATGTTATCTTGCAAAGAAGTTAACGTATTTTGCATGGATTTTCCACAACACAAATAGGAATTATCATCAGCAAACATGATTAAATACTCATCAAAGAAACTCGGTAAGTCGTTAATGTAAAATAAAAACAATAAGGGTCCTAGAACTGACCCTTGAGGTACGCCAAATTCTATGTTTAATTTGCTCGATTTAGTACCATTAACTTCTACTAATTGGAATCTGCTTGTTAGGTATGATGTCAACCAATCTTTTGCTTTACCTCTAAGACCATATTTCTCTAATTTCTTAATAAGGATTGAATGATTTATTAGGTCGAAAGCCTTACTTAAATCCATAAAGAGTCCAGCACATTTATTATTTTGATTTAAATTTTCGTAAAGTTTCTCTAAGAATGCTAGTATTGCAGTCTGGGTCGAATGTTTTTTACGAAAGCCATGTTGAGCATTTGATAATATTTTATTTTTTTCTGCAAAATTCATAATTCTGTTAAATACAACGCGTTCTACTATTTTAGAAATAGACGACAAGAGTGCCACCGGTCGGTAATTATCAGGTAAGGTACTATCTCCTTTTTTGTATAGAGGAAGAACTTTGGCTATTTTTAGAATAGATGGAAATATTCCTTCGGTTAGAGAAAGATTTATTAAATATGTTAGCGGAGCCACCAAAAACTCTGCAGATTTTTTAATTAAATTAGTACTTAAATTGTCTACTCCAGATGCGTTACTGTTTTTTAATTCCATGATGATATTAAAGATTTCATTTTCTGTCACAGGTTCTAAAAAAATTGAGGGGTATGTTGATATAGAATTTAAGTCTAACTCGGGAGTGACACCAAGCTCATCATTTAATGTAGAGGGCAGATCTATAAAATATTTATTTAGCTGTTGTGCAATAATAGATGAGTCAGTTATGGTTTTATTATCAATTTTTATTTCATTAATTTCATTTGTCATTTTTTTGTCACATGTATTTTTATTAATTATTGACCATATTGCTTTTGTTTTATTACTGGCTTTATTATAAAAAGAGTCGTTATACATTTTTTTGCATCCATGATGACTTTCTTGTAAATTCTTTTATACTTATTGTAATAATTTATGTCATCTGGGTTATTTGTTGCCGATTTAATTTGGTATAAAAACTTCAACTTTTCTGACGATTTCTTTATGCCTGATGTTACCCATTCATTTTTTGCCTGTTTATTATTTATTTTTTTATAGGGAAAACATGTATCATGGTGATACGTTAATATATTTATAAAATTGTTAAAACCATCATCGACCGTCACTGCATTAAAAACATCCCTCCATTTTTCGTTCCCTAACTGATAAAAATAATTTTTATAATTTACCTCACTGTAAATTCTTGTATAACGATCATTTTTCGCAAGAGATTCTTTAATTAAATATTCACATTCTAATATTTGAGAAGTATGATCTGACAAACCATCATTCAGAACTTTACAATTAACTTTTGGAGTGTTTATAAAATTTGTACAGACATAGTCAATACAACTTTTGTTGCTCAAAGATATTCTTGTCGGTTCTTTTACTACCATATCTAAATTATATGTTTGAAGTAAATCACACAACTCATTTTTATTAGTAGAAGTAGTGAGATAGTCAATATTTAGATCACCACAAATTATTACATCACATTTTTTTACAGTTCTTTGTAAAACCCTGTCTAAAGTAGACATGAATTGGTTAATATTTCCTTGTGGTGGTCTATATATTGCCAAAAGTTTTATAACATATTTAGAAAATTTTATTTCGACTCCAGTAATTTCTATTGATTTTTCAATAGAGGAATCGGTTACATATGTAAGTTCACTTATATTAAATTGAGTATTATTCTTGCAAAAAATTACTACACCTCCATTTTTATACGAATCTCTACAGAACACAGATATTTTTTTATATCCAGCTATTTTTACCGTTTCTACTTCCGAAGATTTGAGCCAATGTTCGGTTAAACATACTATGTCAATGTCATGTAAATCTAAGTAAATTTCAATTTCCTCAATTTTGTTTTTTAAGCATTGAATATTTAAATGAATAATTTTCAACTTTAGTGTACATGGATTATTTGGTGACGTGAAAAAACTATGGTTGTTATTTTTATTATCACATGTCTGTAGTTGCTATTCGGATAACTGTTTGATTTTTTGCCTTTCTATTTCTATTTTTTTTAAATATACAGGACATGAGTTATCAAATACATAGTGATGTACATTTAAATCTAATTTAAATTTGGTATTTACTTCTAAACAATTTGGACACATTATTTCTTCATTTTCACAATCTTCGCTTTTATGGTTACTGCCGGAACATTTTAAACACCTTTCTTCGGTTTCACATTTTTCAGCATGATGATTAAATCCTCCGCATCTGAAGCACCTAAACACACTAATGTATTCAAAGACTCTGCATCTTGACCAATTTATATACACAAATTTTTCATCCAAAATCATTTTTTGCGTGGCCGGATCACACTCCACAATAGCCATATAATTTTTTTTCATTTTTTTAAATACTTTTACCTCCATGTGTAAAGAATCATGCTGCAAGTTTAAGTTTTGCCTTTTTATATAATTTAATAAATCTTCATTTTGGAATACAAGGTTAAGCCAGTCAAAGGCTTTTTTATACTATTCTGTTTAAGTCTTTTTTATTTTGCTTTAATATGCTCTAAATTATATCATGTAAATCAATAATTCTTAGTGATATCTGCAACAACAGGTTTGCTGATTTGAGGTAATTATATACGAAAGAGTTAGACATTTCTTTGGTTTTATATTTTATATAGAGTCAAATTTCCGAACCTTCGGTAAACCGAACTTTATTAATCATAGCATGTAGGAAAACGAAATACGCCAATCCCATTACAAGAATGGCTGTTGACTCATTGTGTTTTGCTATATTCCGTTTAACATTAGAATAAACATCCTGCATTTAATTTGAACAATTACAACCATGTCAATGTCAAAACATCTTGCTGTTTATGAATGGACATGCAAACACATGTAGAGGAATATTAAAAATTGGCTTGGCAGTAATCTGACCCCCTGGTGAGTCTAACAATAACCATCGAGGAAGTACGTTTTATACGCCACTATAGACTTACGAGGCGTTCGAGCATTGGAAAAGGGCGACGGTGATATATTTTTCAGGTATTTATTGGATAATATAGTGAAAAAGCAATGATGTTCAAATAGTATAGACTGAGTGCACAGTCGAGAGGTAAGCAAAATGTACCCTTAACCTGCTGTTGTTCCCAGTATATCCCTATAATAATCTCTAAAATTTTTTAATTGGGAACATTATCAACTTCTCAGACTTATAACTATAAAAAGCTTACGCCAAAAGTTATTATTTTTGGAACGGAAAAAACGGATTTAGATGATGTCACGTTAGCCAATGAAATAATTCAAGCCAATAATATTCCATCAAACCGAGATAATTTTGAATTTAAAATTGTAAGAAAAATCAACAATGCAAGTCTTGTAAACCTGATTGTGGCTGTGGATCAACAAACAAGGTCTGATATTATAAAAAAAGGAACACCTTTATGTAAGCTGGTCAAAATGTCATGTAAAGGACTCGTATCACGTAAAAGTATGCAATACCTGCTGTGGATTTGGTCACCTCGCAATAAATTGCGATAGCAAATTTACCGTATGTAATATATGTGCAGAAAGTCATCAGTCTTCATTATGTACTTCAAGAGACAAAAAATGTGCAAATTGTATTCGGTTCAATAAAAACTCTAAAACATCCTTCGTCATCAACCACTCAGCAAAAGACAAAAACTGCTCCAGTTATTTACATAAGCTTGATATGGTAAAAAAACAGTTTCAATTTTTTTCACTTACCGATTAGTAATTAAAATACCCTGTGCTCAGTGTTGTGCATCATAACTTACAATGTGTAAAGAATAAATTAGAAGAAGTGGAATTATTTCTATATCAAGAAGACATCGACATTTTTTGTATTTCGGAAACGTGGATCCAACCAACGGAAATTAGTCATATAAATTTTCCTAATTGTAACATATCTAGTCATTTTTGTAGAAAAGATTTTTTGCATGGTGGAACCATGAGCACAACTAAAAAAACTCTTGACTGTACTGAAAATATTAGATTGGTAAATTTAAGTATAGACAAAGTTTTTGAATGTTCTGCAATTGACGTAAAAATTAGCAATGTAGAGTATTGTGTAATTTGCCTTTATAGAGCACCCAATGCAGATGTAAACATCTTTTTGTCCAAATTAGAAGAATGCCTAAATGTACTAACTAGTAAATGTAACTTGTCACACATAATTTTATGTGGTGGTTTTAACATAAATTTTCTCTGTAAAGATAAAAGTACCACCGATCTAATAGACCTAGTAAATTCATATTATGTTTCTACTGTTTTTGATGAGCCTTCTCGAATACAAAATAATACCAAGTCAGCAATCGATTAGCAATGTAGAGTATTGTGTAATTTGCCTTTATAGAGCACCCAATGCAGATGTAAACATCTTTTTGTCCAAATTAGAAGAATGCCTAAATGTACTAACTAGTAAATGTAACTTGTCACACATAATTTTATGTGGTGGTTTTAACATAAATTTTCTCTGTAAAGATAAAAGTACCACCGATCTAATAGACCTAGTAAATTCATATTATGTTTCTACTGTTTTTGATGAGCCTTCTCGAATACAAAATAATACCAAGTCAGCAATCGATTACGTAATAATAAATTTTACAGATAAAATAATAAACAAAAGTATTTTAAACACTGGTCTATCAGATCATTATGGACAAAAAATTGTTTTGCTGTAGAGTTTACCCAAAAAGAAGAGTACTTCAAATTCAGATCTTTTTCTAAGAAAAACATTTCAAAATTCATTGCGGCATTAAACTCCGAATCTTGACAAAATATTTATAATAAAGATAGTGTCGATACTAAGTACCTGGCCTTTGATCAAATTATAAGTTATCACTATAATTCATCTTTCAAATTTGTTACAAGAAATATTCAAAATGACAACAGTTGGATACCCACAGGAATTAAAGTTTCATCATCTAGGCTAAAAGAATTATTCTCATTGCAAAGAAAGGGCATGTTAGATATAAAATACTATAAAACATACAAGAAAATCTACAAAACAGTTATAAGACGAGCCAAACAAATGTATTTCGATGACCTCATAGCAACCTCATCAAACAAATCTAAAACGGCATGGAGAATAATGAATAACTCATTAAAAAATAACACCAAGACAAATAAATATGAAATTGAAATAAATGGCAATACAACATCGGACAATTCGATCACTTCCAACGAGTTTAATTCATATTTTGTTAACTTACCAAAATCACTACGCACTTCCTTAAATTATCAAAATTCAGCCAATCAAGCATCAGTAATTACCACGAATGAATCAATTTATTTAAATTCTGTAACAACTACTGAAATAGTTAATATTATAAATAAGTTAAAACAATCTAACTCTGTAGGCCCAGACGATATATCAATTAAAATGATCAAAAAATGTGCTCATCAACTAGCTGAACCTTTATGTCACATAATAAATAAATGTTTTCAAGATGGTACATACCCCGATATGTCAAAAATATCCAAAATTCTGCCACATTATAAAAAAGGTGACCATAAACTTCTTAGTAATTATCGACCAATAGCAATCCTATCTGTATTTTCAAAAATACTTGAAAAACTCTTGGCAACACGTATAATCACATTTTTAGAAGCTAAGCAAATATTGTCACCTAATCAACACGGTTTCAGGGAACACAAATCTACCACTACCGCGCTTTTAGCTATACTTGATCAAGTCTATAAAAATTTAGATCAAAACAAGAAAGTCCTTGCCAGTTTTGTTGATCTCTCTAAGACTTTTGTCTGTGTCAACCATCAAATTCTTCTAGAAACTATTAAGTCTTATAGTATACGTGGCATTTGCAATGACTTACTAAGGTCTTATTTAACCGGTAGGAAACAGTTCGTAGATTGTTTTGGCAAAAGATCAAATGAACTTCTGGTTGACATAGGTGTACCACAAGGCAGTGTGTTAGGCCCGCTGTTGTTTATTTTGTATATAAATGATTTGGACAATTTCAGTTCTCTTCTCATTATGGCTCATTTGCAGATGACATAACTATTATTTCTTGTGAAGACAACTTAGATGTTGTACTCGAACAGCTCAAAACTAACTTTAGATCAGTAACTGAATACTTTAACAACAAAAAGCTTGTGTTTAATCAAGACCAAACATTTATTATGCAATTTTACCCAGTTTCATCAAGATGTAATTCAAGTTTGCTATTACAACACAATGGACAATCAGTACAACAGCTTACCTCTTTCAAATTATTAGGAATTCATATTGACTTATCTCTTGATTGGAAAACTCATGTCACCTCAGTATGCACAAAGTGTGTAAGTAAATGTTTTGCTTTAAAAAGACTACGCCAGATAACTAGTATCGAAACGGTAAAAACTTATTATTATTCCAATATGGAAGCGCATATAAGATATGGAGTACTTTTTTGGGGTAACTCTACAACAGCAAATGGGGTGTTTTTACTACAAAAAAGAGAAATATGCTGTATGTTCGGTTTGGGTTATAGGGATTCTTGTAAATCTACTTTTATTCGGCAAAAAATATTGACTTTATCAAGTCTATACATATTCGAAATTTCAAAATTTGTTAAGCAAAATTTATCACATTTCAATTTTCAAAATGCCTATCATCATTATCCAACTCGTCATGGATATAATTTGCAGCACGACATCCATAGCTTCAGCTATATGAATAAAACCCATATTACATAGGAACCATCCTTTATAACAAACTTAGTAATGACATAAAAAACATAGCCAGCCAAAAGAAATTTTTCTCCACTGTAAAATCCATATTAATTGTGAATGCATTTTACTCTGTAAATGAGTTTCTGAATTCGCAGCTAATATAGATAAATATTTTTGTATTTTTGCGTTTTTTGTATTTTGTAAATATGTGTAAACAATTGTGCCAAAATTAATTTGACTTGTCCTATATCATATATTTGATCCATGGGAATTAATAAATGATTATTATTATTATTATTATATTAAATATAACAAACGTTTTTTGGAAAAATATATCAAAATAATTTTAATAAAAAACATCTATATTTGATTTTTGACGTAGTACGCCTTTTTACAAATGTTCCGGTAGATAAAACAATAATAATAATATTTAAAAACAATTTGGAACATGACGGGAATTTGGCGAATAGAACTAAATGAAATACAGAAACCATATAATAGAATTACTTACTCCTTGTATTTAAACAATGTACTTTCAGTTAAATAATGGTTTCTATCAACACAACTTTAGTATGACCATGAGGTTTTACTTCCAATTTTAAATAACATTCTAATATCATATATGATGAAATCTATAAAGACGTAGTTACACGGCGCGTGGTTCGACGAACCCGGCCCGACGAGCCACGAACCACAAGCCATCTGACATAGGTGGCTCGCTATTGGCTCGCGGTTCGCGGTGCATGCTGGCGCGATCCATCGGTTGTCGGTAAATTTGCACGGACCCGAGCTCATCGGTTCGTGCAAGGTTTGTACAGGTTCATATTATCACGAACCGCTTGCTGTGCTGGTCGCAGTTCATTTAGAAACATAGCTGTGCTTTGTGGTTTTTCAGTGTTGTTCTGGTATTAAGCGAATTATGGCATGGTACAGATAAAACTTTAGAAGTTATCGAAGATCTGCAATTAGAAGGGGCTATATGGAATTCAAAACATGAGAGGTTTTTACCTACCTTTCTCTGCTTTTCAAATGCAATTATAAGCTTATCATACATTTAATGATTTTGTCTATAATAAATAAGTATTCATCTGGTGAATTTATAAGTATAGATTATCAAATAATAGATTACATTACTTTTAAACATTTCATTTATGTAAAAATGTTATTATTGCTTTTCAAAAATATCCTTGGTTACTTCATCGGTTGTAGGTAACATAAAAGAAACTTGGTTGAGGTAAGTGAAGAAAAAGAACAGTCAATCAATTAAATAAACTATCAATAGCGAAACGAACTTTTTTAATAGGCAGTGGAGTGATGATGAAATTGTCAGAATTGAAAAACGGTTTGCGACTACCTGGAGAATTTTTCACTAAATCATATAATAGTCCAAATATTCCTTATTTTATTGACATATTACGTGCTTATTTTAATAATTTGACTTTCATTTCTCCTTTTCACCATGTTAATCACAAATCGTTTGTCAATTCTGACATTTTAACTTGTGATTTTATTTTTGTTCGCAAAACAACCCATTTACCGTACAATTAAAAAAATGTTTAAATAGAAATTAATTTGGATTATCTTCAATTTTTTCTTGGGGTTCTTCAAACTTGATTATGATTGATAATGATTGTTTCAAAATCCAGGAAATCGCATTCTCTACTCGATTCAGCAACTTATAGGGATCAATTTGTAGATCAATATATGACCAAATTATTAATTCGTCGACTAATATGTTCTTCGTCTTATATTTAATGATTTTGTCTATAATAAATAAATATTCATCTGGTGAATTTATAAGTATATATTATCAAATAACAGATTACATTATTTTTAAATATTTCATTTATGTAAAAATATATATTGTTATTAATGTTTTTCAAAAATATCCTTGGTTACTTCATCGGTTGTAGGTAACATAAAAGGAACTTGGTTTTGATGTAGGTGAGTCGCTACCATCGACACCTCTTCTTACTTTTACTTCCACGTCCAGTGGAAGTATAGTAACGACAAAAAAATTTTTAAAAATTTTTATTGTCCAAATAGGCTTAAAATGTCATGAAACGTCGAGATTTTAAGTTTGAGCGAAAAAAATTTTCTGTCTGTCGGTCTGTCTGTAACTTTTTTTTGTGCGCACGTTTACTCTGGAACCGTTTAAGATATTGACTTGAAATTTGGTACACATATGTACTTTAACGAGATCTGGAACTAGATTATATTTTCATCTTGTTCCGTCGAAGGGTTGGGGGGTAAATTGGGATAAATTTGGGGTAAATGGGTAAATCAAGCAGGTAAGAGTCTACGAAATTGGTATTTAGTATATACAAGAGAAGCTAAGGTCTCAAAAAAAAATTTTGGCATTAGCCACCCCCATTACCACCCCCACCCCCTTATTAAAGCGGATGAAAAAAAATTGTGATTTACCTAGTGTATGTACAGGAACCAGAAAACTCAATATGTTTTTACTTTATCCACCCCCCACTACCACCCCCCTATCACCACCCCCACCCCACTACCGATGTGGGGTATCGTTTTATGGGTTTTTGGGGTAGAAGATTTCAAATATTATATTATTAAAGTTCCATAAACAATTATTTTCACATACAAAGTTTTTTCGTTGTGAGTGACTTGGATAGAGAATCTGGATGTGGAAGTAGTGATTCCTTGGGCAGCGGTTATTCAATTTTTTTGCAACAACAATCCAGAATAAATAATACATAAGGAAACACACGCAATAATTTGTTGCCTAGCGTCCATGATCGTCCATGCAGTACTTACTAGGCATGCACTGGACAAATAAGAAACAAGGTTCCATATTTTGGACGAACCTAATGCGACCCAAATCTGAACGAACTACGTACCGTATTGACGAACAGACGAATCTTAGCGAAGCACGCACCAGGTTCCTGGTCTGTTGAACCACGCGCCGTTTAACTGCGCCTTTAGTCAGTGGCGCAGCCAGAAAATTCATCTGGAGGGGGCCAATAGAACTGGCCTCCCCAGAGGATGAGAAAAACTTTTCAGAAAACAGATGTGTGTAGATTCCTCTACTAGATAATATTGGCATTAATTACAAAATATTTATTTCAAGGGATAATTTGGATACTGCTTTATACTGATAGAGATAATACTTCTTTATTTTTTGGTTCATAAAAGACGGCTTGGGGGGTGCCCGGGCCCCATGGCTCCCCCCCTGGCTGCGCGCCTGCCTTTAGTGAAATGTATAAATAAATAAATAATGATAGCAATTCATATTTCACGATAGTTTGATTCAAGAAAAATGCATCACCCGCCTTAAGAGCATTGTTCATAACATCATGTGTTTTCCTCATTACTTTACACTTTTAAAGAAACATGTCTTATCTCTCTTAATTTAATTTTTTAAAATAGTGTAAGTTTTTATAATTTAGCACTGGCCTTCGCATTTACATTTACAAGCGTCCTTCATTTTCCATATCTATATACATATCTTCACGTTATTTCCACTTATGTCGTCTGGCACGCTACCGTACAAGCTTATTATTTGTCATGATTTTTAAAATGTAAATTTTATATTTGTATTCGAAAAACATCTTATCTTTTACTTCTCAGACAGCCAGTGTCTGATTTTTTTGCAACATAGTAGTGGAATTTTACAACTGCAATTTCTAAGCGTAGACTGGTAGGTATTTAATTTTTATTTATCTTCATACCGACTTCCGTTTATTTTTTTTTACATACAAGAAGCATCATCTACCTACATCAACATCAGTTATCGACCAATACTTTACTTCGGAATATTTATGATTTAAACAAGTATAAAACATGGTTAATAATACTATAAGAAGTTAGGTTTTATTAAAACTTTGTCATCAGTGTATTTATTTATGTATTGTCAATAATTGTTTACTGGATATGTTTGTTTCCCCTATTACTAAAATGTTTAGAAAAATGGAATAATCCCCTGCGCTAAATGAATCAGACAGGCGTCGGTTTTTGTAGTCGTGATTACTATAAAATATATAAAGTAGAATAAAACTGTTAAATGAATTATTTTTTCTTCAAACGTCAGTAAAACATGACATTTCTTAACTAATTTCACGATATTCAAGTTTGACATTTAGACGGCTATGCGTTGCCATTAACAACGGAGGTAAAAGTAATTTTTCTGATGCTGAGTGGCAGAAAAAGTAATGTCCATAGCAACGCGAATTTTATTTAATACGCCTTCCATACGATATTAACACAATGCGTTTTTGGTGGTTAAATTCAAGATTTTTTTATCTTTATTTTTTTATGGTTAATCGACATTTGAAGAAAAAATAGCATGTTTTATTCGGACTTCGGAGTAAAAGCCACTTGTTGTGACTTGTCTGTAATTGCCGGATTCACTTTGTTCGTCCGGCAAACCTACAGATTCGTCACAAAAATAAAATGCTAGAAGAAATTAAACATGCAATTAAAAGCTCTTGCCGTTTCGGGAAAAAAAATCATAATTCTGAAAGATTTTTAATAGCACCTTTGGCCAATTATTTTTGATACTTTAATGCTGTGCTGTCCTGGTTTCATATTTGTGTTCAGTTTTTAAAATACTAGATTTTTGTTTATGTTGTTTAATCAAAATAGATTGGCAAAATAACTGGGCCTAGATCAAATAGTTTTGTCCTGTTATACAATCCGTTTGAAGAATAGAATTGAGGTTTGGCATAGTTTTTGGAATATTATTAATTTGGCTGTTCTGTCTCATGTGATGATCAGCAGTAACTCCTAAGTACTTATTTTTTTCTGCAGATATTATTTTGAAGTTACCTTGGTCGTATTGTATGGAAATCGTATCCGTACATAGGCAATTCTGTGGATAATTTGTAAATGATATAAACTGTGTTCTCTGTTGATTTATAGTAAGTATTTTTTGTTTAAAAAGTTTAGTATCATTTTAAAATCATTTTCAACTTTCTGGTTCAAGGAGTTCCATTACATATCTTTGTAGACGATGGCCGTATCATCGGAAAAACTAACGATACCTCCCAAACTATCCAACTGAAACAGGTCATTAACATACAGCGTAAATAATATTGAACAGTGTCTTGTGGTACCCCATATTTTACAAATTTTTTTTCGCTAATAATATCGTCTAGTTTTATATGACAATTGTTAATTGTTTGAATAACCTATTTGTGCATAAATCAAATAACGCTTAAAATAAATAATTTCTTAATATTTATTTATATCAGAATTTATAAAGTAATCATGTAAAAGCCTTACATTACTTCGTAGAGTAATTCGTCAATGCTTAAAAAGTACTACAACATACTGGAACAATATAATCTACTAGCTGTCTAAAACCTGTGACGGGGGTATAATCTTGTACACACTGTAGGGTACTAGCCTACATACAAATAAATCTAAGAATATCGCTATGGAAATAATACAACGAAAACCATTATGATTATAGAAAATTCTATTTTGAAAACAAAAATATTAAACTTTTTTACCAAGTCTAATCATTAATTTATTTAATAGCCTTACATGGCTATATTGGTGACCCCGATCGCTTCATGCGTTGTATGCCTCCTGGGAGTTGATGACAAGAAATTATTTTGCAGAAAATAATCTCCCATGGATATTCTAGACAGCTGTATAAGTCGCGATGAGGATATGGGGCCGAACGCAACTGCTCGCGTTTCTAACCGCTTTAACCACAACGAAGACAGCAAGCTAAAGGTCGGCCGTTCCATAGATATCTTCACTAGATACGGATTCCTCAGTCTCTCCATGAAGATCGTATCGAGAAACGAATCAAACTAGATTTTCAGAAGACTTGTTATTACTTACTCAATTATGTACATGTATAGAATAGAATAGAATAGAATATTTATTTATTTATATAGGTTAACAAAAGATACAATGATTAATTTTAATATAAAGGTATAGGCATAGGTATAAATAAATAAATGAGTGATTGCTTAGACTCGTTAGAGTCTGTGAGCAATGGGTAGTTTCATAAGAGTGTGCGTGCATATGCGAAATACCCAACTAAGTTCTATTTATTTTGCGAAGGGTCCTAAGAACCTGAATGCAAAGGCAATAGACCCGTGTTGGGTATTATCAATATAAGTTTTCATGGATTTTATAAAACATGTATTTTCATTTAATTGCAATAGAATTTGCTGTTAGTGAATTTTCAGGTATTAATATTAAGAAAAATATTAAAATTAAAATATTAGAAGTTAACTTAAAAACGAAAATTTACAAAAAGTAAAAAACATAAATTTGAGGAATTACAAAACTTAAAGACTAAAAGAAAGCTTAAAGACTTCCAGTATTAATAAATGTATCTATTTCTGTGTAATTTATGTTCAGCAGCCATTTTTTTATTTCTTTTTTATATTTTGTTACAGATCTGATTTGTTTAATATCTTCTAGGAGCTTAGGTAAGTACTCTGCTATATGACTCCCTGCAGTGTAAAACCAACTTATCAAGTGTATCAATGTATAAATTATTCATTATTTTAATTGTCTCGCCAGCTTTCCTTTAGCCAAAGCTGCTATAGCTGGTGCGACATCTTTGAAAGACGCTCAATCCAATTATGATTGCAAACTTTCATTCACTTAGCACACGCTTGCTTTTTTTATCAATTACCTATTAGAGAAGCTCAATCCAATTATGACTGCGAACTCATATTCACTTAGCACATGCTTGCTATTTTTATCAATTGCCTATTAAAGAAGCTCAATCCAATTATGATTGCGTACTTTTATTCACTTAGCATCAGTCATCAATGACATATAACATACTCACATTAAGGATAATGTTATTACAAAAATAAATTTCCTTGTATTACGTTATTTTGTCATTTATCACTCAATCTGACTTTTCTTTTTTAATAATGTCATTTATCCATCAAATCTAACTTTTATTTTGAATCTGATTTTTAATATTGATACCTTGGTAGGTTGGTTTCTTCGTTGTAGGGGGGGGGGGGGGGGGGAGGATATGTAAAGTACTAGCCTACATACATATAGATCTAAGAATATCGCTATGGAAATAATACAACAAAAACAATTACACAAGTCTAATCATTAATTTATTTAATGTCCTACAAGTCTGTTATTTTACAATAACCACCCTGTTTTGAGATACATTAAATGAAAAATAACGCCCTAGGGCGTTATGAATATCTATAACGCCCTAGGGCATTATACAATTATAATACAACCCAAAACAAGCAAATTATGATAGCGTTATTGACAAACAAAATGCGTTGCTATGCAACGGCGGCGTTTACAAACAATTTTGATTTTTACTCTCTTTTAAATCAAATCGTTCTGAACATAATAGTTGTCAAATTAATAAATCGTAAATGTCAAAAAAAAATTCGAATTAAATAACAGACTTGCAGGACATTAAACGTTGAAGGCACCACGGGTGTTATAGGATAATGACGCCCTCGGTCGACGTACATTCCCTCGGGCCAGAGGCCCTCGGGATTGTACACTGCCGACCTCGGTGCGTTATTATCCTTATAACACCCTTGGTACCTTAATAACTATAATAGCCTTACATGGCTATATTGGTGACCCCGATCGCTTCATGCGTTGTATGCCTCCTGGGAGTTGATGACAAGAAATTATTTTGCAGAAAATAATCTCCCATGGATATTCTAGACAGCTGTATAAGTCGCGATGAGGATATGGGGCCGAACGCAACTGCTCGCGCTTCTAACCGCTTTAACCACAACGAAGACAGCAAGCCAAAGGTCGGCCGTTCCATATATATCTTCACTAGATACGGATTCCTCAGTCTCTCCATGAAGATCGTATCGAGAAACGAATCAAACTAGATTTTCAGAAGACTTGTTATTACTTACTCAATTATGTACATGTATAGAATAGAATAGAATAGAATATTTATTTATTTATATAGGTTAACAAAAGATACAATGATTAATTTTAATATAAAGGTATAGGCATAGGTATAAATAAATAAATGAGTGATTGCTTAGACTCGTTAGAGTCTGTGAGCAATGGGTAGTTTCATAAGAGTGTGCGTGCATATGCGAAATACCCAACTAAGTTCTATTTATTTTGCGAAGGGTCCTAAGAACCTGAATGCAAAGGCAATAGACCCGTGTTGGGTATTATCAATATAAGTTTTCATGGATTTTATAAAACATGTATTTTCATTTAATTGCAATAGAATTTGCTGTTAGTGAATTTTCAGGTATTAATATTAAGAAAAATATTAAAATTAAAATATTAGAAGTTAACTTAAAAACGAAAATTTACAAAAAGTAAAAAACATAAATTTGAGGAATTACAAAACTTAAAGACTAAAAGAAAGCTCAAAGACTTCCAGTATTAATAAATGTATCTATTTCTGTGTAATTTATGTTCAGCAGCCATTTTTTTATTTCTTTTTTATATTTTGTTACAGATCTGATTTGTTTAATATCTTCTAGGAGCTTAGGTAAGTACTCTGCTATATGACTCCCTGCAGTGTAAAACCAACTTATCAAGTGTATCAATGTATAAATTATTCATTATTTTAATTGTCTCGCCAGCTTTCCTTTAGCCAAAGCTGCTATAGCTGGTGCGACATCTTTGAAAGACGCTCAATCCAATTATGATTGCAAACTTTCATTCACTTAGCACACGCTTGCTTTTTTTATCAATTACCTATTAGAGAAGCTCAATCCAATTATGACTGCGAACTCATATTCACTTAGGACATGCTTGCTATTTTTATCAATTGCCTATTAAAGAAGCTCAGTCCAATTATGATTGCGTACTTTTATTCACTTAGCATCAGTCATCAATGACATATAACATACTCACATTAAGGATAATGTTATTACAAAAGTAAATTTCCTTGTATTACGTTATTTTGTCATTTATCACTCAATCTGACTTTTCTTTTTTAATAATGTCATTTATCCATCAAATCTAACTTTTATTTTGAATCTGATTTTTAATATTGATACCTTGGTAGGTTGGTTTCTTCGTTGTAGGGGGGGGGGGGGGGGAGGATATGTAAAGTACTAGCCTACATACATATAGATCTAAGAATATCGCTATGGAAATAATACAACAAAAACAATTACACAAGTCTAATCATTAATTTATTTAATGTCCTACAAGTCTGTTATTTTACAATAACCACCCTATTTTGAGATACATTAAATGAAAAATAACGCCCTAGGGCGTTATGAATATCTATAACGCCCTAGGGCATTATAACATTATAATACAACCCAAAACAAGCAAATTATGATAGCGTTATTGACAAACAAAATGCGTTGCTATGCAACGGCGGCGTTTACAAACAATTTTGATTTTTACTCTCTTTTAAATCAAATCGTTTTGAACATAATATATGTCAAATTAATAAATCGTAAATGTCAAAAAAAAAATTCGAATTAAATAACAGACTTGCAGGACATTAAACGTTGAAGGCACCACGGGTGTTATAAGATAATGACGCCCTCGGTCGACGTACATTCCCTTGGGCCAGAGGCCCTCGGGATTGTACACTGCCGACCTCGGTGCGTTATTATCCTTATAACACCCTTGGTACCTTAATAACTATAATAGCCTTACATGGCTATAACAACCTTATACCGTGTGTGTAGTCGCGGGCTAGGCATGGGGAGAAGAATTACAACATCGCGCGTGCCAGCTGGCTGCAATGAAATAACAGAGCTGGAATGCTCCACCAACGGACGAATTTACGGCTGCCGGTGTTGTCAAATCTCTCGCGCTAGGTGAATGTACATGCCTAATGGGAAATTACACGCACGGTATAACATTTATTATAAGGAAAACCTTTCATATAAAATTGGTATAGAAAACATCTTATTAGAGGTCCTATGGCATAGTTTCAAGGAAGTCATTATAATACTTCAATATATATAGGGTGTTTCAGGTATGCGGTCATTAATTTCTAGTGGTGATTCTCCATCAAAAAATATGAAAAAAAGTTCATATAAACATGAATCCAGAAATCCCTCCTAAGGGCGATGCAGACCTCTGAAGGGGGCACCCAAAATTAACATTTTATTTAATATTTAGGAACCCTTTGACTAGTTTTTGCACGCGATTCGATATCAATAAAGGTCATTCATTATCTGATGTTATCCACCAAGGGTAAATTCAATCAGGGCTGCACAAAATTGGAAAGAGGGGGACTTACTTCTCCCCACAGATTCTTTAATGTGAATTTTCTGTGATTGTCTCATCGGAATATGATTCCTTGGCTATAAATACACAAAATAGGTTATCTTGTCGTAACGCCGTACGACCATCCCGTTTCGAGAAATTTGAACCTAAATGAATTTTTCCATTCTTCTTGCGTAAACAGAATTTTTTCAATGAATTCATCATTTTATTTACATTTTCGTAAGTGCCATGGGCAGAAGGTCATCTTTCGATCTGCACAAAAATTCACACCATAGTTTTTTATTTGTAAAAACTTCTTACCAACTTTTTACTAGTGAAATATTTTGTCGAACTCCTCTATATGGTTCCTTAAATATATAAGGAATAAGAAACCAGACTGCAACCAACAGCTATTCTCCGGACTAATGCCCCGCCGAGCGCTGAATTACGAGTTACAAGCCTGGCCGCGTTAAGTACAATAACTATGTATTGCCACAAAACGCTAAATTTCGATTGTAATAGACACCAGCCGAAAGACTTATTCCCATTCAAAGGAGCTCTCGTGCCAGCCACCCCATACCACTTGCAGACTGCAGTTTCGAGCTATTGGCTCTCGTCAGTGCAAGGTAGGTCTGAGACGGCTGTAACGAGGCATTTGTTCACTCTTGGTACATGACGAGATTTATAAAACCACGACATGCAACAAAAATGACAGGCTCCATCTAGCGGCTGATATCCATTACAATCGAAACAGCGGTAGCCCTGACATGGGCACAGTTAGTAGATATGCTTCTAGGGGGAAGAATATTTACTAGTGAAATATTTTGTCGAACTCCTCTATATGTTTCCTTAAATATATAAGGAATAAGATACCAGACTGCAACCAACAGCTATTCTCCGGACTAATGCCCCGCCGAGCGCTGAATTACGAGTTACAAGCCTGGCCGCGTTAAGTACACTAACTATGTATTGCCACAAAACGCTAAGTTTCGATTGTAATAGACACCAGCCGAAAGACTTATTCCCATTCAAAGGAGCTCTCGTGCCAGCCATCCCATACCACTTGCAGACTGCAGTTTCGAGCTATTGGCTCTCGTCAGTGCAAGGTAGGTCTGAGACGGCTGTTACGAGGCATTTGTTCACTCTTGGTACATGACGAGATTTATAAAACCACGACATGCAACAAAAATGACCGGCTCCTTCTTACCAACTTACTTGGCTTTTTATTACTTAATTGGTCGTTATTGGTTTCCAATATTGAATTGTCATTAATGACATAAAAGTTAAGGTTCTCAGTCCTTAATAAGAGAATTTCAATTTTTATTTAATATGAGTTACACTTTCGAAGAACAGACCGATATTCATGTATTCTATGGTCGAGCCTGGGGTAATGCTGCTGAAGCAAGAAGATTGTAAGAATAGAAAATTACCTTGCGAAAGATTTTTTGTAAATATAGATCGTTCGTTACGAGAAAGAGGTAAATTCTATTCATACATGGAAAATTCTGGCACAGATCATTATGCTAAGACCCCAGAAACAGAAGAAGCAATATTAAATGCAGTAAATTCGAATCCCAAAATCAGTACGAGAAGGCTAGCGTTACAGGAAGGTGTGTCAGCATCGTCTATTTGGAATGTGTTAATAGTAGTCGAAATCGCATTAGTAGATCGACGAGTGAGACGCAAGACGCAAAACCTTTTGTACTTGCCGGCTACTTCCTTTGTCGGCATACCCGACGCTTTTGATATTTACTAAGAGGAAAAATTTTATATCTATTACGTCAACTATACATGAACAATTCCTGTATCTACCACATGCAAGTAGCCCAAAGGGTTCCTGAGATATTAAATAAAATGTTAATTTTGGGTGCCCCCTTCATAGGCCCGCAGCGTCCTTAAGGGGGATTTTCGGACTCATGTTTACCTATATGAACTTTTCATATTTTTTTATGTAGAATCACCACTAGGAATTAATGATCGCCCTGTATATGGTTTTCTATGTTTACATTAAAAATGAATAATAACATCTGGATATGAATTAATTTTACTTCCCTCTTAATACTGTAAAAAGTACATTAATCTCTTTGAAAATTATGTTCTGAAAAAGGGTTGTAATAAACTACACCACCGTCTATCTTTCAATCTGCTGCAGGTCTGCGTCAGTGCAGCCCCTGATGAATCAATCTAACTGTCGACCAGTAGGTAATTGCTTTGACGGACTACTTTCCTATATAATGTCGGACTATTGTTGGCATTTTCTGCGTCAGTTGAACTCCTACAAAGATCAATTCATTGGCGCAACATTATCCCAGAAACAGTTAATGGGGGAGAGCATGTGATAAATTGTGTATTTTTAACTTTATTGTTGGCTAATAGTTCAGGTACCTAGAGGCAGAAAATATGTAAAATTTTAGAATAATCTCATATGCAATGATATTTTTTATGAGTAATTATTATATTTAAAGCTATTATCTTGTCGTGTCTATACGGATCTGAATTTAAGATGTCAGCGCCAAAGCGGAGAATCCGTGAACTGATTAATGGGCCATTCTTTGTTTATGTGGCAAACTGCGTACCTTGTTACTACATTTTGAAAAAAATGTAGTATAGGTTTTGCATTTTTCCCATGGACCGTCGAAATCCGAAAAAAACGTCGGATCGAAATGAAGGTCATATCTATCGACTCGAGGGCGAATTTAGAAAATTCCGTCCGTCGGTCAGTCGGTCTGTCTGTCACGCTCAGCCCCCCTAATCCGTTTTCAGATTTCGATGAAACTTGGGTGGTTAATAGGATGCCTTTAGAAAATCTTAACGCTGGAAGCTCGGCTCCGTTCGGAAACCGGAAGTACCCGATATAGACGTTTCAAGTTTTTCGGGAAAAATTGAATAACTCGGTAACGGGCAGTCGGATCGAGATATTTCAAAAAAGAGATGGTGCCGCTGGCAACGATCTACAGATAAGTATACCGGAGACAATGTCGAAAAACAAATGGAAATTGATTTTTTTTTTCAAAAAACTGGTTTTCTCGAAATCGGGCTATGAAGCACGATAACTGTCCAGGATATTGATCGATTTCGATGAGACTTGGTGGGATCAAAGGTACACGGCCACAAATGAAGCCTGTTGCTGGCGACCCGAATTCGTTGACCGCAAGTATTTTTTCCAAGGCCGAGTTTGATTTTCCAAAGATATTGATAACTCCCGAACCGAAGGTCCGATTTTAATTTTCAAAAATGGCGATTGTAGGGCTCGATTAAGTCTATTAGATGACGTTTGTGAGAAATTTGACAAAACAAAAGTGAATCTATAAATCCTGGAAAACTTATTCTTTTTGATAGATTCTACAAATACCCGACAGTTTCCTAATGAAAATCGAAAATTAAGTATTCCGTCGATCAATCTCTATAACCGGTATAAGGCACGGACTCTATCTGAAATAGAGTTTTTCGAAAAATTAAAAACAAACGAGTTATTTACAAAGATGCATGACCACAATATAACCGATGCCCTTTCTGTATTTCAAAATGTAGTTAGCCTTTACTTTAGTCAATGCAAAAAGAAAAAAAAAGGTACTGAATCAGCCCAACAGGGATAAAAAGCATATCAAAATGTAGTTTTTAGCTTGTTTCTTTCTGTTTATTGTTATTTTTGGCATTAAAAACAATAATTTTAATAATACATGGAATAATAGTTTTCAAGTTGTTTTAAGTGATTCGCAAGATGTCGATGGCATTATTCAGCAAAATTCATATTTTTTTTAGGTTACCTAGTTTTTCCCTTGAAAAGTACAGTTTTTTGACATAAACGGTGCCTGGCTAGTTAAATATTAATATACCTAAATATTTTTTAAAAGTATGTACAGTTGTAGCTTAAATCACTTTTTTTTTCAGGAAACATGAGTGACATTTAGGTCAAGCAATGTAAGAAATATTTGGGAAGCACTAAAAATGTACAAATTTTAAGTGTCTGTATGAAGGGGAATATGTTTTAAATACAGGACATATTATTTTGTGTGGTACAACCCATTCAACACAAAACTTAATAAATGTGTATGCTCTATGTTTACAAACAAGTGTCTCAGATTCAAATACCCATGAAATTAGTGGTACATTGAATATAACTGAAAAAATATTTATTAATTCTTTAAGTAAAATAAATGTTAAATTTAAGTGATTTGTTGTGAACTTCTTATATATTAGAAGCTACGAATAAACACAGAGAAGCTATTTCTTGACTAATTGTTTTATTTGTAGATTAAACATACATTTAACTTCTGGGCATGGTAGTTTGCAGTAAAAACTGCTTCACCCCAGAATTTTAATGGTGCCTTCGCGTCAATCATCATTGCTCTCGCTTTCTCCACAAGGGTACGGTTCTTCCGTTCAGCAACTCCGTTTTGGTTGGGCGTGTAGGGTGCGGTGATCCTTCGCTGTATCCCGCTACGTTTTAGATAGGCATCAAACTCTTTGTTCACATATTCAGTGCCATTATCTGATTGTAAGAATTTGACTTTGTTGCCAGTGTACGTTTCCGCTGACTCTTTGAACTCTTTAAATTTCTCTAAGACTTCGCTCTTGTTTTTAATCAAGTAAACTCGACTGTATCGACTGTAGTCATCAATAAAAGTCACGAAGTATTTGTTTCCGCTTAATGTGGTTGTTTGGATAGGCCCACATACGTCGCTATGAACGATTTCTAAGCGTTCTGTTGTTCGTTGAGTCGTTTTCTCACGGGGGGCAGGTACTCTATGAAGTTTCGCTTGGATGCAGGATTCACAGTCAGGAAAATTGGGTTGGGAGAAAGCCATGTATTAATCATCTGTATGTGTTCGGTCGCAAGACTTATGTTCTGATGAAAGGATCTAAAGGTCACAAATTTGCACCTAAGGCAATTCCTGGGATGTTTGCGGGTTATTCTGAAACATCCAAAGCTTTCAGAATCGTCATACCTTCAAAGAACAGGACCATTACATCGAAAGATATTCGTGTAACAGAGATTATGTTCCATGATAAACTGAACAAAAATGGGCTTACAGGTTTTTTCAACGAAGCAAAGTTTCAACAAGAACAATCTAAACAAGGAAAAGATCAGCAATGTGACAGCGATGAAGACGACGATGAAACGTTGCAACAAAATTTGGTCGATAGCATTGAAGACGTTCAACAAGCGGAATTAACAAATAATGAAAGCGACTACGAATCACTTTCCAGTTCTGACAATGTCCTCGATGATGATGTACACATTGCTGACGCCGAAGAAAATGCTATTGTTCAAGCGAGGTCTTTGAGAGATAGGTCAAATATCAATGCTCCTAAGCGCTATGATGATTATATATTGGCAGCAGCTGAAGAAATCAAGAACCTTCACAAGCCTAAAGAACCTATGACCTTCAAAGAAGCAATAGAAAGTCCTGAGAAAGAAAAATGGCAAGAGGCCATGTATAGTGAAATAAAATCACTGAACGACAACGAAACCTGGGAACTGATTGATCTACCCAAAGGACGAAAAGCCCTGCCTTGCAAATGGATATATAAAGTAAAAATGAACCCTGATGAACCCATCGAAAGGTATAAAGCCAGAATGGTTATCAAGGGTTACTCCCAGCAACCTGGAGTGGATTATGATAAAACATTCAGTCCAGTGGTTCGTCTGAGCACCGTACGAGCACTGCTTGCCATAGCAGTTCAAGAAAATTTAAAACTACGTCAGTTTGATGTGTCAACCGCCTTCCTAAACGGCACAATAAAGGAAGAAATTTACATGAAACAGCCTGATGGCTATCAGGATGGCACAAAACGAGTCTGCAAGCTGAAACGCAGCCTCTATGGTTTGAAGCAAGAGCCGCGTTGCTGGAACACCTGCATTGCCGACTTCTTAGAAAAATCTGATTTCCAACAGAGTGAAGCGGATCCATGCTTGTACGTTCGAATCAGAGGACAATCCAAAGTCTTTATTGCTCTTTATGTTGACGATGGACTTGTAGCATATAACACAACCACAGCAGGAGACGAGTTTATCGATGAATTAAAAGCAAGATTCAAGATAACAACCAAGCCTGCGTCATACTTCCTTGGAATGGAAATTAACTTGCACAAAAACAAAACCATCACACTATGTCAAAAGGCTTACTCAAAGAAAGTTTTAGAAAAGTATGGAATGTCCAACTGTAAATCAGCACCAACGCCCATTATCAAAGAAAATGAGACAGGAGTGGAAGGAACCGCCGATGCGAACTTTCCATACAGACAAGCCGTGAAGGTCACAACAAATCACTTAAATTTAACAATAAATGAAACAGTATTTTGTAAAATATGAAATAGAAATATTCAGGGGTAAAACATAATGGTGCATAGTATATATTACACCATTATATACTGGAGTTACATACAGCATAGGCAATTTCTGGATTAGGTATTGCACAGTTTCAACAAGTTAACCGACTGCCCACAATAAAGGCGTCTACCAGTATCCTAGCAGAGACAAAGCAGATACGCCTCTTAATGTACATCTTTGCTTGCTTCGCTCTCGCTTGCTCTTATTGCCGCACTAATTCAAACGCTTGCCGATACTGTATATTTATTAATTTCAAAAATTTCACTTACAATATGTGATTGTCCACGCCACTATTATTGCCACTCGGAGCCACGGTTATTTGCACCAGCTTTTTCCCTCTCAATGCGTAGTTAAAGGTATCTTACCAAAGAGTGTCAACTCAATTTTCACGAGTTGTCCCTGCAATCTACAAGTGATACCGAGTAGGTTGGCTTCAGCAAATTGTATCGTGTGTAGCCTCCTTAAAGGCTATCATATTTTTAATAACCTAATATCTCAGTTTATCATATTACTCATTGTTGATATCATCGTACACTAAAGACACAATGGCCGAATGGCTCAGTAATAAGTTTGACTAAAGACCACCAGGTGACGTACTCCTTATTTTCAGACGCCAACTCTTGCTCTTACTCTCAGGGTGAAGACCACCCCTCAATATAGAAATTTAATATTTGAGAAACTATTGCTGATTTATTTTTAAAACATATATTTCTGCACTCAAAAAAATAGTATGGGTAAATTCAACAAAAAAAATGGTTAACTAACAATATCGTTAATTTTGTTAAACCAAACTATATTGATGGTATTTTTAAACAAGAGGTGATTGTTATTTTAATTAATAAAAAGTTGTCGTACAACAAAACAAACATTAACTTAAAAAATAGATGAATAAGACTATTATTTTGTTCGTCTGACTATTATTTTGTTGAATTCTGTCAAATTAAACTAGATAATAGTGTATTTTATTTTTAACTATTATCGAATTGTAATTCTAACCCAGTATTTGTTCGCTGTACTATTGTACTTGGTAGACAAACCAATATTATTGTCGTCTTCTAGAAGTTCTAAAAGAATTACCATAAAATTTGCTTGCTTACCACGTAGTCTATTACAGAAATTATTCCCAGATGACGCCACATACAAATCACTGACAATAATCAATCATGCATTATCTTATACTCTTATGAATTTATAGAAAATTAATAACATGATTGCAATGTTCAAATTCTCTCAGGGATCATCGATATATTTGGATGGATCTTATAAACGATCTCTGATATTTGGTTTGGGTGATCTGATGTCTCAATACTGAGATTTTGGCTAACCAAAAAACTTCACCATACAATAAAGTGTAGATCAACCTAAAAATTAGTTGGTGAACAAAAAACAAAGTCGTTGTACTATTTAATTGTAGACCAAATTGAAAATGGTTAGTGAACATAAAAAAATGTCATTGTACTATTTAATTTGTTACAAGAAGATATGATTATTAAACTACTATTTGTTTACGAAAACAAATAAAGTTGTATGACTATTCTTTACTGATTGATTTAACCATGAAACTAGATAGGCGCGATTTCATATGCTAATTTTGGTTGAATTTACCTATCATTTTCTTTGAGTGTGATTACGCATCTGGCGTCAAAAATAAAAAATTCAAAATGACGGCTCCAGTATGACGTATAGAAATTTTATCTGAAGCAATGTTTTAAATCGACAAAAGAACTGCATCTAGATGGTGCTATACAGGGTGATTCCGAAAATAATAGGTTCAAAATGGCGGCACTTCAGGAAATACCGGAAGTCGATACCAACTTGCTTATTTTAAATGGAATACCCTATATATTTTCGACTTTTCGAAATGACCATAAAATGCTGAGTCAAAAAATGTAGCACACCCTATACTTAAACCGAGCAGTTTCGGAGATATTTGACATTTTATAAAAAATTTGAAAGGTGCAACGGTTTGCAAGAACTGTTATAACTTTCTTCGTGTAGGAGATCCTTATTTGCTCTTTGGTACGTAGAAAGAACACAAGATGAGCTACTCTCTACAAAAAAAAAATAGATTCCAAAATACTATACCAAGTGTTTTATTTTTCACGTTATATTTTGTCAAATTCAAACCTCAAAAACTTTTTTATTTCAAATGGAACACCCCTTATGTTTTTACATTAACTGATGTTAAATTAAATTCCCTTTTTTCTAGTATAAGCATTGTACACTTTTCGAAATACAACAAGTTACAATTTTTCGAAATATTGGCGATTTTCTTAAATGTCCAAAAATTTTTAATAAAAATTGCCAAAAATTAAAATAAAAGTTGAGTCACATAAAAATGAGAGTTAGCAGTCCTCTGGTGATTCCCAGAGTATTCTAACAAAAGTTATCGTGTTTACAAGAAACAGTCTACTCACATACACAGACACACACACATACAGATAGAAATTTTTTATCTGATAATTGAATTTAGTTTATTATGAAACGAATTTCTGTTCAAAAATTTTTTTTCTACGATGATGATTACAAATTTTTGTCCGGTTATATATGATATACCTATTTGATCAAATCAAATAGGTATAATAAGAGCGAACATGTATTGACAATTCTGATAAATTATTTCTTCTAATTTCAGTACGCAAACTTGTTCCGTGTCAATCATTGTATCTTATTACTAGCAATGATATGAAACCATGTCTCGTGTCCGCTGTAAAAACAAAACCATTTGAATACAGATGGCGAGCACGCTGACAGGCTTTATCTTCACTTTCTTCTCAAAAACTATCAAATTACAAATCGTACTAGGGAATTGAATAATAAATCACTTCTTGTTTACTGACTGAATGTTTATGTATACTCGACCTTGGTATAATATCTGCTTTACTCAGAGACGTAGTGCGACAACTTTTTTTAATTGATGAGCGAGGGGAAGAAAATCTAAAAAAAAAAATTCCTTCGAAATAAAAACTGATGAGCGAGAGGAGAGATTCTAAAAAAAAATAATATTCCTTGCCTTACCAACTTATATCTCAAATTTCCAACTTTTGCCAAATCTGACAAAGTTGAGGAACGTACCCCCTTCCCCGCACCCTTGGCTAGGGCCTTGGCTTTACTTATTCACTATTAAATTATGACCATTCTTTGTTTATATTTACAGAACATAGATAAGGCAAACATATTTATAATTTTATTTAATACTGTATAATTAGAGTATTAGGGTATGCAAAGATAGAAAAACATTTAAATGAGATGTGATTGAGAAATTATTAAATCTTACTTGTTTTTTTCACAGGTTCAGGGAAATCACGCTTAACGGATGGCACCTGTAAATTCCCAATATGTCTTGCAAAACTGTATTAAGCGCAATAGCCTAATGTGACTGTAGCTTGTCCATATCCTACTCATAACAAATAGATTGGCTTATTCTGTTATGTAGGTAGTCCGTTACGCACGACTACAACTTTCAATCACAAAAATCTTATTAAAAATAGCTTAATAACATTTTAAAAGAAAATTGATATGTTATATCCTCTGATCTACGTAAAGTGCCTTCAAATCTGAGAGACACACTGTATATTGCAGTTTAAATATGTTCCATATCTCCTCATATAATAAAATATTTTTGTATAAAAACATGACCGCTTGCAAGCCTCTGGTGATGAGAGTATGACTCAATTTCAATAGGGAGTATTCTTCCATATTATTTTATATAAGTTATCGTGTTCAGTATAAGTATTCCCAGTCGGGAACGCCAGAATGCAACTTTCATTCGTTTCGTAGTAGTTTTATTAAAGATACCTTAACGACATAGATAAAATCGGTATATCATATATATTATCCACGTAAAGTTCTTTCGTATTACAGTTTCGAGGTATCTTGTGCATTTTCATATCTTTATGTGCTTAAAGTAAAGTATACTAATAAATTGAATTTTCAATAAAAATAAAATTATCCGTTTAGGTTCGGAGTAATCGATTCGAAGTTTGACCCCCGTAGGCAAAGATACCTTACTTGACATAGTAGAGCTCCGATGAACGCTAGGCTTAAGTTATATTTCGCTCTTAGTACCACATTTTTTTAGAAATATGCTTCAAAAACTAGCATAACATCAAATAGTTTCTTATTAAGTCTGAAAAAATCGTCCGTCTAGCATAAAAGTTATTAAAAGTTTAATCAATTTGAAGTCCTTTTGTATAAATAATAAAGTAGCTGTTGAATTGATTTGCAACGCTGCATATTTCGAAGACGATACAAATATTTAAATTACTTCCACATCCAGTGGAAGTATAGTAACGACAAAAATTTTTTTTAAAATTTGTATTGTTCAAATAGGCTTAGAATGTCACAAAACGTCGAGATTTTAAGTTTGAGCGAAAAAAAATTTTCCGTCTGTCGGTCTGTCGGTCTGTCTGTAACTTTTTTTTGTGCGCACGTTTACTCTGGAACCGTTTGAGATATTGACTTGAAATTTGGTACACGTATATACTTTAACGAGATCTAGTACTAGGTTATATTTTCATCTTGTTCCGTCGAAGGGTTGGGGGGTAAATTGGGGTAAATTTGGGGAAAATAGGTAAATCAAGCAGGTAAGAGTCCATAAAATTGATGTTTAGTATATACAAGAGAAGCTAAGGTCTCAAAAAAAATTTGGCATTAGCCACCCACATTACCACCCCCATTTATTAAAGGGGATGAAAAAAACTTGTGATTTAGTGTGTGTACAAGAATCAGAAACCTCAAAATTCAAATAAAAATGTTTTTTTTACTTCATCCACCCCCACTACCACCCCCTATCACCACCCCCACCCCGCTACCGATGTGGAGTATCGTTTTATGGGTTTTTGGGGTAGAGGATTTCAAATATTATACTATTAAAGTTCCATAAACAATTATTTCCACATACAAAATTTTTTCGTTGTGAGTGACTTGGATAAAAAATCTGGATGTGGAAGTAGTGATTCCTTGGGCAGCGGTTTTTTTTAAAGTATAAAATCAATAAATAAATTATAAAATACGGTTGTTTTTCACTTTCTGTCTTCCAAAGAAAGAACTGATGAGCATTCTAAACATTTGAGATTTTTAAGTTCCTTTACGTTAATCATACGAATTCCTTCACAAACATATAAGTTCCTCAGTGGCTGAGAAAATTGTATCCTGTTTTATTTTCTCTTATTCGTCAAGAATTTTTCTTAACTCCTCTTGGCGCCTTTCTTGCTCTTCTAGACGTTTTTTTCTAAGTTTTCCATCATTTTTCTGAGTTCGTTGTTTTCCTCTTGACGTCGTCTTTCTTGTTGTCTTTTCTTTTCTTTTTCTTCCCGGCGTCTTATTTCCAGATCTTCTATCATTTTCTTTAATTCGCCTCTTTCTTGTTGACGTCTTCTATCCTCTCTTTTTCTTCTTCTTCTTCTTGACGCCGCTTTTCTTCCTCTTGACGTCTTCTTTCTTGATCTCCTTTTTCTTCTTGACCTCTTATTTCTTGCTCTTCTCTTTCTGCTTGACGTTATCTCTTGTTCTTTTTTCTCCTGTTGACGTTGTTCTTTCTTGTTCTTCCATCATTTTTCTATATTCTGCAAGTAGGTCTTGTATTTGTTTCTCTGCCGTCATGCTTCTTGTAGTTATGGGCATACGATGACGTTAACCAAGTTTATTGCACAATAGTGTTAAGAAAATCCAGATATCTCGTCGATATTTTTAATGGAATTTTCTAGAAAAATCTTGAAATAACACGAAAGAGTCTATGTCTCTTTCCACTTAAAGGAATTTAAATATCTCCACTAGTTTCCGAATAGAATGTTTTAGAATTTTCGCGAACACAAATGAGTTTTTTTAGTGTCTATTATCACTTTCCAGTTGAAAGAATTGGATTATCTCCACTAGTTTCCGAATAGAATGTGCTAGAAATTTTCGCGAACTAACACAAATGAGTCTTTTTAGTGTCTCTATCACTTTGCAGTTGGAAAAATTTGATTATCTCCACTAGTTTCCGATTAGAATGTTCTAGAAATTTTCCCGAAAACGCACTGTTCACAGTTTTCAATTCAAAAATAGTCTCTACACAACGTCCTGTCCCGTAAGTAAATTTTCCGTGCCACCACTAATTCCCGAGAAGAACACTGTAGAAACCTTCTCGAACAATCCAAAAATCTTTCGTTATAATTTAGCTTCTGACACCAATTCTTATGAGATTACACCTCTTTTGTAAACACACTGTATCGTGGATCCGGAAATTATAACACCAGGGTAGCACTAAACACTAATTTATTACCGTACGTACTAATAACAACAAACAATTATTTCGTCCGATCAGAAAGTACACCTTTTCTGGAGACATTATCCGCCAGAAAATAACGTTTTCCCGGGCTAGAACCAAATAGTTATTTTTAGGCCGCGAAATTCCTTTTTACGTACCGAGAGAAAAATTATCGCCGAGTCCGCTTGCGGCCGAGGCAAGATGATCTCGAGGGCGCTAAAAAATTTCGCGGCCATGGTATAAACACTATTTTTTGTGCAACCGTAAATTATAGTTTATGCTATATTTTGCTAAATAAACCCGGTGGCCTTAACGTCAGAGCGTTTCTATGGAAACGGTATATTTTGAATATATACTTGACAATTCTCGAATAATCGTAAAAATGTCTGAGAGCGATAATGAGATTTCAATTTCTTGTACTCCCCCAGAGTTAAAAGGTTATTATAAATTCGGCGCTTGCCGATGTAATACCAGAAAAATTCAAACTGATATATGAAAAATGTTACAGCGAGTTGAAATATAACAACTTTTGTTTGCCATATTTTAGAAACGTCAATTTTAAAGTGACTTAAACGTCAATTATTATGAAAGTGACTTTTAGTTTTTTGGCCGTTACTATGGGTAACGGCCGTGAAATTGAATTTCTCGGCCTGTTTTGAGAACGTGAAATACTCACTTCACGTACGGCTGCACAAAAAGTGACATTAGAGATCGCCAAAGTCTTTTCCGATCCCTGCTATTCTCGTTTCTGTGGAAACGAATTTGTTAAATTGTTGAGGTAAGTGTCAAATAGATAAATACACTTGACTTTTATGAGTTGTCAAAAGTCAATTCACAAGTTATGGAAAATATGGATTCAGATTTTGAACTGTTGGCCGAAAAAAAAATATATTGTACTAACTCGTGTGTCGTGTGGCCACTCACTTTCCTTTTATACTCTTGGGCAAGTAGTTCTGGAACATTCTACAATACTCCAAAAGATGGCAGTAGTTTTCTAGACTTTCCTAGTTGCTGACACCGCACGCGCCATCTCTGGGACGATAATCGAACTAACTAGCTTAGTTTTCTGTTATTATACTCTTCGCAAAAACGAAGAGTATATTGTATTTGATCGGCACATTTCTAAAATCGTAAATATCGCTCATAGAGAAAAAAAATTCATATCATTGTGTTAGTGAACGAATTCTGAACAACTTTCAAAATGTCCGTCTGTCCGTCCGTCCGTCCGTCACGTTTCTTGTAAGCACGATAACTTAAGAAAGAAAAATCAGATTATACTGAAATTTGGACACTAAGTTAGTGTTAGCTAGCGGAAGAACTCTATTGTTTTTGAACAAAATCGATCAATAAATAAAAATGTTATTAATGATTTAAATTTGAGATTTTTTTTTAATCTTTATGTTTTTGTAAAAATTTACACTTTTTACATTTTTTACGTGTTAGGTCGTTCTTACGCTTTTGACTCGGAATCCAAGAGTCCCAGGTTCGAAACCCACATGGGGTATGGTATGGTTTTTTTTATTTTTACTTTATTTTACACTGAGTCTTTCACCAACTAAGTTCGTATTATAAAATTAAAAATGTTTAAAACTAACATTATTTACAAAAAACTGCGAAGAGTATCTTATAGAATGTGTAACAATTATATAAAAAGTTTAGTAAACCGGCGAAGAGTACGTTTTTAGCTTGTTTATATATGGAACTTAGAAGAAACTTACATAGATGTCTCTGTAATGTAACAATATATTTTTTTAACCAACAGAAACTTTTAAAAACATTTAAACTACTGTTCTTTTGATAGTTTATTTATTTAGGATTAAAAAAAAATTGAGAATATTAAAAATTAAACCTAATAATTACGTAAATGATGAAAAATTGAGATTTAAAAAAAAAGTGCAAATTCAATATTATAAAGAAAACCGTAACAGTATATTTGGTCATATGTATAATAAATGACCCTGTGTGTACCTCCACGTTCAGGGTCGACATCGCTTCACCCAACACCCTGTATACCATTAGACACAATGCGGTATACTAGGAAATAAAGTTAGGAGTTGAAATGAAAAACACAGTGCAACAAAAGAATGCAGCACACCTGCTTAACTACTCGATCTGCACGTCTTTTCTTCTTACAATTTACACTTTTCATTAGAGCCGCATGCAAACGCAAGACGCCGTAATTATTTGCTACGGCAGTATTTAAAACAGTCTGGCTAGCTGCCTGATTAGTTTATCCAGACACCAGGTGTTGTTTGCCAGTGAAATTATAACTTGCACTTGCGGTGAACAAAATAAAAATGTTTCCATTAATCCAGTAATTTATAAACGTCGGGTGGTAAAGCTAATAATTTCACTTATATATGAATTATATGAGGCATCAGGTGTATAGATGGAGCGCATACTAAGTCTAGTTAGTCCTCGCAAAGGCTGGATTACACTGTATAATCCAGGCAGAACGTATCCCGCGGGACCTTCTGCTTTACATGGTGAGTCAGTCGAATTGTGTTATATACGCTGATGGTTAAAGCAGGGGTTTGTATCTCATCTAACTGTACTTATAAATTAAACTTCGACTCATACCGAAAGATGTGGTAGGGGTTTACGTTCACAGGGCACATTCACAGTTCTAACTGAGGTGCTCAGTCCTGAAACCAAGGTTAAAAATATTTGATGTAGCCAGCGCGTAATTACTTCCATATCCAGTGGAAGTATAGTAGCGCAAAAAATTTTTGAAAATTTTTATTGTTCAAATAGGCTTAGAATGTCATGAAACGTCGAGATTTCAAGTTTGAGTAAAAAAAAATTTCTGTCTGTTGGTCTGTCTGTAACTCTTTTTGTGCGCACGTCTGGAACCGTTTAAAATATTGACTTGAAATTTGGTACATGTATGTATTAACGAGTTCTGGAACTGGATTAAATTTTGATTTCATTTCGTTGAAGGGTTAAATTGAGGTAAATCAATGAATGAGAGTCCGTAAAATTGGTATTTAGTATATATAAATGCAGTTAAGGTCTCAAAATATTTTTTGGCTTACTACCCCCACCCCATTAATAAAGGTGGTGAAAAAAAAATAAAAAATTGTAATTTAGCATGTATACAAGAACCGAAGGCCTCAAAATTTTTTCTACTTCATTCACCCCCACTACCACCCATCTTCAAAATTATTTTAGCAGGTTACTAAATTGATACCAATGTTTCAAGGATAGATGAGGAGATAGCGTCAGAAATGCGTCATCGCGTGTGTGTCTAGCTTCTACGATTTCAAATTAGAATACCATGCAACCTGTACGGTGTTTATAAATCTTCTATTATTTTCTTGATTCTATAATAAGGGTTACCTAGAGTATGGATGCACAGTGGGTTTTCTCGAGTACTATGGATGTGCAGTAGCTTTCCTCGAGTACCATTAATGCGCAGTAGATTATCTCGAGTAGTATGGATGCGGAGTAGGTTTCCTCGAGTATTTCAGATGGCCAGCGGCTTTTCTCGAGTACTATGGATGCGCAGTAGGTTACCTCAAGTAGTATGGATGTGCAGTAGGTTTCTCCGAGTATAATGGATGTGCAGTGGATTTCTCCGAGTATAATGGATGTGCAGTGGATTTCCTCGACTACCATCGATGCGCAGTAGTTTACCTCGAGTATTTTGGATGCGCAGTGGGTTTTCTCGAGTCAAATGGTTGCGCAGTGGGTTACCTCAAGTAGTATGGATGCACAGTGGAGTACAATGGGTGCGAGTAGGTTTCCCAGAGTATTATGGATGCGCAGTGGCTTTCCTCGGGTACCATTGATGGATGCGCAGTAGGTTTTCTCGAGTACTATAGATGCGCAGTAGGTTACCTCAAGTAGTATGGATGTGCAGTGGCTTTCCTCGAGTTCCACAACCAATGGAAGTGTACCAACGCAAAAAAAACTTTTTGAAAATGTTCAATTTTCAACTAGACTTAGAATGTCATGAGACGTCAAGATTTTAAGATTGAACAAAAAAATTCTGTCTATTGCGTCGGTCTATCTATTGGTCTTGTAACTTTGTGGTGCTCACGATTACTCTGGAACCGTTTTTATCTATTTTTTGAGGTTATCTTGAATATATGAGCCAATCAACTAATTCTGACCGGAGATTCGGATTCAATGCGTGAAAATACATTTGAATATACTAGTATAGTACCCTGGCCGGACATTATTTTTGTGTATTTACATATACAATTTTTTTTTCATTGTGAGACTTGAATAGATGGATGTGGAGGTAGTGATTCCTTGGGAAGCGGTTTTTTATATGAAGGGTATTCATCTAGCTGAATTGTGTGAACTAATAACAATGGTTTACAAATTTTAACTTTTTTCTGACAGCATTAACCAAAGCTGTATTTTTTATTGAGTAAGCTTCTCTTATTACAAAAGAGTTAACAGAAAGTCCTTATTATTATTTTTATCTAGCCAATAACCCAACTCTTAAATTGAATTATATAATAAAATGTACCAGTCTTTATTAAGACTTTCAGTGGTCTGCCCTAAAATCTCCATCCACTGTACAGGTATGGCAGTTGGATTTATTTGACCTCCAACATTTAAATAGCAAGCTTAAGTTATTTTCCAGATAAGTACGATTCTACATTTTTATTATGTTATGGATGTCCGTTCTACAATTGTCATTACTGTAAAGCTAAAAGTTATCGAGAAAAAAATACGCAGTTAACTTCTGAATGTCTGTCCATAAAAACTCAGATTATATTGATTTACATTCATAATTTTATGGAAAATGCTGTGTATAATTATTTACCTATAAAATATCAGTGGTCAGGGATCTACTTTTAAACTTCTATTAAAATTGTCGACCACAATAAATGTCAAAATTGTTGCATACTTTTCTAAAATGGTAATCTAGTAGACACCGCTAATACTGCTCAACAAATATGTCACCTATCGAAGTATGTCGATCTGTATAATGACTACTTTACTGATACAAGAATTATTAGACAGAGTTGAATGTCAATGGAATCCATATAGAGAACAAAAATGCTGTTTTTTCCATGTTAGTGGCTATAATAAGAGTGTTTCAATGGCAACAAACAAAAGTTACTGAAAAATATATTGATAGATGGCAGAAGGACCTCGGTCGATAGACATTTGGTTTTACCAATAAAGTACTTTATTATTATTATTATTTATGTTGATAGATAGCTATTTTATTTGACCAAGTTACAAAACACATTTTTGGCAAGTCAAAAATAGAAAATACAAAAATATAAAAAATGTATACACCTCAGTTCATATACAAATATTTCACACAAAATATAAAAAAAAAGAAAGAAGACGCAAGCTCCCACGAAATGGTCAGAGCATACCAAACAAGCAGAGGTTAAACCAAAAGATATTAACAAATTTGTGTGTTTACAAATTCATCAATTGAATAGAAACTATATTTTAAAATGTGTTTTTACTTCCACGTCCAGTGGAAGTATAGTAACGACAAAAAAATTTTAAAAAATTTTTATTGTGCAAATAGGCTTAAAATGTCATGAAACGTCGAGATTTTAAGTTGGAGCGAAAAAAAAGTTTCTGTCTGTCTGTCGGTCTGTCTGTCTGTAACTTTTTTTGTGCGCACGTTTACTCTGGAACCGTTTAAGATATTGACTTGAAATTTGGTACACATATGTACTTAAACGAGATCTAGAACTAGATTATATTTTCATCTTGTTCCGTCGAAGGGTTGGGGGGTAAATTGGGGTAAATTTGGGGTAAATAGGTCAATCAAGCAGGTAAGAGTCCATAAAACTGGTATTTAGTATATATAAGAAAAGCTAAGGTCTCAAAAAAAAATTTGACATTAGCCACCCCCATTACCACCCCCCACCCCCTTATTAAAGGGGATGAAAAATATTGTGATTTAGTGTACCTACCTATGTACAGGAACCAGAAACCTCAAAATATTTTTTTACTTCATCCACCCCCACTACCACTCCCCTATCACCACCCCCACCCCACTACCGATGTGGGGTATCGTTTTATGGGTTTTTGGGGTAGAGGATTTCAAATATTATATTATTAAAGTTCCGTAAACAATTATTTTCACATACAAAGTTTTTTTCGTTGTGAGTGACTTGGATAGAGAATCTGGATGTGGAAGTAGTGATTCCTTGGGCAGCGGTTTTTTATTAAGTTCTTGAAACTCTTAGAATTAAAAGCTTTTACGTCATTAGGAATGTGATTGTATAATTGAAGATTTACAGAGTTTTTCTGTGATTTTGTTAATCTAAGACGAGGTTGCCTAATTTGATTGGCGACCTAGTGCCATACGAATGAAAATCTGAGTTGGTACCAAAAGAATTTAACACAAATGTGAAGAGATGGAACCAGCATTATACCAAGACTTTTAAATATTGGTAAACAGTGATACCTTGATAGTATTGACAAGCATAAGAAAATTTATTATTGGAAAAGAAGCTTTACTGACTTTGCACTGTCTAACTTTAGTAATGCTCTCTCTCGTGAAAATTGGGATGATTTATATAATTTTGTGGATTTAGACACGGCCTTTGCCTATTTTATAAATATATTTTCATATCACTTTAATAATTATTTCCCACTGCACAAGAAATATACAGAAATAACACCTAGAAGAAACAATATATGGATTGATAATGAGGTTAGGGCTTCGAGCAACAGCTTAAAATACTTTTATCAATTATCCTGCCTGTTTCCTGAACTGAAGCCTAAATATAATAAGGCTAAAATGGAAAATAAATATCTAGTGTCTAATAAAAAGAAACAGTATTATCAGACCAAAATCCACAACGCTGACAATCCAAATAAAATATGTTGGCAAGTAGTTTCTTAACTTAGCAACAAAAATAGAGCCATAAACAATACAACTATTAAAAATGAGGATGGAGAGTTGTTAGAAGATCCATATACTGTAAGAAATTTTTTCAATAATCACTTTCTTCAGGCGCCTTTATCATTAATACAAAAAATTGATATAAATAAAGAAAATAGTGAAAGCTCTATTGAATCTTCCAGGCTAGCCAATAAATTTTTATTGTGTCCATATATTGAGTCTGATCTCCTAGAACTATTGATAAATAAACTTAAGAATACTAGATCCAGTGGTGTAGATCAATACCCTAACTTTCTGTTAAAAAAGATTCTACCTTTTATTATAAAACCATTGATTTTTTTGATAAATCTTTCCTTTTGTTGTGGTTCTTTTCCAAACAGTCTTAAAATAGTAAAAGTAAATCCAATACTGAAAAAGGGCGATCCTCTAAATGTTAATAATTACAGACCCATCACAGAGATCTCGGGATTTTCCAAAATGTTTGAGTATGCTTACCTTGGTAGACTTAATTCTTACTTAGAGGAAAACAAAATTATTAGTGATAATCAACATGGCTTCCAAAAAAATAAAAGTACTAGCTCAGCACTTCGCTCATTTCATAACAACATAAATAACAGGATTGATGCTGGCGAGTGCCCTGTTGGGGTTTTCTGTGACCTCAGCAGGGCATTCGACTGCGTTGATCATAATTTGCTTATATCCAAACTAAATAAATATGGTATCGAAGGTACAGCTTTAAAGTGGATAAACTGTTACTTGAATGACCGGTCTCAATTTGTTCATTTAACTTACATTACTGACAGCTCCAAAAGCTTTTCGCAGTCTGAAACTAAGAATGTTCAAATAGGAGTACCTCAGGGCTCCGTTATAGGACCTATTCTTTTCATTCTCTATATTAACGATGCGAATATAACCTTATATGCCGATGACACATCTGTCCTTATATCTTGTAAGGATGATTTGAGACTGGAAGATTCATGTAATGCAACACTTGATAATTTAAATACATGGATCTCTAACAACTCTTTATATTTTAACAATGAAAAAACTAACTATTTGCGTTTTCACAACTGGCAAATGATGTGCAGTAATCCCAATCTTATGTTAAATAACTCATCTATATCACCAGCCCCTACAAGTGTTAAATTTTTAGGGGTATATTATGACAATACTTTGAGTTGGAAATATCATAGTGAAAATCTTGTTGCTAAGCTGCGTAGGCAAAACTATTTGTTCATCAATCTAAGAACTGTACTAAACAGAGATCAGTTAATAAAAATATATTATGCAAACGTAGATTGTTTACTGAGATACGGCATCTTCCTCTGGGGCTGGTCCACTCATGCCACCAAGGTATTCACGGCTCAAAAACAAATTATAAGAACCATTGCTTGTGTCAATAGCAGACATTCTTGCAGATCGTTGTTTTGTGAACTAGGAATTTTAACTGTATCGTCTATTTTAATATTTGAATTGTGCATTTATGTATTTAAGCATCAAGAGAAATTTCCTAGAAACTGTGATATCCATAATTCGAATACTAGAGAAAGAGATAACTTTCATATACCTATCGCTAGATATAATACAAATCACCTGATGTGCTCGGATTAGTAATGTTCAATAAGTTACCTGCTCATATTAAATCTGCCACATGTTTCCGATCTTTTAGAGCCCAGCTTAAAGAATTTTTAATAAAAAAAAGCTACTATCGTGTGGAAGATTTTCTGTACTGATAGCCAGATAGTTTGTGTAGTTCAACCAAAATGTTTTTATTATTTTGCCTTTATTGTTATGTCTCTACTGTAATAATATCTATGTAAAAATTTTATTATAGTTTGTAAGTGATTTTGTGACGATTCCTATGCATTGTAATATGTCGAAAGGAAAATAAAGCATTACATTACCTCCAACCTGCATTGACAACACAGCCCCACAAAAAAAAAAGTTCAAAGCAGCGAACCAGACCCATGTATATCTATGTATTTTCGGTAGCTGAATCCGAATCGGGGGTCAAAAAAAATCGTACACCCCCAAAATCATTAGCTAGAGCCAAAAAACTCCCCCGAAATTTGATAAAAAGAAGATTAAGCTACGAGAATAGTTGTTACTTCTTAATCAATCGAATTATACAAATTAAGGTTAAACAGCAGCGTACATACAATAGATGTGAAACACACCCCCAGGGAGGGGCGAAGACTAGCCCCATATATAAAAAAATCTATCCAAAACAGCAATGACTGCTGAAAAAGCTCGAAACGTCTAAGTTTTGTTAAAGTGTTAAGAAACTACATCAAGTCCGACGTAATCTTCATAAATTGCCCCTATAGAGTTGAGAACAACCACCCTTAAGTTCAAAGGACACGAGAAAAACAAGAAAAAACGTAAAATCCAACAGGATTTCAATTTTCATGGATGCTATGATTGGCTGAAACTGCGTAGTACTCTAAAATAGAACCAGAAACTTACGTACCATCAACATCCTACACTGTCAACCCTCAGAGGGTGTGAAAACTATCCCCTATGTAAGATTTAACTATAAAAAGTTACAGTGCTATAAAAATTCGACACCTGCGTTGTGTGGAAGAGAGAAGAAACTAGACTATGTTCGACGATGTGCTTGAAAATCACCCCCACGGGGTTGCGAGATACTACCCCTATATCTGTAGGATGCTGGAAAAACAGAGAGAAATTAACCGGATTTACATTTTTATGGATGCTATGATTGCCAAAAATCGTGTTGCACACTTAGAGTTTGAAACTCATGTCCTATAAATGTTATTAAGTAACACCCCCAGAAAGGATGTAAACTACCGTAATTCAAGATGTAACGAAAAAGCTATACTGTTGCTTATTCGTTTCATTTCCATAGTTTTTTTTTTTATAGAGGTAGAGTCTCTCAACCCCGTGTGGGTGGTTTTCAAGCACAGCGTCGAACATAGTCTAGTTTCTTCTCTCTTCCACATAACGCAAGTGTTTCGAATTTTTATAGAAGTCACTATAACTTTTTATAGTCAAACCTTACATAGGGGGTAGTTTTAACACCCTCTGAGGATTGACACTGTAGAATGTTGATGGTACGTAAGTTTCTAGTTCTATTTTAGAGTACTACGCAATTTCAGCCAATCATAGCATCCATGAAAATAGAAATCCTGTTGCATTTTACGTTTTTTCTTGTTTTTCTCGTGTTCTTTAAACTTGGGTGGTTGTTCTCAACTCTATAGGGGCAGTTTATGAAGATTACGTCGGACCTGATGCAGTTTCTTATCACTTTAACAAAACTTACACATTTTGAGTTTTTTCAGCAGTCATTGCTGTTTTGGATCGATTTTTTTATATATAGGGGCTAGTTTTCGCCCCTCCCTGGGGGTGTGTCTCATATCTATTGTATGTACGCTGCTGTTTAACCTTAATTCAGGAATATTCAAATTATAATCAATAATGGATGTATCGTCAGCATAAGCGATGCATTTTTTTGGTGACGGAGTTCATCCATTTTGGATTTGTCATCCAAAATGCTTGCAAATGTTTGGGTCTTCTTTTGCTAACTCGGTCAACATATTTTTCTGCTGTTAGCTGCAATAACTTGCCTTCCAGTAAAACACTGTTATTATAGCCACCAATAGGAAAAATAATAGTATATTATTCAACGAGCGGTAATGTAGGTAATAACTCACGCAGATGACGTTTACAACACAAGCCGCAGGAGAGTGCTATAATTCATCAAGTGAGTTATTACCATTATCGCAAGTTGAATACTATACTTTATCAACGATTATAACAATAAATATTAAATTGAGAAAATTTTGTTTAAATTACTCAACACAATTAACTGTAAAATTTAATTTTTGTACATATTTTTATATTTTTTCTGCGATTTTTCGGGTAGTAAATTATGTATTGTATCATTAGCTACTTGTCTTCATTCTGATGGTGTACATATTAGTTCATCTTCACTAACCGAATTCATCATTTCTGGCACAATTATTACTTAACTTGATTTGAAAACGTCGAAACTATTCAAACATGATAAATCACCTTCCTCCCCTCAATAATAATGGACCGTTCTATTTCACCGTGTCGGAAAAGAATTTCTCTCGGACAGAGCCACCTTCATGTCACGCGTTACATTGATTGGACAGGCTAGGCGTGAAGATAAAGGAGATTGGCACTGTACCTAGTGATTTATAATAACTCACTCATTATAACTCACGCTATTTGTTTATGGATACTATTATTTATTCAAAAGCAGTTCATTAATTAGTGTATAATCTAATAAGAGTAGATAAACAACGTTTGTTGTCTGCATCAATCCTACTGACGTACAAGTTGTCAAATATTCTTATGTGTCGATAAAGTATAGTCATTATCTGTATTGACATACTTTTTTATGACTGTTATACGACATATTGGTCGAGTGGTATTAGCAGTGTCTACTACTTTTCGAGAATGCTATTTTAGGAAAGTATGCAACAATTATCAGTGACATTTGTCGTGGTCGACAATTTTAATAGAAATTTGAGAATAGACCTCCAGGCCTATAAGTGAAAGCGCAGCATGAGCTTTCAGTCTTTAATAAAGACAGATATTCAATACTTTAACCATTATTATATTTTAATTCAATTGTAGACTAAAGTCAATTTTGTGGTGTTATTTCATATAAATTCCTTATCCACACCGAACACATAGAGACATATCCTTAAATTGAGTTTTGAGGTTTTGGGTTGATATCGACGGCAAAGACAGAATTTCTCTCTATAGATAATTTTAAGCGGTGTCGCTGGAGGGAACACAAATCCAATAATTAGTAACTAATTACCAAAATTCGATTTAAACAACACGGGCAGCATTCAAAGTGTTTCCGCAGCCGACACAGCCGACTGATTAGTCCCTCGTCAAGTGCTATTTCTATCGGCTTTAAATTGGATTGAATTAGCTTGTTTGTCATAGGAATATGTAGAGATGTTCCCTCGGGATATATTCCGAATTTGTTACACGATGTGGGTGAGATATATTATCTATCAAAACACCTATGTTTCCCTGGGTGGTTGTGGAGTTATGGCGAGAAAGTTTATTTAATGTACGTTCTATATACAACCTTATTGAAAACTTCTGCTTCAACAGGACGAAAGTTTCACAAAAGTTAATACTTTTCTCCACTTGTCAGCGCTTTGAAAATGACTTTCATAAGTGAAATTTAGCTAAATTATTAAAAATTGTTCAACTAATCTTATTAATATCATACTATCTAAAACGATATTCTATATATTTTCTACTGAATGTATTTTTCTCCTTCGTCTTCTTCTTCTTCCTTCTAATGTTTTGATAGATGTTTTGTGACATGGAGTATTCTACAGGGATATTAAAAAATAATGTCAATATCAAAACTACGTTCCCTCCCCTTAAACTTTTATTGTTTGTCAGTTTCTATTTACGGAAGTAGATTTGTTAGCGTCAATGTCGGAAATTATTTTCGTAGCTTGAGTGACAAAACAATAATTCGTTAAAATAATTTGAGGTTGCCGACACCATGTGCGGTGGTAGTGGCAAAACAAAAGTGATAAATGTTTAATTAGAAATACATATTATTTTAAGCGAATAATTCGAAGAGATCAAGAATTACATTTTATACACTAAGGATAAATTTAATTTTTTTTTTTGTTAATATTAAATTAATAGTTTCGAAGATATGAAAGTTCCGTCTGTAAAACGAAGTGTTCAGTTTCAATGTAAATATCTTAGAAATTATGTCAAAAATACTGAGGGTTCAAAATTAAATATTGTCAATTTTTAGCTTTCAGTTTTTACTTTCTCGCGGTTATCGAAGGGAAGTATTATAATCATGAAAAAATCGCCATCCGAGCTTTTTCCGTATTTTCAAGTTTCAGATTACGTAGATAACGAAAATTAAACTCATTCAATTCCGTCACTCTGTCTGTCTGTTTGGTATCTGTCTGTCGGTTGGTGCTATATTTGCAAAACCGCTTAACGGAGAAAAATAATATTTGGCAGGTAGTTGACGCTACTGTCAACGAAGGACTGGGATATACTTTCAATGAAAAATATACTTAGTTGACACCTAATAAAGTTAAATAAGGAAAAAATGCCACAACAAACAATAATATTTAGCATATAGTTAACACAACTGCCAAGGAAGAAAAATATGAAAAATATACAGGGTGGTCACTGTTAAATAAGTATGAAAAAATGTGACGGGCAATAATATTTCGCATGTCAAAGAAGAAAAATATGAAAAAAAATACAGGGTGGTCGCGCTAAAAAAATGATGTAATATGTGACGGAAAACCATATTTCGTATGTAGTTAACACAACTGTCAAAAAAGAAAAATAGGAAAAAATATACAGGGTGGTCACTCTAAAGAATAATTAATTAAAAAACTATGGTGGAAATAATATCAGGACTGTAGTAGACATAATCATCTAGAAAGAAACCTGACATACTTTTAGCGAAAAATATACAGGGTGGTTACTTTAAAACTTCAGGAACTACAGAGGAAAATGATATTTGAAATGTAGTTATCACTATTGCCAGGAAAAATCTGACATATTTAAAAAAAATATATATACAAGGTGATCATCCAACAGAAAAAATAATTCATAAATGAAGGATACCAAATAGAAACGGAAGCTTCAGAAACACAAATTAGTCTTTTTTTTGGTTTCTATAACCTAATAAACGAAGAAGTGAACACCGAAACAGTGGGCGTTTTTATATTTTCTAAATAAAAATGTCGCCATTTTGTTACCGTGATTAGCCAGTAATTAAAAAAAAATCTCAAATACTGTTTTTTGTTAATATATAATATTGCCTGGATGCCCAAGGGTGGTGGTCGGTCAAGTTTCTTATATTCTCTTGTGACTGGAGCAAGCAGCATAACGTATAAGTTGTCAAAAATGTTGCAGCCTAGGGAGTTCATTTTCTCCTTTTCGTCTAAAAAATCACTATATTTTAATTTTTGAAATTTGAATTAATGCAAATTGAACTTTTGAAAAGTGAAGTGTTGATTTGATTTGGTTTCATCGATTTGATATACCAGGCGCATGGTACAGGAATATAGAAGAAGTGTAGGTGCTTATGAGATGGGTTGAGTAGATTACCAACACTGAATTGAATTATAGATTAAGCAAATGGACTGTAATTTCATTAAATAGTTTAACAAAATTTTGTATGATAGTTAATAACAATGACATTCTATATTGCACTTGTCATATTATAATAATGTTTCTTTTCTCGTTGCAAGCGACCATACTCACCACTTTATGATTCATAAAAAGAATACTGGCTTCAACAAGATGCATTACGTCGTGATTTGGATTCTTTATGCTCCTCTATTTGTAGTTTTGCTTCTAGAACTCATCTGAACCTTGTGCTTCCTCCGCTTCTATTTCCGGTAGCGTGTATATTGCAATTTCTTTATGGGATTCTTTTTCTTTTATTATTCTCCGTCTCTAGTGTGCTCGGCTCTCTTCATGATTCTCTCACTCAGTTGTTGTCGTTGTGTAGTATGATCTCCATATTTTTAATTTGTTACTGTTCAGTATTCGTGCTTTCTACTGCAGGTATGTTAGATTTCTTCTTTAAACATGCCAGCAATATTTCATTGCTTATGGTTATATCTCTTGTACTCTTGTTTTCTGCTTATATTAATGTTGATATTGTATGTCATTCCTTTGGTCCTATTGTTTTTGGAGCAGTTGGATGTTGTCCTTTTCAACTCTATTATGCAAAATTGGGTCTCCAGTGTCAACTAGTCAAGCCTCTCGAGAGGAAGGGGGTGATTCCCGCGGGCCCGAGCTCATTTTGATGTGGCCCGGTTTTAAATGTTAAAAATTTGTATTTAAAAAAGAATTTTTTAAGATTTCTCCCTCCCGCTCATCAATTTTCAAAAAAAAATTTCCACCGGGCCCTTATTTTCTCTCCACGGCCCTGTGACTAGTTCATCTTTCAACTCATTATTTTTTGTGAAAAATGTAATCTCATCAAATTTTAAAAACCAATGTTATTATGACCATCTTTTTGACAACGAAAATTGTCGTGTTAACACAGCATATTTCAAAGGCGTTTATTCAGTAGAAAATCATGTAAATCACTCCCACATGACACTTATAAAACTGTCCTTTTCAAATTATGCACAACTGTTTCTAGTCTTCGCTTCACATTTACATCTGATATTTAAACGGAAACATGTTCTTTTCACCAGTTTATTGCACGTATTTTATTAGAGAAGCGACAAGTAACTGAAATTAATAACTACAAAATTCCTTTGGTGAAGGATAAGATATAGAATCCATAACATAACATTAATTTATAACCACGTCAAAAATGCATATAAATTTGAACATAATTATTACAAAATTATCTTCTAATATAAATTCAAAGTAACACAGTAAATCTTCCTTTAAAAGCTGACGTTAATGACCATATTAATGAGTGATTTTTACATAAGATGTTTATCGTTGTCCTTAAATGGTTGTTAAAAAAATTAAATCATTAAAACTTTGATGTGATTCATTAGACGGATGGCACTAGTGAATTAATCTGTGTTTGCACGATGTAAATCTGTAGATATATTGGATAGTTATTTATTTTGAAAGAGGTTACATTATCAAATGAGCATAAATGCATAACAAGATACTTATCTAAATCGCTCACCACACTAACGGAAATAATTGTTAGTTTATTTTAAGAAGAGCAAGCAAGAACTTCACCTCGGCAGTATTTTCCTTATTCCGGCCATTGTCGGTTTATTAAAATTTTTAAAATTTTCACCGTTTATTTCAATAACGACTAATGCAACGGAAATTTTTATACGGTTCCACAACATCGACAATTTTTTTAACATAATTTTATTTGAGGAAAAATTGATGGGACCTAAACTATTAACCATAGACCATAAATGATAGTGCAGCTTTCCAAAATAAGTTCAGGGAATATACATGTAAGTTAATCAATCCACTACATGACGAAGGTCCAAATGCCTTTTGGGAATTTCTAAAAACGCAGCAAAGGGAACATAAGACGAGATATATACAAATGTGAAAGAACCTTGAATAATAGCGGACAATCTAACTAAACGAAAAGCTAGGAAGTACGTTTTGTTTGTTGATAGGACTGTCACATATACAATAGAAAATAACAAGCTAAAAACGTACTCTTCGCCAATTTACTGACCTTTTTATATAATTGTTACACATTCTATAGGATACTCTTCGCAGTTTCCTTGTAAATAATGTTAGTTTTTGGACATCCTAAATTTTGTGATACCATCTTTGTTAAAAAAAATTATATGAAAAAAAAAATGAAAAAAAAATATCCAACCTGTGTGGGATTCGAACACACGATCTTTGGATTGCAAGACAAAAGTTTATGGAGATAACATTTCGCAAGATTTCTAGTTAAGTATAAACGACAAAAATTAAGAGAATATATTTTTTTAAATTAAATAATTAATAACTTTTTTATTTACTGATCTATTTTCTTCAAAACCAATAGGGTTCTTCCTCTAGCTAACACTAACCTATTTTCCAAATTTCAATACAATCGGACTTTTTTTTTTTAAGTTATTGTGCTACAAGAAACGTGACGAACGGACGGACAGACCAACATTTTGAAAGTTGTTCAGAATTCGTTCACTAACACAATGATATGAATATTTTTCTCTACGAGCAATATTTACGATTTTAGAAATGTGCCGATCAAATACAATATACTCTTCGTTTTTGCGAAGAGTATAATAATCAGGTACGACAAAAACCTGAACAACGGTACACAACGTTAATTCCTTATGTATACGGATTATCTGAAAAGCTACGCCGTGTAGGCAATAGATTTTTTTTTAATCGCCTTATCTTATTTTATTGTTCTGGCGGAGTTTAGCCATAGGCTATTCTACCACTCAAGCAGGACGGACACACACACATAGACAACAACGCAACACCTAGCGACATTGCCATCTGCCGCAGCTGAGACTCGAACTCAGGAGATTAGAGCGACTAGACCGTGTTGTCTCTCTCACAACCGCAGTCTAGTCCACTGCTACCCTCTGGGCAACACGTGAAAAACGCCACTACACATCCATACCCTAGCCAGGATTCGAACCCGGGACCCCGTGGTCGCAAGCCTAATACCTTAAGCACTGCGCCACCGAGCCGGCTAGATAGGACTATATTTCAAACGGGCAATAATACGTTGAAATCTATTTAATAAAAACAAAACCGCGAAATTCAGCAAAATTCAATAGACAGCATTTATAGTATTCCGTGTGAGTCTAATAAACATTATGTGGGTGAGTCATCCAGACCATTTAGTGTTAGATTGGGTGAGCACAGGGATTACATTAGGAAGAATGATATTCATACATCGAAGATTTGCGAACACGCTTGGGAGAACGGACACAATAAACTGGGACTCGGCAAAAATTTTAACAAAAGGTAGCAAGAAAAGAAAAATTAAAGGATCAGATATAATACTATTGAATGAGAATAAATGCGTGTTGAATTGTTCCGTAGATGTTTGCACAAGCATTACCATGAGTGATGTCCACAATTTCCATATTACAGGTATAGTCCGTTATTCACTACGATTTTGGTTCAGTGATCAGAAATTACGGCTACTGGTAGGTTTTTGAAAAACTGATTACATTTGAATCGCGGTTCCCATGACCCAATTTGACTGATGTGATAGATACGGAAAATATGCAGCATATGAAAATGAAGACAAGCTGTTGAAAAAAACTTTAATCCTGATTCATTATATTTCTCTAATCAGTCTCATCTAGTTTCAATCACACGACAAACTGTTATAATTTAAAAACACACGATAAATGTTTAATGTTTCTATTGAATATATGACGGTTCCGAATTTTACCGAGAATTTCAGGTCATCATTCGTAAACGCTGTCAAAACTTCTGGTTACTTTTGGTTACACTTTAATTATTATCGGACTATATCCTTAAATTTCAGACTTAACTTTAACGTCAAGACACAAATCTAGAATTTGACGTTTCTAAAGCGAAAATCGCTTTCAAAGCACTCTTCTACTATACACCAGAGTGAAATAATGCTCCACGCTTTTTCCTTTTTTAACATGCTTTTATTAGGTCGACCTGTAACTAACTATATAGCTATGAATGTAAGCAAAAAGTCTAAGGAATAGAATTTCACCCACTTCTAATTGTTGTATCATCATGAAATTTGGCAATTGCGTGTAACTCTGATGACAATATAATATAGTATACTCAATATTATAATATGTTCAAAATGGCCGCCGCCCCAAGATGGCGGTTTATCAAAAGAAAGGGCTTGATAAGTAGAAAACAAATATGTGATCAACATTAAAAAATTCAAAATGGCGGAGTCAACATGGCGAATAGGTTTAATCAATTATCGTCGGATTCGACTGAAAATTGGTATCCGTGGGTTATCCAGGTTGCAACTCAAGTAACAATTTAAGTTTTATCACAATCTACAAGAGGTTATTAAGTCTATAAAATAAAACTGATCGCAAAACTGTTTATACTAGATAACCTCTTAAAAGCTACAATAATCCCTGCATAAAACCAAAAAAGACCTTTTATAAAAGTTATAAATATCTTCCTCAAAACTATCAATAAAACCAGCAGTACTTTAGGACCCAAATCTGTAAGATGTTTTCAAGACTACCATAAAACCTTTTATAAAGTCTTCTTAAAACCATTAGTATTTGCAATCTACTTTTAAGCCTGCTTTGAGGACATCATAAATAATTGTGTCTTTAATAATTCTTTGTCGAAAACTTGTTGCACTGAAACTGTCTAAATCAGAAAATGTCGCCAAGTAATAAAATATGTCTGCCTCGATTGAAATATCTGCATGTGCTAACGTTCTAAAATTTGATATTAATAAAAAACCTAGTATCAAAAAATTGTCAACGCAGACCATTTTATTGACAAAGTATATCAAAAAACTTTCACTCGCCTTTCATTTGTCAGCTTATTAATTATTATTTACAATTAATAAAATAGTAACTCTAGTTTTAGCTTATTCAGTATGATTTTGGGCTTTTTATATGACATATTAACACATTTTAGATAGTTGCAGGCTAAATCTAAACAGTAAGAATAAGAAAAATATAACTAAACACTGTTGCCACAACTTTGTTCAAACATGTCTGCCATAGTTAACAGAAGAAGACATGGCTGAAAAATTAATAAAACCATTTATTTTAATAGAATAATACCCTATTGAAAGTTTGTGGCTTTAGGAAATATTTTTTATAAAACAAAAGGTTTTGTTAAATTCCAATTGCTCCACTTTATTACTATTTTAAATCTGTAAGACTTAACCCAGCCTTACTACTCTTCTTTAAAACCCTTAAGATTTGTTTCTGACAATTTCTAATCCAAATGTACTTAGCTTAGATAACATAACCTAAAAAAATATTATTTATTTCGTATGTTTTTAAGTGTGCGATCATTAATTTCTCGTTATTTCTGCGATTATAGCATTAATTGAGCAAGAAAAAGTGAAAAATTACAAGTAAGTTGATTTTAAACAGTTTCCTTATAATATCCTTTGAATACATGATGAGTGTATTAGGTATTATATGCCCCCTCTCTCAAAGTTTAAAGGCGTAAGTAGGGGAACCAAAGGATTTATAAGTGCTTTATAAAAACCAAAAAGTTTTAACGTAGCTTAATAAAGCTACCAAAAAACTCTTAGGTTTTAAGGAACCTTTACCAATTATCGTTAAGAGCAAATAGTATTTATGATAACATATATTAAGGGTAAGACTACTTAAGAGTTATTGGTTTTATTGCTTAAGGAGTACTTAAAGACCATATTTTAAAACTCCCATAAAACCTAAAGATTTACAGATGTCTACCACAAAACTTAAAATATTTAAAATCCACTATAAAACTTAATGAGTTTATTGTGGTTTTGAATAATGCAGCAACTATAAAACCAATAGGTCTTAAAGAGCAAAGAGGTTTAACAAATTGCTTTAAAGATAACTTGAAGGCGTTTTTTTTAAGTACATATTATCTGCAGATAAATTGGTATACACAAAAGAAATAATAAAACCCAGTTCGGTTTATTTACCTTCTTAAATCTGTGATAAAACCCGATAAATACTTGTTTGCATTTAAATTGTTACTTGGAAGATTAACCAGTCCAAATTTGAATTGAATTGAAAATGGTGGTCAAAATGGCGGATAAGTTTTGTAATTTATGGTCTGATTCGTATGAAAATCTGGGAATTTTCCAGGTTGCGGGTTATAAATATTTAGTCGAATTCTCTACATAAATGTCGAAAGTGCCAAAGTTCTCTCCTTAAATATAAGACTGAAAAGTAAAAAAATTAATTAATCGTTAAAAAAAACTAAAAAAAAAACCCGTAAGGGCCTTAGTGTAAGCCGTGTTTGTAATTAAGTATAATATTTGAGTATAAATGCGTGGGGAGTTTTTCATTTAATCTAATGATGTCTGCAGAGTTTTAATTATCGAGCCTGTTCGAAATAGCGTTCGAAAAACGCCCCAAGCTTTTATACGCAAATATTATACTTAATTACAAACACGGCTTACACTAAGGCCCTTACGGGGTAGACAGGGAGAGCAGTTTCGATGATTATTTTTTGCCTTTTAGTGCAGTATTTATAAAAGCGTGTTTTTTTTAGTTTTTTAAAGTATTAATTTTTTACTATTAGCATAAATATATGTTTTGCGCGTAAAAAATAATTTAAAAAAGTACAGTTTATTTACAGTCGTAGAAAAAACTAATAGCATACTGTTCAAAAATAACATGCAATTAATACAATTAACTAAACGGTTCTTAAACACCGGGCAGGAGATAATTTACAACAAATTTTTATTACGTATACTCACGCAAATGTTCAAAAAAATAATAATTTGGTGCTATTAATTTCAATGAAAATTTGATTGTTATTTAAATTTTATACATCACAGCGATCACATTCTGTACTAATTGTTTTGGTTCTCATATAAATATTTATTAGGGAGGAGCAGAAGTAAATTATGTAGATAAATTGTTATGATAAATGACGGCATGTTGTTAAATATTCATTTCAATAATTTTAAATGTCAAAATCTTTTTACTATGTAAACAACCGTTTATATATCCAATTTATGTCACTTGACTGGTAATACGCAAGATGCAAGTTTCTAGTTAATTGCCAATAGAATAACATTAAACTCACAAGCAAATTTGTCATTAGTTGGGTAACTTTAGATTTAGATTTAATATACAGTGCATCCCACTTTTCATGGTAACGTAGCTCAGTTATTAGTCATCCAATTTTAATCAAATATGGATCGGCATCAAAAATTTTTACTAAATCTTTCTTGAGTAAAACTAAACTTATTTCAGCCATTTATTAAGAAAAAAATCGATTTTTTCGAGAAGTCATATTAGGCATATTTTTACTGAAAAACTAATGCAATATTATTGATCAGCATGCTATAAAACCCCATTATTCGAAAGGGTCTAGCAGGATAAGATAGGGTCAGTGGCCCCAGAGAGGTATTTTCAAAATAACTAATAATGACATCGGTGAGTAATAAAGTTACCATTGACACAAATTCAGCCTCCGCTCTTCTTGCGTGCTTGAGATAATTGACCATATATAGGCTAGAGGGTATTTTTGGAAATTGTTTTATTCAAAAACTATTACAGCTAGACTAATAAAACGAAAATTCTTTGTTAGATAATACATTGTTTTATATTATATATTTTTTGTAGAATTTTTCAACTATATTTACTATTTAAAAAAATTAAAAATATAATGTTTTTTTTCCTAGTTCAGAGGTACAATCACATAAAAAATATATAATGTAGCTTACTACATCTAATATTATCAGCAAAAAGTGCATTCAGATAAAATGGGTGCAACACTTTAAAAAAAAATAAAAACTCGTTATGACCGACCTGGTGTTCTTACTACTTTTTATCTCTCTTTAATATACACTTGCTCATAAATGTAGAAACAAGTAGTTATGTGTTTGTAATTTAAATAAATAAAGTAAATGGTCTGAATTACAGTTATTATTTACGTTAAGAATAAGAAAGGTGCAGTATAGATAAAAATAAAGTCCAAGAAAATAATATTTATTATGATACAAATTATTAATTATTACCATATAATTAATCTTCGTCGCTGTCCTCATGAATAACTACGTGAACATTTTCTGATGTAAATATATTAGATAAAACTTCTGCTGCACGTACTATGGGGGAAAAATATCGGGTATGAGAAAAGTAATATACGGCTGCGGCTATATGTGAACAGCATCCTACCTTTCTTATTTCATTGAGACGTTCTTATCCTGCTAGACCTTTTAACGACTTTTTTTTTATTTAAAGTTTTCGAATTACGCCTACTTAAAATTATATTTTTCATCCGAGCGATTCGTTTGACGCACGTTCCATTGGCACTCTTACGTGTTTACGCCCCTTTTGTAAACACCCTGTATCGTAGATCCGGAAATTATAACACCAGGGTAACACTAAACACTAATTTATTAACTTACGTACTAATTACAACAATTAATTACTTTACTAATATTACACTAAGTCCCGGTACTTTCATCTCCAGTTAATTCCATTCTCCAGATAATTTCCTTGGATACAATTGTGTCAATAATTGTTCCTATGGGATCTATCTATAGAATAGGCTTAACTGGAGATGAAAGAACCGGGCCTAAGTACTATGATTCAATAATTCAGTTGCTTGATCACTTTGCTTACTTCTGAACTTAACTACTCTGTTAACTGAACTAGAACTATCTGACCATCTGAACTGTACTTCCTTTGTGCGGCGACTTTCTTTGCTTTTATACTGTAGGGTAGGTAGTTCTGGATATTTGTAGCAGTTTTCTAGTTGTTTCTAGATGTCTAGATTTTGACACCGCGCGCGCCATCTCTCGGACGATTGCCGAACTAGCCAGTAACTAACTTAATTGTTCTGTATTTCTTCTACGTGGAACTTAGAGGGAGCTCCCATAGTTGTCTCTGGAGGTAGAACATGTAACAGTATATTTATGAAATACCAGTTAGTTTTGAGAAGTTTAGCATAAGCATTTGTCTAGTAAAGACGTGGAGAAATACACGTAAAATTTGATATTGTAGTTATAGCTACTTTAAGTGCATTTGAACAATAATGTACATCATGGTATCAATGTATAGTTTGCCTAGAAATGGTAAATATTCACATTTGGCCGAGTTAAAACTGATCAAAGCTGGGCAAAGTACTCATTTAAACTACTTCAAGTATCAAGTACTTGAAGTAGTTTTATGTGCAAAGTATATGGTGAAACTACTTCATGTATAAGTACTTGAAGTAGTTTAAATGAGTACTTTGCCCATCTCTGCAATTGATAACCTATAATGTTTCTGTAACCATATCATAGAGTGTATCCGTCAGTTCACAGCAGTTATTGTAAGTACAAGGTACAAAGTACATATTCATATTTCTCCATTGTGTTTATCGGTGACCTGCAGTACCTATGGGCTAGGTTCCCTACATTTCCGTCATGCCTCTGGTTGTTTTGCCAGCATCTCAATATTTTAACCTGGAGTGTAGTGCATTTTTTGAATTTTTGAGTCCCCATAGCTTGTAGGCCCATGTCTACCTATCTTATATTTGAACAGACAAACAAAATTGTTTTCGCGAATGCGTCGTACCTTCACTTCAAAAACTTATGTAGATATTTCGTCTTTAGTTTAGTACTTGTAAATTAATATTGTGCACGAGGATATTATCATTATGTATGTAAATTTTAGTTAAATATGCTACTATGCATTTAATTTCATTTGGAGAATTAAGTTTCTATTTTTTTGTCAGAGTATACTTTGTATTTTTTTTTGTATGTGGCCTTTTGCCAAGTATTATTTATTGCTTTACATTTTTAGAATACCGTGTACCATTACTTTTTACGTCTGTCTTTCTATATAGTATTCATCTTGTATAAATTGTTATGTAGAACTCTAATTTAGCTATGTTTTTGATTTAAATAAGAGATTAACTTTTGCTTTTGTATTACCTTTTAAAAATTGCTTTCTTAAGTAATTTCACTAGCTTCCAAGCGGGGCTTCAATGAAAGAGTTGTAGAAAACATTGAGAAGGGGAGAATTTTTCTCTTCAGGAATGTGTTGGGGGTAGTTAGGAGGCAAACATACTAAAAGTCCGCGCCCTTAGCCCCGCCGCTTCAGGGGAAGAGGGGGTGGAAAGGTTCCCTATTTCGATTCTTCGCATATAACTTGGAAACGATGCGTCGCCATCGTACGGAAAAAGGAAATCTATGCAAAACTAAACGTAATTAAATTTCCCACAAGAGTGTTTATATTCATTTTCTTCCTATGTGTTATAGTTTACGAGATATTCGCCAGCGAAAATCGATAATTAACCGTGGTCTGCTAATAAATCACAGTTACAAAACAATCTTTATTTTACAACACTCGAAGTATTTGCTAACGTAATATTTTGTCGAAATCTATACATTTCCTTAAATATACAGTGTGACTCACTTAAAATGAAGATACCCCCATAGCTTTTTCATTTTGTTTCCGATTTGAATCGAATTTTACTCAAGTATAGAACAAATTCGCTGGTGAGTATCTCATAAACATAACACATAGAAAGAAAATGAATATAAACATTCTTGTTTCCGAGTTATAAGCGAAGAATCGAAAAAAGGAACTTTTCAACCCCCTCTCCCCCTGAATCGGCGGGGCTAGGGGCGGGGACTTTTAGTATTTTAACTTCTTACTTACCCCCAATACATCCCTGAAGAGGAAAATTCTCCTCTCCTAAATGTTCTCTACAATACCCTTTTGGGCATTCATTGATTGGACTATTTGTTTAATAGTCTGGTTTTTGTTGTATCTTTAAAAAATTACTTTTTAAGAAGTTTCAATATATTTTCGAGTTTCAACCAGTTGCGCGTACTTTAAAGGCTTGTATCACAATGTACTATATTGACAAAGAAGCTCAAACCTTACTCAGTATAATCAAAATAGATTTTCGCATTGGAGCTGCTTTTTGGAAATGACTTCATCTTCAGTGAATTACATCTCGACTTAATTTGTTAAATGACTATAGTTACTTTTATGTAAAGCACCCTAAGTAGATGCGCCAAAAACATAAATTTATACTATCGTTATGAGGCTAAAACCGCTCTATTATTATGTTCAGAAACCTAATTCATTACATTATATTCAACAAAAACTTTTCTATTTTTTTTTAGGTAAAAAAGTAATAGGACGTATGTGATTTATTTAATTTTCTTTACCAGACCTTTCACGAAGTCAACACACGCCTCAAATTATCCCAAACCTTTTGAAGATATATCGGATATCGAAACATTGATCCACATTACCAGGCCCGTTACCTGATGACGGACTGCCGGAAATTAAACAGTGACGTCCTAATAATTAAAGGGCACCTCTGGTCATATCAGCGACTATAATGAACCCCTGCACAAGGCGGGTGGACATTTGCAATCACGCCCTCTTGATTAATGGTTCAGCCAACATGCTTTACATCGACCTGTCCATATATCATGCCGGTCCAGAGGCCGATATAACAGTAAACTGTTTCAATTTACCGGCGAAAACTGTGCTCGTACTACAAGGGTTTTATGCAGTAGCGCACGGTGAAATTAAACATAGTAAATAATTAATAATTGGATTGGAAAATTGTTTTTTGTCTATATAATACCTCGTTTGCAATTCATAAAAACAACAGTTTTCAATCTTTGATTAAATCGACTCTTCAACCGTGATTAAAAAAGTAAAATAATTAAAAAATATACAGTGTGTTTTACTTCAAATGGAAACACTCCAATAACATTTTTATTTTTCTTCGGATTTGAATCAAATTTTACTTAAGCATAGAACAAATTAGGATCTACTTATGACCAGAAGTACATTCGTCTCCTACAAATGCAAAGCCACCTGCGGTACCAACCCAGGTAGCAAAGGCACGTGAAAATGACGTGAAAAAATGGTCAGAGGTGACGAGAAATGACGAGTTAGATGACGTAAATGAAACGTGGAAATGACTTCCTAATGTCTCAGACGAATGACGTCTTATGCATGCTAGACGTTAATTTGACGTCTTTTTCAGGTTATATTTGGTAATCTCCCCACAGGTTTTTAGTAATAGGAACATGTAAAACTACATACTAGTTAGTAGTCTACTTGATAAAAATAAAGTAATTAATGCATAAATAAGTTTTGTCCTATGAATTTGTTTGTTAGCCATCCGTATATTTTATTTACATTAACAGCTAATATTATTTACCATCACTCCATTTTTTCTCACAAGAGTTGCCTGCAAATTATACTGTTTATTAAGTTATTAAATTCATTTTTACTTACCTTTACCAATTGCGGTCCGTAGGGGTCGAACCTACATGTCTCCGTTGTCCTTATTACAGTACTGACTCTTCTACCAACTGAGCTATCTTAGTGACCGTTATTTCGGATGCTAAAAGCAGTATTTATGGTGATGTGTATGAAGTTTTTATTATATGAAATTGAATTTCTAGCCTTATTTAAAATATATGAAAATCTTTCAGGTTCTCTTTTTTTTCTATTTTTTTACGTGTTCCCAAACCTGAATTTTTCGAGTTACTAGTATGAGTTATTACCATTACCGCAAGTTGAATACTATACTTTATCTACGATTATAACAATAAATATTAAATTGAGAAAATTTTGTTTAAATTATTCAGTTTGTTTATTAATAAAATTAACTGTAAAATTTGATTTTTATAGGTACACCCTTTTATATTTGTTGCCTTCAAAGATTTAGCCACCTTTAAGCGGAGGTAGAATGTGATTTTTAATCGAAATAGTGCATAAATTACTTGTAGACAAAAAATCAGCTTTGTAGACTAACATTCCGCGGCGGAAAATGCAAAACTTTTCCACGAACTGCAATAGCCCGGAGCGCATATTCGGTCAAAAATCTTATTTTTTATGTTAGAGAAAAAATAGAAAAAGCATCGGAAAGCTCAATCAATTCTCTTTACATAAGCTGTCTAAAAATTTTTCGAAAAAAAAAACGATAATTATCGAGATATTCGAAGAAATGTAGGAAATTACACGTTTTCCTATAAGAGTATTGTTGATATTGTATGTAAATCTTAAAAAATTAATTTTTCTCAGAAACCTTTGTTTCGAAGGGCCAAGATTAACAGAGCGTCAAAGTAGTACATGATATTAAGTGAACATCGTATATGAGATCGATTTCAGTTAATTACCGATTAATTACGGTGACAAAATGGAGAAATTTTACCGAAAATAAAAAGGTCCCAAATCCCGCCCCCTCTAATTGCTTCATTTTTGTCGGAATCCAAAAAATAAAAAAAGGAGTTTCAGCAAATTTAACTCCATCTAAATTAACTAGAGTAGTCTTTTGGCGTAGGAGCCAAGATTAAAAAGTTGCCAACTATAGGAGCTCAAAATTTGCGATTGTTTTTCGTACATGGCCAACATTTCAGTAGTTATCTCCGAAACAAAAAAAAAATCAAAATTCCGATGATAGCGAAAGATTCGTAAATACTCGTTTGAACTTGTTTTTTATTTCGAGCTAACTCCCACCGTTTCGGAGATATTTGCGGAAAATAACAAAAAAGAAGCTTACATTTCGAAGCCGAAAAACACCATTTGGACGGCCGTACGATGTCGCGACGTGAAGAGGAAGTCTTCCATATAAACCTGATCGTAAATTGCATGGCGAAATTCGAAAATTCAGCTCGGCACGAACAAATCAAAAGTAACATTTTGTGATATTTCAGAAAATCGATCTCTTTTTGTTGTTTAATTTTTTAGTCATTTCTGTAACACTAAAAGTTTGGTAGGCTTGCACTTTCATCATTGATACTGTCTATGCTATCATGGGAAAAAAATCTAGCTTTGTAGATATTAACGCAAAAAAATATGTCGCTACCTCCCTGGCTACCACCTTCGTGTGTCGCGCGTTACGTCGATTGGAGACGCTAGGCATGAAGATAAAGGTGATTGGCTCTGTACCTAGCGTGAGTTATATAACTCACTTATTATAACTCATTCTATTTGTTTATGGATACTATTAATTGTTCAAAAGCAGTTCATTAATTAGTATATAACATAATAAGAGTAGATGAATACATGTATAATATTAAAATAATTTCGTGCTGGGAGAAGAAGATGATTCCATAACCTCCATTCAGAAGGTACCGATCCAAAACCGTCTTATTTTTGTCAACGTTCTTAAAGTTTTGTTGCATTGTTTTTGTTGAAGATATTAAAATTTATACAAAGGACACCGCACGTTTTACAGGTAAATTGGTGGCCTGTCAAATTTGATGAATTTTTGATATGTTATTCATTTCCAGGAGTTATCATTTCAATACCTGTGGTACGCGTTAAGAAATCGTTGATACAGTATCGAGGGAGGTCTAGTGTTTAGAGCCGTCTATCGGAGAAACTGTCCATAATTTGAAGTTTTGCCAAACGAACTTCAGAATCAGTGGAACTACAACATATCAAAAATTCATCAAATTTGACAGGCAACCGATTTACCTATAAAATGTGCGGTGTTCTTTCATACTGTCTTTCTCTACTGCTTTCAATAGCTCACTTAGACAGAAAATGCTTGAAATTTTTCTCTTTAGTTGGTCTTGGATCAGTCAACGACGCTAATTTTTTTTACAAAGTTGAGACTCTCCTGTGAAGTGGTGTCTCGAAATTCACATGGCAGACTTGCCATTCGCTAATTAGAAGTACACATATAACACAAAAATTAACTTTACAAAGTTAATCAAATGACTCAACCAAATCTGTCGCTAGTTCCCGGTTAATCGAAAATAGAGCATATACCTAGCGGCTTGTGCAATTAGATCAAATATTTTAGATCGGGAAGGGAAATATGCAAAGTTTCAACATTTAGTAAATAAATGAAGAAAAGAGCAAAAGAAATCCCAATAAATAAGAAAGCACATCTCGATAATTCTAAAGTTATTTACTATGGTTTTCCGACCCCGGAGCAAAATTGCTTGTGGCGTCAATGTACCTAATTAAACTTTATAATAAGATGAGAAAAACTTTAGGGGATTAAACCTGTTCACTGGATGTTTTGTAATTTATTGAACGAAATATTGGGCCCTCAACTCACAAACACCCAAATTCAATTTTAGAAAACAGTCTTTTGTAATTAATTAATTAATTAAGTAAAATTGATGGTATTTTGTCTTTTAATTATAAAGTGAAGTAGTATATTTGTATCTGAACGTTTCATTATAATTTTTAATTATAGAGGTGGGTATAAAAATCCTTTTAGGGAATTCCTTTTGTGTAAGTCTATAAAGAAAAAGAAAATATGTGGGTTGGCAAAATAGAGATCAATGATTGCTTTGCCCCTTTTCTTCTAAAGGTAACAGTTTTAAAACTATGATAAATTCGTGTAGTAGTCATTAATTGGACATGATTATTGGCCTCTATAATGCTCATTATATGGTTTGTTTTTTTAAGTAAAAAGGAAAAATTACCTAGATTCATTCTAGATATACAGGGTGTTTCGAAAAGATTGGAACAACGCTTAGCCGTAGATTCTTGACATCAAAACAAGTCGATTTGACTGAAAAAGTAGTGGTCTAACTCTTTTCGTTTTCAAGATACAGGGTGGCAAAGAAAAAAATTGTATTCGTAATTTGTCTCTATCTTAAAGACTATTATACGTGTCAACTAAGTGCGATGTCTTGAAGTCGTCAATAGTGCTTGTTGTAGATACGTATAATATTCTCCAAGATAGAAACAAAATATGAAAACAATTTTTTTACTATACTACTCTGTATCTAGAAAACGAAAAGAGTTGGACCTCTACTTGTTTTGATGTCAAGAGTCTACGCTAAGAGTTGTCTCAATCTTTTCAAAACACCCGGGGTGTTGAATTTCTTCGAACTGGTGTGTGACAAAGTTGTAAATCGCTTTTTTCTCTGAAAGGGTGCATTTTATCGCGTTTAAACAAGTACACCTTTTCTTTAGGAAACCAAATTGCGTTTCGATTATAGTAGAAGACGATGTCCAAAACCTAACCTCAAAAAAGTTATAGCTTAAAGTGTCAAGTAAAAGTCCTGTAACTAGCGCCATCTATAAAATATGATAAACTTGTGTAGTAGTCATTAATTGGACATGGTTATTGGCATCGGCAATATCACCATTGTAATTAACGACCTGAAAAACACGTCGTTACCAACTTTGAAGTAGATACGTATAATAGTCTCCAAGCTAGAGACAAATTACGAATACATTTTTTTTACTTTGCCACAATGTATTTTGAAAACGAAAAGAGTTAAACCACTACTTTTTGAGTTAAATCGACTTGTTTTGATGTCAAGTATCTCCGGCTAAACGTTGTCCCGATTTTTTCGAAACATCCTGTATATCATATAAACACATTTTTGATGTAACTTTTACTGTTCATCCCATGTAAGCGAAAGAACCACGAATGTACATGTCATTGTTCAGAATTTTTTTTAAACGTACCTTTGTTAGACTAGATAATTTATTGGTGTTTTATTGCCATATACATGTAGATATATGTAAATGCATGGAATAGACTAACTTATAAAGTCTTATACAATATAATATTACAATATCGCTAAAAACACTACACAAAATTCCATGGTGCTTCTACCTACGGACACTAATGAAATCAAAGAAACTCTAAGAGAATTAAAAGATAAAAAATCGGCTGGCTTAGATAATATAAAAGCAGAAGACCTAAAGTTAGTATCAGACTACATCCTGCGTCCATTAGAATATATCTTTAATAAATGTATGACACTCGGAGAATGGCCTACAATTTTTAAGGAATCTGTACACAAAAAAGGGGACAAAGAAATCTTAACCAACTACCGACCGATATCACTCATAACGCACCTATCTAAGTTATTCGAAAAGATAATAAAAAAAAGACTAACATCTTATATCAATAGATACAAACTACTTTCTAAGAATCAATTCGGCTTCAGAGAGAACGTATCAGCGCAAGACGCAATACTAGCACTAACTACCCAGATTTACTCCGCTCTGGATGAGGGCAAACCATGTTTATGTACATTTTTAGACTTATCAAAGGCATTTGATACAGTTAGCCACGAGTTACTGTTAGAAACATTAGATGACATTGGTATTAGGGGAAATACGTTAAAACTATTCAAGAGCTATATTACAAATATAAAACAGCGCGTCAGAATAAACAACGAAATGAGTGACACATCGACAATGAGATACGGAGTACCTCAAGGTACAGTCCTAGGACCCACTTTGTTTTCAATCTATGTAAATGGGCTGTTTTCATTACAGAGCGAAGGGGAAATCATAGGCTTTGCCGATGATACTGCCATACTATATAAAGCAAACTCCTGGTAAGAACTCAGATTAAAGACGGAAACTGACTGACAAAAATCAAGAACTTGTTTGACCATAAATTATTAACAATCAACTTCTCAAAAAACGCACTATTTACCTTTCAGCTGTAATAACTCACGCAAACCATCATTTGAGAGACTTGAAATGAACGTACTAGGAACGATATATACCATATTACCTGTAAAAAACATAAAATACCTAGGCATATTCATAGACTCTCATTTAAGATGGGATACTCACGTGAGCTATCTGATAAAAAAATTACAAACCATTATTTATAGATTCAAATACTTAAAAAATATCCTAGAATTTAACCAATTGAAAATACTTTACCATTCCCTCGTAGAGAGTCACTTGAATTATTGCATACTTGGTTGGGGTGGCGTTGCTAAAACGCACCTAACTTCTCTGGAAACCATACAAAAAAGATTTATAAAAATAATCTTGTCAAAGGACCCAAGATATCCCACAAACCTGCTGTACGCAGAGGCAAAGCTATTCGACATCAGACAATTATATTACTACAACATAAATATAAAATATCAAATTACAAAAAACATAAAATCATTGCCTGCACACGAACACAACACTAGACAGAGAAGCCAATTCATTGTACCATTTATGACAAAGACAATCAGCCAAAGATCTTATACTTTCTTAGCCCCAAGGGCTTACAACACCTTACCCAAGGACTTACAAAAAGTAACAAAAACATATCAGTTCAAGAAACTATTAAAACAGCAAATATTAGAAATCCCTAGAATATTAGTAAATGACGTCATTGACCTAAAGAATAATTAGACCGCATGACTTTGTTCCGTTTTTGGCTCCAACTGATCGGGACTACGCAGTTGCGTGTACCTACTAAAATCACCGTATTCTCACAACTGCACACGAGTAGTTCAGCTCCCGGCTGACGGGACCACCGAGAGGAAACATCCTAACGTTGCATTAAAACAATGATAGAATTCACTTTAGCCAACGGACTCGCCGATCACAACATATATTCCTAGCAACTATCAATAGTGCAAGTTTTGCCCCTCATTGTCTGTTTATCCTTAACACTAGTTTTTATATAAAAATAGTTTGTAGTATTAGTTTAGCTTAGTCTTTTTTAGTTTCTTATATGATAAGTTCGTAATTCGACATACAATATCCAAACATTTTTACCCCGTTTTATACTCAATCTACTCAATACTCAATTAACAATCATTAAAAATTACATTTCATCACCCACCATACCAAAACAAGTGTTAAGTCACTTATTGGGAAACAATGTTTATTTACAACTATTGCACCAATATTACCATTACACCCAACTCGTAACTATTGTAACTTACTTGTAACTCACTGTTATTTTCTCCTTTTCGCAAATAAACGTTATTATTATTATTATTATTATTATTATTATTATTATTATTATTATTATTATTATTATTATTATTATTATTATTATTATTATTATTATTATTATAAAAAATACTAAGGTACACAAAAAGGTGGTCTCTGCGGTGGACCAGACTAGTGTGTATCCCTATGAATTTTGACCTTTCTGAATCCGAATACGAAGTCAGAATTTTCAGGTTGGCTCGTTTTTCATCTCTAACCCCCCTAAAACAAAACAAATATGTGGTATGTCCGGCGGATCGGACCAATATATTCTTGCGGATTTTGCTGAATCCGAATTCGAAGTCAGAGTTGTCGGATTGGCTCAGTTTTTGTATATAATCTCAAGAAACTTTCATAAAAACCAGTTTTTCGCATTTCACAGTGTTCCGGAGTTGTAGAGTTATGGAGTTACAGTGATGTAAGGTTATGGCGTTGTGAGGTTATGAAATAAACATATTAAAAAAAGTTTCTATCTACTCATTTGAGTGTGAAAGACGAAAAACCAAGCTTTTGAGGGTGTTTTTGTAGGTTAGACAAAAAACGAGCCAATCTGATAATTCGGATTCAGCAGGTCAAAATACATGGGGATCCACTGCTCTGGTTCGTCGCACAGATCACTTTTTTGTGTGCCTGTGTTATTAATAATAAAAACTTGTCATACATATATAGACAAGGCACGTTTTCAAAAAAGAACAATGCAAGAAGCATTTCATGTAACAATTGGGAAAACAACGTTTTTAGGATATTTCGACCCCGTTGAATACGATTCTGCCTGTTGCCAAAGCGAAATTTGGGCCGGAAGTCCGGTATTCAAGATGGCGACCAAAACTCTGTTGCCCTATATCTTCCTTGTCCGTTGGCCGATCTAAACGTCTGCTTAGGGGATTTCTCAGATGCCAAACACATTGCAATGCTTAAAATTTACTTACCTTAAGTTTGGACAGTATGGGTTCCAAGATAGCGCCCAAGATGGCCGCTGAAACTTTGTTGCTCGGAAGTAAGCAAGGAAACAAGGAAGAGGTGAGGTACGGTACCGGTTTCAGTGACTGGGCTCGATCGGCGAAGTTAAGCACATCCGGGCGAGTCCATCACTTGGATGGGTTACCGTAACTCATCTCGCCGTCCTGGTTAAGTGGTAGAGTAGCATTAGCTAAACTTCGCCAGGACGTTAATATAAATAAGGCATTTAAAATAAAATAAAAAAAAAAAATAAAAAAAAATAAGAAAACGACCATTTCAAAGTTCAAACATTGTTTTTTGCAAGATTGCAAACAAGATAAAACAATCAGGGGGCGAGGGGGGTACAGCCAACCCTGTTAAACTTGGCGAAAGTTGGAAATTTGAGATGGAAGTTGGCAATTTGTACCGAAAAAAATTTTTTTTAGAATGTCTCCCCCCCCCCCCCTCGCTCATCAATATTTATTTTGGATGAATTATTATTAAATAATTTACAGAGTTGGTTTCTTCAGTTTATGAAGTCGGCAAATTTGGAAATAACCCCCCAAAAAAATGGCTCGCTACGACTCTGATTCAAGTGTTTTTGGCTTATGGCAAAGTTGCAAGGAAGATAAAACAACCATTTAAACAGTTCAAACATTGTCGAGAGCGGTGGCACAATTTGGTGCAAGTCAGTTTATTCTTCTTGCACGTGCACATTGTATTCAGGCACTGGGATGAACAATTACAGGCTAGAATATCCGTAGAGGCTTTGGGGGCGGGCTCAAGGGTCATAAGGATGGGAATGAAGATTTTTTAGTATTAATGCAGCAGCCTCTTCTTAGGAAACATGAAGCCGGCGAATCTTGCAACTCCCTCTAAGCAATAGCGCAGCATGGACAAGAGTTCGAAAATCATCATCGAGCACTTGCCTCGGGATCGGAACATCTTGATCGATGTCTCCTAAAGCAACATCCGCAGTCACCTTGGCCAAAAACTTCCGGGGTATAAGGAGAGTTTGCGTTCCTGTGAAGTCCTTGTTGAAGGGCTGGAAGAAAAGGAAGGAGTCCTTAATGCTGTTCTGCAATTTCTCTTTAAAAGTTGACAGGCGCGATTCAAATGACTTCGGTATCTCAACGTCGATTGTTCTCGCCAGGTGAACGTATCTTTCCCAAACATCTGAGAGTGACAAAACGTTACTCAGTGAGGCTGAGACTTCGAGCTCTTTGCAAATTTGGATCATAGATAAATTACTTTTACCACACTCCTTCATCTGCATCTGTACCTTTTTCTGGCTCCTCTCGGCCTTCACTATACACAGACTGTGATATTTCACCTCAGATGCTATCAAGCACGGCATACAATTGATGCGAACGAACAGTTAGCGCCAAATTTGAAATTCTTATAAGGTTCATCCACTATTTTTCCCTTCCACTAGTTCACACAATAACACAATTTTGTTACCAAATTTTATTTCGGAACGTGTAAAATATTACTTAAAAACACGTAACACACACAGTAGCACACATTCAACCACTAAAAACTATATATCTGACAGATTTTACACTACAAATACAAGACCCACGGAGCGCACGTAAACACAACAAAGTTTCGGCGGCCATCTTGGGCGCCATCTTGAAACCCATGCACTCCAAACTTAAGGTAAGTAAATTTTGAGCATTGCAATGTGTTTGGCATCCGAGAAAACCTATAAGCAGACGTTCAGATCATTATTTTAATTAATCCAACGGACAAGGGAGACATAGAGCAACAGAGTTTTGGTCGCCATCTTGGATACCCGACTTCCGGTCCAAATTTTGCTTTGGCAACAGGCAGATTCATATTCAGCGGGGTCGAAATACCCTAAAAATGTTGTTTTCCCAATTGTTACATGAAATGCTTCTTGCACTTTATAGAGATGAATTTCCTACTTATGGGCCTAGTCTAATATTAATATGTGTACAATACAATAGTAAATAAAATTAATATTAATAGCGTTTTTTATTCTATATAAGTTTTTTGGACGTATTTGTTTAATGAATATAAAACATCTTTACTTAGAAACTCTCTCAAGTGTATTTTAAACTTTTTGTAGGAAGTTGATTTTCTGTCCAATAGAATATGGATTTAAAAAAGGCTCTACCATATTTTTAGAACGTATATAATTAAATTGCAGCTAATTAATCATTACTATCACATCCAGAACTCCTATCCGAATCTCTTATAACAAGAAAAAAATTTGCACTCCACTATGTGGAAATAATTGTCCATAGAATTTTAATACACACACTCTAAATCACAATTTTATTTTCTACTCCCTTTAGAAAGATGTGAAGTAGTAATGGGAGTGATAGCGGGAGTTGATGATGCCAAAAAATTTTAAGAACTTGACTTCTCGTATACACTAAATCCCAAATTTATGGAGTCTTACTTAGTTGATTTGCCTATTTACCCCCATTTGTCCGCCAACCCTTTAACGGAATAAAATCAAAATATGATCGGGTTCATTTTGTCATAATACATAGATGAACCAAATTTCAATTCCATGTCATAAACCATTCCAAAGTAATCGTGCGCACAAAAAGATGGTACAGTCAGAACGACACACAGACAAACAGATCGAGAGACAGAAATGTTTTGCTCAAACTTAAAATCACGACGTTTCATGACATTCTAAACCTATTTAAACAAAAAAAAATATGTATTTTTTTACCATTACTATGCTTTCACTCCACTACGAATATGTAGAAGTAATAGTTACTATATATGTATATTTTCATTATCTCGTGTGGGGTATAAGTATATATTTCCTTGATCTAAATAGTGTCCTCCATCCCCTAGGAAGTCGCTTCCATCCCCATTTTGAGGTTTTCTAGAGTATCACTTTTTGACAAAAATATCTATATACAAAATTGTTTCTTATAAAATTATCTATCAAAAACCTCTCTACAATTTTTTCCCAAAATTAATAGTACCGTGGGAAATCAGGTGCACATATTAAGGGTTGGTTCCAGTTAACACAATAAATTGTAATCTTTACTATAATCTACTTTAAAGTTCAATGCTTAACGCTAAAGCAGTAGTTATTAAAGTCCACTTAAAAATATAATAAATGTAGCGATTCCACCCTCTCACCCATAAAAAATATTGCAATTTTTAAAGAAGCGAGAATATTGTATATTGTACTTGTTGCCACGCCATGCCACCCCAGAGGTAAAGTAATTGGCGCGTTTTTTTTACGTGGTGTCCCCTGTCACTAATTATTAGAAGGTTACCTGCATTAATTAATCTTCGTCGTCTTTCGTAGATTCAACATTCATGCATGCTTGTCCGTGGCAATGGTAACACATTGTGGAGCAACGTAAGCCTGCTCTTCTGCAACTTGTTTTTGCACCCTAACTTGCATGAACAAGAAATTAGTGTTAAAACAGATTTGGGAGCTCGTTCTTTTGTTGTCATAGTTGGGGTTAATATACCGCCGACTTTCTTCCATCCCCAATCAGTAGCTTCTAGCATAATGTTTTTCCAGGTTTGAATTTGGTAAAAAACGCTATATGAGTGTTGCCGAGCAGCAGCAGAAGTTGCTGGTAGTTTTGATAACATTTCAGTATTGTTCGTTTTACTAACAAGTTTGTTAAAAGACATACACATACATCTAAACTTTTTTCTGCGGAGGAAGAGTTGTATAAAGCTAGAACAAATCGCTCTCCTACGTCTGCAATTTCACGATTAGCTTTTTCATTATTAAGCATATTGATTGCATTAACCTTTCCATTGGATAAAAACGCTGAAGTTGTGTCGCAACCGCTAACGGCTTGTGCAAATAATATTGTTTCTTCACAGTTCTTTAAAAAAAGTTGAGAACTATAGATCTCGTGAACTGTAAATCCTTTTGCTGGTATTACCTTGTTTTTATTTCAAAAATTTAATGTCTTTGTTGGAAGGAGAAAGAGAAATAAGAAGGACTAGCCAATATCTTACCCTACGATAACAGCTGTGTCGCACATTTTTCGATGGCAGTTTGTACTATTAATAAATCGACGTCATCCGCAGCAACGAACACCTCGATTCCTTCTTTCCTAAAAAAAATTTCACTAGTTCTGCAATCAAATGTTCTTTGTTATACAAATGACTAAGGAACTTCTGCTGAGTTTCAGAAACAACAGTGTTTTCATTAAATACAATTTCAGGACAGCTTCTTTGAAGTAACCGCCTTCGTTCTAGGCACTTCGTGCTGTTTGCATTTTCGATCATGACAGTTATTCTATTACCGTAATGTTTTCTTATGTAACTAACATAAGCGTTGTAAATGTTATTAAATTCTCCTCTTTTTGCCCATATTACTCGGCGAAGCAAGTACCTTCCATCAATCACATACTCACTATTTTCGAAAATATGGTCTCGTTCTGGAACAGATTTAATAATCTGGTATAAAGTTGCCTTGCTAGTTATTATTATTATTATTTTCCACATTTATTATATTTTTAAGTGGAGTTTAGTAGCTACTGCTTTAGCGTTAAGCATTGAACTTTAAAGTAGATTATAGTAAAGATTACAATTTATTGTGTGAACTGGAATCAACCCTTATGTGTGCGCCTTATTTCTCACGGTAATATTAGTTTTAGGAAAAAAATTGTAGAGACATTTTTGATAGAGAAATTTATAAGGAATAATTTTGTATGTAGGTATTTTTATCAAAAAGTGCACCGTTCCCAAGATAATCTAGAAAACCTGAAAATGGGGGTGGAAACGACCTCCTAGGGCATGAAGCACACTATTTAGGAAACTTTTCGGTTTACTAATTCTTATGCTATCTTTAATATTTCTGTCAATTTTCAAAACATTATGAATTTTTAGGGTCCGATATATTAAAATATTAACTGTTATTTTATTGAAAATTAATTTCATTTTTTTTGTATTACAAATCTATTTATATCAGTTGCTTGGCCCCATGTGGCAATGTTACAGTATAGGACTGGGTATATGAATGCATACATTTTCACTTAGTTACGTCAGAAGTAACTTTTTTATTGAGGTTGATATACGATTTTGCATTGGCAATGATTGCAGAATCGTCTGCGTACATAAACTCTGGTAGTCATTGTTGATGTTGATTTTAATTTTCTTCATTCTATCCATAGATGTACTATTTTATCACATAAAATATTAGTTTCTATTTCTTTTTGTTTCAACTAGCTAATGACTGGTCTAAATAAAACTGACATAGACTTTGATATTATTTTCATTCAAAAATGTCATTGATCTAAAGCAATGTTATTCAGATGACAGGATTCATTAAACGTGTGTATGTAAGATTTCATGTTTTTTAAATTTGCAGTCCCATTAGACGCAACCGCAGCGCAGGAAGGCACATATTTACCACTTCACAGTTTCCCTACAAAATGCAAAATGGCCTGTTTTTTCACCACCCTCACACTCAGCGAAATCAACTCCTCATTTCATTATCAATGTGTTTCCGGGAGAGTGAGTCTGACATATTCTTTTGGGTGGTATTTAAGCAAGTCGTTGTTAACAATGCATCTGTCAACTAGTCGTTGCTGCTCACAAAAGCGGCTATGGTCTTTCTCTGTAAAACTGCCATTCTTCTTTCAGCGCGTTACACTGGCATCCAACAGAATGTGAATTCAAATTCAAACCCCTGGTGGTGTGGGGGAAGTGAAACATTGCCTGTAACTACTAAATATTTAAACGTAATGGTTTATTTTAGGAAAATTACATTTCTCCGACAGATATTGCATTAACTATTTACACTTTAAAACGTAGAAATAGTAATTGCTACGTTAATAATGTAAATGATTTGTACTAATCACTGTCGTGCCTATTATTCTCCGTTTTGTTCGGTAAGCAATAATTTTATAGTTGATAATTCGTCATGTTTAACTTTTCCTTTATTTTGGATTAAGTGGGTTTAAATCAAAACTATAAAAACCGCTACCCAAGTCACTACTTCCATATCCAGATTTTATCCAAGTTTCTCACAACGAAAAAAATGTTGATACTATGTTTACACTCCACTATGTGGAAATAATTGTTTATAGAACTTTAATAACATAATATTTGAAATCGCCTACCCCAAAAACCTATAAAACGATATTTCACATCGGTGGGGAGGGGGGTGCTTGGAGCAAAAAAATTGAGGCCTTTGGTTTTTGTATACATACTATATCACAATTTTCTTTTTCACCCCTTTTAATAATGGGGTGGGGGTGGTAATTTGGCTAATACTAAAAAATTTTTTGAGACCTTGGCTTCTTTAATATATATTAAATACCAATTTTACGAACTCTTACTTGCTTGAATTACCTACACACCAGACAGACCGACATAACGACAGACAGACATTTTTTTTTGCTCAAACTTAAAATCTCGACGTTTCATGACATTCTAACGCTATTTGAACAATACAAGTTTTCATAATTTTTTCTGCGATACTATACTTCCACTGAATGTGGAAGTAATTAACATATAGTGTCTGAAAAATTTCAGTGAAGGTATCTATTACTTCCACATCCGGTGGAAGTATAGTAACGACAAAAAAAATTCAAATATTTTTATTGTTCAAATAGGCTTAGAATATCATGAAACGTCGAGATTTTAGGTTTGAGCAAAAAAAAATTTCTGTCTGTCTGTCGGTCTATCTGTCTGTAACTTTCTTGTGCGCACGATTACTGTGGAACCGTTTAAGATATTGACTTGAAATTTGGTACACGTATGTACTTTAGCGGGATCTGGAACTAGATCATATTTTCATCTTTTTTCGTCGAAGGGTTGGAGGGTAAATTGGGATAAATAGTGGGTAAATAGGTAAATCAAGCAGGTAAGAGTCCATAAAATTGGTATTTAGTATATACAAGACCTAAGGTCTTAAAAAAGGTTTGGCATTAGCCACCAAATCGGGCACCATCCACTGATGATTCTCTGAGGGTTCGCTTGGTAGGGCCCTCTGGCCATAATCTCTTTAGCCTCATTTCCACGGGTGGTTGATTAAATAGTTTATTTACGAACTGCTACTATGGTCAGTACTGCGATTTCGATATTTAATTGAGTATGGCCTTGTCACATCCTTAATAAATGATAATTCGTCATGTTTAACTTTTCCTTTATTTTGGATTAAGTGGGTTTAAATCAAAACTATAAAAACCGCTGCCCAAGGAATCACTAATAAATTGTATATCGAGGTCATCATGTAAAATTTGAGTGTCTGCTGTCACTCTCAGAGTTTTAGATTGGAATGTCCAAAGAATCTTTGTCTTTGAAGGTTTACTACAACTACATAATTCTATACTATATGTCCCGACTAGTATTAATATTGTCTTATATATAATTTATTTATTTTCCAGGGATAACTGTGACCTATTATTTATTAACCAGTACATGTTTTATACTTTTAGATCTAGCTGGCGTCTTACCATTTTGATGTGTGTTCTTCAAATTATTCTTTGATCTAAGTCCAAGATATCTTACCGTTTTCACTGGTATAGAAGCGTTGTTTATGCCTACTTGCGCACAAGTTCCTCTTTTTGTAATAAAGGTTACTTGTGTCGATTTATTCGTATTAACGTTAACTTTTTAATGTTTAAGTCAATTTTGTAGTAGGTTGAGATGATTTTGCAATTTTTCGGATCAGAATCTGATGGTAGGTATTAGTACGTCATTTGTTACTGATACGTCCGCTGTAAATATTAGGTTTAAAGAAGGCCCTAGAACATTTCCCTGTGGTACACTGGATCTTATAAGGCGATAATCAGATAAAGTTTCAACTTTAACTTGAAAATAAAGTATATGTACGATTTTAAAACTAGTTATAGTTGATCAGGAATATGCATTTTCAACTTGTATGCCAGTCCCAGATGCCAAACGTTATCAAAAGCTTGTTGTATGTCAGGAAAGACTGAGGTATACATTCCTTTTCATCCAGACACTGTTTGATTTTATTTATAGTTCTCTGAACTCAAGCTGGTGTTCAGAGTCGTTCAAATACCTTGGACATGATAGATAAGAGGCTGATTGGTCTGTACGAGTTGATTTCCGTTGGCGGATTTTCAGGCTTTGCAATAATGATAATTTGCGCATATTTCCATTGAGTGAAAAAGTAGCATATTGTAAAAAGCATAGGCCCTAAAATTGATCCTTGTGGTACTCCCACCGTTAACAGGTAAAGGTGCCGATGAGTTGCGATTGGGTGTTACTTTTTGGGTTCTCAAGTGTAAATAGCTCTTTATAAGAGTGATGGGTTTTGTGTCAAGGCCGATAAAGTTAAGAATTTCCATTAAGCATCATGGTTGAGTAATATTGAAATCATCATTCCCAATTGCAGTCGATGTTATTTCTTGTGTACATTTAGCTGCAGTATGATTATCAGAAGTTTGAATTTAAAAGTTTTATTAAAGTTACATCTTTTATTAAAGATAAGTTCTATAACAAAAACACGAGTAACAAATAATGCCTACCCATTCGAGAAGTTTTCAACTAACTTTATTAAAATATATTTTTATTTTTTCCTCCAAAATTGTGTATTTTAGACACTTGCTATATAATTTTTTTTTATTTGATCCTTCTGCTTTACCAGTTTTTTTCAATGTATACGAACAATGTAATGTTTTTTTTTAATGTTTCAAATAAAGAAAACGAGTTAATCCTAAAAAACAAACACTACCCGCTATTAATATAATATACATATCATATTAAGTACATTACTCACTTCATGTCGAGATTAATGTTACAATAAATAATCCAATGAAAGCCCATTATGGTGGATTAACGTTTGGAATAATGATCTTCCAATAACACTGCCTGTCAATTTGCATAAAATATTCCAACAAATGCAAGAAGTCTGTATGAAATTTCCATTAATTATTAGTAATGCCCTTTGAAAATACTGAAAATTGACGAGGTTATGATTAGCAATGAAAAAATCAATCTGCATCATTTTCAATTTACTTCCACACAGGATGGCGTTAATTGCCTAATGTGTAACTGCAACTTTCATTTAAATAACATAAATATTCATCATGTGTGCAAATAACCCCGCTCAAAGCAAATGACATTTTGAAAAGGTTCTTTTTCTGTAAATTTCGTTAATTGCCATTGTGACCCTTATGGGGGCAAGCAGCGCGCAAAATGTAACAGGGGAATTAAATATGTTCTCTCATCTAATGTAAATAAAGAATTCAACAAATCTTCAGATGTAGAAATATACATATATTCTAATATCGACACGCTTGATTTTAATTTGGCAACTTGGTCACTACTAAACCTCCAAGTGAATTAAAAAAAAAATTAGCACATTTTCAAACTTTTTTTTATCTCGATAACATTCAGTTACCGCAAAAATATTTATTTTTATGTTGTAAAAAATCAGTAAAAGTTAACTTGTTATAATAATCCTCTATGATGGGATCTTAGTCAGATGCAAGACAATATCTATAATTTATTGTAGAAAATTCCATCGAGGACGTATGCAACACAGATAGGTGTTATTTTTGTCAATATCGGTGAATTTGCATTAATATATAGTTGCATATTAAATAGCTGATTTACGGATCAGGGAGCTTCCTTCGGGATAATTATTACATTTTGTTTGAAGAGAAAATGAAAGACTTTGAATGGACAAATTAACACACCTCTTTTAATTTTGTGATATAGTTACGCGAATCACCCCTAAGGGAGAAGGACGCGAAGTTTATTGTCGGCGTTAATACCAAGGTAACAGATAAACAGAACTGTACTTTGAATTTATCCGTCAGTGTCGTGAAGGACGGGCAATGCGCCCAAAAACGCATAAGGTATTTCTATCTTGTCACAAAACAGAGTAAGATTTTTTAATTTACCAAAAACCTCATTAAATTTCTAGAGAAAACACAATTTTTAAATATCTAGTATTATTTTGCTCATTCTAATATGCAAAAATTTGAAGTCCGGCTCTGTAGTACTCTTGTCGGCATGTAATAGCGCCGACTTTGATATTTTTATAGCCTTTTTTATTCGCACTAAAAATTTATACACATTCGGAAGATTTTGGATTTGGGTCGCAGGCATAGTTATTTCAACGGCTTGAGAGACCGCCTACAATAAAGGCGTGTACCAGTGCTCTAGTAGAGGGAGCAAATAATGACGCGCGATCAAGAAAACACGTACATTGCTATTAAAAATTTCAGTATCATTTATTGTAGTTGGCTCTGTTCAGTATAGGTAATATTATTACGTGCTTTAATAACTAAAATTATTTAACTCGTCATACTTTCAAAACGAATCAAATAATTCTTTACATTTCCCGCAGACAGACCTGCCCACGTACATGTGGTGGGGAAAGCAGGTGGCACGATTGTAGGATGTGTTATACGATAAAAAAGAATAGCCTAGTTGCTTCGTTCTCGCTTGCTCTCATTGCCGACCCAAACGAAAATTTTTCTGACACTGTAGACACAAAAGACCTTTTAGGTCGAAGTAAAGAAAGGTCAACTCAGGGCCAAGCGAATTAAACTATTAAACAATCTACAATCTATCTAGACACCAGGTGTTCAAGAAAATGTTTCACAGTTTTGAAGAAAATAGAGGGTTTAGCCAGATAAGTATGACGAGTGGGCCCCCAAATGACAACCTATATCGAAACTTATGTTTTAATATCGACTTGATGTACGAACGTGATTTATATGTGTTTTGCCGCCGTATTCCGCTTTGACCTTGAGATATGGAAGAAAAATGAGCGTATGCATGCATGACTATCGTTCAAAGAGACACATCTCGAAAACTAATTGAGCCAGAGAGGTAAAACCAACGCGAGGTTTCAGGTAACCTTAAAGAGTATATTTTATATATTTTTGAATTTTTAGAATAATTACGCACACCATTAAAAAATAAATAAAAAATACAATCATTAATATTCTCGTGTTCTCTGTAACTTACAATCACTGAAATAATATATGTTGTAATACTTTATATGCACTATTACTCATAAAAGTTGCGTTAGAAAAAAAGTTGGTGGAACACTTCGAAAAAAAATAATAAAATTCGACGCGCACTACATCACATAAGGATACAAACTTGACATGGAACACACATATATAAATATTTTATGAATTGGAATTATTGCTAGAAGAGAAATTGAAAGAAAATATAAATATTTGTCACGTAAATATCTATTTCATACGACGCACAGAGGCACGAATCGTAATTTTTTCGTTGAAAATTATCTAAAGCACTTCGCAACCGATTGGGATGAATTTTTTTGAAAATACTCGTTATTTAATTTCAAAAAAACGTAAGAGACCCGATTTTTGAATTATGCTAACCAAGATTATTGAGCTTAGCCAAAATAGAGTTCTTGGTTTAAGGTTCTATTAGGCTTAGGTTATGTTAGGTTTAATATTCTTGTTTTAAAGTTCTTGGTGTTAGGTGTTTATTATATTACTAGCAGATAAAAAAAAATATATATTAATATGACCTACTTGGGGTTATGTTCAAAATTAATTGAGGACTGAATTGCATATTTATGATTGATAATTAATGTATGGCAGCCATATTGGATATATTTGAAAATTTCAGAAAATTTGTTCCTTTTTAAACTTTTTAATAATTCTTAGGAATAGCCTATTTAGTTTAATGCATTTAATTTAATTTTAAGTTAGTTTTATTATCTTATTGCCGCCATATTGGATCAGCCATCTTGAATTTCTACCTGGAACTTAAAATTTAGTCTATTTTAACTTAAAAGTACTTATCAGAAATATCCAAAACTTCTCGGCATAAACTTTAACGAAAATATTTAATTTTTCAAAATTGTTTAGCATTTTATAGCCGCCATTGATTCCGCCATCTTGTACGTTGGTTTATGGCAATTTGGATATCAGATTCGTAATCAGTGACCTCAAAAAGCCCCCGAGTAACAAGATTTATTTAAATTTGATTAGAAAAAAAAAATTATAAGTTTTATTAAGATTTGAATAAAAAATGGACATTTTGGTTAAGCTGAATCATTTTGGTTAGCATAATTCAAAAATCAGCTCTCTTACGTTTTTTCGAAATTAAATAACGAGTATTTAAAAAAAAAATTATCCCAATCGGTTGAGAAGTGCTCTAGATAATTTTGAACGAAAAAATTACAATTCGTTCCACTGTGCGCCATATGAAATAGATATCTACGTGACAATTATTTAAATTTTCATTCAATTTATCTTCTAGCAATAATTCCAATTCATAAAATATTTATATGTGTGTCCCCTGTCAAGTTTGTATCCTTATATGATGTAGTGCGCGTCGAATTTTATTTTTTGTGTGCATCAACTTTGCATCAACTTTTTTCTAACTTTTATGAGTAATAGTGCATATAAAGTATCTTTAAGGTTACCTGAAACTTCCCGTTGGTTTTACCTCTCTAGCTCAATTAGTTTTCGAGATATTTTTCTTTGAACGATAGTCATGCATGCGCTCATTTTTTCCATATCTCAAGGTCAAAACGGAGTACGGCGGCAAAACACATATAAATCGCTTCATATATCAAGTCGATATTAAAACATAAGTTTCGATATAGGTTGCCATTTGGGGGCCTACTCGTCATGCTTATCCGGCTAAACCTTTTGATCAAAAACACAGAGCATATTTCTAATTCTTCAAACCCTTAGCTCATAACATTTTATTACCTTTTTTTTCAGGTCACATATTCTTGGCCTTGGCGGAAGTTTCAAAGCTTTAAGCGTAACGGGTAAGGATGATAAATGTTTGTTGGACACCTATTTTATATCAGTGATATAAAGTAATACGTTCCCGCTCACCCCCATTTTTTCGTTGACGTTATCAGGAACTTCCACGCCGAAAGCGAAATTTACACGTTCTCTGTACCTAATGAATGCGTTAAATTATCTCCATAAACACGATTATTTATTAAAAACCCTCTCGATGATTAATGACAGGGAAAATAATTCCAGATAATGCTTGTGCCTTCTCTTCATAAATTTTAATTATTACGATTTTAATGTTCATTGAAAATACTGATGGATTTAAAAGCTTGTGAAGAATGGAAATAAAAATGGCAAGTAATTTGAATTTATTAAATTAATAATTTTATGGAAAATCGAAACGTATTTTTCACAAGCTATTTTAGTTATAAGTACATAAAATAAAACCTTGCGTCATAAAGAGCATAGATCAGCTTCAACCAAAAATTGAAAAAAGATTTCAATTTAAACTAGTAGTTCAGGTATTTGGATCGAAATGTTATCAAAACTCAGAGAGAACAGAAAAATATCTCATACATTGAACTGTCTGCTTCTGCTTTAAATTGCTATAGATTTAATGTCTTGAAATATAATTACAAAGTAATTATGAAAATTAATTTAATAATATGAGTAATGATCTGTGACTTGATTTAATATAATTCAAAATAATGTCACGTTAATTTATGGTAGTGGTTGGGATTTATATCGTAGTAGCTACAGCTGAACTCAATAATAACAATGTATAAATGATCCCAGTTTATTATCGAACTACGCGCTAAATTTAATTAATATTCGTTTCTCCAAGCTGTTACTGCAGTAAATTTCTAGGTAGTAATATTAAATTTTGACATGAAGTAGGCGTCAATTAGGAATTAGATCAGTTACGTTTAAATAAATTAGGGAAATTTATTACATCTTATAATAAGAGATTATATCTTTAGATTGCCATATTCGATTTAGTGACATGCAATTCAGTGCGTCGGTGTCACAGTCATGCGTATTCAAGCGCGCGCACGCATGGATCTCGCTCAGAGTTATAACGTTACTTGACTATTTTTTTCCGGGAATACCGTAGCTTTAGCGATAAATTTTGTCACGACATTTTTTGTTCATAAAGACGTGATTTATTTTTTTTTTTTTTTTAATGGATGAAAAATTATTTTTTTCACTTTTTTTTGTTTTGCATCCGAGCGAAATGTAAACTTTTCAGAATATTATTCTATGCACTTTCACGAACTCATTAAAAAAAATTATTATTATGCAAGTTTTTGTAGGTAAATACCTTCATCGCCTGGGCTAAAAACAAATGTCAAATATTCGTTTTGACATATCCTTACGCGAAAACCATGTGAAGCTAAAATATCTTATGCTTGACTGTAGAAACCTTGCAGGATGTCCAATAGATAGTTAACCACTAACCACTGAATGACACACATTTTATAATTGTGTGTCTTCCTGTATAATTACCTGGAAAGAATTGCTCGAACGTAAGTTGTTTTACCTTCTTGCTACCTAACCCGCTTCCTAAAATGCCTCATTCTCCAGGTAATTAATTGAAACAACAATATGAGCGAGTCCTAATTCGAGCAATTTGTACATAATCGAGTTACGTTAACCCACTAAATCAGAGTGATAATATATGTGCGACTGTTCCACACACGGGGCCTTCGCTCGTTGTAAATGACAAGCGGCCATAATCGATTTAACTGTCTCAGCACAAGTACCCCATTAGGTATACCCTGCCATCGGCATCTGCTCTCCGAAATGAGATATGCCCATGGAATTAATTACATTTAATAATTAATTTATACCTTGTTGCAGGTATCGTCTTTGTTCTTTGTAAAGGTGGCATTTTTCTCACAGAAATTATTTATTTACGGGTGTACGGACGGTTTTTTATTTTTAGCTCGTTATTCTATGAACTGTCTGATAAATATTGAATGTATTGTTATTCTTGCTTAGTATGCGATTAATTGGAAAACACCACAGAAGGGGGTGCTGCAAGGCTCCACCTTAGGCCCAGTTTTATTCTTACAGTACACAAATGACTTGCCCGATATCGTTAGCCGTACAGTAAATCTATTTGCTGCAATAATTCACTTATAATACGAGTAAAATCTGAAGAACACAGGTCTACAAAAAAAAAATTCTGCTCCAAGGACTAAACCTATCATGCCTTAAGTATTTTTGTGTGCTGAATCCGAATTTTCAATTAAAACAATTTTCTACCGCGCAGATTTCGAGTAAATCCCGGTTTTTATCGTCAAAATACGGTTTCTTGAGGATTTTTGACGTTTACTCGAAATCTACGCGGTACAAAATTTTTTAAATTGAAAATTCGGATTCAGCACACAAAAATACTTAAGGCATGATAGGTTTAATCATTGGAGCAGATTTCTTTTTTTTTTTTTTTGTAGACCTATGGAATTAAAAAGAGAAATTATAAGCGCGATCGACAAAACAGGAAATTGGTATACATGTAACAACTTAAAAAATAATATTGAAAAAACTCACCTTATGAAGTTTATTTTAAGGAAAGAAGAGCCATTCACAATAGCTTATAATGATCATATCCTTACAACCACCGAACAAACAAAATTCCTAGGCATTGAAATATACTCTCAGCTAAATTGGAAAGAACATGTTCAATACCTTGCCAAAAAGATAAGCTCATTTACATATGCACTACGCATTGTGTCCAGTTCTGTCAATGAAGAAGCATCACTCAGCGCATACTACTCCCGTGTAAATTCTAGAATTATATGGAATTATTTTCTGGGGCAACTCTGTTGATTCTCCCAGAATTTTCGAGCTACAAAAATCCTGCGTCAAAAGTATCTTCCATCTAAAGAAAGATGATACTTACTTACCATCTTTATACATACAGTACATGCTTTGTGAAACAAAACTATGAAGAATTATTCACCAGATACAGCCACAAACCACATTTACGCGATTACAAAGAAACTTAGTAACATAGCTAATCAAGATGTGCAATAAAATACTAAATCAATATAAAAATTTGTTAACAAAGAACTTCAAAGTGAAATTAAAAATATATTTAACACGTCAATCCTTTTATTCTATCTCTGAATATTTTAATCACTATTTTGATTATTCTATCTAAAGTAATATTATTTCATTATGTGTGTTACATTTAATTGTTTATACTTATTTGTCTAATTTATTTTTTGCTATCTTGACCTGTTCCACACTCTTTTTATGGTATAACTGAATAAAGGTTCTTATTATTATTATTATTATTATTATATGCGGGGAAGTCAAATTGGCACTCTTCAATTATTTTCATTTTTAGTATCCTAAAGCGATTCCGCGTTTGAAATTATTGAGAATATTGTACCATAGTTAGGCCGGTGTGACACCATGCATGAGATCATGTATTGTGGGTGGGTAGCGACTTCCTTTCTTGTTGAGAGGTATCAGAGAAGAGGTAAAGTTAAGATGGAGGATGGCGTTTTAGTAGACGCAGAGAGACTCGGTATACGGAACTGGAAGATGGCAGCAAGGGATAAAGATGGATGGAGGAAAATGCTCGAAGAGGCAATGACTCATAGAGACGGGTTGTAGTAAAATTAAAGAAGAAAAAATAGGTCAGTCGTTAGTTTAAAACTGAGTTTTCCCACCTGGGATATTGTAATTCGACCATCATCTTCAGAATAGGGATGCAATCAGTTTCTTTTAATTTATCTCCGTAACTTTGAGTCTGACAAAAAAAATTAAAGGACATTTTAATATCTAATGCAGTTCTTTGTAAATTTTATTACTAACTTTCTCGCATCTTGTATGGGTAAGAGTGAGGAAAGATTAAATTTAGTTTAGTAAACAATTTCGCGAATCGTTTGTAACGCAGCATGTCAATCGAATCTTGGAAATGGAAAAAGATATCACAACATAGGAATTTATTGTGCAAAACTGTAAACACCTACTGACAGTAGTGGCCCATGAATAGATCCTTGGAGCATCCCAAATATAGCCACGGCAATCATACAAACCGGAAAGGACAACATCTGTACTATAGAAGTACACGTACCCTCAGTACCCTCAGATAAGAGGGCAGGGAGGTTATTCAAGCAGTTAACCCATGAAATCAGAAGAAACGAAAAATAAAATGCCCGTTATAATATTAGGAGACATCAACCACATATAGGGAAAGATGACCAGACGGAGGAGGATAAAAGCATCATTTGAAAAACTCTACTCCACACATGGTCCAACGAAAATGGAAACGCGCTGAAAAACCTAGTACACATGTTTGACCTATCAATAAGTAACACGTGGAGCAAAAGTCAAACCTGTCTTGACACTTAGAGTAATGGAAGCTCAACCTCATAAATAGATGATATCTTGGTAGGTAGAGGGACAAGAAAAAAGGATCAAGAATATTAAAGCAAAAAGGACAGCAGAAATCAAGACAGACCACAAAATCCTATATGGAAAAATGAAAATAGAAAGAAGAGAAAAAAGTAAACGAAACAACAAAACATCACATAGTACCTGAGATAGCTCTCTAGTACAGCACGAAGACTTACAGAAGAAATACCTCAAAGAAATAAAAAAACAACTAACAGGAGAAGAATTGGACTGAGCGTTAAAAAAAAAAAGAGGCGGAGAGACACTATGATGAGGAAAAATGTAGAGAATTCTTCGAAGACATAGAAACACTGCCAATAGGACAACCACTAAATCTCAAACCTTCAGATATCTGAACAAATATAGAAGAAACTAATACCTACCACTGAAACATTGGACTAAGACATACCCAGATAAGCAGTTATCATACATAACTGAAGGCGACCTACGAGGTAATTTCTTATTAAATTCACTGAGTTAACATATCATAAACACACCACACTGACTTATCCTCAAGTACAATAAAGTTTTAGTCTACATTATTATATAATAAGTAAATCATATTAGGAAATATTACTATTGGTCAAAGGTAATAGCGAGTGTGCCATACTTAGAAGTTAGGTAATGAATATGGTAAGAATATTTTTCTGTATATGCAATTATTTTTCTTTAAGACCTCGAATGGTGCAATTACAGTGAAATAAACTTGTAATTGAGGACCCGAGTGTTTTTATAAGTGCATCTATGAAAAGTGGAAATTCATAGTTAATTCTGTCGAAGGCTTAATTCAAGAACACATAGATTAATCTCATCTAATTCGATGTGTATGTCATCAGTAACCTTGAAAAGGGCTATGACGCAACTAAGAGCGGTGTGAAACCCAGACTCATTATGAGATAAAAGATAAAAAGTTTTCAAATGTGCTGGAATTTGAGCATGAACTTTTTCATTAGATCTTGATAACATAACACACCACAGATAGTAGACAACCCCCAAATCCAAAGCTAAGGCTGTCCGTAAGGGGGTTACACATTCGGAAAAACGCAGACATACATCCACACCCACCGGTGTTGTCAATACCGGGGCTGGGGGTCGAACCCAGAGCGCGGTAGCGAGTCGATCAGCGTATTCGCCACTCAATACGCCTTAACCGATTGAGCTACCGTGCCGGTAGGATAAGGTACAGTATACCAATTATTCTAGATAATTGTAACATTCCTAGCCACTTCCTCCCTTCAAGAAACTAGTCCTGAAGGAAGTTTGTCACCACTGAATAATTTTTAGACGTCACCCAAAGAATTGTTGGGGATTAATTTTGATGAGGTCGTGTGCCTAGGAGAAAACCACGGTAGACTTGATGGTGATACATCTACCATGGAACTAAAATATTTATCTAGTGGCGGCTTTATGACTACCCAACCTAAAGGTTGGTCGATGATAACGATGGCATGATTCGTATTTATTGTGTTCGAGCATCTATATTGATTTTGAGCAAGTGTAAACTATATTAGTGACCATCTGTGATGTGGAATTAGTAATTCAAGGTATTTCCATTATGGTCAAATAAATAATTAAGTAAAATTTAACAGATAGATTACACTTGCAGTTATAAAGAGATAGCAGCAGAAATTCACACTGCCACAATACCACAAATCCACAATGCCTGATTGTTATCATTACTTCATTGCTGGGCAGCTGTATTTTATTGATAGGTGGTTTTTCTATGGGCGTGGTCCCCGGAACTTACGTGAAAAGCGCCAACAAGTTTATTTTTGCAAATTCAATTTTTTTTATTTTTTAAGCACCCTGTATATTTGATTCACAGCGCCACTCCTTAAAGACCACCCCTAAAATACTTATATTTATTTCACTATTTTCTCCTACATGCACATAGTACTATTTTATTCATAAAATTACATAGTTTTAAAACTATATTCATATTTCAACCTCCTCAAATCCACTCCCTTGGTGCTTAAATTTTTTAAAATATTTTTGGTATGTTCACGAGTTTAATGTTTATGAAATTTACACAGTCTCAGAATTTTAATATATTTTCTATTTTTCAATCCCCTAAAAAATTACCCCGTTAGTGTTACAAATATTTCCACTAATTTGTTTATTGTTAGGCATAATATCATAATCACAAAGTTTCAGAACTTTGGTTTGATTTGATTTACTAGTGTGCGCCACTCTCAGGTATACAGCTGAGCCTGCTACGTCCACGCTGGGTTGGATTAGGGTCGTGCTTGTTGCCAGCAGCGAGAGCCACATGGCGCATGGTAAAGGAATGTGGGATGGGAGGTGTAGGTATTTGTGAGATGCGTTACCGCATTGTGTCGTGAGGGAGCGTTTAAGCTCCCTTTTGTGTTTCTGCTTCTTTGAGTCTTCTTTTTCTGAGTCTTCTGATTCCTCGAATTCCGCTGCTGGATTGGATTTGGGTCATACTTGTTGTCAGCAGCGAGCCGCGTTGTGTTTGTGATATTTAATGTTTATGCTCCTCTTTTTTGTGTTTCTGCTTCTACAGATTTTCTTCTTCACCTTCTTACAAATCTTCCTTCTCTTCTAAGTCTTCTGATTCTTCGGTTTCTGGTCCTGGTAGAGTATATATTGCTGCGATTTCTTTTTGGAATTTTTTCCCCTCGCTTTTCTTTCCCAGTTTGTTCATGATCCTCTCGATTGTTGTTCTCCACGTTTAACCTGGTTTCCCTATTTTTAGTGTAGAATTTAATGTAGAATTTTTTCACTTAACAACGAGCGCAATTTTGACCCGAAAAACCTCACTTGATAATATACCTGAGAAAATATTATGGCCATGCTTTAAGAGTAATGCATTTGATTATTACGGGTGTTATGCTAATATGTACTACTCTATGTAAAAAATTTTTACTTAACAACGGTCTTTGTCACTCTTTTTTTCACTTTTTTGCACAGAGATTTAATCACACATATTAATTAAATATTAGCTATATTACAAAGTTATTTTTCAACACCTAAAAAATCACCCCCTTAGTTCCTAAAATGTTTTCACTATTTTTTCGATTTTCTGACAACTATTTTGAGCTCATTCAGAAATTTGTAGAATTTTGTCCTCCTAAAACTTTTCAAATGTCTCACTGTGCGCCGTGCGCCGTTCAAAAGTTGATTAATTAGCTCTATTCCACAACATCTGAGGGCATTGCTGTTAATTTTATGTAGTAAATTAGTATTAGTAAAACTAAATTTGATACGGAGGAATCGTTGAATTTACAAAAATATAAATGAGACACGATCCTTATGCCCATGAATTTAATTACAATTTCTGTTACGGATTTATATCCTGCTGTAGGTATCATCCGTTAATTTAAAAGGTAGATATTTTTTCGTGTCTCGATTTTTCCATTTATAGGAAAATTTAATTTAACTCCTGGAAATATTTCATTGTTCGCTACACTTTCCAACCAATTTCATGAATCGATTAACCTTCCGAATATGGATTTGAAAGATGAAAAAAGCTTTAATTATGTTGAATAATTAGCTCAGCCGGCTTTATGGGACGAATCTGTAATCTAATATGAAATACGCCTTTGGCAATTGCACTTTTTGATGCTAACATGCTGAAACAAACATCAAAAAAGTAATTTAGGAACATATGGAAATAAACAGGAAATATTTTTTTTAATAAATAAATAAACGTAAGTAGTCAGAACCAGAGCTATATAATTATTCCAACTTATGGTGCTGAGAATATTTGATTGGTTTAGTCATATTTGAATGGTTTGTAAAGTAGTATATCAGTTAGCTCACATATTGTATTGTTATTTTCGAGCAATATTAATAGTATTGTAATCGTCCAAAAATGCGACTATAGTTTTTGGCTGATTTTGGTTTTATCTAACTTCCCTCTTTATACGGGATGCTATATCTATTAATTATGTTTTCTGTTTGATGACCAGCCTGTACATTTTTATACTCTTCGCAAAAACGAAGAGTATATTGTATTTGATCGGCACATTTCTAAAATCGTAAATATCGCTCGTAGAGCATTGTGTTAGTGAACGAATTTTGAATAATTTTCAAAATGTCCGTCTGTCCATCTGTCCGTCTGCCCGTCCGTCCGTCTGTCTGTCCGTCCGTCCGTCACGTTTCTTGTAAGCACGATAACTTAAGAAAGAAAAGTCCGATTGCATTGAAATTTAGAAAGTAAGTTAGCGTTAGCTAGAGGAAGAACCATATTGTTTTTGAAGAGAATCGATCAATAAATAAAAAGTTATTAATTATTTAATTTAAAAAAATATATTCTCTTAATTTTTGTCGCTTGTACTAAAATCGAAATATTATTTCCATAATATATTTTTTTTGTTTATGAATTTTACTAATATATATTTCATAGAAGTACGAGTTGAAATATGTATGATAGTCGAAAGATATATATATATATATCTCACAGACAATCAATTTTCTAAGCAATGGGTAGTGGCGCAGCGGCTAAAGCTTTGCGTTTGCAATCCAAAGGTCCCGTGTTCGAATTCCACACAGCTTTCACAACAAAGATGATATCACAAAATTTTAGGATGTCCAAAAACTAACATTATTTACAAGAAAACTGCGAAGAGTATCCTATAGAATGTGTAACAATTATATATAAAAAGCTCACTAAATTGGCGAAGAGTACGTTTTTAGCTTGTTTTACTTAAAGTACATGAGATTTTTTTTTCAGGCAATAGTGACAATTATATTCCAAATATTAATTTCCTCTGTCATTTCTTATTTTTTAAAATTACCACTCTGTAAATTTCTCGCTGCAAGTATATCAAGTTTCCTTCTCGATAATAATATCATTTTCACTATAGTTTCTTAATTTTCTTTAGGGTGACCACCGCGTATATTTTTCATATTTTCTTCCTTGACATAAGCCTTGACATGAGCTATATGAGAAATATTATTGTCCTCGGCCATTTTTTTCGTTAATAATTTTTTAAGGGCCGGTACGTTTTTCGCAGATTATATCCTGAGAGCTCTGAATTTTATCGGATAAATTGCGGGTAGCTTTTTTTTGTAAAATTTTGCTTAGAAAATGTTCGAGACTTCATAATTTACCTTAATTCACCTTTACCTTTTTGTGTAAATAATTAAGTCAAGAACATTTGCTTAAAAGCAAAATTTTATAAAAAATAAAATTTAGAGCTCGATTATTATCGATTATTTTCCAAATTAAAAAAGTCCTTTTTTTCTTTGTTAATTTTAACAAATTCTGTCTTCCCAAAACGATTCATTTTAAATTTGGAAAACCTTATTAAAGCGTTCTATAAACGACCTTTGTTTCGTAGCCATGGAAACGGACGCGCTACATGCTTATTTGACTTTTGTTACGCGATCGTGATTGTAAATCTGACAGTTTGATATTAAAAATATTTTTTTGTAAAATTGCATAAATACACCGTTGGCACATAGTAATTATAAATAAAATAATAATTCTTGAATTTGGAATATGTTTCCTAACTCCAACTGCGAGTAAATTAAATCAATTTATGTAATTTATTCGCTAAAAGTGAGTGAAAAAAATTTTTTTCTATGAAATAAAAAACCGTTTCCTAATGAATCACTACTTTCACATTCAGATTTTCTATCCAAATCTTTTAGATAGATAGGATAATAATGAGGGTGATAATCAAAAAAAAATTTAGACCTTGGCTTCTCGCATATACACTAAATCCGAATTGTATGGACTCTTACTTGCTTGCTTTACCTACTTAGTCCTATTGCTCCCCAATCCTTCAACGGAATAAGATCATAAAATAATCTATTGCCAGATCTCATTATACATGGGTGTACCAAATTTCAAGGCAATCTCATAAACGGTTCCAAAGTAATCGTACGCAGAAAAAGTTACATACAGACAGACCAGCAGACGACGACTGAACGACAGAGCAACACAGAATTTTCATTTTGCTTAATTTCTAGCCTCATGACATTCTAACTCTATTTGAACAAAAAAAAATTAAAATTAATTTAAATTAATGTGGAAGTAATTAGCCTGTAAGTATTCTTCAACTGAATAAACAAAGATTTCACTTTTTTCTTAAACAAATGAATAACATTTATACTCTTTATACGTGATGGTAACCTATTAAACGATTTTATAGGCGTTACTTTAGGACCTTTTGAAATAAAAAATTATTTTTTACATGCAAAAAGGAATGATAGATAAATAATGAAGAAGCTGTTAAAATTCCCAAGCCACTAAACATTAAAATTGTGGTGGTTTGAAAAACGTAGTGCGAATACTTTTTTTTTGAATTATAAATACTTCGTTAAAACGGTTGCAGTTGCTACAACAATAATTCAATTACTTTAATTGGGATCGTAAGTATACTCTAATTCCATTATTTTGTCGATCGTAAGTGACGCAACGGATCGTTATTTTTCATAACGTCCCTTGGGATATAAAGTAAATTTGGGAAAATTTTTTCTTTCATGTAACAACAACTTTTTTGGAAGTAAATCCAGACAAGCCTTACTATATCTTCTATATTCGACATTATTTTCAAGAAATTTTAGAGCTATTATAATAATATAATTAATTTATCTTGACAGTAGTTTTAGCCCGTTTTGGGGGTCCGAAAATGTTTGATTGATTTGTAGTCTTTATGATACTTTATGGTGAGACATTAATCGTAAAAAATTTTGGAGTTGAGCATAAGAAAGGTTTCAAAAATATAGAGGGTCAAAGTGTTCAAAATCAACTCACATAGCACAGTACTAAAGATGATAATTCAATGAACAATATCAATTTCTTTATAAAATCTCTTGTTCTTTTCTATCTTTTTCTATTTTCTTTTTCTTTAACTACCTCGATTTTTATATTTGAACGTGATAAACTCAAAGACTACTCAAACGATTTCGATGGGGTTATAACCATTATTTAAGGGCGCTCTTGAAGGCGGTTACAAGCTATTTATTACATTAATATTTTCAAATGCAGCTAAGTAATAACCAAAAATCAGGTAATGAATGTGTACATACAATGATAAGTCCCACAAAAGACCTCTCTCTCTACGACTGCAGGCAAGGTGGGAGCAAATAAACAACGCAGCTTTATATCACACCGAGCATAAACATGAAGGAATGTTTCTTGTACAAAAATTCAATCCATCACCTAACCATCCAAATGCAGCTTTATATTATGCTAAATATGGTATCGCAATCAAAAAGCTCTTGTTAATTAAAGCATATAGAAAGTCTCGTTTTCGTAGCAGTAAGCATCACCATATATTTTTGATCTTATAGATCAAGTTAAAAACGGAAGACTCAATTCAAGAGTATTACTGTACATGTGAAAGTGGATCTCGAACTGTTGGTTATTGCAGTCATATTATGACAATCGTATGGTTCTTGGGCTATGCACAGTATCATGAAATATATGTTCCAAATCCCCATATATGTAATATATAATTGATCATACAGAAACAGTAACTCATGAAATATAAATTAAAAGCTAATCCAAAGCAATAAAGCAGAAAATCGAAAAACAATACAATAAAACATATAAATAAAAAACAAATTAAAAATTAAAAAACCTCTTTGTAGATTAGTACCGTAGATTATTATTATTATTATTATATATTACATAATTGTTATTATTATCCTTATTATGTTTTACAATAATAATAATAATAATATAATACAATCAAATCTAATCTATTGACCTTCTATATTTCTGAAAGCTTTCTTATGCGCAACCTCATATTTTTGTGTGATCTCCCAAACGGGCTATTTTATTGACGGTTGCCATGGATATTCCAAGCATCGCTACCTTCACTATTTTACTTAGCAAATTTAAAATCAATTATAGTTTTCCACTAGTTTTTCTCAAGTGTTTTTTTCTAGTTTAATGGTATGACGAAAAACATAATATGCACCCTACGGGCATAAGACTGCACCGACCAAAAAAGTGCATTTACGACCCTTGGTACATAAATAACTATTTCGTCATATCTCCCTCGTAAGCACACTCTAATTCCATTGTTTTGTCGATCGTAAGTGACACTTTATGTACAAATACTTGTTGCTATTGGCAACGGGTCATTACATTTCATAACGTCCCTATTATATAGGGAAATAAAGTAAATTTGTGAATTCTCTTCTATATAACAAGTATTAAATTAAATGTTTTATGATGAATATAAATAATAGACATTATTTTCAAAAATGTTCACATATAATATAATTTAATTTATTTTGATACTAGTTGTCATTTTCTTTTCTCATGAATTATTATTTTCTATAAGGTGCAAATAGTTTTATAACATGCGTCAATAGTAATAAATAATCTATTATACACTAAGCTTTCTTAAGTAAATCAAAAGTTTAATTTAGTCAGTCAATAAAAATTATATGATTCCACTAAGACAGATCGGTTTCTTCAAAGATCAACAATTTATTGCCACAAAACTAATTTATATTTACATTTACATGACATAAACGACAACAAACCGCACCATATGTCACGCTTTTTAATAGCGGAAACATTCATTACATTCTAAAGTAGCGAAATGTGGTAAACTTTTGGTTTGTCAACATCAGATCAATAAAAAGATTAACAGACAGTTTATTTCCATATTCTGCAAAAAAGAGGAACTTGATTTGGAATGCGAATACCGTAGGAATTTTCCTATTCATATATGAAGTGCTAACTAGGAATCCAGCAGCTTACGATGAAAATAATAAAGAGGCATTCTAATGTGCCTACGTCTACTTACGACGTGATTGCTGAGATGATTCACGGCAACCAGATGGTAATTATGACAAATTACAATACACAATTTCTCTCTTTGATCAAAAATGATTAGGCAGACTCGACTCATCTTTGATTATACAATTTTGATGTTAGATCGAATTGATTTGGCAGTTTTTGTCGATAATTTTAACCATAGAAAAGTTAATTAAATTATTTGTACCTGCCTACATAAATTTTCTTCGAACTTGAGAGACACACTGTCCATGTTTTGTACAGACTATCCCAGTTAATGCGTTATATTCGATTTTCTCGATAATTTTTGAAATAAATATATGGTTTAAATGCCAATCTGACGTAGTTTTCTCCGAAGAATCTGATGTCGATAAGAAACGAATAATTGCATGAAAGAAAAGAATGTATGGCCGACAAATAATTTTTTTCGAAAAATTCAAAATGGCAGATTTTTGTATTTTCTTAATTCGTTATTAAAGGGGGGGGGGGAAAACATGCTTATAATGTAAAAAATATATTGGGAAACTATTTTCTAGGAAATAACAAATAGTTAACAACATAAAAGACCGCAGTCTAAAAAAAATCACTATTTCCACATACAAATGTTCTGTCCCAAGTCCGTCTGTCCGTCTGTCTGTCTGTTTGCCCGTCACATTTCTTGTGCAGGATCACTTAAAACAGAAAAATCCAGTTGAATTGAAATTTGGACAATAAGTTACAATTACGTTTAGTAGGAATATTTGATAAGATTCTACAAACACAGAAATATTGCATAGTATACCAATGAATCAAGATGACATCATCAGGTGATGACAAATATAGCAACTGAACTTAAAAAAATAATTTTCTAAATTAACAATGGACCGAAATAGTGTGATGTTTCATTCCCACTCTAACTATTCCATCCTATTTCTCACATCGACCTTATTGCCACTGTACATAAGACCATGGTTAAAATTGAATTTGAAATTTCAGAAAATCTGTGAATATTTAACTATTTCATTATTATCCTAATGTTTTAACTTTAAAAGCTGCGCCTTCTTGTAATAATACTGTAATTTTAAAGTTCTCTTGAAATTTTTTCGGAAATTATTATTTTATTGCGCACGCGTAATACGTATGTCGAGAAAATTTCCATCTTTTTATTTTTATTTGTTTTCCTAGACGAAGTTTAAGGTTATGTATAGTGGATTATTTCTATCATAATTTTCAAGGATTTTACAGTATTGTATTCCAAATTTGTACTGGAGTCAATAGTAATATATTATAACGGTATCGTAAGTACGTTTGTGATCCAAATAAAAAAGTGATTTTTAAATATGTATCTATCCATATACTTACCTATTTTTAGCATTGAAAAATGGTAGAAAAACACGTATTACATTTTTCTGCGATTGCTCAATTTTTTAAAGATGAAGAAAAACTCATGGTGAAGGCAGAAAGTTTTGTTGAAGCGGGCCACGTGAAGGGAATGATTTATGATTCTGAAGTACTGATTGTTAAGGGAGAAGATAATGCTGGCATGAGCGATAGAATCTCTAAAGTAGAGGTGTGTGCATTTTTTTAAATAAATATGGTTTAGTTTTAATGTAATTAATTATTTTCAGATATTTTTGAATAACGATAAAAATATAACAGATGCAGAATGTACTTGTCCAAGGGGATTATGGTATGACATCATATGGCTGCTCTGGCTTTCTTTGCACATTATAATATTTCTGTAAGGGTACGAACATGCCGAAGACGCTACGCAGCTATAGAAGTTCAGGCCGTAGTTTCAGTCGGTGCATCCTAGCCATCAATTTGTGCTAGGAGCAGTTCACCCTGCTATCATCCACGGTTTGTGCGGTCGCATTTAAACGTATAGGTTTGTTTTACACGTTGATGGCTTCGATGCCTCTACTGAAACTGCGGCCTGAACTTCTAGCTGCGTAGCATCTTCGGCATGTTCGTACCCTAACAGATGAAGCATGCTCATGGAATATGTCGTATTTACTATACAGTTCAATTTTAAACTATTTTAATCATTTATAGATTTAATAGACATAAGTTCTGAATATATGATACAATATGTAATTTATTTATTTATTTGCGTTTCTAAGTGAAAATACTTACAAATAAATATTTAAACACGGTTAGAGGATGAAAATCTATGATAAATTATTGAATTATTGAATAATGGAAAGCAATTCATATAAAAATAAATAAAACAGGCTTTGAGGTTAGAGCACAAATAAATAATGTGGAAATAATCAACGAGCTACGTCCTCAATAATTTTTCAGACACTTGTAGAACGCATGCGCAGAAATAGCCATGTAGAAAACATTTTTTTATTTATTCTGGATAGAGAAACTTGATTACCACATGTAAAAATCTTATAATCCAGCTCTATTTTTATACTAGTAATTAGGTTTCAATAGTTAAATATGAAAAATAACGTACCAATCCTTAGATACATTTGTAGGTAATTTATTTTCACCCTTAAAGCACATGTACATAAGGCATACTACATGGAAAACAATTCAAATTAACCGCATCGTGCATGACGTCACGACTATTGTGGTCCATTATATACGAAATTCAATAATCTGAAAATGAAAGAAATAATATACACAAATTTCATTTTTATTTACATAACATAACATAATATAACATTTATTTCCCCAAATAAAATTTACATACAAGGTGTACATACTTTTATACATTAATGCATTGAATACATAATCAATAAACTTTACAATACCTTATTAAAGGCTGCTGTGAATCTAGTAGAATAAAACTCCTTCATACTATAAAAGGTGTATTGATATAAAAAAATTTCAATGTTTTTTTAAAGGAAATTAAAGAATTTTGTTCTGTTATGGATAAAGACCGTTTATTAAAAATTTTGATTCCAGAGCATAGTGGCCCTTTTCTGTTTGTTTCATAGTTATAATTAGGCAGAAGTGGAATATCTTTATTTCTAGTACTATTGGAATGGCGATCTGATGGTGTTAATAAAGTATGCTGTTATAAATCATTATGGCTATTTTATGTACATAAAGATTAATTACTGTATTTTGTAATTGTTTGAAACGACGTCTACATGTTTCAGATTGTTTTATTTGAAAAATTATTCGAATAGCTATTTTTGAGTCAATAGTACTGTTTCAATTTGACTTGATGAACCCAAAATTCAATTCCATACTGCATAATTTCTTGAAAATAAGCAAAATAGACATTTAGAACTGCATCTTGGTCCAGCTCTCTTCCTAATACGGATATAGCAAAAACAATTTTACATAATTTCTTATTTAGCTCTTCTGTATGATTTGACCAGTCTAGATTTTGGTTAAGGTGGGCGGTTCGGTGAACGTAATTCGAGAATTTCTCCTATATCCCTGGACCGAGTTAAAAAATTTTTTGACGGGCTTTTAGAGACAACTATATAGAATGGTACTAGACTATTGAAAACTAAAAAAGGAAAAAAAAATTTCTCGTGCGAAAATCAAAAAAATTTTTTTTTGTTATTTTCAATAGTCTGATACCATTTTATCAAGTTTTCTCTAGAAGCCTATCAAAGAATTTTTTCAATCGGTTCAGGAATATAGGAGAAATTCTCGAACTACGAAATCATTTTCTTAAGCACGGCGCCGGATACCCAAAAATTTTATATGCTCTGTACTTGATATTTCACCTGAGTTTATCTAGATTGACTGATTTGGTAAAGGTGTTAGTAGTAAAGAAATGACAGTTCTGTGACAATCCCCCCACCACTTTTCAATCCCCCCACCACTTTTCAATCCCCCCCTCCATTTTTCCCCAAGCCCCGCCCAATCCCCTCCACTCTTTCAGAACCCCCTCCATTTTTTCCCAAGCCCCGCCCAATCTCCCCACCACTTTTCGATCCCCCCCCTCTACTTTTCTCCCAATCCCCCCACCAATTTCTCAGAACCCCCCTCCATTTTTCGTAAGCCACGCCCCATCCCCTCCACTCTTCCATAACCCCCCTCCATTTTTTCCCAAGCCCCACCCAATCCCCTCCATTCTTTCAGAACCCCCCTCCACTTTTCTCTAAGCCACGCCCCACCCCCTCCACTTTTCAATCCCCCTTCCACTTTCTCATAACCCCCCCCCCACCATAATTAAAACCCCCACCTCCCATCCCTACCGCCATTCAGAATCCCCTCTCCACCTCATCACCTTATCGGAAATGTCATAAGTGTGTGTATCAGATGTAATAGTGTATTAAAGGAATACATGAAAATCTATTCCACCATAATTCAAACCTCCCACCTCACATCCCCACCATAATTCTGAACCCCCTTCCCTCCTCATCACCATGGAAGGGGTAATCGGAAATGTCATAGGTTGGGCAGTACATATTTTACCACTGTTCCAAATACTTTATCTGTCTGTGTATGGATGTGTATCATATTAAAAGTGTATTAAAGGAATACATGAAAATCTATCCCACCATCACCCATTGAGAGGAGTGTCATCCTTCCGCCTTCACCTTGTGTCATATTTCAAGATATTTCAAAATATTGCACCATGTTACATCATCTTGCATAATATTATGCAATATTGCATCACATTGCACCATACTTCATATTTTACATCACCATTATCATATTTCAAGATATTTCAAAATATTACACCCTGCTACATCGTATTGCATAATATTACACAATATTGCATCACATTGCACCATATTTCAAAAATTACATCACCATCATCCTATTTCAAGATATTACACCATGTTACATCGTATTGCATAATATTACGCAATATTGCATCACATTACACCATACATTAAATATTACACCACCATTATCCTATTTCAAGATATTTCAAAATTTTGCACCACGTTACATCATCTTGCATAATATGACGCAATATTGCATCACATTGCACCACACTTCAAATATTACATCACCATTATCCTATTTCAAGATATTTCAAAGTATTGCATCATGTTACATCATCTTACATAATATTACGCAATATTGCATCACATTGCAACATACTTCAAATATTACATCACCATTATCCTATTTCAAGATATTTCAAAATATTACACCATGTTACATCGTATTGCATAATATTACGCAATATTGCATCTCATTGCACGATACTTCAAATATTACATCACCATTATCCTATTTCAAGACATTTCAAAATATTGCACCATGTTACATCATCTTGCATAATATTACGCAATGTTGCATCACATTGCACCATACTTCAAATATTACATCACCATTATCCTATTTCAAGATATTTCAAAATATTGCACCATGTTACATCATCTTGCATAATATTACGCAATATTGCATCACATTACACCATATTTCAAATATTACATCACCATTGTCCTATTTCAAGGTATTTCAAAATATTGCACCATGTTACATCATGTTGCGTAATATTACGCAATATTGCATCACGTTGCACCATACTTCAAATATTACATCCCCTTTATCCCATTTCAAGAAATTTCAATATATTGCAGCATGTTACATCGTATTGCATAATATTACGCAATGTTGCATCACATTGCACCATACTTCAAATATTACACCATCTTTATCCTATTTCAAGATATTTCAAAATATTGCACCATATTTCATATATTACATCACCATTGTCCCATTTCAAGGTATTTCAAAATATTGCACCATATTACATCATCTTGCATAATATTACGCAATATTGCATCACATTGCACCATACTTCAAATATTACTTCCCCTTTATCCCATTTCAAGATATCTCAATATATTGCACCATGTTACATCATATTGCATAATATTGCATCACATCGCACCATACTTCTAATATTACACCACCGTTATCCTATTTCAAGATATTTCAAAATATTGCACCACGTTACATCATCTTCCATAATATTACGCAATATTGCATCACATTGCACCATACTTCTAATATTACACCACCATTATCCTATTTCAAGATATTTGAAAATATTGGACCATGTTACATCGTATTGCATAATATTACGCAATGTTGCGTCACATTGCACCATACTTCAAATATTACACTCCCTTTATCTCATTTGAAGATATTTCAATATATTGCACCATGTTACAACATCTTGCATAATATTACGCAATATTTCATCACATTGCAACATACTTCAAATATTACATCACCATTATCCTATTTCAATATATTTCAAAATATTGGACCATGTTACATCGTATTGCATAATATTACGCAATGTTGCGTCACATTGCACCATACTTCAAATATTACACCACCTTTATCCTATTTCAAGATATTTCAAAATATTGCACCATGATACTTACATCATAGACTAATATTACGCAATATTGCATCATATTGCACCATACTTCAAATATTAAAACACCGTTATCCCATTTCAAGATATTACACCATGTTACATCATCTCGCATAATATTACACAATATTGCATCACATTGCACCATACTTCAAATACTACACCATCTTTATCCTATTTCAAGATATTTCAAAATATTGCACCATGTTACATCGTATTGCATAATATTACGCAATATTGCATCATATTGCACCATACTTCAAAAATTACATCACCATTATCCTATTTCAAGATATTACACCATGTTACATCGTATTGCATAATATTACGCAATATTGCATCACATTACACCATACATTAAATATTACACCACCATTATCCTATTTCAAGATATTTCAAAATTTTGCACCACGTTACATGATCTTGCATAATATTACGCAATATTGCATCACATTGCACCACACTTCAAATATTACATCACCATTATCCTGTTTCAAGATATTTCAAAGTATTGCATCATGGTACATCGTCTTGCATAATATTACGCAATATTGCATCACATTGCAACATACTTCAAATATTACATAACCATTATCCTATTTCAAGATATTTCAAAATATTACACCATGTTACATCGTATTGCATAATATTACGCAATATTGCATCACATTGCACGATACTTCAAATATTACATCACTATTATCCTATTTCCCCATTATCCTATTTCAAGATATTTCAAAATATTACACCACATTACATCATCTTGCATAATATTACGCAATATTACATCACATTGCACCATACTTCAAATATTACATCCCCATTATCCTATTTCAAGATATTTCAAAATATTGCACCATGTTACATCATCTTGCATAATATTACGCAATATTGCATCACATTGCACCATACTTCAAATATTACATCACTATTATCATATTTCGAGATATTTCAATATATTGCACCATACTTCAAATATTACACCACCTCTATCCTATTTCAAGACATTTCAAAATATTGCACCATATTGCATAATATCACGCAATGTTGCATCATATTGCACCATATTTCAAATATTACATCACATTGCGTCACATTTCAACATATTTCGAAATATTGCGCAATATTGCATCATATTAATTGGATTCTTAATAACTTTATTATTTATGGATGTACAGAAAATTTACCTCTAGTTATTATGTAGGGTAATTTTTTTAATGAATTTTAGTTTTTGTTTCATTAAAAACGGTTAAAGTTTAAGGTAAGGCCCTTTTGATATATTACGGCAAACGATTGTATTCAATATCAACAATACCCACGTAAAATTTTAGATCGATCTGACGCCATAAAGTTGAAATATTGAAGCTATACATGATTTAACCGATTTCGCTAATACAGTAGGCATCGTCAGGTTCATTTCCAAAATTTCATTGAAATCCAATGCCATTAACTCGAGGGAAATAAAATTTCATATATGTGAATGTTGTTTCGAGATTTAGGCATTATTAGGTGTACTATTTTGAAAAAATTAAGTAAGGAAATAATGTGCTGCACTTGCAAGCGGATATTATTTGTAAAGAATTGATATGAATATATGATAATGAAAAAAGTGTGGAGGTGTCTTACTTATCTATATTGCTATTTATCACAATAATGAAAGAAGTATTGTCAAGTCACAGTTCGATAGTAATGAAAGAAAGTGCAAACTCATGCCACCAACACCTGTACCCCTCCCCCCCCCCCGCCCCCATTCCTACCCACTCCAACGGTGACTGTCCTATTTATATGTATGCATTCATAATCCATATACCGTAAATATTACGCAATTTATTATAATAACATTCCTTTATAAAATTATCAAGACAATAAAATATAACACCGTAGATAAAATATCAAAGCACAGTTGTGTAATCATATAACATAAACAAAGGCTCCTTCATTCAAGATAATGAATACGTTGTCATTAGAAAAACTAGCTATAAATAGAACAATGGATTATTCTTCTCGCAATTTATCAGTTACTATATTATCTCAATGACACTTGAGTAAATAAAACTTATTTTATTTTGATAAAACTTTTATTTTATTACAGCATAAATTTATTATTAATTAAATGAAACTTAGTAACAATAAAATCTCAAATGATTAATAAAAGTTGAAATTAATATAACTTTATTATACTATGCAATGAAGCGTTTAAACAATAGATAACTTGAGATACAGATCTTTTACACGGTGGTCTATACAAATTTAGTATGCTATTGCAGGTACCCATAAACCGAGTTTTAAATGCATTTTCCATAATGTACATACAATAATTAAAAAGATATATCACGACTAGGCACTCAAATTTTTTTCATCCGGTTACAACACTTCTTGTTTAAAAAAATTATGCTTTAAAATATTTAATAATTATTATTTCTTTACAAATATCTTAATAAATACTAGGTATTTTAGATGTAAGAGAAAATTAAGAAAGCTACTAAACTGAATGAGAATTTACTCTAATTTCTACAGAAATAATGGTTTCAGATATTTAGTAACTATAAAGCTCACATCCGAACGTTTATGGGATAAAATATTTAGCTCAGATATCTCAGAAACTAAAACACATTTAGTATTATTTACTTAGTCGAGACTTCTATAAAGTGTTTGCTGCAAATACCGTTGGAGGGAGCCACTCACATTATTTACAACTCACCGACACTGTTTGCTTGACTTTATTTGTTAGAATAATGTATTGTATGAATATCTCATAATATTTTAGATTATCCCCTCGGGGTTAAAAAACAAGTATCAGGATCTTATAGGAAACTGAAGATGATGTCATTCACCACAAATATTACTCATAAAAATACATCATTACACGTGATATTATTTCTACATTTTACATTTTCATGTCTAGGTATTGTACAATTTACTATTAAAATAAGAGAATTATTCTTTCCATTAACTTGCATAAACCAAAAACGTGACGTTGAATTGGTTTTATTTTTACATTCTTATCCACTATATTTGTTAACAAAATGGGTTAATGCAAAGGCAAATTTTAATAAGTGTAGAAATATAAATTTTTCTAAGGTAAGAAGCAACTTCGTGTTTAAAACTTTTTACTAGGATTAACAGATTTCGAGAAAATCACATGCATACTTTTACTTTTATCAGCGATTCATTATTTTTGTGATCATCTATCTAGTGATTTTTCTAAATTATTAATAACTATTGTAGCCGCGAAAAACACTTTTAATTATTTAAACATTATAGAAATTATGATAAAAGTACAACAATTTTCTAGAATTTGCGATGGAAAATGTTTAAATTTGTCAAACGGAATCTAAAGTGATGAAATCCTACTACAAAGAAATTAAACATAATGACATTACCACCGGATTAAATAAAACAGTGTCTTTTAAACATCAAAATGAAGTGCTACATCAAAACGAGATCAATTATACTCATATTCTACAAAATATGGATAACTCCAATCGAAAAAATCAGAGACGGGATAGGTTATCATATAAAACACAGATATATTACCTCATAATGCAGAAACATAGAAAATAATTAAAATTTAGAATAAAAAAGAATATTTCCAGTAAAGAACATTTTATAGCGATACAAAGTTTTTTGAATAGTAATTTAAGTCTGATCTAAATAGATGCGATGTATTATAGGTATTTTAGTTTTTGACGATATTTCACTATTTTTTACCAACGAAGGAGTAGGTTCAACAACGAATGAATGCTGAGAATGCTATCTATACCAGCTATATGGAGGGGGCTGAGAGCGGCTTACTTATGACCGTTGAATATCAGTTGAATTAATTTCAGCCTAAAGTTTTGTTGTTGTGTACTTGTGTTCGAAAATCAAATGACAACGCTTTCGTTTGATCTGGATCAGGAGTAAGCAGTTTTCATATACATATCTTTGGAAAATAATAGCACATACTTTGAATATTTTTTAATTTAAATGCATGCATAAATAAATATTTTGTTTTTTTCAGCGATTTAAGCATGTCTCTTCCGTTACCCCGCAGATGTAGTTCATGCGATGGAGATTTGTGTTTGTGTCCCTGGGACGAGGAGCCGTATGTAAAATTTAATGCTTTCTAATATTCTCAGATTTAACAAGGAAGTTTTTTGTCAGAATACACCTCGAGGAAGGGTATATTGCTCAAGGTGAACCTCCAAAATCTCCTCTTCCAGTCATGCTATTAATCCAACCAGAGCCTATCTCTATGGATCAGGAGTAAGTAGTTTTCAAATACATTTTCTTTAAAAAATAATACCACGTACTTATACACCCATTTCGCTTAAAACTAAGTGTGATTTGTTCTAATACTTTGAACACCTTTAATTTAAATGCACACATAAATAAATATTTTGGCTTTTCAGTGATTTAAGCATGTCTCTACCGCTACCTCGCAGATGTAATTCTTGTGATGGAGATTTGTGCTTGTATCCCTGGGACGAGAAGCCGTAAGTAAATTTTAATGCTTTCTAATATTCTCAGATTTAACAAGGAAGTTTTTTGTCAGAATACACCTTGAGGAAGGGTATATTGGTCAAGGGGGACCTTCACCACCACCATCACCACCACCACCACCATCACCACCACCACCACCACCTACAAAACCATAGATATATGTGTACTTCTACTAAATATATGCATATATATTTAGTAGCACTTATTACTATATGTATTCTAATTATGTAATTTAGTCATGGATTGATAACATAGAAATAGTGTGACGTTGTGGCCTCATCTATCATCAGTATTAATAAATTAATTTGAAAATAACACTTCAGTATTTATTTGAGCAACAGTGAAGACAGTCATAATGTCGGATTCTAGTATTGAAAATGATTCATTTTCATTCACTTCACCATGTTCATCTCCTTATTGGAAATATGTGGATAGTATTCTTGTAAATTGTAGAGAGAAAATTAAACAGGAGAAACAACTAATCAACGAAGTAAAATATTCATTATCAAATTCTACTCTACAAGTCTCGACAGGAATAAGCGATGCTAGAGGTTTCGAGCCATCAGTCAGACTTATCAGTTCAACTGATGTAATTTCGCTTATGGATTTGGATTGGTATGATTTTATTGCAAATATTGATATTACACCGGACAATGACAAAGAAAAGGAATTCATTGAAACTGTAATGGAGTTTGAAAATTTTAAAATATCCAGTCAACTATGTATGGATGAACATCTATTATTACTAGAAAGTGGTGATAGTGTTATATATATTAATGATGAGTGTATCAAAGAACTTGTCAAGATTAAACATTTAGTAAATTTTAGATTAGACTTTTTACAGTGTTTAAATTTTAAGAACTTTTATAATAATACTATGCTGTATATTACTAATTTTGATTGTGACAAGGAAACATATGTTGATAAATTAAAAAACCTATGTAATTTAAATAAATGTGAGCAAGCTTACTGTTTACTAGAGTATATAGAATTTAATAAAAATACAATTGTTCTTGATATTGATAGGATGGTGATGTATAATGCTAATTAAAATAAATTTTATGAAATCATCAAGTGTGTGTTTATTTTATAAATACTAAATATAACTAGAAATAAGTGAATATCCAAGTCAGGTTGGCCGAGTGGTCTAAGCCGTCAAATTTAAGCTCTGATTCCCCTATGGGAGCGTGGATTCGAATCCCACACCTGACAAAAAAATGTTTATTTTGTCATTACAACATATTTTATTATTGTCGTTTTCATATAAAATATATTGGTATAGAGCAGAGTGTGAATATGACTGGGAAGTTTGTAATAAAACGCTGGAAAATGTGCTAACAAAAATTTATTTAATAATTCCCATATCTCGTAAAGTATTTACATAAACATCATATTTCATGCCTAGACGCCTGTTCAACCTTATCGCTTCAATCAAGTCATTAGGGTCGGTATCTGAATCCCAATTTAATATATCTTCATTTTTCATTCTCCCAGAAGTTTTTTGATAATTATCAAAAACACTATGCTTGGAACGTCTCAAAACTTGCTGCTCTGACGTCAAATCTACTGCAGACGGCGCTGCTGAGTTTTCTAATTCTTCGTTTGCTTGCATTTTATGTTCAGCAGGAGATGTATACTTTCCTCCAAGTAACGTTATCACCTGTCTATTTTGATTTTTCCTTTCATCTTCAATTGTCTGAGATGGTCGACTAATGCTTTCCGAGGTCACTACCCGGCTATTGGATGGAATATATGGAGCATTGTTGTGCACTTTTTGTAAGTGACTTTTTAAGTTATCCTGTCTTTTAAATGTTTTATTACACAAATCACACTGAAAAGATTTGTTTTTATGAATATTAGCGTGACGGCTTAACCCACTGAACCAAGTGAATGTTGCATTACAGATATTACAGGTATACATGTTTTACGTTTCACTCTATGACATCAAATGATATAACTAGTATGTTATCCCCATTTATCCTTATTATCCTTAATTACCCTTGTTTTATCCTTATTTACCCCTGTTTTATCCCTATTTACCCTCGTTTTACCCTTATTTCCCCTTAATTACCCTTATTTACCTTTAATTACCCTCGTTTTACCCTTATTTATCCTTGTTTTACCCTTATTTACCCTTAATTACCCTCATTTACCCTTGTTTTATCCTTAATTACCCTCGTTTTAGCGCTAAAACGAGGGTAATTAAGGATAAAACAAGGGTAAATGAGGGTAATTAAGGGTAAATAAGGGTAAAACAAGGATAAATAAGGGTTAAAACGAGGGTAATTAAAGGTAAATAAGGGTAATTAAGGGGAAATAAGGGTAAAACGAGGGTAAATAGGGATAAAACAGGGGTAAATAAGGATAAAACAAGGGTAATTAAGGATAATAAGGATAAATGGGGATAACATACTAGTTATATCATTTGATGTCATAGAGTGAAACGTAAAACATGTATACCTGTAATATCTGTAATGCAACATTCACTTGGTTCAGTGGGTTAAGCCGTCACGCTAATATTCATAAAAACAAATCTTTTCAGTGTGATTTGTGTAATAAAACATTTAAAAGACAGGATAACTTAAAAAGTCACTTACAAAAAGTGCACAACAATGCTCCATATATTCCATCCAATAGCCGGGTAGTGACCTCGGAAAGCATTAGTCGACCATCTCAGACAATTGAAGATGAAAGGAAAAATCAAAATAGACAGGTGATAACGTTACTTGGAGGAAAGTATACATCTCCTGCTGAACATAAAATGCAAGCAAACGAAGAATTAGAAAACTCAGCAGCGCCGTCTGCAGTAGATTTGACGTCAGAGCAGCAAGTTTTGAGACGTTCCAAGCATAGTGTTTTTGATAATTATCAAAAAACTTCTGGGAGAATGAAAAATGAAGATATATTAAATTGGGATTCAGATACCGACCCTAATGACTTGATTGAAGCGATAAGGTTGAACAGGCGTCTAGGCATGAAATATGATGTTTATGTAAATACTTTACGAGATATGGGAATTATTAAATAAATTTTTGTTAGCACATTTTCCAGCGTTTTATTACAAACTTCCCAGTCATATTCACACTCTGCTCTATACCAATATATTTTATATGAAAACGACAATAATAAAATATGTTGTAATGACAAAATAAACATTTTTTTGTCAGGTGTGGGATTCGAATCCACGCT